>CAMZMU010000027.1:43142859-44470867 GCA_947311845.1 Poa pratensis | reverse complement strand
CTGATCGGCGAGTTGAAAGAGCGGTCGATGCTGCTGGCGCCGACCGTGAGAACCCACGGCGCCAGGTTGGACACGGTGGACGGCGCGGGCCAGAGTTCCCGCCGCTGCACACGACCACCACGCCGCGCCTGGCGGCGTGCAGCGCGCCGACGGCGATGCCGTCTTCGGTGAACGGCGGAGGCTTCCCGAGGCCCCGAGGAGATGCTCATCACGTCGACGCCCGTCGCCGACCGCGTCGTCCATGGCCGCGAGCATGTCAGCGTCGAAGCAGGTGATCTCGATGTTGGGGTTGGGCCCCGGGATGGGCCAGCACACCTTGTAGATGGCGAGGCGCGCCAGCGGCGCCCCGCCGGAAGCCGTGCCGGGCGCGAACCCGCCGAGCGCCGCCACACCTGGCACGAATGCGGCCGCGACGGTGGACGCGGTGTGGGTGCCATGGCCGTCGTGGTCGCGCGGCGAGCGGGAGCGTTGGTCATGTTCAACCCGCCGTAATGGGCCTCGTAGGCTTTCAGGTAGTATCGCGCGCCGATGATCTTCCTGCATAGGCAAGCACGAGTACGACGACGCACATCGAAATTAGCAAACAATATTAACCATGATCTACTGCGGTACTAAATTTTTCTGCCAATGCGTTACACAGTTTTGATTAAACAAGTTTGCATATCTCATGTCGATCTCTCGGCAGCGGTAATCGACAGGGATCCGCTTAACGATGGAGTGGGTTGCAAACCAACTTTGGTTGGATGGTTAGCAGGGTGGTTGTACCCTCAGCCCACCAGAATTCAATCCCCAGGTTTGACATATGTGTGTTGCATTTAGGCGGAATATTCTTTCATGGGAGGCGATGTTCCCTCGAAAGCGAGACGTCCGTGGTGACTTCGTCAATCTCAAGACTCGATCCGCCGGCTCAGGATTTCGGAGGTGCTCATAGGAGTAGGGTGCGTGCGTGTTCATAGGGTGATATACTGTGTATGTGAACGCCTGTGTTTGTACTGTGTTTCTCAAAAAAAAATGATGGGAGTGGGTTATCATTAGGGTAACCTATACCCTCTTTAGTTCAAACAACATGAACTGATTTTTTTGATGACATCATCATTTTTGAAAAATCATTTTTTGAACTAGAGTAGTGGGTACCCTAATGATGACCCACTCCTATCATTAGATCCGTTTTTTGCACGCATCTGAGGTACTGGTATCACGGGATTAACAAATTCTGCGCCGCTAGCCTCTTCAGAAAAGGCTATTCTAACGCAGGGGTGTTTGTTCGTATGCTAAGCCACGCAGGCCGGAGATTAGAAAACAAGGTTGTGCAGTGCAGAGTGGCTCGAGAAGATGCCAAGCTGGAGTCTTGCTCCTGTACTGTCCCATAGTGATCTACTGTCGAGCTTTTGTTCGGACGTGCTCACTCTGGTACTACCGGTTAAGCGTGCAGGCGCCCACACTGGAGATTCTAGTTTGACCTCGTAGTGTGTGTGGTGGTTCTGCTCTTGTCGACACTGCCATGTCGTCATCTCCATGATAGGTCGATGCACTTACATGTCTGCCTATGCCGTTTGTTTAGTTATGAAAATTTGTGTCATCTTGTAAGGAGGGTGACAACCACCAAGGTTACCCATGAAAGGCGTATCTTTAGTCTCCGTCGTATGTGACATTTACTTGCCTATATTTTCTCCTTCTCTAGCCTATCTTCTGCTAACATTTTGTTCGGTGCTATGCATCCTTATTATACAGAGCTCGGTGTAGGCTCCATGATTTTATCATCTTGATGTAAAGTTATGAGCTAGTAGAATGCGCCATTTTCGAAAAAATGGATGGCACTGACCCCCCTAGAGATTACATTAGAAAAAACTACAAAGACCCATTCAGTTTGAAAAAACTATTCATTACTTCTTTGACAGATTGTTTGCAGAATAATCTCTCCTCTCAGAGGCTGGGAGTGATTTGGTAACAGCTGTTCTGAGAAGGAGAGGTTAGGAGGTTTAAATTGTACATAACAAGCCCCGAGACTGAATAATTTTCTTCTAGAGTTTTACTAGGTAATTTCGGACACAATCAAGGCTGACATGATGACTGTGTTCCAAACTTTTCATGCTAGTATACTTCGATGTATAGCCTCGTTAAGGAGATATACTCTTCTGTTGAAAGTGAACAGGCTAATAACATTCACAAACGCGCTATGTGCTGACTAAATGAAAGGTTTAAATGTTTGACAAATTAGCCAATAATCAGACTAATAGTGTGGCCGATCAGTGTTTTAACCTACACAAACGTCATCCATGTAAGGGAGGAATACCCTAGAAGGGCATTCGCTCTTCATGAAACTTTTAATGATCTACAGGGACCTGTTGGTCCAAAAAAAATCGATTCATATTCAAAACTAAGTTTTTAAAAACCCACGATAAAGTCAAATAGCCTCTCTTGTAACAAAACTTTATGGATGAAAGGTTCACCTGTAAATGCCTCATGCCCCGATTATAAAATCGGACATGACTATGGTGACGTGCCTAAACATGGAGCATTTAGTTTGGGAGCTGTTTACCCAACCTAGAAGACACCATAATCTTTGGACATGTCATGTTTTATTTTTATTTCCTTTCCATAGTTCTATATTGGATTCAATACATCTTCCTATGCATAAATGCGGGTGAAACTCGGTTATATCACTCGATGTGTCAACCAACTTCAATTTTTTTAAAGTCAACTATCAAGATGTACGAGTCACTCTTTCGATGTCTAAAAGGGATATGATGTACGTGCATGCGTTCTTAAAATAATAAGATTCTAATTCTTACCCAAAGAAAAATCAAATGGAAGATGCCATGCATACGGCCCTCTTTTCAGCAAGAAAGTTACACGCCTCGATGAAAATCATACACCGATAACCTCCCACAAAGTCCGACAGAAATCAAGGCCACGAATGCATGTGTGATGAGCAAATTATATACGGATATCTGTCTGATAAACTAGTGAAGTAGCTGACCTATTGCAGACGATGAATTGAAGGAATCTCCTCCTGGCACACTCCCTTCCACCGCGCCGCACTGGTCCTAGCCCTTCGTCGCCGAAGCTCTTCGACTCCGGCCAAATCCCTAAAACCCAAATAACACTGATTTTTAATATTAGTTAAGCACTCACAGTCTCACAGAGATGATTCGTAATAATCCCTGTTTGTCATGATATGATCAAACAAATTATCGGCACGTGAAGGCGATCGTGATGTCAAATCAGTTGATTGCTGGCCCAAGCATGCAAGCTACTCGAATTCAGAATTTCAGAGATGGATAAAGCCTTCTTACCGGAGTCCAGCACGCCTACGATGACATTCTCGCGCCGGCATTAGCGCCGACGGCAACCGCTCCTTACTGCTCAGGCCTTCCTCGAAGCTCACAAACTCCCAAGACCCCGTGGTGTGAGGCGACCATCTCACCTCGCTCCGAAAGTAGACACCACTCTGTCCTCACTGCAAGACATGCACATTAGCCAAACACAAAGACAATACTGGTAACAGTAGCGTGGATAAATACCCAAAGAAAACATCTATCTAATTGCCCACTGTGTGTCACCTGATAGCTTGTGGCTTCTTCTTCAAGAGAAGGGCCGCGAAGCCATTCAGGGTGTGCTTGTAGCTGTACAGTAGCGACGCCCGTCCTCCTCCTCGCTGGTGAATTACAGAGCGGGCATGTCAATGATTATCTGTTCTATACTCGGTACAACATCACGCAGCAATACCTGCCCTTAACGGAGTGGAGGAGGCATGGTGACCTCTAGGATCTCCTCCGCCCTCGTCCGGCGTGCTCGCCAAGATTCACTATATAGACCTGTTAAGAACGCGATATGGAAGTTCAGTATCAGTTTCTTCTGCAAAGAAGTCGAGAAAACATATAGAATTGCATGCATGCAGTTCATGGAGAACTGAATAGAAGAGAGCATCATGTAGGAGGCACTGTCCCTGCCATGAACTAATCAAACTAAATCTGAAAGGAATCTGGATTAACAGATATAATGACCTGGCCTTGCTTGGTGGAGGCAGAGACGATGGAGGAGAAATGAGGAACAGGAAGAAGAGAAGCCCGGACATGGCTACTTGTTCTCTTCTTATGTTAAGGCTCCTCCCGTTGTATCCCCTCTGTAATTCGACGGCTTTGAGAGGCCGTATATATACAGGCGCAGCTGCCGGCGAGGCGAATCAGACGATGGATAGGACATAGTAGGCCTGACTGCCTCTGCCCTCTGAGACGATAGTATATTTCCATTTCTTATCGCTGTATTTTATTGCTTGCAATTTCCTTCTATATATCTCCCCCTTGTCTAGTTTCAACTTGAACTTGTGGTAGGCAAACTTGCATACTTTTCAGGATTGGATCGTATACATATTAATTTGCTATGCATTTTCACCAACAACAAAATGAGCTAGCTAGTCTGTCAGTGCAATCTTATCCTGCATCTATGGTTGATTCGTTGGGCCAATCGTCATATAAGAAAACTGTCAGTTCGAATCGCATGGACCATAGTTCGATTGCATCATCCTTCCTCGAATGGGATCCGATCGATTGATGTTGCGAGAGCGCATCGATCGGCCAGAGAAGAATAGGACCATATTGCACATTTGTTATGTGGACAGACATCCACATCTCCATAGCTATCATCCGTTGTCCTGCATCAAGCACGCTTGATGAGAATAATGAATAGGGTAATGGATGGAAACCGGCGACCGGTGCGTCGATGCTAGACCAAGTATTCTTCTGGTCACCAATGCGCATGTAGAGTCGTAGACTGCAGTTGGCCCCAAAGTACGATGGTTAACTTCCAGAATCCAGATACAAAAGATATACGACGGATAATGAGCTATCGGTCCCCAATCAGTCATCACTTGATTGTCATATCGTCCTGGATAAGGCGCGCGTGTAGAATTTAGATGGATGGTCAAGCAAACCTAGAAGAAACCACGGAATTTTTTTCGGAAATAGATAAGTTTCGGGGACCCACCGAAATTTTCGAAATTTCGTTTTTCAAAAAGAGATGTGGGATCCCAAATCTTAGACTTGCAATGGGGGGTTCTTTATCAGACACTGTATGACTTTAGGTATGGTCGGACTTTAATTTCTAATTTTCATTAATCTATCATAAGGGTGTAATTCCTCACACCGGCGAAGGACGGAAAAAATTGAGGTGGGGCAAACTATAAAAAAATTAGACCAATAAAACGTAATCAATTGCATACCTAGAGTTGGTTTTGCCCACTCGCCCATAAGCTATCAAAAATACTCACAAACCCTCTTTAAATATCACACCTTTGACATGTTTAGAGCCGGTTTGTTATATTGAGAATGAGCTAATGCAAACAGAAATAGTACGACCACTTAAATTGTTCGGATCGGAATTGATATGCACATTGTTTACTATAACAAGAATAACTTTCTTATACAGGGAC
Source organism: Poa pratensis (assembly GCA_947311845.1). Lineage (NCBI taxonomy): Eukaryota > Viridiplantae > Streptophyta > Magnoliopsida > Poales > Poaceae > Poa > Poa pratensis. The sequence continues at coordinate 44,465,436 of CAMZMU010000027.1, read as the reverse complement.
CGCTTTTGAAGTACGACCACTTAAATTGTTCAGAAAAAACATGTGTACAAAAATGTTTTCGTCAAAAATAAGATAGAACGGCCACCTACCTTGCTCTAAGGGGAGCTTCGCCCCTGATTCCTCATGCTTGCAGGTGAACAAGGTCAAGCTCCGTGATTACGTGAAAACACACGTTCGTTGGGAGACACCAAGAGGAAAGTATGATGTAGTGCAGCAGCAGTTTTCCTCACTATGAAACCGAGGTTATCGAATCCAGGAGGAGTATGAGCACTTCAGAAGGTTGTCAACGGTGCCAGAAAAAGTTGATGCTATAGGGAAGTCTGGATTGTTGACGTGGAACCTGCACACAACACAATCAAACTACTTTGCCCCAACGAAACAGGAAGGTTGTCAATCTTTCCGGCTTGCTGAAAACAAAGGATTAAACGTATGGTGTGGAAAACAGTGTTTAATTGCAAAAAGTAAAAGAGAACAATGATTGCAGTTGGTGGTTTTATCAGTGTAAAAGAATGGACCGGGGTCCACAGTTCACTAGTGGTGTCTCTCCATAAAAGATAACTAACATGCTGGGTAAACAAATTACAGCTGGGCAATTGACAAAATAGTGAGCGCATGACAGTGCATATATATGACAAGATGATTACTTTGAGATTTAATTGGGCATTACGACAAAATACATAGACCGTTATACAACTGCATCTATGACTAATAATCCACCGCCAATTAACATCCGTGTCCCCCGTTGGTATTAAGTTGCAAACAACAGATTATCGCATTAAGTAAAGCGCGTAATGTAAACAACACAAATGACCGTAGACATAGCATTGTTGTGTTCTCCCTAGTGGCAACATCACATCCACAACCTTAGACGTTGTTGTCACTCGCCCAGATTACTGGAGGCATGAACCCACTATCTAGGATAAATACTCCCTTCTGGAGTTACAAGCATCTACTTGGCCAAAGCATCTACTAGTAACGGAGAGCATGCAAGATCATAAATAACATATAAAGATAGATTGATAATCAACTTGATCATAGTATCAATATTCATCGGATTCCAGCAAACACAACATGTAGTATTACAATAAGATGATCTTGATCATGATAGGCAGCTCACAAGATCTAAACATGATAGCACAAAGTGGAGAGACAACCATCTAGCTACTGCTATGGACCCGTAGTCCAAGAATGAACTACTCACGCATCACTCCGGAGGCAGGCATGGTGATGTAGAGCCCTCCGGTGATGATTCTCCTCTCCGCAGGGTGCCGGGAAGAGCTTCAGAACCCTCCCGAGTTAGGGTTGACGACGGCGGCGCCTCTGGAACTTTTCATGGAATATGGCTCAGGTGTTTAGGATTTTCTGGACGAAGGGAATAAATAGGCGAAAGGGCGGCGGCAGCGGGCACCCGAGGGGCCCACGCCACCCCTCAGCGGCCAGCCTGTGGGCCACGCCGAGCCCTGGCGTGGCCGCCTCATGGCTCGCCTCTGTCTCCCCTTTGGACTCCGTGGTCGTGTCGGTGAAATACTGGGGCACGTTGATTTTCGTCCAATTCCGAGAATATTCCCTTAACAGCTTTTCTGGAATACAAAAACAGCAGAAAACAGGAACTGGCACTGTGACATCTTGTTAATAGGTTAGTCCCAGAAAATGTATAAAAATGCTATGATGTGTATTAAAATATGTAACAAATGGTATAATATCAACATGGAACATCAAAAATTATAGATACGTTTGAGACGTATCAAGCATCCCCAAGCTTAGTTCCTACTCGTCCTCGAGTATGTAAACGATAAAACAATAATAATTTTTGAAGTGACATGCTACCATCATAATCTTGATCATATATATAGTATTGTAAAGCACATGTAAATGAATGAAGTGATCCAAATCAATGGTCTATTGTTTGCTACCAAATAAATAATGAGTAAACAACTAAATCATATGAGCAAAAAATTCATGAATAGTACTTTGGAGACATTGTATCCACAGGTTTACATAAGAGTTAACTCAAAAACAATAGATTCTAGTAAAATGTATTTAACCAACAGAAAGGTAGATTTAAGATTCAGCATTTGTTTCAACTTCAACATATTTATCTCATGGATATTGTCAATACAAAGCAATATAATAAGTTCAATATCTAGCATATAACAATTGTTGTACCAAAGTTGACACTAGTGTTTTCTTGTGGAGATAGAAAGAAGTAAGAAAACTGACTCAACATAAAACTAAAAGAAAGGCCCTTCGCAGAGGGAAGCAGGGATTAAATCATGTGCTAGAGCTTTTTATTTTTTGAAATCATATAGAGAGTAAAAATTAAGTTTGAGAGGTGTGTGTTAATTGGTCAACGAATCAGTAGTGAATAGTACAATATGTCCCCTGCCAACCAGACTTTTAAGAGCGGCTCCCATGAAGGACGTTATTTCTACTAGCAAGGCAGATCATCCTCTTTCTCTTTGGTTTACACATGCAATTGTTTCACTGAGTATCAGTTGACAAAATGTGAAGAGATTAAGCGGTTAAAGTTGTAATTAATTGGGACTGTGCACCCCGTTGCCAGCTCTTTTTACGAAATTAATAGATAAGCAGATGTATATGCCGCTAGTCTGAAGGTAAAGTCTGTTTGACAAGTGAAATAAAGACATCCACCACGTCCTCATGAGCTCGGTAAACATTGACACAAAACGGAGTAATAACAATTTTGAATAGTTTAAAGGTAGCACATGAAAATTTTACTTGGAGTGGCAAGAAATACCACATATAGGTAGTTATGGTGGACACAAATGGCATGGATTTTGGCTCAAGGATTTGGACGCACGAGAAGCATTCCCTCTCAGTACAGAGTTTAGGCTAGCAAGGTTATTTAAGTAAACACAGACTGTCAACGGTACACAAGAATTATATGACAAACATATTGAAAAGATTATAATACTCCACACTGTCTTCCTGGTTAATCAAACCCTTTTACTAGAAAATATCTAGACCTTAGAATACCACTTATGCAAACCAAATTTCACAAGCTTTACGGTAGTTCTCCACTAATGGGCTTTACTTACATGATGCAAAAGTTTAAACATGACCTACTTGGTAACTCAAAACAATTGACAAGTATCAAATTATCCAAGATAGTGATCTACAAGAGTATGTAAGTCTTTTCTATTATACCATTTACCACATGCAACATTTTTTGTTCCAACCAAACACCAATCAACTTATTTCAATAACTCTCCAAACAAGTATAAGTGAAGTAAGAGAGTACTTTCGTTAAAAGAACTAATAGCTCTGACAAGAGATACATGAAAACAAGAGCTAAAAGCTTAACAGCGCTAGATGAGAATACTCAACAAGTATAAGTGAAGAATAGGAGTATTGAAATGAAAAAGCGGAGCGTGTCTCTCTCCCAAACAAGAATGCTAGGATCCAACAAGTTGTGATCAAAAAATAAAATAACATACTAAAAATAAAAGCACACAGACGCTCCAAGAACAACACATATGATGTAAAAGAATTAAAATATAGTTTCACTAGAGATGACCTGATAATTTTGCCGATGAAGAAGGGGATGCCGCTTAGACGCTTGAGTCTTCTTGAAATATGCTAGGGAGATCCATGGGAGCCTCCCCAAGCTTAAGCTCTTCACTCTTCTTGATCCTATTATATCACTCTTCTCTCTTGACCCTTGAAAACTTCCGCCACACCAAACTCAAAGTAATTCTCATTAGAGGGTTAGTGCATCAAATCAAAAACTCACATGTTCTGTAAGGACGCAAACATGACCGTTACTTTAAACATTAAGTACTGCCACTAGCCTTATGTGAAGCTCTTCCACCCAAAAAAGAATTCCACTTAACACTTGTAATAGAGAGAATGCAAAATAAAAGACATAATCTGTCTAAAACAGAACAGTCCGCAAAGACGAATTTTTTCGAGGCACTTGCGTTGCTCAGAGCGAAAAACTTTGAACTAACGAAAGATGCGTACATATATCAGGATTACGCACAAAAATTTGCAGATTTAAATCATTTTTATATGAATTTATAATTTTCGTACAGTGAACATAAAAAATCTGTTTCTGCGCAGCAATCAAATCTAGCATCATCTTATCATTAGAGACTTTTCTTGGCACAACAATACGATAAAGTAAAGATGCAAAGGAGTTGTTACAGAAGTAAACAAGCACCTTGACTAATAAAAACTAAAAACAAATAGATAAAGAGTTGCCTCCCTAAAGCGCTTTCTTTAATGCCTTTTAGCTAGGCTGGCAGATTTTAATGATGCTCTCATAAGAATAAGAGTTGAAAACAAAAGAGAGCATCAAGAGGCAAATATTAAACACACTTAAGTCTAACCCACTTCCTATGCAAAGGAATCTTGTAATAGAATAAATTATTGAAACAAAAAGCAACTAGCATACGGATATGAAACAAATGCAACTTCAAAACTTTCAACATAAAGAGAGGTGTTTTAGTAACTTGAAAACTTTTACAACCATATTTTTCTCTCTCATAATAACTTTCAGTTGCATCATGAGAAAACTCAACAATATAACTATCACATGAAGCATGCTTTTCATGATCTACAAACACATAATTTTTATTAAGCTAAAAAACAGTGGGGTTATTATACCCACTTTTAACAATAGTAGTAGAATTAGTATGATCAGACAATATAGGACCATCATCAAGAACATTATCATATATATAGTAGGGAGCACCATTTTATTTCCTGCTATTTTATTTTCTTGAGTCAAGGAGCTTGTTACTTGAAATTCATCAAAAGGAGATATTTCGATAGAATCATGACATTCAACAATATAGTATTCTTCCTCCTTAGGTAGGCATGGAGGGTAATCATATAATGTAAGAGTTAAAGAGTTACTATTATTAGAAGGTAGATCCTCCTTTTGTTCTTCACTCTCCTCCTCTTTTTCGTTCAATGAGATCACAGTTTCAGCAATTTCTTCTTCCATAGGTCCCTTAAAGGAAGCAAGTTGTTCTGGAGAATAAGTTTTCTCAAGAAATTTAGTGACATAAGGATTATCATTGTAATATTCAAGGCAGTAACCAAGTATAGCAATTCTCAGTTTTAGAAGGAGCATCATCATCTTGAATAAAACCAGCAATTTCATACGCACCCTTAAAAACAACAAATTCTTCAATTTCTTCAAGATTACCAAAGTCATAGTTTCCTTTAGCATAAGCAGCCAAGGTTTCATTATCATTATAATCACATTGGAAAGGGAGGTGTTTATGCTTCTACAACAAAAAGATTCATTAAAGCAGTAGGATTCATCATATTTAGAGCACAAGTTCTTAGCAAAATAATTCAATCTACTTATTTGTTCCCATAAATGTACCCCTTTTTTGAGAAGCGGTATTTCTTATAACATTTTTGTTGTTCCTCCGTGAACCCACTTAGCCAATAAGATTTTGTTTCAAAGAGAGAAGCCATTGATAGCAAATACACAACTAGACATAATAACAAACCGAAATAAACTAAATGAAGTAATCTAAATTTTTTGTGTTTTTTATATTTGAAAGCAACTAAGATAAAATAAAATAAACTAAGCAAGACAAAAAGTAAAGAGATTGGAAGCATGAGACTCCCCTTGCAGAAGCCTTCTAACTCCCTGGCAACGGCGCCAGAAAATTGCGCTTGATTACTTATGGCCCTTGACGTAGTTACCTGCGTCAACAGAATATGGGTTAGGTTGAGACTCCAAGTGCAGAGTGTATATTATAGGAAAGACGGTTTTCCCCACGAGGGTGACTCGAGGGTTTAATATCGAACTCTCGGGGAATCAGTAGTGAAAGGTTTATCTCCTTATCCTTCTCTTGAAAACCTACAAACAAAGTAAATGTTTTGTGCCCTTGATGACCCACAAGTATAGGGGGTGTATCGTAGTACTTTCGATAAATAAGAGTGTCGAACCCAACGAGGAGCAGAAGGTGTTGACAAGCAGTTTCGATGAAGGATTCACTGTAAATGCTCACAGACAAGTTTTTAGGGGTTTTTGATATAGCAGATAAATAAAATACAAGTAAGTAAAATGCGGTAATAATAATTGCAGCGAGTGGCCCAATCCTTTCTACAGCAAAGGAAAAGCCGGTAGGTTTACTTATGATGACCAAACGTTCTTGAGGACACACGGGAATTACGTCAAGTGCTTTCGCTTCATATAGTTGATTAATCTTCATTGTTTTGATAAGTGTTGTGTGGGTGAACCTATGCTAATGCACCGCCCTTCCTAGGACTAATACATACTTGTGATTAAACCCCTTGCAAGCATCCGCAAATACAAGAAAGTAATTAAGATAAATCTAACCACAACCTTAAACTCTGAGATCATGCTATCCCTCATGCATCGATATACCAACGGGTGTTTAGGTTTCTGTCACTCCGGCAACCCCACAATTGGCAACCGAATACACAATGCATTCCCCTAGGCCCATAAAGGTGAAGTGTCATGTAGTCGACGTTCACATGACACCACTAGAAGAATAACACAACTTAAATATCAAACCATTCAATATTACTCAACATAATTCACTACTAACATCAAGACTTCTCCCATGTCCTCAAGAACTAAATGAACTACTCACAAGACATCATATGGAACATGATCAGAGGTGATATAATGATGAATAACAATCTGGACATAAACCTTAATTCAACGGTTTCACTCAATAGCATCAACCACAAGGAGTAATTAACACCGGGAAAGTTTCCCCTATGAACTAGACAAGATTCAACCCTAGATGTTACAACGGAACGGGGTGGAGCGACGGAGATGATGGTGTTGGTGGTGGAGATGATGATGATGATGATCCCAATGAAGTCCAGCTCGATGACGGTGACGATGGCGACGATTTCCCCCCCCCCCCCTCCGGGAAGGATTTCCCCGGCAGATTTCTCCCTGTCGGAGAGCTTTTCTCTCTCTGGTGTTTTTCCGTCTCGTGGAGGCGGCGGAATATTTCCTCAACGTCCCCCCTAGGCTTAGGGTTTCTGGGAGATGATGTACGCGAAAGGGGGCTGGCTGAGGTGGGCCAGGGGCTCCTCACCACGTGGCGGCACGGGGGCAAGGTGGGTCGCGCCACCACATGGTGAGGGCCCATGGTGGCCCACCTTGGCCTCCCCTTTTGGCTGCCTCCGGCATCTGATAAAATAGGAGCTTCTGGATGTTTTCCTCGAATTATTGATCTTCAGAAATATAGTATCTTGACGGCCCTTTTTCCAGCAGAAATCTGACTCCGGTGTTTAATTCTCCAATAATCACCAAACATGCAAAATAGATGAAATAACATAAGTATCATCTCTAAATATGAAATATATCAATGAATAACAGTAAATTATGATATAAAATAGTGATGCAAAATGGACGTATCAACTCCCCCCAAGCTTAGACCTCGCTTGTCCCCAAGCGAAAACTGAGCTCGGTAAACAAGTCCACGGGTTTATGGAGCAAAGTGTCGATAAACAAAATACGGACAAGAAGCATCACATTCATTAATGCACAAGTCATTCTAGACAGCAACTTCCCTTCATATAACATAACTTGAAACGGGTAAAGAGAGTCACAATAAGGTGCATAGAGAAAATCATAATTGGTGATGGCAAACTTTGTTCTTGGTCAGAGAACAATTAACAGATTGTACTTATCTTTCGAGCAGAGTCTTTATACTAGAGCTTATATTACAGAACTTACATGCTCAATCATAACAATCTCCTTTACAGTCATTGATAACTTTCAAAGTTATATTCATTCAGATAAAAGCTTTGTGCTACACAAGGAAACATAAAAGACATGATTGAAGATATCAACATATAGATGGTTGAATCACAACAACTCGAATGCTTGCTTGAGATAGAAGGGAATAGGTTTACTGACTCAACATTAAAGTAAAAGATAGGCCCTTCGCAGAGGGAAGCAGGGACAAAATCATGTGCTAGAGCTTTTAAGTTTTGAAATCATATAGAGAGTATAAAGTACGTTTTAAGCTATGTATGTCGTTCTCAACGAATGGCAGTAGGTACTCTATCCCCCTTTGTCAACCAGACTTTCAAGAGCAGCTCCCATAAGGACGTTATTTCTACCCAAGGGTAGATCATCCCTCTTCTCTTTTGCTTACACATGCATATTTATAAATTGGTATGACACTCCTCCCAACCTTTGCTTACACAAGCCATGGCTAACCGAATCCTCGGGTGCCTTCCAACAATCACATACCATGGAGGAGTGTCTATTTGATTAAGTTTAACATTTTGGAAATTTGCTTTTGATAAATCATTGGCAAAACATGTGAACATAATTAACAGTTATAGTTGTAATTAATTGGGACTGGGAACCCCATTTGCCAGCTCTTTTTGCAAAGTTATTGGATAAGCGGATGTATATGCCACTAGTCCATTGGTGAAAGTCTGTCTGACAAGTTAAATAGAGAACAACCCACATACTTCCTCATGAGCTAATAAACAGTGACACAAATGAGAGATAATAGCTTTTGAATAATTAAAGGTAGCTGATGGTCCTTGAAGAGGTTGATCTACGGCGCCAGAAAACAGTGTTGATCTCCAGTGCGTAGTTACCTGCGTCAAAAGTAAATGGGTTAGGTTGAGACTCCAAGTGCAAAGTGTGTCGTAAGTGGAAGACGTGTTTTCCCCACGAGGGTGACTCGAGGGTTTAATATCGAACTCTCGGGAATCAGTAGTGAAGATATATCTTCTTATCCTTCTTTTGGTTACCTACAAACAAGTTAATGTTTTGGTCCTCAACCTCACCTGTGGTTGTCAAGCACAAGGTGTAAGAATGATATCAGATAGTTATGCAATGCAAACAGGAAATAAATATGCAATGATGGTGGATGCAATGGTAAATGATATTTTTGGGTTTTTTAATGATGTATGCAAGATGAAAAGTATTTTTGTATTTTCGGATTTAATGATGGCTGAAAATGAAAAGTGGTATATGGTGTTGGAAAGGTGTTTCTTATGATTAAAAATGGACTGGGGTTCATGGTTTCACAAATGCACTCTCTCTTTATAAAGTGGCAGACAATGGAACACACACAGTTAACATATGAGATTGCAACACAGGGTTTGATAACAAGTTACTTAGATATATGGGCATCACGTCCTAACATAGAGATCTTTTGGTTATTAACTCTCTTATACTCCACCAAGATGCGAACTAAATCATAACACCTCAGTAATTAAGATAACTCAGAGTATAGCATTAAGTATCATGACATGAAGTGAAAATAAGAACATGCTAGATCTAGTCATGGAGTAGTGGCAATGGTCACGCCCACATCCCCGGTAGCATGGTATTTTAGTTTATCCCTAGTGAGGTAACAAAGTAAGGTAAAGATACCAAAGTGGATCGCAGAACTTTCTCTCACGTTCACTGCACTAGCCACCCCCCGTTACTCCAACTAATGCACACGTTCCCCCACACGCTCTCATAAACATGCTTGATCAAAACAAGTAGACAAGAACGGGGTACATAATATGCATCTATACTCATAACTGAAACAAACATTGCAATCTCAAACATATATTAACTCATAAAGATCCACCACAAAGGTATTACAACGGTGACCGTAATCATGTTCAGCAGCTCATACGGTACTAATTAGTGAAGCTCAAGAGAGGAGAGATACATAAGTTACTTCCACAAACCCATAGTCCAGAGGTGGACTACTCCCTCTTCATCATGGAGACGGTGGAGAAGTCGATGGAGAAGATGGAGACCACGCCGGCAGCGCCCCGCCGGAGTTTTCCCCCTCCAATCTGCAGCTCCTGATCTCCGTTTCGGTGTTTCTGTGTTTGTGCGGCGCTCCTTCCAGAGAACGTCGGGGGACCTTTTTTATAGGCGTTTTTAGGTCAAGACGAGTCGGTGGACGAAGATCGACGGCAACGGAGCCACGAGGCCCAAATGGTGGGCCCACGCGGCCACAGTACCTGGCCGCGTGGGCCACCCCTTTGGCCTCGGGCTCCGTTTGCTTGCTTCCTTCGCCGTAGTCTTCTTCCTTCCAAATATTGACGCCCGTAAATTTCCAGATTTTTGACGTTTGGGTCCCTGAAACATTAAAATAAAAACTAGGGTTTTCTGCCTGTGCAGGGTTAATTCCATAAAAATAGGAAATCATTAAGATATTCCAAAATCATGATAAAACATTGATATAACCCTTATATGATGCAAATATGATTGGAATATAAGCAATTAAAGTGCAAAGTTCATGTATGCATTTTACATGCATCAACATCCCCAAGCTTAATCCATGCTCGTCCTCGAGTATGAAGATGATAAAACTAACATGGACTTTGCAATTTAATACTTAACAATGGATATCAAAGATGATTACTATTGCTACATATAGTCAAATGATTCATTCTTCAAAGGAGTAGCAATATGCAAATAGTTTATGAAGTGATATCAAGTATTCAAGACAAGGATGTTCATTGATAGTTCACAAAGTGTAACATAGTAGCAAGTAATATGGACACTTATTTGCATACATGGTCATAGAGTGTAGATGAAAATCTGAATATGATAGGTGTACACTTTGGAAAGATGTATATGTGAGTAGAGGTAAAGCATGCATAAGTTTCATCCAACTTCCAAACTCTTCTACTTAAGTTAATGATTGCAATAAGGTATTCATTGGTGTCAAGCTCTCATTGCCCCTATCATAGCATCTTGAATGATTAAGGTTAAAGTGAAAGCAAATATGAGTAGTGTGCTTGACAAAGTATGGTTGAATGTCTCATGCCCCTTGAATACAAGTACTTACACCATGTGTTACTCAACTTGGGAAACAAAGCAAGTTCAATTAAATATCATTGTAAGCATAATAGTATCATCAAGAGCGTCAACTGGGGTACCTCTTGTCCCAAGATATGGAACAAGCCCATATCAAAATGACAAGACAAACAAACAAAATGAACAATCTCAACACCCTTTTTATTTACCATTGGAATAGTTTTTTATTGCAAGGTGTATCACAGAAGGTTCACCATAGTATGTAAGTAAATTTCCACCATGAATGATGCATGGCTTAGATTAGCGGCCCAGGCGTCTCTCTAACCATTTACACAAACTCATTTAAACTACTCTATTTCCACATTTATTTCAACATGATAAGCATCCATAGACAAAAGCACATGATATCAACTAAATGAGATGAAGAGCATGTTGAAAGCTTGCATGTGACAGCACATATGGGCTAACTTCCAACCCAAACATTTATCAAGCCACTAACATCATAATCTTAATCACAATGGGTCATGTTTTATTATGCAAAAAGTACATTGTGCATCAAGTTCGTGAGAGCTATATAACCAATTTTTTCCATGCAATCAATAACATAAACATTTTCATTCAGAGGTAAGATAACACAAAAACATGTTAAACATACTCGGAATAGCATAAAGCCAATAGGTAGATATGGTGGACTCACTGGAATAACTTTGGTTGAAGGTGTTGGAAACAAGTTTTTGCTTGTTGGAGTTTTTGGGCTAGCAAAAGGGAGAAAGTTGACCATCTAGATGCATGCATGAGTGTCCATAGAACTAACTAATCCATGTTAAACCAAGTAAAATAACAATCAGCACCAAAACATGAATAAGTGATAGCTCTACAAAAAGAATTTGCAAACTATTACTCATAAACAAGCTCATGAATCATGCAACTATATGTATCATTAAAAATCAATCAAACATCCCTTTTCCCAATCTTATAAAAGCATCCAACATATTTCAACCCATATTTCCAGTAGCTCTCTATATAAATGATAGTGTGGTGGTCTCTCAAATCAAACAAAACAAAAAAAAGACGCTCCAAGTTTATGCGATAAAGTGTTTCGATCGAAAAACAGAAGTTGGACGTGTGCAAACCGAGAGTGTGTAGGTCCAGCGGGGTTGTCTTCACATCCCCAAGCTTATGGTCTTCACCATCCTTGGATAGCTCTTGGTGCATCTCCTCCAATCCCTGTGAAAAAACTTCAAAACACCGTTTCTCCCATTCTTTTCTGTGGGGTGCATTAATAGTGATAAACAAATAGGTTCTTGCTGCATATAATCCTTGAACAAAAATTCATATGAATGTCCAGAAAGTGTATAATGTTGTATGCCTACTCATAAACTCAATTGGATCAAAAAGATTCAACTTAAAAGCTCAAAGCATGCATCAAACAAAATGGGACAGAATCTGTCCAGAAAAACAGCAGCAGCAAAACGTATTTTTCTACCCTACCAAACTTTCTCGAAAAATTCCGAAAAATTCATGCATACAGAGGATGAAAAGTTGCAACTACAGTTCAAATATGAGCTCATTCGGAGTTACAGAATAAGAATTAAAAATCATACCGTGCACTGATTCGTGCAGGAATAAAATCTCCGAACGCTATAAGCAACTTTTTCAAACCAAAAAGGGTAAAACTTGGCACTTTATTGAAAATTCCAGAACCTAAACTAAACAAAGTCTCTTGTTACAGCAAGAGGACACAAAGAAAATCACACAAAAATAACCGGGTTGCCTCCCGCAAAGCGCTTTCTTTATAGCCATATAGCTAGGCTTCTTACTTGTTGTTTATTGTGGACGAAGCTCATGAGGGAGCTTGAACTTTGGTGGTTCCCTCTTCCTTGGAAGTGTTCCATGCACTTCTTGTGTGGAAACTGAAACTTCATTCCCTTCTTTGAATCAATGATAGCACCTGTGGTACGAAGAAAAGGTCTTCCAAGAATAATAGGACTAGAGGTTTTATTCCCCATATCCATGATTAGAAAATCCACAGGCACAAAAGTCATATGTAACTCTACCATAACATCACTTACTTTTCCCAAAGCATGTTTAATAGAGTCATCAGCAAGTGCAGTTCAATAGAGCATTTTTCAAGATTTTTCAATTCAAGCACTTCATATAGTTCTTTAGATAAAACAGAGACACTAGATCCTAGATCAAGTATGGCATGGTGTGTCTCTTTTCCAATAGTTACTAGTACCTTAGGTATCCACATATCCCCAAGCTTAGGTGGTATCATAGCCTCTTGGTTGTACCTAGCAATCTTTTCTTTCAAGACATGATTAGCAATATAAGAACCAAAACCTGCTTGGTTAGTGTTGATGGAAGGATCACTTGCAAATTTTTTAAGATAGATATTAATTCATGCAAGCTACAATTTTCTAAGTCAAGCAAAGGATCCTTGACTTCATTAAGCATTTTAACTTCCTCAACTTTCTTTTCTAACTCAATCAGCATAAGAGATTCATCATGTTCAGTTTCTTTAACTTCTTCTTTAAAACTAAGTTGAGACATGAATGGCAACAAATATTCAGGGTAGTTCAATAATTCATCAAGAGTTTCCTCCAAAGTGAGAGGAACATTTTCAGCAATATTAATAGAATTCATTCCAACCACAGGTGATGCTTGTGGTTTCCCTGCAGACATACTCAATAAAGTGGCTTGATTATCAGCTAGTTTAGACAAAGCTTTGTCTAGTCCTGCAGCTTGGAGTTGTAAGCCTTTAATATCAGAACTAATAGAAGCAACAGACTTATTCAACTCTTGTATCATAGTGTTATGACTAGCAACTTGTTCCATAAGAATTTTGTTAGCCTCAGAATTATCATTGTGTGATACATAGGCTTCCAATTATTATCATTAGCATTAGGATATGGAACAAAAGGACGATTGTTGGGAACATATGGGGTTTATTATAAGAGTTATAATTGTTGTTACCATACCCATTATTACCATAGTTCCTAATATTTTCAGAATTGTTACCAACTAGTTCTTGCAAAGGAACATTTTCAACACTAGGTTTATTAAGCAAAGCAAGAATAGTATCCATTTTAGATGACAAATCATTAGTTTCTTCAATAGAGTTCACTTTCTTAGAAGGATTAGGTGCCCTATCAGTATGCCATTGACTATAGTTTTGCAAAATGCTTTCCAATATTTTTAGCTTCTACTATAGTCTTACTCATAAAAGCACCTCCAGCAGCAGAATCAAGTATGTTTCTAGACATGTAGTTTAAACCATTGTAGAAAGAGTGTAATATGGTCCATTCATTAACTCCATGTGAGGGACAAGTTCTAAGCATAAGTTTTATCCTATCCCAAGCCATAGCAACATGTTCATTTTCATTTTGCCTAAAAGAAAGGATGTTGTTTCTATTTTGCAAAATTTTAACAGGGGGATAATATTTCTTAATGAAAGCTTCTTTTAGATCATCCCAAGAATTAATACTACCAGATGGCAAGGAATGCAACCACTCTTTAGCTTTTCCTCTAAGTGAAAAAGGAAATAACTTCAGTTTTAGGATATCACTTTCCACATTTTTAAACTTTTGCATGTCACATATTTCAACAAAGTCATGAAGATGCATAGAGGCATCCTCCATAGCACTACCACCAAATTGTTCCCTAGTTATCAAGTTCAACAAACTAGGACTTACTTCATAACTCTCAGCATTTATCTTAGGTGTGGCAATAGCTCTCGTGATAAATTGATCATTAGGAGTGTTTGTGTAGTCACACAACTTAGTTCTTTCTCCCATTTTAGCAAGTTTTTTTTGTATTTTTTTATGCAAAACTGAAATAAATATGATATGATATGCAATGACACTAACAAAACAAATAAATTGCTTTGTAAGTAAAGATGGATAAGATGGTGCTCACGTAGGTGCAACCTCCCCAAGCTTAGGTGTTAGCACAAGTTGGTGAAGTTGACTTTGTTGTGAGATGAATGCGATGATGCACACCCTTGGATAAATCTCTCAGCTATGATTCCCCGGCAACGGCGCCAGAAAACAGTCTTGATGGCCCTTGAAGAGGTTGATCTACGCAGCCAGAAAATAGTGTTGATCTCCGGTGCGTAGTTACCTGCATCAAAAGTAAATGGGTTAGGTTGAGACTCCAAGTGCAGAGTGTGTAGTAAGTGGAAGACGTGTTTTCCCCACGAGGGTGACTCGAGGGTTTAATATCGAACTCTCGGGGAATCAGTAGTGAAGATATATCTTCTTATCCTTCTTTTGGTTACCTACCAAACAAAGTTAAATGTTTTGGTCCTCAACCTCACCTGTGGTTGTCAAGCACAAGGTGTAAGAATAATATCAAGATAGTTATGCAATGCAAACAGGAAATAAATATGCAATGATGGTGGATGCAATGGTAAATGATATTTTTGGTTTTTAATGATGTATGCAAGATGAAAAGTATTTTTGTATTTTTGGATTTAATGATGGCTGAAAATGGAAAAGTGGTATATGGTGTTGGAAAGGTGTTTCTTATGATTAAAAATGGACCGGGGTTCATGGTTTCACAAATGCACTCTCTCTTTATAAAGTGGCAGACAATGGAACACACACAGGGTTAACATATGAGATTGCAACACAGGGTTTGATAACAAGTTACTTAGATATATGGGCATCACGTCCTAACATAGAGACCTTTTGGTTATTAATCTCTCTTATACTCCACCAAGATGCGAACTAAATCATAACACCTCAGTAATTAAGATAACACAGAGTATAGCTTTAAGTATCATGACATGAAGTGAAAATAAGAACATGCTAGATCTAGTCATGGAGTAGTGGAATGGTCACGCCCACATCCCCAGTAGCATGGTATTTTAGTTTATCCCTAGTGAGGCAACAAAGTAAGGTAAAGATACCCAAGTGGATCGCAGAACTTTCTCTCACGTTCACTGCACTAGCCACCCCCCGTTACTCCAACTAATGCACATGTTCCCCCACACACGCTCTCATAAACATGCTTGATCAAAACAAGTAGACAAGAACGGGGTACATAATATGCATCTATATTCATAACTGAAACAAACATTGCAATCTCAAACATATATTAACTCATAGAAAGACCCACCACATAGGTATTACAACGGTGACCGTAATCATGTTCAGCAGCTCATACGGTACTAATTAGTGAAGCTCAAGAGAGGAGAGATACATAAGTTACTTCCACAAACCCATTCCAGAGGTGGACTACTCCCTCTTCATCATGGAGACGGCGGAGAAGTCGATGGAGACCATGCCGGCAGCGCCCCGCCGGAGTTTTCCCCCTCCAATCTGCAGCTCCTGATCTCCGTTTCGGTGTTTCTGTGTTTGTGCGGCGCTCCTTCCAGAGAACGTCGGGGGACCTTTTTTATAGGCGTTTTTAGGTCAAGACGGAGTCGGTGAACGAAAGATCAATGGCAACGGAGGCACGAGGCCCAAATGTGTGGGCCCCACACGGCCACAGTACCTGGCCGTGTGGGCCACCCCCTTTTTGCCTTGCGGGCTCCGTTTGCTTGATTCCTTCGCTCGTACGTCTTCTTCCTTCCAAAATAATGACCTCTGTATTTTTCCAGAATTTTATGACGACGTTTGGGTCCCTGAAACATTAAAATACAAAACTAAGGTTTTCTGCCTGTGCAGGGTTAATTCCATAAAATTAGGAAATCATTAAGATATTTCCAAAATCATGATAAAACATTGATATAACCCTTATATGATGCAAATATGATTGGAATATAAGTAAATAAAGTGCAAAGTTCATGTATGCATTTTACATGCATCAGTAGCACATGAAGTATTTACTTGGAGTGGCAAGAAATACCACATAATAGGTAGTTATGGTGGACACAAATGGCAATGGTTTGGCTCAAGGTTTGGATGTATGAGAAGCATTCCCTCTCAATACAGGTTTTTGGCTAGCAAGGTTATGTAGCAAGCATAAGAGTTGAGGGATGCAAACAAATATATATGTAGTAAGAACAATCGTGCAATCTTCCTTGGAAGCACAAATAATTTTAACTTGAGAATACTAAGCTTATGAGCCAACAAGAAAGAAAGATCATGGAATAATTTACCAACATGCACTTCCCTCTCTCTACTTAAGCCTCAAAGTATTGTAACTACTGACCAATGCTAAGTTTGCCAAAACCAAAAAGATATACTTGATGCTCCCAAAGTGGTGCCAATACTAATGACAAGATTATCAACATGAAAGAAATTGCAAACTAAAATAAAGTATGCAGAAAGTAAATTATGAAACTTCTCATTAATATTCCATAACGGCAACTCACACCAAAGGATACATAGATAATCAACTAAAAGAGAGATACTTCCACACTGCAAACCATCCTATAAGATAACTTCCCTACTCACGATATGACTATTGAAAGGTAAAAGGTAAAGATAATGGTGTGATACCGCGGCACTCCCCCAAGCTTGGAACAAGCCAAGGGATGCCAATACCAATGATGAATTACTCCTTCGGCGGTGGTGGTGAATCCTTAATAAGCTTATCAACCAGTTCCTTCAGCTCATCAATCTTGTGGGTGAGGATACGGATCAGCTCCATGTTGTGCTCGATACGGTTCATGAACTTATCGGACTGTGAATCCCAGCTCTTGGAGTTGCCTCCCCACTTCTCATCGGACTTAGAACTCTTTTTCCCTGCACTGTTAGAACGATCTATATTCCAGCTATTGGGCAATTCTGCCTCAGGGATCCTCTCAATTTGATGCTTATGGATAAGAGTATGGAAGGGGTTATTGATGCCTGGAGAAGATGTCCTTGGAGCCAAGAAGCGACGTGGAACCTTCCCTCTGGTGCTCATCCGCGCCTCTCTTGAGGTTGAAGGGGTTCGCCACCACTCCAATGCTTGCAATGGTTGCGCAAGGGTATTGACGCGGATCTTCCTCCACTTCTCCTTCATCTTCGCTCTCGATCTCCTCCTTCAGCATAGGGTCTTGGGGATCATCTTCCAAAGGCTCCTTGCCCTTGTTGTTGTTGTTGGAGACCATGGTTCTTCTAAAACTTGAAGGTGGAATCTGGCAGAAATAGCTCGAAACAAAAACACGACGAAAAGGCGATATACGGACCTCGGGGGTTCCGGGGATTATATAGCAAAAAGTTTTACCACAAAAGGAAAGTGCAAGAGGAAACCTGGTCGGAGAGGGGCTCCGAGGCGCCCTCACCACGTGGTCGCGCGGCCAAGGGTGGGCCCACGCCACGGCATGGTGAGGTGCCCTCGGGCACCTTCTCCTACCCGGTTTGATCTCTTATTTTTCCATATTTAATATAAACGACAAAAATATCTATTGGAAGGTTAAACACGAACTTTTTCTTACCGAAACTATTACCTATTCGAAGACAGACTCTGCAGCCTCATGGAATTGCTTTTCGATGAAAACTTCCGGAGTCATCACTTGAATAGTATCAACATCTTCATTATAAGAATCTCCAGAAATATAATGTTTGAGTCTTTGACCATTCACCACTTGTGTAGAGTTATCTTTGAGTGAAGCAATCTTTATTGCACCTGACCGATACACCTCCACAATAATAAAAGGTCCTTCCCACTTTGAGAGTAATTTTCCTGCAAAAAATCTGAGACGAGACCTATACAATAGAACTTTCTCACCAACATTAAACTCTCTTTTAATAATTCTCCTATCATGCCATTTCTTAACTTTCTCTTTAAAAAGTCTAGCATTTTCATAAGCTTCACTTCTCCATTCATCTAAAGAACTCAAATGAAGCAACCTCTTTTCACCAGCTAGCTTAAAGTCTCTATTAAGTTCCCTCACTGCCCAATAAGCTTTGTGTTCTAATTCTAGAGGCAAGTGACAAGCTTTACCATAAACCATTTTATAAGGAGACATACCCATAGGGTTTTTATAAGCAGTTCTATAAGCCCATAAAGCATCATTCAACTTACTAGCCCAATTCTATCTAGATTTATTAACAGTCTTTTGCAAGATAGATTTAATCTCTCTATTTGATAGTTCTACTTGTCCACTAGTTTGGGGATGATAAGCTGAAGCAATTCTATGATTAACACCATATTTAGCAAGAGTCTTTCTAAAACCACCATGAATGAAATGAGAACCTCCATCAGTCATAAGATATCTAGGTACACCAAACCTAGGAAAAATAACATCTTGAAGCATTTTTAAAGAGGTCTCACCATCATCACTTTTGTAGGTATAGCTTCTACCCACTTAGTAACATAATCAACAGCTACAAGTATATGAGTATTACCTTCTGAAGGAGGGAAAGGACCCATGAAGTCGAATCCCCAACAATCAAATGGTTCAATAACAAGAGAATAATTCATAGGCATTTCATTGCATCTAGAGATATTACCAACTCTTTGACATTCATCACAAGATAAAATAAACTTTCTTGCATCCTTAAAGAGGGTAGGCCAATAAAAACCTGATTGTAGAACTTTTGTGCAGTTCTGTCTCCAGCATGATGTCCTCCATAAGCACTACCATGGCATTTTCTCAATATCTCCCGTTGTTCATGTTCTGGAACACATCTTCGCATAATGCCATCCACTCCTTCTTTATATAAGTGTGGGTCATCCCAAAAATAATGCCTCAAGTCATAAAAGAATTTCCTTCTTTGCTGAGCTGAAAAGGTTGGAGGCAAGTACTTGGAAACAATAAAGTTAGCATAATCAGCATACCAAGGACTATCTCGTGAACTTACCCTTATTGCAGCCAACTGTTCATTCGGAAAACTATCATTAACAGGAATAGGATCATAAGGAATGCTTTCCAATCTAGACAAATTATCAGCAACAAGGTTTTCAGCACCTTTTCTATCTACAATATGCAAATCAAACTCTTGCAAAAGAAGTACCCATCTAATAAGCCTAGGCTTAGCATCTTTCTTTTCCATAAGGTATCTAATAGCAGCATGATCAGTATGAATAGTGACTTTTGAATCAACAATATAAGGTCGAAATTTATCGCAAGCAAAAACTACAGCTAAGAACTCTTTTTTAGTAGTAGCATAATTCTTTTGAGCTGAATCAAGAGTCTTACTAGCATAATGAATAACATTCAACTTCTTATCTATCGCTGCCCAAGAACAGCACCCACAGCCAAATCACTAGCATCGCACATAATTTCAAAAGGTAAATTCCAATCAGGTGGTTCAACTATAGGAGCAGTAATTAAAGCCTTTTTCAAAGTTTCAAAAGCTTCCTTACAATCATCATCAAAAACAAAAGGTACATCTTTTTGAAGAAGATTGGTAAGAGGCTTTGAAATCTTAGAGAAATCTTTAATAAACCTTCTATAGAAACCAGCATGACCAAGAATACTACGAATACCTTTGACATCTCTGGGACAAGGCATCTTCTCAATTGCCTCCACTTTAGCTCGATCAACTTCAATGCCTCTTTCAGAAATTTTATGTCCAAGAACAATTCCTTCATTGACCATAAAGTGGCATTTCTCCCAATTAAGAACAAGATTAGTCTCTTCACATCTCTGCAAAACTTTATCAAGATTGTGCAAGCAATTATCAAAAGAAGTTCCATAGACGGAGAAATCGTCCATGAAGACTTCCACAATTTCCTCACAAAAACCATGAAAAATAGCAGACATGCATCTTTGAAAAGTGGCAGGAGCATTACACAAACCAAAAGGCATACGTCTATAAGCATAAGTTCCATAAGGACAAGTAAAAGTGGTTTTCTCTTGATCTTGCTTTCTCACAGCAATTTGAGAAAACCCAGAATAACCATCGAGGAAACAAAAATGAGTTTTCTTAGACAATCTCTCTAGCATTTGATCAATAAAAGGTAAAGGATAATGATCTTTCTTAGTTACTTTGTTAACTTTTCTAAAATCAATGCACATCCTATAACCAACTACTACTCTTTGGGGAATTAGTTCATCATTTTCATTAGGCACAACAGTAATTCCTCCTTTCTTAGGAACACAATGCACAGGACTCACCCATCTACTATCAGCAATAGGATAAATAATACCAGCTTCAAGAAGTTTTAATACCTCATTTCTTACCACTTCCTTCATCTTAGGTATTAAACGACGTTGATGCTTAACAACTGGCTTTGCATCAGGTTCCATATTAATAGCATGTTGACAAATAGCAGGGGAAATCCCTTTCAAATCATCAAGAGTGTAGCCCATAGCTCCACGATGTTTCTTCAACACTTCCAACAATCTTTCCTCTTCTTTACCTGAAAGTTTAGAACTAATAATAACAGGGTATAGTTTCTTGTCATCAATATAGGCATATTTAAGATTATCAGGTAGAGGCTTTAAATCAAAAACAGGATCCTCCTTTGGTGGCATCGTAGTACCCAAATCCACCACCGGTAAATTGTGTTTGAGTATAGGTTGATGAAGGAATATTTCGTCAAGCTCATTCCTTTCTTCCATAAAGACCTCACTTTCATGATCCTCCAAATGTTGCTGCAAAGCATTGTTAGGAGCAAGAGCAATAGAGGCAAGTTGAGCAACTTCAAAATCCTTATTAGGCAATTCGGTTTCATAAGGTGCTTTAGCAAATTTAGAGAAATTGAACTCATAAGATTCACCAGCAAATTTAGTAAAAAAAATCTCTTTCTTACAATCTATAACAGCACCACAAGTATTCAGAAAAGGTCTACCAAAAATAATAGGACAAGTCTCACTAGCAGCCGAACCAAGTACAAGAAAATCAGCTGGGTATTTGGTCTTACCACATAGAACTTCCACATCTCTAACAATACCAATTGGAGAGATGGTTTCTCTATTAGCAAGCTGAATAACCACATCAATTTCCTCAAGTTCACAAGGACCAATTTCATGCATAATCTCCCTGTAAAGCTCATAAGGAATAGCACTGGAACTTGCACCAATATCACATAAACCATAATAGCAATGATCACCTATCCTAACAGAAAGCACAGGAACGCTAGTTTTCCTAGAACTTTTAGGATGTGAAACAATATTAGAAGCATCTTCACAAAAGATGATATGTCCATCTTCTAAATTTTCAGTGACAAGGTCTTTAACCATTGCTACAGCAGGTTCAACGGTTATTTGTTCATCAGGTTCTATAGCTTTCTTTGTACTTTTGTTAACAACACTAGCTATAATAGAGTGCTCCTTAATTTTGGCAGGAAAAGGAACTTTTTCAATATAAGGTTCATGAATAATGTGATCAAAGTATTAACTTCAACACTTCTGGCCATAGGAGAAATAGCTTTATCTTTATAAGGTTCATGATAATTCTTAAAACCCTCCTTTGGCATACCGAAATAAGCGGTAAAGGCTTTATAAAAATTTGCAACAACTTGAGAGTCAAGGCCATAAGTAGTGCTTATATTACGATAATCATCAGTATTCATAAAAGTTTTAACACATTCAAATCATACTTTATACCTGACTCTCTACCTTTGTCGTTCTCCCATCCTTCAGTGTTCTCCTGAATCTGATCAAGAATGTCCCATTTAAACTCTTCTTTATTTCGAGTGAATGATCCAGAACAAGTAGTATCCAATAGAGTTTTATCCTGAAAGGAGATCCTTGCATAAAAGTTATCAATAATGACATTATCAGGAAGCTCATGAATGGGACATTTGAGCATTAATGACTTCAATCTCCCCCATGCTTGGGCAATACTTTCTCCATCATAAGGCCAAAAATTATATATGAGGTTCCGGTCCTTGTGAATCTCACTTGGAGGATAGAATTTAGAGTAAAAGAGAGGCACAATCTCCTCCCATCCAAGAGAACGCCCATTCTTCAGCAGTTTATACCAATGTGCGGTTCTACCTGACAGTGATAGAGAGAATAGTTTCTTCTTAACTTCTTCCATTGAAATACCTGCACACTTAAATAACTCGCATAATTCATGTAAATATAATAAATGATCACCAGGATGGACAGTTCCATCCCCTACATAGCGGTTATTTGTAACGGCGCTAGAAAATAGTCTTGATGACCCACAAGTATAGGGGGTGTATCGTAGTACTTTCGATAAATAAGAGTGTCGAACCCAACGAGGAGCAGAAGGTGTTGACAAGCAGTTTCGATGAAGGATTCACTGTAAATGCTCACAGACAAGTTTTTAGGGTTTTTTGATATAGCAGATAAATAAAATACAAGTAAGTAAAATGCGGTAATAATAATTGCAGCGAGTGGCCCAATCCTTTCTACAGCAAAGGACAAGCCGGTAGGTTTACTTATGATGACCAAACGTTCTTGAGGACACACGGGAATTACGTCAAGTGCTTTCGCTTCATATAGTTGATTAATCTTCATTGTTTTGATAAGTGTTGTGTGGGTGAACCTATGCTAATGCACCGCCCTTCCTAGGACTAATACATACTTGTGATTAAACCCCTTGCAAGCATCCGCAAATACAAGAAAGTAATTAAGATAAATCTAACCACAGCCTTAAACTCTGAGATCCTGCTATCCCTCATGCATCGATATACCAACGGGTGTTTAGGTTTCTGTCACTCCGGCAACCCCACAATTGGTAACCGAATACACAATGCATTCCCCTAGGCCCATAAAGGTGAAGTGTCATGTAGTCGACGTTCACATGACACCACTAGAAGAATAACACCACAACTTAAATATCAAACCATTCAATATTACTCAACATAATTCACTACTAACATCAAGACTTCTCCCATGTCCTCAAGAACTAAACGAACTACTCAAAAGACATCATATGGAATATGATCAGAGGTGATATAATGATGAATACAATCTGGACATAAACCTTAATTCAACGGTTTCACTCAATAGCATCAACCACAAGGAGTAATTAACACCGGGAAAGCTTCCCCTATGAACTAGACAAGATTCAACCCTAGATGTTACAGCGGAACGGAGTGGAGCAACGGAGATGATGGTGCTGGTGGTGGAGATGATGATGATGATCCCAATGAAGTCCAGCTCGATGACGGTGACGATGGCGACGATTTCCCCCCTCCGGGAAGGAATTTCCCCGCAGATTTCTCCCTGCCGGAGAGCTTTTCTCTCTCTGGTGTTTTTTCCGCCTCGTGGAGGCGGCGGAATATTTCCTCGACGTGCCCCCTAGGCTTAGGGTTTATGGGAGATGATGTACGCGAAAGGGGGCTGGCTGAGGTGGGCCAGGGGCTCCTCACCACATGGCGGCGCGGGGGCAAGGTGGGCCGCGCCACCACATGGTGAGGGCCCATGGTGGCCCACCTTGGCCTCCCCTTTTGGCTGCCTCCGGCATCTGATAAAATAGGAGCTTCTGGATGTTTTCCTCGAATTATTGATCTTCAGAAATATAGTATCTTGACGGCCCTTTTTTCCAGCAGAAATCTGACTCTGGTGTTTAATTCTCCAATAATCACCAAACATGCAAAATAGATGAAATAACATAAGTATCATCTCTAAATATGAAATATATCAATGAATAACAGTAAATTATGATATAAAATAGTGATGCAAAATGGACGTATCAGCCCTCAACCTCACCAAGTGGTTGTCAAGCACAAGGTGTGAGAATGATATGATAAGATAATAAATGCAAAACAGTAAATAAATATGCAATGATGGTAAATAAATATGCAAGGATGATGGAAACAATAATAAAAGATATTTTTGGGTTTTTAATGTGAATGCAAGATGTAAAAGTATTTTTGTATTTTCGGATTTTTAAATGGCAGAAAATATAAAGTTGATAAAAGTTGTTGTAAAGGTGTTTCTTATGATTAAAAATGGACCGGCGTTCATGGTTTCGCAAATGCACTCACTCTTTAATAAAGTGGTAGACAATGGAACACTATAATTGACATATGAGATTGCAACATAAAGGTTTCGTGACAAGTTACTATTTATATGGGCATCACGTCCTAACATAGAGATCTTTTGTTTATTAATCTCTCTTATATTCCACCAAGATAGGAATTAAATATAGATATCCCAGTATTAAGATAAATCAGAGCATAGCATTAAGTATCATGACATGAAGTTAAAAGAAGAACTTGCTAGATCTAGTCATGGAGTAGTGGCTATGTCACACCACATCTCCGGTAGCAAGGTATTTTTCTTTATCCCTAGTGAGGCAACAAAGTAAGGTAATCAAACCCAAGTGGATCGCGGGACTCTTGTCACAATCACCGCACTAGCCACTCCCCGTTACTCCAACTAATGCACACGTTCCCCCTCACACGCTCTCATACACATGCTTGATCAAAACAAGTAAACAAGAACGGGGTACATAATATGCATCTACTTTCATAACTGAAACAAAACTATTGCAATCTCAAACATATATTAACTCATAAAAAGATCCACCACAAAGGTATTACATATATGACCGTAATCATGTTCAGCAGCTCATACGGTACTAATTAGTGAAGCTCAAGAGAGGAGAGATACATAAGTTACTTCCACAAACCCATAGTCCAGGGGTGGACTACTCCTCTTCATCATGGAGACGGTGGAGAAGTCGTTGGAGAAGATGGAGACCACGCCGGCAGCGCCCCGCCGGAGTTTTCCCCCTCCAATCTGCAACTCCAGGTCTCTGTTTCGTGGTTTCTGTGTTTCTGCGGCGCTCCTTCCGAAGGGTCGGGGGCTATTTTTATAGTCGGTTTTAGGTCAAGACGAGTCTGGAGAAAAGATCGACGGCAACGGAGCCTCGAGGCCCAGATGGGGGTCCCACGCGGCCAGGAATCTGGCCGCGTGGGCCCACCTCTTTTGGGCCTCGGGTCTCCGCTTGTTCGCTTCCTTCGCTCCCACGCTTTGTTCCTTCCAAAAACTGATGCTCGTAAATTTCCAGGTCATTTGGACGTCGTTTGGGTCCCTGAAACATTAAAATATAGAAAATAGGGTTTTCTGCCTGTGCAGGGTTAATTCCATAAAAATAGGAAA
Source organism: Poa pratensis (assembly GCA_947311845.1). NCBI lineage: Eukaryota > Viridiplantae > Streptophyta > Magnoliopsida > Poales > Poaceae > Poa > Poa pratensis. The sequence continues at coordinate 44,439,760 of CAMZMU010000027.1, read as the reverse complement.
CTGTGAAATATTCCCAAAATCATATAAAACATTGATATAACCCTTATATGATGCAAATATGATTGGAATATAAGTAATATAGTGCAAAGTTCATGTATGCATTTTACATGCATCAACATCCCCAAGCTTAACCAATACTCGTCCTCGAGTATGAAGGTGATAAAACTAACATGGACTTTGCAATTTAATACTAACAATGGATATCAAAGATGATTACTATTGCTACATAGAGTCAAATGATTCATTCTTCAAAGGAGTAGCAATATGCAAGATAGTTTATGAAGTGATATCAAGTATTCAATGCAAGGATGTTCAATGATAGTTCACAAAGTGTAACATAAAGAAGTAATATGGACCACATGTATGCATAATGATAAGTAAGAACATCCTACATGGTCATAGAGTGTAGATGAAAATCTGAATATAAAGGTGGACACTTTGGAAAGATGTATATGTGAGTAGAGGTAAAGCATGCATAAGTTTCATCTAACTTCCAAACTCTTCTACTTAAGTTAATGATTGCAATGTGGTAATCCTTGGTGTCAAGCTCTCATTCCCCTATCATAGCATCTTGAATGATTAAGTTTAAAGTGAAAGCAAATATGAGTAGTGTGCTTGACAAAGTAAAGGTTGATGTCTCATGCCCCTTGAATACAAGTACCTACACCATGTGTTACTCAACTTGGAAACAAAGCAAGTTCAAGTTAAATATCATTGTAAGTAATAATAGTATCATCAAGAGCGTCAACTGGGGTACCTCTTGTCCCAGGATATGGAACAAGCCCATATCAAAATGACAAGACAAACAAACAAAATGAACAATCTCAACACCCTTTTTATTTACCATTGGAATAGCTTTTTATTGTAAGGTGTATCACAGAAGGTTCACCATAGTATGTAAGTAAATTTCCACCATGAATGATGCATGGCTTAGATTAGCGGCCCAGGCGTCTCTCTAACCATTTATACAAACTCATTTAAACTACTTCATTTCCACATTTATTTCACCATGATAGCATCCATAACAAAAGTACATGATATCAACTAAATGAATGAAGAGCATGTTGAAAGCTTGCCATGTGACAGCACATATGAGCTAACTCCAACCCAAGACATTTATCAAGCCACAACATCATAATCTTAATCACAATGGGTCATGTTTTATTATGCAATAAAGTAAATTGTGCATCAAGTTCGAGAGAGCTATATAACCAACTTTTCCCATAACAATCAATAACATAAACATTTTCATTCAGAGGTATAGATAACACAAATACATGATAAACATACTCGGAATAGCATAAAGCCAATAGGTAGATATGGTGGACTCACTGGAATAACTTTGGTTGAAGGTGTTGGAAACAAGTTTTTGCTTGTTGGAATTTTTGGGCTAGCAAGAGGGAGAAAGTTGACCATCTAATGCATGCATGAGTGTCCATAGAACTAACTAATCCATGTTAAACAAGTAAAATAACATTCAGCATCAAAACATGAATAAGTGATAGCTCTTGATAAAAATTTGCAAATTATTACTCATAACAAGCTCATGAATCATGCAACTATATGTATCATTAAAAATCAACTCAAACATCCCTTTTCCCAATCTTATAATAGCATCCAACATATTTCAACCCATATTTCCAGTAGCTCTCTCATATAAATGATAGTGTGGTGGTCTCACAAAAAAAAACAAACAAAACAAACAAAAAGACGCTCCAAGTTTATGCGATAAAGTGTTTCGATCGAAAAACAGAAGTTAGACGTGTGCAAACCGAGAGTGTGTAGGTCCAGTGGGGTTGTCTTCACATCCCCAAGCTTATGGTCTTCACCATCCTTGGATAGCTCTTGGTGCATCTCCTCAATCCCTGTGAAAAAACTTCAAAACACCGTTTCTCCCATTTCTTTTCTGTGGGGTGCATTAGTAGTGATAAACAAATAGGTTTCTTGCTGCATATAATCCTTAACAAAAATTCATATGAATGTCCAGAAAGTGTATAATGTTGTATGCCTACTCATAAACTCAATTGGATCAAAAAGATTCAAGTTAAAAGTTCAAAGCATGCATCAAACAAAATGGGACAGAATCTGTCCAGAAAAACAGCAGCAGCAAAACGTATTTTTCTACCCTACCAAACTTTGTCGAAAAATTCCAAAAAATTCATGCATACAGAGGATGAAAAGTTGCAACTACAGTTCAAATATGAGCTCATTCGGAGTTACAGAATAAGAATTAAAAATCATACCGTGCACAGATTCGTGCAGGAATAAAATCTCCGAACGCTATAAGCAACTTTTCAAAAAATGGGTAAAACTTGGCACTTTATTAAAAATTCCAGAAACTAACTAAAAAAATCTCTTGTTACAGCAAGAGGACACAAAGAAAATCACACATAAAAATAACCGGGTTGCCTCCCGCAAAGCGCTTTCTTTATAGCCATATAGCTAGGCTTCTTACTTGTTGTTTATTGAAGATGAAGCTCATGAGGGAGCTTGAACTTTGATGTCCCTCTTCCTTGGGAAGTGTTCCATGCACTTCTTGTGTGGAAACTGAAACTTCACATTCCCTTCTTTTGAATCAATGATAGCACCTGTAGTACGAAGAAAAGGTCTTCCAAGAATAATAGGACTAGAGGTTTTATTCCCCATGTCCATGATTAGAAAATCCACAGGCACAAAAGTCATATGTAACTCTACCATAACATCACTTACTTTTCCTAAAGCATGTTTAATGGAATCATCAGCAAGTGCAAGTTCAATAGAGCATTTTTCAAGATTTTTCAATTCAAGTACTTCATATAGTTCTTTAGACAAAACAGAGACACTAGATCCTAGATCAAGTATGGCATGGTGTGTCTCTTTTCCAATAGTTACTAGTACCTTGGGAATCCATATATCCCCAAGCTTAGGTGGTATCATAGCCTCTTGGTTGTACCTAGCAATTTTTCTTTCAAGACATGATTAGCAATATAAGAACCAAACCAGCTTGGTTAGTGTTGATGGAAGGATCACTTGCAAATTTTTGTAAGATAGAGATTAATTCATGCAAGCTACAATTTTCTAAGTCAAGCAAAGGATCCTTGACTTCACTAAGCATTTTAACTTCCTCTATCCAAACAAGTTTCTCATTCCTTTTCTTTAAAGCAGGATTCGAGGCTATGTGGGTCATCCCCTTCCTCAACATAATTCTCAATATCCTTGTCTAAAGGTTCTAACATAGAAGATATTCTTTCATTCAATTCCCTAGTCAACTTCTTTTTAGACTTGGCATAATTCAATATTGTTTCCATTTTCAAAGAAATTCCAGATAGAGTGTTATTTGTCTTTTTCATGCTAGATTTTGTATGAAGGACAAATGAATGCATCTCATTTTTAGTAGGATAATCTTCCATGTAAGTTTGCAGACATAATGTTGACCAATCCATAGAGACTTTTAGTTGCTTGATTCCAGTTTCATCTTTTGATTCTATAGAATTCCCAAATAAATTTTCCATTAAGTTATTAGCATGTGAGGGATTTCCAGAGGCAAATCTTCCACTAGTTAATGAATCTAGAAAACTTTTTGACCAGCCATCTATTCCTTTATAGAAGTTTCTTATCAAAGTAGCAGGGGTATATTTAATGACACCATTTTTACTAATGTCCTTAATTCTATACCAAGCATCCATTAATGACTCTCCGTAGTATTGACCAAAGTTGCTCATTTCAACACTAGGATTCATTTTGGCAAAGTTTTTATGTATTTTTTTAATTTTTTATGCAAAACTGAAAATAAAATGAGTCTCACAAATGCAAACCGAATTACAAATGCAAGACAATGCAAGACAATGACAAAACAAATAATTTGCTTTGAAGGTAAAGATGGATAAGATGATGCTCACGTAGGTGCAACCTCCCCAAGCTTAGGTGTTAGCACAAGTTGGTGATGTTGACTTTGTTGTGATCTCCTTGGATAAACATTTGCAGCAATGATTCCCCGGCAACGGCGCCAGAAAACAGTCTTGATACCCGTAGAAGTGATAGCCTTCAGTAGCTACCTGCAATGAAAAGTATACGGGGTTAGGTTGAGCCTCCAAGTGCAGAGTATGTAGTAAGTGGAAGACGTGTTTTCCCCACGAGGGATGACTCGAGGGTTTAATATCGAACTCTCGAGGAATCAGTTGTGAAAGATTTATCTTCCTATCCTTGTTTTGGTCACCTACAAAACAAAGTTAAATGTTTTGGTACTCAACCTCACATGTGGTTGTCAAGTACAAGGTGTAAGAATGATATCAAGATAATATGCAATGCAAACAAGAAATAAATATGCAATGGTGGTAAATAAATATGCAAGGATGGTGATAACAATGATAAATGATATTTTTGGATTTTTTATGATGCTTGCAAGATGTAAAAGTGTTTTTGTATTTTCGGATTTTTAAATGGCAGAAAATGGAAAAGTTGTAAAAGTGGTTGGAAAGGTGTTTCTTATGATTAAAAATGGACCGGGGTTCATGGTTTCACAAATGCACTCTCTCTTTAATAAAGTGGTAGACAATGGAACACTAGAGTTGACATATGAGATTGCAACACAAAGTTTAATGACAAGTTACTAATTATATGGGCATCACGTCCTAACATAGATACCTTTTGTTTATTAGTCTCACTTATACTCCACCAAGATGCGAACTAAATCATAACACCTCAGTAATTAAGATGACTTAGAGTATAGCCTTACATGAAGTTAAAATAAGAACATGCTAGATCTAGTCACGGAGAAGTGGCATGATCACCTACAACCTTGTAGCATGGTATTTTTGTTTATCCCTAGTGAGGCAACAAAGTAAGGTAAACACCCAAAGGATCGCGATATTACAGTTGTCAACTTACCGCACTCACCACCCCCCCCCCCGTTACTCCAACTAATGCACACGTTCCCCCTCACACGCTCTCATAAACATGCTTGATCATAACAAGTTAAACAAGAATGGGGTACATAATATGCATCTACTTTCATAACTGAAATAAAACATTTGCAATCTCAAACATATATTAACTCATAAAAAGATCCACCACATAGGTATTACATAGATGACCGTAATCATGTTCGGCAGCTCATACGGTGCTAATTAGTGAAGCTCAAAGAGAGGAGAGATACATAAGTTACTTCCACAAACCCATAGTCCAGAGGTGGACTACTCCCTCTTCATCATGGAGATGGTGGAGAAGTCGATGGAGAAGATGGAGACCACGCCGGCAGCGTCCCGCCGGAGTTTTCCCCATCCAATCTGCAGCTCTTGATCTCTGTTTCAGTGTTTCTGTGTTTCGACGGCGCTTGTTCCAGAGAATGTCAGGGGCTATTTTTATAGGCAGTTTTAGGTCAAGACGATGTCGGTGGAGAAAAGATCGACGACAACGGAGCATCGAGGGCCGAGATGGTGGGTGCCACGCGGCCAGGTACATTGGCCGCGTGGGCCCCCCTCTTTTGGCCCTCAGGCCTCCGTTTGTTCACTTCATTCGCCCACAGGTCTTCTTCCTTCCAAATATTGACGCTCGTAAATTTGCAGGTCATTTAGACGACGTTTGGGTCCCTGAAACTTAAAAGGAAAAAAATAGGGTTTTCTGCCTATGCAGGGTTAATTCCATAAAAATAAGAAATCATTAAAGTATTTCCAAAATCAAGATAAAACATTGATATAACCCTTATATGATGCAAATATGATTGAAATATAAGTAATATAGTGCAAAGTTCATGTATGCATTTTACATGCATCAAGAGTGTATAGTATAGGAAAGACGGTTTTCCCCACGAGGGGTGACTCGAGGGTTTAATATCAAACTCTCGGGGAATCTGTAGTGAAAGGTTTATCTCCTTATCCTTCTCTTGAAAACCTACAAACAAAGTAAATGTTTTGTGCCCTCAACCTCACCAAGTGGTTGTCAAGCACAAGGTGTGAGAATGATATGATAAGATAATAAATGCAAAACAGTAAATAAATATGCAATGATGGTAAATAAATATGCAAGGATGATGGAAACAATAATAAAAGATATTTTTGGGTTTTATAATGTTAATGCAAGATGTAAAAGTATTTTTGTATTTTCGGATTTTTAAATGGCAGAAAATGTAAAGTGGATAAAAGTTGTTGGAAAGGTGTTTCTTCTGATTAAAAATGGACCGGGGTTCATGGTTTCACAAATGCACTCTCTCTTTAAAAAAGTGGTAGGCAATGAAACACTAGAATTGACATATGAGATTGCAACATAAAGGTTTCATGACAAGTTACTAATTATATGGGCATCACGTCCTAACATAGAGATCTTTTGTTTATTAATCTCTTATACTCCACCAAGATAGGAATTAAATCTAGCTATCCCAGGGTTAAGATAAATCAGAGCATAGTATTAAGTATCATGACATGAAGTTAAAATAAGAACTTGCTAGATCTAGTCATGGAGTAGTGGCTATGTCACACCACATCTCCGGTAGCAAGGTATTTTTCTTTATCCCTAGTGAGGCAACAAAGTAAGATAAACAAACCCAAGTGGATCGCGGGACTCTTGTCACAATCACCGCACTAGCCACTCCCGTTACTCCAACTAATGCACATGTTCCCCCTCACACGCTCTCATACACAAGCTTGATCAAAACAAGTAAACAAGAACGGGGTACATAATATGCATCTACTTTCATAACTGAAACAAAACTATTCCAATCTCAAACATATATTAACTCATAAAAAGATCCACCACAAAGGTATTACATAGATGACCGTAATCATGTTCAGCAGCTCATACGGTACTAATTAGTGAAGCTCAAGAGAGGAGAGATACATAAGTTACTTCCACAAACCCATAGTCTAGGGGTGGACTACTCCTTCTTCATCATGGAGACGGTGGAGAAGTCGTTGGAGAAGGTGGAGATCACGCCGGCAGCGCCCCACCGGAGTTTCCCCCCTCCAATCTGCAACTCCAGGTCTTTGTTTCGTGGTTTCTGTGTTTCTGCGGCGCTCCTTTCCGAAGGGCGTCGGGGGCTATTTTTATAGTCGGTTTTAGGTCAAGACGAAGCTTCTGGAGAAAAGATCGACGACAACGGAGCCTCGAGGCCCCAGATGAGGGGTCCCACGTGGCCAAGGAATCTGGCCGCGTGGGCCCACCTCTTTTGGGCCTCGGGTCTCCGCTTGTTCGCTTCTTTCGCTCGCACGCTTTGTTCCTTCCAAAAACTGATGCTCGTAAATTTCCAGGTCATTTGGACGTCGTTTGGGTCCCTGAAACATCAAAATATAGAAAATAGGGTTTTCTGCCTGTGCAGGGTTAATTCCAGAAAAATAGGAAAACTGTGAAATATTCCCAAAATCAATATAAAATAATGATATAACCCTTATATGATGCAAATATGACTGGAATATAAGTAAAATAATGCAAAGTTCATGTATGCATTATACATGCATCAATTACGTGAAAACACACGTTCGTTGGGAGATCCCAAGAGGAAGGTATGATGTAGTGCAGCAGCAGTTTTCCCTCAGTATGAAACCGAGGTTATCGAATCTAGGAGGAGTAGGAGCACTTCAGAAGGTTGTCAATGGCGCCAGAAAAAGTTGATGTTGTAGGGAAGTCTGGATTGTTGACGTGGAACTTGCACACAACACAATCAAACTACTTTGCCCCAACGAAACAGGAAGGTTATCAATCTTCCCGGTTTGCTGAAAACAAAGGATTAAACGTATGGTGTGGAAAACAGTGTTTAATTGCAGAAAGTAAAAGAGAACAATTATTGCAGTTGGTGGTTTTATCAGTGTAAAAGAATGGACCGGGGTCCACAGTTCACTAGTGGTGTCTGTCCATAAAAGATAACTAACATGATGGGTAAACAAATTACAGCTGGGCAATTGACAAAATAGTGAGCGCATGACAATGCATATATATGACAAGATGATTACTATGAGATTTAGTTGGGCATTACGACAGAATACATAGACCGTTATCCAACTGCATCTATGACTAATAATCCACCGCCAGGTTAACATCCGTGTCCCCCGTTGGTATTAAGTTGCAAACAACAGATTATCGCATTAAGTAAAACGCGTAATGTAAACAACACAAATGACCGTAGACATAGCATTGTTGTGTTATCCCTAGTGGCAACATCACATCCACAACCTTAGACGTTGCTATCACTCGCCCAGATTACTGGAGGCATGAACCCACTATCTAGCATAAATACTCCCTCTTGGAGTTACAAGCATCTACTTGGCCAAAGCATCTACTAGTAATGGAGAGCATGCAAGATCATAAATAACATATAAAGATAGATTGATAATCAACTTGATCATAGTATCAATATTCATCGGATCCCAACAAACACAACATGTAGTATTATAATAAGATGATCTTGATCATGATAGGCAGCTCACAAGATCTAAACATGATAGCACAAAGTGGAGAGACAACCATCTAGCTACTGCTATGGACCCGTAGTACAATGATGAACTACTCACGCATCACTCCGGAGGCAGACATGGCGATGTAGAGCGCTCCGGTGATGATTTCCCTCTCCGGCAGGGTGCCATGAAGAGCTTCAGAACCCTCCCGAGATAGGGTTGATGACGGCGGCGCCTCTGGAACTTTTCATGGAATATGGCTTGGGTATTTAGGGTTTTCTGGACGAAGGGAATAAATAGGCGAAATGGCGGTGGCAGCGGGCACCCGAGGGGCCCACACCACCCCTCGGCGCGGCCAGCCTGTGGGCCACGCCGAGCCCTGGCGTGGCCGTCTCGTGGCTCGCCTCCGTCTCCCTTTGGACTCCGTGGTCATGTCAATGAAATACCGGGGCACGTTGATTTTCGTCCAATTCCGAGAATATTTCCTTAACAGCTTTTCTGGAATATACAAAAACAGCAGAAAATAGGAACTGGCATTGTGGCATCTTGTTAATAGGTTAGTCCCAGAAAATGTATAAAGATGCTATGATGTGTATATAAAACATGTAACAAATGGTATAATATCAACATGAAACATCAAAAATTATAGATACGTTTGAGACGTATCACTCCGTCCCGTAAAAATAAAACTTGATAATATGTACAACGGTAAATTAAAATTTTGTTGGCGTTACGCTGCCTGAGGGATTTGTCCCCACGACGCCTATTGGGTTGCGTGTACGGTAAATTAAAATTTTCTCGTATTGCTACGCAACACCTCCCAAGATCTACTATGAAGATACATGTGAATACGAAGATCCAAAGATCTAGTTTAGTATACGTTACCAACGCCGTAGTTGCGGAAGAAGTGTTGATGACGTAGTCGATGTAGCTCGTCGCCGTTTCCCTCAACCAAGCCTGGTAGAGAGATTCCGGCGCCTCCTCCTCCTCGCATTGTCACCTTGATCCAACAGTGTGAGGGTCAACCGTCGTGAACGACAGATCACCCCTCTGAGAGCTTGCACGCGTACGCCGGGAGAGGTTCAGCAGGGCTTCGCCGTCCAAGCTTGAAGCACTACTGGTGTATATGAAGGTGGAGATCTCAACACATGAGAAGGAGAGAGAGATTAGATCTAGTCTAATCGGATAGGTTGCCTCTAATTTGAGGTTCCTCTAATCCAACTAGAAGAGCTCTAAACTTGAGAACTTGCGTCAACTTGTGTATCCTCCAAATAGGAGGGGGTGGGTTTATATAGATGGCCAAGTGGTAGGGAGGCTTGGACAAGGGGAAAGCTTCCCCTATTCCAAATCGGCTTGGACAAGGGGAAAATTTCCCCTTGCCCAATTCGGCATGGGAGGAGGAGTTGGAGTAGGACTCCAACTTCCTTCCCCCTTCCCTCTTTTCCTTGCCGGGTGGGGACCGCCTAGGCCGAACCGACCTAGGGTGGGTGGGGCCAACCCCGGCGCACCGACCTGGTGGGTGGGGCCCACCCTAGGACGGCTGCCACCGCCGCCGCCTCGCCCCTACCGTGGGCCGGTCGGCCCACTAGGGTTTGGCCGGCGGGAGCCTCCCCCTACGGCGACTTGGCCCATCACCACCACTTGGTGGTGTAGCTACCTTGGTGGGCCCCATGGGCCCATCTTGGTAGCCCCATGGTGGGCTCCAATTTAATATAATATTTTCCGTAATTATTTATTAATTAAATAATTCAATATTTAATTAACTCATAATTAAATAATACTTTGTCTAATTAATTCTTATTTGAATATTTCCTTTTACAGAATATTTCACTGAATTAATTTCCTATCATATGATCCGGGACACCCAGTGTCCACTGACAAAATACTCCGGATAAATATTTCCTTCATATATAAACCCTCGGAATAAATCCGACCGTGATAGCAACTTCTATCACAAACAATTCTCTCTTGATAAAGTATATCTATCACGCAAACACTATGCCGGTGATACTCTCTCCATGTTCCTGACCAACCAAATACACAACTAACCAATCCTAGTTTAAGCGTGTCCACCCTACAGGTTCGATAAGGGGTAGCTATAATTGGGTATCCAACCAATCACCGGCCAGGGTCAGATCCCGGGACGATCTGAATAGCTGCTATCGTTATGCGAAGACACTCTGTTGAACCTGCTGGTTATTTAATATATCAATCCCATTACTCACGATACCAAAACTTCACCCGAGATATAGATCCGTGGATGATGCCATGAATCAATCATTGATTCATATCGTCTTTGTCTATCTCATTAACCGGTAAGTTCCCTTTACTCGTTTCCGTATTATGATATCCCACACGGTGTAACTTCACCATGCATTGTCTGCAGAACATATTGGATACCTTTATAATACCAAGAGGGCCCAGGGCGTATCTCTCTTAACACCGAGGAGTAATTTCCCATCTCAGAACATTAGGATATACACACACCTTGAAGCCACCCAGTAACTGCCTTTATGATCACCCAGTTACGGCAGTGACGGTTAACAGCACCAATGCAACTTTTCCAGTATGCATAACCCTAATAACCTCATGGTTACAGGTCTTGTTATATAACAACCTTTTTGTGATAAAGCTAAGGACAAAAAGACTATTTAGCGGAATTTCTTAGCATACCAAAACTTGGGTTACCCAGCCATATTATTGGATACCACTCATTGATGCTGACATAAACAATGTCCATGACTAGGAAAAGCCGCGTCATCTAGCAATCAACAAATTAGTCCGTAAAAGAACTAGGGTAATATTTTACGTGTTCATATTCTCTACACGTGCGGGGTGAGCTTTTCCCTAAATCACGTATTTAGAAATCACCGCAGTTATAGCATAGAGAATACAAATCAATAATTAATGAATCAGATATATATATGTATAAATCCATTGCCTTTTGGGCATATATCCAACAACGCCTACCTCGCACCCGCGCCTGCCCTAGTGGGCTGGCCGATGTACAATTTTCCTTTCTTTCGATGTGTTTTATTCTGTTAATTTAAAAATGGAAATAACAAATAGAAAAAAAAATTAAAGAACTTTTCTCAGTTCTCAAACATTTTAAAAATATGAAATTTTATTAAATTTGAGTTTTTAAAATTTGAACAACTTTTAATTATGAACAAGTGTAAATTTGAATAATTTAAGAATTTGAACACTTTTTGAATTTAAACAAAATTTTGGAATATGAATAATTTTCAAATTTAATTTTTTTTGAATATGTACAATTTTTTGATTTGAACAATTTTGAACATGCACAGATTATGAATTTGAATTTTTTCGAATATGAACAAATTTGAATTTTGCATAATTTTCGAATATAAACAAATTTAAAAATTTAAAAATCAAATATGAATTTTTAAAAGTTGTATAATTTTGAAATATGAAATATTTTAATTCTGATTTTTTTTAAATTTGAAACGTGTATCAAAATAAAAAGTGAAAAACACAGAAAACAAAAGAAATAAATAAAGAAAAATTATAATAACGAAAAAGAAAAGAAAAAGAAAAGAAAAAGAAAGAAAACGGAGAAGAAAATATTGGAAAAATAAAAAACCACTGAATTGGGCCAGCCCAAAAAATCCATCAGGTGACGCGCGAGCTTTGTGCCGCTAATGAGCGATATATATTTGCCTCCGCAGGCGGCAAATCCTATTTGCCGACCAGGTCGGAGCATATTAACTCCCGCACACCTCTACTGGCTCCGTGCGGCGGCCCAATAACACCAACCTGGACATTTTTCTTCTGTTTCTATTTTTTCCTTTTTGAGTTTCTTTTTTCTTTCTTCTTTTTTGTTTTTTCCTGATTCTTTTCTTTTCCGTTTTTCTTTTAGGTTGTTTCTTTTTTCTTTCATCTTCTATGTTTTTTTTCTAGCTATTATTTTGAATATATTTTTTTGCAAAACTTTTAAATTTTGAAAAATGTTCAGATTTGAAAATTGCAATATTTTAAAAATTGTTAATATTTGAAAAATGTTCAGATTTTAAAATTACTCATATTACAAAAATCTTTGAAAATTAATTTTTCGTTCATAGAGTTTCTTATGTTCACCTTTTAAAAATTGTTCAAACATAATTTCCGTTAATAGACTTTTGCTTGTTCACTTTAAATCGTTCGAAAATCGATTTCGTTCGTCGGTCTTTTCAGTTCACTTTTAAAATCGTTCAAAATAATTTCCACTCACCATCATTTTTGTTCATTTATTAAAATTGTTCAAAAATAGTTTTCATTCACCGGCCTTTTCTGTTCACTTTTAAAATCGTTCAAAAGTAGTTTCCATTCACCGCCATTTTCTATTCATTTTTTAAAATCCTTCAAAAATATTTTTCGTTCACTACCATTTTCTGTTCACTTTTTAAAACCGTGCAAATGAGGTAAATGTTCTAACTAAAATATATGTTTTTTCTTTTTTTGGTTGTTTCTTTTTTTCTTTCTTCTTTTCTCTTTTCTCTTTAGATATTTTATATTTTTTTTATAAAACGTTCAAATTTTAAAAATGACTAGATCTGAAAATTATCCATATATGAAAAAAATTCATATTTGAAAAATGTCCTGATTTGAAAATTGTTCAAATTCCAAAAATCGTTCGAAAATAACTTCCGTTCATAGATTTTTTTTGTTCACTTTTTAAAAATCATTCAAAATTATTTTCCGTTCATACACTTTTTTCTGTTCACTTTTTAAAATCGTTCAAAAATCAATTTTCTTCACCAGCCTTTTCCGTTCACTTTCAAAATCGTTCAAAAATAGTTTCCGTTCACCGTCATTTTCTGTTCATTTCTAAAATCGTTCAAAAATCGATTTTGTTTACCAGCCTTTTCGGTTCACTTTCAAAATCATTCAAAAATAGTTTATGTTCACCGTCATTTTCTGTTCATTTTTAAATTGTTCAAAAATAGTTTTCGTTCACCGCCATTTTCTGTTCACTTTTTTAAAACCGTTCAAATGAATCATATATGCATTTCTAAAACTTCTTTTCATCTCCCAGATTTGGTGTAAATCACACAGTATGTTAACCTGCTCAAGTCATAAACTACCTTTCTTTAGATAGAAGCAGTGGAGCAAGAAGTAGTAAGCACGACCATGCAACGGAAGCGGTCGACGATTTTATCAGTAGCACTTATCATGCAAGCAGGGTCACTTAAAAAATCTGAACAACAAAGTGCAATAATTCTTGTGCGAATCAGAGTGTGGGCCGGGCACATTAGGTTGGGGGGGGGGGGGGGAGGGGGTACGGAGCGGTGTTCCCTCCGCATAGTGCGGGAGCAATTCATATTTGCCGACCAGGTTTTCTCCCCGTTTCGTTTTTCCTATAAAAAAATCGGTTGTTTCTTTTTCATTCTTCTTTTCTGTTTTCTTTTTAGATATTATTTTAAATCTTTGTTTAAATTTTCATTTTTTGATTTTTTTTAAATTTTAAAAATGTTCATATTTGAAAATTGTTTATATTTGAAAAATGTTGAGATTTGAAATTTGTTCATATTTAAAAATTGTTCATATTTCAAAAATCGTTTAAAAATAATTTCCATTCATGTAGTTTTTTCTATGAACTTAGAACCATATACGTGACAACACCACGAAGAGCCACGAGCTGGACAACGACGCGACCACAACTGCATGGGACGGCGAGGGTGCACACGATAACGGAGTTAACCGCGGCGAGTGGCCGCGACACATGTTGGAGAAGATGTGTACAGTGAGGAGTGTAAACACGTTCAAACCTACGGTACAAGATTATCTCGTATATTACCATCAAACCAAAAAATTACAACACGAAACTTGTGTGAAACGTTGATATTAACCTACTCATCAAAGGATATTTCAAACGGTAAACCGAGTGCGACGAATTTGGTAAAATTCAGCTAAAAAAGTTTCAAACATCGATTCAAAATTGAGAAGTTACAATCGATGAAACTCGAAACTGAGTATAGGAATGAAACCTAATCGTGTACGCGCATAATTTTCATGTACACATATTTCAAAGTAGTTCGAAAGTTTCATACTTATATGTTTTTCAAAAAAATTGGAACACTGAAGCAAATCACGGAAAAGAAACGGAAACAGTCGAACCAGACGGCCGAGCCCACTACGTCCAGAGGGGTACGCGGAGGACTGTTTCTTCCGCATAGGTCCTGAAGTAGGAGCTCCCTCCGCAGGCTGTGGCTTAAGTAGCGCCTACGACGACCATGTCCGGCCACGCTACCATGGGTTCGGCTTAATGGGCCGGCTCGAGCAACGAGTGGAAGTTCTAAGTTCCCCAGAACACACGGGAGCTCCTATTATGCGTCTTTAGCACCCGTTACGGTCTTACGGACAGTACGTCTCTCCCCCGCACGAGCAACATCTTCATCATGCACGCATCGCCTGCGTCTCCACCTCCGATCTCCCTACTCGTCGAAATTCCCCCGCCGCCACCACTGGTCGTAACCGCCTGCAGCTGCCACCTGCGCCTAGCGTCGCTTCCGCACCGCCTCTGCGCCCCGCCCTGCTCGAGCTGTCGCCGCCCTGATCTTCCCTCTAAACTCCCTCACCTCTCCGACAACGAAGTGCGGCGCACCCCACCTCCCAAAATAAGTTGCTTCCTCTCCTCTACCGCCGACGACGCGGCGTCCCCGTCTCCGGCGATGTACTGGCCTCACCTCGCCGGCGACGTTGTGGCCAGCCGCGTCGTCCCATCTTCGATAAGGTCATCCCGACTACTGGCGCGCCATCTTTCTCGTCTCCGACGAGATCGTCGCTTCCATCCCGACCATAGTGGGCCGGCCCAGCAACCAGCTAGAAGAAGGGATCTGGTACGCGGGCCCAACAGGCATTTGCCGGAACACACCCTCTTCTCAACATCAAAAAAGTTTCATGGTCACTTGGTAGGTGCCCTGACGTCCTTTCGACTTATTAAAGAGAAAACAAATCTTCCTCGGCTAAAAGAATCCCCCTCGTCTCCCGCCGCCCTCGATGAACTTAGCCGGAGAATCACGCCGCCGGCGAGCATCTCGTCCCCATCCCCCTCTCCCTCTTGTCATTATCGTCCTCCTACTCCTCTTTCCGCCGCCTCCTCGCGCTTACGCCCTCCGCATCCCACTGCGGGAGGTCGCGTCCCTCCTCTCCCTCTCCCACTCCCTCCTCACCCGCGTCGCCGTCGCCCGTGCCGACCGGGGAGACGCCGCTGCCGCAGCCCGTGCTCGCCGAATCGCCTCGCATCTCTCCCTCCTCTCCTCTCGCGGTGCGTGGGCCCTCGGCTGGGACTACCTTCGCCACTACGCTTTCTCCTCCCCCGCCGGATGCGGCCTCTCCTGTGCCACCGCCGCCGCCCGCCTCTTAGCCGCTGCGGCAGAGGCCTCGCGCCTCAAATCACCTGTCGACGCCGCCCAGTGGTTGCGCCGTAATTACGGTGACCTCCGAGCCGCCGCCGCGAAGCTCCTCAGCGGCCTCCTTGCTGCCTTCTCCCAGCAGGTACATTACTTGGTGACGTGGTCGCTCATTTAACCTAGATTGCAGCGATCCTCAGCGGGTAAATATGTATGTTGTTGTTTAGGGGCCATTAAGAGAGGTGGTTTTGGATGTGAAGTGGGAGGTGGAGGAAGGGGGGTTGCTGAAGGATTGCCTTCAAGTGGGAGCGAAAGACTTGGAGGGCTTGCTTATCATTGCCAAAGATCTCATGTTTGGTGCTTCAGGGGCTTCTTCGCGCCATACTGAACTCTGAGGTTTGGTGACACCTTGTGTTATGCTCATGTTTCATTTGAACTATCGCATTTGCTTACGTGCTTCCAGTTTAGAATCTACAAGGGTTATACATCCTACATGGTATCAGATCAGCATCCTGTTAATGATATGCATTCGGTATAGTTGATGTGCGAACAGTATGATATGCATCGTCCATACATGACATACTGAAAGTAATAGCAAATGCAGAAAGTATATTGGAGCATGCTATATTTAGTCTTAAAGAAAAATGTTTCTGGATTTTAGTACAGAGTGTGGTTTTTTTACACGTACATGTGATTACTGCTCTTACTATTTATGCACAAGATCGAATTTTTTCTTGTTGTTGTCTTTCATTTGATAAACAATCTGGTCACATGAGAATATTATCGCGGAACAATTTTATCATTTGAGAAACGCTATGTTTTATTACTCATGAGGATATTATTGCGGAACAAACTGTGATTTGAGATCTGTGCACAGATGCCGAATGAACGGACAGGATAGGAGCAGTACCCACATGTACGTGTAAATTTCCTTTTCCGTTTTAGTACACAAATATATTTGTAGTTGAGAATAATTTTTTTAAAATCATCCAGCACATTGCTCGCTGTACATTTTAAGCAGTGAGTCCTCTTGTACTAGCTGCACATACATGATATATCCCATATAAGTAATCACTAACACTAACCATAGCACCGTATCCAAGCAGGTGAGTCCTGAACAAGGAAGTACAGACGGTCCATTATTTCCTCCACCAATGAAGAATGCTTCAGATCCAACAGCTCACCTACACATTTAAATCCCCTTCAGTTTGGTGATAATGCATTCAAAAATCACGCCGAGCTGTCTTATCTGCTTGAGAGAAAAGGTTAAGCTACCTTATCATGTCCAGTAGTTCATAAACATAAAGTTTAACTACGCTGTTATATGACATTTCAGCTTTAACTGTGATTATAATATTATTGTGTTCCTTGGATCTGTTTTGGCTTAGTTGAGTCTCACTGCTTTTCTATGCGATAACTTTTAGATTGTTCCAAAGACTTCTGTTACAAGTGCCTTTTGCCACTTTAGGATCCATGCAAGAGTTATCCAATTAAAAACAGCTTTGTTGCACATTGGATTTTCTACCCAGTAATTTGTGGGTAGTGCCTTTGCCAATGTTGGATCATGCAGGAGTTTTCCAATTAAAAACAACTTTATTGAAATAATTTGTGAGATGTCCTTTACTTCGGCTGAATGGACTTGAAGATTTCTTGATCTGCAACATCTGCCACGGATAACTGCTTACAGAGCACACTATGCTCAGTTTCCTCTGTACCCTTCCAAAGCTGAAACAAAGCATGTTCTTGACTAGCGATATTTTTATTCTTCAGAAACCATGAAGGCTCTTCTGTCCTTGTTTGCAGCTCTGCTATTCATAGCCCACTTATACTGTTCAGAATCTTATGGATCCGGGAAACACCCCTCGTCTCGGCACCAATCGTCATCCTGAAACCACGAGGCTTTTTGCTGATGCATCCATGTCTCCAAGTTTCACGTATGTGGATACTGCACGACTTCCGCACACTTCAATTCTCCATCCTCTCCCATTTCTCATGCATCTCCTCTCAATCTTCTGATTCAGATTTGCTTATCCAGCAATACATTGGGATGCATGTATGCAATGGCCTGGTGCTCTAGTAGCAACATGTTCACTTCTCTTAGAATACTTTTTGTGGTTAACGATTAATCGCATATACAGGTCTATAACACAGACCTTCTGACAATACCATACTTGGGAAGAAAAACCCCATGTGAAATCTCAAATTCAGCCTACCACAGATTTACCTTGTCTAGATAGATTTTTGAACATTCCATGTGGAATACTCTTTGGGCATGATTCACTTTGTCAGTAAGCTGAGGGTTTTATTTAAAAAATCATCTGGCGCTTTACAGATTACATACCTGAGTGCCATACTGCCATGTCCATAAACTGATGTACGGAGGTGTGATTTTAATCTGCCATTACTGTTCATGGTTATATGGCCATGAAAAATCCACTGGTTTTAAGCTGAAGGATAGCATTGGCAGGAAGCCTAAAAATAATAAGTGGGTGTAAGTTGTATGAATAGAACTTCACAGGCATATTGCATCGGGGAAGGGAAAAGGGAAAAGCAAGGCTGCAAAAATAAACATTGCTTTCATTTGATTCATGCCTACAGCTAGATATTTCAAATGCAAAGTTACTGTATTATATGCTGAATATATATGTTGTATTCCTGAAGTAACTGCAATATGGACTGATAAGTGCTAACGTTGAACTTTTGATCTCATTTGCTATGTGGATACCTAATTTATTTTTCTTCGTTCATGAAGGATCGCTTTGTTTATTTGTGCTTTTGCCTTGCGCCTCATGTATAGTTGATGTACAGCTGGAATTACAGCGAACATGACAAGTGATTCGTTAAGATATGTGAACCACTCCCCAAGACAAAACATAAGGGTGTGCCATAACGAGCTAATGAGCTTGGATTATTTTTCCTGTAGCTGGGATCAACATTTTGTGATCCATCTGTTCCCAATAGTTTTGGTTACTTTTATAGTAGATTCGATGATGTGGCATATAAGCTTATGCGTATTCAAATCTTGTACTTTTCCTTTGCTGTAACTGTCAAGTGCCTCAGGTAATCTCCGTTACAAAATAAGTGTCACTTTAATAGCAATTGGGATTCTGGAAACATTACAAGCAGACTTTAAACAACCTTGTGAGTATTCTAATCTTATACACCCTCTGTTTCACTGCAAATGTCAGGTGCTTCAGGTAGCACCGTTTCGAAACAATTGTCGATTTCCTAGCAATTGGAGTTCTGGAAAACTTGCAAGCAGACTTGAACACCCAGTTGCACTATATAGTTACATGACTGTGAACAAAGCATTTTTAATTAATAAACAATCTTCATCATATTTGTCATATTGCACCCTCAAACTTAAAGTGTATGCTATCCTTGGATATTACTATTTAAGAGGAACTCTAAACTTTGCTATCCATGACTATATATTTTTATGCAATAAATTGTCATTAATAAGATGTCTTGATCAGCCTACAGAAAATGATATTACTGATGGCCCGCTAATTATCTCATTTCAAAATCCCATTTACAGCTTGTTATAGCAACTAGGAACTTATCGTTAACACGTGGAAAACGTGTACTACTTTGAATGGATCCTGATTGATTGTTTACTCTGATTACTGCACAGTAAGCACTAGAAGATGCATACAATTTAGGCTACGTATATCTGACTGGAGTTTCTGGTTTTCATACACATGCTGACCTGTAGGACTGATGAGAAGTCACACTCGTCAGTGTCTCACTACCAGTATGGGGACAAACAGCTTCTTGCACGCACTTGCGTACACGATACACATGCAACATATGTAATTATGTACTCCCTCCGTTCCAAATTAATTGACTTGAGTTTGTACAAATATGAATGTATCTATACTTGTTATGTGTCTAGATACATCCGTGTGTAACCAAGTGTGTGTCAATTAAATCCGAACGGAGGGAGTACTTCATAACTATTATAAACTGAAAGTCTTTCCTTCATAATTGTTTACCATGTCATTTCTTAACACCTTTGAATTAGTGGTTAGTTATGGCCCATGCATTGTCAGTGCTTGCTTTGCTGATGCGGTGTGACAGTGGTGTCATTTCTTAACAACACTGTTGGTTTTTTCCTGCGTGGAAGTTAGGCATGGCCCTTGGCTGCATATCATGGATGTCAAGCGCGTTCACGTCAGAAACTGCGCCAGATTGAGTGCAAACATTTGGAGCTACCACAGCAGGCATTTTCTTTAGTACGAAGGTAAGCCCTATACACTGTACAAGGAACCGGTTGGTGGAAGGATGGAGGAGCGCAAATCAGCAAGAAATTGCTTGTTCAAGCTGCCATTGTCTCCAATGCTGGGACGTGACAATATGAACCGAGACATTAACGCAAAACGGCGCCTGGCCATGTTATGTGTTTCATGCACCTATAAGCAATTGTGCGGCTTGATCCGGCGTTAAAACGCCTTGACAGTACGTTTTGGTCTTCCATCAACTCATCATCATACCTAAACAGGACTAGATATCATATCGTTACCTGTATTAGTGGCCAGGGATCCAGGATGCTCACTCACCAACCTGTGTATTTATTGTTGGAGTTCTTTGTTTTAAAATGCCCATCGAGAGAGAGACGACGGAGCAGGATATATTCCTGTGGCCTTGGAGTCCGTCAGGCAAATATTCAGCTAGTTCACCTACATCATGCTTGTCCAAGGGGGAGTGAGATTTCCAATGGCGAAATTAATCTGGAAGAATGGAGCCACGCCCAAAAGTAAATTGTTCGCATGGTTGGCGACACAACACAGAATTTGGACCTCTGATCGGCGAGTTCGGCATGGATTACAGGAGGTAACCTCGCCGTGTTTTGTGTGCTTACAGGAGGAGGACACGGCGGAGCACATATTGATACAATGTGTCTTCGCAAGGGAGGTGTGGCATAGGTGCAGCGAGTCCTTTCAGGGGGCAGTTTAGTGCGCCATCACAGGTTTGCACGCTGCAGGGGTGGTGGTTGCTTCAGAGAGCAAAATTCAGACAGGGAGAAGAAGAGGTTCGATGCCCTTGTCTGTTTTGCTTGTCATGCCCTATGGAAGAACCGGAACGCATGGTGTTTTAGGAACACACGGAAGCAAATGACAGTAGATCGACTCGTAGCTAACATACTAGAAGATCTCAGTCTGTCGAGAGCATTGCGACAGTGCATCAATGGAGGGGGAGTCGGAGTTCAGAATGTAGCGAGAGAGTAAGCTTAGCGAGTGGAGTGATGTTGGAGTCCCTTGTGCTTCGGCCGGGTTGACTTTCTTGTAAAACTATTTCTGTCTTCTATAAAAATAAGGTACGCAATTTGTGTACTCTCTAAAAAAATGCACATCAGATCCAAAAGGAAGCT
This sequence comes from Poa pratensis, assembly GCA_947311845.1. NCBI lineage: Eukaryota > Viridiplantae > Streptophyta > Magnoliopsida > Poales > Poaceae > Poa > Poa pratensis. The sequence continues at coordinate 44,418,677 of CAMZMU010000027.1, read as the reverse complement.
TCTTAGATTTTTTATAGTAATATAACATGTGGATTTTCTGAAACAACTATTTGTTATGGGCTAACTAGGTCGGGAGTAGCTAGGCAGCTCGACGTGAATGTGATTTGTCCACGGAGCACAATTTCTTAATATGGCCAAAACTCATTTACCTCTTGTGTTTGTTTATATGACATTATGACACAAACGGCCATTTTTTTTAATGAAATTTTGCAAGATCATGTTGCACCCTCTTTGTACACGATTTTATTTATAGCGTGTCTGAATCTCAGTTGACTAGGAATTAGTTAAGTCTCCATCGATTTTACAAATTTGTTCATACATGTCTGCAAAGATATTCACGGCGATATACTCCCTTTGTTTCAAAATACTTGACATGGATCTGTCTAAGAGCATCTCAGCCGGGGGCCTCGAAATTCGTGTCCGGCACACCCCAATTGAGGCCCAATTGGAGGGTGTCGGACATGTGTCCGCCCAACTTTTGAAGGCCGCCCACAGCGGCACACCCTAAACGCCCGCTCCCCAAACGCGAGCAAACGCTCGTACACCTTGCCGCCGTTCAAATTCAATTACAAAACCTTAAAAGATTCAAATTTCATTTAAATTTGTTATATCTTACAAAGATTTTCGAATGAAATTTGAACTACGGCGGTCTAGGCGCCCTAACGTAACCCTAGTCGTCCCCTAGTCGCTGAAGTTGGCCTTCCGCCACGCCTCGTCGTTGTCGTCGTCGACCATGACGTAGGCGGAGGAGAAGCCGGATCCGGCCCGGCTGGTGGACGTGTCGTCTTGGCGGCGCGGTGCACGGCTGCAGGAGGCGCCGCCGTTGCCACCGACGTGGCCATTGAGGCCATGTAGCCGGGGCTGTCGCGCTCGATGGTGGTTGTCGAGTCCGCGATGGCGGCCAGGAACCCCGGTGAGTCACGGTCGTGCTCGTTCTGCAGCAGGGACGGCACGGCGTACCCGTACGGGATCATCTCCACGGGAGGCGGCGGCGTCCTGACTCTGGGGCGGCGCAGGTAGAGGCGTCCGCGTGGTGGCGAACGTCGTTTTTCGCGGCGTTCGCGGATGACGATGCCGCCGCCACCTCCTCCACGACGCGGGGGCGACAGTGGCTCCTCCTTCACAGGGCGGCAGCTGCGGTGCTGCTGCCGCTCCTCCTGGCGCCGTGGCCGCACTGGCAGCAGCCGCAACGGGGTGGTGTTCCCCGCTGATACGTCTCCAACGTATCCATAATTTTTGATGTTCCATGCTTATATTATACCAATTGCTACATGTTTTATTTACACTTTATATCATTTTTATGCATTTTCTGGGACAAACCTATTAACAAGATGCCACAGTGGCAGTTCATGTTTTCTGTTGTTTTTGGTTTCAGAAAAGTTGTTCTAGAAATATTCTCGAAATTGGACGAAACAAAAGCCAAAGTCCCTATTTTTCTAACACGTACACGGAGTCCGAAGGAGAGACAAAGGGGGCCGTGGGCCGTCCTGACCACCTGGTGGCGCGGTCCCACCTCCTGCCGCGCCGCCACGTGGTGAGGAGGCCTCGGGCCTCCACCGACGTCGCCCCTTCGCCTATAAATTGCCTTTGACGGGAAAAACCTAAACACCCGAGTCAAAAACCACGAAAATTTCCAGAGCCACCGCCGCCGTCAACCCTAACTCGGGAGGGTTCTGAAGCTCTTTCCGGCACCCTGCCGGAGAGGGGAATCATCACCGGAGGGCTCTACATCGCCATGCCTGCCTCCGGAGTGATGTGTGAGTAGTTCATCCTTGGACTATGGGTCCATAGCAGTAGCTAGATGGTTGTCTTCTCCTCTTGTGCCATCATGTTTAGATCTTGTGAGCTGCCTATCATGATCAAGATCATCTTATTGTAATGCTACATGTTGTGTTTGCTGGGATCCGATGAATATTAATACTATGTCAAGTTGAATACTGAATATTATGTCTATGTTATTTATAATCTTGCATGCTCTCCGTTGCTTATTGATACTATGGCCAAGTGGATGTTTGTGACTCCAAGAGGGAGTATTTATGCTAGATAGTGGGTTCAGTCTCCATTTAATCTGGGGAGTGACAGCAACCTCTAAGGTTGTGGATGTGTTGTTTCCACTAGGGGAACCTAATAATGCTTTGTCTAAGGATGAATGTGTTGTTTACATTATGCACTTTACTTAATGCAATTATCTGTTGCTTGCAACTTAATACTGAAGGGGTGCGGATGTTAACCTGAAGGTGGACTATTTAGGCACAGATGCATGCTGGATAGCGGTATGTGTACTTTGTCGTAATGCCCAAATGAATCTCATAGTAGACACCACAACTTGCACATGCATGTTATGCACTTTTCAATATTGTCAATTGCCCAGCTGTAATTTGTTTACCACATGTTAGTTATTTATTATGGAGAGACACCACTAGTGAACTGTGGACCCCGGTCCATTCTTTTACATCTGAAATACAACCTATGCAATCATTGTTCTCTTTCATTTCTGCAAAACATCATTTTCCACACCACACTTTTATCCTTTGTTTTCAGCAAGCCGGTGAGATTGACAACCTCACTGTTAAGTTGGGGCAAAGTAGTTTGATTGTCTTGTGTGCAGGTTCCACGTTGGCACCGGAATCCCTGGTGTTGCGCCGCACTACACTCCTTCACCAACAACCTTCAGAAGTGACTTTGATCTCCTACTGGTCCGATTAAACCTTGGTTTCATACTGAGGGAAAACTTGCTGCTGCACTCATCATACCTTCCTCTTGGGGTTCCCAACGAACGTGTGGTTTACACGCATCAAGCAATTTTCTGGCGCCGTTGCCGGGGAGACAAGACATTTCGGATACAGCAGGCTTCTTCCTCCCCTACACGCCACAGTTTTCTGGCGCCGTTGCCGGGGAGGTCAAGCCTTCTGTTAGGGGAGTCTCTCACTTCCAATCTCTTTACTTTGTTATTGTCTTGCTTAGTTTATTTTTATTTTGTCTTGTTTGCTCTCTTTATCAAAAACACAAAAAAATTAGTTACTTGTTTTTATTTTGTTATTTCGGCCTAGTTTATTTTGCTAAAATGAGTACTCCTGAGAACACCAAGTTGTGTGACTTCACTAGCACAAATAATAATGATTTCATATGCACTCCTATTGCTCCACCTGCTTCTAAAGCAGACTTTTATGAAATTAAACCTGCTCTATTAAATCTTGTTATGAAAGAGCAATTTTCTGGTGTTAGTACTGATGATGCTGCTGCCATCTTAATAATTTTGTTGAACTTTGTGAGATGCAAAAGTATAAGGATATAGATGGGGATATTATAAAACTGAAATTATTTCCTTTCTCTTTGAGAGGAAGAGCTAAAGAATGGTTGCTATCTTTGCCTAGAAATAGTATTGATTCATGGACTAAATGCAAAGATGCTTTCATTGGAAAATATTATCCTCCTGCTAAGATTATATCCTTGAGAAGTAGCATTATGAATTTCAAACAATTTGATAATGAGCATGTTGCCCAAGCATGGGAAAGAATGAAATCATTGGTAAAGAATTGTCCCACCCATGGACTGACTGCTTGGATGATCATCCAAACCTTTTATGCAGGACTGAATTTTTCTTCAAGAAACCTTTGGATTCGGCTCTGGAGGTACCTTCATGTCCATCACTTTGGGTGCTGCAACAAAGCTTCTTGATGATATGATGATTAACTATTCTGATGGCACACCGAAAGGACTCCTCAAGGTAAGAAGGTAAATTCTGTTGAAGAAACCTCTTCTTTGAGTGATAAGATTGATGTTATTATGTCTATGCTTGTGAATGGTAAATCTCATGTTGATCCAAATAATGTTCCTTTAGCTTCATTGGTTGCTCAAGAAGAGCATGTTGATGTGAACTTCATTAAAAACAACAACTTCAACAACAATGCTTATAGGAATAATTTTGGTAACAACAATTATAAGCCTTATCCTTCTAATAGTGGTAATGGTTATGTCAATTCTATGGTAATTCCTACAGCAATAATAGAAGTGTCCTCTGATCTTGAAGCCATGCTTAAGGATTTTATTAGTACACAAATGCTTTTAATAAAACTGTTGAGGAAAAGCTTGGTAAAATTGATGTTCTTGCTTCTAAGGTTGATAGCCTTCTCTTGATGTTGATCTTTTGAAATAAAAGTTATGCCTAATGATGTTAAAGAGAACAAGACTTTTGCTACTGCCAATGCTATCCAAGTTAAAATTGACAACAATATTAGGATGTTGGCTGAATTGCATGCTAGGTGGGAAAGAGAGGATAAAATTGAAAAAGAGAATAGTATAGCTAGAGTTTGTACTATTACCACCACTAGTAATGCTAATGTTTCACATGCTAGTAAGCCTCCTACTATCAATGGTAACATAATTGGTGTTGGCAATGTTTCTACTACCTCTGCAAAGCGTTTAAAATTGCCCAAAACCACTGAAACTGTTCCTGATAAAGTGCTGAAATTTTTCGAAATATGGGAGACAATGGTTCCTTTGCCATTGACCATAATGATTTTGATTTTGATGATTGTAATATTTCTGAAGTAATTATGTTCTTGCAAAAGCTAGCTAGAAGTCCTAATGCTAGTGCTATTAATATGGCTTTCACAAAACATATTACAAATGCTCTCATACAAGCTAGGGAAGAGAAATTAAAACATGAAGCTTCTATCCCTAGGAAGTTAGAAGATGGTTGGGAGCCCATCATTAAGATGAAGGTGAATGATTTTGATTGTAATGCTTTATGTGATCTTGGTGCTAGCATTTCTGTTATGCCTAAGAAACTCTATGATATGCTTGATTTGCCACCTTTGGAACATTGTTATTTGGATGTTTATCTTGCTGATAATGCTATGAAGAAACCTTTGGGGAGATTGATGATGTTCTTATTATGGTTAACAATAACCTTGTCCCCGTTGATTTTGTTGTTATGGATATCGAATGCAATGCATCTTGTCCTATTGTTTTGGGAAGACCTTTTCTTAGAACTGTTGGTGCCATTATTGATATGAAAGAAGGAAAATTAGGTACCAATTCCCACTCAAGAAAGGTATGGAACACTTCCCTAGAAAGAATGAAGTTACCTTTTGATTCTATTATTAGAACAATTATGATTTGGATGCTTCTTCACTTGGAAACACTTGATTTTCACTTTCTGCGCCTAGCTGAAAGGCGTTAAAGAAAAGCGCTTATGGGAGACAACCCATGTTTTTATTTCTGTAATTTTTCTTTTTCTTTGAGTCTTGGAGTTTGCTTACTTCTGTAACAACTCCTTTGTATCTTTATTTTATTGCATTGTTGTGCCAAGTAAAGCCTCTAATAGAAAGTTGATGCTAGATTTGGATTTCTGCGCAGAGACAGATTTTTGCTGTCCACCGTTTTGAGCTGTACGCACTCCAGAAAAATCAAAAATTCTGAAAAATTCAGGCGTGATCCTCATATATGTACGCAACTTTCATTAGTTTTGACTTTTCGCATCTGAGCAACTTAAGTGCCTCGAAAAAATTCGTCTTTCCAGACTGTTCTGTTTTTGACAGATTCTGCCTTTTTTTTGCATTCTCTCTTTACTGTGTTTGAGTGGATTTCTTTGCTCCACAAAATATCAGTGGCTGTAGCTAATGTCCAGAAGTGTTGGAGATGATTGTGTCATTACAGAATATGTGAATTTTTGATTATGCACTAACCCTCTAATGAGAATTTTTGAGTTTGGTGTGAAGGAAGTTTTCAAGGATCAAGAGAGGAGGATGATATGATATGATCAAGAAGAGTGAAAAGCCTAAGCTTGGGGATGCCCCCGTGGTCACCCAAGCATATTTCAAGAAGACTCAAGCGTCTAAGCTTGGGGATGCCCAAGGCATCCCCTTCTTCATCAACAACTTATCAGGTCATCTCTAGTGAAACTATATTTTAATTCTTTCACATCTTATGTGCTTTACTTGGAGCGTCTGTGTGCTTTTATTTTTGCTTTGTTTTTTTTTTCTGAATAAATTGGATCCTAGCATTCTTGTGTGGGAGAGAGACACGCTCCGCTTTTTCATGTGAATACTCATATTCTTCACTTATATTTGTTGAGTATTCTTAACTAGCTACTGCAATGCTTTTAGCTCCTGTTTTTCATGCATCTCTTGTTCAGAGCTGTTAGTTCTTGTAGAGAAGTACTCTCTTGTTTCATTGTTGATTATTTGGAGAGTTTTTGTTGAAATAAGTTGATTGGTGTTTGGTTGGAAACAGAAAATGCTACATGTGGTAGATGGTATATTGAAAAGACATACTCATTCTTGTAGATCATTGTCTTGGATAATTTGATGCTTTGCAATTGTTTTGAGCTCTCAAGTAGATCATGTTTAAGCTCTTGCATCATGTAGTTAAAGCCTATTAGTGGAGAACTACCGTAGAGCTTGTTGAAATTTGGTTTGCATGTTTGTATCTCTAAGGTCTAGATATTTTCTGGTAAAGTGTTTGAGTAACAAGGAAGACAGTGTAGAGTCTTATAATGCTTGCAATATGTTTTTATGTAAGTCTTGCTGTACCGGTTGATATCTGTGTTTGCTTCAAACAACCTTGCTAGCCTAAACTCTGTACTGAGAGGGAATGCTTCTCGTGCATCCAAACCTTGAGCCAAAACCCATGCCATTTGTGTCCACCATAACTACCTATTATGTGGTATTTCCTGCCATTCCAAGTAAATACTTCATGTGCTACCTTTAAACTATTCAAAACTTTATTACTCCTTATTTGTGTCAATGTTTTATAGCTCATGAGGAAGTATGTGGCGTTTCTCTATCACCTTGTCATTTACTCATGACAGACTTTCACCAATGGACTAGTGGCATATACATCCGCTTATCCAATAACTTTGCAAAAAGAGCTGGCAAATGGGGTGCCCAGTCCCAATTAATTACAACTATAACTTTAATTCTCTTCACATGTTTGCCAATGATTTATCAGAAGCAATTTCAAAATGTTAAACATTATCAAATAGGCACTCCTCCATGGTATGTGATTGTTGGAAGGCACCCGAGGATTCGGTTAGCCATGGCTTGTGTAAGCAAAGGTTGGGAGGAGTGTCATACCAATTTATAAATATGCATGTGTAAACAAAAGAGAAGAGGGATGATCTACCCTTGGGTAGAAATAACGTCCTTCATGGGAGCCGCTCTTGAAAGTCTGGGTGACAAGGGGGATAGAGTGCCCACTGCCATTCGTTGACAACAACAAACACCTCTCAAAAACTTACTTTATGCTCTCTATATGATTTCAAAAACTTAAAAAGCTCTAGCACATGATTTAATCCCTGCTTCCCTCTGCGAAGGGCCTTTCTTTTACTTTATGTTGAGTCAGTTTACCTACTCTTTCTATCTCAGAAGCAAACACTTGTGTCAACTTTGTGTGCATCAATTCTTATATGCTTACTTATTGCACTTGTTATATTACTTTGTGTTGACAATATCCATGAGATATACATGTTGAAAGTTGAAAGCAATTGCTGAAACTTAAATCTTCCTTGTGTTGCTTCAATGCCTTTATTTAGAATCTATTGCTTTATGAGTTAACTCTTATGCAAAACTTTTTGATGCTTGTCTTGAAAGTACTATTCATGAAAAGTTTTTGCTTATATGATTCAGTTGTTTACTCTTTATCTATTTGTTAGCAAACTATAGACCATTGCCTTGAGTCACTTCATTCATGACATGAGCCTTGCAATATTATTTGATCAAGATTGTGTGAAAGCATGTCTCCTCAGAAATTATTTTGTTGTTATCGTTTTACCTACTCGAGGACGAGTAGAACTAAGCTTGGGGATGCTTGATACGTCTCCAACGTATCATAATTTCTGATGTTCCATGCTTATATTATACCAATTGCTACATGTTTTATTACACTTTATATCATTTTTATGCATTTTCTGGGACTAACCTATTAACAAGATGCCACAGTGCCAGTTCCTGTTTTCTGCTGTTTTTGGTTTCAGAAAAGTTGTTCTGGAAATATTCTCGGAATTGGACGAAACAAAAGCCAAAGTCCCTATTTTTCTGACACGTACACGGAGTCCGAAGGAGAGACGAAGGGGGCCGTGGGCCGTCCTCACCACCTGGTGGCGCGGTCCCACCTCCTGCCGCGCCGCCACGTGGTGAGGAGGCCTCGGGCCTCCACCGATGCCGCCCCTTCGCCTATAAATTGCCTTTCGGGAAAACCCTAAACACCCGAGTCAACCACGAAAAGTTCCAGAGCCGCCGCCGTCAACCCTAACTCGGGAGGGTTCTGAAGCTCTTCCCGGCACCCTGCCGGAGAGGGGAATCATCACCGGAGGGCTCTACATCGCCATGCCTGCCTCCGGAGTGATGTGTGAGTAGTTCATCCTTGGACTATGGGTCCATAGCAGTAGCTAGATGGTTGTTTCTCCTCTTGTGCCATCATGTTTAGATCTTGTGAGCTGCCTATCATGATCAAGATCATCTTATTGTAATGCTACATGTTGTTTTGCTGGGATCCGATGAATATTGATACTATGTCAAGTTGAATACTGAATATTATGTCTATGTTATTTATGATCTTGCATGCTCTCCGTTGCTTGTTGATACTCTGGCCAAGTGGATGCTTGTGACTCCAAGAGGAGTATTTATGCTAGATAGTGGGTTCAGTCTCCATTTAATCTGGGGAGTGACAGCAACCTCTAAGGTTGTGGATGTGTTGTTGCCACTAGGGGAACCTAATGATGCTTTGTCTAAGGATGAATGTGTTGTTTACATTATGCACTTTACTTAATGCAATTGTCTGTTGCTTGCAACTTAATACTGGAAGGGGTACGGATGTTAACCTGAAGGTGGACTATTTAGGCACAGATGCATGCTGGATAGCGGTCTGTGTACTTTGTCGTAATGCCCAAATGAATCTCATAGTAGACACCACAACTTGCACATGCATGTTATGCACTTTTCAATATTGTCAATTGCCAGCTGTAATTTGTTTACCCAGCATGTTAGTTATTTATTATGGAGAGACACCACTAGTGAACTGTGGACCCCGGTCCATTCTTTTACATCTGAAATACAACTACTGCAATCATTGTTCTCTTTCATTTCTGCAATTAAACATCATTTTCCACACCACACTTTTAATCTTTGTTTTCAGCAAGCCGGTGAGATTGACAACCTCACTGTTAAGTTGGGCAAAGTAGTTTGATTGTCTTGTGTGCAGGTTCCACGTTGGCACCGGAATCCCTGGTGTTGCGCCGCACTACACTCCTTCACCAACAACCTTCAGAAGTGACTTTGATCTCCTACTGGTCCGCTTAAACCTTGGTTTCATACTGAGTGAAAACTTGATGCTGCACTCATCATACCTTCCTCTTGGGGTTCCCAACGAACGTGTGACTTTCACGTCATCACCCGCCCTTGTGTGCTGGCGCGCGGCCGCGATGGCGGACTAGACGGTGTGGCCAGTGCCCTTCCACCGGCGATGGAGACTTTCCGCGTTGTGGCGGCCTGCCGTGTCTGGTCGTCGCAGGAGGCGAGCACCTCGTTCTGCTCGCGCTCGAACCGCCGCAGCCACGCCCCCCAGTTGTTGTTGTCGTACTCGGATGGTGCGCTCGTGCGGGGTCAGCCAGGACGGCGGCGAGCGATGTCATTTTTTGAGATGTCGTGCCGGATCTGGTCCTGTGTCTCTGGCAGCGCCGGCACGGGGAGGCCGCCGTGGGGGGACGTGCGCCACCCGAGGGCAGACGCGAGACCGGCGGCACCAGCGGGCCCTAGCGGTAGAGGTCCCACGCCTCTTCGGTGGAGACCGTGCGCCCGCTGTGCCTGCTGCTTCTGCCCTCCCAGTTGTTCGCCATAGACGCAGAGGGTGTGGGAGACGGGCGGCAGAGGGTGTGGGAGAGGGAGAGAAGAGAGCGGTGTGGGAGAGAGGGCGGCACGAGGGAGGCATTTTATGGGCGGTGGGGGAGCTGGGCAGTGCGCGAGCATCCGCGTCGGCGTAAATGTGCTGCGTGGGAACGCCGCGACGCCGGCACGTGGACTGTCGTGCACGCTGTCTTCGGCGTTAATGTGACGCGTGCAGTCAGGCCTGCCGCCGCCTTCTCGTCGCCTCACCTCCCGTCCAGTCCAGTCGCCTGGACAACTGCCCGGCGATTCAACGCCATTAAACGCGGCGGAACGGCCTTCTGCGTGCCCTCATTAATACGGTCGCGGCGCGCTGTGTGTATGACGAGAGGGCCACCGCTGTCAGGGCCATGTCCGCTCCCATGTCCGGCATCCCAGATAGGGCCTTCAAATTCCTCTCGTGGGTGCTGGACACAAAATCGCTCAAGGCGAGGCTTTGGGGGTGCCGCTGGTGGCGGTTTTGGGTGTCCGGCCCTCAATGGGCCTTCGAGGGGTCCTTTGGAGGCTCCGGTGGAGATGCTCTAAATACAGATTTGTCGACACACTTAAAAACGTCTAAAAACGTCTAGATGCATTCATATTTAGACAAATGCATGCCAAGTATTTTGGAACAAATAGACTAATAATTTGTTCATACAATGCAACATAGTGTACTGCTATTTTTTTTCAAGAACCCGCAGCAAGATCTGCGCGTTATTGTATTAAGCTTAAAGAGGAAAAAAAAACACGCCAAAGAATGGCTACAACACCACACTCACCCAAGACACGGCCAAAGACTACAACACACTCCTACAACATCGTAACAACAAACTTGCCTTGCCCAACCTCAAGCCAAGAATAGCGAACAGACGGGGCACCAAACCTCAAGGCCGCGTCACAAAGACACTAACATGAACAAAGCTCGACTACCTCTCCTAGTTGCCCCGGACCAACGAACCCTACTCATGTGCCTAGAGGAAGATCAGCGAGCAGAGGCAGGATCCGACCCAGCTTGGGTAGGTTTTCGACTCGAAGTGTTGGGGACGACGTACATTGCGCCCCGAAGACCCACGCCTTGGGTAGGAGACATCAGCAGCGGGCATCACCACAACGCTCGCCGGTGAGACCGACGAGGCCACTGTCTCCGAATGCATAATGGGGACTCCCCTCACAGCCTGGGCAACACCTTGATGAGGGAACGACGCCGAGGCGTCGCTGCCGCCCAGTCCAGTAAACCCAACCTAGGGTTTCCCCCGGCATCGAGGAGGGAATCACAGTCAAGCCCAAGACCACGCCTCCAAGAAGGAAGCGGCGCCCACGGGCGTCGCCGTGGTCAGCGTCCGGAGCCGCCCGGTACTGCTATTTCAGAGTTCAAACAAATATTTTGCACCGATCTTAATGTCGGATTGACAGTTCTATGTGGATTAGCAGAACTGATTATTTACTTATGCATTTTGTTGAAAATGATAAAGCAACACACGAAATTTGGATCCATCAGAATTCGTATTTCATCGGTGTATATCCCGTATGCTATCTACACTAGCTAGACAAAAAAAGATTCACGCTAAAAAAAAGTGTCTGATTGGCATCAGCCTCAGCGCCTCAGGTCGTCTGCCGGGTCAACAGATACAGCGATTTTGCGTCATCATCCACGCAAGATGGCACTGCCCGCAGAATTTGGTAATACTAGTGTTCGTTGCTGGGATATTAATCTGGTCTATAGACAGTTTGGCTAGGTCCAGCACTCTCAAGGTAACTCTTTCTCCAGTTTCAGCTCTGGATGATACCATTCTGCAGCTGGAGAATCCGGTAGGGTCGAACGGTTTCAATTCAGCTGAGCTTGACCACCCCTATCAGTACCACGAGGGATTAGATTCAGCCGAATCGACCCTACCCTAGCGGCCACCCATACCTACGGCGGCGGCTTACAATTACAATCACTGATCACCCGACAGGTTGACGATCAATGGAAGCGTCTCGCCTCTGCATGTTTGTTCCTGCACGGAAACGAGGCAGCAGGTGAGGAACAGAGCCCCTCTGCGTACATGTCCACTGCGGCCGCGAGTAAACCGCCGCCGCCGTGGTAGGTGGCCCTCTTCCGTATTATTCTGGTGGATCCCCGGCGACATGCATGTGCGCCAGCGGGCGTGAGTGAGCGGCGCGGAATGCCGGCCAGCTCGGCGCGCGCGGCGATGCCGGGTGCTTCGTTCTGCCGCAAGCGCGCATGATTTGGAGGGCCTGCTGCCGTGGGAGATGGCTCTTGATGGCCCTCACCGCTCGAGTTGCCTCCTCCCGCCGGCATTAATGGCGGGTGCCTCTACTATGTGGATCGATCGACGGACTCCATGCCGCGGTTTATGGCTTATCTCACGGACCGGTGTCCTACGTACGTCCATGCCTCGTAACTTACTGCTACAGGTCGGCAGCCGGGTGCTTGATTTTGTTGTGCTTGTTTAGCCATGATGATTAGGGTAAATTGTTCTCTTAGAACTAAGTATGGTTCTGAGAGTGGGTGCATCACATGCTCCGAGGTCACATTTCTATTCCGTGGTACGCGAAGTTAGTCGATTTTACAAATTTGTTCGAACAAATCTTAAAAAGTGCACATTATGTTGCAAAAAAATGTTTATCTGCAAATAGAGAATAGTAAAACCTACTATATGTTTCGGGGGTGTGTATGTGTGTGGAGAGGGGGGGGGGGTTGTTTTGTCTCGACTAAGAATAACTAACTTGCGGCCGATTTTACAAACGTATGTATGCAAGTCTAAAAAGAATTTCACCCTAATGTTAAGTTTATGGAGTTTAAGAAGATATGAAAATATGATCAACGGTCAAGTTTTAACTAATTAGTGGACGATTGGGCGTTAGAAAATCTCTAAAAAAATGATCCGCGGGTACCACAGTTTGAGTCAAACCGATACTTGCCGGTTTGGGCTTCTCAATCCATTGGAACCAAAGCCACCTTAACGGAGGGCCGAAGCAAACTTCGGGAGGTCGATGATTCCCAAATCCCCATACTCTATAGGTTTACACACCATCTTCCAATTCACCTTGCACTCGCCACCGGAGACCTTATCACAAGTCGTGCAAAGAAAGACCTTCTCACAATCTCTTAGAAAATAATCTACCGGTTGCACGGTTCGAGTCAAACCGGTACTTGAGCACACCTACCGTTATCACAAGAAGAATCTATTACTCCCTCCGGTCCTAAAAGAGTGTCGCTAGTACAGGCGAGAAGTTGTTCTTCGTAGGCATATTTCTTATGTCACTTTATTAGGATCGGAGGTACATTTAACTTTTTCGTAGTATTACTTAAATACATTTAATGTGTTTGAAGAGCATAAATTTCATCTCATAAACAATGAAGTGCCTCGACAAAAAAGCTCCTCTCGATCATTTATCTTTTTTCTCAAAAGAGAACTTGGGTCATGGTGAAAACTGTTCATGTACTCGCAACACTATAACCGAATCATGTGCCACGGGCGCAGACCCACACCGAATCCAACTACCAGTACTGGCCGGAGCAGTACATAACGTCCCTTCCCATGCATGCAAGCGTGCAGCGCAGTGATAACAGGCCGGATGTACTAGCTCACTGAACCCGTCGGTAGCAGCCGGGAGAATTAAATGAACTAGTAAAACATACGAGCTGCAGTATTCAAATGTATACAAATCTATCCAAGTTGCAGCTACTATGTGCTAGCTTCCGGACCAGTAAAACTATACACATGACCACATCATATATGCATTGAGTAGCAGAAGACACGGCTCTGAAATTATGGAATTACCTGTATTTTCAGCCTACTGGCCCCCTCCCAATTTGATCAAGATCAGACTGTCCTGTAAGTACAAGCTGGGTGCTCACCCACCGAGTAGTGAGACCACGCGTACAAGTGGAGCGTCCATCCGCTCTTTGCCCCTGCCCGTGTGGCGCCTATATATCATAGCTCCCGGCCGTCGGTGTGGCAGTGTGAGCTAGTGTGAGTGTGTGACCAGCTAGCTCTTCGATCATCAGCTCGCCCGCCTCTCTCTTCGTTCCTCTTTTACCCGTGCCTAGCAAGATAACAATGGAGCTGAGCCAGCGGCTGGTGTGCTTGGTGGAGGCGGCGGTGCTGCTTTTGGCAACGGTGGCGAGGTGCGACCCGCAGGTGCCGTGCTACTTCATCTTCGGCGACTCGCTGGTGGACAACGGCAACAACAACTACATCGTCTCTCTCGCACGCTCCAACTACCCGCCCTACGGCGTCGACTTCCCCGGCGGCCCCTCGGGAGGTTCACCAACGGCCTCACCACCGTCGATGTCATCGGTAACCAATCAATCAAATTAACATAGCCTCCCATGAACAACGCCTACCTACCTACAAGGATAGGGGTAGCTGAATTGAACGGAGCTTGGCCTGTTGTCGTTTTCGGAACTAGAAGTGCTAGCCAGACAAGCTCGTAGTCGCCATTGATGCACGATCGAGCAAGTTTATGGTGGTCATGGGTGATGCGTGCATGCGTATCTGGGCCAGGTGATAGATAGATATAAACAAGCAGATCAAGCTGGCCGATCTGATGGAAGTAGAAAATTTAAGGGAGGGAGGTGTGTAATCAGTGCATGTGTGTAATGTAACTGAGGATTGTGGACGGACGTACCTTATCTTGGCGAGACACCCATCGCTTCCGTGCGTGGGCCAACTCGCCGTTATAGTACAATGCATGCGGCGGTGATGGTTACGGGCAATTTAATTTGCCGGGGCGGACATAGATTCATGCATGGCTCACTACTACAAGAGCTGGATCCACCGTCCTTGTTGCAAATATAACCGAGTCACAATTCAGGGCATGTGTAATGGTGATATCATCTTAGTTTTTTTTCGAGTAGTCCGATATCATCTTAGTGAACTGGAGTATGCGATTAGTACGTTAACCTTGCGCTTTCATAAATTTGCTGCAGCTCAACTCCTGGGGTTCGACAACTTCATCCCTCCCTACGCCGCAACGGGTGGGGACCAGCTCCTCAACGGCGCCAACTTCGCCTCCGCCGCCGCCGGAATCCGTGCGGAGACCGGCCAGCAGCTCGTACGTACTGTGCATCCATCCATGCAGATATATACTCCCTCCGTCTCAAAATAAGTGTCTCAAATTTGCCCAAAAGTAGATGTATCTATACATGTCCACTTTTGACAAACTTGAGACACTTATTTTTGAACAGAGGGAGTATCATGTTTACAGCAACCAAAAAATAAAAGAAGCTCATGGACGAATGATCGATGGTGCAGGGCGGTCGGATCCCGTTCGCGGGGCAGGTGCAGAACTACCAGACGGCGGTGCAGACGATGGTGAACATCCTGGGCGACCAGGACACGGCGTCGGAGCGGCTGAGCCAGTGCATCTTCACCGTGGGCATGGGCAGCAACGACTACCTCAACAACTACTTCCAGCCGGCCTTCTACAACACCGGCAGCCGCTACACGCCGGAGCAGTTCGCCGAGTCCCTCCTCTCCGACTACCGCCGCTACCTCCAGGCGATGTACAGCTACGGCGCCCGGAAGGTGGCGCTCATCGGCGTGGGGCAGGTCGGGTGCGCGCCCAACGAGCTGGCGCGGTACAGCCCCGACGGCAGCACCTGCGTGGAGCGCATCGACAGCGCCATCCGGATCTACAACCGGGGCCTCGTGGGGCTCGTCGACGAGATGAACACGCTGCCCGGCGCGCACTTCACCTACATCAACGCCTACAACATCTTCGCCGACGTGCTCGCCAACGCGGCCGGGTACGGCTTCACCGTCTCCAACGCCGGATGCTGCGGCGTCGGGAGGAACAACGGGGAGGTGACCTGCCTGCCGTACCAGGCGCCCTGCGCCAACAGGGACCAGCACATCTTCTGGGACGCCTTCCACCCGTCGGAGGCGGCCAACATCATCGTCGGACGGAGGTCGTACCGCGCCGAGTCGCGCAACGACGCCTACCCGATGGACATAGCCACCCTCGCATCTCTCTGATATCTCATCTTCTCATCTGGTTTGAGCTGAGTGACTGGTCCGGTACAGACATGTATTTTTCTTTTCTTTTTTACCCCCATGCAATTTGTAACGGGTATAGACAAATAATTGGTTTTCATCATAAGGAGTTATTACCTGAATCAGTGCAACAGAAAAGCATCTATGTTCGTGTTCAAGTGGAGAGAAAGGGTCAAGTTCATAATTAATTAATTAATTAATTAATTGGACATTTAGAGTTCTGGGTTTTAATTCATAGATGGCTTGGTATGTCAGATAAGGAGCATTTCACATGACTATACATCACCAAGTATTATGTAGCCTGCTGTATTGTGTCAACTCTCTTATGCAGCAAGGTATCTTACCAAGCCAAACGAACAGATTAAACACACGCACACGGCACAAACATTTACAAGTTCTGAAGCATATTAATCAGAATCAGAATCAGAACACGCAGCGGCCATTTCCATTCGTTTCTCCCACTTGAAATATTTTCCCCTTGAAAGAATGCCTTTCACTTCACCAGAAACTAAACTAGGCTCTCTTGGCTTCCTGTTCAGCCTGCACATGTAAACCTTCGCATCAGAGACTAAAAACATTTACAAAATAAAAACATGGAAACCAATTAAGTAGAACTACTCACCGCCTGGATGATCTTCTCCAAGGCACCAGGCCCATGCGTCTCGATGAATCGCTCGACAGACTTGCGCGCGTCCAGGCTCATCATCTGCAGCACCTTCCTCTGCCTCTCAGTGTAGCCGGGGCTCACGTACTGGCCGATCTTGAAGTAGCGCCGGACGTGCGTCTCGTAGATGTATGCCGCACCGTTGAAGATGGGTAGCACCAGCCAGCAGCAGAATAGGAGCTTCATGTATGGCCACAGAGGCAGCCTGAAAGATAGGTAGGCAGGGCAAAATCATCAGAAATTCAGTGCTTGAGGAATAACTGAATGAATTGAGCAGAAGACAGGTGAGTCATGGTTAACTTAAGGGCTTACCACTGCAGAGCCTTCCAGCATGAGAGCTCAAAGAGGGTGATCAGGGAGTACAAGACCCAGTAGGTGAGCCACTGCTGATCATCCAGGGAAGAAGGGCTCTCGATGGCACGCATGGAGGCATATCTAATCATTCAACAAAAAAATGGGTCCATTTTAAAATTCAGAACATTGCTTTTTTTTTTTTGTCAAACCAACTATTGTTTCTGAACGAGGTGATAAATTACTTACAGCGGATAAAGCAGCATGATCCCTGGCCTGTTGGGTGCAACATAAGAGAAACAGGAATTTTAGAACGAATCGCTTTTTACAGTTCATATAGAAAAGAACACCAGCCGCAGCAGAAAGAACGAGACATGAATTTCTGATAGAAAAGGTGTGCTTACCCAACAAGAGAATCCAAATGCCTCGCAAGAGCACCAAGAACACCCATGATTCCTTGCTGCAACTCTTGAGAAGCTTTGTATGAGGTTTCCTGATGTTCTTCTGGGCCGGTATGGGACGGTGTAGATGACAAGAGATACAGCTGATGGTTTTATACTTCGGTCAAGGGCGTTTAAAACTCAGGTTAAAGAGGGAGAAGGAAGGCATCCTTGGAGATACGGTGCAAAGTCTCCCTTACTCTTGGTCCAAGGAAAGAAAGAACAAATGGAGTTGGAAAGGCCTGAAGCAACTGCATGTACCACCAGGAACCTTTTCAAAGGTTGCACAACCATAAGGTTACCTTAGGTGGTGAGGAATCAGACAAGTTTGGGTTTTAGTTCAGTTCAGAGTGGGCGCTGCTTTCTGAAAGAAACCGTACTTCCCTATGCACATGTCGTTGTCTCGCCAAGCTAATTAAGCACAGAGTAAGACTGACGAACCTACAAAAGGAGAACGCTTTAGCTACGCCTGATAATGCTCTTTTAAGCTGAAAGGGGGTATATTAGAGCGAAGACTGCTAATTGCTCAACAAAAAATAGTACTAAAATCACAACACCCGGAACAGGAAGGTAAACAGTTCCAAAAGGTGGAACTGGAAGCTTTGCAGCAACGGTACTGCTTTACTTTCTAATTGTTGATCAAAAGAGTACGCAGACTACAGTATTGAACTGATATGCATCAAGGGGCCGGATTACATACACTTCAAAAGAGAATGCCCCTCCAGAATACTCCAGGAGTCGAGGCATTGTTATGATGCCCTCCTGCTGGTATCAGATATGTCATGTTATCTATTTCGAAGTTAGCATTCTTGCACATTTGGCCGAAAAGCTTACATGATAAGAGTACTCCACCAACTGCTAAACTAACATCTTTAGAATTATAAACAAATCTAATGCGGCTTCCTTTTGCTGACTATCCAGTTACTCCGGGTTTTTTTTTTTGGGGGCATTCCACTACAGCATAGCAGGATTGAACCCATTATGAACTGAGAATTTAGTGGAATGTAGCATCTTTCAGTGATCTTTCAGATTTTGATCTGGCTTCAACGTGGTTTTAGCTCCTGCAACCATGCTTACGATCCTTGACCTTGCTTCAACAACCGGAACTGAAGGGTTCTGTAAAATATTATTTTCGTTTTTTGATATGCGTGTGGCATTTCCTGCTAATTTGTTACTGAAGTCAAGTATCTGTGGACCAACTGCGTCCTTCAGTGACCAGCCAGATGAGTAATTTTTCATGTCTGGGAACATCGGACTTGTTGACTCCAGTTTGTCTGCAACAAGCTGTCTCTTTGTAGGTTGCTGCGGAACATTATCCGCAAAAGCTGGTCTCTTGCTTGTTTGGTCCACAAATGAAACACCCTTCTTGCCATCTATATTCAAAAGACTGCCAGTGCACATTGGGCTGCTTGCTGAAATGGACTTACTTGCCGAACTAGCTGTAAGCGAAGGGTGTGCTTGCTGATAAGATATGATTGATGTGGAGAATGAACGTGTTCCAGGTAATTGGCACGGTTGGTAGGTAGGAACAGATTTAGGATCTATGTAATTCAACGAAGTGGCTTCTTGGTACTTTCCTTGCATGCTCGTATCTAACGGGCATTGAGGAAATGGAGAAGATTGATTTAACGCTGAACCAGCAAAAGTGGCATGATCTTCTGCATGAATGCTTGATGCAGGATTGCTTAAGTGCATGTATTGATTACGTCTTATGAACTTTGGTGGTTGATACTGTTCTAGATGCCTGCTCCTGGAATTCACACCTATGATGGATTCCTTGTTTACCAGAGCTTGCTGACCAAACAGACTGCCAGAATTCCATGTGCAATCTTTAACTGCCGAGGAAATACTAGTCTGTTGCAGCCTATGGTTTTGAGCATCACTGACAATAGGCCTTGCCTCTGCCACAGTACTGCTGGGATTCCTTGGCAAAGTGCCTGAAGATTCATGAACACGAGCTCTTGGTATCACAGAATCTTGATAAGGGAACAACCTCTTTGAGGGGACCTGGCCTGAAATTGATGAGGGGTGGTCTCCTTCAATAACACTGTTCTCCATCCAAACTTTCCCCGTAGTTGATAATTCCTGCTCCTTACTACGCTTACAAACTGAGACTGTCTCACCCATTGAGCGCATGGTGGGTTGGTGGGAATGACAATTATCACGTCTCAGAAAACTGTCAAGAGCTTTTATATCACCATGGGAGTTGCTGAAGCCAATCTTATTCTGACCTTGCACAATATTGGTCATGCCACTCAACAGCTGCTGTTCTTGGCATCTTATTGTGTCCATTGATGGTCCATTCAAAAATTTATTTTTGTCTGTTCTCAGATCATAGCTCGAGATCTCCATTCTTTCAAGGCCAGGTAACTTCATCAAAGGCAAACCAATATTCGCTCGAGGGTGAACTTTTGAGCACCAGCTACCTTGATCATCCATTGATAGTGGTGTGCATGTATCAGTGCTCTTCTTGCCACCGACTGCTGCATTTCCATCTTCTTTAACTTCTTCAGTTCTGGTTCTCATGGACACTGAACTGGTAGCAGGTATTTTTATTTCCTGAAAACAGTTTGTGTTCATGTAGAAACAACCCTGCGGAGGGTTGGCAGAACCAGATTTTGCTCCTTCCTTACAATACAAACTTAAAGCAGGAATATCAGCAGATTTCAGCTGTCCAGCAAGACAAGTTTTCACCATGGTGACATTTGAATGATTAAGCGGAACATCAAACTCCACAGAGGAAGAATGATTCCTTCCTGCATCACTGCAAGAGATGCATGTTGGCTCTTTACCATAAGCCCCTTCCATCTTCACTGAGTCTTCCAGGAGGGATGGCATTTGCTTCGAAATATCAGAAGTAGGCATTAATTTCAAGGGTTCAGTTTCTGATATAGCATCTGGTCCATATTGATTTGCTACAAGAGGATCTTGTATAATAGTCGGCAGTATATCAACTCCAGTATGAAACATTATTTTGGAGCTTTCTAGCAGAGGTAAATCTCCAAATATATCATCCTTGGGAGGGTATGCAACATTTGTTACCACTTCACCGCCAGGATTTAGCAGATGATTAGCTGGCCTAGTGACTTTTCTGCTCATATTGTCATCCAATCTCCTTCCGCATTGATTCTTCAAGCTGTCTCCATGAGTTGACATATGAATATGATGCTCTCGATCATGCGACTTTTTCCTCACAGCGAGTTCTTCCATTGTAGGAATAGTACAGGCTTTGCGTTTCTCCATAAAGAACATGTGCTGAAGTAAGCAAGATGGTGATTGGAGATTAGAAGTTCACTCGTGTTAATGAACATGCCTTACATAGTATTAGCTGAAATAACGAACTAAGCTGACTAGATAGAGGAATACAAAAAATATCGAATTAGGTGGTTAGCCAGCAGAGCTTCTTTGGTAGAGTTTGATCAACAGATTGCTACATGTTTTCAAGGAATGAGAATTAAACATGTTTAAAATGATGGAAAAGTAAATGTTGATAGCTAACATAAATCCAAAATACCGAACTTAACAATGACTGAAATCATGTTCCTGTAATCAGACCAATAGAACGAAAACAATAACAAAACCCTGAACTACAAAGCCGGAGATTAGTCCCCCCTGAACTTAGAAACGCCAGCACCACAGAGCAGTTTGGGTTGTTTTTCTGTAGAGATGATTTTGGCACGTCAGCAGCTTAATCATAGCTAGCAATAGCAAATAAATAACGCCCTTGAATGATAAGAGACTGGCAGAAAAGAAGGGACTAGAAACATGACAATTAGATCTTTGTGATGCATTGTTCTGGGTACATGGATGACTCATTGATTTTATTATGTTGTAGGTGGTTTATTTTCCAGTGGTCACTAGGATGCAACGATAGCAAAGTTTTGTGGTGTGCCCAGGTGGCAAAGTCACCTCCTTACCAACAAAACCACCATCCCAGACGAAATTGATATGGTTTGTAAACTTTGGGGATCAAATACCGGGTTTTGTCGTAAAGGTAGTAAGTGGTCGGGATGTAAAAATTGACTTATGCCTTTCTATAATTCATGAATTAGGCACAAGCTATACACACCACTCTCCTCTTCTAGAATCAAGAGAACAAGAACATAAAGCCTATGGATTAAACAGCTACTTCACATTGTCCACCTTCAAAAGGCTAAAATTACCATAAGGTGAAGCTTTTACAACCTACCATCGAGTGTGGGAATTGTTCAACACAATGCGATCATACACACGCAAAAATACATACTTCTACATCTGAACAAGCAAATATCATCCATAGGCTGGGGGAGCCGGCACATCAGGAGAAGATGCCTCACAAAAAGAAGATGGTCCATGAGAAGAAGATAGCCCATCAAGAGAAGATGGCACATCACAGGCATCGTAAACTCGTGGATGACGAGTGTAGCGGAGAGGATGGGAGGGAACAGTGCATGAAGGAACCCCCAGAGGAGCGTGAGGAGACAAAGAAACAGACTGCAGTTCCATTGGAGTGCAGTTGCGAGCTATGGCTGTTTTGGTAAAAGAGGTTACTTGGCTACGGTGGTTGCTTGAGGATTTTGGTGTTTCTTTCCGTAACAATACAAATGATATTAGTATTGTGCGCGACTCTGTGAAGCATGAGCTCACCTACCATACTGGTGTCAATGAAGAACTGGTAAATGGTGATTGATCTGCAATATGTGCCTTCGGAGTCCAATTAGTTTGGACTAATCCAACAGCTCTATAAGTGTAATGCACCAGCCAGTAGAACTAAAAGTCGAGGCTAATGGAGATGGTTGGGATACAGTTCAACAACAAGGAACCTCCTAACCCTACTTGCGAACACAATAAAATAACATAACAGCACATGATTTTACAATCTACGGACCCAGAGAACAGCTGCTACTGAATACTCCAGGAGGGGGCAAACAAAGTAGAGGCCCAATACCTTAGAGCAGCCAGGTTGGAGCGCCCTCTGCTGCTTCTCAGCCCTCTCGGGACAGCCGCTCGCGAGATATCCCTTCCTCTTCGCCTCCTTCCCCAAACCATCACCCTTGCCGACACCTGCGGCAGCCTCTCCGCCCACGACGCAGACGCCCGGCCGCGCCCGCACCGCCGCAATCTCGTGGGCCCACCACCGCGACCGCGGCGGCGGGTCCATCGGCGGCATGGGCGTCTCCGTCGCCACCTCGCCGTGGCCGCCGAACGGGATGCACTTGGCCGCGTCCTCGGCCCGCTTCCTGGCGGCGAACCCCCTGCGGCATTCAGTCGAGCAGGCCAGCGTCATCAGCCGCGTTGTCCGGAGAAGAGAAGAGAAGAGATAGGCGGAGGCGCGAGCAGGGGCGCGCGCTTACCGTATGGAGAAGGGCTCGGCGGCCGGAGCGCCGGCGGAGGCCGCCGCCATTTGGCTCCCGCGCACCGCGGTGCGCTTCGCCGGCGAGGGTTTTGCCCGGGTGGACTGCGCAGCTGCCGGCGATACTGTGACAGGAGG
Source organism: Poa pratensis (assembly GCA_947311845.1). Taxonomy (NCBI): domain Eukaryota; kingdom Viridiplantae; phylum Streptophyta; class Magnoliopsida; order Poales; family Poaceae; genus Poa; species Poa pratensis. Next base: position 44,395,944 of record CAMZMU010000027.1, on the reverse strand, counting down.
GGAAAAAGGCGGAAAGAATTTGCAAAACCAGAGCGGGGAGGTGGTGACGAGGTGGGCCCGAGTGCGCGGCGAAATGGATGCTCGGGGGTAATAAAGCATCTCAAACAGACGCGCCAAATACGCCGCGCGCAAGAAATACCGGCCGTTTCCCGCGCGGGCCCTGGTTCACGCTCTCCAGCAGGCGCGGGAAAATGGTCCAGCGCGCTGGACGCAAACGCGCCACGCAACCACCACTCTCTCTCCCGCGCCGCTCCGGATTTTTCCCCTTTTTCCCCACCGGCGCCCGCGCCGCGCCGCCGCCACCATGCCGCCGCGCCGCCGAAGCCAATCTGGCTACCGCGGCGTCCGCGCGCGTCCGAACGGCACATTCACGTCGGAGATCCGGTCCGGCGAGGAGCGCGTCCAGCTCGGGACGTTCGAGACGGCGATCGAGGCCGCCCGCACCTGGGACGTGGCGGCGTGGGCGCTCGGCCGCTCACGCCGCCAGATGAAATTCAACGACTGCCGCAGCGTCGAGGAAGCGCGCAACATGGCGCCGGCGCCGCGCCTCGTCACCGACGAAGACCGCCGCCTCCACCGCCGCCGAGCGATGCTCAGCCTCGTCGCGGAGCGGGACCAGCGCGCGGTCGCGGACTGGTACCGCAACCATCCGCGCGAACACCAGCTCGAGGTGGAGCACTGGAACATGTCCGCGGCGGAGCAGTTGGAGCGGCAGGCCGAGCGCCGCGAGGATAGGGAGGCGCGGCGCCAGGCGAAGGGGTTGGCGGAGGCCGAGCTCGCGGCAGGCCGCGCGACCTGGCCCGCCGACGACGAGCGGTGGAGGGCGCTGGAGGACGAAATCTCCAGCGACACCGCCTCAGATAACTCGGACTTCGAGTTCTAGTTTGTATTAGGTTGCTGTAGTTTGTATTAGGTAGTTTGTATTAGGTGAAAAATCGTCAAATCTATCGAATTAAGTTTAAAACGGTCAAATTTAGCTCTGGAGCGCTGCGCGCGCTGGAGTTTTTGGGCGTCTGCTGGAGCGCTGCGTTCCGGCGCGCTAAACTATAGCGCGGCTGGAAAAGCAAAACCAGCGCGCCGCGCCCGAAAGCTCATTTTTGACGCTGGATACCAAATTTAGCGCGCGGCGCCGAAGCGCGTCTGTTGGAGATGCTCTTGGCATGTACTGTACAATGCAAGGTGCTTAGAAAAATAAACCAGTTTTGTCTAAGCACCGGTATTTATTTGTACTAGATAAATGCTTAACTAGGCACCCTTGCTACAGGAATAGGCATTGGTGCTTATGAAAATGCTTGGTTTATTTTTGCAAGCATCTAGCTAAGCACCTTGCATTGTATATGGCCTAAGAAGGAGACAGCGGCACGTTGGCTGGAGTATCTATATGCTGTGCATAAACTGTTCGTTCCCACCGATATATTTTTTCGGAATGGAGGGAGTATTTGAGTACAGCATTTATGTATGGTTGGACAAAACAGTAAAAATAATATTCAGGGCAGTAAAAAAACATCTCGCCATTTCAAAACACGATGCAACAAAAAATCATGTGAAAAAAGTAAAATTCGTGAGTATAATCTCAACTAGACTAAGGATTTCACCGCTCACGTGCTCGCCAACGAGGAATCCGGCTCCACAACGTAGGATCTATAATAAAGGAGGGTGTAACAGCCCAAAGTTCGGAAACCTAAAAACCAGGGTAAAATTTTCGCCTTTGTGTTGCATTGCATCATGGCATCCAATATTAACTTGCTAAACAACACACAAATGGTTTTGGCACCATCTAAAAACAAATGCCCAACTTGTTCAATTACAAATTCAAAACGTGCGACTGGTTTCAAATTTAAAAGAGAAAAGGACTAGTCCGTGTTGGAAACAAAAGAGCAGGGGGCTCTGTGTAAAAAAGGACACTAAAGAAAAGGAGAGAAAACCCCCAACCAGCCCACTCCCTCCATCCTCACTCTCCTCTCCTTTTTTCTCTCCCCATAGAGCTCCAAAAGCTAGCTCCCATGGCCGAGCTCGCCGCCGTTGATTGAGGAGTCCCCGAGCGAAACGAAGACCGCCATTAGCTCCGCCTCGCCGTCCTCTACCTCTCCACCGAAGGAATCGAGCCGGGAAGCCTTCAATCGAGCTCACCGTCAAGTTCTCCGCAAACCACCGCCGGAGCTTTCCCGGACGATTCCGGCCGTCTCCGGTCATCTCCGGTCCTCCCGAGCACTCCCTACGAGTTCAGGGTGAGCTAACCATCCTAATGCACCGCTACATTTCCTCCCTTTCCCCCTAGTTCATCGAATCCCCGTAGCTCTATTTCGTTTTGGTCGCGTTGACAAATCCGGTGTCCAACCCGGAAATTTCCGGAACTGAACCCGGAATCACCCGGTACCAGACCCGGAATTGTCCGGAATCTATACCGGGTTAAGCAAAACGGTACTGGACTCGACCATCTTTGCCCGGATCATACCCGGAAATGACCCGGAATTAAACCCGGTGCCAGACCCGGTATAAAACCCGGAATGACCCGGTACAAAACCCGGAATCATCCCAGAAAATTCCGGATTTCAAACCGGATGCTCTCTGAAACTTGTTTTAACACCAATTCTTTTTCCGTTGCTTTATAATTGTTGCAAGAATGTTAACCACCTAAACATTGCATCTCTCACATGATCATGTCATATCATCTACAAGTTAAATCCTAGGGTCTCAACTACGTTAATCAACAAGTAAAGATGATTCCTTACTTAACTCCACGGTGTATTCGAGGTGTGTCCCCACTAAGCACCCAAACTCCGTTTAAATTGAATAGTTGAATCATCCTCCTCTCGGGGATTTAAATTGACATGTCATCATGTGTTTGTGCATTGCATTTGCTAAAGTTGTGTGGTGATTGATTGTTCTTCCGTTGCTATGCCTCGATAGATCAAGCAGCCGGGGTTACTCCACAATACCCCGACGATCCGTACTACCGCACGTTGAGCAAGGCAAGCGTAATCCCCCCTCTGAGCATATCTTATCCTATTTTCCGCAAATATATTTTCTCCACTATAATATTGCATGCGGTTCCAAATGTCACTTTTGTTGGATTAGAGTATCCTATAGTTGCATTAAGTTCCCTATGCCATTTACCTGTTTTCCCTCCTATTATCCATAGGTTGGTATTGTTGGCCTGAGATACTTACTATGCTATGTTGATGCTTAGCCATGCTTAGTTAATTGCATAGCTATACGATGGATGATTCATGTGGGAAACAGGTGATGATATGAGAATGATGGTGGAGAAATTGTGGTGACGGATGGTAAAATGCTTAAAGGTGGGGATGAGAGGCCACATGGGATGTGGTGGGTTGTCTCGTTCTCGCCGCCTAAGTGCGAGTTCTCGCCTACGAGCCAAGTTGAGCGTGCAACCATGCGTGGGCATATGGAACCTCGTCGACCGACTAACTTGTGGCGGACTAGCCGAGGGTCCTCTAGTTTGGCTTTCCATTTGCGCGTGCGTTGAGTTGGTGGCCAAGACGGAGATGAGGACTACGGTGTTAGGAAAATGAGTGGCCGTGGGGCGGGGTGTTGTGATCCTGGCTGTCCTACCGCCACTGATGATCCTTGGTTAGTCTTAAGCGAGGTAAAGGTCGTAGCCGCTCCCACCCAGCCGGCTTTCCCCGGAAGAGAGCTAAGAGCTAGGCAATGGGCCGGACGGTACGCATGGATAAGAAGCTGGGAGGTCCCTCGGGAACCTGGCGTCTTTCACATTGTACACCCCTGCAGGGATAAATCTTTTCGAAAAGCCGTGTCCGCGGTTATGGACGACTTGGTGACGGATTCTGAGATCATAGAATAACTTTAACGGAATGATTAAAAACTGGGTACTAGAGGTACCACTTCACGATTGCAAGGTGAGCTTCCTCGAGGGTGATTCGGGGAGGTGCCTTTGATGAACAGGTACAATGTTGATGATGGTGGTAAATGGTGAGAAATGTGATTCAAGAGAAAAGAGTTACTTCTTACCTCTTTTAAAATACTCTGAATAGTCGATGCCTTTGAGTTATGTTTTCTAAATAAAATCAGCTTTATGCAAAACAGCCATAAAACCTTGAAAGCCAATCATCGAGCATATATTAGCTCTTAATCTTGCGAGTTCGTCGAACTCAACGTCTTTGCTTTTGTTTCAGAGGAGGACTTCACCGACCTCGAAGGTGGGTTCTTTGTGGACGTCGACGAGTAGTCTGGGGTTCCCAGGTGGCAGCTTGGGACATCCTGGAACAGCTGGCGTTGTGATGTTTATCTGTAGGCCTCTTAGGCCATATGTGGATCTTGTTGTTTAGAACAACCTAATTTTCGCTTCCGCTTGATGTAATGTTGGGTCTGTGACCTCTGGTTGTCATTTGCTATCTTTCTCTGTATAAGAGTTGAACTATATGATTTTGTGTCGTAGAGTCTGTGATGTGCCAGTTGTTCCACAAGTCTTGATCTTACTATTATGCTTTGATAGTTGTGCCTGTGTTGAGGCATCAATCGGGGTGTTGCGTTGTCTGGAGTGAGGTGTACCCAGCAACGCCTGCCAAAGGTTTTGGCCGGGGATTGGAAAACCCGTAACCTCCGGTTGTATCGCTTAACCGGTGACACACAGCATCACTGTATAGCAGTCAGGTCAGGGCGCCACAAGTTGGTATCAGAGCAGTACTGCCTGTAGGAAACCCTTCTACTGGTCGATGTTGAGTCTAGTGTTTGTGAAAATATTTTAACCTAAAAATGAGTTGTGAAAACCATCTTAGGATTCTTTTTACTCCTTACCTGGTTACCCTCTAATCTCGGAGCAATCTTACCTCGATTTGAGTTTAAAAGTTTTGCTTCTCACCTGTTACTTCAAAATTAGGAGAAACGTGGGTGGGTTCGACCTTGAGTGTTATGTGTCACGTTGCTCCCGCTGCGTTGTCAATCCCAAATCAACTCAGGTGTTTCTACTTAATCAAATCAATTGATCCTTCTTTGGGTTTTAACCCACGGACTTGAACATAAGGTCCCGGATTGTGTCAACTAGAGTGTGTTAAGTTGTGATGTCTTAACTCTCACTAGTAGCACATGATGCTGATCTTTGACCCAAGTTCTATCTTGTTGTTTTCCTTCTCGCAAAGTATTATCGTCCCTAGTCTGTGTACTTGTGTAGACGCTAATGCTATTGTTCGACCATTCGGAGAAAGATACTAACCGTGTCATTGTCAAATCTCCAGAATGGCTCGAGGAGGGCGTGGAGGCCGTGGTGGTCGCGGTAACCACAATGATGATGAGGATGATCTGCCGCCACCACCCTCGATGGCTCAAGTCTTGATGGCCATTGAGGAGAACCGTGGGCGCAATGAGCGTTTGCTTGAGCAGTTGGTGCAGCAGAATGCACGGAGGAACGAGTGCAACACTCTCACCGAGTTTCTGCGTTCTCAGCCACCCACCTTTGCTGATGCTAAGGAACCACTGGAAGCTGATGATTGGCTTCGTGCTTTGGAGCGCAAGTTCTCCGCGCTTCATGTTCCATTGGCGGAGCAAGTCAACTTTGCCACCTATCTCTTGGTCGGTGCTGCTGGCTGTTGGTGGGAGAGCCATGTGGCTTTGTTTCCAGCCAACCATGTCTTCACCTGGGCTGAATTCCGCACTGCCTTCCGTGCTGAGTACATTCCCCAGCCTATCATGGACTTGAAGAGGAGGGAATTCCTGGATCTGCAACAGGGACGGATGGACCTCCGTACTTATGGTCGTGAGTTCAACCACCTCTCTCGTTACGCCCCAAGGGACGTGACAAATGATGCTGACAAGCAAGAGCTGTTCCGCAAGGGTCTGAATCCGCAGCTTCGCTATGAGTTGCTTCCCTTCAGGTTCCAGACCTATCAGGAGCTGTTCAACCAGGCTTTCACCCTTGAGCAAGGAAGGAAAGAACTGGAAGCTTCCAAGAGGCCCGCACACGGGGACTACCAGAGTTCCTCAGGTTCTGAGAGCAAGAAGCGCAGGGTGTTTGTCCCCTACAGCGCCGTACCTCGTGCTCCCTTCATGCCGAGGGCAGCAGGATATAGGCCACCTCCTCCGCGTCCCACTACTTCGACACTTGGGATAGGCGGAAGTGGGTACCGTCTATGCTACCTGCTCCACCTGGAGTCACTTGCTACACCTGTGGCCAGGCTGGTCACTACTCCAGGGAGTGCCCCCAGAAGGCACCTCTCGCTATAACTCCTGCACGAGCCCCTGCCACTCCAACTGGCAAGGCTGGACCTATGTGCGTGGTCGCCTGAACCACGTCTCTGCTGAAGAAGCTGAAGAGGATCCTGGCGTCCTTATGGGTGAGCTTCGAATCAACAACCATCTTGCTACCGTTTTGTTTGATTCTGGAGCATCGCATTCATTCATCTCGATTGCGTTTGCAAAAGATCACCAAATACCGTTTGAGAAGATGAGCAGTCCCTTGATGATCTCTACCCTGGCTCCAAATGGCAACCGATGGCGTTACTCCTGAGGTCCAGATTATCATAGCATCCCTGTCCTTCCCTTTCCCGTTGATAGCCTTGAGGTCGAAGGGCCTTGATGCCATACTGGGCATGGACTGGTTAGCAAGATACCATGCTAATCTCGACTGTGCTGCTAAGTCCATCACCGTGACCCACCCTTCCGGTTACGATGTGCAGTTTTGGGCTACATATTCAGGACCTCCATCATCAGACAATCCCCTCTCCCCGGAGATCGCCCTATGTTTCATGGAAGGCTTGTCCCCTCCTGAAATCCAGGACATACACGTGGTGTGTGACTTCCCGGATGTGTTCCCGGAAGATTGCCTGGCATGCCCCTGATCGAAGTGTGGAGTTTGTCATAGACTTGCTTCCCGGTACTGCTCCAATTTCCAAGAAGCCCTACCGTATGCCGGTGGAAGAGTTGGCTCTGTTGAAAGAGCAAATTGATCAGCTGTTAGCTAAGGAGTTCATCCAGCCTAGCAGTTCACCATGGGGTTGTCCGGTACTCTTTGTCAAGAAGAGGGATTCTACCGTGCCTCGTCTTGTCTCTGACTATAGACCGTTGAATGCGGTGACAATCAAGAACAAGTATCCTATCCCTCGTATCAATGATCTGTTGGATCAGTTAGCTGGTGCAAGAGTATTCTCCAAGATGGATCTGAGGTCAGGGTACCATCAAATAAAGATCAGAAAGGAGGATATCCCAAAGACGGCATTTGTTACTCGCTATGGCTCATATGAGTATACCGTCATGTCCTTTGGTCTCACAAATGCTCCAGCTACTTTCATGAGGCTCATGAATTCCATTTTCATGGATTATCTTGATAAGTTTGTCGTCATTTACATCGATGACATCCTCATCTATTCTAAAACCGACGAAGAGCATGATGAACACCTTCGGTTGGTTCTGACACGGCTCCGTGAACACCGTCTCTATGCCAAGTTCTCCAAGTGTGAGTTTTGGTTGGATAAACTTGTCTTCCTTGGACATGTAATATCTGCCAATGGTGTGGAAGTCATCCCCGACAAAATTCAAGCTATTCTAGACTGGAAAACTCCAATGTCAGTCAAGGACATTCGTAGCTTTCTCGGATTGGCGGGTTACTACCGCCGATTCATCGAAGCTTTCTCCAAAATAGCCAAGGCATTGACTGACCTTCTCAAGAAGGATAGAAAGTTCGAATGGACTGCTGAAGCTGAAGAGAGCTTCCAAGCCCTGAAAGCCAAGCTCACATCCGCTCCTGTGCTTGTCCTGCCGGACACGAGCAAGGATTTCGTCGTCTTCTGTGACGCCTCTCTACAAGGCTTGGGCTGTGTGCTAATGCAAGAAGGCCATGTGGTGGCCTATGCTTCTCGTCAGTTGAAGCCACATGAGCTCAACTACCCAACTCATGATCTAGAGCTTGCCGCTGTAGTCTATGCTTTGAAGCAATGGAGACCATATTTGTTTGGTAACCGTTGCGAGATCTTCTCAGATCACAAGAGTCTGAAGTACCTCTTCACCCAGCCGGATTTAAATCTCAGGCAAAGGCGTTGGTTGGAGTTAATCACGGACTACAATGTGAGCCTGAACTATCAACCCGGCAAAGCAAACGTCGTGGCTGACGCGCTAAGTCGGAAGTCCTATTGCAACAATCTGATGATTGAGAAGGCTCAACCCGCTCTTCATAAGGAGTTTGCCCGTTTGAACCTGGAAATTGTTCCTTCCGGCTACCTTGCGAATCTGGAGATCAAATCTACTCTTGTGGACCAGATTAAGGATGCTCAGAAGTTGGATGAGGGTATCCTGAATATTAAGAGGAACATTGCTAGTGGCAAGGCGAAATGTTTCTTGGAAGATGAATCCGGGGTTGTTTATTTTGGTGACCGTCTAGTGGTGCCAAAGAACCGGAATTTGAGGGAGCTTATCCTCCAAGAAGCTCATGAATCCCCTCTCTCTATTCATCCCGGTAGTACTAAGTTGTACCAAGACCTTCGACCACTATTCTGGTGGACCCGGATGAAACGAGAAATTGCAAGGTATGTTGCTGAATGCGACACCTGTCGACGGGTAAAAGCTGAACACCAAAGACCAGCCGGCACTCTCCACCCTATTGCTATCCCCGAGTGGAAATGGGATGAAATTGGTATGGATTTCATTACTGGACTGCCAAAGTCTCCCAAGGGAAATGATGCCATCTGGGTAATCATTGATCGGTTATCAAAAGTGGCTCACTTCCTCCCTGTCCGAGTTGATGTCACAGCCGCTAGGTTGGCGGATCTCTATACCTCCAGGATTGTCGTGCTTCACGGCATTCCTAAGAAGATAATTTCTGATCGTGGAAGTCTGTTCACCTCCAGGTTCTGGACTAGTTTCCAACAAGCCATGGGAACCCGTCTCAACTTTAGCACCGCGTTCCATCCCCAAACTGATGGTCAGACTGAAAGGGTGAACCAAGTGTTGGAAGACATGCTTAGGGCATGTGTCATCTCTTTTGGCAAAGGTTGGGAAAAGTATCTCCCTTTCGCGGAGTTCTCTTACAACAACAGCTATCAAGCTAGTCTGGGCATGGCTCCATTTGAGGTTCTCTATGGAAGAAAATGCCGCACTCCTCTAAATTGGTCCGAGACCGGAGAGAGAGCACTCTTTGGTCCGGATGTGATCAATGAAGCTGAGGAGAAGGTTCGAATCATAAGAGAGAATCTGAAGATTGCTCAGTCTAGGCAGAAGAGCTACTATGATAAGCATCATCAGGAAATTCACTATGAAATTGGTGATAAAGCTTATCTCCGCGTCTCTCCCCTTCGTGGCGTTCGCCGCTTCGGAATCAAAGGAAAATTGGCACCTCGCTATGTTGGTCCTTTCACCGTTCTGGGCAAGCGGGGGGAACTTTCTTATCAACTGGAGTTACCGGTCAAATTCCCAAATGTACATGATGTGTTTCATGTCTCCCAACTCCGCCGGTGCTTTAAGGATCCTATCCATGGAGTTAATCATGAGGAGCTAGATCTACAAGAAGACCTCACTTATCGTGAGCATCCTATCCGTGTCTTGGATGAAGCTGAAAGAAAGACCCGGAACAAGACTACCAAGTTTCTCAAGATTCAATGGTCTCACCATTCCGAGGAAGAAGCGACTTGGGAACGAGAATCTAGTCTTCGTGAGGAGTATCCCGACTTCTTTCCGCAACCTTAGAATCTCGGGACGAGATTCCTGTAAGGAGGGTAGAGTTGTAACAGCCCAAAGTTCGGAAACCTAAAAACCAGGGTAAAATTTTCGCCTTTGTGTTGCATTGCATCATGGCATCCAATATTAACTTGCTAAACAACACACAAATGGTTTTGGCACCATCTAAAAACAAATGCCCAACTTGTTCAATTACAAATTCAAAACGTGCGACTGGTTTCAAAATTAAAAGAGAAAAGGACTAGTCCGTGTTGGAAACAAAAGAGCAGGGGGCTCTGTGTAAAAAAGGACACTAAAGAAAAGGAGAGAAAACCCCCAACCAGCCCACTCCCTCCATCCTCACTCTCCTCTCCTTTTTCTCTCCCCATAGAGCTCCAAAAGCTAGCTCCCATGGCCGAGCTCGCCGCCGTTGATTGAGGAGTCCCCGAGCGAAACGAAGACCGCCATTAGCTCCGCCTCGCCGTCCTCTACCTCTCCACCGAAGGAATCGAGCCGGGAAGCCTTCAATCGAGCTCACCGTCAAGTTCTCCGCAAACCACCGCCGGAGCTTTCCCGGACGATTCCGGCCGTCTCCGGTCATCTCCGGTCCTCCCGAGCACTCCCTACGAGTTCAGGGTGAGCTAACCATCCTAATGCACCGCTACATTTCCTCCCTTTCCCCCTAGTTCATCGAATCCCCGTAGCTCTATTTCGTTTTGGTCGCGTTGACAAATCCGGTGTCCAACCCGGAAATTTCCGGAACTGAACCCGGAATCACCCGGTACCAGACCCGGAATTGTCCGGAATCTATACCGGGTTAAGCAAAACGGTACTGGACTCGACCATCTTTGCCCGGATCATACCCGGAAATGACCCGGAATTAAACCCGGTGCCAGACCCGGTATAAAACCCGGAATGACCCGGTACAAAACCCGGAATCATCCCAGAAAATTCCGGATTTCAAACCGGATGCTCTCTGAAACTTGTTTTAACACCAATTCTTTTTCCGTTGCTTTATAATTGTTGCAAGAATGTTAACCACCTAAACATTGCATCTCTCACATGATCATGTCATATCATCTACAAGTTAAATCCTAGGGTCTCAACTACGTTAATCAACAAGTAAAGATGATTCCTTACTTAACTCCACGGTGTATTCGAGGTGTGTCCCCACTAAGCACCCAAACTCCGTTTAAATTGAATAGTTGAATCATCCTCCTCTCGGGGATTTAAATTGACATGTCATCATGTGTTTGTGCATTGCATTTGCTAAAGTTTGTGTGGTGATTGATTGTTCTTCCGTTGCTATGCCTCGATAGATCAAGCAGCCGGGGTTACTCCACAATACCCCGACGATCCGTACTACCGCACGTTGAGCAAGGCAAGCGTAATCCCCCCTCTGAGCATATCTTATCCTATTTTCCGCAAATATATTTTCTCCACTATAATATTGCATGCGGTTCCAAATGTCACTTTTGTTGGATTAGAGTATCCTATAGTTGCATTAAGTTCCCTATGCCATTTACCTGTTTTCCCTCCTATTATCCATAGGTTGGTATTGTTGGCCTGAGATACTTACTATGCTATGTTGATGCTTAGCCATGCTTAGTTAATTGCATAGCTATACGATGGATGATTCATGTGGGAAACAGGTGATGATATGAGAATGATGGTGGAGAAATTGTGGTGACGGATGGTAAAATGCTTAAAGGTGGGGATGAGAGGCCACATGGGATGTGGTGGGTTGTCTCGTTCTCGCCGCCTAAGTGCGAGTTCTCGCCTACGAGCCAAGTTGAGCGTGCAACCATGCGTGGGCATATGGAACCTCGTCGACCGACTAACTTGTGGCGGACTAGCCGAGGGTCCTCTAGTTTGGCTTTCCATTTGCGCGTGCGTTGAGTTGGTGGCCAAGACGGAGATGAGGACTACGGTGTTAGGAAAATGAGTGGCCGTGGGGCGGGGTGTTGTGATCCTGGCTGTCCTACCGCCACTGATGATCCTTGGTTAGTCTTAAGCGAGGTAAAGGTCGTAGCCGCTCCCACCCAGCCGGCTTTCCCCGGAAGAGAGCTAAGAGCTAGGCAATGGGCCGGACGGTACGCATGGATAAGAAGCTGGGAGGTCCCTCGGGAACCTGGCGTCTTTCACATTGTACACCCCTGCAGGGATAAATCTTTTCGAAAAGCCGTGTCCGCGGTTATGGACGACTTGGTGACGGATTCTGAGATCATAGAATAACTTTAACGGAATGATTAAAAACTGGGTACTAGAGGTACCACTTCACGATTGCAAGGTGAGCTTCCTCGAGGGTGATTCGGGGAGGTGCCTTTGATGAACAGGTACAATGTTGATGATGGTGGTAAATGGTGAGAAATGTGATTCAAGAGAAAAGAGTTACTCTTACCTCTTTTAAAATACTCTGAATAGTCGATGCCTTTGTGTTATGTTTTCTAAATAAAATCAGCTTTATGCAAAACAGCCATAAAACCTTGAAAGCCAATCATCGAGCATATATTAGCTCTTAATCTTGCGAGTTCGTCGAACTCAACGTCTTTGCTTTTGTTTCAGAGGAGGACTTCACCGACCTCGAAGGTGGGTTCTTTGTGGACGTCGACGAGTAGTCTGGGGTTCCCAGGTGGCAGCTTGGGACATCCTGGAACAGCTGGCGCTGTGATGTTTATCTGTAGGCCTCTTAGGCCATATGTGGATCTTGTTGTTTAGAACAACCTAATTTTCGCTTCCGCTTGATGTAATGTTGGGTCTGTGACCTCTGGTTGTCATTTGCTATCTTTCTCTGTATAAGAGTTGAACTATATGATTTTGTGTCGTAGAGTCTGTGATGTGCCAGTTGTTCCACAAGTCTTGATCTTACTATTATGCTTTGATAGTTGTGCCTGTGTTGAGGCATCAATCGGGGTGTTGCGTTGTCTGGAGTGAGGTGTACCCAGCAACGCCTGCCAAAGGTTTTGGCCGGGGATTGGAAAACCCGTAACCTCCGGTTGTATCGCTTAACCGGTGACACACAGCATCACTGTATAGCAGTCAGGTCAGGGCGCCACAAAAAGGAAGGAATGGGCCGGAAAGCGGTTATAGACCGCTGAGCTCGGGCGCGAGCGGCGGTGGTCATATGTACCTGATGCCGACATTTCACAAATTTAGCCCAACTAAAACCCATTAAAATAGACTCAACGAACATGTGTTGAGTATATTATTAAATCTTTTCATTATGTTGCATAGTATCTATCATACTTACTGTCACAACGAAAAAGGTTTTCGCGACTCAAGTTAGACGTAGCGCTTTATTTTGGACTTCTTTGATTATTTGATTCGTAAGACAAGAAAAATATGTGAATAGGGAAACTATAAAATTGAAATGTCATGCACATTTTAATTCTATAGGATTTGATAGGCACCAACAAATGGTTTGCTTCCATCAAAGAAATTAGAAAAGAGTTTGTAGTGAATATTATTTTTAAAATCAAAGGTAAAAGCTTTATCTTATCATTAACTAAGAAGAAGTTAACCCAATTTATTGGCGAGAGAAAGCGGGCGAAAACCATACAACGAACAACAACATCATGGGCGTGCCCACACAAGCTCGAGAACACCTAGGAAAAATTCATATATCATACAATTCTACAAATAAAACCATTAAAATAAAAAATAACATATTATTCATTCAAAAACCGTATGCAACCTAAGATTTAAAGAGCCCTTGAGAATTTCATAAATTATAAAATGTATATTTAGACAAAAAAAGGTATAGTTTAAAGCATTTTGTTCTGAGTTAAAAAGACAAAAAAAATATAGATGTGGTATGTAAACATTACACATCCAAATCATATCAGATTTATCCTTTTTATATATAGGGTACAATGTACGATTGAAAATTTGCAGACTTGAATCATACACATTACCTTCTATACATATTTTCATATTTCTTTTGAAACTTGAAATCTTTTATATAGCATACAACGTATTTTCGATTATAAATTATAACTTTGCACACTTGAATTATAACTTTGCACATTATCTTTCAAAAAAAAAACTTTGCACATTTGACTCACAAATCATCAACTACACATGAATTATAACTTTGCACATTTGACTCACAAATCGTCAACTACACATGAATTATAACTTTGCACACTTGACTTATACAGTTATACATCATTTTGTAGCCCGCGAGTCAAAGCAACGTTGTTGCCTTCGTCCACGAATAAGTGTAGTTCAATCATTTGGCTGACAAATTTTTCTTTTATCCCGAGTCAAAATTATCCAAATCTGATCAACTTTTATAGAGAAAAGTACTAGTGTCGTTAGATTTCTTATGTAACTAAGTTTTAAAGCGGAAAATGGTTTATACTCCAGTGACCTTGCCGATTTCAAAAAATCAAATATTATATTTAGAAGTTTCAAAAAAAATCTGAAAAACAATCATGCATGTCCTCAATGAAATTTCGTATAAATGTGAAAAATCTCAATACAAAATAATTTACGGTTGGACCTACACAAAAATGATAAAATTTGGAAATTTAAACCTACATATTGTTCACTATACTCAGATCTACATATTTGTCATTTTCGTGTAGCTCAAATCGTAAAGTATTTTGCATTTGCGATTTGACACACTTGTAGGATATATTATGAAGAACATGCATGATTTGTTTTAGTTTTTTTTGAAACTTCTAAACATAGTTTTTAATTTTTTTTATATAGACGAGATAACCGGAGTTTGGGAGCACCAAATCTCCACTCGTTCTGAAACAGAAACTCACTTCGGTGCAAGTAGTTCAAAACATATATTAAAATAAAATTTCCCGGATAATTTTTTATTCTACGTGTTTATAAATTAGTTTCATCTGTCTTGTGTAAAAAGATTAAAAAAAATGTATGTGAAAAGGCTTATTTTAGCACTAATCTTTTTGTTTTATAAGTCACACAAAATTGACGGTTTTTCGTGGAACAACTTTGTGAACACAAAGTGTTAAAATCTGTGTGCGAACGTTTTTCCATTTTTTTACATTTCAAAATATGTGCAAAATGCGTTTCGAAATATGTGCAAAATGCGTTTCGAAATATGGTGCATAGACACCTGGAGCTAAAACACCACTCCCGTTTTAAAATATAATTTGATGGTGTTGACACTCTTTTTAATAATTCTTTTGATAATGAAGATGATCTTTAAAAAGTTTGATTTAGAAGTTTAGAACAAAAGACAGAAATACTAGTATTGGAATATGTGTACTCTTTTTTTTCTTTCTCGGGAACGATGGGGTGGCGCCGTGGCGGTATAAAGAAGTGCTGAAAATCTGAACGGAAACAACATAGCACTGCACAGTCACTTATCTCCCGGTTTCGACGAACAGTTCAACGGTGGCTCGACCGACAAACTCGATTACACTTAACTAACATAATGGAAAGAAATTTTGCATCTCACACCCAATCGATCTCTCACGGGAAGGGCGCGTGTTGCTTAATATCTGTGGCCGTGACGTCCACGGCGAACCCCTTGCCGTGCAGCCGCCAGTAGTCCGCTTGCGGGTTGATCCATTCCGGCTCCTCCATCTCCACCCTCTCTGCCTTGAGCCCGCCCGCCGAGCTGTCGACCTTGCACCTCTGGTCGCGGTCACGCACCAGGTCGGCGCGCACCCGGCCGGGCTCCACGGCCTGCGGCGACATCATGAGCGCCGGCGCGCCGAGGGGCAGCCGGTCACCGCGGTCCACCTGCCAGGTGCACCAGAACTTGCCGTACGTCTTGGCCATCCTGGCCATCTCCGAGCTCTGGAGCATCTCTGGGACGCCGACGTCCGTCCACTGCCCGGACTTCACCTCGTAGGCGTGCGAGTGCCACAGCTTCTGCTCCTCCGGCGGCAGGTGCTCGAAGATGTTGTCCGAGACGATGTACTCGACACCTGCACATCCTAAGTTCATAAGCAGCCAAAACTTGCAGACATGGATGCAAACGCAATCATCGAAGATGCTCAGAATATGGACATACCGATGAGGCGGGCCGAGGGCTTGTCGGAGTCGTAGACGGCGCACTGGAGGACCTCCTGGTTGAGGCGGGAGACGAAGTGGTGGACCTCGAGCTGTCGGTTCATGTCGTGCGCGTACAGCGCGAAGCTGCAAGCGTGCTGCTTCATCTGGCGCACTGGATTCAGCGGCTGCAGCACCTGCGCGCCCATGTCGATCACCTGTGAGGACACCGCGGTCGGCCTGCCCGGCGGCGGCGCCGTGCCGCCGGTGCCCAACGCGGGCGTAGGCGCTGGGTTCTGATCACTAGAAGACATCGCTTTCGCACACCTGCAGATCGCTCGCTCGAGGATGTGGCTTTATCCTTGTGGCGTTCGTGCAAGGTCTACCTGACGCGTGCCGCGTCGCCGCTTTGGGTCAGGACGTGGCATCAACACAGAGTCGCAGCTCAAGACAGAAGGCACGAGAACTATGAGTGGGCAGCAGAACGTGGCATCGACCGCAGGGACACGTATCAAAAATTCCTTGTGTTAGAGCCTGCGCACCGTATTCAAAGTTTCAAACCCAGTGCTAAGAGGCTACGTTCATTCTTTGTAAGACATGGAATTCAGAGAGAATTAAAGTGGCTAAGTTCAGAAAGCAGCGAGTGCAGTGTTTTGTAGCCCTTTTTATTTTTTGAAATCGACATTATAAAATTTCGTAGGTGCGCAAAAAATCTAGCGGTAGTCAATGATGTATTCTATGTTTTTGTAAGATCGAATAATACCAAAATTTGTAAGATTTGTGTTTTTTGTGTGGCTCAAAATACAAGCTTTTTGAGTTGATACCTTGCATGTTGATAATATAAATCATTATGAACATTTAGAAAAATACATATTTTTTTAAAACTGTAAAAGTCAGTTTACAATTTTCAAAAGAAAAAGAATACATGTAGCCTGAACTACACTTTGGTTTTTAGACAGCAGTAGACATGACCGGCTCCAACAAAGTCTAGGGTTCTGTCCCTCTCGAGCGGTTAAGCTTCCGGTTTTTCCACCACCGACGGGTCCTGAGAATTTAGTTCTAGTGGGCTTTCTTCCGAATGGTGTGATGCTGGTGACATCCTAAAGTCAGAATAAGGTACTCCCATTATGTACTCGTTCCAGTGGTGCGCCTAGCGTCGGCGGAGTACGGGTGGAGTTATGTGTCTGTCGGATTTCCTGCGATCCGATCTGTTTCGTGCTCGTTCGTGTGGTTGCATCTATGACTCTTCCGATACACGGTTGTCATCATTGACGATGGTTGCTACTCTAGTGCACTTGTCATGTCTGTCTATTATAACATGCTATACTACGACAAGTTTTACACGGTTCTTGTGAGGGAGTGGTGAGGAGAGCGGTGCGTCTTCACTCGCTCAAGTGCTTGCATTTGTCATTAGGTGGTCAGAAGACCTATTTGTTGAATTTACTTTTTTTAATATTGTTGATAATCGAAACAATGGAACACACAATGCTCATGAAGCTTCTGTTTTAGGATCATAGGCTAAGTACCATGACGCACACAGCGACAAATGGCGTGCACCCTCCATGTCTAAGCAGGTTTGTTCGGTGGAAAAAAAAACACGAGTGAGAAGACTACGAGCGTAAAAATTAAACAAGAGGCGCATTGGGGCCATGGATTTTTGAAAACCCTATTAATTTAGCCAAATTTACCTATATGGCTCCCTCCAATTGAGGCGCATTGTAATACTGGCTCTGTCCCTTTCCGTGGGTGATAAAGGTCCTACCTCTGTCACTTCGTACCAAAATAATAGGGTACCTCATGGATTGCTTGGGATGATCGTAGGGATGGACGACAAATCTGCCACGAGAATATTGCGATGACCCCGCAACAACGCTTGCCACGGCGGGCAAAACACCTCCCCCACGGAAGTCAATGTGACAACGAGCTGTCTCCAACACTCATAGAGCCAACTTTGCATGACCTACTCGAGACTCAAGACCTTTGGCAAATAGCATCCCCAACTCATAATTCTGTTTGTGATTTTGGATGCCCCAATCGACAAGTACATCGGAGAGACATGCCAAGAAATCTTCCTTCGACAATGTTATCGCCTTCGATGGTCATACAGATCTGGTACTTGCCACTCAACCTCACCGATTCAGCGCAAGCCTGACTAACCATCTTACTAGCTCACTCAATTAACAACTTCAAGGCACTTGCAAGAAGTCAAGGATGAAGTGGGACCTCACTCCTACGCTCTAGAGGCCAACAAGTCAACCACGAGTTTCATCCAAAGCTAGTCAAAGAAGAAAACACAATGTGCGGGAGGACAACATCATTGACGCTTTCATTAGAGGGTTGAGACACAAGCAACTGATAAAGAAAGATCGCCTACAAGAGAGGGGGGGGGGGGGGGGGGGGAGGCTCATCTCTACAGAGTGGCCAATCAGAGTCACACTAGAAGAAAAAGGCAACATGAAGCACAAGGGCAACAAATGTCGTGGAACATGCAAATCACAAACCAACCAACCTCCCCAAGCGAAGGGCTAAAATTGGTGACAAACTTGAACCAGACAAACCCAAGGACCCTCATGTCAAGGAGAGAGAAGCCTTCCAAGAAGAGGAGGGGGCATTGATGATGTTTGGAAGCTCCGCCAGATACATCGTACGAGGCTGAAAGGTCACTACGCTCGAAGTCCTCACTACAAGCCCGACAAGTACATTCGCTAGGCGCCAACCGTATTTACTGCAAGGATCACCCGAACTACATCCCCAAATTGGTTTTGAGGCCGCTAGTCATGGAACCAATCATCCGTGAGTTTCTGCTAAGCAAGGTGCCTATGGCTATTGGATCAACATATGTAGGCACCGAAATGAAATTATGAAGGAGGCTCGTCCTCTCCCAACACGCCCTTCCTCCCCTACTCGTCTCACTCTTCTGACCCTACTCATCTCACTCTTCTAACTCAGCGAGCTCGCTGGAGTC
This sequence comes from Poa pratensis, assembly GCA_947311845.1. Lineage (NCBI taxonomy): Eukaryota > Viridiplantae > Streptophyta > Magnoliopsida > Poales > Poaceae > Poa > Poa pratensis. Next base: position 44,377,382 of record CAMZMU010000027.1, on the reverse strand, counting down.
GGTGACACCGCATCAACAACTAGGCAGTCACATCAAAGAAGGCAACAAAGAGCCTAGAGTGAATCAGGAGTAATGAAGATAGGTTAGTAGTTCGCTACCAGATTTTTTTTGAAAGAAGCGCATGGTGATTTGGGCAGCCCATGTGAGCGATGAACATAGGGACTAGGGAGCAAGGAAGGGATGAACGAGGGGATCTTGTGATTTGGGCAGTCCATGGGAGCCATGCCAGCCAGAAGCGAGGGCAATTTGGCGTGGTCCATTCGCACGGGCCAGGGTTAGCTGCGACATTGTTGCAGCTCTATGTCCGTAGCCAGCCCTGACGATGATCCTAATTGCACTCATAATTATGACCTATTAGTCCTAAATGACAGCGTGTGTACATAAGTTATGTTTCTCAAAGTGTAGGTAGTAATGCGCACATAAATTGGTTATCTTCACTTTACCATATTTGTCATCTTTATATATGGTCAGTACAAACGGAATTTACGGGGTAGTAAACTTTGCCGTTCTGCTAAGCAAGTCCATTCAAACAACACTGCCCAATGTTGTTTCAGCGCTGCTATACGTACGACACTATTCGTACGACGTTTGTACGACAACCAAATCCATCCGTTGGGCTGTGGCACGAAGACGTTGGGCTGTGGCATGAAACGTTGGGCTTCCGTTGGATTTGTGTCGTACACAGATCGGACACAAAAACGTCGTACGTGTAGAGGTTTCGATGTTGTTATAGGTGCAACATAGAAATGTAGCACTGCCTCCGCTTCTAATTATAAAATGTTTTGGATATTTTAATGTGTACTATGTAACGATCGAAATCAGTTAAGTAATTACAAAAAAAAAGATCAACAATCGAACTACTTAGCGGTTTGTGTAGTTTATTACTGATGAATTTTGAACGAAATTGCCATCAGGAGGGATGTCATGTAGTTTTTCTCACTGCATTCGCACAAAAGTGCCAACAAATTGCTCAAAGCCCTTGCGCAATAACCCCAGCATCACTTGGCAAGTGGGCAACGAAAGATTTTGTGAAGTCAATGAAGCGAAACGGGCACCAAAGTGTTAAATTCGGCTCAGAAAAATAGTAAATCTCAAAGCTAAACAATGAAAAACTCGAAAGTTGACACGGCACAGTTCTCTTGATTTATTACACTACGTACATCTGAAAGCAAAGAATGAAGCGCTGCCATCAGAAGGGATTGTGGAAAATTTGTGATCTCATCGCATCAGGCAAAACCATGCCTGATGAATTGCTCAAAGCCCTTGCGCAATAACCCAAACATCACTTGGCAGCAAGAAGAAGCACAGCAATTTTCCAGAAGCAAGAAAGAAGAACGCGTCCAAAATTGAGGAAACAGCAGAAGAAAAAATCAACAACAGGTAGGTCGGATGCGAAGAGCGACGCAGATCGCCATCTGCGATGCAAGCAGCTAGGGTTCGGTGTGGCGTTTGAGAAAAGCGGCGGCGCGGCGGGGTCATGTTTTAGAAGGGGGACATTGGGTACCTTTTATGCAGACGCGGACACCTAATGGAAACGTACCCACTGTGCCTTGTCAATCCAGTCAAAAGACGTCTTCTGTATATGCACAAACCATGCGCAAAGGCGCATTCCGCGAGCAGCAGCGAGAGTGGAGACTGGAAGTCTGTGACTTTGCACGGTTGGAGCTGACAGTCCAAGCCATCCATGGCGACCATGGCGTGCGGTCTCCGGCCGCTGCTCCACGCGCCCTCCCCCTCCCCCTCCCCGCCTCGTCCCCTCCCCTCCCGCTCCTCCTCCCTCCTCGGTACCAGAATCCTACCCCTGGTACCTCGCGGGCTTAGGGTTTCGCGCCACCTGTCCCCTCCCGCGCCGCGCGCAATCCCGGACATTGCCGCGGCGGCGACGGTCCTCCGGGTCCGGGATGCGGTCGCCGGCGCCTTCCTGGAAAACCCACCGACATGGAGCTCGGCCGCCGTGACCAACCTGTCCATCTTCGTCGCCGGCGCGCCGCTGCTCCTCTCGGGCCTCTCCGCCTCCGGCATCGCGGCCGCCTACGTTCTCGGCACCCTCACGTGGCGCGCGTTCGGGTCCCGGGGTTTCCTCCTCGTCGTCGCGTACTTTCTAGTGGTGAGTAGATCCGCTGCTGCATTGACAGTTGTTGCGTCGCATGAATGGCGGCATGGTTTTTCTGAATTCGAAGTCTGGGCTGCTGTGATAAATCTGAAATTCAGCTACACTGCCGTTTATTGTTGCCGCGGTTTAGAATTACTCTCGTGGGGGTGTCACAGAAGTACATGTAGGTGATTTTCATTTTTTGTTTCAAGGATACTTTCCACTAGAGCATTTTAGTAGCTTAGAGCATCTCCACCGGGGGCTCTAAATGTGTGTCCGGCGCCCCCCAGTTGGGCCTCCTTTGGGGGGTGTCGGACATGTGTCCGGTCAACATTTAGAGGCCGCCCACAGCGGTACTCCCCAAAGGCCCACCCCCCAAATGCCCCGAAATTAGAGCGAACTGTCGAACACCTTGCGGGCGCACCGTGGTCCGCCGCCGGCAACCGCCGCCGGTTCGTGTGGGTGTGCAACCGCCGCCGCTTGGCAGCGATATCTAACCATCCTCGCGGGCGCACGTCGATGTCATTCTATTCGACGCCATGGCCGAGTGGGGTAACGGCGCCACCAGCGAGGAGTCCGGCGGCGAAGGCCAAGCACCGTTGTCTTCATCCTCGAGCGGCAATGGCTCGGATACGGCTTCTTCCGTCGAGCCATCGCCGTCCGAAGTCGAGCAACTCGAGCTCTTCTACGGGCTCGACGACACCCCTTCGCCGCGTTCCTCGTCGGACGTGGATACCCCCGCAGAGGAGGATGACGACGACGACGAGGAGGAGGACGACGACGATGACGAGGAGGACGACACGCCCGACGAGAACAAGGCAGCCCCCGCATCTCCGTACGAGGTGTTGAACCCGCATGGAACCCCCTCCGAGGAGGAGGCAGCCGGCGGGGAGGAGAGCGAGGTCGCGCCCGCCGCCAAGGATGCGGCCGTCGATGACAAGGACGAGGACGGCTACGACGGCGACGTCGAGAAGCCGAAGGCCCCCAGGCGTCCTCGCCAAGACGGCGATCACGCGGAAGCTTCGGCCTCCAAGAAGAAGAAGAAGGATGCGTAGACCCTAGACTAGGCGGAGATAAGTACGCCGCATGTATTCCCTTGTAATTTTCATTTATTCAAACTTCATTCAAACGAGATTTAACAAACTTACAATTTCAAATTTAAACGAGATTTAACAAACTAAACCTAGACTAGGCGGAGAGAAGGGGGCTTATGCAGCTTCTCGTCAACCAATACACGCGCCGGCGAGGAGAAGAGATGCCGCTCCATGGCCGGCCGAAGGAGAGGAAGATGCGAACCAAGCCAAAGAATCATCAAGAGACTTGCATGCCTTGATGATCCGGCGCCGGGATCGCATCTTCGTTTCCCATCGGCTACGGCCTTTAGAAACGTTCCGCCGGTTCCCCCAGATCATGGGCTCCGGCCTTGAGGAACGTCCCGTAGCCTCGGCTGAGGCAGCTGAGGCTTCTGGTTTCGCCGGCGCGTCGTTTTTTATTTACCGCCGTGACATGCGGCGGGACGTTTGATGGGAAGCCTCTTCGGCTTGCGCCGCCCCTTTCTTCGGTGACAGCGACGCTGCTGCCCAAGATGCAGCCGGTTGTAAAGGCAGATCGGGCAGCTCGGGGTCGTTGTCGTCGCCGTCACGCTCGTCGTCCGTTGAGGAAAACTCCGGCGTTGGCTCTCGTCGACCGCTACGACGCGCCTCGTACTCCTTGTTCACCACGGCGTGCCAGTAGGGCGCCGAGATGGAGTACTTGGGGTCGAGCTTTTGCTCGTACGGCATCTCCGTCCACTTGTGCCGGAGGAACTCGACGCGGTCCTGCCCGCTGAGCCGCGGCGCCACCGGATTGTTGGCGGCGCTCCTCACCCACCCGTCTGGAAGGGTGGCGTCGTCGTCCACCGGCAGCTGGTGGCGGCTGCTCAGCCGCGCGGTCTCCAGCGAGAGCACGTAGGGAGGCGCGTTCTCGGCCTCCTCGCGCCACATGCCTCACTGGAACGCCTTGGCCATCTCCGCCTCCTCGTTGCGACGCCGGAGTTCCTCCAGCTGCTCGTGGCGTTGCTGCCCGCCGGGGCTGCCCGCCATGGCGGCCTATGTTCTTGAGGGAGAGGGAGGGAGAGGGAGAAGAGATGGTGTGAGGAGAAGGGGCTGGGCTGCGTCGGGTTTTAAAGGCGGCCGGAGGAGCGGGGTTGGGTGGCCTGCATTAACGCCGACGAAGCGTCTGCAGGGCGCCGCCGTGGCCAGCCGCTGCGAAACCAGCACGCGTCGCTTCCGTCTGCGCCATTGGAAGCGGCGCGGCGTTATTGCGACGCGTCGCTTCGCTCTGCGCCCGCCAGGGGAACGGGTGCGGCGTTATTGCGACGCGTGATGACAGGCGTGGCGCTGTCTCGTCGCCTCGACATTAAACACGGCGGAACGGCCTCCTGCGCAGCCTTCATTAACACGGGACGGGCGCGTCGTGTGTATGACGGGCGGGCCAGCGCTGTCAGGGCCAGGCCCGAGGCGATGTCCGGCACCCCCAGGAGGGCCTCCAGACGGGGGTGCCGGACACAAAATCGCTCGGGGCGAGGCTTTGGGGGGTGCCACTGGTGGGCGTTTTTGTTGTTCGGCCCCCCAAAGGGCCTTTAGGGGGTCCTTTAGAGGCCTCCGGTGGAGATGCTCTTAGTTCTCTTATTTTCTGACAGAATAAATAGTGTTCGTAATGGTCCTTGGACCTTGGCCAACAGATGTTTTTTTGTAGTCATCGAGAAATTGGCGCAAAATAACGATTATTCACAGCCAGTTATGCCAAAATAGTAAGAGACGAACGGAGGCGGCGATTTGGGTAGTGGGTGCACCCAAAAAACATTTTTTCAAATGTCAAAAAAATCAAAATAAATTTTTTGCATGTAGTCCAACACATTGTAAGTCAGCACAAAAATTGGCATGGTGAAAAAACTTTTTGTGCAACCTGTGCAAAAAAGACAAAATCGGACATGCTGAAATGTACATATACGTGTCAGCATTTTGTCTTTTTTGTACAGGTTGCTAAAAAAGTTTTTTCACCATGCCAATTTTTGTGGTAACACATCACGGTGTAACGTACACCCGGATTTTTTTGTGGAATTTTTTGACATTCTGAAAAAAAAACCAAAAAAAAAAACCTAACTGGAGCATCTAGACTTGCTACCCGGTTTGAATATCCGGAGACGAACTAGCTTTTATACAGTCATTGACTATCAAAATAGTTTCCAAGTTCTCTCGCTCAAAATAGTAAGAGACGAACTAAGCTCGTTAGTTTGGAAATCAAGACTGCATAACTTTTTTTATTGGTTGTGTTCTTTGAAACTGCTGATGACTCATGACTCATGAGTGAGTGAATCATTGCATGTTTTAATCTGCAAAACAGATTGAGGTTTCGCATAAGAAATACGTCTTTTAACTGAAAATTCTGTTATCTTTATAATTTACACTTGCGAAAGGAAAATTTGAGATAGGCATTTCCTCGGAAATTGTGTATAATGTATGACCATAAGATAATCACATGCTATGATTATTCCGTCATTAATAAGCAAGGTTTGCACGGGTAAGGTGCAGTTGTCGCTGCCTTTTTGAAAAGCAATCGGTTTTAAATTTAACGATGTGTGTTTTATCGGTTGTGAGGCATATTTCCACGACTTCTTAGTTTGCTTACAGAGGCAACTAATTTCTATCTACCACTTCAATCCTAGTAAATTGTAAGTCTTGGTTCCTTATTTTGCATTCGGTATGCAGGGCACCACTGTAACGAAGTTGAAGATAAAACAGAAAGAGGCTTTGGGGGTGGCTGAGAAAAGAGGAGGAAGGAGAGGGCCTGGAAGTGTTATTGGTTCTAGTGCTGCTGGTTGTGTCTGTGCTCTTCTATCAATATATAATGTGGGCGGTGGAGTATTGGCTGAACTTTGGAGACTAGGCTTTGTTGCTAGTTTCTGTACCAAACTCAGTGATACTGGTTCCAGTGAAATAGGGAAGGCCTACGGAAGAACAACGTAAGGTTCCTGTCACGTAGCACTTTATTTGCACAACCTTTCAATAGTTCATTTGTTTAATAAGTTGTGCTTCAGTATTTTGTAAATGATGAAGTTTGAATACCATACTTACAGCTCAGTTTTGTTCTTTTTTTTAGAGTAGGTACCTGGTGACAACGTTTAAGGTTGTTCCAAGAGGTACAGAAGGTGCGGTCAGCGTTGAAGGCACCCTTGCTGGAGTTGTAGCAGCATTGTTTCTGGCAGGTGTTGGTTATACTCTCGGACAGGTAAATAAGCATTTGAAATTACCTACTATGAAAAGATTCTTTAATGATTTTTGCACAACCAGACATGCATGTGTCATGTCGTTGTTATGCCGTTTTCTCATTGTCTCCATCAATGACTATGGGAATACATATTAAACCAAGGTAGGGAGCATGAGACCTGCATTTCTGAGATCTACTTCTTGCATTTGACACCTACTGAGTCACAATGTTGATATGGAAGTTACAGTAATTAGTGAATTATACTTTTTACCTTACACTGCCAGGCAGGAATTAGGTTCTAAAAGAACTGCTTTGTATCGCAGGTGAATGTATCACAGGGTGTCATATGTGTTCTTGCATCCCAGATTGCAAATTATGGTGAGAGTTTAATTGGCGCAACATTACAAGATAAGGAAGGTTTTGAATGGGTGAGCTGAACTTCTAGATGGTTACATAATGATGCTTTATGTACAAGCTTTTTTAGAGTTTTCCCTAGTCAGCTGTGTTTTGCCTTTTGTGGCTCTGTTATTTTTGTTGAAAGTTACCCTTTCTTATGTGCATAAGCAAGTTGGCGTGCCTGAAGTATATTGCATGTATACCTAGCTAAACGTTCCATTTGGCATTTGTGTTGGCTTGTTATAGCCTTATTTGGTTAGATTGCATTTAGAATTTAAGTGTTTCGCTTTGCAGGCTAGATATTTCTTAATCAGGTTGACATGGAATATATTATTGCACTCCAAGAAATACGAGATGAAATGCGAGAACATAATTTTTGGATAGCACAATTTATCAAACTTTAATCTGTTTTAGTAAACTGAACCTAAATTTGAGAGCTATGAAAAAGAAGCACGTACATCACACTAACCACAAACTGAGCCTAATGCCATACTTCAGATTTTGAAGTAGGGGCATCTTTCATACATGCTGATTATATTTGTCCTCTTTGGACAAGCTACCCAATGTGAATTTATAGATCATTTACAGCATACATATCTAGGAGTTCCCATATCATTTGAATCCTAAATGTCTGGAGTACCTTTTTCTGCGTATGACATGATGCTCTTTTTTCACCTGAAGGCCTGAATGATATTTTCAGCTTATGAAATAATGCAAATGCTCGTACATAATAAAGAGTTATGATATGTTGTTATTGATATGCCACTTGGAGGCATTGTCTATTCTTGCATCCTGTTAAGGGATTGTGTGTACAGAATTTACCAATTGCCAAATCCTGTTTCATTTTGCCCAGCATTATGCATGCAAATTGCCAAAAGAAACTCCTGAATCATAAGGCTGGGCAGCACTCTTTATCCCTCCATCTTTACGCATCCCAAATAAAATCTCGGCCATGTATATATTGAGCATTCAGTTGTCAGAAATACTGAAGTAGTGTCGACCTTTATCTCCCACAGCCACCAAAAGACTTGAATTCACATCGATATGCTCTGCTTCAAAATATTTTTCGTTTTGTTCTTCACGGTCACATTATGTCTGTTTCAAGAACAATATAACATTGTCTCGATACTTAGTGTTTCTATGTAAAGTGTATTGACCTTTTTTTATTGGCACTGGAAGCTCCCACAAAGCTAATGGTAACTATTTTGATGTGCAGCTGAATAACGATGTTGTCAACGTGCTCAATATCTCCGCTGGTGGCACTTTGGCTGTTATAATGCAGCGGTTGCTTTTGCACTCCTGATCATTCTTTTATTTACTTTTCTGCAGTGCATCACGATCTTATAATTTTAGACATGGTATAGATGGTGTCTGTTATCGCAATTGCTTCCCATGAATTTTTGCCGTCTGAAGATGTAGGGACCTGTGGGAGTTACGGTTCAGTGGATATACCTACGTGTATGTAATTTTCTTTCGTTTTTCTACGTTCTCCTCCTTTCTAATTCTTACTGCATATCAAATATTTGTTTTTCCAGTACTGCTAGTTCTAGCTTACTTGCAAATTGCAATAGCCTGGGAAGGAAATCTGTCTCTGAAGTTTGAAAAACTGAGAAGGCTAGCATGCTACTGGCTAACTGGTACTTTGACAAAATAATCTATGTTTAGTCAGGCAATCTACAAACGATGATTAAGTTACATGATGTGTGATCCATGATCGTGATCTATGAGGTGACACGGTTTCTGGCCAGGTGCACATGGCGTTTGCCTTTGTGGAGAATCTCAACTTGATCGGTCATATCAACCTGCCATGCGGCGTAGCGCCATGCATGCACGCCTTCCCACTATTGGATAGGCCAGAGATCTTTTGTCACGTCGACCAGGACGTGTTGCACCTGGCCACCTGGGTGAGGGCCTGGATTGTACGTGATGGATGTAGCCTCGTACGAGCTCACTTTTGCTCCTTGTTGGCATGTGGGCTAGCTAGATAATGCATTTTCTGGCATGTTTTTCTTACGCCGTATTCCTAGAATTTTCACTGTGTGCGTGACTTTCTGTCTTTCTGTCTTATCATGTCTTTGCTTTTGCTTCAGCTTAGGTTTGTGGTTACTTTGTACAAACTGCCTTAGCTTTTGTTGCATATCCGTATGTATGTCTAACTCCATTTTGTTGCTAAAGGTTGTGTTTATTATCATCAGGAATGGATTTCAACTTCTCCTGGCCAAATGAGCAAACGAAGCATGCTTCCTTGACTGTCACTGAACTTAAACAAGAGATAAATGCACCATTGGTCACTGAACTTAAATTAGATGAGCAGTTTGGTCACACAACTCTCAAAGTGTGATAAACTGGTCACTCAACTCTCAAAGATGAGTATATCAGTCACAATTTTGCCAACAGAGCACCAAACGATGACATGTTTCGCCGATGCAGCAAAATTACAGTGACATGGCATGCTGACTGTGTTGTTTTTTTGCGCAAAGCACATTGCTGATTTTTTATCACTGCAAGCACACAGCACCATGGTAAGACATTTCCTCGAACAACTTATGGTCGCCAGAGTACAGAGCTCTTCAGCGATGGGAATGATGGGGAGGCAGCGGCGGAGAGCTCGGGTGGTGGTCGGAGGAAGGTCGTGGCGGGCGAATCGCTAGATTGTGCCTCCGGAAGCCGAGCTTGTGGTCGGCACACGGTGTCTCAAGGGCGGCGCGCTTCGGTGGAACGCCGAGGACGGCGCGAGCTGTGCTGGAACGCCGTGGGAGGCGCGCTTCCATGAACGCCGATGGCGGCGCTCATTCCAGCATTTCCAGGAGGCCGTCAGAGCTCGTGGCCGTGGCGACCAACTGCCCGACGCCGGAGTTGGAGAAGACGATGGAGGCACCGGCGATGAAGGTTCTTCGGCGTCAATTCCTTTCGTGTGGAGCAACATAATGTTGAAGTGGATCCAAAGGACAAGGTGATGGGATCGGAGAGGTCTCTAACCGCGAGAACGAAAGACGTCACTTGCGTCGGCATGAACCGGACGCCGTTTGCGTTCTCCATGCACATGGCTCTGCATGATCTAATTGTCAAGGAAGAGAAAGTGCGTACCGAGGTGCATCGTTCACCGGCGAGGTTTGGCGGCAAGAAGTGGAGCGAGGACGTGGTCGCGATGCTCGGCATGTACGTGAGATGGAGGCCGACGTCATCGTACATTCCAGGACGAGGACTCCTCCGGCTCCTCTCGCTTGTCAGTGCGGACGCCCGCGATGAACGCCAGCCGTAGGCCGGCCTGCTCTCGGCATAATTTTGCTGTGTTGTTATGATTGTGACCGATGTACTCATCTTTGAGAGTTGAGTGACCAGTTTATCACACTTTGAGACTTGTGTGACCAAAATACTCATCTAATTTAAGTTCAGTGACCAACGGTGGGTTTATCTCCTTAAACAACCTTCTCTGGTGGTTTGTGTCAGCACTTTTTTTTTTTTGACACCTCCAACTTCACCACGTATATTCACCCGGAATCCACATACAACAGTACATAGAAAGAACAAACGAAGAACAAACACGAGTGAGAGGAGCCAGAACCAGCTCGAAGATCACCAGCTTCACCGGCGATGAAGACGAAGCGCAGCATCCGCCGTCTTGCCACTGCCTGGGAAACAATTGTCCCTTGAAAGATGCCCGCGTAGACAGCCCGCCGCGCCGCGGCGGAGCTCCTGTCGATGAACGCCAAGGCGGACGCCCCCTGGCTCAGCAACGCCTCCAAACCCCAGCCACCTTCGGATCCGTCGCTGGAGAACCTGAAGAACACGAGCACCTCTGGTGTCAGCACTCAGCACCATACCCTTCTGATGAATGAACACCAACATACAGGCATGCCGCGTGCAGATACAGGTGACCCACCACTATATACTTGTCCAAAGCTAGGCAATGGCATGACGGGCTCCTCCCGTTTGCACTTGATCTGATCGGATTCAGCAGGGTAGGGCCTGGAAGGGCATGCGTAAACCCAGTGTTTGCCAGCGTCTTAACTCCAGCCTGAGCCTGACCAGTCAGATTATATATGTACTACTAGATCTGTCATCCTGTATCAAGGACCATATGCGTGGTTCCTTGTGGCAAGCATGACGTGCCACACTGCACGTACTGTGCTTTGGTGCCTCCTACTGTGCAGACAGATACCTCCTGTGCGATCACAGCTCGTGCGTGGCCGAGGTTTTCTCGGGCGACCCAGATGTAAAGCTCGAGATTTTTTTTAAAATAATACGATTTTATATAAGAATTTTGGATAATAGCATGCGTGGAGAGGAAATTCGAAAAATAGCGTGCCGTCGGTCCGGAGCGAGCCGAAACTCGACTTTCGGTCGAGGCCGAGCCGAAAGTAGGGTGTCGGTGCGCGACAGGCCTCAGCCGCCTCTGCGCGGCAGAGCGAGAAGCGACAGCCCTCTGCGGCCTCTGCGCGGCAGAGCGAGTTTCGGCTCGAAGAAAGCCGAAAGTCTACTTTCGGCCTTGTCTGCGCCGAAAGGTATCAGGTCCCGTCGTCCCTGCTTTCTTCATCCCTGGTCATGATCCGAATTTGTTTCGCGCTCCCGGCTTTTATTTCGCCCTTCTTCTCCCGCCATATATCTCCCGCCATATTTCTCCCGCCATTTTGTTCCCGCCATTTACCTCCCGACTTTTTTCTCCCGCCATTTTTCTCCCGCTCTTCTTCTCCCGGGTGAGCCTATATATATACCCCAGTAGATTTGGTGATGGAGGAGGGGTGTGGTGCGTGGTTATTTCCTCAGTCAGATAGGAACGATGTCTGGTAGTTCGGGTCCTAGTTCGGAGCATAGGTCGTGGTGTGTTTTGTATCACGCCGCAATATGGACTGAAGGAAGTATTAGGGAGGGTAGGCCGAAGAGCTGTTATAGGGAGCTAATTAGTGAGTGGGGGAACATTCGTGAGGTGGGAGAAATTATAGCCAAAAAAACCAAAATCCAGATGACCCCTGAAGAAATTAGGGATGAAATTGATGGGTGGCGGTGGAAGTGGCAGAGAATTAATGAGCTAAAAGCTATTGAGGCGGGGCTTAGGGACATGCCTATGACACCTAAGTCAAAGATAATCCATTTTTCGCCGGAGGCCTATGCATATCATGTGAAGGTAACTGAGTACCGAATTTATATTATGTTAGAATCTAGTGTTATCGTACTAACTTTTTCCCCTGATTTTGTGAATGTCCAGCACTGGCCTGCCGAAGGACAGTTTCTGAACAAAGAGATCCCTCATTTTGGTTGGATGGAAATGCTTTTTGGCGCATGTCGTGATGGTCCTGGAAATGCCCTTCACGCTGAAGCAGTGAAGAGGGCTATATCAAAGGCGAAGAGTGGTGGATCATCCAAGAAAGCCGTTCAAGATGATAGTGATGATGATTTCATGCCTCCTAAACGAGCCAACTCTAGACGTAAGTTGAAGAGTGTTGGTGCATCCAAGGCTGTCGTCGATGAAAATAGTGACGACGACTTCATGCCTCCAACACGAGCACGTGGCAGAGGGAAGTGAAGTCGTTGATTCGAATTAGTTATCATTGAGTTGCATGTAATATTTGTACCAGTAGTTGTTCTATGCAGTGTTTAAAACTAGTGAAGTTGTAACGTGGACGTGTAGTGTTGTATGTTAAATTAATTTATGCAATGTGGAATGTTTCGTACATAGATAATAATATGTCTCGTACATAGATAATAATATGTCTCATACAGACGAACATAAATATGAATATGTCTCACATACAAATAGATATACGGATATGTCTCATACACCTAAGTACCAGTATGTCCCAAATATATCACTGACCCCTGCGTGGCCGAGCCTGACGAGGAGGGGGCTGGACGGGCGTTGATCTGCCGTACCTGTGAGCGGCCCTCAATTGACGAGGCACTGTCAACTCCACGTCATCCTGTCGCGGCTGCGTCCCACTACCTTGCAGCGGCGCCTCCTCATCCTCGTCCTGCGTAGGCTGTGTGACGGGCGGTGGCGTACAGTACATCGGATTCTCCTGGTCAAATCGTGGAGAGCTGTATGCCGAACCACCTCCACCTGCAGATGATAGTATGTTAGTATGTGATGTTGATGAACAAGAGTAATATGTGGAAAAAATAAAACATACTAACCGAGATGGAGCATTGGCTCAGACATAGGCGGTGCAATCCCGCTCCAAATCATCTCTGCATAAGACGGTTGACCGAAACCTTGATCACGTGGCATGCCCCACTGATGCATACCAGGCTGCTGCATCATCATATGAGGGGGCATGACCCACGACGAAGTACCCGGCTGGGAAGGAACTGGCTGAGAAGGACCCGGCTCGAAATGCTCTGGCTGGTGAGATGATGAACCGACCTCGAACTGGGGTCGTGTGCTCCTAGGCTGAGGAGGTGTAAAACGAGGTCTCGGGTCGTGCCGATGTGTGTACTGTTGGGAAGGTGATACCTGTGGATCCGGAGTACGCGTAGAGTGGCGCGGAGGACGCTGAGCTGGCTGACGTGGCACAACATCGGCAACACGGGAACAGGTAAGTAGACTGTACGCACGTCGTAGCTTGTCCTCTAGTCGTCTGAACCATGGCGCACACTCAGGTGGCGGGTTGTATGTACTCACATCACGCTGAATCTCTGATATCAGCTCAGCCTGTTTAGTAAGGAAAAAATGTTAGAAATTTGTATGAAGGCATAGATTATGCAATGGAGGCACATAAATTTAGTACGTACCGCCGAGTACCGCGGCCCCCCAATACCGTGTAGTGGGTACGTGTCGATCACACTAGCTGGCTGCATCTGATCAGGCTGTAGCGTCGGAAGTAACCGTATGCGAGTGGATTGTCTGTATGTCTGGAGGTACTGATCAAAATCAGCACGCACAAACGGCTCATTGTCCAGCCATAGATTTTCAATCGCGGTCACAGTCACCCATTCTACCATGTACGGTTGGAGCTTCTGTAGCCAAGTTGCAAGTGGTCTGTCTCCTTGACGACTTAACCTGTAGCATATATACGTGTAGAGCAATTAAAAACAACTAAGTCAGTCCATGGTACAGGTTCGTCCCCAGCAGGCTGCTGTAGTGCCTTGATTGCCTTCAACATACCTGGATGTCTGTCATGAAGTATGCACACATTTGGCCGATCCTCCACAACCCCCTTTTTTAATTCCCTCAGAAAGAATAACCAGCTCTCATAATTCTCACCCTCTACGAAGGCAAAGGCAATAGGAACGATCTGTTGGTTACCATCCACACCAATGGCGGTCAGTATCTGTCCCTTGTACTTGCCTGTCAGAAATGTGCCATCGATGCAGAGCACTGGACGACAATGTTTGAAAGATTCGATGCATATTGCGAACGAGAAGAACATCCTGGCAAATACAGGATAGTTCGGCTCCTCGGGAAGATTATGTATTTGCAAAGCTACATGAGTGCCAGGATTCCTATCGCTCAATGTGAGAATTTGATGGACAACATTATCATATGCATCATAAAAATGTCCCAAACCTCTCCTCCGAGCCTTCTGCTTTGCTCTCCATGCCTTCCCAATCTTAATGGTTATATTCAATCTAGCCTTAACTGTCGCGATGATGTTTCTCGCCACCATGTCTTTTGTCCGCACTATCTCATCGTACAAGAGGCGTGCAATGAGAGTTGAAGTCAGATTTGGATGGTCTTTCAATGTACTCGATATTTCACAAGTGTGCGGCTCGAAGCCTGAAACCACCCACATCACGTCAAACTTAGGTAAGTGACCATGCACCCTTCCTGGACAATTAATATCAGCACAACTCATAGTCAAATATGTTTTGTTCGAGACTTCAGTTCGGAAAACCCTTTGCGTGGACAATGCCCACTTAATCACGGCTTCCGAAGCTGCTGCTTTGTGCTGTACTGAGCACCAATTTGAATATTATTCATGTGATACTCCCATGACGAAGAGTTTCCGTCTTGCACGACTGTCATGTTCGACTTGTCCTCATTCCAATAGTCAGGAATAGGCCCATCGTCAACATCCTCTTCGTCATCTTCATCATGATCATCATTTTCATTATCAGAATCAAGATCTTCTGCAAGCCCATCCTCATCTTCGTCCAACATCTGTTGCTGCGATGTTCCGCCGTACTCATCCCCATCTGCCTCTCCTACATGCGCAGGTCCTGCCGACTGACTACTAAGTGCTGGTTCATAATTTTCAGGAATATCTTCCATGGAGCCAAACAAATCAACATTCTCTGAGCCAGTACACTGACTACTCTCTCCATGCTCAGGACCCCCGCCACCGTGTTCCAAATTGTTCTCTTTCAGATAAAATACCAGCAGGATTTCAGGTTGTGTACCTTGGCGTTTGCATGATGCTAGCCAAGATGTCCACTGACTTGTCCGATCAAGCGGCAACAACTCCCGAAAAATATTTGTACGGGATTTGCTCCATACAGACTGAATCTTAACAGCCCAGATATTAGGATCAAACCGGAAATTTATCGTGAAATACTGCTGAATGGCAGCTATTCTCAAATTCACTGGGTCTGTAAGCTGAATCAACATATTCCCAAATTCACTCAAATCAACACCTGACTTGTTTACATCGACATTACCGGCGCCATAGTGCACAACAACATCAACCACTTCCATGACCTAAACAAATTTATTGCATCATCAGATGTCGTTCACTCAAAAATATGACGCAAAATTTATTCTAACCGATCGTAAAATTTATTCTAACCGATCGCAATATTTATTTTAACCGATCGTAAAATTTATTCTAACCGATCGCAATATTTATTCTAACCAATCGCAATATTTATTCTAACCGGTCGTAAAATTTATTCTAACCGATCGCAATATTCATTCTAACCGATCGTAAAATTTATTCTAACCGATCGCAAAATTTCTACACTACATCGTGCAACAAAATAATAGTACTATAATATTTCTACAACGCATCCGCCAAATAAATTATTCCGACAGTACTACTAACGAATCCATTGACTAAAAGTGTCTACACTACTAATAACGTAACCACCAACAAAATACTTAATATGCATCGGTCCACTAACAGAGTATTATTACACTAAACAATATTTGTCTAGTGACTAATAAGGGTTTACTCTTGAAGCGTGTCGATCCGGTCAGCGCCGCTCTCCGGCTTCAATCTACCGCCACCACTGCTCCACCACAACACTACCTTCTCAATCCTCCATTGCTCCCAATCCTCCACCTCCACACCTCAAAACGACTCCACAAAAAGCTATCCCATCCACAGATCCTGGATGCCCCGTCCCTCCTCTCTCTTTTTTACCGATCAAATCTGTGGCAGCCCAAATTTTTGGACTGGATTTGGTGGAGGGAGGAAGAGCAGGAAGAGGAGAGGAGGAAGACGAACAGGGAAGAAGAGGGAGGAAGAGAAGAAAGGGAAGAAGAAAGATGCTGCCGACGGTGGAGAGACTTTCGGCCCGCTCCTGGCCGAAAGCTGCTTTCGGGTCGCTCCAGGCCGAAACTCGCGGGCCCCGCCTGCCGCGCGTGCAGTGCTGCGTGCAGCTCTTGTCGCGTAGGTGGCCGACACCCTACTTTCGGCTCGGCCTCGACCGAAAGTCGAGTTTCGGCTCGCTCCGAACCGACGGCACGCTATTTTTCGAATTTCCTCTCCACGCATGCTATTGTCCAAAATTCTTATATAAAATCGTATTATTTAAAAAAAATCTCTGTAAAGCTCGGTGAAATTTGACAAAATTAACCCTTTGCCAAAACTTTAGCAAAAATAACCTTTTTTTGAAAAAAAAATCGAAAACTAACCCTTTTGTGTGGCTCCCGCACCGGGTGCGCCACACATGAAGGTGCAACGCCCAGGCTGGGGAGCCACACATCTGCCAGCGTGGCAAGGCGGGTCCCAACCCAGTTAAGTAGCGCCCCAGCTCGGTAAATAACATGTACGTGTGTGGCGCCCCAGCCACCGGCGCCACACATGTATGTGTGGCTCCCCCAGCTCCGGCGCTACTTAACCGGGCTGGGACCCGCCTTGTCACGCTGGCAGATGTGTGGCTCCCCAGCCGGGGGCGTTGCACCTTCATGCGTGGCGCCCCCGGTGCGGGAGCCACACAAAAGGGTTAGTTTTTGAATTTTTTTCAAAAAAGAGTTATTGTTTGCTAAAGTTTTAGCAAAGGGTTAATTTTGTCAAATTTCACCAAAGCTCGCACGGTGCCCGTTCTTTGAGGTGAATAGCTACAGCTCCGTCTCTCTCTGGCCATGGCCGGTCACGTCAGGGTCGTCACGTCAATCACCGTGCAATGGCCGGCCGGTCCCATCTGCATCTCGCGCCCACACGGCCGCAGTGATCTCAAACCCCTAGAAAAGGAAAAACCACACCCAGCAGAGGCAAAGCCCCGGAATGCACGAGCGAATGAACACTGCAATGCCGGCCTCCGTCGCGGTCTTCCTGTGCCTGCTCTCCGTGGCGGCCGCGGCGGCCATGGACCGGTGGAGAGGGAGACGCTCTTCACCGTCATGGAGGCCGTCTCCTCCGACCGGGACTGGCGCTCCGAGAGCCCCGACCCTTGCAGCGCGCCGTGGCCGGGGCTCGAGTGCAAGCCGGCTACAGCGACCACCGCCTCGCCCGGCAACGGCAACGCTGCGGCCGCGCCGCTGCACGTCACGCGGCTGGACTTTGGCGTGGAGCCAACCCGTCGTGCAAGGACGCGGCCACCTTCCCGCCGCAGGTGCTCGCCCTGCCGCACCTCCAGTCCCTCTTCTTCGTCGACTGCTTCACCAACCCGGGC
Source organism: Poa pratensis (assembly GCA_947311845.1). Lineage (NCBI taxonomy): Eukaryota > Viridiplantae > Streptophyta > Magnoliopsida > Poales > Poaceae > Poa > Poa pratensis. The sequence goes on along the minus strand of CAMZMU010000027.1, from coordinate 44,359,873 downwards.
GCCACCACCGCCCTCGTCCTCCCCTCCGCCGCCAACCTCTCCTCCTCCGGCCTGCAGCAGCTCAGCATCAGGGCCAACCCGTCGCTGACCGGCGTGATGCCGCCGCAGCTGGCCAGCCTCAGCTCCCTCCAGGTGCTCACCGTCTCCCAGAACAGCCTCATCCGCGGCGAGATACCACGGGCATCGGCGAGCTCACGTCGCTGGTGCACCTCGACCTTAGCTACAACTCGCTCTCCGGGCCGGTGCCGAGCCAGATCACCGACCTCAAGGGCCTGGTCGGTCTGGACCTCAGCTACAACTCTCTCTCGGGCCCCATTCCGAGCCGGATCGGTGAGCTGCGGCAGCTGCAGAAGCTGGACCTGAGCTCCAACAACCTCACCGGCGGCATCCCGGCCACTGTCGCCAACCTCACCTCGCTCACCTTCCTGGCGCTGAGCAACAACGGCCTGAACGGCCGCTTCCCTCCTGGCCTCTCCGGCCTCCGGAACCTGCAGTACCTGATCATGGACAACAACCCGATGGACGTTCCACTGCCGTCCGAGCTCGGCAGCCTCGCACGTCTTCAGGAACTCCGGCTTGCTGGGTCAGGATACTCGGGCCCGATACCGGCGGCGTTCGGTCAGCTGGCGAGCCTGACGACGCTTTCGCTCCAGGACAACAACCTGACGGGCGGGATCCCGGCGGGTCTGAGCAGGCTGCGCAGGATGTACCATCTGAACCTCAGCAACAACGGGCTGGGCGGAGCCGTGCCGTTTGACGGCGCGTTCCTGCGGCGGCTCGGCCGCAACCTCGACCTGAGCGGCAACTCGGGGCTGTGCCTGGACAACCGTGACGTCGTGCGGGATGTCGGCGTCGGCGTTGTTGCATGCCGTGGCGGCGGCGATGGCGATGGTTCCTTGGCGCGCGACTCGGTTAGCAGTGCCACGGACAGTTTCCGATTTCGCCTCATCGGCTCTGTGTGCGTGGTGCTGATATCCTGCATGTTTTTTCCATTTTTCATTTGAGTGAGTAGTGCGTACGCGTGGTATTTGATAGGATCCCTGACGTGTTTAAAAAAAAACTAAGATAGGATCTCTGATGTTGTAGTACCCTTGTTGACTTTGCAGGCTTAAGCACGGAGAAACGTCATCACAGCATCTCTAACCGGCAAATCTGGTCTCCTATCCAGCACATCTCTAACCGGCAAATCTGGTCTCCTATCCAACACGCCCGGACGTTCTCGTGAACAGGCTGGATATCCCTCAATTGTTCGGCCCTGCAGCTATCCCTCAAATCCATGCAAACATATGCAACGTGGATCACAATACCAATTCATTAACAATATTAACAGTTCAACGTGAATCCATCTTAAGTCTTGAATCAACACAATTTAAGATTAAATTTAACAAATACATACGTAACCGATATAAGAATGGACCATTTGACGCCAATCTCGTGCTCGTTAATCTTACTCTTCATGTGCATGACCCACTTTGCGTTTTCATTATATAAGAGTCTAGCATCTTCAAACGTGATGCTCGACTCCTTTCCTAAATTTTGCAAGGCTAACTATCTCATTCTCAATCACAAGAGTTTCATTTCTTCTCGTATTTTTTCCAACTACATTTACATCCAATTATCATGTTTATCCAATTTCATCCTCGTCTCGATGTTCTCTCCAACTCCATCCTCGCACGGAGTCTTTGTCGTTCAAACTCTATCATCTCCCTTTGCACATCCAAGAACTGTTTATACCTCTCATTCTTCATCTCATCCCCTTTTTCCTCCAATTGTTGGCTAGTATATTGAGACAAATATGATGTAGATGAGTCCGTAGAAATATATGCATATATCAACATACAAACGTGTACAAACGTTGAACAGCAGGTTTCAAGCAAATGTCATGTACATAGGTAGCGCGTTTGAAGAAAAGTGATCGCGGTCAGAGCATTTAGTCGTGAAGAGTTAGCTGAAGCGAACATAGTGTGAGCTCAAGATCATGAAGATATGTGAGCATGATTCAACAACCAAGACCACACTAATGTGAATTTGAGATTTTCTGAAATTTATCGTTAAATAGGTCAAAAGACCGCTTTGTAGCAGATATAACATCACGTTCCTGTTCATTTTTTTATCCTAATATGTTTCTGAAATCATGCGGAGCATGCTACCATAATACCATTAAAAAATCAATTTAAAATGTTTCAGAAAACCTCTAGAAGTCAATTTTCACGATGAACATACCTGTAATCTTAAAAAAAGTAGATGCGAATCCGAAAGCTACATCGAGAAATAAAAAAAGACATGCCTAGTAGGAATAGTGTCACAAAACGACGAAACCAAATTGATACTATTCACGTGTGGATTTGTCTTTATTTATTCTTCTCAATTTACCTTTCGAACCTGAAATTTTGGTGATTGTAGAAAACTTCTTTGTGAAAAATCACGCATTTTATTTTATAAAAAATATGTAAATTAATTTTATAATCTTATAGCATGGTAATATCTAAAGTGGTCATGGCACGATACTCTCTCGCAGAAGAAAGATACCCTAAAGTGACAAGTTGCATCTTTGGGCGCGAGTGTGTCGAGCTAAAACGATTAAACTAACTCACGCTAAGCTTTCGTTCGTGTTGAATGTATGCCTTTTTATTGAGAAAGTATCTAGTCTACTTAACTCTAACATGCTACCACAATCTTATTTGAAAAAACTTAATTCTAAACGTTTTAATTTTTTTTAAAAACCTTGTGAATGTTTATAAAGAATGTGTCTATGATCTAAAAAAAATCAATTCCAAATCGAAATGCACAATGAGAAAAAGAAGGCAAATATAGTACTACCTCCGATCCATATTAATGGTCTCAACTTTATCTAGATACGGATGTATCTAGTTAAGTATTTATACTACATACATGTGTATCTAGACAAAGTTGTGCCCACTAATATGGATCGGAGGGAGTATGAATAGTGCCACAAAAAGATAAACACAAATTGACGATATTCACATATGAATTTTATTCTTTTTTGTTTCTCATTTTTCCTTTCAAATTTGGATTTGGAACTTAATATGGTTGTAGACACATTATTTGTGAATAGTCGTGCTTTTCTAAAATGTTTAAAAAAAATTAAAAAATATATATTTTTAAAGCGCTATATATTCTCCCCCTTTCCATTTCATTGACGGGAAAGGTTACACTCGGATCTTGCGGACAGTAGCACGTGAGCATGCGGATATTCAAAACGGGCGCTCAAGCGCAACAAGCAGACACGGATGGATGGCGCTGCTTGTGCCGATCCACGGGGCACGGTACCCTGGCCGTCCCTGCCCTCCTGCTCGCTTCTGTTTGCTCGGTGAATGGTACTCCCTCCGTTCCATTTTAATTGACTCTAATATAGATGTATCTAGTACTAAAATATGTCTAGATACATCCATTTTGGAGTCAACTAAAATAGAACGGAGGGAGTACGTACGCTGCAAACGGCAGGCGTCACATACACTGCTGACTGCTGAGCCGTGCACGAATAGAGGCGAGGTGCAGCGATGATAGACTGATGGCGAGGTAAAGCGGAGAGAGACGGGCGAAAAAGGAGCGCGCCGGTTGGCGCTCGGTGAATCCAGGTATGGACGTATGGTGTACTACTTGCTATATCATTCTCTAGACAAGATACACATCCGCGTACACAGAGACATTTCCACTACACTCAACATACAAACGCATATGAATTGACGATAGATTTATCCAATCCGGATTTTTGCAAAAAGAAATGAACTCTAGGAGGACTATAAAATAAAGAGGAGGGTGACAGGACATGATCTACTAAACTACTTCCTGCAATCCGATAAAATTGTTGTGACTTGCATAACTTTTGAATGGTTGACTAATGATCACCTATGAAACTTGACGGCGATGACGATAGTCACTGTGATGACATGGATGTCAACAAGGCATCGACTCGTTAATAAGTGTGACTAGACATTGTTTCATTTCTTTTTGCTTCATTTGATTCTAAAGCATATACACGACACAACATTCTATCACCACTCCTCTCTGCTTCGTTCGTTAGCACATCATTTTCTTCACTTTTGTTCTCGGCGTTAGCTTTGTGGCAGTAAGATGAAGACCAACAATCCAAGTTGTAGCTATTCCACTTCGAATTTCGTGGCATGTTTGCAGCGGGGTCGCCGAAGCAGTCCGCGTCCGCCTGTCGCACTCCTCCGTGTGCACACACCATGCTTTTGAGTTTTGTCCAACTTTCCAGTGAAAATGCGAGCGAACAACCGGATATTCAAAACGGGTAGTGGGTGCAGATACACCCACTACCCAAAAAACAATTTTTTAAATGTCAAAAAATTCAAAATATTTTTTTTTTTGCATGTAGTCCAACACATTTTAAGTCAGCACAAAAAGTTACGCGAAGAAAAAAAAAATTGCAACCTGAGCAAAAAAGACAAATTCGGACATACCGAAATGTATATATACGTGTCCGAATTTTTTCTTTTTTGTACAGGTTGCTAAAAAAGTTTTTTCACCATTCCAATTTTGTGAACACATCACGCTGTAATGTACATTCGGATTTTTCTGGAATTTTTTGACATTCTGAAAAGAAAAAATACCTAATGGGTGCATCTAGACCCACTACCCAAATCGCCGCCTCCGCGAACAACTCCCTACCCCTACTTCTCATGCTTTCCTTTCCAAAGAATGTTCGAGCCACAAGTCACAAATGGCTTCTCAAGTTGAGAGTCTGGTCGTCAAGTGCATGGTTGCTTTCTGGAACCTACTACACATGTTGTGTGCCATGATTATGGTGTAAGTTACGCATGTATTGAAACTCTTGTGACATGTCTTGTAGTGAGAGAACCCGACGATAGAGAAATGTTGTACTCTGCTTGGGAAGCATGTCTCGGCCCGATCGGTTGATCCACCGTGAGAACATTACGGCGAAAATGTCCATTTGAACCTGGAATTCGAAGAGTTTAGACAAACTGAAAGATGAACTCAAAATGTCGATCGTTGACACACTGAACTTGTGACTTCTGAACCAGTTTTTTTCACTACAGAAAACAAATTGAGATCGCTACTCTCATTGATTACATTGGCTCGCATGTATACATGCAACATTTATCTTCTACCTATGTCCTCTCTCTTTTCAACTGTTTTCTTTCTCCATCGATTAGCAAGTTCTTTTACGCAGCGAGCACACAACATCAGGGGGCAAGATCTCAGCCATCGGCCGCATTGCTACTTCACACTCCCCTATCACGTCGGTCATCAGTCTCAGATGGAAGATGTGTAATTTTCCCGTGTACCAAACAGTACCAAGGCAGTCACACATGTCAATGAACATGAATGAATTGGAAATAACCTTTCGTGCCCAATTAGTTCTAAATCAATAGCGTCATACTATTTTCTCTAGAAAACGTATGACTTATTTAGGCAACAGCGTATTCAGGTGATTCCATGTTGGTGCCTAACTAAGCTGATACAATAGCAATACAATGAAAGACGGCCAGCTCAAGTGGACTTGTATTCTGTTCCCTTTATCTATTCAATTTATTTTCAACAACAACAAAATGAGAATGCTTAGCTGCTGCTACAGTTAAGAACAAAACATTCTCTAGAGGAAAAACAAAAAAGGAAAACATCAACAGTTTATCTAAAGATAACATCCTTGGGCAGGCCAGCCCGTTCACCATAGCTCAGACAATGCAGACCGTCCTATAGAAACTTGATGCGATCTCAGCCGTCCGATCGCGTCGTGATTTTTTTTTACGGTTCCTGGTCCCACATGTCATCGACTTCGTGGCTGGAATATTCGGTGCAAACTGGTTTCTCGCAGCGACTGGCCACCGCGAGCCGTCCGATCAGAGAGTAAAAACCCGCCTCGATCTGAGCCGTCCATTTTGGATGGGCAAAATAGTCATTTCGCTCGGCCGTATATAAGCCGTACCCCACGGTAGAAACCCTAGCCGCCAATCCCCAGCTGCGCCTCTCTCCCAAATCTTTTCTTCCTCCTCTCTCCGCCAATCCCCGCACGTCCTCTCTCCGCCAATCCCCGCACGGCGCTGGTTGGAAGGACGGTGGCGCGCTGGAAGATGGCAGCTAGCGGCGGCGGCTGGTGGACGCGGAAGAAGCGAGGGGCGGCGGCGGCGAGCGGCGGCGGCTGCTGGACACGGTGCATGCATCCAGCAGCCAAAACCGTCGGGGAGTGGTGGCTGGGCAGGTATCCAGCGGCCGGGCAGAGCGGTGGCCAGGCCAGGCAGCATCTCGCGGAGCATACAGCGTCGCCGGCCGCTCGCAACGCCGTCGGGGAGGAGCAGCTCGTGGAGCTGCAGGTTTATCTTGCGCAGTATGAAAGCCCTTGACGTGAGCCTCTCTCTCTCTCTCTCTCTCTCTCTCTCAGTTTTCCCCTTCTCCCACGGTGGGCTTTGAAGGTGAAAAGGAGGAGGTGGCAGGGAGATGGGTCGCAATCCCTTTTGCGCCTTCACCGCTGCTTCTGTGAGTCATGTTCAGCCCGAGCTCGAGGAATCCAGGGCGAGCAGACCCGTCTTCTTCTGCACGTTTGGATCAGGGGATGGCTGGGAATTCAACCATGGCTTGCAACATTGGTTCAGGTTCGTAACCCCACACCCCTACTTGATTTCTCGGTTAGATATGAGGCACTCGTGTTCTTCCCCTTTGCAGCTCAGATCTGACATTTTAGTTTGCAAATTTTGCTCTATTTTTTCAGGATTTCGGATGCAGCAAGAAATCTTCATCACCCGAACCACGGAATCAGGTAAAACATCTTTGACCTTTTCTCATACAGAGGTAATCCACGGTGGTTTGTCTCTCCACATGTGGTGTCACATGCCTAGATCGAAGCTCTCTTGAGCCCAGCTATACAACTTCTCATTTCGATTTGTTCATCCCTAGGTTCATTTCCTTCCTATATGCCAATCCAGATTCTGATTTGATAGTATATGTTTCATGCCAATTTCTTGATCCAAAAGTTTATTGTTTGCCCCAGTTTTGATTCTTTATGTACTGTTGTTCAGATTTACTCATAGGTTAGTGAAATATTTTCTTATTATAGATTATTTAATGGCCACCATAGTCCTAATCAGGTAAATTCATTTGGGAGCGGATGATATGAAATTGTGAATATTACATCAATTTCTCAATTATGCTCCATGTCGGTGAACCTTTTACTCATCCGCTTTCTGAAACAGTTGTGGTGATATGTGCTCTCGGTATCAATAATCAATGTTCATGGACCTCCAGCTCCACTATCTATTTCTTAAATTAAGTCTCATATTCAGCAAATCTGATCAGAGTAGAAAGTATGAGTACATCATTTTCCTTATATTTGTTTCCAGTTCTAAATATCCGGCAAGATCTCAGCTCAGCGTCTCTTCTCTATAAATATTCATATCCGCGACCTCCAATTGCTTCTGTTTATTGGGTGTTGTGGGATGATGTGAACTCTTGTCCAGTACGGCCACCTCCTCTCATGCCAACCTGGGCCTGGGCGGTGGATGCATGCGGCTCCTGGCATAGTAGTCGAGAATTTCTCAGTGGGATCTACCTCGATGATTTTCCATAGCTATTTGTGATATGCTTACTATTCGTTTGCATTCAGTTGGTATATGCTAATTCACCTTTGCGATTTTCTTTCGCCACTTGCAGGTTTAAGCTCGAAGCATCCATGTCTCTAATGTTGGCCAATTTTCAGACTGCACCCATTTGTTTACATGGTGGCATAATGTTCTCAGCTTATGGTGAAATATGGTAATCCGGTGCATGCAGTTTCATCCTGTAGATCTATTTCCTTTTGTTGCTAGCACCACATATGGCATATAAGTTCTCCACCGTGGACTAGGTTAGATGAAAATTGTTGTATCATTCAGTGATGCTCTTATGTATATTTTTTATTCAGTGCATTGCATAATGCATTTGGTATGATCGCTGCTTGGTTTAGAAACATGAGGAGTTAATCCTCTTCTGAGGTTAAATATGTGGCTCCTCCTTCTGAAGTGATCCATTGGATATTGTTATTTTTCCCATAGATAACTTGGTTTCACTATTATTGATTGGCTCTTGGCAGATTTCTTACAGACGTGGTTATTCTGGTTTCATAACGAATAGCATATATATATACATGTGTGTTCTTTATGGTATAATAGCTAGATGGTTTATTTTTCTTATGGGTATTCATTTAGTTATAGGCTTTACGGAGCTCAAGTATATTTTCAAAAAATGCAACATATGTCAATTTTGTTTTCCATAGATATTATTTTCAATTTCGTTTTCCATGTGTATGCTGGATAACTTATTACCATTGTTACATTCCTTTTATTAGACAACCATGACTATGAAGTAATGGAGACAGCAGGTGGATGATTCACACAAAGCAGGAAAACTCCAGGCAGTGGCTAATGTGTCATGAACTCGTGATATGCTACAATATAGTCATTTAGAGGTCGCATATTAGTACATTTCTAAAGGGGTTATATGTTCTCATTATTTGTCGGTTATCTTAAGGTCATGTCGGTTATACATGTTTGCATCTATGGTGAACAATATGTTCAGGTCATTAAACTTATAATTAGTCCAAGCAACTCCCGTTAAAAAGATTAGATGAATCCAGTCCAGACCATTGCTTTTTTAGCTGAGCCGATTCAACTTTTCGTAATATAAGCTTCTCTTTTTATGGTCCTCATTCTTGATGATATCCTGATTATTATTTGGAATGTACCATGTTCTGTTGTACACCTATCACTTCTGCTATGTTAGAAGTGGATACTGAAGTAGTGGGATGGGAACTACTATGCTATTTTATTGTCACCAAATAGTATAGGTTCTCCATTACTTCATAGTCATTCTTGATGACCTACTGTTTCAACTTGATATATGAACTTCCACTTGCATGCTTGATCCCGAGATCATTATGGTATGGCCTGCTGCTAACTACCAATATTTATCGTTCAGAATTTACTCCCATTTTCCTAAACTAATTTCTCTCTATGTGGTTTTAATAAAAGTAAGGTGATCAACATGAATTTCTGTCACATTTATTATTTAGCATGTTTATTTTGATCCTTGCTTACCGTGTGCGAATTCTTGATTGCAGATTTTAAGGTGAAAAAGGTTACTATTGCTACTGGTCTGTTTCGATTTTAACCTTATTTTCCTTTCTGTAGGAAGAGAAGAACTCTAATGGAAGCATTGAACATGACCACACCAAAGTACTGAATATTGATGTTCCAACTGTAGCCAACAGGTTCTTTTCTTCTCCTTCAGATTCCTGAAGGATATGGTATGTATGCCTTATTAGCTCTCTAAATTAGCATTTTGTCTGGGAAAACAAATGGATGTTGTTTTATTTTGCAGTTATCTGCTCTGCCACTCTGTCCTCTTTGACGTTCGATGTGACAAGAGGGTGGCTGCTGCAGTCGGGCCTTGCAGCCTCAGCTCTGCATGAACTCGCTGCATTTGACCCTCTTGCATGTAAACCCCCACTTCTCTCTTTGTTTCCTTGAACGGTCTGTCGCTGCAGTTCATGCAGACTTAACCAACTGATGTGCACATACTTCTTTTCTCTTTTAGCTTATTCAGCAACTGTCACAACATCTTGGGCTGTAGTGGGTTGCCAAAATAAGAGAACATGATGTCGTGTCCAACCCATTCTATGTTCTGTTGAGTCTTCACTACCACAATGTCGTGTTTTATGATGTAGACTCAAAGGCGTTATAGATTTTCTCAGCTATTTATTTCTTCTATACGAAAGTTTCAGATTTATACCATAGTGAAAGCTAGGTATCTTTCTTTTTCTTGCAATCCTAACATGTTCCTCATGTTTTATTCCAGGTTCTCTTTGTTTGGTATTATCTGCAAACCCTAATCGGCAGTTCCATGTAACATGGTGCAATATAATATAATTTTATATCCTAAAAAATTGTTAGCTTTATGAATTTTTTTCAAAGTGACATCAATCAGTACAGTACATGTGTGTGCATCTATGGAGAACAATTAGTTCAGGCCATTATATTTTAGAAAATCAGTTCACTGTTGCCCCTTTAACAAGATTAGATGATCCCAGTATAGGCCATCACCTTTAGCATTTAGCTGGTCCAGTTCCACTTTCCATAATGCACGTTTCTGTATATATGGTCGTCAGTCTTGATGATATCATGATTATTATTTGGATTGTACTATGTTCTGTTGTTACAACTATCACTTATGTTATGTTAGGAGTCAATACTAGAGTTTGTTTGGAACAGTCATGACCTTTTCAGTTTGTTTGGAACTGTCATGACCATTTCGACTGTAGCGGTTTGCCTAAATTAATCCCCAAACCTTCTCATTTGCCTCTTCATGTTTGATCTCCATCTGAGATGTCCCTTTTTTGACAACCGGTTTTGTTTTGTCCTCCGTCTAAATTGTTTCGTTTATAAGAAGAAATAAAGAGAGAACCAACTGTTGTTGTTTGTTGATGACACGTGATGTATTGATCGGATACTTTAAATAAGTATGTGCTTCAACCTTTGAGTTTCTTTTGTCGTCTAAATGATAAAGGGAGGCAGACAAGTTAGGTCCTCCATGTAACATCCCAGGTTTTCAAAAAGTTAAAAAATCAGAAAAATTTAAAACTTTTGAAAACTATTATGTATTTTGCTTTGAAAAGAAAATCATGCATGCATTCATCATCATTTAGCCTTGTTTGCATTTTGATATTTCAAAGGTGGGAAATAAATTTCCACTTGAAAACATATTTAAGAAAATATATTAGTAGAGCATTTATGCTCCAAAATTTTCTTTTGACTTTTATGTTTTGTTCTGTTAATGTTGTTTGTGAATTGATTGTATTTGTTGAAATATAAATATTTGCAAAAGGTTTATCTTGTGATATTCAAGTTTTATTTAAGCCACCTCTGATTATTTTAAACCTATTTTAAATTGGACAACAAGTGTCATATTGTTTATTAAAAACCTAGTTTGGAAATCAAAATGATTTCTATTTGAATAGTGTGTTTGGTTGTGAGTTATTTGTTTGTATGGATAATTATTCTATTACTTACCCATTCTATATTGTCAAGTTTATAGTATTGCCTTTGAAGGAAAATATTTATTTGATTTATAAAATGAGTTTCGAATTCATTTTGAATCATCAAGCCCTTCTTAAACAAAAATATTTAATCTTATTGCTCATATTTTGCTTTGGTTTAAAATATAAGTTTTAAAAGGACTTTATAAAACCCTATAGTTTTCAAATGACATTCACGTGTCCAAAATTCATTTAAACACATTTCAAAATTTTAGTTTACAAAATGTTTTGAAAATATTATTTGAGGTTTTCAAATTAAAGAGTTGGCTTTTACAAAACTATAGAAATTGGTTTGAATCCAAAAGGATTCATATTTTAAAAGTTATGAATAATTGAAAGATTTTTAGAAAAGAATCAGAAAAAAATGCGAAACCCTAGCTACTGGGCCGAGCCCATCTCTCCTTCTCCCTCTATCTCTCGCGCGCGCGGAAGACGACAGCCCAGCTTCGGCCCTCTTTCTCTCTCTCACCGCCAGGTGGGCCACCCCGGGATGACGTCGTCGATGACGCCATCGTCCCTAACCTCTTCCGCACGAAATCCTCTTCGAACCCTAACCAAAATCGGATCAAAATCCGTTGCGATACGATCGCAATCTCCCAGGACTCCTGCCCCATATAAATCCTCACGGCCCCATCTCTCAAAGCCCCACAAACCCTAGCCAAATCGCCGCAAGGCTGCCCGCAAAATCGCGGCCGCCGTCCGCCACTGCCGCCGGCGAAGCTTCGTCGATTCCGGCGTACTGCGTCGACCCCGAGCCATCCCTCTTGTATCATTCTTCCTATTTTTCTCTTGCGCATCTCCCTGACAAGGTCCCGTATTTTCTTGGTGTCCCAGATCGACGGGAGCTTCATCGACCTTCGCCGTCCGCCGTGGTAGCAACTCCAGCGCGCGTTCGTCGACCACCCGAAGCACCCGAGCCATCCTCGTCTGCACCACCGGCTTCGCCGCGATCTCCTACACCCCGTGGTATGCACCCAGCTTCCCTTTCCTCTTCCGTTCGTCGTGCACGTACACGCCGGCCATGGCGCCGCCGCGGGATGTGGTCATCGGCGCAATTCCGGCCGGCGCGCCGCTCGTCTTTGGTCAACGGGATCTGAACCGTTGGATCGGGTTTTAACGGCCTAGATTAGAAACATCTGCGAAGGGGTACGGGCGAATCAGATCCGGCCACGTCGACGCCTCGTCAGCGCCACGTCGCAGCCGAGTCAGCAACACAGTCATCGCAGCTCCGCACCAACCAGAAGACGCCACGTCGACGGAGGACTTCAGCGCGAAGATCTTTTCAGTTTTCTTTACATTTTAGCCCCTGCGCGTCACAGTTTAGTCCCTGGATTTAGATTCATTATTAATTTTTATTCCTTTAGCCAAAATTTATGAAATTTATATTTTTGGAAAGCTAATAATGTGTAGAAACTTTCTGTATGCTTAATTTGAGGTTTGGACGAAATTAATTTAGATAAATTTTAAAAATGGTTTAATTGATATTTTGGCTATAATTTAATTATAAAAATTGATAATTGCGCAAAATATTTTGCTATATTTTTGTTTGTATAAATTATGGCCGTAGCATTGCTCTGTATTTTTGTAGAAGTGTTTTTATGTGTTTTTGCATGTAAATTGTTTTTATTGCTTTTTAGGTGTTATTTTAATAAGTAAATTATATTAAAATTGTTCTCCACATTAATTTCGAATAGAAATTTTAGCTAAGTCATGATGATTATGTTAGATGCAAAATAACTTAGAAATATTTCACCTCTCCCACAAAAGTGTTATTTCTTTCTTAGAAAAATTTTGAGTAATAAAATTTTGACAACACTTTTCCTTGGAAAATTTCCTTAGAAAATATTGATAATTATTTTGACAACACTATTTCCTTAGAAAATTTCAACATCTTAAAAGTGTTAAATCTTTTCCTTAGAAAAATTTAGCATCTTGAAAACTTAGTGGTTTTAGAATATTTTCCTAAGTGTTATTTTTGACAAGTGTTTGTCTTTAGAAATTTTATCAACTATGGTTTTAAAAGTATTTTTCCTTAGAAAAATACCAACACCTTATTTTATGAACTTTTACTTAGAAATTATTTTGACTTATTGTTTGACCTCTTTGGTCCTTAGTTATTTTTGGAACATCTTGTTTGCTTGCATTTCCTTAGAGCATTACATAAGCATGGCATGCATAATTAAGTCCTTAGTATTATTTTATACTTTTCACATGACTTCCTCCTTAGAAATTTTGAGGATGCATGGTAGATCTCTTGACCTCTCTAGTCAAAACCACTAAGTTAGAAATTAGTGGAAACAATGAAGAAACAAAGAAGACTTAGCATGAAAACCAGACTCCAGAAGCATCTCCAAGAAGAAAGGACTTAGAAGAAATCAAGAGGAAGTTCATGAAGACCAACCAGCTACAATTTCTAAGTCTTTCTTCCATTCTCTCTTTCTTTTCTTCCTTCATCTCTTAGACTTCATGGTGACTAAGTTATATTCAAGACCAATCCTGATGCTGCCAACAATCAAGTCTTCAGAACCATCAAGTCTACAATTTTTCAATGAAATCAACACAAGGAGAAAGCTACAAGGAAGCAAGGAGAAGATTTTTCGAAGACCAACTACTTTATTTCTATCTTTGCTTTCTTTCTATTTTTGTCTCACTTTGGACAAGGCCAAGTCCTTGGTGTTTAAGACTAAGATCATAGAGTACTAATTGAAGACCATTGAAGAATACAAAGGAGTTGAAGATGTTTTGAAGATCAAACGTGTGAAGATTTAAACTAACCTTGCAACTTTTCAAGTTGTTATTTCTTGCTCAATCTTGACCTTGTCTTAGCCAATGGGATTAAGTTATTTTATGTCCTTTTCCTTAATTTGTTTTGTATGTCTTTCTCATCATAATTCTGTGTATCATTTTGCATTCCATGCATGTCATATTTTTCTAAGTGTTGCATTTATGATTGTATGTTTATTTGTGATTTGTTTGACTTGTTAGAAATTCCGGAGAGAGACGAAGTGGTTGCAACTGCTAACCTGTTCTTCTGTTTGCCAAGGCAAGTGGCACCCCCATAAATTTCCTAAGTATTTTTCTATGCATGACTTAGTGTATTTCTTTATATGCATGTGTAGGATAGTATTGCTATGCTGAAACAACTATCTCCTTTACACTAGTTGTGTCTAGAATCCTATTGATAACTTAGTAGAATTATTGATGCTATGCAAATTTGTTTTATTCAAAGCTTAAATTCTACTAAGTTAATTTATCACCTGGGTGGATTTGGGATTGCAAGGATGACGAGAGTTGAGTGTTGTCCCGAAGGGATATTCACTTGTGGTTTGCCACCCAGGACAAAGGGACCAATGTTTCTCTAAGTGAAGTTGCTTACCGTGCAGCCATTAGTCATATGGGCTCTGGCTAGATGGATTAAGTTGCGTGGACTCCTCCCGCTTGACAAGCAGATGTAGAGGATGTAGGAGGGAACGGGTCAAGCCGGTATGGGATGGGGAATATGCTTCTGAAAAGTCTCGTCTCAACTCTCTCCTTTTCCTTAGCACAATTGAGTGCTTGAGGATAGTTTGGGTTTGTTGGGTCTAATGGTGAAAGTGCACAACCTCTGCAGAGTTAAAACTAAGTACTTAGCCGTGTCCCCGGTTACGGACAATTGAGCAGCTGATCAAGGATCAACGGAGGCTCCCAACATCTTATTTCTCTAAGTAAAATTTTGATGGGTGAACAAGGGTAGACGAGAAACATTTGAAGAAAATGTTTTACAAAGTGTTAGGCAAAATTGGCTTTTATGCAAAATAGCCTTGAACTCCACCAGCCAAATATGCATATAGGCTATAGAGTTATTCCATTAAGTGTCCACATAGTGTCACTTGCCAGATCCATTTTTAATGGTATCTGACCCACTCTGTTGCAAAATTTTATTTGTTGCAGATTGTTCTGACGACGAGTGAGTTTCGTTAAGGGTTTCGAGTCTGCAACCAACATGTTTTCGCCTGTGGCACATGAAGATGATGGAGACTCCATGAAGAATAATTTCCGCTGCTTTACTCTTTCAAGCTAGCTTAGCTATGCAATTTGTAATGAATATTTTTAAGTCTGGATCTCGTGTAATAATGATACTTTGTTGTGATATTTCATCTTAACTGTGTGTGCAAATGAAACGATCCAGGGTTTGCACTATACACAGGTACCTTGCCATTTTCTAAGTGCAGGTACGCTACAGATGGTATCAGAGCACTGTGTTGCCTGTAGGTTCGAAACCCTAAGTCTGGTTAGAATAAGAAAGCCCATAGGACAAAACTTTATTTGCTTTTTGTCTAAAAACTTTTGATATCATTCTTGTAACTTCTTAACTATTCGCGTTCTAAATGCCTTCTCTTATTTATAGATGTCCCGCCTCCTGGAATCACTCAAGAAAGGTCCAGCAATGACCATGACCTTGGAATGTGAGACTGAGTTTCCAAAAGCTTTGAAGGACCTCATGTTGAGCATGGGACTTGAAGGAGCAGCAGTCTACAAAGGATTTCCTTTCAGGGTGAAGGTCAAGAGTACTGGTGGGTACAACTCCATCTATACAAGAACAAAGACGATGACCACAAGACCAAAGGTTGCTACATGTTCACAAACCCAATAATTCGAACATCATTCTTTGATTCAGCAAGAAGTGCAGCATGGGAGGCCATCGAGCACCTTGGAGGAAGACTTCAATTTAGACTTCACAACACTCAGAAATACCTTGATGAACTCAAGGAATAGAGGAAGAACTCGATACACTCAGAAGAGATAGAATAGACCCCCTTATGTATTAGAATAAAGAAACCATGTTGATGTATTGACCTATCAAATTGTGGTATGGCAGTACTATCATATTGTTTCCCCATATCCTAGGTGTACTTCGATCCAAAAACGACTAGTGTGGTTTTCTCAAAGTTTGTGCGTTTTTATCAGTGTGGTTGTTTGTGTCAAATTGCTTGTATGGGTAGGAATATTTCTCTTAGATCTGTCTATCTTTTACTCATCTATGCTAAACCTAAACAGATGCCTTGCCAAAGTATCAACGATGATGAGAGGACAAATGCAATGCAACTATTAGAAGCTCAGAGTTGATGCAACTCATGGCCCAAAATCAAGTCAACAACTGCAACAAAGAGTTACCCCAAGGGATGCAACAACTGTTGGATAATCAGACCCACATTGTGCAGCTGATGCGTCACCACATGGCCAACAGTAACACCAAAACACCACAGATTGACATAGGTAACACGAAATTCAAAGGAAGTGTTTTGAGAAAACCTCAAGCCTGCCAGACGTGTGGAGAAATAGGACACACATCCAAGGAATGTCATGATGAGTGGCCCCATGGTGTCTCTCTCCAAGACGGATGTCCCACAACCCTAGTTACTTGCTTTTTGTGTGAGGCAACAAACCACATCCCATCACAATGTCAACTCTATTCCATAGTGCAGCAAGCTAGGCAGCAAATACAAGAGGGGATGCAACATACTATCAGGAAGACCTTGGAAGTAGAAGAATCAGAGAAGAAACTCCAGAACAACCCCCACAAGAGAGACATTAGTCAAGTGATGTGCTTCAAATGCAAGAACACAGGGCACTATGCCAATAACTGCCCCGAGAAGATGAATGAAGCCAGACTCAGAACTCACCCCCACACTTCGAAGGTCACCACTAAATGTTGTTACTCATGTGAGAGGAAGGTCATTTCTCTCGAGATTGCCCCATTAAGCGAACCAGATCGTCAGCCTTTGTGATAGAATATGATAAACAAGAGATAGAGGACCTTTTAGCACTACAAAGACCTAAAAAGAACAGAAAGCGGAGTTACAATAAACATCTTTCTGAGCCTTCATTCAAAAGGTACTTACTCCTGATGTGAACCATGTTCACAAATATGAGAATCACCATGGTGGAGGAAGTCACCTCAAGCAGCTTGATCACAATGGTGGATTCAAGGGAAGCAATGGAGACCACAAGGGAAATGGACATGCTGGCCATAACCATAATAATGGACAGCACCGCCCAAATTCCGAGCTCAAGAGAGATATCAGCCAAGTGCTTTGCTACAAGTGCAGTAACAAGGGCCATTATGCCAATAAGTGCCCAGAAAAGGAAAAGATAGAAGGAACAACCAAGTCAAAGCCTTTTGGTAAAGGATATGTGAACCACGCCAATATGGAAGAGGTGATTGAGGAACCTAGCATGGTGAACGGTACGTTCTCAATAAAGTTTGCACCTGAAGTTCGACTACCAACAAAATTTCTTTTAAGGGTGGTAGCTACCCTGACATCCCAGTCACAACCTTTTGCTAGCCTTCCCGAATCTCGGGACGAGATTCCTTTTAAGGGTGGTAGTATGTAACATCCCAGGTTTTCAAAAAGTTGAAAAATCAGAAAAATTTAAAACTTTTGAAAACTATTATGTATTTTGCTTTGAAAAGAAAATCATGCATGCATTCATCATCATTTAGCCTTGTTTGCATTTTGATATTTCAAAGGTGGGAAATAAATTTCCACTTGAAAACATATTTAAGAAAATATATTAGTAGAGCATTTATGCTCCAAAATTTTCTTTTGACTTTTATGTTTTGTTCTGTTAATGTTGTTTGTGAATTGATTGTATTTGTTGAAATATAAATATTTGCAAAAGGTTTATCTTGTGATATTCAAGTTTTATTTAAGCCACCTCTGATTATTTTAAACCTATTTTAAATTGGACAACAAGTGTCATATTGTTTATTAAAAACCTAGTTTGGAAATCAAAATGATTTCTATTTGAATAGTGTGTTTGGTTGTGAGTTATTTGTTTGTATGGATAATTATTCTATTACTTACCCATTCTATATTGTCAAGTTTATAGTATTGCCTTTGAAGGAAAATATTTATTTGATTTATAAAATGAGTTTCGAATTCATTTTGAATCATCAAGCCCTTCTTAAACAAAAATATTTAATCTTATTGCTCATATTTTGCTTTGGTTTAAAATATAAGTTTTAAAAGGACTTTATAAAACCCTATAGTTTTCAAATGACATTCACGTGTCCAAAATTCATTTAAACACATTTCAAAAATTTAGTTTACAAAATGTTTTGAAAATATTATTTGAGGTTTTCAAATTAAAGAGTTGGCTTTTACAAAACTATAGAAATTGGTTTGAATCCAAAAGGATTCATATTTAAAAGTTATGAATAATTGAAAGATTTTCAGAAAAGAAAAGAATCAGAAAAAAAATGCGAAACCCTAGCTACTGGGCCAAGCCCATCTCTCCTTCTCCCTCTATCTCTCGCGCGCGCGGAAGACGACAGCCCAGCTTCGGCCCTCTTTCTCTCTCTCACCGCCAGGTGGGCCACCCCGGGATGACGTCGTCGATGACGCCATCGTCCCTAACCTCTTCCGCACGAAATCCTCTTCGAACCCTAACCAAAATCGGATCAAAATCCGTTGCGATACGATCGCAATCTCCCAGGACTCCTGCCCCATATAAATCCTCACGGCCCCATCTCTCAAAGCCCCACAAACCCTAGCCAAATCGCCGCAAGGCTGCCCGCAAAATCGCCGCCGCCGTCCGCCACTGCCGCGGCGAAGCTTCGTCGATTCCGGCGTACTGCGTCGACCCCGAGCCATCCCTCTTGTATCATTCTTCCTATTTTTCTCTTGCGCATCTCCCTGACAAGGTCCCGTATTTTCTTGGTGTCCCAGATCGACGGGAGCTTCATCGACCTTCGCCGTCCGCCGCGGTAGCAACTCCAGCGCGCGTTCGTCGACCACCGAAGCACCCGAGCCATCCTCGTCTGCACCACCGGCTTCGCCGCGATCTCCTACACCCCGTGGTATGCACCCAGCTCCCCTTCCTCTTCCGTTCGTCGTGCACGTACACGCCGGCCATGGCGCCGCCGCGGGATGTGGTCATCGGCGCAACTCCGGCCGGCGCGCCCCTCGTCTTTGGTCAACGGGATCTGAACCGTTGGATCGGGTTTTAACGGCCTAGATTAGAAACATCTGCGAAGGGGTACGGGCGAATCAGATCCGGCCACGTCGACGCCTCGTCAGCGCCACGTCGCAGCCGAGTCAGCAACACAGTCATCGCAGCTCCGCACCAACCAGAAGACGCCACGTCGACGGAGGACTTCAGCGCGAAGATCTTTTCAGTTTTCTTTACGTTTTAGCCCCTGCGCGTCACAGTTTAGTCCCTGATTTTAGATTCATTATTAATTTTTATTCCTTTAGCCAAAATTTATGAAATTTATATTTTTGGAAAGCTAATAATGTGTAGAAACTTTCTGTATGCTTAATTTGAGGTTTGGACGAAATTAATTTAGATAAATTTTAAAAATGGTTTAATTGATATTTTGGCTATAATTTAATTATAAAAATTGATAATTGAGCAAAATATTTTGCTATATTTTTGTTTGTATAAATATGGCCGTAGCATTGCTCTGTATTTTTGTAGAAGTGTTTTTATGTGTTTTTGCATGTAAATTGTTTTTATTGCTTTTTAGGTGTTATTTTAATAAGTAAATTATATTAAAATTGTTCTCCACATTAATTTCGAATAGAAATTTTAGCTAAGTCATGATGATTATGTTAGATGCAAAATAACTTAGAAATATTTCACCTCTCCCACAAAAGTGTTATTTCTTTCTTAGAAAAATTTTGAGTAATAAAATTTTGACAACACTTTTCCTTGGAAAATTTCCTTAGAAAATAATTGATAATTATTTTGACAACACTATTTCCTTAGAAAATTTCAACATCTTAAAAGTGTTAAATCTTTTCCTTAGAAAAATTTAGCATCTTGAAAACTTAGTGGTTTTAGAATATTTTCCTAAGTGTTATTTTTGACAAGTGTTTGTCTTTAGAAATTTTATCAACTATGGTTTTAAAAGTATTTTTCCTTAGAAAAATACCAACACCTTATTTTATGAACTTTTACTTAGAAATTATTTTGACTTATTGTTTGACCTCTTTGGTCCTTAGTTATTTTTGGAACATCTTGTTTGCTTGCATTTCCTTAGAGCATTACATAAGCATGGCATGCATAATTAAGTCCTTAGTATTATTTTATACTTTTCACATGACTTCCTCCTTAGAAATTTTGAGGATGCATGGTAGATCTCTTGACCTCTCTAGTCAAAACCACTAAGTTAGAAATTAGTGGAAACAATGAAGAAACAAAGAAAGACTTAGCATGAAAACCAGACTCCAGAAGCATCTCCAAGAAGAAAGGACTTAGAAGAAATCAAGAGGAAGTTCATGAAGACCAACCAGCTACAATTTCTAAGTCTTTCTTCCCATTCTCTCTTTCTTTTCTTCCTTCATCTCTTAGACTTCATGGTGACTAAGTTATATTCAAGACCAATCCTGATGCTGCCAACAATCAAGTCTTCAGAACCATCAAGTCTACAATTTTTCAATGAAATCAACACAAGGAGAAAGCTACAAGGAAGCAAGGAGAAGATTTTTCGAAGACCAACTACTTTATTTCTATCTTTGCTTTCTTTCTATTTTTGTCTCACTTTGGACAAAGGCCAAGTCCTTGGTGTTTAAGACTAAGATCATAGAGTACTAATTGAAGACCATTGAAGAATACAAAGGAGTTGAAGATGTTTTGAAGATCAAACGTGTGAAGATTTAAACTAACCTTGCAACTTTTCAAGTTGTTATTTCTTGCTCAATCTTGACCTTGTCTTAGCCAATGGGATTAAGTTATTTTATGTCCTTTTCCTTAATTTGTTTTGTATGTCTTTCTCATCATAATTCTGTGTATCATTTTGCATTCCATGCATGTCATATTTTTCTAAGTGTTGCATTCATGATTGTATGTTTATTTGTGATTTTGTTTGACTTGTTAGAAATTCCGGAGAGAGACGAAAGTGGTTGCAACTGCTAGACCTGTTCTTCTGTTTGCCAAGGCAAGTGGCACACCCCATAAATTTCCTAAGTATTTTTCTATACATGACCTAGTATATTTCTTTATATGCATGTGTAGGATAGTATTGCTATGCTGAAACAACTATCTCCTTTACACTAGTTGTGTCTAGAATCCTATTGATAACTTAGTAGAATAATTGATGCTATGCAAATTTGTTTTATTCAAAGCTTAAATTCTACTAAGTTAATTTATCACCTGGGTGGATTTGGGATTGCAAGGATGACGAGAGTTGAGTGTTGTCCCGAAGGGATATTTACTTGTGGTTTGCCACCCAGGAACAAAGGGACCAATGTTTCTCTAAGTGAAGTTGCTTACCGTGCAGCCATTAGTCATATGGGCTCTGGCTAGATGGATTAAGTTGCGTGGACTCCTCCCGACTTGACAAGCAGATGTAGAGGATGTAGGAGGGAACGGGTCAAGCCGGTATGGGATGGGGAATATGCTTCTGAAAAGTCTCGTCTCAACTCTCTCCTTTTCCTTAGCACAATTTGAGTGCTTGAGGATAGTTTGGGTTTGTTGGGTCTAATGGTGAAAGTGCACAACCTCTGCAGAGTTTTAAAACTAAGTACTTAGCCGTGTCCCCGGTTACGGACAATTTGAGCAGCTGATCAAGGATTCAACGGAGGCTCCCAACATCTTATTTCTCTAAGTAAAATTTTGACGGGTGAACAAGGGTAGACGAGAAACATTTGAAGAAAATGTTTTACAAAGTGTTAGGCAAAATTGGC
This sequence comes from Poa pratensis, assembly GCA_947311845.1. NCBI lineage: Eukaryota > Viridiplantae > Streptophyta > Magnoliopsida > Poales > Poaceae > Poa > Poa pratensis. The sequence continues at coordinate 44,338,132 of CAMZMU010000027.1, read as the reverse complement.
TTTTATGCAAAACAGCCTTGAACTCCACCAGCCAAATATGCATATAGGCCATAGAGTTATTCCAATAAGTGTCCACATAGTGTCACTTGCCAGATCCATTTTAATGGTATCTGACCCACTCTGTTGCAAAAATTTATTTGTTGCAGATCGTTCTGATGACGAGTGAGTTTACGTTAAGGGTTTCGAGTCTGCAACCAACATGTTTTCGCCTGTGGCACATGAAGATGATGGAGACTCCATGAAGAATAAATTTCCGCTGCTTTACTCTTTCAAAGCTAGCCTTGAGCTATGCAATTTGTAATGAATATTTTTAAGTCTGGATCTCGTGTAATAAATGATACTTTGTTGTGATATTTCATCTTAGACTGTGTGTGCAAATGATTCGATCCAGGGATTTGCACTATACACAGGTACCTTGCCATTTTTCTAAGTGAAGGTACGCTACACTCCATTTTCTATGATACAAATACAATTACTGCATCTACTGTTTTCAGCGAAAAAATCCTATTTAGTTTGTGTATCTCTTTCTTAGGTGCACCATATAACTACTCGCTGGAGTTGATAAATTACATATGTATATATCTTATAAGATGGAAACACTGGATTTAACCTGTCATTCCTATGGTAGGTTATGCTGAATACTTAATTTGGTACTCTACGCAATAAAATTTGTGATCTTAATGATATGTTTCATCTATGGAAAGATGCTTGCATTATTTATATTCTCCCTAGCTGTAGGTATTCGAATTTCAGCTCTGTTTTCTCTACAGTTTACAGGTTGAACCTATAGTCTATAGGGCAGCCAGCCACATTTCGGTATATCGACCACAATCGCCAGCCCTATTGTCGTGAATTATAAGCAGGTATCTAGCAAACCGAATCCATGTATCCATCACTAAGATTTCTCACTTCGCCCCCTCAGCTGTATAATCTTGAATCCATTATTAAATTATATTTTCCATCATCATTGTTTTTGGCAAGAAAAAATATTCTAGGTGAGGAGCCTATCATCAAGGCCCCTTGTGAACGACCTATCATCCATGTTTTGCACACTTGACCTAATCTCCACGTTAGATAGAAAATCATTAATATAGTCTACTTAAAAGACAAAATGTAGTCTTTGGAGGAAAATTTCTGGATGGATAGTCCCTTGGACCACCACACCCTCTTATATATATAGCTCAACTTAGGCTTACATCTTTACTCATATACTAGAATAGTCTAGACTCTAGTAGGACAATACTAGTAATCCACTATACTGACTCTCTCTCTCCACACTCCTCTGGAATACTCTGGACTACCAGAGTAGTACTACTATTATACTACCACATACTCCAACACTCCCCCTCAAGATGGGTGATAGATATCTATCATTCCCATCTTGTTACAGGCCAACAAACATTCCTTACTGCCTAATCCCTTGGTCAAACAATCTGCTATTTGTTCTCTAGATGTTACATGACTTAACTTCAAGGTGCCTTCATCGAGCCGCTCTTTGATGAAGAATCGGTCTATTTCCACATGCTTTGTTCGGTCATGCTGAACTGGATTGTTAGCTATGTTGATTGCTGACTTGTTATCGCACCAAAGGTTCAATGGCCCTCTCCGTAGTAGCTTCAATTCTGATAGGAGGCCTTTCATCCATAGCATCTCACTCAAACACACAGACATTGCTCTATATTCTGCTTCTGCGGTTGATCTAGAGACCACCGGCTGCTTCTTGCTCCTCCAAGATACCAAGTTTCCTCCTACAAAAACACAAAAGCCAGATGTTGACCTTCTGTCATCAAGGCAACTAGCCCAATCAGCATCACAATATCCCTCTACATTCAAGTGCCCACTGGCCTTGAACCATAGACCTCTTCCTGGGCTCCCTTTTAGATACCGCAAAATTCGGAATGCTGCCTCTAGATGCCCACTTCTAGGGTCATGCATGTAGCGGCTGACCACACTCACTGCATAGGATATGTCAGGTCTCGTGTGGCACAAATAGATAAGCCGACCTACGAGCCATTGGTAGCTCTCTCTATCAACTGGATCTCCTGATTGTGCACACAATTGATGATTTTGCTCAATAGGAGTTGAAGCAGCTCGACACCCAAGCATACCGGTCGCATTGAGTAGATCCAATACATATTTTCGTTGAGAGAGAACTATTCCTTTAGGAGATCTTGCAATCTCAATACCCAAAAAATACTTGAGGAGCCCCAAATCCTTAACCTCAAATTCTTTGCTCAACCTCACCTTTAGTCGACATATCTCCTCATTATCATCTCCCGTGATAACAATATCATCGACATAAACAGCAAGAATGGTAATATGACTCTCCAAATGCCTATAGAACACCGTGTGATCTCCATTACATTGTTTGTAACCCATACTGCACATGGCTCGCCGGAATCTGTCAAACCACGCCCTGGGTGACTGCTTAAGACCATACAAGGACTTCTTCAATTTGCACACCTTCCCCATGGTATTTGGGGTATGAAAGCCAGGTGGGATCTCCATATAAACCTCTTCTTGGAGATCTCCATGCAAGAATGCATCCTTGACATCCAACTGATGCAATTGCCAACCAAAGTTTGCAGCATAAGAAATAAGAGTTCTTACTGTGCTCATCTTCGCAACAGGTGCAAATGTCTCATCATAGTCAATCCCATAGGTTTGACTATAACCCCTTGCCACCAACCTCGCCTTGTATCGCTCTATTTTCCCTTCTGGTGTTTGCTTCACAGTATACACCCATTTAGAAGTAACTGGTATTTTTCCTTTTGGAAGGGAAACAAGATCCCATGTCTTGTTCTTCTCAAGAGCTTTCATTTCCTCCAACATGGCCTCATACCACTTAGGGTCTTGTTTTGCTTCTTTCCAATCCTTTGGGATTACCACGGATTGTAACGAAGCAATGAAGGCTCTATACCCGGGTGACAATGAGTCATATGACACATAGTTTGCAATATCATGCTCAAACATGTATCTTTCTGGAGGCTTTCCTGCCCCAGCTCGTGGTTCTTTTCTCAAGGCAATAGGCAAATTCAATTTATCATCAATGGCACATGGCTCACTCTCAGATGAGTCAACTTCATCAACCATTGGAGTTTTTTGTTGTTGATGATGCTCCCCCTGCAATTGAACCTCACTACTTGCTTGAGCTTGTTGTTCAGGTTGCAATTGCCTCCTCGTATACACTCTCAAATTTTCTTCCTCGTTTGGTTTCCTCCATCTCTCTTCACTCCTAGGTTGTCTCCTTGTATACACCCTCAAATTTTCTTCCTCATTTGGCTTTCTCCACCTCTCTTCACTCGTAGGTTGTCTCCTCGTATAAACTCTCAAATTTTCTTCCTCGTGTGACTTTCTCCATCTCTCTTCACTAATAGGAGATGATATTGAACCAACAACTTTCGATGGTTCATCTTCCTTTGTCCTCAACGGTTCACTTTCCCCCTCTCCACTAGCATCATTTGTGCTAGGAGAGTCGAATTCAAACAATGAAGATAGATCCGTCTTCTCTCCATAGAACGGCTCAGACTCTCTAAATGTCATATCCATGCTCACTAGGGCTCCAACACTTGTATCCCTTTTGCCCAGATGGGTATCCAATGAAGATGCACTTCACAGCACGTGGATCCAATTTCCCTACTGAAGGTCTATGGTCTCTAACAAAGCATGTACACCCAAACACCTTTGGTGGAACAATGAACTCATTTTTGCCAAAGATCATTTCATGTGGGGTCTTCATCCCAAGAATTCTTGATGGCATTCGGTTGATAAGATAAGTAGCCGTCATAACTGCTTCACTCCACAGGAATTTAGGCACATTCATGGTAAACATGAGTGATCGAGCTACCTCCAATAGATGTCGATTCTTCCTTTCCGCTACCCCGTTCTGTGGAGATGTATCAGGACATGAGGTTCGGTGAAGTATTCCATTTTCTGAAAGAAAAATGCCAAATTCGTTGTTCACATACTCTGTCCCATTATCAGTCTTGATATTTTGTATACTAACACTGAAACGATTTTGGATATATGCATAGAAGTCCTTGAAACAATTAAGCACCTCATTTTTTTGTTTCATGAGATATATCCAAGTCATTCGGGAGTAACAATCAATGAAGGTGACAAAATACTTCATTCCACTAATAGAGACCACAGGGGAAGTCCAGACATCAGAGTGGATCAACACAAAGGGTGATGTGCTTCGGAGCCCACGAGTCACATATGATGTCCTTGTGTGTTTTCCATACTCACATGCATCACACACAAGTTTGGCTTTATCCACCTTCTTCATTTCTTCGGGAAATATCTTACTCATAGTATCAAAGGACATATGGCCCATGCGACAATGTTGGAGCATCACCTTTGCTTCATTGTCACCTGCAGTAACCATCAGAGCGGTGCATAATGCATCATCTGTTTCCTGTCTATCCAAGTACCATAGTCCCTTATGCCTGACACCGACCCCAATCCTTCTTCCAGTTGACCTCTCCTCAATTATGCAATTGTATCGACCGGCAATGATTCGACAATCAATATCATCAACTAAAGAACTCATAGACACCAAACTAACCGGAAATGATGGAGCATATAAAACCGAAGACAATGTAATTGACGGTGTGCATTTCACTGTGCCGACCCCTTTAATAGGTTGATAAGTTCCGTCGGTTGTTTGAATGGTTTCTATATGCATGGGTGGATGTGGAGTATATGATGCAAACTCACTCCACCTACCTGTGACATGTGCCGATGCTCCTGAATCTAGTATCCAATTTGTACTAGAAACTTCATCTGGAGGAGCCTGATTTGAGATTCTTTTTCCGGTTTGAGCAAGATTCACAAAATTACCAAGAATCGTCGTTTTCGCACTTGGTTTTGAACTTTCTGCATTCTTGATTGATTGTCTCATTTTTCCTAGCTCCTTGGCTGAGACTTGAAGCACCTCGCTTGATTCTTTTGCCTTCACCGTTAAAGTATCCAAGTTCCTTGCTTTCATCAGCTGATGCAATTTTTCAATTAACTTCTCGACCCCTTCAATTTCTCCCATCTTTCACTGCTTGCAACAGTCTCTTCTGTTAGCTTTGTGTTGAACGAGTTGCAGCAAATCTCTGCAACAACACACTTTCTGCACAACTCTCTCTCCTGTGCGCTTGCCACCAAGTGTTCCTGCAGGTGGTCACACACTCTCCCCTATACAAATTTCTGCCTGCTGCCTCCCAGGCTCCTTCTCTTCTGTGCTGCAGCCAAAGCCTCACACCTCCTTGAGCACTTCTAGTACCTCCCTGGCTGATAGTGCGCTGGCTATTCTATGGAGCCACACGAGCGCCTCTCCCCCTGGCTGCAACCACTTGTGCAGCTCGTTGCTCTCGCGCCGCCCGCGAAACCTCAAATTCGAGCAACACGACATCTGCTTCCTGCTGCTCCTGCTAAGAGCCACGAGCTCACCTAGCTCTTCCCTGTCCTCTGCTCGCACACAACAGCAATCACCTCTGCTCTGAGCAGCCGCAGCTCCCCTTCTTCTCTTTACTTCTTCCCTGCAACCGCAAGCAGCTGCACCTCACCCAGCTGCACCTCACCGCAGCTCTGATACCATGTAGTCTTTGGAGGAAAATTTCTGGATGGATAGTCCCTTGGACCACCACACCCTCTTATATATATAGCTCAACTTAGGCTTACATCTTCACTCATATACTAGAATAGTCTAGACTCCAGTAGGACAATACTAGTAATCCACTATACTGACTCTCTCTCCACACTCCTCTGGAATACTCTAGACTACCAGAGTAGTACTACTATTATACTACCACATACTCCAACACAAAAGCACCTGCTCCTTGCCTACACATATTTCAACCTCTTCTCATGTTGATTTCCTGTTTCAGGATTCCGCCGATGAAAAATTTATGTCTACTCTTCAAGCCATAACTCTGGAAACATCGGCTGGGAAACCTGAGTGCTCCAATTCAAACATTTTACAATTCGGCTCCACCTCTTACTGTTTATGTTCCTAAATATGAGAAGTTTCGGCAATCAAACTTGGCTTGCCAAAACCTCTTTGGAGGGAGTAGTATGTATTGTGTTGTTATGTATTTCTTATGTTCTGGTTCATATGGCAGTGTGCCTAATTGTATGATTTTTGTGTTAAACCCAAATGTACTTACACTACTATTAACATCGTCTCAGCTTATGTGATTCTATTACTGCATGAGAACTACATGCAAAGTATGTTTAGAATTTACATGAGGCACTCGAACCTCATTATGTGTTTGAGAATGTGCTTCTGAACTGAGCAAAACTTACATAGTTAGTACTACTTCCATGTGTGCATATGTATTATGTACACCTATATTTGACTATCATAAAGCCATCTTATGTTATCTGAGTGTGCTCTGAATTTTTATATTACTTTTGCCGTGTGCTTTAACATTGATTTGATCTTCCTGCTTATGTAAGATTTTTATTGTATGATGTGATAGTTAATTTATACGATCCGAAAACCATGCTTTTAAATCTATAGACCTATGATCAACTTTCTGATTTCTTTACACAAACCAAATATAGTACAACTCCAAGAACAACTTCTTAACATGACTGCTATTAACATCTTTGTTTCTTATACATATGGATATAAAGCAAATATTGTGAATTTCTCTATTATTTTCCCTATGTATTTGAGCGTTGCTCTGATCTTTTTGAGTCTTTAAGATTTTGATAATAGAATGTATTGATTGTTGATTTCATACGATCTCACAAATATGATTCCAAATCTATAGACTTCTAATAAATTATCTAATCTTTCCCAACACGACTACTATTCCTATCCTGTTTCACTTATAAATATGGATATTACTAAAATATTAGTAATCTGTATAAACCGTAGAACCACGGGCAAAAAATTCAAAGAATCTAAAAGTGTCGCACGGCGAGCCGCGCCGTTCAAATCTAGTAATGAATAATACTATGTCCTATCATTGCACACATCTTTCACCATATGGGAAGGGACTTCAGATTTACTTCTGCTGCCAGAATACACCTACTAGTTTAATCCTTATATATATCCCTGGTACATTGGCAGCCCACCAGGTTCTCTCCTATATTAAGAACCTTGTCTTCTCAACCAAATCCTACAAAAAGTTTAAGCAGGTGCAAATGGGTTTACAAGACAGCATTCCTAGGATTGACTTTCCCTGCTATCAGTAAAATCTAGGGAACTCCAACACTCCATCCTTTTTTTTCTCTAGCAAGCCAGTATACTTTTTGGCCTGGGCCATGGCATGAATCATGTATACATTGAATGTGTTTCATTAGGGGAAACTTTTGACTCATCGATCTCAAATAATGATATAAATCATGGTATGAAACAGTAGAGTTGATAAAAACCCCTCTTGCATCATTAAATACAATCACCAGCATAGAATTGCGTCACTACAACAACATGTCACTTATGCTAGGATGTACAATGGGGCTAAGATGTCATTTCGGTGCAAAGACTTGTAGCTTGACTAAAAGCAACAAATTGGGCTGAATTTGGCACCTAGCAAAAAAAACAATGAGCCAACATTTTTGCTGTACATATACAAATTTAGTTTTGTGAACAGATACCGTTCACATATCCAAGCACCGATAGTAGAAAGAAATGATATGAATAATTCACGTCATATCCCATAGAGGTTACCTTCCAATTTAGAAGTTTCCAGCATAAGTAAGGTCAGTTATAGGATTTAGGAACCAAATTATGTTAGAACAGCAAGTAAAAGGAAATCAAAACGTGAAGAGATACATATGACCAACAAAAAATTATTCTAAGCACGAACAATTATAAAACAGTGAACTCTAATTTTACTACTAACTGAGATATGATAGAACAAATAAGATGACAAATACAAAATGGACCATGCTAGATAAAATTCAGCATGAATGTACATCACACTAATTTTGTACGGAGAAGTCATGGTTATGACAGAGAATTGGTCCATTTACACAACAGATTTCCGTGATCTTAAATGGATGTCAGAAACCCAAATATGCTTTCTTCTCTACTGAATGAAACAACACCGTTAGGCAAAGAAGATTGTAGCACGAACTACCAGCTTAGTATTCGGCGGGGAAACTTTGTTGTGCCATTCGCCATTACCAACTTTGATAGCCTGTTATGGCTTCAGGAAAATCTGAAATTAGTTGACCCTTCTCCTCTGCAAGCAGCCACATAGTCTTCAGCAAGGTGTGGTGCAACTTCCTTGTGAGGGTTAATGAATTTTTCCACAAATACCTTCTCGGTCACCGCAAATGGATGGAAGTAATCCCGTTTGCGATGTAGCAATCCATTTTCCTTGAGAAACTTCACAACATAGTACCTAGGACTGAGTCGGCATTCCAAGCTATAAGTGAGCATTGCTGGCCGATGAGCAATGTAGGCCGGTTCCGACCCCACCTCGTTGATGAGGAACTCGGACTTGTGCTGCAGTGCTTCCTTTAACATGGTCAGCAGGGATGGATTCTTAGACAAAGCAATGACCACCTCAGCATCGGACCACCTGAGCATCTTCTTCAAGTTGTCCACTTTGGCAGCGATAGTCTCCGTGCTGCGAGATGCAAGAGCATGCAGCACATACCTAAACATCTCAGACCCACCAGGTACACCGAGACCTTCGGTGCATGCCACCATCGCCTGGAGATGCTCTTCTTTGGAGATGAGCACCCGTGGCATATAGGTGCACACCTTGGCACTATCACAAGCAGCTACTCTACACTCTCGCAGGAATGCGACATTGGGCTTCACCACCTGATGATCCACAAGTATATGGGATCGCAACAGTCTTCGAGGGAAGTAAAACCCAAATTTATTGATTCGACACAAGGGGAGCCAAAGAATATTTGTAAGCCTTAACAGATGAATTGTCAGTTCAGCTGCACCTGTGAATAGACTTGCTCGACACAGATTATCAGTAGCAACAGTTTTATAGCAGTAGCAGTAGTGAAATAATAGCAGCAGTAAAGTAAAGACAGCAGTAGTGATTGTGGTAAACATCAGGATTAAAATATTGTAGGCATAGGGACTGATGAACGGGCGTTGCATGGATAAGATAGTTCATATAATAATCAAGACATAGGCATTTGCAGATAAATAATGATAAAGCATCCAAGTACTAAGTAACCATAGGCATGTGTTCCGTATATAGTCGTACGTGCTCGCAATGAGAAACTTGCACAACATCTTCTGTCCTACCAGCCCGTTGCAGCGGGGCCTCAAGGGAAACTACTGGTAATTAAGGTACTCCTTTTAATAAAGTACCGGAGCAAAGCATTAACACTCTGAACACATGTGATCCTCACATCACAGCCATCCCCTCCGGTTGTATCAATTATTGTCACTTTGGGGCCTCGGGTTCCGGACAATTATGTGTGTAAACAACTTGTAGATATGATCTAAAACAATGATTATCCTCATGATACAATAACATGTTCAGATCTGAAATCATGGCACTCGGGCCCTAAATGACAAGCATTAAGCATAACAGGTTGCAAAAATGTCATAAAGTACTAACAACGGATACTAGACACCATGCCCTAATGATCTTACATCTATTACATGAACGATCTCATCCAATCCCTACCATCCCCTTCAGCCTACAGCAGGGATTTACTCACACATGGATGGGGGAAACATGGATGGTTGATGGAGAGACGTCGGTGACGATGATGGCGATGATCCCCTCCAATTCCCCGTCTTGGCGGAGTGCCAGAACAGAGTTTCTGATCCCCGAAATAGGGTTTTTGGTGGCGGCGGCGCTCGGAGGAGTTTCTGGAAAAGTGGTCGACCCCCTCCGGCTTTTAGGTCAGAGGCAACATGTAGTCCAGAGGGGGGCGAAGTCCTGGCCGAGTCGGCCTCACCAGGTGGTGGCGCGGCCAAGGGCCCACCGCACCGCCACGTGGTGAGGGCAGCTGGTTGCCCCCCTTCGTCTCATCTTCTGGCATCGTGGGTCCTCTGGTAAAATCAAAGCTTTGCGATGATTTCCATGGATTTTCCTGAAAGTTGACTTTCTGCACACAAAAACAAGACACCAGGGCAATTCTGCTGAAAACAACGTTAGTCCGTGCTAGTTGTATTCAAAACACACAAATCAGAGGCAAAACAACAGCAAAAGTGTTCGGGAAAGTATATACGTTTTGGACGTATCACCACCCTCTCAAGGTCGAAGCATAGAAGGTACTGGTTGGAACCCTTGAGTGCACGGAGGAGGTTCTTGTAGGAGCCAAAGAGCGACATGTAGTACGGTAATTTGGAGACCATGGATCTGCAGCGGAAACTGGCGGGGACGAGCGGGATGAGGCGGGCGATCTCAGAATGCGACAGACCGACGCCTGTGAGCCCGACGAGGATGGGGTTCAGGGTTCTCTCCACGCCGGTGCAGAGGAACAACGGGTTCTTGGCCACGAGAGAGGCGACATCGGCGCTGGACAGACCGATGCCAGCGAGGAATGATAGGACGGCGTCGGGCTTAGAGGGGAACTTGAGGTGGGAGAGATTCGTGGAGGCTTTTATGGCCTGGGGTCGGGTGAGGCCGTAGGTGGCGACGAGGTACTCCTCAACGGCGAAGCTAGGGTTTGGGGAAACGGCGAGCGCGGCCGCGACCACGGAAAGGAGGCGGTGGAGTGGGGAGATGGGGGAGGCGGAGGTAGAAGAAAAGATACGGGAAGCGATATAGCTTTGGAGGCAGAGCATGGCACAGGCGACGGCGTGGGGACGCCGGCGGCGAGGGAAAGCGAGCACGGGCGCCGGTGCTCGAGAGACTCGCGAAGACTGTGTGTGTTCCTGTTTAGGGGATGAAGACTATGGCCCAACTCTGGAGCGGAGTGGGCCTTGAGGCATTGTCACTCCGTGCAGTGCTCCAACGGGCCTGTAAGAGAATTCCTCCAGTAAAAAAAAAAACTTGCCTTAAACTTTCAGTAAAAAAGCTTGAGAATTTCAGTATTAACATTAAGCTCAGTTCCAGCCTCCAATCAGGTTCGTTTCATTCATGGAGCTGACAACGAAAAGCCCGCGATGTTCAAGATAAATGTTGACTGCGCCATCAGGAAGTCTCAGAAACGAGGTACGGTACTGCCGGCACAATTTGCCCGTGACTGCAATGGCGAATTTTGGGAGCTTCCGCGACTGTTTTGTGAAGGAAAAACTGACCCAGAGATCCCCCAATCTTTGGCGTGCTCCGACGCTTTAGCTCTTGCTGACGATCTACATGTAAGTAAATAGACCAATGGTGATCTCTTATTGCATCAATGTAATTGAACTCTATTTCCCCTAGTGACCGTAATCATATGGGTGTGATTTGGCACCCAAGCTCACATGCACTTGATATCTAGACGGACCATGTTTGGTTGAGATTGTATATGAGGTCATTGTCATCTTGTTCGGTTGATTGGTAAAATGGGCAGGTGGGCGGTAACTTTTCTTGTGTGACCTGACAGGTGGGGCAATGTTCGGACACTCGGTGACATAGTCGACAACCCATCCGTCACCTCGCACTGCGTCATCGCCTTTGCCCTCGCCTCGTCGCCCTCTTGCCTCCCCTCGTCGTGGCTGTCTCTTGCCTTGCCGATGTAAGTGGCAGGAAGCCGGATCCGGTGGCAGAGTAGCAGATCTGGTGCTACCTCTAGTGCAACGCCCCGATTTCGAAAGGAGCATGAATTGCGGACCCCGACAATGTGCGGGTTTATTTTGATCACCAATGGCGTAGAGAGGCACAACTTTGTCGATATCGCAATCAGCCAACCCACTCCTAAATGAACGTGACATTGGGTTTCACCACCTTCTCGAGGTTGCATGGATCTCTTCCTGAGAAACCGGACGAGGTTCTCGATGAGGCCAAAGAGCGAGTGGTAGTAGTGTAGATTGGATACGACGGATTTGAGCGGCGGTAGAGATTCGGCCAGTGACGGTGATGGCGGGCTACCGACTCCTGAAATGGCGGGAGAGGTGGATTCGATGAGGCGGCGACTAGGTTGCCTCTTTTCACCGGAAGATGCGGCCGGGAAACGGCCCAAATCGAGGAAGACGAGCTCCGGCGGCGGCGACGACTCAGTGGGGGGGGGGGGGGCGGGAGGGAGAGAGGAACGAACTCGCGTGGGGCTGAACTGTCCGTCGTGCCAAATGCTTCCTAGGTTTTTAGGGCACTCTCAGACTCTCGATTCGGCCCGAAAAGTCACAACCTTCGGTTTCAAAGTGGAATTCTCAAATATGTTTTTTGGTCCGGCCATTTGCTGCATTCTGACTCATTTTTCATCACGTAAACCGTAAGCGGCAGTTATTTTTCGGTCACTGATGCTCTAAAGTGAGTACCGGGACTGTTGAACCGGTTTCACCAAGCAGGAACGGACCGACAAACGCCCACACGTCCACATGCGCGTGACGTCCAAACGCCATACGTGTCATCCATATTTGAGAGATGGAGCGAATAACGTCCACACAAACTGGCAGCGAGCGAGCTCGCCTCCGTCATGGCCCTAAATCAGATCAAGCGGGAGCGGCGGGATTCGAGCGGAATGGGACGACCACCTTTAGTGCTTCTCTGAATTAGTTTAGTCACAAACACTAATGAATCATATGGGTGTGATTTGGCACCCGAGCTCACATGCACTTGATATCTAGACGGACCATGTTTGGTTGAGATTGTATATGAGGTCCTTGTCATCTTGTTTGGTTGCTTGGTAAAAAGGGCAGGTGGGCGGTAACTTTTCTTGGGTGACCTGACAGGTGAGGCAATGTTCAGACACTCGGTGACATAGTCGACAACCCATCCGTCACCTCGCGCCGCGTCACCGCCTTTGCCCCTCGCCTCGTTGCCCTCTTGCCTCCCCTCGTCGTGGCCGAGCAAAGAGGGTCGGCATATTGGGGCCGGTTCACCAAGCGCTACAATGAGGGCCGAATCCTTCCGCCCCGGAACATTCTGACGCTGCGGTCTGAGTTGTCCATCGCTAAGAGGTGGAACCACATTCAAGAGCAAATGAGCAAGTTTTGCGGCGCCGTTGAGAACATCGAAAGCCGGCCACCGCAAAGTGGCTATGGAATCAAGGAGCAAGTGTTGCAAGCTTTGGACCTCTTCAAGGCTCAATATGGCAAGGTCTTCACCTTGACCCATTGCTACCGGGAGCTCAAGGACCAGGAGAAGTGGAAGGAGCTATACGCCTCCCTCAAGAAGGCGGGACAAGCGGGACATCTTGGTGTTGACAAGGGAGAGGACACAACGGAGAAGGAGAAGGACGGGAGGCCAAGGGGGAAGAACAACTCGAAGGTCGAGCAGAAGCGCGATACAACGACCCTTGCGTTGCAAGTGACTTTGAGCGGGTTCCTATCCCAAAAGGATAAGACCTGTGACAAGAGGGAAGAGAGGAGAGAAAAGGAATGCCTCGAGAGAGACGTCTGCGAAGCTCTTCTTCGAATTGCAAAAGAAGAGGCTCGACATAGAGGAGGAGAATGCTCGAACCCGGGCACAGGAGGTCGAGATCAGGGGCAAGGAGGCCGAGGCAAGGGCCAAGGAGGCCGACGTGAAGGCCAGGGAGGTGGAGCTGAAGGCCAAAGACCTTGAACTCTCCCTACGCGTCGAGGAGGCCAGGATCATGGACATGGACATCTCCACCTTCACCCCTAGGAAGAAGGCCTACTACGAGAAGAAGCAAAGGCAGTACATGGATCAGGTTTGATATATTCTCGGTCCCTTCTACATATTTGTGTTGAACTATGGCCAACATGGCCGGAAAAACATGACCGGTGGCTGAAATTTGTAATATTTTGGGCACACCTGGGGACATGGCCGATAGCCGCTACTTGTAATATTTTGGGTACACTTGGAGACATGGCCCGTGTGAGGCTGGTATTTATGTTTTTATTCTGTATTGGTCCTAGTTTTGTTGCAATGTTGGGGGCGTGGAAACTATGGCCACCATGCCCGAAAATGATCAAAATGATCAAAAACCCTGACCGGGCGGACTCAATGCGTCGATCCTTTAGAGACAGTGGCCGAAAAGGGGCGGACGTGGGCCGGACATAGTTCCTTTTGGCGACGCAAACGGACCAAACGCGGAACAAATGCGCGTCCATTTGCGTCGCCCCGTTGGAGTCATCCTAACCGGGCAGTTATTTTTCGGTTGCTCTAAAGCGAGTACCGACACTGTTGAACCCGTTTCACCAAGCACGAGCGGACGAGGGCCGTGGCGTCGCATCCACCCCGGCACAAGACGACAGATCGCGACGGAATCCTCCCGCCCGCCCAACACCCCCTTTCTCCGCCCGTTGCCCCGCCTGGGCCCCACCTCCTCACCGCACCAGCGAGCCGCACGAATCCGCAGGCGCCACGGACGACCGGGCCCACCGGCAGTCTCCATCGCGGTGGGCCCGCCGGTGTTGCGGGAATCGAATCTCTCCCTCCTCCCCCGTCCCTCCCCCACTTTCCCACCGTCCCGTGAACGAGCGACGCATCGCCCCGCCCGTGATCCGCCTCGCCCCTCCGCGTCGCCGCCGCTACGACGCCTCTCACCGGGGAGGGAGCTTCACCGGCGGCCAGGTAGGGGATTCTAACTGCCTCGCTGCATCTCCCTTTCCTCGCCTCCTGCCCCGCTCCCCGTCCGAGAATTCGGCGGAGCGGTCGAGTTGTCTGGGACCGTGCGTGAGTGTTCGTCTCGTTGCTCCGGGAGTGACCTAACCCCACAGACCCGTGAGCTCTCGAGCTTAGCATCACCTGCTAATTTATCGGGGATGCTCAGGTTGAATTGGGTGGGAAGAGCTGGAGCTCTATTTCAGGGGGAAATGGCCCTTCTCCTCCTCGAATTAAGCATTTTAGTGTGGCCTTCTCCCCCAGTCACCGGTAGCGCGGAGCTGCGATTCAGCATACGGACCAGCTGGATCTGCCTCGCTTAGATGGAACAGCGCGCTTTAATTAATACCGTCCCCGCGCGCGTGTCATATCCATGCGAATTTCGTAGTACTAGCATTTCTACTTCGTTTCCTGAAGTGTGGTTTTTGGGTGGTTGCGGTTAAGGTGGAAGGAAGATGGACGGCGGCAAGGATGGCAACCCGTTGAAGAACTACCGTATTGGCAAGACCCTGGGGATTGGATCCTTTGGGAAAGTCAAGATTGCTGAGCACATCAAAACTGGCCACAAGGTGGCCATCAAGATCCTTAACCGTCGGAAAATCAAAAACCTGGAGATGGAAGAGAAAGGTTGGTACTCTGGTTTGCTCTGTTGCGTTCGTTGAGTGGGTATAGAGTTTTCTTTTATGTGTATATACATGAAAGAGTTCTTCCAACATAATGAACAATTAGTTTTTTAATGTTGGAGTTTTTCGACTATCAGGTATGTCTTAAACGTGTTTGGCTGTTGTACTAATTACGGTTCTCATAAATGGAAATTTGGAATGATACTATTCCTTTTCTAAATACATACCATTTCGTTGATCTAGGAAGTTGTTATTGATATGAGCAAGCTCACTAGCCATTTAAACGCAGCACCGCTCTTGATTATTATTGTCGAATGTGAACTGGTTAAGACAATAATTACTGCTATGTATTAATCACAAATTCACAATGCATGCTCTCATTGTTATTATATAGCTATCATTATTCATCATCTCATCTGGAAGGACATGTTTGCGTAGTACTTCCCTTTTAGTATTAGGGAATGGATAAATACTTAAGTCACAGTCAATATTATTTTTCCACCCCACCGATCATCTGCTACCTTCTATTCTTTTTTGGATCTTATTTAGTTGCTTGGTCTAGAAGATGAAACACTCAGTTGAAAATTTTGCGTTGTTTTCTTGCAGTGAAGCGAGAGATCAAGATATTAAGGCTATTTATGCACCCTCATATCATCCGCCTTTATGAAGTGATAGAGGCACCAGCCGACATTTATGTGGTTATGGAGTATGTTAAGTCTGGTGAATTATTTGATTACATCGTTGAGAAAGGTAGGCTACAAGAGGAAGAGGCCCGCCGTTTTTTTCAACAGGTAAGCTCTCCTTTAACATCTTGACCTCTATTCTGAAGATTCAATCAGCGTCCATGTTTGAATAGTTTGGATTATGCTTTTCTGCTCCTTTTTGTCGCTTCTGTTAATGATGTATATCAGCGATGGCACATGGAATATATAGTTTGGTACGAAACTGCAAAGACAGTCAGGAACTTTATCATTGCACTCACGCCCTTGATGTGATGGGTTACTTTTTTCTTGTCTTGATACAGATTATATCTGGCGTTCAATATTGCCACAGAAACATGGTGGTGCACCGCGACCTAAAGCCAGAAAACCTTCTGCTGGATAATAATTGTGATGTTAAGATTGCAGATTTTGGCTTAAGTAATGTTATGCGTGATGGCCACTTTCTTAAGACAAGTTGTGGCAGCCCAAATTATGCAGCTCCAGAGGTATACATTCTTGAACTATTTTTAGACAGAAAGGACATGGCATCATTGTAGTTTTTTCTTTCAGTCTCTCTAGTTTCACTATGTCTAATGTACTTCTTATTATTTAGGTTATATCTGGTAAACTGTATGCTGGGCCTGAAGTTGATGTATGGAGCTGCGGTGTGATTCTTTATGCTCTTCTGTGTGGTACTCTTCCATTTGATGATGAGAACATACCTAATCTTTTTAAGAAAATAAAGGTTAGAAAACGTCTGTGGAGTTTGCATTTAGGTGGTGCATTGTTATCTGCTTCTACTGATGTAGATAATGTATTCCATTTTTCATTCAGGGTGGAATATATACCCTTCCGAGCCATTTATCAGGCCCAGCACGGGATTTAATTCCTAGGATGCTAGTTGTTGATCCTATGAAGAGGATAACCATTCGTGAAATCCGTGAACATCCATGGTTTGAAGCTCAACTCCCACGATATTTGTCTGTACCACCACCAGATACTGCGCAACAAGTTAAAAAGGTAAAGTTAGCACTCTGAACCTATTCCTATATGAAATTCTGAGCTTTTAATATAATTGTGTTTCTTTGGGTGTTAGTTATGCCAAATATTCCCCTCGTATCTTTCTTCTGTAAGCACATTTTTATATTGTTGACCTCTTCCTTTTTTGGTATTAACTTGGTTAATTTGATGTGTGGTGAAAATGTGCCCACCATTTTTTCTTTATGGGTTATACTGTTGTGGTTTTTCATTTGACTTGCTTTATTGGTTTGTACATTACGTTTCTCCGTTGTGCCATTTTATGAGGCTACGCATGGGATGGCTCACTGATGTCTTGAAGCTGTTATAGTGTTATATGTATTGGAGTCAATCTTGCAAAATCGTCTGTATAATTGTCCAGACAGAAGCTGGCATTTTTTGAGTCATGTATTTCTTCATTGAAGTCCTTGGATAATGAAGTGGTTTTGCTCATTATTTTGTAGATTGATGATGAAACTCTTGGTAAAGTCATCAGTCTGGGATTTGACAAGAACTTGTTGGTGGAATCAATTCACAATAGATTGCAAAATGAGGTAATTTTTTTTTTCATTCTGTTGTATGCATATGCCTGTAAGATTAAGGACCCTGACTGATTTATGTCTGCAGGCGACAGTTGCATATTATTTATTTTTGGATAATAAGAATCGTACAACAGCTGGTTATCTTGGAGCCGAGTATCAAGAAGCTATGGTAAGTTACTGAGCACTATCTTTTTCCATTCCTTGTTCTTTTTTTTTTAATCTGCTGACTGTTGCACGTGGTGTACATAATTGGTTTCTACTGTAATTTAAGGCTATATTAACTTTCTGTTTTGATTCCTTTGGTATCAAGGAATCTTCATTCTCAGCCACTACTCCAAGTGAAATCCAAAGTCCAGCACATGGAAATCGGCAACTATTTATGGAATCTCCAGTTGGCTTGAGGCCACATTTTCCAACCGAGAGGAAATGGGCTCTTGGGCTTCAGGTAATATTGTTTAGTTTGGTTCTGATGCTTTTGTTAAGCTCTTTATTGTATTTTCATTAACCTTTTTATTTATTGTGACAGTCTCGAGCACATCCAAGAGAAGTTATGACTGAAGTGCTCAAGGCTTTGCAAGAACTAAATGTATACTGGAAAAAAATTGGACACTATAACATGAAATGCAGATGGAGTCCTGGCTTTCCCAGTCAGGAGAATATGAATCACACCAATTATAACTTCAGTGCAGAGCCTATTGAAACCGACGACCTGGGCGACAAGTTAAATTTAATTAAGTTCGAAATTCAGGTTAGTTGCAAATCCATCTGTTTGCGTATGAAAATCATGATGGAAAGACGAACTTGTGATGCATGAGAACTTATGTATCTGCTGGTTAAACAGTGTAGCAGATCTTGACCTTGTAGTCGTTCACGAGAATGACACCCTAGATTGTTCACTAGCAGCCCCCCTTGTATTTCCTTGTCTGCTTATACACATAATATTCTTTATAGTAAGTTGTATATACAAAATGATAACTCTTCATATATCCCTGCAACTCTTTTACTTGGAACCAGCACATTAGCTTCAGAATCTTTCACAACTCTTTATTCACGTCACATCTTACGTTTTGTTTCGCTGCCTGCTCCTTCAGTTCTGCATTTGATGGTATTTTGATCATGGCAATCCTGAGGTGCCGCCACTTAGCCACAGCTTTACACATTTCACAAAGCTATGATTGGAATCACATTTTCTCATTTGTTCTCTTAGGCATTGGGAATCAAACATCTTGTCTTATCCATATTGCACGCTTCTTAGTTATTGCTGTATATTTGATAGTGCACTCCATTCGGTGCAGCTTTACAAAACAAGAGATGACAAATACCTCCTCGATCTGCAAAGGGCCAGCGGGCCGCATCTCCTCTTTCTTGATCTATGTGCTGCCTTTCTTGCTCAGCTGAGAGTCCTGTGATACCAATGTGCCAGGTTTCCAAGCAGCTGCGCTCATTATGGTGCACTCGAGGAATGTTGTATCACTCTAAAGAGATGTAAATAGTAAGTCTTCTCCAGTAGATCCAAGTTCTGGAGTATGTAGACATGCGGAGCTGTTGTGTGCTAATTTCGGCGCCTATATGCTGAATTAGACCTGGAGCTGTTTGATATAATTCAGTATATATTGATAATAACCAAAGGAGTACATATATATAGGAGGGAGAGAGAGAGAGACCCTAACCCTAACCGAACCGACTATAGATAATATACTCAACACCCCCCCGCAGTCGAAACCGAGTTAGGAACGACGTTGGGACTGGTTCGGAAATCCTGAAAAACCGTTGTAGGTAATCCTTTGGTGAAAATGTCCGCATACTGTGAGCTTGTAGGAACATGAAGGACGCGTGCTTCCCCAAGAGCGACGCGATCACGAACAAAATGTAGGTCGATCTCAATGTGTTTGGTCCACTGATGTTGCACAGGATTGGTGGAGAGATAGGTGGCACTGATGTTGTCGCAGTATACAACAGTGGATTTGCTGGCTGGTTGATGAAGCTCTAGAAGTAGTTGCCGGAGCCATACAGATTCAGCAACGCAGTTAGCCACCGCTCGATATTCTGCCTCTGCACTAGAACGAGAGACCGTTGGCTGTCGCTTGGAGGACCAAGACACCAGATTAGTCCCAAGAAAAACACAGAATCCTGAAATAGAGCGACGAGTGTCTGGACAACCGGCCCAATCAGCATCAGAGTAGGCGACCAATTCCGAGGAGGAACCAACATGAAGTTGGAGGCCGAGATGAGCAGTCCCTTTGACATAGCGCAGAATCCGCTTGATGAGGTTAAGATGAGCAACACGAGGATCATGCATGAATAAACAGACTTGCTGGACGGCATGAGACAAATCTGGACGCGTCAGTGTCAAGTACTGAAGCGCTCCGGCAAGGCTGCGGTATTGAGAGGGGTCATCAACTGGTAGTCCATCATTTGCTGAGAGCTTGCATTTAGTGTCAAGAGGTGTCGGTATAGGGTTGCAGTTGGACATGTTGGCGCGCTCCAGAAGATCCAATGCATACTGCTGCTGTGAGAGGAAGATCCCACGAGAAGTACGATGCACATTGACACCCAGAAAGTGGTGTAAGGAGCCCAGGTCACTCATGGAAAACTCAGAATGCAGGGAGGCAATGACACTGTTGAGGAGCGCAGCTGTACTGGCAGTGAGGATAATATCGTCAACATACAGCAGTAGGTAGGCAGTGGTGTTGTTGGAATGCAGAATGAATAACGAGGAGTCACTCTTGGAAGAGACGAAGCTAAGACCGTGCAGATATTTAGTGAACCGCAGAAACCATGTGCGAGGGGCCTGCTTGAGTCCATAGAGTGACTTCTTCAGTTTGCAAACATGTGTGGGACGAGTGTCATCAACAAACCCTGCTGGCTGAGTGCAATAGACGGTCTCCGCAAGCTCACCATGCAGAAAAGCATTCTTTACGTCAAGTTGGTGAATAGGCCATGATCGAGAAGCAGCAATACTGTAGGCCATGATCGAGAAGCAGCAATACTGAGAACCACACGCACGGTTGCTGGTTTCACTACAGGACTGAATGTTTCTCCATAATCAACCCCTTCCTGTTGAGTGAAGCCTCGAAGTACCCAACGTGCCTTATAACGTGCCAGGGAGCCATCCGGATTTAGTTTGTGACGAAAAATCCATTTGCCGGTGACCACATTGATACCTGCAGGACAAGGAACAAGAGACCAAGTATCATTCCGAATGAGAGCATCAAATTCATCACGCATAGCATCATGCCAATGGTTGTCTTTTAGTGCCGTACGGTACGAGGATGGAATTGGTGAGGGAGGTGTAGAAACGGAGAGTTGGATGTGTTGTTTAGGTTGAGCAAAACCTGTTTTAGCGCGCGTGCGCATCCGGTGTGCGTTATCGGGTGGCTGTATCGGAATCGCACCGGGTGGGAGACGTGGCGATGCGGGATTGGCAGGAGGGGAGGCGGCAGGTGATGTCGGAGAGGGTGCTGTCGGGGTTGGCGCGGGAGGCGAGCATGATGGGGTGCGATCAGGGGGACAGGAGGGTCCTGCTGGGGAGGGCGCGGTCGGGGTGGATGGTGGGTGGAGGGGCGACCGAGGAGTGGATGGCGGTGTATGATTGGGTGGTGGGATTCGGTGGCAGGAGGTAGGTGGTACGGGGATCGGGGCGAGCATGGGGATCGGTGCGGTCGGGGTAGGATCGGCTGTGGAGGAACGTGGTGTGGTAGGAGGTGAGGCGGATGCAAAGGGAAAAGAGTTTTCGTCGAAGACGACATGGCGAGAGATGATAACTTTGCGGGTGGTAAGATCAAAACATCTGTAGCCCTTATGTTCACGTGGGTAGCCGAGAAGAACACACCGGGTGGAGCGAGGGGACAGCTTGTGGTCGATGGAGTGGGATAGGTTTGGAAAACAGAGGCAGCCAAAGGTGCGAAGATGATCATATGTGGGATGTACACCGTATAAAAGAAAATAGGGGGTGAAGTTACCAATGGGACGGGATGGTCGGATGTTGATGAGGTGGTTGGCGGTGTGAAGGGCTTCGACCCAAAAAGATGGAGGTAACTTGGCTTGGAAGAGAAGTGTGCGTACGACGTCGTTAGTGGTGCGAATCATGCGTTCAGCCCGTCCATTTTGTGGCGAGGTGTAAGGGCAGGAAAGACGTAAGGAAATACCGTGATGGGAGAGATAGGTGCGGAGAGTTGTGGTGAGGAACTCGCCGCCATTGTCACATTGGAGGCAACGTAGGGTTGTGTTAAACTGCGTGGTGATGAACGAGAAGAAACGAAGCAACGTGTCGCATGTGTCAGATTTTGCACGAAGGGGAAAGACCCAAGAAAAGTGAGAAAAATCATCTAAAATGACAAGATAATATTTATAGCCAGAACAACTTATAATCGGTGATGTCCAAAGATCACAATGAATGAGATCAAACGGCGATGTTGCACGAGAATGAGAATGCGAGAACGGTAGTTTGGTGTGTTTTCCTAATTGACAAGCATCGCATACAGTAGTAGAGCCCTTACGTTTATTACAAGTAGATAAAAATTCTAAAGGTAGATGCAGCAATGCAGACGGACTGGGATGGCCAAGACGTCGATGCCAAAGATCACTTGAGATGGCGAAAGCTGTGTTTGTAGAACCCCCGTGATCGCCAAAAAATGGGTATAGATCGCCAGAACTATTCGACCGCATGAGGACCTTCTTGGTGGAAAGATCCTTCAAAGAGAAACCGAATGGGTCAAATTCAATGGAACAATTGTTATCACGAACAAATTTGCGAGTAGCACATAGATTTTGGATAATAGAGGAGAACCAAGAACATCGCGTAGGAGAAAAGGGCGAGATGTGAGGTGTGCAGTGCCGGTAGCGACAACAGGAAGACGAGAGCCATTGCCAACGATAATATGATGAGAATTGACATCTAAAAGGGAATGAGACGAGGTCAATGTACCTTGGTTGCCGGTGACGTGTGCGGTGGCGCCGGAGTCCATGATCCAGTCGCCGTTGGGAGAGGCGAACGCAGCGCCGTAGCTGGGCGCACTCTGATGAAGGGCGCTGTGATCCCATGAAGGTGCGGGTGCAGCAGGCGGAGCATGCATCAGCGGGTAAGCATGTTGTGGCGCACTGGGTCGGGGACCGAGGACACTTGCTGGGTTGGGGGGGGGGATCCAGGGAGATCGCGGAGGGAAGGGCATCCCCATGGGCGCAAAATAGCCGAGCCAGGGCTCCTGGTGGCCACCAGTGTGCGACCCACGGCCGCGACTGCCGCTGCCAGCCGAAGAGGATGCGCCGGCGTTCTGATGTGTCTTCGGCCCGCCGTACTGGAAGCCGGGAATCGGGTTCTTCCCGCGGTAGTTGGGGCTGACGCCGGGGATGCGCGAGGGGGCGCCCCTTCCGCTGGATCCGCCACGGCAGGCAGTGGGAGGGCCGCCGCCAGAGGGTGCACCACGCCCACCAGAGTGGACAGCCATGGCCTGGGCGCTAGCCTGTTGCTGCTGTTGGTCGGCGTCGATCTCGGCGAGTTGGAGACGAGAGCAGGCGTCCGCGAAGGGGGGCACGGATGTCTTCAGAATTTCGGCCTGCAGTTTGTATTTTCCACCGAGCCCATCAAGGAATTGGAGTGTGAGATCGTAGTCGCTCACCGGATGACCGATGTCGGCGAGGTCGTCAGCGATGTGCTGGAGCTTGCTGGCGTAGGAGGTGATGGAGAGGTCGCCGCGTGGGGTGTTGCGGAAGCTTTTGCTGAGGTAGATGTAGCGCGTGGCCTCGTGGTTGATGAAGAAACGCATCAGGCGGTTCCACGTGGTGCAGATGCGGCCGTCAGCTCCGTGGACAAGGCGGTGGAGATCGTCGCTGAGGGTGGCCATGAACCACAAGGAGATGTGGATGTCGACAGCAAGCCAGTCGTCGGTGGGGTTGGCGGGGGCTGCGCCTTCCTGAATGTGGTCGAGCGCCTTGTACATGGTGAGGACGTTGGTGATGATTTGGCGCCACTTGGAGAAGTTTGCTCCGTCGGAGGAGACTTGGAACTTGATGTAGTTGGAGATATGGATGCCGAGGATGGGATGGGAAAGTACTGGAGGGGCGAGAGAAGAGGGGAAGACGAGGGAGGGTTGGAGATCGGAGGAGGTCATGGTGGTGGCGGGTAGGTTAGCAGAGAGGCTATTGAGATTTAGGGCAGCGGTGAGAGGAGCTAGGGTTTGGTTTTGGGTTTCGGGTAGAGTAGGTAAAAGGAGATCGCTTGGGGTGCTGGATGGAGGGAAGGGTGCGGAGGCGTTGGCGGTGGAGGAGGAAGAAGAAGAGGTGGTCATGGTGCGGCGGCGCAAGGGGCGGCGCGCGCGGGGTGGGAGGGAGGGAGAAGAGGCTCTGATACCAAGCTGTTTGATATAATTCAGTATATATTGATAATAACCAAAGGAGTACATATATATAGGAGGGAGAGAGAGAGACCCTAACCCTAACCCTAACCGAACCGACTATAGATAATATACTCAACACCTGGGTGGGCAAGCAAGCAAGAAGCTACTGCCCTCAGGTTTCTTCCAGCTGCCGCCAAAGGCTCTAGGATATAGAAGGATTACTCCTATTTTGGCCCCTTGGGACATACTGCTGTTTACTTGTATGCGATTTTACTGGCTGGGTATCTTGACCATGTACACGAATAATTTCTGCAATTGCAACTGTTATTGAAAGCTCAGCTGTTGACGGGTCACAGATGATCACACTTAACTGAGTACATTTGTTTGCTGTTTATAAGAGCATCTCAAGTAGCTTTTCCAAAATGATTCTTAAAAATCAGTTTTAAGGATAGGAGAGAATAAGATTTTTAGGGGGAAAATGGTGTCCTTCCAGCAGCTGGAGATGCAGCCATCAAGTTCAGAGCACCCCAACCTCCGTTCATAACGTGCTTGTCCAACATCTTCTGCTTCGTCTGTTGATTGCAAAGCAATTATCATTCGAACTGGTTGCAGCATGGTACTTCTGTTTAAGAATCTTTTCTTATTCGTTCAGTTTCGTATGCCAATCAGGCAATCAATACAGCTGTTAAATTCGCCGAGAGCAACGTGGCAACTACCACGGTGGCATGGACGGTCGCTTGGTACCTGCTTTCGAGCAATTTAATTTTTCAATTTGTTTCTGGAAATGCAAGCATTATCAGTTTTGGACAGCACGATGGCACTCTTTCTAAGCTACCGTGACGGCAGTAGTATAGCGTACAATTCAGGTTCAAGCTTGAGTTGGTGGAGGGAGAAAACCCACGAGGTTCAACCTGCGCACTTTCACCCCTAGGTGAAATTCTGTTGTACCAGGAGGCGGCACAACTCCAGTGGGCTGACTGATGAATTGTTTCTCGCAGCGCTCTCCAAGTTCGACGCGAATCCATTCAAATTGATCTCTTTACTAGGAAAATTCGCGCGGCAACTGACACAACAAACAAATTGGAGAAGGTCGAATTGTTGCATGACACCAAGAAATTTAGATCAAAATTATGACGGCACCTAAGGTTGTTTCCAGGAGGTATAGAACCCGCCGTAGAAGGAGGCCAAAGGGGCCGGAGGTGGCCGACTCAGGGAAAATGCCGCACCAGTGTTTTTAAATTCTAATTTGAAAATGGCGATGTTCTAAAATTGGCTAAGCTTGGAGATCATTGTAATTGGGGAAAAATCGTTTTAAAAATGGTCGGGTTTTGGAGATTGCGTAAATTTAAAAATGGTTGTAATTCAAAAAAAGTTTACGTTTTAGGAACGCTTAGATCTTAGAAAGTGCTTAAAGTGGAACCGTATTAAGGTATGAATTCTTTTGTCGTTCATAAAATGATCGGATCCGAAAGAATGTTAAAATTTCTGAATGTCCTAAATCTGAAATTTGGATCGAAACGGCATACGCCACGGTCGTTTGGTTAGAAGAAAAAATACCGCGGAGTAAAATATTCAAATTTGGAAATATTCACATTCGAAAGTTGTTTAGATTATAAAATTGTTGATATTCAGAAAAATGTATGTGTTCGGAAGTTGTTCAAATTTTTAAAAGTGGTCAAATTGGGGAGCTATTCATATTTGAATTATTTTCACGTTTATTAAATGCTCAAACTTTGTGGTCATGTTGACATATTGTTGATATCTGTGAGTAGCCCGGTGTAAAAAATTCAAATTTGTTTATATTTGAGTTTTCTGAAATTCAGAAGAAGTCTACACTTAAAATTTGTTTAAATTTCGGAATTGTTAAAATTGGGAAGGCATCCATATTTGAATTCAGTTAGCGTTTATTGAAGGCTCATATTTGAAAGACATTCAAAATCTTGGAACATTCAAATTTGGATTTCGATCGTACGACGTAAGTAGGCACCGCCCTTTTCTTATGTTCATGCCGACATATTTGCTGTTTTTTCCCGCCCGTTGATACGTCTCAAACGTATCTATAATTTTTGATGTTCTATGCATGTTTTATATAAATTTCCACATGTTTTATATGCACTTTATATCATATTATAACATTTATGATACTAACCAATTACCAAGATGCCAGAGTGCCAGTTCCTATTTATTTTGTTTGTGCATTGCAGAAAAGGTCAAAAAATGAAAGTGCTCAGAAAAATCTGGAACAATTCCAGAAATTATAAAATGCCAAAAGACTGCGTGGGCCAAAAGGACAGCTCCAGAAGTGGCCCAGAAGACCCCGAACCACACTCGAGCACAGACCAGAAGATTTTCTTCTAGCCGCGCCGCCACATGGTGAGGCCGCCTCAGGCGTCCCCTCGCGCCGCCCTTCGGACTATATATTGCCCCCGTCATAAAAACCCTAACCCCCGAAGCATTTCTCCAAAAAAGCTCCGTAGCTCCGCCGCCATCCAGAACAAGATTCGGGGGACAAAAGTCTCTGTTCCGGCACCTTGCCGGGACGGGGAATTGCCCCCGAAGCCATCTCCATCGACTCCACCGCCATGTTCATCACTGTTGCTGCCTCTCATGATGAGGAGGGAGTAGTTCTCCTCCGAGGCTGAGGGCTCTACCGGTAGCTATGTGGTTTATCTCTCTCTCCCATGGTGTGATCTTTTTGTGATCATGAGCTTTGTAATCTAGTTGAATAAGTAGATGTTACTCTTTATCTATTATGCCACTCTAGAGGTTACTTTAATATGAACTCCGGAGTCACTCTCCACGGTGTGAAGGTGACGGTGTGCGCATCGTGTGTGACTCCTTTATAACGTTGTGGCGTTTGTTTACTCAGACTTTGAGGTGTGCTTTTATATCCCTACGCAATGAATGGTGTTCGTTATCCAACAAGAGAGTGTTTGAGAGTAGCATTTATTTATTCAATTATGAGGTCATTGTTAAGAGTGTCCACTAGTAAAAGTATGATCTCTAGGCCTTGTTTCTAAGCATTGAAATACCGTTTACAACAAGTTCTGCTACATGTTTGCTTGTTGCCATTTTTATTTCAGATTGCAATTACTACTTATAATCATCCATATTACTTGTATTTCACTATCTCTTCGCCGAACTAGTGCACCTATACATCTGACAAGTGTATTAGGTGTGTTGGGGACACAAGAGACTTCTTGTATCTTAATTGCAGGGTTGCTTGAGAGGGATATCTTTGACCTCTACCTCCCTGAGTTCGATAAACCTTGTGTGATTCACTTAAGGGAAACTTGCTGCTATTCTACAAACCTCTGCTCTTGGAGGCGCAACACTGTCTACAAGAATAGAATCGTGCGTAGACATCAAGCTATTTTCTGGCGCCGTTGCCGGGGAGGTAAGGTAAAAGGTATTCACATCCTCTGGCTACTAAGCTATTTTCTAGTACGGTTGCTAGTGTGTGAGTGCTCGAAGTTATTTCCTTTAGATTTTGCAATTTTATCTTTTTGTTTCTTGTTTATATTTTCACTAGTTAGGCTTAATGGAAAACAACAACAAAATTAGAGATCTTTATGAACTTTATATTGAATTAGGACATGATGCTTTTGAAGAGAAAATTAAAAAACCTATGGAGGCTTGTTTGCATAATAGTGATAGCAATGTTATTAGCATGAATTCTTTGAACACCATTATTGCTAATGCTATGGAAAAGTCTAAGCTTGGGGAAGCTGGTTGTGATGAATATGATATTTTTAGTCCCCCAAGCTTTAAGGAGCAAATTTGCTTTGATAATACTTTGCATCCAATATATGATGATTATAATCATTGTGATGTTTTCAGCCCACCTACTATTGAGGATATCGTTTATATTGATTATGATATGCCTCCTATATATGATGTTTACAATGATGGATATGATATTTTCAGCCCATCTAATATTGAGGATAAAAATCATTTTGATTATTCTATGCCTCCTATTTATGATGATTACAATGATGGATGTGATACTTTTACTCTCACTATTACTAATGATATTGTTTGTGCTTATGTGGAGAGTAATGATACTTTTATGCATGTGGATCATGATAAGAATGCTCGATGTGATAGCTATATTGTTGAGTTTATTCATGATGCTACTGACAATTATTTTGAGAGAGGAAAATATGGTTATATAAATCTTCATGTTATTAAATTTCCACTCTTTATGTTGAAAGTTTTGAAGTTACATTTGTTTTGCCTTCCTATGCTAGTCACTTTGTGCTTCATTGATTTATTTTCCTACAAGATTGAGTGAAAGATTGTTGCAATTGTTTTGCCTTCCTATGCTAGTCACTTGGAGTAGCGTAGTGACAGATTTTTGCTG
Organism: Poa pratensis; assembly: GCA_947311845.1. Lineage (NCBI taxonomy): Eukaryota > Viridiplantae > Streptophyta > Magnoliopsida > Poales > Poaceae > Poa > Poa pratensis. The sequence goes on along the minus strand of CAMZMU010000027.1, from coordinate 44,309,969 downwards.
TCCACCGTTTCGAGTTGTATGCACTCCAGAAAAATTGAAAAATTCTGAAACAAATCACGCATGATCCTTATATGTAAGCAACTTTCATTAGTTTTAAGTTTTCGAATCTGAGCAACTTAAGTGCCTCAAAAAATTCGTCTTTTCAGACTGTTCTGTTTTTGACAGATTCTGCCTTTTATTCGCATTCTCTCTTTTACTGTGTTTAAGTGGATTTCTTTGCTCCACAAAATATCAGTAGCTGTAGCTAATGTCCAGAAGCTTTGGTGATGATTGTGTCCTTACAGAACATGTGAATTTTTTATTATGCACTAACCCTCTAATGAGAATTAGTTCGAGTTTGGTGTGAAGGAAGTTTTCAAGAATCAAGAGAGAAGGATGATATGATATGATCAAGAAGAGTGAAAAACCTAAGCTTGGGGATGCCCCCATGGGTCATCCAAGCATATTTCAAGAAGACTCAAGCGTCTAAGCTTGGGGATGCCCAAGGCATCCTCTTCTTCAACAACAACTTATCAGGTCATCTCTAGTGAAACTATATTTTAATTCTTTCACATCTTATGTGCTTTATTTGGAACGTCTGTGTGCTTTTATTTTTTGCTTTGTTATTTTCATTTTCTGAATAAGTTGGATCCTAGCATTCTTGTGTGGGAGAGAGACACGCTTCGCTTTGTCATGTCAATACTCGTATTTTTCACTTATATTTGTTGAGTATTCTTGTCTAGCTACTTCAATGTTTTAGCTCCTGTTTTTCATGCATCTCTTGTTCAGAGCTGTTAGTTCTTGTAGAGAAGTACTCTCTAGCTTCATTGTTGTATTATTTGGAGAGTTTTATGTTGAAATAAGTTGATTGGTGTTTGTTTGGAAATTGTAGAACCCCACTAGTACATGTACTAGCTAGCCTCTACTTATTTGGTAAAAATTCCGAAATCAACTATTACATGTACTAGTTAGGCTCTACTTCCTATTTGGCCAAAATTCCGAAATAAGTTGAGGGCTGTTTTCATCTTATGATTTCTTTTGAGCCAAAATTGCTACATGTGGTAGATGGTATATGGAAAAGACATATTCATTCTTGTAGATCATTGTCTTGGATAATTTGATACTTTGCAATTGTTTTGAGCTCTCAAGTAGGTCATGTTTAAGCTCTTGCATCATGTAGTTAAAGCCTATTAGTGGAGAACTACCGTAGAGCTTGTTTAAATTTGGTTTGCATGTTTGGTATTGATACGTTCATTTTGCATCACTATTTTATATCATAATTTACTGCTATTCATCGATATATTTCATATTTACAAGTGTTACTTATGTTATTTTACCTATTTTGCATGTTTGATGAATAATGGAGAATTGGACACCGGAGTCAGGATTCTGCTGGAAAAAGCATCGTCGAGATGCACTATTCCTGAAGATCAATAAATCGAAGGAGACATATGGAAGTTCCTATTTTACCCGAAGATGGAGGAGGCCAAAAGGGGAGGCTAAGAAGGGCCAAGGTGGGCCCTCCTCACCTGCTGGCGTGGCGGGCCCACCAGCCGCGCCGCCAGGTGGTTTGGGGGCCCTGGCCCACCTCAGCCGTTCCCCCTTCGCGTACTTGACCCCCTGGGAACCCTAACACACAGAGGACGGCCATCGAAATATTCCGCCGCCTCCACGAGGCGGAAAACACCAGAGAGCGAAAAGCTCCCCTGCAGGAAGAAATCTGTCGGGGGAAATTCCCTCCCGGAGGGGGAAATCATCGCCATCATCACCGTCATCGAGCTGGACTTCATCGGGATCATCATCATCATCTCCACCGCCAACATCATCATCACCACCGCTGCACCCCGTCTCCGCTGTAACATCTAGGGCTAAATCTTGTCTATTTCATAGGGGAAACTCTCCCGGTGTTGATTACTCTTGTTATTGATGATATTGGGTGAAACCATTGGATTAAGGTTTATGTTCAGATTGTTATTCATCATCATATCACCTCTGATCATGTTCCATATGATGTCTTGTGAGTAGTTCATTTAGTTCTTGAGGACATGGGAGAAGTCTTGATGTTAGTAGTGAACTATGTTGAGTAATATTTAATGGTTTGATGCTTAAGTTGTGGTGTTATTCTTCTAGTGGTGTCATGTGAACGTCGACTACATGATACTTCACCTTTATGGGCCTAGGGGAATGCACTGTGTATTCGTTTGCCAATTGTGGGGTTGCCGGAGTGACAGAAACCTGAACACCCGTTGGTATATCGATGCATGAGGGATAGCAGGATCTCAAAGTTTAAGGCTGTGGTTAGTTTATCTTAATTACTTTCTTGTATTTGCGGATGCTTGCAAGGGGTATAATCACAAGTATGTATTAGTCCTAGGAAGGGCGGTGCATTAGCATAGGTTCACCCACACAACACTTATCAGAACAATGAAGATTAATCAACTATATGAAGCGAAAGCACTTGACAATATTCCCCTGTGTCCTCAAGAACGTTTGGTCATTATAAGTACAACAACCGGCTTGTCCTTTGCTGTAGAAAGGATTGGGCCACTCGCTGCAACTATTATTACTGCATTTTATTTACTTGTACTTTATTTATCTGTCATATAAAAAACTCCTAAAAACTTGTCTGTGAGCATTTACAGTGAATCCTTCATCAAAACCGCTTGTCAACACCTTCTGCTCCTCGTTGGGTTCGACACTCTTATTTATCGAAAGTACTACGATACACCCCCTATACTTGTGGGTCATCAGGTATCTCTAAGGTCTAGATATTTTCTGGTAAAATGTTTGAGCAACAAGGAAGACAGTGTAGAGTCTTATAATGCTTGCAATATATTTTTATATAAGTCTTGCTGTACCGGTTGATATCCTGTGTTTGTTTCAAACAACCTTGCTAGCCTAAACTCTGTACTGAGAGGGGAATGTTTCTCGTGCATCCAAACCTTGAGTCAAAACCCATGTCATTTGTGTCCACCATAACTACCTATTATGTGGTATTTCCTGCCATTCCAAGTAAATACTTCATGTGCTACCTTTAAACTATTCAAAACTTTATTACTCTTTATTTATGTCAATGTTTTATAACTCATGAGGAAGTTATGTGGCGTTTTCTCTATCACCTTGTCATTTACTCATGACAGACTTTCACCAATTGACTAGTGGCATATACATCCGCTTATCCAATAACTTTGCAAAAAGAGCTAGCAAATGGGGTGCCCAATCCCAATTAATTATAACTTTAACCGCTTAATTCTCTTCACATTTTTGCCCTGATCCAATCAGATAAGCAATGATACCAGTGAATAACTGCATGTGTAAACAAAAGAGAACAAGAGGGATGATTTGCCCTGCTGGTAGAAATAACGTCCTTCATGGGAGCCGCAAAGTCTGGTTGACAAGGGGGTTAGAGTGCCCACTACCATTCGTTGACAACAACAAACACCTCTCAAAAACTTATTTTATGCTCTCTTTATGATTTCAAAAACTTAAAAAGCTCTAGCACATGATTTAATCTCTACTTCCCTCTGCGAAGGGCCTTTCATTTACTTTATGTTGAGTCAGTTTACCTACTTCTTTCTATCTCAGAAGCAAACACTTGTGTCAACTTTGTGTGCATCATTTCTTATATGCTTACTTATTGCACTTGTTATATTACTTTGTGTTGACAATTATCCATGCGATATACATGTTGAAAGTTGAAAGCAATTGCTGAAACTTAAATCTTCCTATGTGTTGGTTCAATGCCTTTTACTTAGAATATATTGCTTTATGAGTTAACTCTTATGCAAAGTTTTTTGATGCTTGTCTTGAAAGTACTATTCATGAAAAGTTTTTGCTTCTATGATTCAGTTGTTTACTCTTTATCTATTTGTTAGCAAATTATAGACCATTGCCTTGAATCACTTCACTCATGATATGATCCTTGCAATATTATATGATCAATATTATGACGGTAGCATGTCACTTCAAAAATTATTTTGTTTTTATCATTTACCTACTCGAGGACTAGCAGGAACTAAGCTTGGGGATACTTGATACGTCTCAAACGTATCTATAATTTTTGATGTTCCATGCAGGTTTTATATAAATTGCCACAAGTTTTATATGCACTTTATATCATATTATGACATTTATGGGCCTAACCTATTAACAAGATGGCACAGTGACAGTTCCTGTTTATTTTGTTTGTGCATTGCAGAAAAGGTCAAAAAATAAAAGTGCTCAGAACAATCTGGAAAAATTCCAGAAATTCTAAAATGCCAAAAAACTGCGTGGGCCAAAAGGACAGCTCCAGAAGTGGCCCAGAAGACCCCGAACCACGCTAGGGCACAGACAAGAAGATTTTCTTCTGAACGCGCCGCCACATGGTGATGCTGCCTCGGGTGTCCCCTCGCGCCGCCCTTCGGACTATATATTGCCCCCGTCATAAAAACCCTAACCCCCGAAGCATTTCTCCAAAAAAGCTCCGTAGCTCCGCCGCCATCCAGAACAAGATTCGGGGGACAGAAGTCTCTGTTCCGGCACCTTGCCGGGATGGAGAATTGCCCCTGAAGCCATCTCCATCGACTCCACCGCCATGTTCATCACTGTTGCTGCCTCTCATGATGAGGAGGGAGTAGTTCTCCTCCGAGGCCAAGTGCTCTACCGGTAGCTATGTGGTTTATCTCTCTCTCCCATGGTGTGATCTTTTTGTGATCATGAGCTTTGTAATCTAATTGAATAAGTAGATGCTACTCTTTATCTATTATGCCACTCTAGAGGTTACTTTAATATGAACTCCGGAGTCACTCTCCACGGTGTGAAGGTGACGGTGTGCGCATCGTGTGTGACTCCTTTATAACGTTGTGGCGTTTGTTTACTCAGACTTTGAGGTGTGCTTTTATAGCTGTACGCAATGAATGGTGTTCGTTATCCAACAAGAGAGTGTTTGAGAGTAGCTTTATTTATTCAATTATGAGGTCATTGTTAAGAGTGTCCACTAGTAAAAGTATAATCCCTAGGCCTTATTTCTAAGCATTGAAACACCGTTTACAACAAGTTCTGCTATATGTTTGCTTGCTGCCATTTTTATTTCAGATTGCAATTACTACTTATAATCATCCATATTACTTGTATTTCACTATCTCTTCGCTGAACTAGTGCACCTATATATCTGACAAGTGTATTAGGTGTGTTGGGGACACAAGGGACTTCTTGTATCTTAATTGCAGGGTTGCTTGAGAGGGATATCTTTGATCTCTACCTCCCTGAATTCGATAAAACTTGGGTGATTCACTTAAGGGAAACTTGCTGCTGTTCTACAAACCTCTGCTCTTGGAGGCTCAACACTGTCTACAAGAATAGAATCGTACGTAGACATCACCCGTGCGGCGAAATTTAATTTTGGAAAATGACCACATTCTAAAATTGCGAAGATTTCGAAATTACTGAAATGCAAAGAGAGCTTACGTTTGAAGGTTCTTCATATTTCGAAAACTGTTCAAAATGGGAAGTTATTCGGATTTGAATTCTTTAATGTTTACGAAATGGACAAATTTGAAAGGCACTTAATAGTTTGAAATATTCAAATTTGAATTTTTACCGTACGACATAAATAGTCAGCATTTATTTTTATGTGGCGACTTTGATATATTTATTGTATTTTTCTATTGGGTATGTTTAGATTTATTGATTTTCCAGCATTTAACACTTAAGAAAAAAGGGGAAAAATTCTGACGTGTGGGGCCGCTGTGACGTCGTGATGACGTCACAGGGCCAGAACTGGTCGGATCGGACGCGGCGACGCCGTCGACGCCGGCGTCGCGACACTGTGAGCTGGGACGCGCGTCGGACGCGCCTCGTCGCGCTACCCGTAGGTGGCGACGCGCGGACGCAACAGAGGGCAGCGGGCGCGGCGGCGGCAATTCCGGCTCGCGCGCGGCGGCCCGACGGCTATTTCTGGCGAGGAGGGAGAGGTCGCGGCGGCGGAGCTCCCCGCGGGCTTCGATCCGTCGGGGGAGGAGCGGAGAGGCGGAGGCGCTCGCCGGCGAACCCTGGCCTCACGGGAGAGAGGGGGTTCTGTGCACGCTTTTGCAGAATGGCCCCTGGGTTTTTCTGATTTTGCAATTAGGTCATTTGTGGGGAGTTTTCTGCAATTACTTTGCGCCAAAAATCGCGCGGGAGCTTGTCCGGACCGCCGGATCCAGATAGGACGACGCGGGGGCGTGCGGGCACCGTAGATGTGCGTCTCACATCTACAGTGCACACCGACGTGGCTCAATCCTGTCCGTCCGTTTCGCCGATCGGACAGCCGACGTTTACGGGTGACGTGGCCAAACGGGTGGGGGCTGAAAGGGAGAGCTTTTATATATAGATAGATAGATTTCTAAGTAAAAATTGAGCTCTCTGTTCTTACAAAACTATATCCCAGAAATCAGCGGGATGGCAGCGGGCAAGTGATCCCGAGAAAGATAGAAAGTGATAAGATCAGGAGGCATTTGTCACATTCCGATCAAATCTTCCTTCACATGACAGTACAACGCACAACTCGTAATTGTCAGATCCACCGATAACACACCGACAACGCACAGTAGAATGATCCCCCAAATTCCGGGCAAGGCGTCGAGAGCAGAGCAGCGGCGGCGGAGCTATCAGCTGGCGTGCGCGGCCGCGGTGGGCGGGTCGCAGGAGAAGACCTGGTTCGGGAGCCGCCACGCCTCCGCCGCGCCGAAGCACATGTCGTCGAGCGCCTCGCTGCGGCACCACCGGCACCTGCTCCCTCGGCCGCTCGCCAAGCACTCGCCGCGCGTCGCCAGATCCCGGCACTCCGCCTCGGCCGGCCCTGACCCAGAAGCGACCTTGCCCTTGCTCTTTCCCGCCGGCGCAGCCGCACCGACCGACGCGGCCGCGGCGAAGACCAGGAGAAGCGCGATCACCAGCAGCGCTCCGGATCTGGCCCTCGCCATGAGGTAAAAAGCCAAGGTCTGGAACTCCGGAGGACGGGTTCGATCGAAAATGCGGTCTGGTCTCGAATTCTCGATGACGTTTCACGCGTATATTTGGACTATGGCTGGCCATTGAGCGAATATGAGCTTCTCCACTTGAGCTGGCCCAGCGCTGCATGACCCGACACGCCAGTAAAATGGCAAGTGGCGGCCCTTTGGGCTGTGCCGTGCGGGGCCGAAGGCTTCAAATCGTAATTGGCCTGGCACAAGAGATAAAGGGCTGGTCCAAAGACATGGCTGCGGGCCGGCCTATGTGCTTTTTCATCCTTTGGGCTACTTAAAACAAATGAAGAGAAGTTCTAAAAAGTTGACAAAAATTAGAGAATAATCTGAAAAGTGAGAAAAAAATATAGATATTATATTTCAAAACATGACTCTAGTTACAAGCTCTACTAAAAAAAGGCAAAGTGTCATATGGGGGAATGTTGAGTTCTATTGGTAGCCGCATTAAAACCTTTAAGGTGCAACTCCCTTGGGGAAAAAACCTGACAAGGAACAAAGTACTGCTCGCCTAAAAACTTAAAATTATAAAAGGAAAACATTACAAAAGGAAAATTATTTACAAGGATTACAATTATTCTTCTCGTTGTTCACCGCCTAGATATGGATTTTTGAATCGTGGATGACTAATGTATGATATTCCTGTCAAGATCACGGTCATTAGTGTTTCATATCACTTGTGCGACTGTTCTTCATCATCAACTTGCTCCTCATTGTTGATTTTGCGCCGTTGAGGTATGTTGCTCACTCGACCCGTCATCAGAAAATATGGGTGTTGCTACTATTAGTGTCGAAAGAGCTCGAGGAAGAGGATGAACCAAATATCTTTCCCCACGCTCCTTTCTTCAAACCAGTCAATGGTGGTGGTGGAGACCGTTGCAGCCAAACTCCGACATACTTTTGATCGTACTTATCGTAAATTTTAGAAAGCCTATTGCGAACATGAGGGAAGTAAGCAGAATAATCTACATTTATGACATCAGTTAAGAGTGAGAGAACATTTCCACACCCTACAAGTAAGCCCGAAGATCCATAATAAATGCAAATGCATATAATAGAATTTTTTTCGGATAGTTGAAATATTTACTTTTCATAGCAACAATAGCATCAGACAGAATCAAAATTACCTTCATATGCTTTCACGTGACTAAAAATTTATACACTATGATGCGATATTGAACGAGATATCCCATATAACGGGATATAAACCATAGGCAAAACAACAGTTGAATCGGAAAGACGCTAACAAAAAACTAGCAAAACTTCAGCTGTTCAGCAACATGCCAATCATTAACGGTGAGTAGGGGTATTCCGTTATTGGTAGGGTAATTTGCATCAAGAAAAACCATAAAACCATCTTTATGTGAAACAAGATTCTTGAATATCGTAAATTCTCAGCGGGCTACACACGCCAGGGCACTTCCTCTGCCACCAATTATCTCTTCTGAAGTGCACGTTCAGTACGTACAAACCAACAAAAATGCTAATGTTATCCCTTAATCAAAGGTGCACGGGCCACTAAAACACGCTGATTTTCTCTCTCTCTAACAGGCAAGCTGAACTTGATTTGCCGGGTCTTCATCGTCTTCGCTGTGGTGCCAACAGCGTGCAAATTCCTTGGAATCCAAGCAGGCCTGCTTTGTGGACCAGGGAGAAGCAAAGCACGTAGTTACAGTCTCCACTTTAGGCAGCAGGCATGCTCAGCTCAGCTCAAGCTTCAAAACGGGTAGCATAGCAAGCAAGGTAAGCTCCCGAGCTTCGCGTCGAAACTTACCAAAGCAATCACGCGCTGACCTCGCTGGATCAGTTCAATCCGATTTGATTTGGTCTGATCCCCGTCGACCAACCAGTGACTGGGCAGGGCACGCAGTTTCAGTTCGCCATGCCTTCGGACTCTCCGGTAACCTCCGAAAGCATTTGAAGAAAGCTGTTGGAGAAAAGCTAAGACTCTCTCCGGCCTAAACGAGTCAGCATCGCAAAGCTTGGGGTACATCAGCAATGTCCCTCACGGGGTACCATTTTGCGCGTGTTTTGTTCCCTGGTAATGGAATCTGACTTAACCAACTGACAACCATTTCCCAATCATCATAGTTCATACAGAATCACCACACTTCTTTTTTTGCCGAAGCAGGCAGGATCACTGCCGGAGCACCACACATCGCATCGCAGTGGCAAAGTTTACAACATTATCATCGATCCCGCACAACGGAAAGGAGAGGTGGGTGGCTGTAAATTAACCCTGCGGGTTCAGTCGTGGGCGTGCAAGGGGCCCGTCAGGGAAGCCAGCACGAAGCTTCCTCCGGCAGGCCCTCTGACGTGATGCCTCCTCCGCCCGCCGGCTCTTGCGCCACCTTTCTTAACCTCTTCCAGCGTGGAGTGGTTCAGGTTAACATAACGCACACGAGCTTCATTTGTCCATTCCATTGCGAGGTTTCTGTTTGTGGGCAACAGGCGGGGAACAATTCGGGTCCAGTGGGTGATGTACTCGTTGTGTCCTGCAGTTGAGCTGAATAATAAAGTATAGATAGATATATTGCATCGGCAATGACATAAACATGTATATATATACCGTAAGAAATGTGGTATAAATTGCATGGGCGGCGTCTTGTAACTTGTCTTGGACCTGGCTTCTGGTTCAGATGGTGTGAAAGCACGCAGATGAGGCAACGACAGACAAGCGCCAAATGTTTCAGTCAATAAAAGGTTTGCAATCGGCGTTTCGAAGCTTCCGCAAAAGCCAACTGCGATTTGATGGAAAGACAATTATAACAGAGAACTAAACAGACCTAGTTACTTTGATCAGATTGTAGGTATTGTCCATAGGAGACTTCCAAATGGATAATGGTGGATATACCTAGTACTCCTACTATCTTGCATCCGACGACACCGGCATATAGCTTGCTTACGGCGATGTTCTCCATGTTTTCATCGGATATTCGAACGAACCAAGTATTTGTCTACTTCACCTCGCGTGAAATGCTGATACATGTGTCAATTATACGTTAATGTTTGAAATTGGCCGGTGATCGTATTCAAGACAACTCGACAGCACAAGTTCACCATGTATTATTTGTAGGATCCTCTGTTGTCCAGCATACTACAATACTCTCTCCGTTTTTATTTAGTTCACGTTCTGGGTTTAGTCAAAGTCAAACGTTTGATCAGATATTTTAGAAAAAATATTAATATGTACAATGTAAAATTTACATTATTAGAATTGTCATAAAGTATACTTTCATACTATGTGCATTTGGTATTATGGATATTCATTTTTTTTTCTTATATTCCTGGTCCTGATAAAATTTGACTTTGACCAAACCTAGAACACGAACTAAATAAAAACGTAGGGAATAACAAGTGTGTAATTTCGCCCAAGTTACTTGCGATTTAATTCGGCTTGGACCATTGGCTCGACAGAAAGCAAGAAGCATGAGAAAAGGTCCCGTGAAATTTCCCTCGCTCCCCGCCGTAAAATACTGCCCGGCCGGCGCCGCATTGGACCGCGCCCCTATATATACACCAGGCGCGCACGCGCAGACGCGCGCACGCTTCACTAACTTAGCTTTCAAATAGAGGATTCCGAAGCTTTTCGCTAGGTTGCACATCAAGGCCAATGGCGAGCACCGAGGTCTCCAACCCGCCGTCGTCGTCGAGGCGCCTGTCCCCGAAGGGGAGCTTCAGGCTGAGCCTGCCAGGCCTGCTTGCCTGCGGCCACTGCAAGGCCACCACCGTGTCGCCCCCGGACTCCCCCACCGGCGCCGGCGCGAGGTCCCTGTCGTCTTCCGCCTCGTCGTCCACGGGGACGACGTCACGCAGGCGGGAGCGCGACCGGCAGGCGGAGCTCCGAGAGATCTTCCGCCACTTCGACCGCGACATGGACGGCCGGATCTCCGGCCTGGAGCTCCGCGAGTTCTTCCTGTCAATGGGCGACGGCGGCGCCGCGGCCGCGCTGGAGCTGGACGCGGCCGGCGGCGACATGATGCTCGGGTTCGAGGAGTTCGTGAGGATCGTGGAGCAGAAGGGAGGGGAGGAGGAGGAGCGCGAGGACCTTCGCCGTGCGTTCCAGGAATTTGAGGCCGTGAAGGGCTCCGGCCGGATCACGCCGCGCGGCTTGCAGCGCGTGCTCAGCCAGCTCGGCGACGACCCGTCGGTGGCCGAGTGCGAGGCCATGATACGCGCCTACGATGACGACGGCGACGGCGAGCTCGACTTCCACGATTTCCACCGTATGATGAGCCATGACTAGCGACCGATGCGTTCGCGCGGCTTGTTACTTCACTATGATTTCACTGTTAATTACTCGTTGCATACGAGCCTGCGTGTGTGTGCGCATGCGTATGTGAGTTTTGTTTTACCGGATGGTGTGGTTCGCTGTTCCCCTGTACGTGTGACGCGCGCGCATATGCGTCGTGGGTTTGAACGTGATATGCCATGTGTGTGTTTCGATTCCCATGTTTGCGCGCTCGAGACTTTACTGGCACATACGGAGTGACTCTCTACTCTCTCAAAACTGTCCCTGGACGTAAGGATGTCAATTTTATTTAGGCCTCCTTTCTTACCCTATTAGCCCAAGTAAATTGTCTCCCCGCCATATAGACCTCCCTCAAGGACAAGCTATCAATTACAACATTGAACAAGTGAGGCCAATGACCGTCAATTCTACCCCTACTTTTTTTGTGACGATACCTCATCATATTGAAATCCCCTCCTATAAGAATAGGATGTGGGTTATCCTTAGCTAGATTAACCAATTCTCGAAGAAAAGCAGCCTTATATTCTTCTTGGTCAGCACCGTACACAGCAACCAAACTCCATATTTAGTTGTCGGACTTGTTGCGGATATGAAATTTAATATGAAAATCCCCATCGAAGCGGTCCAACAACACCACGGTATTAGTTTTGATGCCAAGTAGTATACCACCCGATCTACCTCGAGGGGGACAAGAATGCCAAGTACAGTCCACTCCACCTGAAAGACGGTCAAGTAGGGTATGATTTCCTGACTGAAGCATACAGATCATCAAAAGACCCCCGCTGAGCCTCATCCATGTCCACTTCAGTAACCTCTCCTACAAGATGTGATAGAAGTTGTGCATCTATTGATGCATTCGCATCATCATCATCTACATGTGATGTTACCGGTCTGCTCGAAACACTAGGTGACAACCTACGGCGATCATACTCTACATGTTTCAAAACGTTCGCCGAAAGTATCACCTCCTTTTCATTTCTCCCTAAACCAACGCCTACTGCTGACAACTTAGCAGATAAAGTAGATGTTGAAAAGGACAAAATTGACTTGGAATTCTGTGACGTACCAGCAGCATGGGTGTAAAACGACTCAGCTTTGCGACGCATCGCCTTCGCCATCGTATTCTCATCTGTCGCTGATGCTCCATCCTTCCCCGTGAGGTGACGTGAAGTATGATTGACTAGGGGTAAAAACACCCTCCTAACTATCCAACCTGGTTTTATTTTTCAGATGTTTTCCTTTACCTAGGCAAAGGCTTGAGGTCAAAAGGGCCGCATCTATTTGTGTTGTCCTTTTTCCTTGATGGGCCAGTGTCGGCCATGCGGCTTAGGGCCTCTGTCCACCGTATGATTCCTTGCTTTGGTGTGTTGTCTTGTGTTTTTGTATGTAGATGGCATTTAGAGTTTACTTCTTTTTAAATTTGTGGGGGTGTATTTTTATTGAAAGTTGTTCCATCATTCTCATAAATTTTACAACCCATTATTTCCACATTTTACTTTCTAATTTTAAACAATAAATAAAATCTCAATTGCAGCAATATCTGTAATTGTTATCAATACCAACCCCATTCGCAACAGAAAAACAGTTGAAAATACATTTGCAACCAAAGAAATTCAGCAACCCTATTTACATCTGAGATTAATGTTTTTTTGGTCAACACTACACAATCCATATATTTATAACAAACTGAGATATGTCATTTATACAAACTCAATCCATGTATTTTGAGTGGTCAAACATATGAATTATTTATTAGGAACAATAATTTTCTTGGAACGAAGTGAGTACATTAGCTTAACTGCGCGATTAATTGCTTGAAACAAGTACACACCACATTTCTCTTCGGATGTAAGAATAAACCACTCTGGCCGGTGATAACAATTTTAATTAGCATGCTATGCTCTTTGTGGTAGAAATCTTGCAATATTTTCGGGAATCTACATAGCTAAATTTTCATATTTATTTTCGTGCATCATATGTTTATTTGATAAACTCTCGGGGGACTTGCCTACACTAGATGATAATAAGCAGGTTGCTTAAGAACATGTCATTAAATTAAAAAAATCCAAATATGCAACATATTATAATACAAACTATTTTTTTTGTTGGTCATTACCCTAATCAATGTTGTTTCAATACCAGTCTAAAACATGAAAAAAAAATAACTTTGACTTGCTAGAAACATTGGACCATGAAAAAGTAGTGTCATTTGTTAAGTTCATAATAAGCTTCTATAAATATGTATACATCATGATACGCTAGAAACCGCTATTGAAAAATTTGTCAGGTCATACTTTTACAGATATTTACCATAAATAACCATAAATCATATAGATTCAAAATATTCATTACAAAAAGCACCACCTAATATTTAGTGATATTTCTAGTTATGTGATATGCAAACAAAAACCAAAATTATACTTAAAATACTATACATGCTAAAAGTAAAATATTGAGAATATAAAAGTTTAGTACAAATTGATTCGGCCAGGGTTGCATCAGCCCTGGCCATCTCACACTGTGAATCAGTGATTCTATATTGTTAACCAAAAATGACAGAATATAATTCGAGTGTAACTATATTTTAACATTCTCAATACTATTACAAATAGGAATTTTATGTTTTGAGATAGACCTTTTCAGACGGAAGGGAGTATTTTTCTAAAAGAGCTTTAATGTATATTAAAATTCACACAATTCTTAAAATAAAACCTATGAAACAACACACAAATAAAAATTACAAAAAGAAACATTTTTTTCTCATAGGAACTTTTGGAGGACGTACTTATGGCCGGCTATCATGGTTCTTGGTCTATTATTTCTAAAGACTAGTAATTTTACAAAGAAAATTTGGGCCAGCTCGTCATCTATGACTACACTTTTTTTAGATAAGTTTTATTTGGTTTGTAGCATTAAAAAACAAAATCTTTCATATGGTCTACTATGCAAATAACTCTAACATTTTTGACACAACTACGCCACACACAAATCTTATGGAAAATCATGTGTAAATCGTTCAATGCACTCAAACAAAATAAATTAATTTTCAATTGCACGTGATTAATCATGCCATGAGATTCATGAGCTATTTAGAGTTTGTACGATTTTGCAAAATTGGCAGAAAAGATGATGATGTGTATGCTGGATTGTAAACTTTGATGTTCTTACTTCTTATTAGTACTCTTTGTCCATGTTAATTTTGGCATGCAGTAACAGTCAGGTCTGCTAATGTATTGGTACATATGAATACGAGCACATGTTGTAATAGCCGCAGAGATTTGAACTGTTGTGTTAGTAGGAAGATTCCAGTCAGACCTTTCAAACTTAATAGATTAGAGGATTCTACCGATCCAGGCGGGTAAAATGAAGCAGACGTGGCAGCCGCACGCAATGATCCAATACCTTTCGTTCTCTTTAGCACTCATTTCTAATTCCTTTAGCTTGGGTCCATTTTGTAATGTTCTTACGGTCCACGGAGTACGTTTTGTTCTACTATGATATTGGTTTAGCTATTTATGAAAACGAAGATCTTAGAGCATCTCCAAGCATGACCCTCATAGTCATCCCAAACGTCCGGGCGGACAGCCCAGATGGCATTTGGCCCAAAATCCTCCATCCAACCGACTCCCCTATTGGCAGCCCAAACGTCCGGGCGGTCTGGCACACCCCAAAGGCAGCCCATATGTAGGGCGGGTTTGGGGCCGCCCGGACGCGTCCGCCACGTCGGATCTGTCAAGGCGGGCCTACCCAAATTTTCCCCTCAAATCGGACGGAATTCCTCTTCCACCGTCGCTCCGTCCAGTTTGCCCGCCCACTGTTCTCCGTCGCCGCCCCCGTTCGACTGCGCCGCCGTCCCCGAAGTCACAGACTCCGCGCCCAAGTCCGGGGCAGCCGCCGGAGCCCGTTGGCCGCATCGTTTCCGGTACGTTTTGCATCGGCCGATATCCACCTCGCTCTCAAAGTGTTTGTTGAAACGCCGGAGCCGGATTTTTGAGCAAGTTTTCATGTATGTAGGCATGAATTCTTCGTCCGATGAGGAGTATGATTACTCGGCCGTCAATGAGTTCATCATGTATGTAGGCATGAATTCTTCGTCCGATGAGGAGTATGATTACTCGGCCGTCGATGAGTTCATTTACAAGGAGTTCGTCGACGGGTCGAGTGATGAAGACAAGCTTGACGACGGAGACGAAGAGGACGCCATGTCCATGATGAGCATGCAAGAGGAAACGGAGAAGGAGGAGGATGTTCTTAACTTCAAGGGATCAATTAAGGGGTGGATCACCGTGGCCCGTGACAGGCTCAAAGGCGCTCGAGATCTCTATGACGATTACTTCAAGCGCCCGAAACCGGTGTTTCATGAAGGTTTTTTCTGACGCCGGTTCCGGATGAGCTCAAGGCTGTTTGAGCACATACAGGAGGAAGTCACAAAGTATGATGATTATTTCAAGTTGAGGTATGATTGCTGCTGGAAGCTATCCTTCTCCCCTATGCAGATCTGGTGGAACACATGTATGTCTTCGTGGGGAGGGACTGATTTTTAAATTGCAATGATTTGTGTCCGAATAATGTGAACTTTTATGTCCGGCTATTTTTATTTGTTTAGATACAATTATGAATTGTAATAACGTGGCGTGAACTATTTTCAACATCAAAACTACCTATATGATGGACGTGCATGGCTTGCATGGATTTGGGTTTCAAAATTTGATCATTGTAGTTGTAGGACACTACTTTTGGGGATGTCCGGTCGGTGTACGCGGACGCGTCCGGACGCGTCCGCGGTCACTTTGGAGGCCGGATTTGGGGCCTCCGATTGGAGATGCTCTTACTACCATCTTGTACACGGAAGCAAAAATTACAGTCACACTTGGCCACGAAGCAAGCAATCAAGCCGTTAATCAAACTCTTTTTTGATGTGGTGTCGACTGTCGACATATCGGCAGGATCAAGCCAAAACACGTGCCGCCCAGGTGTCCGGACACGGTGGCGTCAGCCTGAGAATGGTGCGGGTGTGTTTGGTTTTTTTGGTGCGGATCCGTATCTGGTTTCCATTTGGTTGGGCTGTAATGGATAGAAAAGAGAAGTGGACTGGGGCGGTGCGGCTGGAGGAAAAATATGGACTCGTGCGGTGCGGCATGGTTTTCAATGGATTGGGTTCAGCCCACGGGTTCAACCCGCACTCCCGCACTGCACGCCCCAAAGTGGCCACTCTGCGCATGGCACGAGGGAGCTGACCTGGTTCAGTGTCACGTTACTCTGCGTCTAGTCGTCTTCTACTCTACTCAGGAACTGCTCCCTATAATAAATAAAAAAACGTGACCAGCAGGGGGGAATCCTGCGATATTTTAATTAAGCTTGAGGTGTGCGACGAGGGTAGATCCCAGCTGCTCCCTATAATCCATGAGGGTCCATATAATCGTCTCTAATCAACATAACGACATTTTGATACAAAATAATTTGTACACGAACTATGTGTGTGTTGACGAGGAGATTCCATTTCAGTGCTCGGTTTCAAGTTTCATCAGTTGCAACTTCTTAGTTTTGGACCGAAGTTCATACCATTTTTAGTCGAATTCGTCACACTCGTTCGAAAGTTTGAAATTTCCTTTGGCAAGTAAATCCATCTCGCCTTTTCCCACAACTTTCGTCTTATAACTTTTTCGTTTTGGCAGACATATACGAGTAGATATTGTACTGTATGTATTTATGCATGCGTTTAGACTCTGCTGTTGTTCAACCTCGACGTCATGAACTCCATCATACTCATGGTAACCTGCGAACACATGGTATTTTCATGTGTCTCACTTTACTTTCACCCCTCCCCAGACGGCGCCAGGGGCGATTTCACCCGCCGCTGGCTCCTCCTCCCCACCGCGTGCCGGCCTCGGCCGCGACGGTGGCGGCACCCCTCCGCTGCCAAAAACGGTGGTTGGGGGGATGGTCCTTGCTCAGGTCTGGGGGTGACCGGCCCGTGGGGACGGAGGACGCCGGGCTGGTGGGCCCGGGCGGAGGCGAAGCTTCTTCTTAATTAATGAATTAGGCAAAGTTTTTGCCTTCGTTTAAAAAAAACTTTACTTTCAAAACTCTTTGTGGTCTGCACTTTAATGCATCGTTCGATGCTGCCGCAAAGTTCGTTGGCACCGGCATAACTCCTACCACGTCGTCCGCCACCATGCCGTGCCATTGTCCTGCTAGTGAATTTCTGGTCAAGTAATTCTGAACTTGTAATATAATTTTTAGACTTTCCTTTTAAAAAGAATTTATTAAATCCAAATCCTGGAAAAAAGTCCGATGCTTTTTAGCTGTTACGTGGCATCATGGTTTATCCGGATGAAGAAAAGAAATGTACTACTCGCTCCGATCAGAAGTGGTTGACACAGTTTTGTGTAAATACGGACATATGTAGACACTAAAATATGTTTAGATACAACCATATTTATAGAAATCCGTTACAATCATTTCCAATTGAAGAGAGTAGTGTATATTTCACGTATATTTATTTACAAATTTTATAGGATTTTTCAAATTGCAAAGAGTAGCATTAAATCATCCAGTACGAAACTACACTGTACATTTTAGCTAAGCTGACCCGTACAGCAGGTCACCACCTAGCAGCTAACCTCCAGCTACGGCAGTAGGAACCAGCCAAAAAAAAGCTACGGCGGTAGGAACCAGCCAAAAAGAAGCTACGGCAGTACAAAGATGCCTAGTACTCCGTACCAGATTTCTGAGGAATCCACGGGTTGGATCCACGATTTAAGCCCAAATTTTCTAGGTGGAGCGGTGTGGTGCGGGTGGAAAATCCGTGCGGGGCGGGGCGGTGCGGATTAACGGACAATTTTTTTTCGTTTGGCCTGGGCTGGTGTATTAGATTAGGAAAAAGTCCATTTTCAACCCTGAACTTGTAGTGATCCGGCGAAATGAACCCTAAACTTTAAATCACTGTCGTTTATACCCTGAACTTACGAATCCCAGTCTAAATCTGACCCTGGAACTGTCTGGAACTGTTTGGTACACCGGGAAAGAAACAATCCCGAGCAGGAAAACACGCATCGTCTCCTTCCTCTCTACACACACATGGGAGGGCATGGCAGCAGTGCACGCACGGGCCACACGCACGTACCCACATCTAGCTAGCTAACATGCACGCCTTAAATCCTAAGCTAATCCTAGCTTAGCTAGCTAGCCCGCACGGGCTAACACGAGCGCACGCACGCCTCGTATCCCAGCTACCTAGCTAGCATGCGCAGTGAACGTTGCGCGGTGAGCTCGGGGCTGTGGCGAGCAGGCGTGGCGGGCGAACGCGGCGCGGACAAGGCAAAGGGGCGCGGCGTCTGGACAGTGAGCGTGGACCTTGCGCTGTGCGTGGCCGGCGAGCGCGGACGGCTGGTAGACGCGACAGTGGCAGTGCTCGGCTCGACGGCGGTGCTCGGTGTGGACGAGGCCAAGCGGCGTGGCGTGTGTCGAGTGAGCGCGACGCTCGTATGGCGCAGCACGCGGCCGGTGAACACGGCGAAGCGCGCGTCCGGTGAGGTGCAGACGACGCGGCCGGGGGCGCGGCGTGGACCTTGCGCAGCATGGCCGAGTGCGCAGCCGGCCGCTTCCGCGAAGGCCCGCACCCGCCCTCGTCCCTGTGCGGCGCGCACGGCCTCGAGCCCTGACAGAAGCGCGGCGAGCATGGCGGCGGCCGCGACGGCGTCCCGCTCCCGCGCATGTGCGCCCGCCCGGCCTACCCTGCTCTTTCGCCGCGCGCCCCCACCCTGGCCTCTCCTGCTCCTTCGCCGCGCCCGCACACCACGGCTTCCGCTCCTCCGCCGCGAGCGCCCGATCCAGTCGTACGTGTAAAAGGAAAAAAATTGGGTTAAGGAGATGAATATGACATATGGGTCCCACTGTCAGTGAGAGTAACCTGTATTCCCGGTCGGGATTGTTTCTTTCCCAGTGTAGCAAACAGCTCTAGGGTCTGATTTAGACCGGGATTCGTAAGTTCAGGGTACAAACGACAGAGATTTAAAGTTCAGGGTTTATTTCGCCGGACCACTACAAGTTCAGGGTGACTTTTTCCATTAGATTAATACTATGTGGTGTGGGGTGGATACGGGGTGGGCTTGGTGGCGAGCGCGTATCCGCGTAGCGTTGTTTTCCCGATCGACCCAACGGTCGGTTCGCCCGATGCAGTCGGTTCGAAATTCGAAATAAATATCCCCTGCCCCACCTCCGTCCATCCTCATTCTCCTTCCCCTCCCTTCCCCGATCTGTTCAAGCCACCAGCGCCGCCGCCGATTCGAAGCGCCCACCTCGTCGCCATGGATTTGCCCAAGCGAGTCCCTCCCCAAGGTCAGTAGGGATCTCTGATTGTACCCTCCTTAATTTCCTCAAGCCTTCCTTCCGTCGCTTTCCTTAATCGATCCAGCCCTTGTTTGTTTCCACGCGCAGGTTCCCCCGGAAGGTATCCCAGGGAGATGGCGGCGCCCAGGCCCACGGAGGCCGACGAGAACGCGACCCCGAGGCGCCCCGTGCCTGCGAGGTCCGCCTCTCCCCAGCGGAAGAGGGTTCTGGGGGTGAGGAACGGCGGCAGCCTCGGGCAGGGCGGCGCGTCGGCGCAGCCTAAGGTCGCGGCGCCTACCCCGCCGTCTCCCGCCGAGGGCCGCGTGGGGGCCTACGACCCGAAGACGAACTGCACCACGCCGCGGCCGGAGTTCCTGCGCTACGACCCGAAGCGGAGCGCCGAGATCCTGCTCCGGCTCGAGCGCGAGGCGGCGGAGGCGGAGGAGTGCTCCGGTCTCACCTCGGGCACCGAGATCTCGGAGGCGGTGTGCTCCGGGTCCTCCTCGGCCAGGGACAGCGACTCCGAGTGCGACGATGCTGATGATGACGAGAAGGAGGAGGTGTTGCCGGCGCAGGGAGGCCGCTGGGCGCGGCGGCTGTTTCTGCGTCTCGTGTCCGCGGCCTGCTTGTTCTGCTACATCAACTGTATGAGTTCCGCTCCTTTCCCTGCTACATCAGAAGAGCCTCTCAGTTTTGGTGGATTGAATGGGAGCACGTACGATCACGAAGTGTTTTCTCTGCTGGGGCCAGTTGACATGATGGGTTTAGAGGGTGGACCTGGAGGAGATATAGGTCAAATTGTGTACTGGGACAGTGAAGATGGTATCCCCTTGCAAGGCCAAGGAGGTTCTCCCAGCAATTTCATGGCATTTGCGATGATGGGATTGGCAGATTATTGCCTTGATGTTCCTTTTGGGGAATTTTCGTGCCAAATCTGTGATGATAGCAGTGAGATTGTGGATGTTCTGAAGGAAGATTCTGAAATAGGCAAGCTGATTTCAGAAGAGAAGGCTGAGCAAAGCAGTGAAGTTGTATGCTCGGGTGGAGATGTCATTGGGGATTCCTTTGGTTCCACCCACAGCTATGATATGGAAGAAGACTCCATGGACAAAAGGGAAGATGATTCAGAGCACTCCATGGAGAAAATTATGGAATCAGAAAACGTGGTGGTGGAGAATGAAGACAAGGGTTTGGGAAGTGAGAAATTGGATAAGGAATTCGACTCATGGGAGTATGAGAACACAGCAGGAGCTGCCAAGGAACTCGTTCATATGGTGAAAATTTTCTGGTCTGAAGTGAAACCTCATTTGCTGAAGATGTTGGCATGCTTGTCTGTTGCAGGCTTTGTGACTGCTATGCTCAAGTATTCCAAAAGATCTCGCAAGGTAAATGTGCCCGTGTCACAACGTATATCCTCAGCTCCACCAGCGCGAGTACCAATCTTGGCTCCTCATAATGCTGCACAACTGCCGGTGTTTCATTCAGAGCAACCTGTGCAACAGGCAATGACCAAACAAGAGTTGTCTTCCTTCTTAGAGCTTCCTGTGCAATCATTGTTACCCAAGCCAGATCCATCTTTCAGCCTTAATGTTCCCTCAGTTGGTCATAGGAATCATCATCAGAAATTTCAGCAAGGGGATGTTGGCAGTGTAAGGGGTTCAGATGTTATAGATCGTACAGATATTGACAAATCAAAGCCACCAGTGGTCCAGTTGCTTGGAGAGTTCTCATTTGTGGATACAGGCAGCTCAAGAGGGAGGTCTGTGAAAGATTCAAATCGGCATGGTGGAGATACCATGGTTCAGGAATCGGTGTCTTTGAAAGAGGATATGGTGAAGATGCAAAAGGAATCTGACAGAAATCAAAGCCCCGGTGCTAGAGCAGCAACAAAGAAGGTAAATTCTACTCCTTTTGGGCAGATTGTGAAGCATTATTTTAAATTATTGCGTGGCAAGTGTGTTTGCATAATATGGGATATCCTATCCAGATGATACATAGGTTTAATTGGTTCCTGTCCAAAACAAAATACGTAGGTTTAATTGGTTTGTTCATTCTTCAAGAATTCAGACGCTTAGTTTTTATCTTAAATTCTTAGAAAACGAGCACGCTTAACTGGAATCCGCACCAAACAGGTAGTTGTCCCCATGTTACTCTGTGATTTAGTTATTTTCTGCAAAGTAGACATATGTACAGAAGTAGTTAGCCTCCAGGTTAATACATTCCGGTACAAGTAGTGTCTGGTGGGCAATGTTGGGAGAAGAAAATCAGCCATTGGTAGTGGACTTTTACTTTCATTGAACAATGTCAATTTAGCACATAATGAGGTGTGATCGATGGTACTACACCTTAATATTTAGATCGAGACTGCAGCTCACCACTGCTTCTGTTCAGATTTACCTTATCATTACACTGCAGAAATCAGAGTGTTGTCAAGCATATTTTTTTTTCATACACTGTATTCAAGCTTGTTATTCACTTGACGTGTGGTTCTTTGTTAACAGGAGAGTGCAGCAGAAGAAGATAGGATGGATTCTACACCGACTCCACTGAGACGTTCAACTCGCCTCCGGAAGAAGGTTTCTCCGTGAGCCAGACAAATCAGGATGCATTTTGTTGATGGAAGATGCTGATTCTTCCTGGTGGCCTGTGGGAGACATCATCTAGTTTGGTTTTCAGAAAAACCTGTAAATTCTGCATTTGACATTTGACGCTGTTGTACTCAGTAGCTGCGCGTAGAAGACCTGCAGTATGTTTGGTTTCCAGAAAAACCTGTAAATTCTGCATTTGACATTTGACGGCTCTTGTACTCAGTAGCTGCGCGTACGCGCAATGGTTAAAACATGTGTACATTGGACAAGATAGTCTTTACATACTTTATCCAATTGAGTGAGCATTTAGTTAGTCTCTGAAACCTAAGGTTAATGGTGTGATTTGTGAACACGTGCGGATGCTCGTTGTTTCGTGATTGTTGGCCACCGGATATACATAACACAAGGATGTCATAACTCATAACTTACTGAATCATTTCTCTTCTTCAGTTAAGTTCAGGTTGGTCCGAGTTCTCCCTCCCCCGACCCTCCCGACCCCTTCTCCCTCCCGCGACCCGCGCCGCCCCCGCGGCGGCCGGGCCGCGCCCTCCGCCCCTCGGCCCCTAGCCCCCCTCCCCTCCTCCCTCCCGCTGCCGCCGGGGTGTGCGCCGGCCCTTGGCCGCGCGGCGCCGCCGGTGGCGGCGGATTGAAGCTTTTCCCCTCCTTGTTCTAGGGCGGCGCGGGGCAGCCCTAGTCAAGGCGGTGCTCCTCGGCGGCGACGGTCCGGCGCGGCGGCGGGCTTCTCCTGGTGCAGCACGGGTGGCCAAGGTGGTGGGGTGCTGCCGTTGGTGGCTGGGGCAGCGGTGGTGAGTCCGGCCCTGCAGGCCCAGATCTGGGCCTTTGGGCCCGATCTGGGTTTGGGCGGGTCTGCCTCGTTGCCCCCCGGTTTGGCCGGATGAGCAGCTCGAGACGGAGATGACAGTGGTGACGTCACCCTTGCTGCAGCGTGGCGGTGGGATCTTCACGGGCTTAGCTAGGTCCGGCTGAGCCTATGGAGAAGGAGAGGGTAGCGGCGTTGGTGGCCTAAGTGCAGCAGCATGGCGGCGGGGACTTTACGAGCCCCCGGGCTCGGCCGGGCCTACTTGGCCTGGTGTGTCCCTACTGCCGTGTCCGGTCGGCACCCGCCGATGGCGGTGGAGGACGTCCTCCAGGTGGCTGCGCTGCTGTCGCCCTCCAGTTCCAATGGCTCGGTATGCTCTTGCCGTAGCGTCCGGTCGGCTACCGTCTTTGGCGGTGGAGGTTGTTCCCTCCCGCGAGGTTGTGATTCTGTCGGACCTTGTCTACGGCTGCTTCGTCTCGGGCTGGTCGGCTTTGCTACGTTTGCCATGGTGAGACGGCGATGGTGACTTCAAGATCGTGGTGGCGTTTGTTGGTGGGTGGCAAGATTGGTGGAGCGCTACAGATTGTCCGAGACGTGGTTTTTTGGGGGTCGGGAGAAATCCTGTCATTTTGGCACCGACGCGGTGACGCTTGAGAGTGTCACCCTTCCTTCTTGAGGGACGTCGGGTGTACCTCTTCCCCACTCCTCGGAGGTACCGGGGGAAACCCTAGGTCTAGACCGGACAACAGCGTCGTCGTCGTCGTCGCTTTCCTTCTTGTAGGTGTTGTTTGGTACGCCGTGATTTAGAGTGCTAGGTTTGGGGTGGGAATTCGCCGGAGAGAACACAACGGTTGCGGGTCACTTTCGTTTTCGTTGATCTGCCGATGTCGGCTTTGTTTTCTTTCCTTTTTCTCTTCCTTTTCTTTTGGGCATGATTGTGCTGTTTGCCCCAGCAGTGGCCTCATTGTATCGGGTGGTTGCTATATTAATATAGCGGGGTGAAAGCCTTTTTCTTCAGTTAAGTTCAGGTTCTGTTAGAGGGTAGCGACAAGCGAGAGAGTAGCCTTTTGAGGTTTTGGAGGGCTGTTGGCTTTAACATGCTAGCTTGTTGCTATTGGCGTGCTCTCGGTATATAGTTCAGTTTCAAGCAAACAAAGTTCTTATTATCCTTGATTAAAATACTTAATAGGACTCAAATGAGTCACACCACGTGTCACATTTGAGGACAAATTAAATAGAGGGAGGTCTTAGAGCATCTCCACCGGGGACCTCTAAAGGACCCCCAAAGGCCCTTTGGGGGGCCGGACACCAAAAACGCCCACCAACGGCACCCCCAAAGCCTCGCCCCGGGCCATTTTGTGCCTGGCACCCCCAATAGGGCCTCCAAGTTTGGAGGCCCTCCTGGGGGTGCCGGACATCGCCTCGGCCATGGCCCTGACAGCGATGGCCCGCCCGTCATACGCACAGCCCTGCCCAGGCGTCATTTATCGCGCCGTGCAAGAGGCCGGTCTGGCCGCGTTAATGGCGCAGTCGTCGACGGTTTCCAACGCGACGCGACTGGGCGCCGGTGCGCCTGTACGCACGCAAACCATTTACGCCGGCCAGGCGACGCGACGGCTCCCCAGGCGGCCGGCCACGCGGCCGGCGTGGCCGGCGTTGCCGATTCCCCACGCGTCGCATTAACGCCGGCCGCACCGCCCCTGGCCATGTTAAAAGCCGGCGCCCCTGGCCGTGCTTATCCACCCCGCCCTCCTCTCCACCTTATCGTTCTCCTCTCCACCTCCGGCGAGCCATCATGGCATCCAGCGGCCGCACCATCCTAAGCGAGGACGCCTGGGAGCTGCACCGCTACGGGCTACTCGCGCCTCACGACAGCCGGCTGCCCAAAGGCTGGTCCATTTCGGCCGGTGGCCTCCCCGTGCCACCGCTCCCCGAGACGGACGAGCAAATGTGGAGGTTTATCACTCGCCGGCGCAGCTGGATGACGCCGGCGGAGCGGCGCCTCCCCGAGAACGACGACGGCCAGGCCAACTGGGGCCGCTGGCTAGACCGCTTCGAGCGCGAGCGGTCGGCGGTCATCGCCACGAACGACGAACCCAACTCGCGCACCACGCGGTACAACACCGCCGGCCGCAAAGATTGGTGGAGAGCAACCGGCCACACGGTTGCCTCAGTCATCGATGCGGCGCGCCGCCACGCTGCCACGGGCAGCGCCATTCCCTACCTCCTCCTCCCAACTCCGCCAGAACGACGACGCCAGGTTGCGCGCCGCTCGCCGCCACGCGGTGGTGGCGGCATCACCATCGGCGAACGCCGCCGTCGTTCGCCGCCACGCCCGCGCGGGCGCCTCTTCCTCCGTCAACCCAAGGCGGAGGCAATGCCGGTGGAGACCATCCCCTATGGCTACGACGTGCCGCCCGAGCTGCGGAACGACCACGACGGCGACAGTCCTGGCTTCCTGGCGGCGCTCACCGAGTCCGCGGTGGACATCGAGCAGGACTCGCTGGGCCTCTTGGCGACCCTGGCGATGACGGCTTCCTCCTCCTCCGGCGGCCCCTCCACCAGCCGTGTGACGAGCAACGACGGCGCGTCCTCCAGCCGCCCGCCGCGCCACGACGGCGCGTCCTCCAGCCGTGCTGGCTCCTCTGCGGCGCTGGTGAAGATCGAGGACGACAGCGACGACTGGTGGGACGACCTGTAGGCTAGAGCGCTAGGCCGCAGTTCAAATTTCATTCAAACTTTTTGTAATATATAACAAATATGAATGAAATTTGAACTTTTTAAAGTTTTCTAAAATGAATTTGAACGCCCCCGAGGTGTTCGACAAATTGCTCGCGATTGGGGGGTGGGCCTTTGGGAGTACCGCTGTGGGCGGCCTCTAAATATTGTCCGGACACCTATTTAGAGGCCCCCGGTGGAGATGCTCTTAGAACATCTACACTCGCGGCACCAATAGATCGTCCTGAGAAGTCTCTTCCCACTCGCGGCCCGAATAGGTTAATCTAAAACACGATTCAAACAAGTAAATATATGGATTTCATTTAAACTTTGCTCAAATTAAACATGATTTATTCAAACTACTGGCGGCCCCAATAGGTTAATTTGAAACACGATTCAAACACGAATATATATTAATTTCATTTAAACTTTGCCCAAATAAAACATAATTCATTCAAACTAAACATAACTCTACCAAAATAGATTCATAACTTCAAAGGTGGCGGGCCGGGAGCCTGCCGCGAAACGATGGTTGTTTGAGCAGACTGCGAAATCCAGACGACGGCCCGCTTGTCAGCTGCACGCCCCGAACGGGCCACGGTGAATGAAATCGGACTATGGCAACACAATTGGGCTCAATATTTTAGTTTCGTCCAGCGAGTCTAGTAGGGGCTATTTGGAAACCTACGCCGCGAGCGAAGATTTCCTTTTTTTGCGAAACTTTTTTTTTTTGCGAAACAAGTTTTCCTTAGTTTTCCAAAGAATACATAGCATCTGAAATGTTTGGAAAAATATTCGATTGATTCACGTTACACGTGGAAGGATTATTTGGCAGAAGGGAAACCGTAAGCGTCCCCACCACGCGACGCGGCACAACACCTCGCGTCCAACGCACGCAGCGTTGCAGCACGGAACTAGAAAATCCAAAGCCAAACCCCAACCTCCGCCGTCGCAAACCAAAACCCAGCCCCACCGACCCGAGCCAAGGCCAGCCATGGAGCTCGCGGAGGCCGCCAGGGACGAGGCCGCCTTCGCCATGCGCGTCCTCTGCCAGCTCGCCTTCGGAGGGGGCGCGGCCTCGGCCCTCGCGTCGCACGTCGCGCTGCGCGTCCTCTCCGACAGCGCCGGCGACGACGGAGGGCCCAAGGTGCGGTTCGCCAACGGCGTGTGGGTCAACGCGGCGATGCGCCTCAAGGCCGGCTACGCCGCCGTCCTCTCCGAGCACTACCGCGCCCAGGCGCATCCGGTGCCCTTCAAAGATATGGTGAGGTCTTCTCGCTAGTACAATTTCTTGTCAAACTCCAACTCCAATCTCTCACAGTTCGCTCCGTGTTGTATTGATTCAGCCAGAGGAATCGAGAACCCAGATCAACCAGTGGTTTGAGAGCGTGACGGAGGGCCGGATCAAGGACCTCCTGCCCCGAGACTCCATCAACAGCTTGACGCTGGCCGTCCTCGGGAACGCGCTCTACTTCAAGGGCGTCTGGTGTAGCAAGTTCGACCCCCGGTTCACGCTGGACGACACCTTCTACCTGCAAACCGGCGGCCATGTCCGCGCGCCGTTCATGTCGAGCAAGAAATATCAGTACATCGCCTGCCGTTCCGACTACAAGGTGCTGGAGCTTCCGTACGCGTTCGGCCGCGAGAGAGAGAGAAGGCGCTTCTCCATGTACATCTACCTCCCGAACGAGCGCCGTGGTTTGCAGAGCCTGCTGCACAAGCTGGGATCCAACCCGGCGCTGCTCGAGGGCTCAAGGTCTGGGATCACCTCGGTCCCCGTGGGCGCCTTCAAGGTGCCCAAGTTCACCATATCGTGCAAGACAAATGCGACGGAGCTGCTGCAAGTCCTCGGGCTGCACCTGCCGTTCGATCCCCTCGAAGCCGACTTCTCGGAGATGCTGGATTCACCGGCCCCGCTCGTCGTGTCGGGCGTCTTCCACGAGTCCTTTGTCGAAGTGAACGAGGAAGGAACCGAGGCAGCCGCAGCCACCGCCGCTGTTGGAGTCTTTGGCTCCTGCGCAGCGGTGAGCACGCCGGTTCAAGTTGTGGACTTTGTCGCCGACCACCCGTTCATGTTCCTGATCAAGGAGGACCTCAGCGGCGTGGTGGTTTTCGCCGGGCAAGTTGTCAATCCTTTGCTTTCATAGATCCGGATGTGCAGACTCAGTGATTCATCTCTTTGTAGACGAAGTTGTGACTGAAGTTCTGCATTTGCAATCGACTAGTTATTTCCACGATTTCCGCTTTTGAGTAGTATCTCGTTCGTATTGCCAGAAGCTAAGCACAGATCAGAGCGCAGGATACCTTGCTACCTGTAGCCCTACTGAACATAAACATTGAAATGCCATGAGAACTCGAGAATATATAGACTGGATCCTGTTATTGTACAGCTCATATTAACATAATTACTTGATACATAGACTGTAAAGTGGGACTTGCAGCCGAGATGTTTTTACATCAGCATGACTTGCAACACACGGTGTTATGGCTTGCAGAGTTACAGTACTGGACTAGTCTCAGAGGCCAAAACCTTCTAACAGAAATATAACAAACTAAATCACAGCGGCATGCTAATAGACAGAGAAATGTATATTAACCAGCTATGATGGAAAAATTGCATACTGTGCACAAAAACGGGCAACAGCACGGTTTACATACATGTCCTAAAATCAAGGTCTACAATTTACACGCACCACAGTCATGTCAGGACGCTTCAGTGGTTGTTTCCTTGGGCAGAACCAGAGCAATTAGACATTCAGACGGATGAGGCGGAAGGCCTAGCATGCCAAACACATTGGATGTGGGAGGAAGGATAAACAGTAGCCGTGACCACATGGGCTTCACAGAAGGAATCTTTATGACCCCAGCATATTCTTTTTGTTTCAGATAGGAGATGAAGTCCCGAAACTGCAAGATGCAAAAGTAAAATCTTTAGTCAACTACTTAGTCATTAAGTCGCCAAAAAATCAACCCCTGACCACTATGTTCACAAAGTGGAATTCTGAAGTTTTGACCCTGTAAATACACTAAACTACTCGCATGATCTAAGAATTCATAGGTTT
The DNA here is from genome assembly GCA_947311845.1 of Poa pratensis. NCBI lineage: Eukaryota > Viridiplantae > Streptophyta > Magnoliopsida > Poales > Poaceae > Poa > Poa pratensis. The sequence goes on along the minus strand of CAMZMU010000027.1, from coordinate 44,281,236 downwards.
TGAATTTGTAATGCCCCTCAAGCACTCACATGTTATCTGTAAGTTACTCAAGCAATTACATGATATCTCAAAATTCTAAGTGATGAGCTGTGTTTAATATAACAGCTATACTTCTGCTATTATGCAACTTATGCAGGTCATCAGGTGTATCTCAAAATTCTAAGTGATGAGCTGTGTTTAATATAACAGCTATACTAACGAACTTGTAGAGAAAAGATGGAGACTAAGCCGAAATGTCTGAGAGTGAAACAGAGGCAGACTAGAGTCGCTAAAAGTATCTTTGGTACTACTACACAGTAATAAATAAAATCACAACATCTATGACTCGAAAGTCAAGATTACAAGTTGCATAGCCGTTAATGTCAAAGCGGATTTCAAGAAAGAAACTAGATCTATGACTATGGAATGACTGTCTCTTTCTGATGATATCCACTGCCGACTGAGACACTTTTTGGCTTGTGTCTTACACATGTTACAACAAAGTTTCACAAGAATAAAAAACTCAATATGGGTGATAGTCATTAGAGCAACATGCATGGGCGCAAAATCCAGCATAAGAGACTAATAGCTATGCCCTACCTGATGTAATGCAATCAAATAAGTCTTGAGCGCGCATGTCGCGTTAATACATATACTTAATAAACAGCTGTTTATAGAAAACTGCCTCATACAAAATAGTTACTTCCAGATGGTTAGAGGTCGGTTACATCGGATTACGAGTTCTATCATTAACACAAGTAACTGAATACTACCTGGTCATTTGCGAATACAGCGTTAAAAGAAGATATGATACATGTCACCAAAATTTCTCAACTCTAGTCAATTTTTCATGGCAGTTCATCTCAGCCTGAAAGACCACACAACAAATTCTGGGTGTTCCTATCTCTTTTAGTTTTCGTAATAAACAAATTAAGGAAGTGACAATAATTCCATCTGTTCTTTGCTTAGGTCATTATATATTTCAATCGGTCGTTTGTTTAGACAAACGTATACAGTAAGTAAAATAGTTTGAAAGGTAATGGTAGTCGAATCATATAGCAGTAGCCAGTAGATTTGGGGGAAAAACTTAGTATTGGACAGCCAGAATAGAGAAATCATACCCCTTTCTGATCCCCATTTGAACAAGGCAACAACCGACAGACTTCCTTCTGCAAAGTGAAAAGAAGAAGTTAATATTCTTTTATGCAATCGAAGAATAATAGGCGATCATGTTTTCTCTGCAACACACTTCAGATCCTTAACATATTAAAACATTTCTATTGGTCCAGAGAAACCATATGATAGATAAAGCCATAGATAAATGCTTCTATTTATTGCAGCCGATACAGCATGAACTATTGTTTACAAGATACATACTGACGGCAGCACCAGAGAAGCACTTAAGATGTCGTGTGAAAATAATATCACATTATTCATCAAAACACAACCGCTACATTCTCTATACATTGAGTAGCATTATGGCCTATAATCAGCTGCCAAGTTTCTGCTTCAAACTTAATCAATAGTTTTTATTGATGCCAATAGCATATCGATTTATCATGATTCCCCACGCTCACCAGCACTATCTGATTGAAATCTCAGAGAAGGTTCCGGTACATATGTCCTCCCATCAGACCATTTTGTACAAAATAGTAAACTGAACCAGATACCAAAGATGTTATTTGTGGCTTCATGTGTCATTGATAAATGGTGATCACACATCACTGACTAAATCAGCTCTGAACCAAAAACTACGCAGCTTGCAAGATATGCAACACGCGTAGAACTATAATACTGCATCGATCTAAATATATCCTTGAATTCACTGATTAGTTAATTTCAGCCAAGCCATCTGGTAATAAATCACAAGGAAGAGCAGCATAAATTTTAAAGAACAATTGACCTCGACTTTATTAATGTGAATACAAGCTATTTTTTCCCAATTCATAACTTCCAACGATCTGAATACAGAATGTTTAAAACTGAACCCCCACAAGTTTCAGTTGGAACCCCAAAACTTCCAGTTAGCTGAATGCGGACTTTCAAATCGGATGAACACCAACTTTCATCCAGATAAGCCAACTTTCAGTTCAATCCATGCCAACTTTGTACTCAAACGATATACGCTTTCAAATATAAAAGTCAACTTTCAACACAGACATTGACAAAAATAAAAAGCTTTCAACACAGACCATTGGAGCTTTCGAATACAAAAAATCAACTTTAAAATATGATACCTCTGGCTTCAGTTAACAACACTGAGATCCGAAAATACAAGAAACAGATATCTCCCTCACCTTCCACGGCCTGGAAGCAAGAATAAAAGACGGCTGGACATGAAGACAAGAGAGAAATCCGTAGCAGCGGGGTGGGGTACCAGCAGAGGTAGAAGCCAGTGGCAGAGAAGCAGCACATGACGGAGATGCGGGATCCTCCACTTAACCTAGAGCTACGGAAAACGGTGTGGGACATGGCGCCAGCAACTAAGGAGGCACAATCCGCAAGTCCGCAAGCTCTTGAGTGTAGAAAATGGTAGCAAAAGTAGAAAACAAGAGAGTACTAGAGGAGGTTGGTGAACAATAGGAGAAACTGATAAAGGAATAGAAGAAATCAGAAAAGGGATAAGGTGGGAGTCCGCAGTATAAAGGAAAGCTGATTTGACGCTGGGACTATGACTCATCAAATAGTGTTCTTGGCTTCACATACTACAGGGAAGAGACCATACACGAAGAATGTTCTTTCGTGCAATTTCTATGTAAGTTTTGCCAGCTATAAGCATATTTAGTGAAAACATGACGATGACATGATTTCTCGTTGTACTGAGACAACTCAGACTCTTTTTTTTGCAAAGACAACTCAAAATCTCATAGGTTCAAAGTGCAAGTAGGTTAGATATGTTTCATCACTGAAGTGTATGACTTTAGAATCTTACTTTATTAGGTGGAGTATTGGAGAAAATTGTCTTCACATGTTGGAAATCTGTGCGCTTTGTCACATCTAATCTTGAAGGCCATCTGAAAGACACAAACAAGGTTTTTATAGCATATAGTGTAACAAATTATGAAATACACGAATAAGGATAAGTTTATGTAAGCCTTACTCTGCTGGTTCAGAAACAGTATTTTCATATCTACAGGCATCTAACTCTATTCTACTGGCATAGATTGTGCAGTACTGTATGCCGCTTTTTGTAAGAGAACCCTGCCATTGAGGATGGGAGGATGGCTTCTTTGAGTTAGAAGGAATAGTAGAAGGTTGCACCGGAGGAGAATCTGGGGGCGGTGGAACAGAAGGTGGCTGGGAAATAGGTAATGGTGGTGGAGATCGTGGTAGAGGTGGTATATCTAGAGGTGTAAACGATGAGGGGGCTACATTTGATATCGGTGGTGCCATTTTCTCTGAATGCTGTGCTGGACCTCCTGGAAGATGTGTAAAAGGGCTAACAGAAGATGGTATGAAAGGGAGAGGAGCAGATGGATTGATAGGGAATCTACTTCCGGGCATCATGCGAGGAGAAACACGACTGAAGGGTGGATTTGGTGTAATGTTTTCCCATGGACTAGCTGGACCAGGATATACAGGACGACCAAAAGAAGTTTGGATAGGTGGTGGTGGCATTACAGAAGCATGATGTGCAGAAACAGGTGGGCAGGCAGGAATTCCTTGTGGAGCTCTGCTTGCCTCTAACTCCTTGTAGTGCCATAATTGCTGGGTATTGGGAGGTGATGGACCTGCACATTAAGCAAGGCATTGTTACATTCAACTATTACATATTATCATATACTCCCTCCCTTCCAGTTTTTAAGCCCAGCGAGTCTCCCTAGATCTTCAATTTGACCAACGTAATATGAGGTATATATTATATTACAAAAAAATATCATGAGAAACTTCAGATGTTATATTTTCTAATGGTATAACTTTTGTGTTATGCAATTCATATTATATTGGGATAAGATGATCTAGGGTTACGCGCCGGACCTATAAACCGGAAGAGAGGGGGTACAAGCTTGCAATGTTTCTGTCCACTAAACAATACTAACCATAAATTGGTCGATCCCCCTGTACTGTGTAGCCTGCATGATACCCGGAAACTCTTGGATTCCTGCATATGTTTCATCACTGAAGTAAGTATAATTGGCATGCAACATGGCAACTTTTGCCTTGTGGTGCGCAAAATATCACAAGAATTTTCATAAATTGGTATTCGTAGCTAGATTTTTTCTAGATGACGTATAGATTAGAAATAAAAGGGCATCGTGCTCCGGTGCTTGCAAGACACCATATATTTATGATTTATCTGACAGAAGTGTTCGAGTAAATCCTAGATGCAACTTTCATAATAGCAAACGCAAGCTGGTGTTAAGATCATAATCACAGGTGGTGAATTGCTATTCCCTGACACTCCTATTTGTTGTTTCCACATGCATTGCGCGACTGTGGTCTACCATGTCAGCTATATGTATATAGCCAAATCTTGAATATGTGTAACTACATACAATGATTGGCCAGTGAGGCACATCCTTGTAATGGTAACACTTCAGAATATTGACACTATACTGATGAGCAATAACTTCAATGAGCACAATGCAATTTCAAGTGCACTACGCTTAAGAACTAAATAAATTTAGAATATAAATAATATAAGTCAGCAAATACATATGTGTAGTGGTAACATTACGTATGCATTTGCTCACTACCATAATACCATAAAACACACAAATTTTCCATGTAGCAATCATACTGACAAAAGAGGCTATGTCGGTGAGTAAGTAGCATCTTACATGATAAATTCAAATACGAATGGAGCATCATCATAAAATTAAGTTAGATGAGAAAGAGCTTGCTAAAATAGGCAATAAAAACGTGTCTAATTGCATATACAACTATACTGGTATACTAAATAACATCTTCAGAAAATAAGGAGTCGCAAATACAAGTCACAGTATCTGGAAATGTGGTCATACATATCACGGAATGGTCTCAAAATCACATCAGTCAGATTTGGAAAAGTGGTCCCAAAAAGAGGCATGCTCATAAAGCACGCATTGGGAGCTATGCTATAATCAAATTAACCACCAGTGACTTGTATGCTTCGGTTTAGCTTGTCGATAACCGGCCATGTGTGAACCGTTATCTTGCGTGTTATGCTTCAGTGATGGTCTTGCTTGAAGTATGGTGGTTTATCAATTAATAATGTATGCAAACGCCTCCATAACAGCAGATCCAACCAAGAATTCTATTTATGTAAGGATTAGGAAAAAGGTTAACCTAACCTGATCTCCTGGTGATTGCTGCTGTCCGAAATGTTCTGGCCTGGCATTCGAATAACAGGTGATAATGTTTTATCATGAACAGATTCTGCACTGCATGTCCTAGATTCAACACTAATTGACTTCAGCCCAAACCTTGCACCATGCATCTGCGACTTGGCACAGGCAGCAGCATTGTGTGATTTATAATCTATCAAACAGTTCCCATCAAGCCTATTAAATTGCCATCTGCTGACCTCACCAAATCGTGAGAAAGCATTGATAAACTCCGTGTCAAGGACTGACTTGTCCATGTTTTGCACCAAAAGCTGATGAGCAGATGTACTCTTATCCTGGGAACAAACATCTGACTGGGCTTGGCGCCTAATATGCGCTTTTGCAACAGCCGCATCGACTGCCGTCTCAAATTCAAGAAGTAAAGCATTTTCACTGGAGATTTCGATAAAGCCACACGGCCTCTTCAGCCCTGCTGAGTTCAGTTCATCAAGCACCTCGTCTTTGTCTTTCTGATTCTTGACCTTAGCAACATATATATGGCAGCTTTCACCAACAGCTATACCACCAATAAATCCCCTACTGCCTATAAGTCTATCTAAATACCTTATTTGAAGACCACCACCCCAAATAGAGGAACCCCGCATATATGCACATGCTTGAACAGCATGCACAATGTTTCCATACTCAACTAACGCAAAATATTTGGATGGATAAAATAAAAAGTTCGTTAATGGGCCAAACTCCTCAAATTTAGATCGAACTAGTGGCTCTGTGGCACTATTTCCCAGTGAACCAACCCAAAGTTCCTTTGAGACTGAAATTACATCACTACAGACAGAAGCAACATAAAGATCAGCTCTAGCACCTTGAACTACAGTTTCACCCTCACATCCACCGTTTTTCGCATCTGCCAACTCAGTTTTCACATCATCTGTCTGCACCATTTGCACAGATTTTCCCCCATTGCTATCCATATTGACAGTATTTTCACCTGAACCATTGACAAGTTTCTCCGGTACTGATGGTTCACAGTCCATGTGACTTTTATCGTCGTCAAGTTCTGATAAAGAGCCCAAGACTTTTAAACAAGATGACACCTCTGAGAGCACAGTAGATCCACAGGAATCACATAATTTTTTGTACCTTCGTAATATCCAACCTCTCAAAGACGGATGCCTAGATATTGCCTGCATGTAAAAACCATCACATCTATTAAAACATAAACAAAAACGTCATTGTGAAGTGAAGCAAAGCTACATAACAAGCTTTTGCCACATAATTGCAAAGAAGCCCCAAGAGATCACAAACTTACAAAAAAACTGTTTGTTTCCTGACAAGAGTCAAGCGTTGTCTATAATTTGGTAACATGTGCATCATACATGTTCGCAACTCCTAAAGTTGAACATAATTTTTTTCTCATTCCCCATAATTTCTTGATCTTTTTACAGAAGAAAGCTTATTCCATCAATATCTTGGGTTACTAATTTGTAAATAAAACAGGAACTCACATGAACATTAGGAAGTAGGAGTTGGTAAGTCATAATGTTATGCTAAGTTGCTAACGCTAGGTTAAGCTAAACATAGATCTGTATCAAACCTGGTTAATAAATTTCTCACTTAATCTTAAATATGTGCGGAACCTCATATAGATAAGCAGGCAATGAAAAATAGTCCTTCATCTAACTATCCATAACCAGAGCATATGTAAGCTGAAGTGAATGGTTGTCTAGTAGTTAACCTGGTAGGCTGGTACACTACAACCCATTTTTGTTTCTATTGCACAAATCTAAAATGCACATAACAGAAAGGTGAAAATGCTTCACCAGTCAAAAGTAATCCATACCATTGCCATGTAGCACTCATTTGATTCTACCATAGAACTTCCTGAAACACCAGAAGCATCAGAAGAAGGCGTTGAATCAACAATCTCTTTGGTGCCAGACAGATCTATTTCCATCTCAGTACATTGTGAGGCTACATCGGCCTTAGTGTCCAAAGCATTAATTGAGACACCATTGTTCAGATTGCAGGTCAGCTGATTTAAACAGTACAGTCCTTCTCTTACATGGTCAGTTTCTGCAGAAGCAATCAGCGCAAAACAAGCTTCTAATAGGTTCTCTGGGATAAGAGAAACATGCATAGCAAGGAAAGTGCCCTCAGTTCAAACAAACAATCATGTGCCAGTTGGTTGTCATCCCCTGACTCCTGCTTTACAATATTTAATAATTCCACAGGGTCCTGGAGCCTTGAAAGTCTTTTGGAGCCTATATGATGGATATCCTTGCCATCAAATGTTGAAATGAAGAAGGTGAGGACAGTCATATAGACTGCAGAGCAGATTCCTGTGATAACAGATGACTTGGGAGCTTCAGAAGACGCTGTGAAACATATGTCAACCAAGCCAGCAATACAGGAACTAGCAGTCCGATATGCCACACCATCTGCATCCTCCCCTCTTGTTACAATGGCTAAGTTCCCTTTGTACATCTTAATAGAGACTTTAGCAGCTGCCTCAAGTGCAGTAGGACAGTATGAAGCATATTGGGGAATCAACTTAGCTAAGATACACTGTACACTTGCACAACCTGTATTGATGGACGGGGAAAAGAATGAGAATGGTTTCTGAACATGGTAAGAGACAAGTGCTTTCAGTATAACAGATTTCGGTCTTGAAAACCAAGTACCTATGCACTCCAAAGTAAATGTTAAAATGTGAATATATAGAGAGAGAGCTTGAAGAAGGCCAGGTCTTACCATTAAACCTTAGATATATAAGCTAAATAAAAAGTAGACCAGCTTGTAAACAAGATTACTACGATGCATATCTGCCTGTCCAGGCTGTCATTGGTTCATAGATAAAACTGGTGATATAAGAGTAAATAAACATGGACAGACCCAGTGCATAGAGGCTCCCACACAAGGTGGGGTCTGGGGAGGGATTATAGGAACCTAGTCTTACCCCTGCAAAGTGCAGTGCAGGGAGGCTGGTTCGAACCCAGGACCTCTTGGCACAAGAGTAAATAAACATGACGCTACAAAAATAAATCTGAGCAAGTGAGTAGGCCAGACAACTATTATGTGGTCCAGTCCCAAAGATAACAGAGCATGCCCAATAAAATATTACTCCTTTGGCTTTAAGATTAACCTCCCTAAGGCCGGCCAGCCGAGGCGAAAAACTTGTAGTCTTCCTCACAAACGAGTTGGCGACACCATGACACACTGAAGATATTAAAATGGAAAATTCAATGGGCTTACTCCAGCTTTCCATCAAAGAAGGATCCACTTTTTCTTCAAATGTTAGTTAAGGATAACGCAGAAAATCTAATTAGTGTATTTCACGTAGGCATGTCGAACAATCAGTGCATCCGAGAAACAAGACACTATTTTTGACAGTGGCCAATAGTGTTGGCAGTGCATCTCAGGCGCATGTCCATGTGATGAACCCTCTGCCGGGTACATGCTGTACCAATTTCACATTCTCAACCTTGGGTATATTTTGTTTGGTGACTTGGTTTCCAAAACCACCGCACCAATTTATTGTTAGCCAAAATTTTGGTCCTTGTTTGGATGGTTGCCAATCTAGATAGAAAAATATTTTGCCAATATTTACCAAATCATGGGCAAGCAAAACCAGGATATTTCACTATACAAATGCTTGGTAGAGAAAGCTCGGGCTCAAACCGTACAAAGCATAACAAGTAACAACACATCACTTTGTCCATCTACAGAAGCGAACTGGAGATATCAACTACATACGGAACAGGACAGGTTAACCGCGTGCTATTTGTAGCAAAAAAATATCCCACGGTAGCTTATATGGATCGAATTGATATGCACCAGAACAACTCAAGTAAAACATGCACTAAGGGCTCACGATTCTGCCATCCACTGAGACCGATTGAATACAAAATATAGCTTCGCATATGAAGTGGTTTCAAGCATGCCCAGATCACAGTGGTTCACTAAATCGACTACTAACAAATGAAATTTCTAATTACAGCAAATAACCAGTAAGGGGGTTGTATGATTGGAGGATTATTTTTAGGTACCTCGGTATGCGGTGATGAGGGCGAGGTAGACCTGCTCAAGCTCGGGCATGAGGCGCGCGTCCTTGCGCTCCACGCAGAGACGGATGCGACGGTAGCACTCGAATAGTTTGCGCAGCTCCTCCCGGTTGCGGCGCTTGCGGTGGACCTCATCCGGCGCCGGCGTTGGGGACAGCGGGGGAGGTGGCGGCGTGGCTAGGGTTTGGGGAGGGGGCGGGGTAGGAGGTGGACCTGGGGACAGAGGCAGGGGCGGCCGCGGAGTGCAGGAGGGGCTCGGCGTCTGGGCCTCGACGAGCTTCCTCTTCTTCGGCGGCGGCTCCGCCGACGACGCCATGATCGAGCGAGGTCGGGAAGGAGCCGGCGGCTCCCCGTCTGTGTGATGCTCTGATGCAGTCTCACGGGAACTTTCTCTGAAACAAGACCGAAATGTTACTGCGAGAAGCAACTACAGTAACCAGGTAAGGTCTGTCGCGACTGTTGTTTTCTACTGTTTTAGATAGGTCTAAAAAAATGAGTAAATGTAGACTACATGTTGATATATGTGAATATGGCGAAGGGCTAAAACATCTTATATTCAACGATTTTAAACATATTTTGTTTGGAACTCAAACCCATATGTTGCGTCCCTTTTCCCCTCGCGTCGCCCCTTCAGAGGCGACTCAAGGGCCAAACCCTAGCGCCGCCCAACCCCTCCACCATAGCCCGGCAGTCCACGAGGAAGGTGGAGGCTAGGCTATTGCTGCTCCGCCACTCCTCGTCTGATGGTGGAGGGTTGCTGCATCTGAGGCGATGGCCTCCCTAGTGAGTGTGGTGTAGACTTGGTGGCGAGTGGCGTGGGTCGGTGTCGTAAGCCGTTCTCCTCGAAAGTGAGGCGAGCTTTGGGTCACGGTGCGGAGGTTGCCTCGCCGGTCTATAGGTATCATATTTGAAGATGTTGATCCTCCATGTAGCCACGTCCAACCTCAAAGGCCTTGGATCCTTGTGTTGGAAATATGCCCTAGAGGCAATAATAAATAAATGTTATTATCATATTTCCATGTTCATGATATATGTTTATTTTCCATGCTATAACTGTATTAACCGGAAACATAATACATGTGTGGTTGCATAAACAACACCGCGTCCCTAGTAAGCCTCTAGTAGACTAGCTCTTTAATTAATGATGGTTATGGTTTCCTAACCATGAACATGAGTTGTTACTTAACTAAAGGGATCATGTCATTAGAAGAATGACGTGATGGACAGACCCGACTAAGCATAACAATATTGATGGTTTCATTAAGTTTATATTGTCATGCCTTTTATTGTCAAGTATCCCTGTTTCTTAGACCATGAGATCATCTTATTCCCGGGTACCGGAAGAATACTTTGGGGACATCAACCATCGCTTCGTGACAGAGTGATCATAAAGGTGTCTTACGGGTATATCTGAAAGTACTTATTGAATTATATGAATCAAGACTGGGATTTGTCCCTTCGTTTTTCGGCGAGATATACTCTGGGTCCACTCGGTAGTGCACATTCAGTAACGCTTGCAAGCACATGACTAATGAGTTAGTCACAGAGAATGTTGTATTACGGAACGAGTAAAGAGTACTTACCGGTAACGAGATCGAACTAGGTATAGTGATACCGACAATCAAATCTCGGGTAAATAAAATATCGCGTGACAAAGGAAATTGTATACGGGTTATAGTAGTCCACGACATAGTGGTTCAACCGATAAAGATATTCGTTGAATGTGTGGGAGTCATTATGGATATCCTGGTCCCTCTAATGGTTATTGATCGAAGAGGTGTCTCGATCATGTCTGCACGTTCTCAAACCCGTAGCATCGCACACTTAACGTTCGGTAACGCTAGAGTAGCTCTGGGATAATTTTATTAATGGTGTCCGAATATTGTTCGGAGTCTCGGATGAGATCCTAGACATCACGAGGAGCTCCGGAAGAGTCCGGAGGTAAAGATTTATTTATGGCAAGTTGATTTAAGGGTTCCGGAAAAGTTTGGGATTTTTTCGACAGAGTGTCGGAATGTTCTAGAAGGTTCCAGAGGGTCCCACTGTGGGGCCCACCTATCCCGGTCGACCAAGAGTGGCCCACTGGTCCATTTGACCAGCCCTCCTTGGTCCATGTGACAAATCAATGGGCAGCCCTTAAATGGGGTTACCACTTTTGAAAGAGGGGGTTACTACCTTTTAAAGGAGAGGGGGTTCCCTTGCCTATATAAGAGAGTAGAGAGGCACTCCAAATCACAAAGGCTTGGCCGCACCATTTGTTTGCTGCTTCTCTACCTCGCACACACCGCTTGGTGAAGCCCTGCCCGCTGGAACTCTCCACCATATCCACCACCACGCCGTTGTGCTGCTGGAATCGATCCCACCTACTTCTCCCTCTAGCTTGCTGGATCAAGAAGAGGGAGACGTCATCAAGTTGTACGTGTGCAAGCCTCCAGAGGTGTTGCTCGTTTGCGGTGTTGATCGGATTGAACATCGTCAACAACTTCACCGAGCTGCGTTGAATTAAACGTTCAACGTGCGTGTTCTTCGAGGGTATGATGAACTACTCTCCCCGTTACTAGCATCTTCTAGATTGGATCTTGAGTGTTGCTTCCGCATGTGAGAGATTTTTTTTGTTTTCTATCGCGTAAACTCCTACAGTGGTATCAGAGCCGGATCTATGCGAAGATGTTTTGGTACGGGTAGAACACATATGTGTATGTGGTCGTTGATAATCATGTTATTAATTCCTTTGTGAATTTTGAATCTTAGTAGCATAGTGGGATGAAGCGGTGATGACCCACAAGTATAGGGGATCGCAACAGTCTTCGAGGGAAGTAAAACCCAAATTTATTGATTCGACACAAGGGGAGACAAAGAATACTTATAAGACTTAACAGCGGAGTTGTCAATTCAGCTGCACCTGGAAAAGCACTAGTAACAGGGGTGATGTGAAAGCAGCAGTAATATGAGAGCAGTAGTAATAGTAACACAGCAGCAGTAGCAGTAACACAGAGGCAATGGCACCAGAAAATAGTTGATACTACTTCTAATGGCATATGGGACCGAATGAGTATTTGATGATGACAGAAGGACCGGGGTTCCCAGCTATCTACACTAGTGGTAACTCTCCAATAACATGTGTTGGGTGAACAAATTACAGTTGGGCAATTGATAATTGTGAGGGCATGACAATGCATGCTATGATAAGATAAAGTTTACTATAGTATTTAATTGGGCATTACGACATGATACACAGACGGCTATCCAGCATGCATCTGTGCCTAAATAATCCACCTTCACGTTAGCATCCGCACCCCTTTCAGTATTAAGTTGCAAGCAACAGATTATTGTATTAAGTAAAGTGCATAATGTAAACAACACAATTATCCTTGGACAAAGCATTGTTGTTTTACCCCTAGTGGCAACAGCACATCCACAACCTTAGAGGTTGTTGTCACTCCCCCAGATTAAATGGAAACTGAACCCACTATCTAGCATAAATACTCTCTCTTGGAGATACAGGCAACTACTTGATCAGGGTAACCACAAGTACCGGAGAGTATGCAAGATCTTAAATAAACAATGGTAGGATAATATGATGAACAATCTGATCATAATTCCACAATTTATCGGATCCCAACAAACACAACACCAATTACATCATATGGGTCTCAATCATGTAAAGCAGCTCATTAGATCATTGTATTGAAGTACATGGGAGAGAGTGTACCAACTAGCTACAGCCAAGAACCCGTAGTCCATGGGGGAACTACTCACAAACCATCATGGAGTCAAAGTGGAGGCGGTGGAGTCGATGGAGATGGCTCCGGGGGTCAATCCCCGTCCCGGCAGGGTGCCGGAACAGGAACTTCTGACCCCTGAAACTTGTCTTCGATGGCGGCGGCGCTGCGGAATTCTTTCTGGAATATGACCGATTGATTTAGGGTTGGGGCAATAAATAGGCGAAAGGACGATGGTCGGTGGCGCTCCGTGGGACCCACACCTGGTGGCGGCGCGGTCAGGGGGGGTGCGCCACCACATGGTGTGGTTGGCTCGTGGCTCCCCTCCTTCTCTGCTTTGGACTCCGTTGATGTGTCAGGGAAAATAGGAGGTTGGGTCCTTGTTTCGTCCAATTCCGAGAATATTTCCTTAAGTAATTAACTGGAATAGAAAAACAACAGAAAACAGGAACTGGCACTACGGCATCTTGTTAATAGGTTAGTCCCAGAAAATGTATAATAGTGATATATAATGCATATAAAACATGTGACATTGATATAAAACAAGCATGAAACATCAGAAATTATAGATACGTTTGAGACGTATCAAGCGGCCGGACTAACTTTACATGTCCGCGTACATGAGACTTGTTCCATGACTGACATGCAACTTGTATTGCATAAGTGGCTTTGCGGGTGTCTGTCTCTCCCAGTATAGTTAAGATTTAATCTACAACGGGTGGTTGATAATTTGTTTATCACCGTTGTGGTTTCATGTTCGTAGGTAAGAACGTACGGTTCTTTCTTCGTAAGCCCTAAGCCACGTAAAATTTGCAAAGAATAAGGGAGAGGCGTCTAACTTGTTTTTGCATGGGTGCTTGTGATATGGTATAGCCCAAACTGTTCATATAATATATTTGAGATGTATGAGATGATCATGTTTTGTAATGTTTCACGACTTGCATGTCGATGAGTACGGCAACCGGCAGGAGCCATATGGTTGTCTTAATTATTTATTGTATGACATGCGTGTCAACTTCAAACGCCATGTAATTGCATTATTTATCGCTATGAGTTAGCAATATTTGGAATGCAACATGGTGGAGACAACCAAGGCGCCACATGAGCATGGTGCCATGATGGAGATCATGTCGGTGCGTTCAAGATGGAGATCAAGATGCAATAAAAGGGCTATACCATATCACATATTTTTTATACATGTCATGTTTATCCTTTTATGCATCTTATTTTGCGTGTGCATGACGGTAGCATTATAAGATGACCCCTCACACAGTATTAAGATAAAGTGTTCTCCCTTAGTATGCACCGTCGCGAAAGTTCGTCGTTTTGAACCATCTCGTGATGATCGGATGTGGTAAACTCTACGTTCACATACGACGGGTGTAAGCCAGTTTTACACATGCGGAAATACTTTGGTTAACTTGACGAGCCTAGCATGTACAGACATGGCCTCGGAACACGACGAACCAAAAGGTTAAACACGAGTCATATGAATGATATGATCAACATTTCGATGTTCACCATTGAAACTACATCTTCTCTCGTGAAGATCGGACTTGGTGTAGTGGATTTGGATCATGTACCACTAGGCAACTATGAGGGATGTTGTTTTAAGTGGGAGTTCGTTAGTAATTTGATTAATATGAACTCATTATCATGAACATAGTCGAAAGATGTGTTTGCTTCGCTGGTTCAAACTTCACTGACTGGCACCGCAACCTGAGGATTATCCTCACTTGGTGTAAGAAGCATTATGTGCTCGATGCTGCGCTAGGTGACCCACCTGCGGCCGATGCGCCAGAAGCAGAACAAAACGTCTTTGAGACGCGTAAAGATGACCAAATTATAGTTGCATGCGCCATCCTTACATCTCTGGATACTGATCTCCATAAACGTTTTGAACATCACGGCGCCTTGATTACCCCAAGAGCAGAGGATCACTATAGCACCTCTCAATGTGGAAGTAAGGTATCGATCCGCAGGAGCAAGAAGGAAAAGTTATCTATTCCCTACAACTAAAGTGTCACAAGTTTTAGTTGATTATGCACTAAACAAGTTTAAAGAACAAGGTGGTTGATTTGATGGATGGAAGTTTAACGTAACCAAGCAAAAATGTAAAAGTGTCCCAATCCTCTTCAATGCAAGAGGACAAGACAAAGATTTTCTCCTATAAGAACAATGGACATGGGTTCATGGGTTCACTTAATCCCCTCTCTCTCATCTACGGTGATTATCATGGTGTAGATAAAGTACACACAATTGTCATGTTTTAATGGTAGCTTTTATAACGGCTATATGTCCTAAAACACATAGTTCAAAGAAGTACTCATTTGTGTTGCTAGGTCACCCTCGTAAGGCGTGGTTGTTGTCACTCCCACATCATACTCTTCCTTTTCACCCCCAGATAAAGGATGTTGGGCGTACTGTGTCACTCAATACCTATGCCGTGTCACATCGGCCATCCCGTACCCACATACATCATACTTCCTAAAGAACAATATTCTATCAAAGTATGACAAGTCATAAAAGTTCCAACACAACAGTAAATGCATAACAAATCATCTCATACCACAATATCCACCATAAGAATTACATAGATGACCGTAATCATGTTCAGCAGCTCATACGGTACTAATTAGTGAAGCTCAAAGAGAGGAGAGATACATAAGTTACCATCACAAACCCATAGTCCAGAGGGTGGACTACTCCCCCTTCATCATGGAGACGGTGGAGAAGTCGTTGGAGAAGGAAGAGACCACCCCAGCAGCACCCCGCCGGAGTTTTCCCCCTCCAATCTGCAGCTCCAGATCTCTCTTTCGGCGGCGCTCGTTCCAGAGAACGCCGTGGGACTTCTTTTATAGGCATTTTTAGGTCAAGAGAAAGTCGGTGGAGAAAAGATCGAAGCTAGCAGAGCCTCGAGGCCCAAGATGGTGGGCCCCACGTGGCCAGGTACAGAGGTCACGTGGGCCCCTCTCTTTTGGGCTTCCGACCTTCATTTGCTTGCTTCCTTCGCTCCCAAGTCTTCCTCCTTCCAAAATAATGACGCCTGTATTTTTCCAGGTCATTTGGACGTCGTTTGGGTCCCTGAAACTTAAAAGGAAAAAATAGGGTTTTCTGCCTGCGCAAGGTTAATTCCATAAAAATAGGAAATACATATTTTATTCCCAAAAATCATTATATAACAGTGATATGACCCTTATATGATGCAAATATGATTGGAATATGAGTGATATAGTGCAAAGTTCATGTATGCATTTTACATGCATCAACATCCCCAAGCTTAACCAATACTCGTCCTCGAGTATGAAGGTGATAAAACTAACATGGGCTTTGCAATATAGCACTAACAATGGATATCATAGATGATTGCTACTGCTACATAGAGTCAAATGATTCATTCTTCAAAGGAGTAGCAATAAGCAAGATAGTTTATGAAGTGATATCAAGTATTCAAGCAAGGATGTTCAATGATAGTTCACAAAGTGTAACATAGAAGATAGTAATATGGACCACATGTCTGCATAATGATAAGTAAGAACATCCTACATTGGTCGTAGAGTGTAGATGAAAATCTGAATATAAAAGGTGGACACTTTGGAAAGATGTATATGTGAGTAGAGGTAAAGCATGCATAAGTTTCATCTAACTTCCAAACTCTTCTACTTAAGTTAATGATTGCAATGTGGAATTCTTGGTGTCAAGCTCTCATTACCCCTATCATAGCATCTTGAATGATTAATGTTTAATGTGAAAGCAAATATGATTAATGTTTAATGTGAAAGCAAATATGAGTAGTGTGCTTGACAAAGTAAAGGTTAGGTGTCTCATGCCCCTTGAATACAAGTACCTACACCATGAGTTACTCAACTTTGGAAACAAAGCAAGTTCAAGTTATATATCATTGTAAGTAATAATAGTATCATCAAGAGCGTCAACTGGGGTACCTCTTGTCCCAGGATATGGAACAAGCCCATATCAAAATGACAAGACAAACAAACAAGATGAACAACCTCAACACCCTTTTTATTTACCATTGGAATAGCTTTTTATTATAAGGTGCATCACAGACGGTTCACCATAGCATGTAAGTAAATTTCCACCATGAATGATGCTTGGCTTAGATTAGTGGCCCATGCGTCTCTCTAACAATTTATACAAACTCATTTAAACTACTTCATTTCCACCTTATTTCACCATGATAGGCATCCATAAACAAAAGTACATGATATCAACTAAATGAGATGAAGGAGCATGTTGAAAGATTTGCATGTGACAACACATATGGGCTAACTCCCAACCTCGGACATTTATCAAGCCACTAGCATCATAATCTTAATCACAATGGGTCATGTTTTATTTATGCAATAAAAGTAAAGTGTGCATCAAGTTCGTGAGAGCTATATAACCAACTTTTCCCATGACAATCAATAACATAAACATTTTCATTCAGAGATATAGATAACACAAATATCATGATAAACATGCTCAGAATAGCATAAAGCTAATAGGTAAATATGGTGGACTCACTAGAATAACTTTGGTTGAAGGTGTTGGAAACAAGTTTTTACTTGTTGGAATTTTTGGGCTAGCAAGAGGGAGAAAGTTGACCATCTAAATGCATGCATGAGTGTCCATAGAACTAACTAATCCATATTAAACAAAGTAAAATAACATTCAGCATCAAAACATAAATAAGAGATAGCTCTTGATAAAGCATTTGCAAATTATTACTCATTAACAAGCTCATGAATCATGCAACTATATGTATCATTTAAAATCAACTCAAACATCCCTTTTCCCAATATAATAAAAGCATCCAACATATTTCAACCCATATTTCCAGTAGCTCTTTCTCATATAGATGATAGTGTGGTGGTCTCACAAAAAAAAACAATCAAACCAAAAACAAACAAAACGACGCTCCAAGTTTATGTGATAAAGTGTTTCGATCGAAAAACAGAAGTTAGACGTGTGCAAACCGAGAGTGTGTAGGTCCAGTGGGGTTGTCTTCACATCCCCAAGCTTATGGTCTTCACCATCCTTGGATAGCTCTTGGTGCATGATGCATGTAAAATGCATACATGAACTTTGCACTATATCACTCATATTCCAATCATATTTGCATCATATAAGAGTTATACCAGTGTTATTTAATGATTTTAGGAAATAAAATAATTGTTTCCTATTTTATGGAATTAACCCTACGCAGGCAGAAAACCCTATTTTTTCCTTTTATGTTTTAGGGACCCAAACGTCGTCAGAAAAATATGGAAAAATACAGAGGTCATTATTTTGGAAGGAGGAAGACGTAGGAGCGAAGGAATCAAGCAAACGGAGCCCGCAAGGCAAAAAAGGGGTGGCCCACGCGGCCACTGTACCTAGCCGCGTGGGGCTCACCCAATTGGGCCTCGGAGCTCCGCAGCCATCGATCTTTGCTCCACCGCCTTCGTCTTGACCTAAAAACGCCTATAAAAGAAGTCCCACGGCATTCCCGTAAAGAAGCGCCGCCATATCGCAGAAACACGAAAACGAAGATCTGGAGCTGCAGATTGGAGTGGGAAAACTCCGGCGGGGCGCTGCCGGCGTGGTCTCCATCGACATCTCCACCATCTCCATCATGAAGAGGGAGTAGTCCACCTCTGGACTGTGGGTTTGTGGAAGTAACATATGTATCTCTCCTCTCTTTGAGCTTCACTAATTAGTACCGTATGAGCTGCTGAACATGATTACGGTCATATATGTAATTCCTATGTAGTGGATCTTTTTGTGAGTTAATATATGTTTGAGATTGTAATGTTTGTTTCAGTTATGAGTATAGATGCATATTATGTACCCCGTTCTTATATACTTGTTATGATCAAGCATGTTTATGAGGGCGTGTGTGGGGTGATGTGTGCATTAGTTGGAGTAACGGGGGGTGGTGAGTGCGGTAAGTTGACAACTGAAATATCGCGATCCACTTGGGTGTTTACCTTACTTTGTTGCCTCACTAGGGATAAACAAAAATACCATGCTACCGGAGATGTGGGTGTGACCATCGCCACTACTCTATGACTAGATCTAGCATGTTCTTATTTTCACTTCATGTCATGATACTTAAAGTTATACTCGGATTTATCTTAATTGCTAAGGTGCTATGATTTAGTTCGCATCTTGGTGGAGTATAAGAGAGATTAATAACCAAAAGATCTCTATGTTAGGATGTGATGCCCATATAATTAGTAACTTGATATCAAACTTTGTGTTGCAATCTCATATGTCAACTCTATGTGTCCATTGTTTGCCACACCATTAAAAGAGAGAGTGCATTTGTGAAACCATGAACCCCGGTCCATTTTTAATCATAAGAAACACCTTTCCAACCACTTTTATCACTTTTCCATTTTCTGCCATTATTAAATCCGAAAATACAAAAACACTTTTCCATCTTGCATTCATCATAAAAAAAACCCAAAAATATCATTTATCATTGTTATCATCATCCTTGCACATTCATTCACCACCATTGCATATTTATTTCTTGTTTTCATTGCATATTTATCTTGATATCATTCTACACCTTGTGCTTGACAACCACAGGTGAGGTTGAGGACCAAAACAATTAACCTTGTTTTGTAGGTGACCAAAAGAAGGATAGGGAGATAGATCTTTCACTACTGATTCCCCGAGAGTTCGATATTAAACCCTCGAGTCACCCTCGTGGGGAAAACACGTCTTCCACTTACTACATACTCTGCACTTGGAGGCTCAACCTAACCCCGTATACTTTATCTTGCAGGTAGCTACTGAAGGCTATCACATCTACGGGTATCAGTGCATCTCCTCCAATCCCAGTGAAAAAAACTTCAAAACACCATTTCTCCCATTTTCTTTTCTGTGGGGTGCATTAGTAGTGGTAAACAAATAGGTTTCTTGATGCATATAATCCTTAAACAAAACATCTTATGAATGTCCAGAAATTATATAATGTTGTATGCAGACTCATAAACTCATTTGAATAAAAAAGATTCAAGTTAAAAGTTCAAAACATGCATAAAACAAAATGGGACAAAATCTATCCAGAAAAACAGCAGCAGCAAAACGTATTTTTCTACCCTACCAAACTTTGTCTAAAAATTCCTAAAAAATTCATGCATACAGAGGATGAAAAGTTTCAAATACAGTTCAAATATGAGCTCATTCGGAGTTACAGAATAAGAATTAAAAATCATACCGTGCACAGATTCGTGCAGGAATAAAATCTCCGAACGCTATAAGCAACTTTCTCAAATCAATATGGGTAAAACTTGGCACTTTATTCAAAATTCAGAAACTAAGCTAAAAACAAACTCTCTTGTTATATCAAGAGGACACAAAGAAAATACACATAAAAATAACCGGGTTGCCTCCCGCAAAGCGCTTTTTATAGCCATATAGCTAGGCTTTGATAGTTTTAATGATGCTCACATCGGAAAGGAGCATCAAGAGAAAAATATGAAACACATTTAAGTCTAACCCACTTCCTATGCATTGGGATCTTGTAAGAAAATAAATCAATGAAGCACAAAGTGACTAGCATAGGAAGGCAAAGCAAGTGCAACTTCAAAATCTTCAACAAAAAGAGAGGAGACTTAATATTATCGTGGTATATGAAGTCATGTCTCCCTCTCTCATAAAAACTTTCAGTAGAATCATTGATAAAATCCACAATATAACCATCACATGAAACATTCTTACCATGATCCATATGCATAAAAGTATCAATATTTTCCACAGAAACAAAGTTCTTCTTATTAATAGCAATGGGAGTAGGATCATCGTAAAGAACTCGAACATGATAGACAAGTTGTATATTAAAGGGATGGTTTTGGGTAATCCCCCCATAACTATGACAAGTTTCATGAGGATGATTGTAATTATTAGCATGATCATTTTCAGAATTAGTACCAAAGAGATTTTCAATATCAAAAGTACTATGCTTTTCCCAATCATGATCACTACTATAAGTAACAGGCATAGGATCATCATCGAATTCAGACTCATCAGCAACAACTATAATAGGAGCAACATGCTTAGGGAGGATACCGTTTCCTCTTTTTCATTAATAAGAGTAAAACAAACATTAGTCCTCTCATATTTTGGTAAGGTAGTTCCATCTTTTATAATATTTTGTATGTAAGTGTTGGCATGGCAATTATTAACACAATAGAGATAACATCCATGTAACACGCTATTCATATCAAAAGCACTCATATCTAACGAAGAAGTTTTTCTTGATAACTCTTCACACCCCAAAAATAATGTAAGTTCATCATGTTGATTAGGAGTGATCATGTTATCACAAAAGTCTCCCGCAATATCCTTATTAGAGGCTGAGCATTGGAATTTGAAATGCCCCTCTTTATAGCAAAGTTCACAAACAAAAGGATATATGGCACAAACTTTTTCACCAAGATCATATAGAGCCTTGCTCCACATTCTAGTTTTTTCATTCCTATGATGGATACAATATTCTTCTTCGATTTGATTCTTTTCACAAGGTCTAAGTGCTCCACAAAAATTAACATGCTTATAAGAAATAGTATTTTCAGAAGTTTGAGCATGTTTATTGCAATCATTAATAACAATTTTATTTTCCATGCAAGTGTCTTTAAAAGGTTCGTGATACTTGTCCCAATTTTCTTTAGGAACATTAATATGAGAGGCAAAGGCTTTACAACAATTAACCATAATTTGAGAATCAAGACCAAATTTAGCACTAAGCTCATGAAAACTAGCAGTTTCAGCGAAAGACTTAATGCAAGCATACTCATAGTTTATACCTGATTCTTTACCTTTGTCGTTATCCCAATCTTCAGTATTGCGTTGAATTGTTTCAAGAAGATCCCAATTAGCTTCAACCTTCTTACTTGTGAAAGAACCTCCTGAACATGCATCTAGATGATCCTTGTAATGACCTGAAAGCCTTGCATAAAAATTAGTAACAATTATTTTCTTAGGAAGCTCATGGTTAGGACATTTGAGTAATAATGTTTTCAGCCTTCCCCAAGCTTGAGCAATGCTTTCTCCATCACGAGGACAAAAATTAAAAATGTAACTCCTATCTAAATACACTTCATAAGGAGGATAAAATTTAGAGTAAAAGAGAGATTCAAGCTCTTCCACTCCAAATGACGAGGATCATCCAGTAGCTCATACCACTCCTTTGCTTTGTCCTTAAGTGACAATGGAAACAATTTCTTCATGGCATTTTCTCTTGATAAACCTACAACCTTAAACAACTCACAAAGTTCTTTAAGTTTCAGCAAGTGATCACTTGGACGGATTGTTCCATCCCCTGCATAACGTTCATCCATAACCATTTCAACAATTTCCATAGGTATTTCAAAAGGAATACTTTCAGTAGGTGGATTTAGAATATCACAAGCATCATTAGAATTATCACATATAGGAGACAAAGTATTATCAAAGCAATTTTCTCCTTCAAAGCTGGGAAACAAAAGATCATTTTCATAAAAACTAGCTTCCCCAAGCTTAGGCTTTTCCATAGCATTAGCAATAGTGTGCAAAGAATTTATAGTAATAACATTGCTACCATCATGCAAATAATTTTCCATAGATTTTTAATTTTCTGCTCAAACACATCATGTCCTAACTCAAGATAAATTTCATAAAGCTCTCTAATTTTTTGTTGTTTTCCATTTTCTAATTTTTATGGGTTTTTGATATATATAAAACTAATGAGAAACTCACAACCAAACAAGTTTAAAGGAACCTCCCCAAGCTTAGATGATTGCAAGATATAAAGTCTAGTGCACACAAGAATAGAAACTTAAGCGCTACGCTCCCCGGCAACGGCGCCAGAAAAGTACTTGATTACCCCCAAGAGCAGGGGATCACTATAGCACCTCTCAATGTGGAAGTAAGGTATCGATCCGCAGGAGCAAGAAGGAAAAGTTATCTATTCCCTACAACTAAAGTGTCACAAGTTTTAGTTGATTATGCACTAAACAAGTTTAAAGAACAAGGTGGTTGATTTGATGGATGGAAGTTTAATGTAACAAGCAAGAATGTAAAAGTGTCCCAATCCTCTTCAATGCAAGAGGACAAGACAAAGGTTTTCTCTTATAGGAACAATGGACATGGGTTCATGGGTTCACTTAATCCTCTCTCTCTCATCTACGGTGATTATCATGTTATAGATAAAGTACACACAATTGTCATGTTTTAATGGTAGCTTTTATAACGGCTATATGTCCTAAAACACATAGTTGAAAGAAGTACTCATTTGTGTTGCTAGGTCACCCCGTAAGGCGTGGTTGTTGTCACTCCCACATCATACTCTTCCTTTTTACCCCCAGATAAAGGATGTTGGGCGGTACTGTGTCACTCAATACCTATGCCGTGTCACATCGGCCATCCCGTACCCACATACATCATACTTCTTAAAGAACAATATTCTATCAAAGTATGACAAGTCATAAAAGTTCCAACACAACAGTAAATGCATAACAAATCATCTCATACCACAATATCCACCACAAGAATTACATAGATGACTGTAATCATGTTCAGCAGCTCATACGGTACTAATTAGTGAAGCTCAAAGAGAGGAGAGATACATAAGTTACCACCACAAACCCATAGTCCAGAGGGTGGAATACTCCCCCTTCATCATGGAGACGGTGGAGAAGTCGTTGGAGAAGGTGGAGACCACCCCGGCAACGCCCCGCCGGAGTTTTCCCCCTCCAATCTGCAGCTCCAGATCTCTCTTTCGGTGTTTCTGTGTTTCGGCGGCGCTCGTTCCAGAGAACGTCGTGGGACTTCTTTTATAGGCATTTTTAGGTCAAGAGGAAGTCGGTGGAGAAAAGATCAACGGCAGCGGAGCCTCGAGGCCCAAGATGGTGGGCCCCACGCGGCCAGGTACAGAGGCCATGTGGGCCCCCCTCTTTTGGGCTTCCGGCCTTCATTTGCTTGCTTCCTTCCCTCCCAAGTCTTCCTCCTTCCAAAATAATGACGCATGTATTTTTCCAGGTCATTTGGACGTCGTTTGGGTCCCTGAAACTTAAAAGGAAAAAATAGGGTTTTCTGCCTGCGCAGGGTTAATTCCATAAAAATAGGAAATACATATTTTATTCCCAAAAATCATTATATAACAGTGATATAACCCTTATATGATGCAAATATGATTGGAATATGAGTGATGTAGTGCAAAGTTCATGTATGCATTTTACATGCATCACGCCTATGAGATGGTTGAAGAGCTGAAAACCATGTTTCAGACTCAGACCCGTGCTGAGAGATATGAGATCTCTGACAAGTTCTATACGTGTAAGATGGAGGAGCACAGCTCTGTCAGTGAACATGTTGTCACCATGGGAGGCTATATCCAACGCCTAATTCAGCTGGGATGTGTGATCCCGGATGAGTTAATCACTGACAGGGTGTTGCAGTCGCTCCCACCGAGCTACAAAGGCTTTGTGCTGAACTATAACATGCAAGGCATGAATAAGACTCTTAATGAGCTCTTTGCGATGCTGAAATCTGCGGAAGTGGACATCAAGAAAGAACATCAAGTGTTGATGGTCAATAAGACCACCAGTTTCAAGAAGGTTAAGGCCAAAAGGGACAATTCAAGAAGAGTGGCAAATCTGTTGCTGCTCAGGGCGGCAAACCTGTTTCCGCACCTGTGAAACCCAAGGCTGGTCCTAAACCGGACACTGTGTGTTTCTACTGCAAGGGAGACGGTCACTGGAAGCGTAACTGCGCCAAATACTTGGCGGATAAGAAGGCTGGCAACGTCAAAGGTATATTTGATATACATGTTATTGATGTGTACCTTACTAGTTCTCGTAGTAGTGCCTAGGTATTTGATACTGGTTCGGTTGCTCGTATTTGCAACTCAAAACAGAAGCTGCAGAATAAATGGAGACTGGCGAGGGATGAGGTGACGATGCGCGTCGGGAACGGATCGAAGGTCGATGTCATCGCCGTCGGGACGCTACCTCTTCATCTACCTTCGGGATTAGTTTTAAACCTGAATAATTGTTATTTGGTGTGCCTGCGTTAAGCATGAACATTATATCTGGATCTTGTTTATTGCGAGACGGTTACTCATTTAAATCAGAGTATAAAGGTTTATTGCGACGTAAATGGTTTATTCTTGTTGGATCTCAACAGTAGTACTTCACACATCCATAACATTGATGCCAAAAGATGCAAAACGAATTATGATAATACCACATACTTGTGGTGCTGCCGTTTAGGTCATATTGGTGTAAAGCGCATGAAGAAACTCCATTCTGATGGACTTTTTCAGTCACTTGACTTCGAATCATTTGATACGTGTGAACCATGCCTCATGGGTAAGATGACTAAGACCCTGTTTTCCGGTACGATGGAACGGGCAAGTGACTTGTTGGAAATCATACATACTAATGTGTGTGGATCAATGAGCATTCCGACACGTGGTGGATATCATTACTTCCTAACTTTTACTAATGATTTGAGTAGATATGGGTATATTTACTTAATGAAACATAAGTCTGAAACGTTTGAAAAGTTCAAAGAATTTTAGAGTGAAGTAGAAAATCATCATAACAAGAAGATCAAATTTCTACGATCTGATAGTGGAGGGGAATATATGAGTTACGAGCTTGGCATGTGATAAACCCCAAGAGCAGGGGATCACTGTAGCACCTCTCAATGTGGAAGTAAGGTATCGATCCGCAGGAGCAAGAAGGAAAAGTTATCTATTCCCTACAACTAAAGTGTCACAAGTTTTAGTTGATTATGCACTAAAGGTTTTCTCTTATAGGAACAATAGACATGGGTTCATGGGTTCACTTAATCCTCTCTCTCTCATCTACGGTGATTATCATGTTATAGATAAAGTACACACAATTGTCATGTTTTAATGGTAGCTTTTATGACGGCTATATGTCATAAAACACATAGTTGAAAGAAATACTCATTTTGTTGCTAGGTCACCCTCGTAAGGCTAGCGTGGTTGCTGTCACTCCCACATCATACTTCTCTCTTTTTACCTCCAGATAAAGGATGTTGGGCGGTACTGTGTCACTCAATACCTATGCCGTGTCACATCGTCCATCTCGTACCTACATACATCATACTTCTTAATGGACAATATTCTAAACACTAGTGCAATGATTCATATTTCGTGTGCATGACCACATCTCTCTCATCTACCTACACTTGGTGGTGTCAATCACCTCATGACATGGATAGACAAGGCATTATGCATAAATCAACCATCACATGCATCATAGAATATCTCCAAAGTATGACAAATCATAAAAGCTCCAACACAACGGTAAATGCATAACAAATATCATCTCATACCACAATATCCACCATAGGAATTACATAGATAGATCCATAATCATGCAAGGCACATCATATGGACTTCAACAATGATCATACATAGAGAGATTAGATCAAGTTACCACCACAAACCCAAGGTCCAGGGGGTGGACTACTCCCCCTTCATCATGGAGACGGTGGAGAAGTCGTTGGAGAAGATGGAGACCACCCCGGCAGCGCCCCGCCAGAGTTTTCCCCCTCCAATCTGCAACTCCAGGTCTGTGTTTCGTGGTTTCTGTGTTTCGGCGGCACTCCTTCCAGAGAACGTCGGGGGACTATTTTTATAGGCATTTTTAGGTCACGACTAGGTCGGTGGAGAAAAGATCAACGACAACGGAGCTCCGAGGCCCACAAGGAGGTGTCCCACGCGGCCCATGTACCTGGCCACATGGGCCCACCTATCTTGGCCCTCGGGTCTCCGCTTGTTTGCTTTCTTCGCTCCCAAGTCTTCTTCCTTCCAAAAATTGGCGCTCGTAAATTTGCAGGTCATTTGGACGTCGTTTGGGTCCCTGAAACATTAAAATAAAGAAATAGTTTTCTGCCACGCAGGGTTAATTCCATAAAAAATAGGAAATAAATATAATATTCCCAAAAATCATTATAAAACATTGATATAACCCTTATATGATGCAAATATGATTGGAATATAAGTAATATAGTGCAAAGTTCATGTATGCATTTTACATGCATCAACATCCCCAAGCTTAACCAATACTCGTCCTCGAGTATGAATGATAAAACTAACATGGACTTTGCAATTTAATACTAACAATGGATATCAAAGATGATTACTATTGCTACATAGAGTCAAATGATTCATTCTTCAAAGGAGTAGCAATATGCAAGATAGTTTATGAAGTGATATCAAGTATTCAATGCAAGGATGTTCAATGATAATTCACAAAGTGTAACATGAAAGAAAGTACATGGACCACATGTATGCGTAATGATAAGTAAGAACATCCTACAATGGTCATAGAGTATTGATGAAATCTGAATATAAAAGGTGGATACTTTGGAAAGATATATAAGTGAGTAGAGGTAAAGCATGCATAAGTTTCATCTAACTTCCAAACTCTTCTACTTAAGTTAATGATTGCAATGTGGTAATCCTTGGTGTCAAGCTCTCATTACCCCTATCATAGCATCTTGAATGATTAAAGTTTAAAGTGAAAGCAAATATGAGTAGTGTGCTTGACAAAGTAAGGTTGAATGTCTCATGCCCCTTGAATACAAGTACCTACACCATGGTTACTCAACTTGGACACAAAGCAAGTTCAAGTTAAATATCATTGTAAGTAATAATAGTATCATTAAGAGCATCAACTGGGTACCTCTTGTCCAGGATATGGAACAAGCCCATATCAAAATGACAAGACAAACAAACAAAATGAACAACCTCAACACCCTTTTTATTTACCATTGGAATAGCTTTTTATTGTAAGGTGTATCACTGATGGTTCACCATAGTATGTAAGTAAATTTCCACCATGAATGATGCATGGCTTAGATTAGCGGCCCAGGCGTCTCTCTAACCATTTATACAAACTCATTTAAACTTGCTTTACTTCCACATTTATTTCACCATGATAAGCATCCATAAACAAAAGTACATGATATCAACTAAATGAAATGAAGAGCATGTTGAAAGCTTGCCATGTGACAGCACATATGAGCTAACCCCCAACCTCGAACATTTGTCAAGCCCACAACATCATAATTTAATCACAATGGGTCATGTTTTATTTGCAATAAAAGTAAAGTGTGCATCAAGTTCGTGAGAGCTATATAACCAACTTTTCCCATAACAATCAATAACATAAACATTTTCATTCAGAGGTATAGATAACACAAATAACATGATAAACATACTCGAATAGCATAAAGCTAATAGGTAGATATGGTGGACTCACTGGAATAACTTTGGTTGAAGGTGTTGGAAACAAGTTTTTACTTGTTGGAATTTTTGGGCTAGCAAGAGGGAGAAAGTTGACCATCTAAATGCATGCATGAGTGTCCATAGAACTAACTAATCCATGTTAAACAAAGTAAAATAACATCAGCATCAAAACATGAATAAGATAGCTCTTGATAAAGCATTTGCAAATTATTACTCATTAACAAGCTCATGAATCATGCAACTATATGTATCTTTTAAAATCAACTCAAACATCCCTTTTCCCAATCTTATAATAGCATCCAACTTAATTCAACCCATATTTCCAGTAGCTCTTTCATACATAAATGATAGTGTGGTGGTCTCACAAAATAAAAATCAAACCAAAACAAACAAAAGACGCTCCAAGTTTATGCGATAAAGTGTTTCGATCGAAAAACAGAAGTTAGACGTGTGCAAACCGAGAGTGTGTAGGTCCAGTGGGGTTGTCTTCACATCCCCAAGCTTATGGTCTTCACCATCCTTGGATAGCTCTTGGTGCATCTCTCCAATCCCTGTGAAAAACTTCAAAACACCGTTTCCCCATTTCTTTTCTGTGGGGTGCATTAGTAGTGATAAACAAATAGATTTCTTGCTGCATATAATACTTGAAAAAAATTCATATTAATGTACAGAAAGTGTATAATTTGTATGCCTACTCATAAACTCAATTGGATAAAAAAGATTCAAGTTAAAAGTTCAAAGCATGCATCAAACAAAATGGGACAGAATCTGTCCAGAAAAATAGCAACAACAAAACGTATTTTTCTACCCTACTAAACTTTCTCAAAAATTTCGAAAAAATCCATGCATACAGAGGATGAAAAGTTGCAACTACAGTTCAAATATGAGCTCATTCGGAGTTACAGAATAAAATTAAAAATCATACCATGCACAGATTCGTGTAGGAATAAAATCTCCGAACGCTATAAGCAACTTTCTTCAAACCAAAATGAGTAAAACTTGGCACTTTATTAAAAATTCCAAAAACTAAACTAAAAACTAAGTCTCTTGTTACAGCAAAAGGACACAAAGAAAATCACAATAAAAACAACCGGGTTGCCTCCCGTAAAGCGCTTTCTTTATAGCCATATAGCTAGGCTTGATAGTTTTAATGATGCTCACATAGGAAGAGAGATCAAGAGAAAAATATTAAACACATATAAGGCTAACCCACTTCCTATGCATTGGGATCTTGTAAGAAAATAAATCATTGAAACACAAAGCAAGTAGCGTAGGAAGATAAAACAAGAGCAATTTCAAGACTTTGAACTTAAAGAGAGGAAACATAATAATATTGAAATGTTTAAAACCATGTTTTCCCCTCTCATAATAACTTTCAGTAGCATCATGAATGAATTCAACAATATAATTATGACATAAAGCATGTCTTTCATGATCTACAAGCATAAAAGTATTAATACTCGCCACATAAGTAAAATCCTTCTTATTAGTGATAGTGTGAGTAAAACATTCATAATCATCATTGTAATCATCATATATAGGAGGCATATCATAATCATAATAAACTTTATCCTCAATAGTAGGTGGACTGAAAATATCACATTCATCATTGTAATCGTCATAAATGGGAGACATAGTATCATCAAAATAATTTTTCTCCTCTATAGTGTAATAAGGAGAATTCAAAGACAAAGTAGGACTCTCATGAGTGAGAGTATTGTCACAAACAACAAGTATATCATCTTTATTCCCACATAATTTAGTAACAAGTTCTAAGCATGGAGGATTATCAAGCAAAATAGGACCATCATCTAAAGCATTATCATATGGCATATCTAAACCATACTCCTCGTCATTTTTAAAATTATAGTCAATAATGTTCTCATTAGGCATAGGTTGATAGTCCTCCTCATCATCAGAATTATAAAAGCAAAGTTTATCATCAACAAAATCTTGAGTGTTACCCTCATCCATAGGTGGTGAAGGTGAAAGTTTCCCCTCTTAATTCTCTAGTTGTTCATCATCTTATCGGGGTTGCACGGGCATCCCCAAGCTTAGGCTTTTGTCATCTTCTTCCTGCAAAATATTAGAGCTTTCTTGGGCAACTCTCTTCCTTGTATCAACAACATAGATATTTTCATTAAATTCAAGTATCAGAGATCAAGGAGAGTGGCAATGAAAACTTTAAATTGAGCAGCTATAGGGCAGGTTTCATGTTCATCAATGAAGGTGTATAATTCATAGGCTGCCATAAAAATGACAAATTGCTCTACTTCTTCCATCCCTAAGTGAGCATAATTCTCTGTATGATAAGTTACAATAACATGTTCTCTATTGGAAGGGCATTGGAATTCAAAGTGTCTAAAGTATTCAGAGCAACAAGTTTCTTCCTTATGATAATTAAGCAGCACACTAGCAATTTTATTTAGAAGCTCTATGTATTCTCCTAATATTTTCCCTTCATTTGATTTTCTAAATTCAGTAGCCATCATGGCGTTTTCATAACAATTTTCCATTTTCTAATTTTTTTGGGTTTTTGATATATAAAACTGAAAGTAAAACTAATGAGAAACTCACAACCAAACAAGTTTAAAGGAACCTCCCCAAGCTTAGATGACTGCAAGATATAAAACAAGATAAAGTAAATCTAAAGTCTAGTGCACACAAGAATAGAAACTTAAGCGCTACGCTCCCCGGCAACGGCGCCAGAAAAGTAATTGATAACCCCCAAGAGCAGGGGATCACTGTAGCATCTCTCAATGTAGAAGTAAGGTATCGATCCACAGGAGCAAGAAGGAAAAGTTATCTATTCCCTACAACTAAAGTGTCACAAGTTTTAGTTGATTATGCACTAAACAAGTTTAAAGAACAAGGTGGTTGATTTAATTGATGCGAGTTTAATGTAACAAAACAAGAATGTAAAAGTGTCCCAATCCTCTTCAATGCAAGAGGACAAGACAAAGGTTTTCTCTTATAGGAACAATGGACATGGGTTCATGGGTTCACTTAATCCTCTCTGTCTAATCTACGGTGATTATCATGTTATAGATAAAGTACACACAATTGTCATGTTTTAATGGTAGCTTTTATGACGGCTATATGTCCTAAAACACATAGTTGAAAGAAATACTCATTTGTGTTGCTAGGTCACCCTCGTATGGCTAGCGTGGTTGCTGTCACTCCCACATCATACTTCTCCCTTTTTACCCCCAGATAAAGGATGTTGGGCGATACTGTGTCACTCAATACCTATGCCGTGTCACATCGGCCATCTCGTACCTACATACATCATACTTCTTAATGGACAATATTCTAAACACTAGTGCAATGATTCATATTTCATGTGCATGACCACATCTCTCTCATCTACCTACACTTGGTGGTGTCAATCACCTCATGACATGGATAGACAAGGCATTATGCATAAATCAACCATCACATGCATCATAGAATATCTCCAAAGTATGGCAAATCATAAAAGCTCCAACACAACGGTAAATGCATAACAAATATCATCTCATACCACAATATCCACCATAGGAATTACATAGATAGATCCATACTCATGCAAGGCACATCATATGGACTTCAACAATGATCATACATAGAGAGATTAGATCAAGTTACCACCGCAAACCCAAGGTCCAGGGGTGGACTACTCCCCATTCACCATGGAGACGGTGGGGAAGTCGTTGGAGAAGACGGAGACTACCCCGGCAGCGCCCCGCCGGAGTTTCCCCCCTCCAATCTGCAGCTCCAGGTCTCTATTTTGTGGTTTCTATGTTTCGGCGATGCTCCTTCCAGAGAACGTCGGGGGACTATTTTTATAGGCATTTTTAGGTCACGACTAGGTCGGTGGAGAAAAGATCAACGACAACGGAGCTCCAAGGCCCAAAAGGAGGGGTCCCACGCGGCCCATGTACCTGGCCGCGTGGGCCCACCTATCACGGCCCTCGGGTCTCTGCTTGTTTGCTTCCTTTGCTCCCAGGTCTTCTTCCTTCGAAAAATTGACTGTCGTAAATTTGCAGGTCATTTGGACGTCGTTTGGGTCCCTGAAACATTGAAATAAAGAAATAGGGTTTTTTGTCTATGCAGGGTTAATTCCATAAAAAATTAGGAAATAAATGTAATATTCCCAAAAATCATTATAAAACATTGATATAACCCTTATATGATGCAAATATGATTGAAATATAAGTAATATAGTGCAAAGTTCATGTATGCATTTTACATGCATCAACATGCACTTGAAAAATTGTGGAATTGTTTCACAACTCACGCCACCTGGAACACCACGGCGTAATGGTGTGTCTGAACGTCGTAATCGTACTTTATTAGATATGGTGCGTTCTATGATGTCTATATCCGATCTGCCAATGTCATTTTGGGGGTATGCATTAGAGACAGCCGCATTCACTTTAAATAGGGCACCATCTAAATCCGTTGAGACGACACCATATGAGTTGTGGTTTGGCAAGAAGCCGAAATTATCGTTTCTAAAAATTTGGGGATGTGAGGCTTATGTCAAAAGGTTACAACCTGATAAGCTTGAACCCAAAGCGGAAAAATGCGTCTTCATAGGATATCCAAAGGAAACTATTGGGTATACCTTCTATCACAAATCTGAAGGCAAAGTTTTTGTTGCTAAGAACGGATCCTTTCTTGAGAAGGAGTTTCTTTCGAAAGGAATGAGTGGGAGGAAAATAGAACTAGACGAGGTTACTGAACCTTCTCTCGAATTGGAGAGTAGCGCAGCGCAGGAAGATTTGGATCTTCAGGCGCTGGCTTCACCAGCTAGAGAGGAAGAAGCTGATGATAATGATCATGAAGCTTCGGTAAAAGTTCCCCTTCGTAGGTCGACAAGGTTACGTACTACTCCTGAATGGTATGGTAATCTTGTTATGAACGTTTTATTGTTAGACAATGATGAACCTACGAACTATGAGGAAGCGATGATGAGCCCAGACTCTGGAAAATGGCAAGATGCCATGAACTCTGAAATGGAATCCATGAAGGAAAACCAAGTGTGGACTTTGGTTGACCTTCCTGATAGTTGTAAGGCTGTTGAATGTAAATGGATTTTCAAGAAGAAAACAGACGCTGACGGTAATGTCACAGTATATAAAGCTCAACTTGTCGCAAAAGGTTTTCAACAAATTCAAGGAGTTGACTACGATGAGACTGTCTCACCGGTAGCGATGCTTAAGTCTGTTAGGGTTCTACTAGCAATTGCTGCTTATTTCGATTATGAAATTTGACAGATGGATGTCAAAACTGCATTCCTCAATGGCAACGTTGAAGAAGAGTTGTACATGGTACAACCCGAAGGTTTTGTTGATCCTAAGGATGCTAGTAAAGTGTGCAAACTTCAGCGTTCCATTTATGGACTGAAGCAAGCATCCCGGAGTTGGAATCTCCATTTATGGATTGAAGCAAGTATCCCGGAGTTGGAATCTTCAATTTATGGACTGAAGCAAGCTAGTAAAGTGTACACCACTCTTAGTTTGACGAGCAGGTACCAGAGTGATCCTGGAGAGGCTCAGTGGACAACAGTTAAAAATATCCTTAAGTACCTAAAGAGGACTAAGGACATGTTTCTTGTCTATGGTGGTGATGAGGAGCCCTCCGTAAGAGGTTACGTTGATGATAGCTTTAATACAGATCCAGATGACTCGAAATCTCAAAAAGGGTATGTCTTTATCTTGAACGGAGCTGCGGTTAGTGGGAGGAGTTCCAAGCAAACCATCATTGCGGCATCTACATTAGAGGCGGAGTATATGGCCGCTTCTGAAGCAGCGAAAGAAGGGAAATGGCTGAAGGAGTTCGTCACTGAACTAGGGGTTGTTCCGAGCGCACTGGATCCCATGGAGATTTTTTGTGACAACACCGGTGCATTGCTCTAGCCAAGGAACCAAGATGTCACAAGAGTTCCAAGCATATCAAACGCCGGTTTCATCAAATTCATGAGCATGTCAATGAAGGAGATATTACCATTAGCAAAGTACATACGTTGCAAAATATCACAGATCCGTTGACTAAAGTTCTTCCACAGACAAAACATGATCAGCACCAGAATGCCATGGGTATCAGATTTTTACCAATGTAAACTAGATTATTGACTCTAGTGCAAGTGGGAGACTGTTGAAAATATGCCCTAGATGCAATAATAAATAAATGTTAATATCATATTTCCGTGTTCATGATATATGTTTATTTTCCATGCTATAACTGTAGTAACCGGAAACATAATACATGTGTGGTTGCATAAACAACACCGCGTCCCTAGTAAGCGTCTAGTAGACTAGCTCTTTAATTAATGATGGTTATGGTTTCCTAACCATGAACATGAGTTGTTAATTAATTAAAGGGATCATGTCATTAGAAGAATGACGTGATGGACAGACCCGACTAAGCATAACAATATTGATAATTTCATTAAGTTTATATTGTCATGCCTTTTATTGTCAAGTATCCCTGTTTCTTAGACCATGAGATCATCTTATTCCCGGGTACCGGAAGAATACTTTGGGGACATCAACCATCGCTTCGTGACAGAGTGATCATAAAGGTGTCTTACGGGTATCTCTGAAAGTACTTATTGAATTACATGAATCAAGACTGGGATTTGTCCCTCCGTTTTCGGAGAGATATACTCTGGGCCCACTCGGTAGTGCACATTCAGTAACGCTTGCAAGCACATGACTAATGAGTTAGTCACATAGAATGTTGTATTACGGAACGAGTAAAGAGTACTTACCGGTAACGAGATCGAACTAGGTATAGTGATACCGACGATCAAATCTCGGGTAGGTAAAATATCGCGTGACAAATGAAATTGTATACGGATTATAGTAGTCCACGACATAGTGGTTCAACCGATAAAGATATTCGTTGAATGTGTGGGAGTCATTACGGATATTCTGGTCCCTCTAATGGTTATTGATCGGAGAGGTGTCTCGATCATGTCTGCACGTTCTTGAACCCGTAGGGTCACACACTTAACGTTTGGTAACGCTAGAGTAGCTCTGGGATAATTTTATTAATGGTGTCCAAATATTGTTCGGAGTCTCGGATGAGATCCTAGACATCACGAGGAGCTCCGGAAGAGTCCGGAGGTAAATATTATATATGGCAAGTTGATTTAAGGGTTCCGGAAAAAGTTCAGGAATTTTTCGGCAGAGTGTCGGAATGTTCTAGAAGGTTCCAGAGGGTCCCACTGTGGAGCCCACCTGTCCCGGACGAACAAGAGTGGCCCACTGGTCCATTTGACCAGCCCTCCTTGGTCCATGTGGCAAATCAATGGGCAACCCTTAAATGGGGGGTTACCACTCTTGAAAGAGGAGGTTACTACCTTTTAAAGGAGAGGGGGTTACCACTCTTTAAACATGGAGGTTACTACCTTGGGAATTAAGTGGCTGCTCCCTTGCCTATATAAGAGAGTAGAGAGGCGCACCAAATCACTAAGGCTTGGCCGCACCATTTGTTTGCTGCTCCTCTACCTTGCGCGCACCGCTTGGCGAAGCCCTGCCCGCGGGAACTCTCCACCATATCCACCACCATGCCGTCGTGCTGTTGGAATCGATCCCACCTACTTCTCCTTCTAGCTTGCTAGATCAAGAAGAGGGAGACTTCATCGAGCTGTACGTGTGCAAGCATCCGAAGGTGCTGCTCGTTTGCGGTGCTGATCGGATTGAACATCGTCAATAACTTCACCGAGCTGTGTTGAATTAAACGTTCAACGCGTGTGTTCTTCGAGTGTATGATGAACTACTCTCC
The DNA here is from genome assembly GCA_947311845.1 of Poa pratensis. Lineage (NCBI taxonomy): Eukaryota > Viridiplantae > Streptophyta > Magnoliopsida > Poales > Poaceae > Poa > Poa pratensis. The sequence goes on along the minus strand of CAMZMU010000027.1, from coordinate 44,245,166 downwards.
CCATTACTAGCATCTTCTAGATTGGATCTTGAGTGTTGCTTCCGCATGTGAGAGAATTTTTTTGTTTTCTATCGCGCAAACTCCTACACCTTGGCGTTTTGCCCCTTTCCGGTGGTTACTGGGTGTTGCTGGAGGCGGGGCCCTGGACCGCATTTGGCCGGTCATGACAGGGATGACGGTCGTGGGAGGTGTTTTCCTTCTAAAAGGCGAGTTTGAGATTCATTCCCTCCTCCTTATCTTGATGTCTCGGGTGAAACCCCCCCAATCTTTCAAATATGCAGATGGCGGCGCTCCTGCCTCGCTGGATAACAAGGAAGCTAAATGTGATGATTGGTGGTTTGTGGACAAGTGGTAGCAATTGTTATGTCCTTCGGTGGCGATGTGGTGGTGTGGTTGTCTTAGGCTGATCGTGTCACTCTTCTTCCCTAGTGAAACCTACTTGCTGGTGGGTCTATGCCCTCGAGTTAGAACGGGTAGCGAGCCCAAGCCGTGCCTGGTAGGCTGGTACTGATGTCGCACCCTTTTTTAATCACATCTTCTAGACGGAAGGCTCGAGACGAGCCCAGCTTTGAATTAACGAAGCCAACAACTGGCTAAGGATTACAAGGTTTACAACAACACGCTGGGGTTACCAGCTAAAGATACAAGCACACAGCACAACGCAAGACCACAAAAGATACAAGAAACAAGAAGAAACTAAAAAGCTTTGCTTGTTTCCAACGGAGAGGCCTAGTCTTTAGTTGCGCGCGAGAGGGCCCGATCCTGATCCAAAACAACAATCCTCACTTGTATGCACGAACCATGAGAGCAGACGATTGATCAGACGCAGGCAGGACACAGGTGCCGATTAGGAAGGGCTTCGAGCAACGCCTCCAAGGAGGGGAACGACGCGCAGCGGCGTCGACGTCGTCGGCACGGACCAAAGTCCTACAAAGGTTTCGCCAAAACCCCAAACCAGCACATCCATCGACATGGAGGAACTCCAAAGTCGCTGCTACGAAAACACGCACGAAAGTTCAAGGAGAAGCGGATACAAGAAGCGTGGCTCGACAAAAAGGAGGAGATAGACATCACCGCGACGCCCTCAGGAGGGGAGACGGCGCCTGCTGGCGTCGTCGTCACGGGCAGCGAGGCTGCACAACTTTCACTGGATTAACCTCCGCGTCCATTTGTCGGCCAACGCCACGAGGACGCGAAGACGACGCAGGAGCAAGAACCTCCCAACCTACCAGCCCAAGTAAGCACGGTGTCACGGACACAACCACGCACACCGGCGATGCGCACGCACACCAACGATACACACGACCGAACTGGCAAAAAAGCCAGCAAAACGGGGCCAGACCCATAGCCACCATGGCCAGATCGGGCCGCCGACCCGACAGCGCCAGATCCAGCTCACCGCCACTCGCGGCCAGCCTCTGGCCATCGTCCACCCCTACTGCGGCTCACGACGGAGGGCGCTGTGCCGCCACCGTGATGCCCCCAGACCACGACGCTCGTCCCAGACGAACCCCTCAGATCGACCCTGGATCTGGCGTTGCCCTCCCCGGGCAGGGTTGCTGGCGCACGAGGACGTCGATGGAGGAGGAAATCACGTGGAAGAACTGCACCCACACGAAGGTGCCGGTCAGGGGAACGAGGCAAGGACGGTCATGGTGACCGAACGGGGAGGAGACCCGCTGTCGAACACCTGGGAGGCAGGGGACAGCCACGCCGGGACATCACCGGAGCGGCGAGGCCCTGGCCGCTGGCCACAGGCAGCACACCGCAGGACGCCGTCCTGGGCGGCCTCCGCACAAGCGGGAAGAACAGGCGTCAAAAACATCGGAGGACGCCATCCGGGCGCGCCTCCGCGCAAACGCCAGCAGCACACCGCCGCCTGAAGGCCATGGCTGCCTCACCTCGGCCGCCGAAGCGCCGGACGCACGCGGCCCACGAGGCCCAGATCGGGCCCGGACGGCCCAGATCGGGCCCGCGCGGCCGCCGCCCCTCCGCCACCCTGCCGGTGCGCCGGAGGCTCCACTGGGCGGTGCGCAGCAGGCAGAGGAGGCCGCAGCCCGACCTCGCGCCGCCGGGCACCACCAGTGTCTGCGACATCGCCGGCCAACTCCCTGACTGCCACCGCCACCGCCACCGTCTGTGATGCGCGCGAGGCTCGCCGCCACCAGCGCGTCTGCGACAGCGCCGACCAATCTCCCAGTATCTCAACGCCACCCCTGAGATGCGCATCCCGCGCGGTCTCTGCTTGCCTGGCAGCCGGACACTGCTTTGCAGCGAGGATGAACGCCTCCTATCCTCCATCTTCTAGCTCCTTGGTTAGAGACGAAAGATCTAATTCGGGATTACCTGAACCCAAATTTTTGGGTACCCGAAATGTCTGGTATCACAAATTTTGGGGGAATTTCGGGTGTCAACTTTGAGAACCCGAATTTATAATAACCCGAAATACCCGACCCGAATTTTCGGGTAAACCCAAACGCCCACCCTGAGATACCAGTACGTGTTTGATTCCCTAAAACAAAAACGTGTTTGAAATTCTGAAAGAATTACATGTCTGAAAGAATATATGAAAAAGTCAAACCTATTTTTGAAAACTCGAATATTTGTGAATGTGAACATTTAAAATATGAACAATTGTCAAAATTTGGAAAAGAAGGATTTTCAAAAATGAAAAGATTTTCAAAACTAGAACCATCTTTAAATTTGGAGTCTTTTTAAAATTTAAAACCAGTTTCCATTTTGTTTCCATTTTAATTATTTTTTTGAATGGAAGAAAAGTAATAAGAAAAAATTAAAATAAAACAAAACATAAAAGAAAACAAAAAGAAAAGGAAAAGGAAAAACATATCATAAAAGAAAATGAGAAATAAAAGAAAAAACGAAAAGGAAAAGGAAAGTCATCGTACAAAAACAGCAGGACCCGTTAGGCCATATACAATGCAATGTGCTTAGTGAGGTGCTTACAAAAATAAACCAAGCATTTCTCTAAGCACCATTACTTATTTGTGTAGGAGAGGTGCCTAGCTAAGCATGACTGCATTTGTCATGTGTAAATAAGCACCGGTGCCTAACAAAAACTGGTTTATTTTGCTAAGCACCTATGTAAGCACTTTGCATATTGTACATGCCCTTAGTGACGCTACCGCGTCATATAGGAACTGCCATTATTCACCCCTATCAGGGTCCTTTTGTTTGGGCTTATTTTGGCTTTTGCCTTTTTGCCGGGCTTGGCCTCAGAAAACAAAACCAATCATATATTCCATCTATTAAGGCCCAAAAGCCCATAACACTTGCCGCGGATTCCAGGTCTCCTTCGTCAAAAAAAGAAAAGGTCTCCTTCACACATGCGGGAAGTCAACATAAGCGGCAAAACCATAGTGCTCCCAAAATTTCCCGCCTTCTACAGGCCGCGACCTCCGGATCTAGCCAGCGGCGGCGCCGCCGCACCGCAGTACACGCCAGCGCGATGGCCTCGACGAGGGATCTCGCCATAATGTCCCTCTCGGCCGCCGCGGGCGTCATAGCCGCCGTGGCCGCGCAGCGGTTCATGTCCTCCTACTCGGCAACCAATGCCAAGCCCCAGAACCTGCCCCCGCCGCGCGGCGAGCCACTCCCCGTGAACGGCTCCACCGCCGGGAGCCCACCAGCGCAGGACCCCTACAAAGTAACCAAGAGGGAAGGGTTAGTACTACCCTCCTCCACTACCCCTCGCCGCCTCGTTGCCGCTCTTGTAAGCATGAGTGAGTGAGGATCTGTGCCTCTGAGGCGCTTGTGATGCTGTTTCAGGTTTATCTCGTGGGACGACTACTTCATGGCGGTCGCGTTCCTTTCGGCTGAGCGGTCCAAGGATCCTAACCGGCAGGTGAAGTAAATGTTGAGGACTGTCGAACCTGTTTGCGCTCAGCCTGTTCGTTGAAATTCCTCAATAAAACTGGTTGTCTTGCACTGCTGCGAGATAACTGAAAGTGTAGGAGCAGCTTGAAGCTTAGATTTGTATGGTTATATACGCACAAGTAGGAAGGCAACACAGCTCACAGCACACCCTCCTGCAAGGTGTAGCCAGAAGCCGGTGTAGCACAAGAGAAAATACTCATTCGACATTTATTATTAGGCACTGCTTACTTTTTGAGAAAATATATTCGAGGTCAAACTCACACCGGTGAACTACAACGTCACCGCAGGGATGGAGGCAGAGGTAAGGGAAGAGACCTCGCTGGAATGGTCAGAGCCGCAAGCTTGGTGCGGTGGCAGTGGCATAACTGAGGGATGAAACCTCATAGGAACTAGGGGTTAGGATTAGGGCTGGTTTATCCGGAAGCACTGTCCGCCGGGTACAATGAGCGGTTGCGCGGACTGCGGACAGAGGTGAGCTCATATTGGGGAGGCATGGTGGTCGTGGTAGGAAGAAGAAAAAGGGAGGACTGTTGGATTAACTGTGACACTGCACAAAATCATTTGATTGTGTTCTAGGCGGATCCAAGAATTAATTGATTAATCTGCTTAAAACTAAAACCATTCTGGTGCTTCAAAGCCACATATAAAAGAAAATATCTAGGGATCTTTGGAGGTTCCATTAATGGTATTAAAACAAGTTTGTTTATATTTTTTTATGTGAATTTGACATAAAAATAATTTTAATATAATGTAGCAAGTAAAAACTCATGTAAGATTCTTTATTGTCATTCATGTTAGTGAAACATTGTGATCTATGTACCTAAAATCCATTTTATGCAGGTTGGAGCATGTTTGGTTAGCCAAGAAGGCATTATCCTAGGTGAGGCTGAAACTCAAGAATACCTGATTCAGCCATTCAGTTTGTATCTTAATGTACTTTGACATCTGTGGTATCTATTTTGAGTGCCATCAATGGAGGCCATGGCTGTTTTATGAACTGCAACACTGCAACTTGGTTCATCCAAAACTCTATTTTAATTGGTGGCTACTTGTGCGATAAGCAAAGTACAAGGATAGGCCACGTGCCATAATGGCTCATCCTTATATAACTCTAATTTTTTTATAACCAGGTATTGGCTACAACGGATTCCCAAGAGGTTCCTTGGGCAAAGGTAGTTTTCTTTGAAGCTATAATTAGAATGGATGTAACTTGAGTGCCAGTCAGTAATAATAAATAATGATTAGCTCTGGTGTGCTAGTGTAAGTTTGAATTACCAATGTGAGGTTTATTTTGTCTTCACTCAAATATATGTTATCTCATGTTTGGTGGAATTCATTAGTTTTTCTACCTCATTACTACAGAAATCTGCTAGAGGGGATCCATTGGAGACAAAATTTCCGTAAGTTATGAACTCTTCAGTCAAATGGTGGTTACGTTCTATTTTAGGACATAACTCATGTAAGCACATCTAATGAACAGAGAAGAATTGCAGCTTGAATAAAATTCCTATCTATTGATAAATTTGGTATTTCTCAAGAGAAATTCTAAGCTATCTGCATGATCCAGTGACTAATATTTACTGGCAAAATAGACTTTTTACTCACTAAAAACAAGGAAGTAAATAATATTTTCATGAAGGAACAACGATAATTAAGATTATTACAGTGCTGCAAATTATAGTCTTCCTATCATCCTATTTGTTTCCTTTCTTCTACCTTTGAGAAGTGTTAAGTAGCGAGTAATTTATTTTACCTGGTAACATGTCGGGTACAAATACTATTAAATGCATTAAGTGCAAAAGTAAAATAGTACATAGATACTTAATTTTTTCGATAACCAGCTTAATTTTTCATGTCATTAGTAAAACACAATATGTAGATATATATGTTAACTTCGAGCGCTTCTAGGATATATGTAGGTACCAAAGTCAGCAATACTCCACATCTGATGATTTGTTTCTTTGATGTATGTCCGGTGCACGATAGATTCTTATTTATATACACGTGAGCCTGGACCACACCAAAGTTAACGTAAAAAAAATCATCATGCACGTGCATACGAAAATCTGCAGTGCGTATATCTAGCTCGTAATCCTGAACCATATTTATGTGGTATGAAATTGGAAGTTTGTGTTTGTATGAGGAATGAATATCCTTTCTAGCACATACAACTGATAACTTGCTATAAGTAGAGAGCTGATATGGCCAGATATACTCTTGATCAACGGGGCTAGGATTAAATTCTCCTCTTACCTTCTAATTCCTAAGAGGTGATTAGGAGCATCTCAAAAGAGCTAGTTTCTTAACTAAAAGTTGTCAGTGTAGCCTTGCACATGATAACCTTTCTCTATTTTGTTCTGTAGTGTGAAGACAGCTTTGATTTCCTTGTTTTCTGTAAACAATAATTGATCTCACAAGCGATATAGCTGCACTGCCGGTTAAAATTCTCATCATGCTCTATTATCTGGCTCGCCATTTGGAAAGTTGTTAACCCTGCATATCTTGCCACTTCATTTTTTGTCATCCAACCTTTTCAGAGAAATTTACAGTGTTCCACCATCTGATTTTTCTGCATGATTTTGTAGCAATCCTAACATTGGTTATGACATTATGAGGTACTTGTAATTCTATGCATTTGCTAAATGCTGCTCAATTGTAACCATCAGAATCTTTTACTCCTGCAGCTATGTTGTTCATGCTGAAGTTAATGCTATTTTAAACACAAACCATGCTTCAGCGGCTGGTCAGGTTTGGTCTTTTAATTGTCGTCCTCCGTTATGTAGTTAGTATTCAGTAGTGCCACTGACCGGTCTTTAGGAGTCTTAGACGAATCCCTTATTATTTACCTTTTACTGCAGAAGTTATATGTCACCATGTTCCCCTGCAATGAGTGTGCTAAGATTATCATCCAGGTTAGTTCCTACAAGATCATATGGTACATTTTCAATGATTTCCTGGTCTGACATTCACTGTGCAGTTTTCATTCTTCACTGTTTCCCCTTAAATCTATAAAAAATGATTACCATGTAAATTCTGCTCTATGAAGTTACTGCTTTTACCTCTTACTTATTCACTATTCTCGCTTAAACCTAAATTAATAATCGTGCTATTTTTGTGTGGAAGTAACTTCTACCTGTGCTCAGATATTTTAGAGAATCGGCTGCTCAGTCTAAGTTGCTAACCATTGTCCTAATCTTTCTTACAGTCAGGTGTATCTGAAGTCATCTATTTTGTAGAGAAAAGGATAGACAACTCGGATCATGTTTATGTCGCTTCTCACAAGTTATTATCAATGGCTGGTGTGAAGGTACTCAATTTTTGACCATGCCAAATATAAGCACTGGTATTGGCACGGATTACATTCTTATGCGTCATCCATCACAGGTCAGGAAGCATCAGCCGGAGATGGCACAAATACCAATCAAGTTTCAGGAGCCAAGGAGCTCTTCTAGCGAAAGAACTGTTTGCCCTTAGGTAACGGAAGAGGAAGTATATCTGACTGATGTTTCTGACTTTTTTCCTCATTTTTTGATAGTTTTATCTGTGATGTAAGTTATCTGTTGATAACTGCAACGATGTCTAAACGATTCTGTCAGCCTCAGAGGTGTGTTGTAAACTTGCACAGCGTTATGAGATCTGTATGTGCTCAGCATCATGAACTATCCTTCTGTGTGGTTGCGCCATGTGTTAACCTCTCTCAGATTATGCTCGCTTATGTTTATTTGCTAATATGTGGTACATGTAAAACATTACTTTTCCTAAAGCACGCTATTTCCAGCTCATGTAATCCTTATGTCTCAGCCTCTCAGGTGATTGGTGTAGATTTTTCATGTAGTGAAAATGTTATACAGTACATTGAATAAAAGATGTGCAATAGCAGGTACGGTTTGCACATTCCTAACATAAAATTGCGTGCATTATGTTTTCACCCGCGTGTAATATTTTTTTCCGGCGTGGCCAATGTTCCTTGTGGTCTTTTGCGGCAATTGCTCCTGCAGTGTGGTGAGGTTAGAGATCCAAAAATTCCATACCTCGTAAAGAAACCCTTGGAACAATGCTCCAAGAGTCTCCAAGTATGATTCACATGTGGAGGTCCTAAAAATGCATTATGTGAAACGAGGCTTTAGAGTCTTTTTTTCACTGTTGACGCTGTGTTTCAAATTTAGAGTGATAATGGGCCAACCCCAAAGCCCATCTTACACTTCGGTACTAGTCATTGTCAGATTTGTCTATTTTTGTTTCTTCACATGTGTTACGATTTTCGATTTGAACATTTGTTGCATGTTAGGTATAACGATGTCCAAACTTTTTCTAGAATTTTTGAAAACATATTGTGTCGTCAAATCAAACAAAATCGGTTGCACCGGGTGGCACCAATTGGGCCGTTTCACAGGATACACCCCCTCCCCCCACCCCCCAGCGCGCACACACACTCCACCGTATTGGCGGATTGGGTTCGACTACACCCCTAGCTAGGCCTAAGTGAGATGGGTGGTACTGGAGGCAACTCTATGTATGACCGCTGACAGCTAACACACCCGCCATATACTTTTAGGAGAAAATTTATTTGCATTCGAAACTCAAACCCCCTTTGGAACACAGGAAGTGAAAATGTAGGAATATGAAAAACACAGGAATTGAGGTGTCATGTTTTCTTGATTTCTACAGGAAGTAAAATCATAGAAAATTCTCCAATGTGTTTTGGATGTCAGGCATAAAAAGCAGAGTAATTATAGACACGGGAAGATGAAAACATGAGGTGAGTTGTTCTATTCCACTAGATGACCGGTTGCGCCACTGGCGCAGATGCCGAAAGGAAGACTGTATTGTAACCTTAAGTTTTAAATATTTTTTATATATTGTTGTCCATGTTTGAGATTTATCGGCCATCATGCGGCTACCATCGATAATTTGTGAACCCATATGAGTAATGGAAAATGAATGGTATATTGGTGAAAACTATTCATTTTGTCTATATAAAACATCAATAAACTAATAATGAATTTAAATAGGTGAATGTACACAAACATAAACTACTTGATAATAGATCAGCTGAATGTTTATTAGTTAGATTTGTCTGTATGAACCCAAAGAGGTTAAAAAAAGAATCAATCAAGTCTCAAAAATATTACATTATCAACCATCAGATGTAAAACAGCTAAGTGGTGGAAAATAGCAACTGAAATGAATGATATGATGCAAGTAATATTTCGGTGTTGTGTATTTAATAAGCTAAAACTGGGTGCATCAACCATCTTCAAAGATCAGAAAGATCCAAGACATTGGATCTATAAATAGGCCTCCAATTTTATATTTAAACATTGTATATTCTCATATTTGTTTTTCTTGCGGTCTTAGTTTGCTTTGTCTCTGTCTAATGCATTTCTTTTGTTTGTTATGCACAATCTGTGGGAAATAATAGCCTTTTTTTTGGTCTTTTTCAGAGACGGACCACACACTAACGCATGTCCGATACGCGAAAACCTAAAATGGAGCCAGGGCTTACATGGAGCACTTTTTTTCAAAAAACAAAATTGTCATTTTTAAGTTTTCAAAAATCGTGAATTTTTTCCATAGGTAGATACTATCGAGATCTAAAAAATTGAAATTTCCCTGATTTGTCTTTTTGTATAGCCCAAAATAAAAAACATTTAGAGTTGAAAATTTACATGATTGTATATCTCAACAATATCTACATCCACGATTTTTTTTCGCGATTTTTGAAACTTAAAAATGTCAATTTTGAATTTTCAAAAACCCGTGTCCAAAAATCCACTCTCATTGTCCGATACGTCATATTATTATCTGTCGAGAGAGGGAACTAAAAAACAAATTCTTCTAGAGCGGAGATAATAACCAGTCGATCCCTCACTATCGTTCCTCGTTCAGTTCGTCGCCGGTGCACGCTGGCCGAGCCATGCCGCTCCATTGATCCACTTGCGTAGCCACATTTGGATCTTTCCTCCACCGGATCTATCTCTTCCGCCTATAGTTTTACCTCCCGAACCCGAAGAAAGTTAGCTCGCCTCGTTCATGGAAGGGGCGGTGTCAAGAGCAGCCCAGGCAGCTGGAATAGGGGCACCAGACCATGTTTTCGCTCAATCTTTTTAGCGTGAGGGTCAACCACGCAGGTCTGTAGCACCATGTTGCTAAGGCTATTTATTAGCCTTAATTTCAATGTAGCTGAGATGGCAAACTCAAGAAGACACAAATCATGAATATACATAAAGCGGAGATGCTAATCAATGGAAACCATGTCTCTTCACAAATTGTAAGCAAATAATATGCACGAATAACATTCATTTGAGCTATAACTTCTGCATGAGAAGACCAAAAATAGAAGGCCTATAAAACTTGGTTACAACCCTGGCGACATGGACAACCATCGTCGTCGTCTTCCTCCCCACGTCTTTGATCAGCTCGAAGACGTAGACATCACCCTAGCGCAGCCTGTTGTCCGCAACGTTCAGACCTGAAGCCTCTGATCAGATGTTGTAATGGTAGTACCCGACACGCCACTTTTCTTCTCTGCCTAGCCAGAATAGCAGGACATCATGAGGCCTCCTCTGAAGATGACCGGCAGCAAATTCATAGGGGATGATCTGGCCGAGCGGCTGTCCTGAGTCTCACTCTGTCAACTCGTCAACGTGACTACTGAACCTGCCTGCATCTCGGCAGATAGCTGAAGTTGTTCCTCCACAGCTCCAGTTGAACAATGAACTTGAACATTTATTGAGAAGATGCCTCTTTGTCTGACCTGTATAGTTCGTGTTTATCAGTAAGTTTCTTCCTTATCTTATGATAAGATTCGCCAAGGGATAATAAACCTTCGCAGAAAACAAATAGTAAACAGATGATATGATGCTTGTCATTGTTCCACAATGCAATTTAAAAAAGGAAGATATCAGTAAGAGCTACGCACCACGAAAGATGTGACGGAACTTCCATTCATTGCCATGAAGATATTTTGCAAACAGCTCCTGTGCTGGAGGCTGCAGTGTGAGAACCGACAAAATTTATAAGCAGATTAGAACAGATGATGATTCAGTTCACTCTATGCATCCAAGTCAATTCAAAGTTGAGATGAAAGTGTAGAGAAGTAGCACATACCAGGTTAAGGGTTGTAACGTCAGCTGTGCACAGAGTTCCTCTGTTTCCACATCAGCCTAAAGGTAACAACACCAATGATGAAACACAAGGATAGCAGTGAGATTATTTCGCTGCAGAATAATGTACTCCAAATCTCCACGTTGTAATGGCAAAATAATTTGTGCAGAAGACTTGTCAGTGTTGATTTTTAGTCAAATATTGATAGCTCTAGGGACAGTAACAACTCTTAATTCCTATGCTCATCTCATAATTGTCTGAGTGGCCTAAGGTTATTATTGTTTCATCTTCCCGGGAGAAAATCGTTTATTTAGATGAGTAAGACACCCTTTTAGTAAAATACTTTTGTTTAATGAATTAATTAAGACATAGGGCTAGAAATTGATGGGAAAGAGGATCACCACATAGAAAGGTGATTTCAGGTTGCAGAAAGACAGAAATGCACGAATCCAATACCATGTTCTCTTTTTGAATCACATAAGACCCTGCTTGACTACATTCGAATGCTTGGCAGGCAATTGGAAAATATGAGTACTTGTTATTCATGAGTAAAAAATATATGATAGGCAATAAGAGGAGGTTGCTTATTTAAAATTATCAGTACATTCAGTGTAAAATAATTCGATGAGCATTCATATTGATGGTAGTGACTCAAAGTAATTTAATGGGGGTCGCCGTGGAAGGCGTTTGGCAGGTAGAGGTAATGCAAGTTAAGTTTGTGCAAGTAATAAATCATAAGGAAACTTTAATAACTAAACTCACATGTTTCTCAATTTAGATATATAGCAGAGTAGACGCTACAGGTTGCCAATTATTATACAGAAAGTCATATGGCTGAACAAATAAAGCAACCTTATGATTTGATGCAACGCTGGTGCAATATTCACATAGAAATATACAAAACCATTATTATGGCCATGGCAAGGTATTGGACAGCAAGCACACTTCCGGAGAATCAATCTAATCATAGCCTGCAATCAACCAACAGTAACTAAACTCTCTGGGTCCAGATGTTTACATCAGCTAATAAAATAGCCACTCCTAGCAAGAGCATAGGTTTATGGAGGCAAACCACCAAAGTAAATCATTGCTCATGGTAGGTCGATGACATGTGGGCCAATTATATATTAGAGTGGAGGTTTATTATATATTAGAGTTTAGTTAGACTTAAATGGAACAAGCACCAAACTAAGTAGACGAAAATGAAAGCAAAGTTTGAATTACCCGTAGAAGATGAATCAAGAACTGCAGAGAACAAATCCAGACAAGATAACTGCATGAGATAAAATAGAATCCATATGCCCTTTGGACCAGATAACCCAAGACCAATCCAGCAGAATCCAGATACCCTCGAAGAAGATCAGTTAAAGGCTTGAAATAACCAAATCTATATGCCTTCAAAGCATATTGGCAGGCCTGCCGAATCAAAATGGAAGCAATAAGCCAATGGAAGCAATAATTTAGTTCTGCATATAATACTGAATATTCTTGTTCTGTAATTAACAGAAGCACTCCTTCCTCTTGCTAGAAAATAAAGTACCTAACCATTATATGTCGTACATGGTCTTCAAACAGAAGTCTAAAATCATACAGAAGCATTTCATGTTATTAAGCTATGGTTAACGAGCAAGCCTTCTTGTTCCCTGGACTTGTCGGATATTGTTGAACATGTACATGACACTTAATGATACACTTCCTGGATATTTAAAACTCCAAGCAAAGACATGAGTAGCTAGTCATCTAGCTAATACATGGCCGCTGAGCCGACCACTTGCCGGATATAACTGCAAGTAAATATAGATTAAATGATGCACTTGGGAGGATATTTAAAACTGCCGGATATTTAAAACTGCAAGTAAATTTATGTAGAGCATAAGGGATATAAGGAGGAAAACGCGAGGCCACAGCCTACAACCAGGTGGTAAATATGATTAGGAATTGACATTTACTTCAGTTTCTGTCTGCAGACCAATTGGAACCAATCCCAGTCACAGCAATTGAATAAAATCAGTTAACACACTTGATCGCTATATGGGTTAATTAGCCTCATTCGCTTCTAGTCTACTCGATCAACTTGGCTTGGTTGAGTAACTTCTCCTTTTTAAAGAAATTAACAAAGCAGAATATGAGTGGCCTTCTCGTCAAATCTAAATACAAGAGAACTAAAACCAACCTGTTGTAGTTTCCAATACACTCATGTTGTTCAGATTTCTTGATTCTTCCCAACGTGAAAGACCACTTGGGTAGAAAGCAAGCAAACAAGCCAATTTAGTTGAATAGGATAAAAAGTGGAACCAACTAACATTTTCTCAGATTACGAAAACTAAAGCCCACGATTTTCTCTTATACATTTCACTAAAAAGATAACAAACATGTGGTGTCTTTCTTGATCAGCGTTGTTATGCAAATTCTACTCCCACCACATCTCACTATATGAGGTCAAAAAATCTATATCACTAAGAGAAACTGAGCAGCCAAAGCACAATATAAAACCTAAATTATCCAACCAGCCAGCAAGGAAGACAAACCTCATCCCCTTGCAGCAAAACACACTTTCACCTTTGCCGATTCAATTAGAACAGCCTGCATTGCACAGGTTCAGCAGAGCAATTTTTTCCCTTTGGTACTCTCCTCTTCAGATCCCTCTTGATAAGGTTATGGGTGCTAGACCAGCTGCAGATGATTTCAGCGAGAGTACCACCTGGACACACATCAAGCTTGGATGGATTTAGAGAAAATGTTAGTATCGAAAGAGGAAAGGGTGACCAAGGCCTGCAAAAGGGAAAAGGCCTAACACCAAAATTTGTCAGGCCTACAAAATGGGATGGATATCGATAGTACAAAACAATGTCAATTCCAGATATTTGAATTTTGAATGAACCTAAGCAAACTATTACACAACTTTCTTTAGAAAATTTAGACCACATACATTTCTTAGGTTAGAGCAATACCATGTTTTGTGACGGGATGGAGATGACGAAGTTGTTGAACAGGCAGCCCAGCTCTGGAGATTTATTGACCTGAGTTCAGGACATAACCAATCAGCGGGTAACTTCCATTAGCACTTTTAGAATATATTAGTCTACCGAACAAACAAGCAAATCATTTATAAGAAAAAAGTAATTGACAGAAACCATTTTCGTGATGTGTTTCTGCTCACTTAAAATTAAGTATGGTAAAGGGGGAAATCATATACAAATTCACAAAATGATAATAATTTCCCAACATTAGGTGGAGAAGATAATAAGAATAACACTCAGATTCCAGGAAAATATGATATTAGTACAAAATGAAAATAATCCATAATAATCAGTGGGCATTTGCTGAGAGATAGACTGGAGCCTGTCTATTTAGCACATAAACTATCAGAGCTGTAAAAGGTACTGAATTTTAGCTATCAGTCCAGAACTAAAATCATATGCATGTTCTCAAGCTATGTGTACAAAATGCACACTGTATTATCAGTTCAGAACTAAAGTCATATGCATCTTCATCAAGACAATGCGTTATTAGATTCCAGGGAAATATAACAATAGTACAAAACGACACAGTATTATACGTGTGCATTGGCTGAGAGATAGATTGGAGCCGATCTATTTAGCACTTGCCAGATAGTTAAAACTGTAAGTAAAAATAGAAAACAATTGCCGCACTTACCTACGGCGATCAGAATTGCTGAAAATGACACTTAATTTCCAGAATATACAGTGGAGGTTCATCAGCTTGATTGTTGACACTCAAAGCACATAATCCCACCACCACAAATGTATCAGTACGCGGATCTATGGAAAGCAATTATGAACCAACAATAGGTCTACCATTTTCACCCTCCTCCAACCAAAGCTGCAAGAAAATCACCTACCTGTTACTCTTCTCCTTGCTCAAATCCATGTCAAAGCTACAAAAAAAGCAGCAAATCGTCATCAACATCAGCAGTTTTAACGAGCTGAATAACAAATTGGCCAAATCAATTCAGAACTCCATATATGCAGAAGTATATGACCAGAAATACATAAGTATATGACCACAAAAATTAAAAATAGCCAATACACGTCCAAATATATATTCAGACCTTGAGTAGCACCAAGCTGGCTCCAATCTCTCTGCAAATCCAAGCATGTTCATGGGAATTAACAGACGCATGAAAGACAAGAAATTACATTTATGCTCATAACAGATATCAATAAAACATCACCAACGCAGTTGTAATTTAAGACAGTGGTACATTATGTTTTAAGAGATAAGAATGCTCATAACTGCTATACACAATGGCATGAACTAACATTTATCTAACTCAGTTGACCATAATTCTTAGCATTACCTTCGTTTCTATCCTCTCTCAAATTATAGCATTGAGAACCAAAAGAAGAGCTGCAATGCCAGGCTTGTCAAGGCACAATCCGCCGTCCAAGTGCTCCTGTTATCTCCATCTCCATGCTCCTGCAACTCTACGATTCATGAGTGAGATTTATAGAGCCTGCAGCCCAACAAGAACCGAACCTAGAATCAGCTCGGTAAGAAAGCACCACTTAAATGGAGAGGATTCGATTAACTAAATCTATCATACAAATTATATGCCTCAGTTGAAAAATAGGGAGCTGCTTTTCCACCACATTCGAAAACTCCCACGGGAATATGAATCAGACAAAATCCTTGAAAGGGAAATTAACCCTAATCTAGCATATAAATTATATGTTATATGCCTAATTTGAGAAAAGGGAGAGACGAGGAGTGCCTCCACACGGGCTGTGCAATCCCTTGCTTGCTCATTTGGAAAAGCCCCCGATCTAGGAGCTCGGCCTAGACATTGTGTGCTACCAAGAAAAAATAACCTAACAATCTGGATAACTTGCTAAACCAAGCAAGTTCTAAAGCCATGGACGAGTTGCAGCCCGGCGCAGCAAGCCCAGATGCAGCCGCCAGCACGCCATCGCGTCTGCACCACTGTGCAGCCAGTTCACAGCAAGAGAGAGAAAGAAATAAGGGAAGGAATGAACTTTGCCTGATCCGTTCGCCGCCCACCGCCGTGCCCGCACGCAGACACCGTCAAGCAGCACGAGAGGGAGCCCGCCGGTGACGAGGGCGAGGACGAGTGTCGCCACGGCGGCCAGAGCTGGCGAGGGCGGAGAGGCCGCAAGCCGGCCTTGCTGCTCCCCACCGGCGGCCTCGGGCTGGAGGACGAGGGAAGGTAGGCAGGAGAAGCCGAAGCCGGCGGGTGAGGGCGTGGGAGGTGCAGGTTTTATTTTGCTCTCCCCGCGCGTGGACGCGTCCCCTGGCTCCGCCGACCGACGCCGCCGCCGTGCTCCTTCTCCCGCGACCCCCGCCCTTCTCCTTGCCGCCAGGTCGCCGGCCGTCCGAGCCGCCGTCGAGACGAGCGGCTGCAACCGCCGTCGAGCCGAACGCCCGTGGCAGCCGGCGTCCGGGCCGCCTCTTGGTGGTGAGGTCTCGCGGGAGCAACCGAGCACCGCGAGGAAGAAGCACCATCGCCGGCTGGCGGCGCGACCCGCAAGGCAAGGAAAGCAGCGGCCCCAGCCATGCACCGCTCCACCGGGAGAACAGCGGCGGCGCGAGGGCCAGACTGGCGCCCTTGCTCGCCTCCTTGTGCCATCCATGCTCGCATCTCATCTCCTCGATCCACAAATTTCGGGAAGGAAGAGGGGGAGAGGGGATTGGCTGTGGGACGGGAGAGCGGGGATTGGTTAGGGTTTCACTGCGTCTGCCGCTTTTGTCTCGCGCGTCGCGCGGAGGCAAAAAGAAAGGGCGACGCGAGCGACGCGCTGCAGGTGGGCCCGCCCAGATGAAACCCCACATGTCATGGACTTTCTGTGTCCGGTGGCGAGTAGAAAACGGCAAAATCTACCATCTGACGGCTGGAGTCAAAAGGGCGGTGAAAAAAAAACAACTTTTGGGGTGAATGGATGGTCAAGATAAGGTGGCCTAAGGGTTGAAACCAGGCTGAGGACACGCCGTGTAGAGGTTCATCATTTATAAGGAAAATAGGAATTCAACATTCGGATTACTTTGTTCCAAACGGTAGAATAGGAAAAAGTTTCCTTCAAAATTCCAACAGTTCTCTTTTATTCCAAACGGGGCCTCGATAAGTTCTCGTAAGAGGAATTAACACTTTTAGTCCCACAACTTGCTCGTCGTGAACGTTTTAGTCCCACAACTTGCAAAGTTGACACCGGTGGTACCACAACTTGCTAATTAATTTGGTACTAGTTAGTCCTTTTAATCCAAAACATGCCAAGTTGGACGCTGGCTAGACGAAAACTTACACTTATGTCCAGCAAGAAAACTCCTAAGCTTTATTAGTATTCGTAGTTAGGTCCCCAAACCCCATCATACACCCTGTCGAGGGCGTGCAGCCGCAGGCGGAGGCCGTGGAGGCTTGGAGGTAACGGTGTTTGTGGAGGCTTGGGATCCGTCAACGCGAGGTCCCGGCGGCTCCAATCGCATGTCGGCGTGGGTGGATGGCTCCAATCACAGGTCGACGTGGTCGGGGTGTTGGCTGCTGTAGTCGGCCTGTTCTGGCTATGGCCTCCCGCACGATAGTGCGATGGTAGGCTGTGGCTGGCCCGGCCGCTGCTTGCTTAGTTGTTGTCTAGATGTACATCTACTGAATTGCTCGAGTTGTTGTGTACCTGAATTGCTCAGTTGGTCTGTTGATCCAGAAGTGATGTTTATTATGAAGAAACCTAAGCCGTCATAGAAAAGTTAGTGCCACCATTGCCGGACATTAAGAACACATAGTAAGGTGGAAACAGAGAGGTGAGAGGGCTAGGAACGGGGCCGACGAGCGGGAGGACGGGAAAGGAGCCACCGAGCTGCAGTAGTCTCTGTTGGTCTCCTTCGCGTCACCGGCGGAGCTCGATTTAGTCGCCTCTGTTGGGGAACGACAGAGGAGCTCGATTGAGGGATTTGAGTGGGTAGTGATTTAGAGGTATGGGGACTTAACTGCCAATACTAATAAAGTTTAGGAGTTTTATTGCTGGAGTTAAGTGCAAGTTTTGGTCCAGTCTGCGGCCCACGTGCCATGTTTTGGATTAGAAGGACTAACTAATACCATATTAGCAAGTTATGGTACCACCGGTGTCCACTTTACAAGTTGTGGGACTAAAACATTCATGGCGCGCAAGTTGTGGGACCAAAAGTGTTATTTCCTCTTCTCGTAAAAAGAAAATGGAAGTCGATAACCTCGTTGAGTTGAGGAAAGAAGTCTAAATAACCCCCCTATCTATCAGGTTTTGGCCGTTTACCACCCCTATCTTTTGAAGTGGAGCAAATCACCCCCTAACGATCGAATACCATGCAAGACATGGAGGCGCCGCGTCCCCACAGCTATATGCTCTCGCTGCCGTTCTCGGTCTTCTCTCCTCTCGTGCCTGCGGTAGCTTCTTCCCAGACTCAACCCTGTTCCCGCAACGCGGCTCCTCGTCGCTGTCGCCATCCGTCCTCGTGGTACAACCCCCTAGCTAGCACTAAAGTATTTGTGTCCAAATCGTGTTGTGCATCCGCCGGCCGGTCACCTAGCTAGCCAGCCAAGCTCTCGATATCTACTACTACTCCCGCTCCTGTCCTCCTCTCCCCTCCTCAGCCCGAGCCCACCCTCCTCCGTGCACCCGGACCATTTGCCTTGGACGCCAACAGTTTCACGCCTCTCGCTTGCGTGCGCCACAGCTGCTGCGATCAGCCCTGGCAGATACATCGGGCCGCCGTCCTCAGCTTGGCTCGTCGGATGGATGGGCGCCTTCATCCGGTGCTACACTGCTACGGCCTCACCGACATCATGCTCCACCACGCGTCTCACACGGCTTTGGCTGCGGCTGACGCCCTCTTGGCCCTGGTCGCCACTGCCGGCGTCTCTACGACGCCACCCTAGAGGCCCTGCCGCCATCCACCTCTGCTTCAACAACGACAGCCTCACCTCGACGGCGCTCGTTCGTTTCTAACTGGACCAGATCAGCCGCCTCAATCCCCTGCCGCGCGCCGTCATGGAGGTCAACCCGGGCGTGCTTCGGCAGGCCGCGCACGCGTCCTTCGGCGACCGACTGACGCGTGGTGACCAGGCTCTGGCGGGCCGACAACTTGGTGCTCGGCAAGGCCAGCCCCTCCGAACGGTCCAACTTCCGCCTGTTGGACAAGGATGTGCTCGACATGGAGCGCCACATGGTCGAGACCCTCGGGTACCAGCTCGGCGGCCCCACGACGGAATGAAGCAGTCGGAGAAGCAGCAGCTTCCGGTGCTGCCGGGTCTGGTGTGTCAGCTGCTCACCAGCGCCGGTCACGGACGGGGAGACGACATCGCAGGGACGGATGCACAAGGGCAAGGGCAAGACGGCGCCGCTGCCGCTGGTGCATGCAGGGGTTGGCGGCGACCGTGCACACACATGCGGATTTTCTAGCTCGCCGGCGGGGCGGATGGGTTGCAACGACCGGCCGGATTTTGGTGGGGCGGAGGAGGAAAGCGGCGGAGCAGACAGAGGACAGAGACAGAGCAGCCGTACACGGGAGGAAGGAAAGTTTGTGCATGAACATAAAATGTTTGGATGTACGCCTAAACTATTTTAATGATTTTACATTTTTAAATGTTTCAGAATTTTCTATAATTACATTTTCAGAACATAGCGACACACCGTAGCAACCAAGGAGATAGGGAATGCACGAATTGTGGACTCGCTGCACACAAAAAGAACACATGTAACAAACAAGTTGTCGATGGTGAAGTGCATCCGAGGCAATGTGTTAATTGGGAAACTGTAATTCAGATCGCAGCCTACTCAATTTTCTTCGTATTGTTTTCCTAAAAAATTGGCTTATATTCAAAGCTGTGATGCTTTGTCAGTTATCTGGTTATGGTCCTTGTTTGTACGATGGCGGTACAGGAAAGTTTCCTTCCCTCACGTACCGTTGGTTCCAACCACTCTGTGCGCATTAAATATATACTAGGGAAATGGGCGCGGCAATGCCGCGCTTGTGGAGTGAATAAATTTTAAATTTGGTAATGTGCATAGTTTGTGTGAAAAGTCTGAAAATTTCTTAGAAAGGCTGGAAATTTGTAATTTGTATATTACTTGCATTGTTTTTGTGCATAATGTAATTTTGCTGTTCTTTTTGTGGAAGATGTGAAAATTTGGTCTTTTTTTTTGACAAAATATTTGCATTATTTTGAATTATGGAATTTTTTTGGAGTTTTGATAATTTTATAATGTTTTTGACACAATATTTGCATTATTCTAAATTATTATATGTTAGAAGTTTTTTTTCCCCTCAAAATTCTTTTTTTCTTCGTAGTTGTGAAATTTCTGACATTCGGGACCTACATGTTAATGTTCTAATAAGTATATGGGAATTGTTTAGGAAAATGATAAAAGTCTTGACAGTGGGACCGCTGTGAAATTTATTTGGAATTTGAAAATTTGGTGATTTTGCACTTTTGTTGACAAATTTGTATAGTCTTTTGTGGAAAGTTTGAAAAATTTATTGAAAAAGTTTGGTAATTTGTAATTGTTGGGTTTTTTCTTTATACATATTGTTTTCAATTTTTTTTGTGTTTAATGTTGTTTTGTGTTTTTTTAATGGAAATTTAAAAATTTGGTAATCTTACTTTTTGTTTGGACAAATTATTTGCATCATTTCGAATTATGGGGAATCTGGGATTTTGATTTTTTTATATTTTTTGACACAATATTTGCACTATTTTATAAATTTTGATATACATATTGCTTGCATTGTTTTTGTGCATAATGTAATTTTGTTATTTTTTTTGTGGAAAATGTGAAAATTTTGGTATTTTTTTTGACAAATTGCTTGCATTGTTTTGAATTATGGAAATTTTGGAGTTTTGATAATTTTATATTTTTTTTGACACAATACTTGCATTATTCAAAATTATTATAGGTTAGAAGATTTTTTTTCCCCTCAAATTTATTTTTTTTCCTTCGTAATTGTGAAATATTTGACATTCGGGACACACATGTTAGTGTTTTAATAATTATTTGGAAATTGTTTAGGAAAATGGTAAAAGGCCTAAAAGTGGGGCCACTTTGGAACTTATATGGAATTTGAAAATTTGGTGATTTTGCATTTTTTGTTTGGACAAATTATTTGTATTATTTCGAAATATGGGGAATCTGGGATTTTGATAGTTCTATATATATATATTTTTTAACAATAGTTGCACTATTTTATGGAAAGTTGGGAAATTTGTAGAAAAGTTCGGCATTCTGTAAATTTTGTTAAATTTTGATATATATATTACTTGCATTTTTTTGTGCATAATGTATTTTTGTTTTTTTGTGAAAAATTGGGAATTTGGTATTTGGTAATTTTACTTTTCCTTGACAATAAATTATTTGCATTATTGCGAATTATGGGGAATTTGGGATTTCGATAATTTTATATATTTTTTTTAGACACAATATTTGCACTATTTTATGGAAAGGTTGGGAATTTGTAAAAAAAGTTTGGTATTTTGTAAATTCTGGGAAATTTTGACATATATATATTATTTGCATTTTTGTTGTGCATAATTTTTTTGTTTTTTTAGTGAAAAAAGAGATGTCCTAAAATATAAATACCTCACATATTATGTGACATAAATAATAGATGCCTCAAAATCACATGTAACTAATTGACCTTGCTAATTTGTTTTTTTGTTTTGAATAATTAAAAAAGGGCAAAAAAAAAAAAAAGGGAAAAAGGCCAAGCTGACCGCTGGGCTGAGCCAGCCGCGGAGAAAGCGGCCCAGCCCAGCAAGGAGCCCAGCTGGCGCAGCCCGTGGAGCCCGAACTGCGTCGTTTTTTTTCCCGTGGAGCCGCTGACAGGTGGGGCCGGGCTGGCGTCGGCAACTGACGTCAGCCGGCGGCAGAGGCGCGGCGCACGGCGGAGCTGCCGAGCTCGCGGCCGCGCAGGCACGCATGCGCGGGAGGCCGGCACGCCGCGGATCCGGAAGAGGAGCGTCCGGCGAGGTCGTCTGGCGGCGCGGCCGACCATTTGGTCGCCGGAATGGCCGCCGGCGGCCAAATCTGCGGAGGCGCAGGCGGAGCACGGAAAGGCGGAGCACGGCGAGGCGGAGCAGCCGGAGCTCGCGGCCGCCGGCTAGAATGGAGAGGGCGGCGCGGCGGAGGACGCCGTGGGCTTCGATCTGAAGGGGAAGCAACGGGGCGGCGAGGCACGGCGTCGGCGGCGCCGGCGAGCGCGCGGTCGCGCGGGGAGAGAGGAAGAGGAGGCGCGTTGTGTTGGTTTTTTTTGCAGATAGGACCCTGAGGTTTTTGGAAATTGCGTGTAGGCCCTTTGCGGGCGGTTTTTTGTAAAAGTGCGCGCTGGAGACGACGTGGCGCCGTCTGATTGGTAGAAACTCGGTGCTACAGTGTTACTGTAGCTTGCGCGAATATTGACGTCATCTGAGCCGTTGGACGCGTCGATCGGACGGCTGAAACAAATCGGGCGACGTGATGCTCGAATGGGGGTCGAATCTGACCAACTTTTATATATACATGGATGAGATATGGGGCCTTGCACTGTTAAAAAAAAGATACAAAACGGAATACAAGTCTGAATACACTGACAAACCTGAGTCACGGACAACTTGATTGGCCCAGCTAATGGGAGCATCTGGACATATGACCCGAAACGAATTTCCGGTTATTTAGACTTCTTTCTTGAGTTGAGCGAAACCTCGCACCCCGCCATTATGACCGCCCGCCTCCCGCCGCCGCTCCGCCCGTCCTCCGAGCCGCCGCCGCTCGCCGTCACGCGCACGCTGCACGCGATCAATACCTGCACCTCCTCCGCCGCGCTCGCTCCCCTCCGCGGCGCCATCCTCCGCGAACCGGCCCTCCTGCGCTCCACCACCGTCGTCTCCGCCTTCTTCCTCGCCTGCGGCCGCCTCCGCCACCTCAGCCCCGCGCTCTCCCTCTTCGCCTCCTTATCCCACCCCCACGTATTCCTGTTCAACTCCATCCTCCGCTCCCTCCCACGCGGCCCCGACTGCTCCCCGCTCCCGCTATTCCGCCGCTTCCTCTGCCTCGGCGTCTGCCCCAACCGCTACACCTTCCCGCTCCTGCTCACCTCCCTCTCCTCCCTCCGCGACCTGAGGGTCGTGCACTCTCAGGTGGCCAAGTCCGGCATCTCGTGCGACATCCACGTCCGCAACGCCCTCCTCGCACGTTACGCCGCCTGCGACCCGGACTTGGCCCACGCCGAGCAGCTGTTCGGCGAAATGCCCGATCCGGACGTTGTCGCGTGGACTACCATGATCACCTCATACAAAAATCGTGGACGCACCTTTCAGGCCCTGGCCACATTCCGGCGGATGCTGGCTGCCTCTGTCGCCCCCAACCGTGTCACCATGGTCGCTGCGCTTAGCGCATGTGCGGCCCATGGAGCCATCGAAACTGGCACTTGGATCGATGAGCACGTGCGGAAGCAGGGATGGGAGCTGGATGTTATATTAGGCACTGCACTTGTCGACATGTATGGGAAGTGTGGACACATCATGGATGCAGCGCGCGTATTCTCAGAAATGGTCGAGAGGAATGTCTATACTTGGAACTCTATCATTGGAGCGCTTGCTCTTGCACATGATGGCTCAATGGCATTGCAATGGTTCTACAGGATGGAGGCTGATGGTGTCCGCCCAGATGCAGTGACACTCATTTGTGTTCTTTGTGCATGTGCCCATGCTGGGTTTGTTGACATTGGTAGGAAAATATTCGACCTAATTGTACAAGGAGAGTATGGGTTTCAACCTGGGATCAAGCACTTTGGATGCATGGTTGATCTGCTTAGTCGCTCTGGACACCTGGATGACGCCTTTAGTGTTGTTGAGACAATGCCATCACAGCCAAATGCAGTCATCTGGGGCTTACTATTGCGGGGTTGCACAGCTCACAGTGACTCACGGTTGACTGAGCGTGTGATGATAAGATTGGTGGAGTTGGAACCTGAGAATGCTTCACATTATGTGCTGTTGTCAAATTTATATGCAGAGACAGGGAGATGGCAGGAGGCCGAGGAGATCTTGCAGTGGATGAGGAAGAATGGGTTGAGGAAGGATGCAGGCTGGAGTCTAAGGATGTTAGGAGACAGACGGTTGTCACCGAAGTTTGACAGCCCAACGCAATTGTTGCCAATCCAATGATCTTTTGTACACTAACAAAGGCCAAAGAAATATATTGCTGATGGATAGAACGTGTTTCGTGACGAACGTTGGAGTGTGTATCATGTAGAGAAGCAGGTCGTTGCTTTCACTCTGAGCTGGGAGGTTCAGAACTTAAGGTCATGGACGTTGATTTTGGAGCATGAATTTTAGAAACATGTGGCTGGGATTCCTAAATCATTGTGGGATTTGTGCCATAGAGACAGAGTTGCTTTGGACACACATGCTTCGTTTGATGTGAAAAAGTTTGTTAAGGCTACAGCATTGTTAGCTACTGCTGATAATGTGAATATAGTCATGAACAATAAATGGTAATATTGGGGTAAGCAGATAAGCCTTCAACTTCTATTTCATGCAACTCTTTAGTTCTGAGTTTTATGGAAATACACCTGTTATAGGTTAAGACCCTATTAGACAAAAAGAATAAGAAATTTGGATTATCAAATTTAATTGTACAACTGACTTTTGTTGCTCATTTCTGAAAACAATATGTTTGCATCCTTGGCTCCATGGTAATAATTTGAAGTTGTAACCCTGAAGTTTACGAGGCTGTTCATCACTCTCTAACAAAAGGAGTGTTGTCACTGCTCTTATTAGTTATAGAGTTTGCTTCTTGGAACAAAGAATAAAATCGTAGTTGACTGCTAGTAAATTGTAAATTTGGTGCAGAAGGAGACATAATTAATCTTTTCCTAATATTAGGGGCTTCTTCAATTTGTGACGGGATGCACCTTCAGATTATATTTGAATATTGCCATAAAAGATAACTGCATGCTCTGTAGCATAAGTCATGCTTGATGCAGCCTCTAAAAAATACAAATGAATAAGACAACCCAAGTTAGTTGGTATCCCTTTGGACCAGAAAAATATCTTACCTTCTGGATGGCCTATAGAGTTTTGAGGACCAGCAGGAAAATTCTTACTTGATGGTGACTCAGTTATGAATTAATAATCACTTCTGAGCGTTCACTATTATTGCTAGGTAAAGATATGTCCAATTCTTGGAAGCACCACCATTCATGTTTCAATGTATTTTCAAAGTGGATGTATATCTAAATGTTGTCTTTCTTGGATGTTTCTGTCCTTTGTCATTTGGCTTCAGTGTGACTCATTGAAGTTGATGATACCATAAAGATGCACGGAGCTTACAAAAGGATGCAGCCTTGAAGTAGTGAAGTTACATAGAAAAGATGGCTCCTGAATCCCAGACTTGTAGTGCGCATAGATGTGAAGAAGCCATGGGAGCAATAGGTTCAACTCCATAACCACTGGCATCCAGATATCCCTCCTGTTGCTGATATAACTGAAGGGGAATTATTCCGTGTTGAGATGGTCGATTAGACTGGAGGAGGGTTAGAGATGATGACTCTGCAGACCATATCAAGTTTCTGGATCTCACAATTGTAAGTAGACATTTTTTCTTTTGGATGAGAAGTTGTTTGATGTTTTTTTAATTCTTGTACTCATTAAAAGCAAGACTGGTGCTAAACCGAATGTAGACTTTCCACAGACTCATCATCTTAGTGGCCCCTTAAGAGTAGTTGATGCTGAAGGGGTTCCAGCTTCACAGGTGATCTTCTTGTGGTAGAGATCTGCAACCTCGGTCTGCTTCCTGGTGATGAGTGGGGTTATACTGGAATATTTGAAAGGGGAATGGAGGTGGTTTCTTAACCGACCACTTCCCAAGTGCAAGACAAGCAATTTGGTATTTTAAAGTAATTTATGCACACTCCCCTCAGATACCTTGCAAAAGTTCTTGCTATTACTCTGAATGAAGCATTTCAACTTTATATCATCCAGTAGCTCCATTTTGTGCGTTCGGTTTCTGGGTTTAACTCCTCCTGGTATAGTGGGAACGGCACCATCATTCGAACTTCTTAATATATCGAATGGAAGGGAAAGCAAATTGATCGAGACAAGTCACTGAGTCTCTGAAACTTTTGTGAAGTTCTACACCAGAGGCCCCTTGCTAACTTACCAACCCCTGAAAATTGCTTACTTGAAAAGGTATAACCTGCTGCCTGAGTACTGGTTTCATATTAGATCCAAAGATTAAATTAAACTTTATTTACAGTATCTGTAAATTTTGTTATCCTTTTTTATATGGCCCAGAATTCCAGTACAGCAATTTTACACATGGGTATTAATCTAGGAGATCTAAGGTATTTGCATTAGAAAAAAAAGGGTCACTCCTCTGACTTCCTTGCATTAATGAAACCAGCATGAGTTTTACAGTGTGAATGATCTTAGGCTCTGCGTAGAGGCGGATGCAAGGTTAGCTAGGGGGGTGCACTGGATACCCCATAGATTTTTTTCTTTTTAAACTTGCTAATTTTCACCATATGTGCTATCCTATGAACAAACTTGTGGCACCCTATTCTATATCCTGACACCCTGGTCCGTACTTCCCTAGCTCTGCCCCTGGCTCTGCGCTAGACTGAAGTTTAAGGTGTACGCAGACAACCTGAAATCCCTGAAAGATAACATATTATTTTCTACTGCTAAACGTTTTGGTCGGAAAGTGAACAGAGAAGCGTGCATCACATAGCTATGTAATGGTTAGGTGATCCTTATTGGTTTTCTCGCTTCTTCTCCACCAGCAAAATGTAGCGATCTATCAGCGCTCAGCGGAGATTGCATATTCTTACATAGCACCATATTCTGCATCGAGTTCAGTTATGCAGTATGCTCTTCCAGCAGCACCCCTGAAAACACATATTATTATTTAGCTTCCATAAGCTCCATAAAACAGACCAGCTACATATGGCAATCATTATTAAGCACCACACCAAGTCTGTAGCCAACTAGCCACCACACCGCCAATGAACAAGCTGGGAACGGTAAACAACTGCCGTCATCAACCTGACTCCTTATACTGCTGCCTAGCAACGAGCCAGAAGAAACTGTTGATCTGTGGAGGTACTGAAAGCTCCCATACTGCAGGAATGTAGATATGAACAATCCCACCAAATAAATCACAACTGCATGGTTAGATTAAGCAGATCAACTGAATATACTGCGGAAGATGTAAACTGTCAGACATGTAAATAGGATTCACCAGTCAGGTTCTGAACACCTTCAAGCCACATGTCCATTATATATTGATCCTTATTTAGAATGTGTATTTCTAAAGAGCTATCGTTGACAATGCATGCAATGCACAGATTCAAGAAGGGACTGCTGAATGGCAAAAAATTGGCAATGAAGCAAAATATTGCTAATGAAGCAGCAAGAACTATTTCTGACAGCGACAAAGGGGGAACAGTGACATAAAAAATCTAAGCAGAGGTTCCAAAGCTTATCTACCAGTATTTGTTGATGGAGCAAATTTGAGTACTGGTGATATGCACTTCTCCCAAGGCGATGGTGAAGTCTCATTTTGTGGAGCAATAGAAATGAGTGGATTCCTTGAGCTAAAGTAATTGCCTTTGTTCTTGTCTACACTTTTCAATACTTGTTGTGTTATAGCTTTAAATGCGTCTGGTATCTGATAGTTGTCTACTGGACCTCTTGCTCCAAAGGTGGACCCAAACATCTGGTCACAACAAACTAGATCCATTAATGCAAGAAAACTTGACTCCATGCAGATGTCTTCTCGTGCTGTTTTTGTGAAATTCCATTAATTCCATTGTCACATTTTGTGTAAGGGTGAGATTATAGAGGTGGGATGAAGGATACCTGACTCCTGTTGGACCGACAGCACTTCATGTGAGTCCTATCTTTGAGATAGGTCCAGTGGAGCCACGTTTCTCAGCATGGTTAGTCTTTGAGGGCATGAAAAATAATGAGACCATGGGCACTAGCACGCAGGACATCTTTTTATAGAAGAAATGCTCCTTTGCGAGAATTACGGGAAATTCGTCCCTGACGGGAGTCGAACTCAGTTCGTTGGGCCGCCACACCGCGACCCAAACCACTGGGCCTCTGCCCCGTTCTCAGTCTTTGAGGGCATGAGTGTAGATGAGTCTGGGAAGCAGCATTTCCTTGATGCATCAGTTGCCTACAAGCATGTAGTTCTCAATGACATTGAATACCTTTCCAGATTTGGGTATTCCAAGGAGCAGGTAGGCAGTAGCGTTATTATGTGATCCTGTAAGATTCATGTAAAAGGAACATTATGTGAAGTTCTTAACTTTGGGTTATATGCAGGTTTATCTTTTACTATCACGCTGTCCATGTGACGGTAGGATATCTGGGATAGTAGATGCCCCTAATTTAGTGGTGACACTTGCCATGCCGACAACAATATTTGACCAGGTATAATGCAGCAGCTCAAGAGAAAGTTTTTTGGGCAGTTTAAATGATGTCCATTGTATCTGTTGCGGTTTCTTCTTACATGTTCTTAATAAGAACAGAACAACAAGGCTGTGATTCATGCTTTTGGTCTGGTTATGCATCTAATTTAAGCTTTCCGCGCTATATTTGTTTGGAGAAACCGAGAAACCAAAGTGGTGTATGTTCACAATTAGTTGAGAGATGAGGGTAGGTTTGATGTAGTACAGCAGGTCAATATTAATACTGAAAGGTTTAAGTGTTTAACCAAAAGCATTGTAGATATGTGCCCAGTTACTCCCTGAAAATGTGAGTCTAACCAGTATTATTGACCTCCTGACCATGTTATGAGTATCTCCTTAATTCGTAAGCAATTTCATTCTTATGAGTATTTTTTGTTATAAAGTCCAGTGCATGATATTTCAGTGATTAACAATAGAATATAAGGCCAAAACGGTGCCAAGACCGAAATTGAGAAGAATTCTGGATGTTCTGAGATGAACATACGATGGACACCTTTCCTGTAACGGAAGACCAAAGTGGAGCAGTGGCACCATAGTGACAAATATCTATAAGATCAATCCATGATGATCATATTTACATTGCAAAAACAATCATCTATGTATGTGCAACCTATAATGTGTACCATTAGTTGCAATATGGGATTTGTTGACACTTAATAATTTATGAGAATCCACATATATGCAGACAGAATGAGACATGCCTTATAAATTTGCTATGTTGTAGGCTTGTTGAAAAGTTGTTCTATGTGGGTCATGCAACCAGTTTGCATGTTATTACTATTTACTATTCTCCGCGGCCAAGAATTTTGAGCTCCTCTAGCCCTGTAGAATTTTGACCTATGCTTTGAGAACTTATGTCTTCTGATATGCATTCTGTCTTCTAATATGCAAAATGACAAGTTTATATGGGGAAGAATTTCTCGGTCAGAATGTTAAATACTTCAGTACAATCATGTGTGCTTACTTCTGTTGTATTTTATATACTATATGCAGACTTTAGTTTTGAGGCAACTTGTATGATTCTCATTTCATATTTTAGAGCAAATGTTAAGGGGTTAGAAGGTCTGTTCGAAGTTGGGAGCAGGCTATTTTAGTAGTACTCCTCCCATATGGTGATGCTAATTTATTATTCAATGACAACACCACTGATTTTGAAAATCTAGTGATGCTAATTTAGTGTAAAAAATGCTGATACGTTTACTCGGGGATGGAGGGAGTAATTATCTGTAAGACATATCTATCTATTATATACTAAAAGCAAAATGAGTTAGTTTTCGAGGCACCACGTTGATCCACATCATCTAAATTAATTTCAATAGTTAGATCTAAAATGTATGGCTGAGATTATTTTAAAATTATAGTTAGGTAACATGTTTGAAACAACTTTGCGTACATCACAAAAAAAGAGGTAACCTGCCTACCTTTTGTTTTAACGTGATAACTAAAAAAAAAATCTCAAACGTGGTGGCCAAGGACTCCCTTACTTATCCTCACGTACTTCTGCTGGATAAATACACGCGTGTCCATTTAAACAAAAATACCACGTACGAAGGTAGCTACCTGCCTTGGCTGAACCATGACAGCTAAAATTTAAAAATAGAATCATGAAACGTGGTGCCAAAGGATTGGAGCTGCTACGATATGGACAGCTTACAAATAATCAAACCGATGAGTACGCACTTTCTCTATATAATTAGCATGTGGTAGTGACTTTAGTTAAAATCGAATTTTGTACAAATTACCAAAAGATTTAACAGTAAATATCAGCATTCCATATTTTAGATGTTGATTTTTTATATATATTTGGTCGAATTTTATAAAGTTTTATTTTGACTAAACACAAGAATGCAGGTTAACTATGAACTGAGGGAGTACATTGTTTTTATGATTGAGTACACATAATTGACCAAAGTATGAAGTCACGACATTAGTCGCACCACCTACAGTCGTGAAGTCATGACAAAATTTATTTGACTTCCATCACTCACAAAACAAATACGGGAGTTCGGAGTCGTGCAATTTTACTATTAATGAAGTAACAAGACCTTAGTCGCATTATCAACTCAAACTTCCCTCACAATTAAAAAAATTACCGGCTTAACGGTACTCACATGGCTTAGTCAGCACATATTTAATGTCCGCTGAGGCAATATTACGATAAAATGAGACAAAAAGTGTCAACCTTCAAAACTATTAAAGATACTAAGATAGTACGACGTTAGTCAACCCACTATCGACGGCGCTATCCCTCACACTATAAAATATTTTTGTTTTGTGATACCCATAGGGTGAAGTCACCATAGAATCGCGATTTGTATGTTTCATATTTAGTATCCATACGGTGGGTCAATACAATCGTTAATCTGAGGACATGAAAAGCATACACTATTTTTTTTTAATTATTTTGATTGATTTGCTTGCTTCGTATGGTAAATACATTTGGGGAATTATATGTGTAAATCGACATAAGGGTAATGTTATTTTAACTAGATTGAGAGTTTTGAAATATGCTATCCAAGGCATGTATACATTTTGCATAACACATAAAATACATGTGAACAATGTGTGTAGAACCATTGAGTGAAGATCATGATAAGTTAAGAGTCTGGAGAACTCAGAGTAGTACTTCTCTAACTTTGACTATCCATGTATAAACATATTAAGGAATATGCCTAGAAAAAGGTAATTTATCTTTAGATGTATATTCATACAAAAAGTGGCCAACTTTACGACACGTTCATGTTTCTAGAACGTTGCACACTATGACATCAAGTGAGTAAATGAGAGTAAGAAACATCAGAACAAGGATAATTCTCACTATCTAATGTGACCTATCTATTAAGGAGGATAGGCTGTTTTATATTAACTTAACAATTTTTTTATCAAAGATAACTAATCTCCCAAACTAATCTAACATCATCTAAGAACTATAGTTCAGTTTATATATCCAACATCTCTTACATGAGTGTTTCTACATCTGGCATGATTTTTGCCCAAATATTTTAGATTGTCAAAGATGTTACTCGCATACCTGATATTTTGCTTACCAAAAATTTGCAACAGTTTTAGAACACTTTGATTTTCTGCCATAGAATGGAATAAATATGATATGAAGGAAACACTATTGTTATTTCTTGAAAACTTTCAAGCATTTACAAATGATGCCCTCACATTTGCGAGGGCCACCATGCTAGTTTGAAACAAAAACACGTCAACATCATTGCTGTGATCTAGTGACAACTAACAGGTGCCCCTCAAATATCATATAAACTCTAGATTTTTCTGTCTGAATATACCTAATCAAAACAAACCTTTATCGAGATATTAACTAGCATATTGTTTCAAGATGTCTTATAAAGATAGATTAGGATATACAAAGTTTACGCACACACCATACTTTTGCATATGACACAAATTAATATGTGAAGAAATGTGATCCATTTTTTATTTATTTTCTAACGTATGATAGTATTTATTTTCCAACATATCATACAAGTGCAATGTATTAAAAATACAAATACAACTTTTACGAAATAAAACAAATTCAATTTAGGACAACATGTTAGCTATAAATTGACAAAACAACGAGTCATGAGCATATAATGTTTTAAGTATAAATTATAATATTTATTTTGACTTGGCGCAACGACGCTCTTGTTACGGTCACCGTCTTGATCGCCTGTTTTTTTTTGTAGAGCCGTGGTCTTGTTCTAAATACGCGCGCTCTTGCTTGTTGGATCCGATCGCTTGTGGTGCTCCAGCCACTTCCAACATGGTTGAGTAAGAGCTGTGTATGTCAGGTTTGGTATAGTCTGGTAGAATGCTTAAGAAGGAAATTTTTTGGGCTGTAATAAATAGATTGTAATGCTAATTTTTTGTATAAATTATCATGATTATTATTACGAGATTATTATGTTATGTTTTTCATTCTTAATTGTGTTTTTATGACATTTCAGTTATTTTTAATTCATTTCTTTATGTTTAGCAACGTTGTGCAAATTAGTCGATTCTGAAAATTAGCATGGCTTATGTCCGTCATTCTGGCCAAAGCTAATTGACGAGCATTTTGACCATGAAATTTTATTGGTCCAGTCCACTTCTGGCCAAAGCCGATGTGGAGCGATTAATAAAAGAAGTTTATCTTTAAGGATTTGATAAAGTGTGTCGTGTATCTATTATTCCAGTCAAATCTAATTAAGGAATACATGTCTACATAGTTTTGTTGTTCTTATCCGTCTCTGGCCAAAGCTATTTTAGATTTGATCAAAGAAGTTTATAATTGGATGCTCATTAAAGCATTTGTTTCTTTTGCAGCAACTAATGCTTCTCTTATTGCACCGGTAATTGGCGACATAGAACTTAATGGTAGAAATTTTGCTACATGGAAGGGGGAAGCTTGAGATCACTCCGGCTTTGTTGAATAATGATTATGTCCTCCTTCATGATCCTCCCGAAGCACATAAAGAAGGTGTTAAAGATTATTATGATGTCCTGAAAAGAGATTATGATGATGAGAAAATTAAGTGGGAGGATTCAAATCGTAAGTGCCTCGTGATCATTAAGGGCTCCATTGCATAGTATGAGAGGAGCCATCCCGGATTCCAGAGTGCCAAGGCTTACCTTGAAAAGATTGAGGATCAATTCAAAGAATCATCCAAATGGTGATGCTAATTTAGTGGTACCCATATGGTGATGCTAATTCATATAAAATTCATCCTAGTGCACATCCACACAAAAAAACTCATATTTTTTTTGCTGAATAATCATTTTTATGATTTTCAACGGCTCTACATTTGTTGATATTAATTGAAGTATTGACATGCGGGGCTTAGCTCTCATAATTACTAATCTTTAGGATATGTAAGTTATTTAAATTAATGTGTGTTATGGAACATCGAGACCCAGTTGTGGTTATTTGCATCCTGTGGAAAAGTCGTATAGTCCAAGAGCAGCCACGCATGGACTTAGTTGCACCTGTCTTGTCGTGCCCAAACCCCAACCACTGCCAGTTGCACCGTGGAATCAACTCACTGATGTCACTCAACCTTGATCAAAGACTCGATCGAAAGGCGGCAGCCGATTAGTTAGCTAGGAGCCTAGGATATGGGAAGAAACTCCTACCGTCCTGATTGTCAAATGTCAAATTCAAGGGCCCTCTCCGGATATGCCAAGAAAAGCAAAGACGACAATCCTGGCACCAAGTCAAGCGACGTACGTGCCTCGATTACTCGGGCTCTTCGAGGGAGAATCGAATCAATACCACGAATAATTCTCATCTATCGAGTAGTACGGATCGTAGTAAACGCTATCTAATCGTTGGGTCCAAGTGACTCATCATAAATGGCAAGCAAGATCAACCAATGAACCAACTAATACATGACCCTCCGCAAGTAGTCATCCATGTTGATTGACGCACGAATGAAGTTCTAGGACTTATAAATATGCTGCTCGGTGCCTCGGTTCATGCACGCATGAACACCTCAGCTGATTGATAGTGCATGCATTTTTTTAGATAAAGATGATAGTGCATGCATGGTGGTGACCGGCGGGCCACCCGAAGCGGAGAGACCAATTTTTCTTTTTTGAAGGATCCAGCAATTGCTGGCTTTTCGATTAATAGCAGGCAGAATATGTACAAGCTGTCCTTGGGCAAAAGAATAACGGAAAAGAAGATCAAGAGAAAAAACCGACAAAACAAAAGCCACAAAACTACTTCTTCTTCCGGGGCCGCCGCCCCGGCATCCTCCAACCTCGCCGGCAAGCTATGTTACAGGGGCTCCCACAATGCAGCAAGGACTTCAAGGCGGTGTCTTCATGAAGAAAGCGACGTAGCCGCCGCCACCGCCCACTCCATCGGAGTTTGGGTTTTCACCCGAAGAAAACTTGGCCATCGAGGAGTGGAGTGGGCGGGGTTCCACAACAATGCCTTCAGGAAGGAGTAGCGACGCGCAGAAACGTCGTTCATTGTCGGCACGACCAAGGACCAGTGCGAGGCTTTCGCTCGGAACCCTAACCCACACCACACGAGCTGGACCAAAGACTTGCCGCCGACCACCAACTCCGGCAAAGATC
Source organism: Poa pratensis (assembly GCA_947311845.1). Lineage (NCBI taxonomy): Eukaryota > Viridiplantae > Streptophyta > Magnoliopsida > Poales > Poaceae > Poa > Poa pratensis. The sequence goes on along the minus strand of CAMZMU010000027.1, from coordinate 44,210,636 downwards.
ACTTCGGCCGCGGCACCTCACACCGTGGCAGAAGTTCCGCACCGGAGCACCAAAGCTACCACTGCTCCGGGGCCGCCGCCCCGGCATACCTAGGCTATGGATCTGGACGGGAGGCCTAGATCGATATCAGCAGCTCCCAAACGCCGAAGGAAAGACACGATGTCAAAGACCAACTGGGATCTGGTCCCCGATCCTACTCCATGCAGTAGATCCTGCCGGCCAGCCAGGGGAAAGATTCCCAGCCAGCCGGAAACACAGCCGTGGAGCCATGGCTGCAGCCCAGCTCGCCAGATCCGGCGGCCAAGGCCCCGGATCCACCGCCTCCTGAGCTGAGCCGCGATGGCTCAGCCGCGCCACCGCCTCGCCGCCTGCGCTCATTTACTGCACCACGGGCACTCTCCGGGGCCGCCGCCCCGGCTTCCTTGTAGGACACCTTCAAAGCCTCTTGCACAACCTCTCCTACCTACAAGGTGCAAGCACGGGCCAAAGAACAGCACCACCCTGCACCGCCGCTTCCGATCTGCCGCACCGTAGGGTCGCGGCCGACCCACAGATCGCCATCGCTGGAGAAAGCCAGCAGAAGACGCCACGCAACGCCACAGGCCGCTAGGCCCAGATCTGGCCCGCACCCATGGCGACCTCCGAGCTGCAGGCCGAAGCGCTGCCCGAGCAGCCACTAGGCCTGCCGTCCTCGCCGAAGAAGTCCGGGGCCACCGCCCCGGCACCCTACTCCGCTGCCTGCAGCGCGTCGTCCAGGGCGCGCGCCACAGCAGACGAAGACCCCCGCGCGCGAGGGAGGATGTCCCGCCGCCGTCGACAGCCTCCGGGCTTTGCCCGCCGGCGTCCCTCCTGGCGGCGGCGAGGGGAGCGTAGGAGGTGGAGGAGCTCTGCTGTGGTGGCGCTTGCTTTCGTCCGTGTCGCCCCCTGGGAGCGACACGGACGCGGGGGTAAAAAACTGGTCACTAGCTGGTCACTAGCTAGAATTAACATTTTACCCCAATATCCCCATCTGTTCCTCGCCTGCCGACCCGATCGAATTGACCACAAAACAAACCGGCACCCATTGACACACTAGACTTGGATATACATGGCGTCGTCGTCGAATCATCTTTGTGCCGGACTTGACAATCGATCGACTGGTCTAGCTTGTTGCTTTCGGTATGGAACACACGACGCCAATCAGCGCATAACTAATTCAGGGGCTATGGCTTCCATTAGCTCGCTAGTCCAACTCCAACGCCCATCGTTTGTTCGTTATGATTCCTGATCTCACGTCACTGAGCCGCTAGTAATAATACTGCATACGTATGTACGGACTAGTGTATTGTACGACTAGTATAGTGCGTTGTGCCTCCGCCGTTGACGAAGACGAAACAATCTTTGGTTTGAAAACGCAGCACGCAGACTGGGAAAACATCGTTAGACGACCATGCCTACGTAGTTTATCAACTAAGGAACGGAATCCCTCTAATTGCTCGCTGCCTCCTCCCGGCAAGCTTACGAACCATGGATATTACCTATATTAGCTCGTGATAATCAGCATATATTACATACTAGTTGATTGGTCTAGCAGGAGGTTGGGGGATTCCCCACTAAGTGCCAACTAACCTAACAAGTAACGAGGCTCGCTATATATACTACTTGTATGGCATTTTCTAGGCGCAACTTGCAACGGCCGGAGTCACCGTCGTCGGGCGCCTACTCCCTCCGTCCGCCAAATAGTGGACGTTTAGGGTACTGTATTTTTCCGAAAATAAGTGTACGTCTTCGTTTGAGCTGTGTACTTTTGCATTCCACTCCCTTGTGTACACCTCGAGCAACACTCCGGCGCATTAAATCCTGCGTTTGCATTGGAATATTCTTGCGTGACTTGTGATTTAATAATTGCTGCCGCATGCGCAACCACTCATTTGCTGGGAATCGAGGCGCTACATAGGATGGTGGGCAGCGTAAATGAGGGAAGGAGGGTGCTTAACGTAAAAATGCTTAATCTGTCTCAAAAAACTCATACGTCCACTCTTTGGCGGACGGAGGGAGTATATCGCAGTCGATAGCACGCATTGTGTTAATTAGGGCAAACGGAGCATCACTGTCTCGGATCTCTGGATACTAAATTAATGGCGTCACGTATGTGTCATGGATGATGGTTTCATTGTTTACCCTTCATCTGCTAGTCCTTGTCCGTGAACCGTGGCGCAAGAACTTATGGAACCACGTACCGATCTGCTGCGCATGTCCAGGTGCCGGCAAGTAGCTCCAGCGGCTACGTGCGTAGGAAAATGATGTAGGCTTTGACTTGGTATGGACGAGGACGACGATCCAACAGACATCAGGTGCAGCGGGAATTGTAGTTGTTGCTTCAGGTTAGACTTGATCATCGATGTTGTCGATCGCTCGCTGCTAGGTAGCTGGAGTGCTAGATGCCCTCATCTTCGTCTGTTGTGGATAAACTACGTTTGAGTCTTTTGGGTTGATTGATGCTTCGTACTCCCTCCGTTCCTAAATATAAGATGTTTTAGGTTTTGTCCACATTCACATGTACACAAGTGTATCTAGACATATTTTATGTGTATGTTCACTCACTTTAGTGTGTATGTGGACAACATGTGCAACACCTAAAACATCTTATATTTAGGAACGGAGGGAGTATATCCGATGATGGGTGAGATTAAATAAGTTATCACCGATCGCCATTTGGCTAGGTGTATATTTTCACCCGGGGATTGTATTAAACACCTGTTTGATTTCTAGATTGAAAAGAAAGGATAAGTGGAAGGGGAAATGTTTCTCTTGCAGTTCGGTGTTGCCAGACGTCAAAGTTTTGCTGACGAGCATTGTTGATTCGCTTCGACCTGATCGTTAGGGCATGTTCCTCTTCTGTAATTTCGGTTGTGAATATTTTTGATGTCTTGACTCTTGACTAGCTTTTGATATTGTGCTATTAATATATCATCTTTTATTAAAAATAATATTTAAATTGTTCATTTGATTAGTGCATGTTGTGATAATTCCGAGAAAGGAAAAGAGATCCAGTAGCTCGTCTTTCTTGATTTGGCTTCTGGCTAAAACAAGTCAGAAGAAAGCAACTACATGTACTCCAAGAGAAAAGTACAAACCTAAACACCAAAGTAAAGGCCCCCTTGTCACCCCAATACGTGGTCATCAACCAACCTGGCATTTTTATGTACACAATTAACTTAAATTGAGGTGATCCATGTTGAAGTGATTCCACTCAACATGGATCATATGCTAAAGGAATAGATTTACTTTCTGCGATGTACTCCATTTAAAAACTAGCGCTACTAGCGTCCTAAACAAAAAAGTAAACTTCTATAAGCATCCGATCGAGTCTCAAACGGATGCTCAATTACAGCTTGTGTGTGAGGTATTTGTTTTGCTTCCGTCGGCATCGATCAACGGCCATTCATTTACTTGATTCGACGGATGACACGACGTTAATTAGCAAGCTAATGAAAAACAATATAGGCCTCTAAACGTACCAGAGAGGTGGCAGCCTACCTGCAGAAGCCACGCTATTCTGGCCATATCCATACCCCTCAATCCCTCATGCATGTTCCTTGCAAAAACATGTATCCATCAAAATGCAAGCATCCTTAGATGCCATGACCATTTTGTCAGGGCACTCACCTCATGCCATGCGGTCGTGTGACTCTTCCATGCATGCGACCGAGAAGGATTCTACGTCCCCGCGCAGACGGGCCGAGAAACGTGTGCGATTTCTAGGTAATTGAGGTGACGTGGACGCATGAGGAGGCTAGAAAGTCAACTAGTGGTTCTCCTATTTAAACAGAAAATATACTATATGTTGTAGGGACCTTTTTTTTTAACAAGGGAAAGGTCCAGAGGACGAGAGACCTACTATATTGCATTAGTTCCATCATCAGTGGTGCTACATTTTGTAAATAGGGCCTAGAAAAGAGGAATTTATTGTAGCGCAGTGCTAGAATTTAGCACGAACGCTCCTAAAACGTTAATAAGAAAAGCTACAAGGTCCTTCTTCTCCACCACAGGGACAACTAAAACACCACCGGCCGCTCTCACCGACACCGGGAAAAAAAATTACTTGGGTGAGATAGAGGAAACGTTGCCGTCTAGAGAATCCCTCAAAGGTCGTCCTCCCCCAAGTGATTTTTTATTTTATTATAATAAATATATTGAGATCAATAAAGTCTCATCTCATCTTATTTTTATTATATGTTATTCAACTTCAGGTTGGATATTTCACCATGTTGGGAATTTTACATACAAAAATAATTATTATGGATATTCCATTTGTATGGAATTAAAATTCTTTAACGTGAATTCAAAGTATGAGATATTCCAGTTGTGTATAATATTTTGTAATACTATATATTAACTCCAAAATAAGATGATATACGAAGATCATGTCAAAATTTATCGTACCCTTATCGACAACCAAACCCTAAATCATGGACAAAAGCGAAACATAGAACTCTTCGCCCCCTTTTGAGAAAAATCAAATCGGGACAATTGGTTATGTGTCCTGATTCTCTTTAATTTATCAGTTTGTGCCCTACCCGCGTAGTTTCTCTCGTCCGTGCCCTGGCTGGCTCGCAAATGTCCCGCGCACGGCCAAGACAGCCGTTTCCGTCTGGTCAACCTTGTTTGCCCGTCACTTGGCCTGACTTGTGGGGTCGGTCTGGCGCGGCTCGGTTGGAATTTCCTGGGGTCGGCTAGGGGGCAGCTCATTTCGAATTGAACCGTTGGTAGGTTTGAATTATCGTCTCCCCCAAATCCCGATCTGACGCGCCCCGCCCCGTACCACTGCCCTAGCGCCGCCCCGCCCGTCCCCGTCCGCCGGTGGTGCACTGCACCTCCGCTTGGACGACGCATCCATGGCGGCAGTTCCAGGCCCCGCCGTTCCGCCCGTTCTGCCTTATGCTTATGAAGGCGAGGACTGGATCACACCGGATTCAGATAACACTTGGATGAGGAAGTAAGTACACAATCTCTCGATTAATCTATCGATTGTCTCGATTTCATGATGTATGTAGTTGAATACAACTTCAATTTGACCTTATCGCCATGAATTTTGTTCAATAGGATGAATCCGCACACTGCTTTTCGCTTGTCAGTCCAAGTGGCCAGTCGTGGTGAGTTAGATCTTGATTTCTCCCCTCCTTTTTGGTTTAAGTTGGTGGTAGAAATGACTTATTCGTTAAATAATCTGCTTAAGGCTTGCTGTGGCGAATACAGCTGGCAGGGAGTTGATACTGCTTTGATCAAATACTGGTCAATTTTGGATCAGTGTTTCATCCCACTGCCCGATGACACTGCAGCTGGATTCTTATTTGCTCGGACCGCGACCGAGCGATTCAGTAAAATTAAGATTGAGGTGGTTCAGAAACCACTTCAACATGAATTGGCGGTGACAAAGTGAAAGGGGGCATCTGCTAATGCTCAGCTTCCGCCGTTACCTCGTAGGTCCAGTCGAGGTGGCAGTACAAGTCAACCCAGTGGCAGTACAAGTCAGCACAGTGGTAGTGCTAGTCAGCGTGCTCGCAGTGCAAGTCAGCCCAGTGGCAGTACAAGTCAGCCAAGTGGTAGTGGAAGTCGGCATGCCACTCTTGTGCCAAAGAAGATTCATGACCAATATGACAACGCGCAAGACATGATAGAGATAAGGTATAACAACTATGAGCACACTTGTCCATCTAAGGTGGCCTGGCATAAAGCATACTTAGCAAGCAAAGGGTGGCTGACAGAGCTTATGACTCCACTGCTAAGAAAGGACCCAAACCTTGGAGCAACTGGCCTCGGAAAAACAATCTCTGATCATTATAAATTTGAGACGAAGCTACCTTACACAAAGCTATGGACCGCTAAAGAACAGGCCCTGAATAACATGTAAGGTACTATGTGGGCATATCGCTTTCAGTTGTTGTACACATTCAAAGCTGAGGTGGAGAAGGCAAGTCCAGGTAGTGTGGTAGAAATCGATCATGTGACTGTGTAGTCCAAAGTGAAAGGAAAAATGCAGGAGAGACATTTCTTCAGGAGGGCTTTTGTCTCTTTCAAGGCTTGCCATCAAGGGTTTCTAAACGGTTGCATGCCATATTTGGCTGTGGATGCAACTGCTCTAACTGGAAGATGGTGAAGACAGTTAGTAGCTGCTTGTGCAGTTGATGGACACAACTGACTTTTTTCCTGCTGCTTTTGGTGTGGTGGAGGTGGAGTCCGAGCTTAGCTGGAGGTGGTTTTTGGAAAATCTACAGAAGGTCATAGGGAACCCTGATGGATTGGTGATACGTGCATTTTATATCATCATTTATACAACTTATATTAGAATGTTATTGGCATTGTTATATCATTGTTTTTACATGTTTTAGATGATTTATGAGACTTTCGTACAAAGTCCCTATTTTTGATATTTAATTTCTGGGAGGCAGAAAACCTCCTTTTTCCTTGTTTTTAGTGTTTCAGGAGCTACAGGGACCCAAATGGAAAAAGGAAAATTGCACAGCTGATTTTTTATCTGGAGAATAACAGAGGAAAGAAGAACGAAGGAAGAAGAGCGACGAGGCCCAAAAGAGGGGGGCCCACGCGGCTAGATTCTTTGGCCATGTGGGGCCCACCAACTTCAGCCTCGGGCACTTCCTCGCTCGGGGCTTTTTAACACGTCTTCGTCTCGCCCGAAACCTACGCCCTAATTTTTCCAAGTCCATCCGAGGCCGCCGCGGCGGCGAAACTCCTGATTCCCTCCGAGTGGGGTCAAATCGTGCTGCTCTGGAGCTCTGGAGAAGGGAGAAATCATCATCATCGTCATCACCTCTCCTCCTTGGCGTGGGAGGAGGCCTCTACATCATCACCATCACCAAGACCAGCACCACTCCATCATCATCTCCGTGATCCACTCCATTCCCCTCGTAGTTTGAGAGTTGCTATACCCTAGATACTTGTCTTGTGCTACTATTCATGTTTGTGATTGAGTACTTGTCATTATTTGGAGGTGAAGTTATATTTTCAGATTGTGTTGTACCACTTATGCCACTGAATATTATCATGTTTGCACGTTGTGAGTAGTTCCCATATGTTCCTGAGGGCATAGGATGAATTGGCAATGATTTATATATGACATGTGTTGGTATTTTGTCTAGTGTTTATCTTTTTATGTGATTCTATGATGGTGTTGTGCGAACGTCGACTGCACAACACTTCACCTATATGGGCTCATAGGAGAACACCGTAGTATAATGAATTGAGGGAGACTTGGGAGGACATGTAAACCTGAGACCGAGTCATGAAGTTATTTATGGGGTATTAGTATCGGGGACCTTAGAGTGTAATGATAAAGCCCAATCTCTATGTGGCACATGATCCATCATAAGGGGTTTAGTTTATTTATTTAGCTATACCTAACAATGGCTCCGTCCAAAGAAGATTAAAACTTGACAAGATATTCAACGTGTTGTTTAATAAATCTCTATGCCTAGCAATATCCATGCCGCCCTCGGGAACGTTTTCCACATATAAGTTACACATCACTTGAGCTTGTCCTCTTGCCACATAGAGGATTGGGCTTTCTCTCTTTGAGAGCTTTTACTTGCTACATTTATCTTAGCATTTTTACTCTCTTGCAACTATACAACCAAAAATCAAAAACACTTGCATCTTTCATTGTTTTATTTATCATTCTTGCTAACCAATACCTTCAGCTCCTCGTGGGTTCGACAACCTTTTCTAATCGAAAGGTACTACAATTGATCTCCTGCACTTGGGAGTCATCAAGATACTTTTCTGGCGCCGTTGCCGGGGAGCGTAGCGCTATTGGTAAGAAGTTTGGTAAGGAAACTTGAAAGCTGAATTTTATTTACTGTTTTATCTCATTGTTACTATGGCATTTATGAATCGTGCCTCGCTGCATCTTGCTTTATATGAAAGTGCTTATGCCACTACTCCTAAAGTGGTTGAAACTACTGTGTCTGAGGTACCTAAAGTGGGATTTAAAATTCCCATTGGTCATGTTAAAAGAGTTATGAAAAATCCATTTACAGGGATGGAACTAAGTCTGCACGTGAACACGTGGAGACAATTGAAGACATATGTGGTTTATTTAGGCTTCCTGGTATTTCTGAGGATCAGGTAAAAAGGAAGCTATTATATTTGTCTTTATCTGGTAATGCTCGTATTTGGTTCAGGTCTTTGGATGAAGAAGTCACTATTGAATGGAGTATTTTGAGGAAGGTTTTCTTTCTTAAATATTTTACTCCTAAAGAAGCTTATGAGAACCGCTGCTATATATTTAATTTCTGGCCACATCTGGGAGAGAGTATTACTCAAGCTTGGGGGAGGTTAAAGGAACTCCTTCGCAAGAATCCTTGTCATGATCTTACAAGGAAAATTATATTGATAAACTTTTATGTGAGGCTACCAAGAAACAAAAGGAATTTCTGGATAATTCATCTGGTGGAAGTTTTACAAATAATACTGAAGAAGAAGCATGGAATTTATTGGAGACTATTCTGAGAATACTTGTCATTGGGATCTTGATAAAGGTAATGAGCCCTATTTGGACTATGGATATTCATGTGTAGAGAACTTCTCTACTTCTATTTTGTTTAAGAATCTGAGTGATAATTTTGGTCTTGATCCTTATGTTATAATTGAGATAGCTAAATTTTGCTATCATATTGGTGTTCCTAAAAGTGGGTTTGAAGTTTATGTTGAACCTGTTAAACAATCTATTGTTGTTCCTAAAGTTATTAAACAGGTAGAACCAGTGTCATCTGTGACAATTGAGGAGTATGTTGAACCACCTCCATATCCAAACCAAGTTAAGGAGAATTTACTTATTGCTGTTACTAACAAGAGTAAAGAAGATGTTCTCAGCCTTATGAACAGGTGGAAGTCAACAGTCAAATTTCGATTATCAAACAATTAAATGAAGAAGACCCTGTTGATGTTTATTTATGTGAAGATGCTACTAAAGTTATTAAAGGCAATTCGGCCAAGGTTGGTAAGCCTGTTATATCATGCTCTATTGGGACTTCAAGTTATCATGGTTTGTGTGATATTGGAGCAAGTATTAGTGTCATTCCATATTCTCTTTATCTTGAAATCAAGCCTGATATTGATCCTATCATTATGGAAGAGACAGGTATGACAATTCAACTTGCTAATAAAGATTATATTAGTCCACTTGGAATTGTTAGAGATGTTGAAGTATTGGTTGGCAAAATAAAATATCCTGCTGATTTTATTGTGCTTGGTTGTCCTCAAGATTCATTTTGTCCTATCATTTTTGGTAGACCTTTCTTACACACTGTTGGTGCTGAAATTAATTTGCTAAAGAGAAAGTGTTTATTAAATGTGCTGGAGAAAAACTTGAATTCAACTTTTCTAAATTTGCTGATAAACATTCAAGAAAGAGCCAATTTCTGAAGATATAATTGAAACTCTTGCTCATATAGCTGTAGCTTCATCAGACGTGGTAGAACGTTATATGCTTAATCAAGATGAACCATTTAATGATGAAGAAAAAGATGTTTAGAACAAATATTATGGCAACAACCCCACAATTACAATTGCATATCCCACCTGATAATTTAGGAGTGCTACCACCACCTAAAGGGGATCCTAGTTTTGAATTAAAACCTTTGCCTAAAATCTTAAATATGCATATTTGGATGAGAAGAGCATATATCCTGTCATTATTAGTGCTAACCTTTCAGCTGAAGAAGAAGAGAAATTACTTGATGTGCTTAAAGCTCACCGACCAGCCATTGGATACTCTCTTGATGATCTTAAAGGTATAAGCCCAGCTCTATGTATGCATAAAATTAATTTGGAGGAGGATGCAAAACCTGTTGTTGATTATCAACGCCGTCTCCATCCAAAAATGAAAGAAGTGGTAAGAAAGAGGTAATAAGACTTATTGAAGCTGGTATCATTTATCCCATAGCTGATAGTAAGTGGGTTAGTCCTGTTCATTGTGTTCCTAAAAAGGGTGGAATGACTGTTGTTCCAAATGATGAGGATGAACTTGTGGCTCAACGTACTGTTGTTGGTTATAGGATGTGTATTGATTTCAGGAAGTTAAATAAAGCAACTCGTAAAGATCATTACCCATTGCCATTTATTGATCAAATGTTAGAAAGGTTATCTAAACACTCTCACTTTTGCTATTTAGATGGTTATTCAGGTTTCTCACAAATTCCTGTCCATAAGGATGATCAAGAAAAGACCACTTTTACTTGCCCATATGGTACATTTGCTTATAGGAGAATGCCATTCGGTTTGTGTAATGCTCCTGCTACTTTTCAAAGATGCATGAATGCTATATTTGCTGATTATATTGAAAAGATAATGGAAGTTTTATGGATGATTTTTCTGTGTATGGTACTTCCTTCGATAATTGCTTGTTCAACCTTAACAAAGTTTTGCAGCGTTGTGAAGACCAACACTTAGTTCTTAATTGGGAGAAGTGTCACTTCATGGTTACTGAAGGTATTGTCTTGGGCATCGGATTTCTGGAAGAGGAATAGAAGTTGACCCAGCAAAGATAGAAGCTATTGAAAAGCTGCCATACCCAAGGGACATCAAAGGTATAAGAAGTTTTCTTGGGCATGCAGGTTTTTACCGTAGGTTTATTAAAGATTTCTCCAAAATATCAAAACCTCTAACCAATCTTTTGCAAAAGGATGTTCCTTTCTCTTTTAATGATGATTGTATTGAGTCCTTTAATATTTTGAAGAATGCTTTAATAAGTGCTCCTATTATTCAACCTCCTGATTGGAAATTGCCTTTTGAAATTATGTGTGATGCTAGTGATTATGCAGTTGGGGCTGTTTTGGGCCAACGTGTTGATAAGAAACTGAATGTTATTTATTATGCTAGTAGAACACTTGATGCTGCTCAAAGAATTATGCTACAACTGAAAAAGAATTTTTAGCAGTGCTATTTGCTTGTGACAAGTTTAGACCTTATATTACTGATTCAAAGTCACAATACATACTGATCATTCTGCTATTAAATATTTAATGAATAAGAAAGATGCTAAGCCTAGACTAATAAGATGGGTACTTTATTGCAAGAATTTGATTTACACATTGTTGATAGGAAAGGGGAAGATAATCAAGTAGCTGATCATCTTTCTAGAATGGAAAATATACCTGATGATCCTATTCCTATTAATGATAGTTTTGTTAATGAACAACTTGCAAATTAATGTTTCTAGTGCTAAAGTTGCATCTCCATGGTTTGCCAACTATGCAAATTTTATTGTTGGTAAAGTTTTACCACCACACTTCACTTTTCAACAAAGAAAGAAATTCTTTTATGATCTTAGACATTATTTTTGGGATGATCCTTTCCTTTATAAGAAAAGTGTGGATGGTATTATTAGACGTTGTGTACCTGAGCATGAACAACAGGCTATTATAAGAGATTGTCATGACAGTCCCTATGGAGGGCATCATGCAGGAGATCGTACAGGTGCAAAGGTATTACAATCTGGTTTTATTGGCCTACTTTATTTAAGGATTGTGCTGAATATGTTAAATCTTGTGATAAATGTCAAAGAGTAGGAAATATTGGTAGGAGAAATGAAATGCCTATGAATTATTCTTTACCACTTGAGCCATTTGATGTGTGGGGTTTTGACTTTATGGGACCTTTCCCAGTCAAAGACAAAGCATACTCATATTTTGGTTGCAGTGGATTATGTTACAAAGTGGGTGGAAGCAATTCCAACCAAAAGTGCAGATCATGCCACACATGAAGATGCTCAGGACATCATTTTCCCCAGGTTTGGTGTTCCTAGGTTTTTAATTACTGATGGTGGTTCTCATTTCTTGCATGGTATTCTTAGGAAAACATTGGCAAAATATGATGTTAACCATAGAATTGCATCTCCTTATCACCCTCAAACAAGTGGACAAGTTGAATTAAGTAATAGGGAAATTAAACTCATTTTGGAAAAGACAGTGAATAAGTCTAGGTCTGATTGGCCACTTAAAATTAATGATGCATTATGGGCTTATAGAACTGCTTTTAAAAATCCTATGGGAATGTCTCCTTATAAAATGGTTTATGGAAAAGCTTGTCATTTACCTGTTGAATTAGAACATAAAGCTAGATGGGCTATTAAACAATTGAACTTTGATTTTAAGACTACAGGAGAGAAGAGAATTCTTGATTTACACTACTAGATGAATGGAGAAACGAAGCTTATGAAAGTGCTAATGTTTAAAGAAAAGTTAAGATTTGGCATGACAAGAAAATTAAGAGAAAAGAATTCAAAGTAGGTGATCAAGTTTTATTATACAACTCTCGTTTCAAGTTTTCTGCAGGGAAGTTAGCTTCAAAGTGGCAGGGACCATTAGTGATACAGGAGGTGTACCGTTCAGGGCTATCCGTCTTCATGGTGACATGAAAGGTAAACCTCATGTAGTCAATGGGCAACGCCTTAAACATTATATTGCAGGAAAAAGCTTCATCGGAATGGTGATACCGTAGATGTGATAGCCTTTAGTAGCTACCTGCAATGAAAAGTAAACAGGGTTAGGTTGAGCCTCCAAGTGTAGAGTATGTAGTAAGTGGAAGACGTGTTTTCCCCACGAGGGTGACTCGAGGGTTTAATATCGAACTCTCGGGGAATCAGTAGTGAAAAGTTTATCTCCTTATCCTTCTTTTTGGTCACCTACAAAACAAAGTTAAATGTTTTGGTCCTCAACCTCACCTGTGGTTGTCAAGCACAAGGTGTAAGAATGATATCAAGATAATTATGCAATGCAAACAAGAAATAAATATGCAATGGTGGTGAATAAATGTGCAAGGATGATGATAACAATGATGAATGATATTTTTGGGTTTTTTATGATGAATGGAAGGTGTAAAGTGTCTTTGTATTTTCGGATTTAATAATTGCAGAAAATGGAAAAGTGGTAAAATTTATTGGAAAGGTGTTTCTTATGATTAAAAATGGACCGGGGTCCATGGTTTCACAGATGCACTCTCTCTTTAATAAAGTGGCAGACAATGGACACATAGAGTTGACATGAGATTGCAACACAGGGTTTGATATCAAATTACTAATTATATGGGCATCACGTCCTAACATAGAGATCTTTTGGTTATTAATCTCACTTATACTCCACCAAGATGCGAACTAAATCATACACCTTAGTAATTAAGATAACTCAAAGTATAGCTTTAAGTATCATAACATGAAGTTAAAATAAGAACATGCTAGATCTAGTCACGGAGAAGTGGCAAATCACCCACAACCCTTGTAGCATGGTATTTTTGTTTATCCCTAGTGAGGTAACAAAGTAAGGTAAAACATCCAAGTGGATCACGATATTATAGTGGTCAACTTACCGCACTCACCACCCCCGTTACTCCAACTAATGCACACATCACCCCACACACGCTCTCATAAACATGCTTGATCATAACAAGTAGATAAGAACGGGGTACATAATATGCATCTATACTCATAACTGAAACAAACATTGCAATCTCAAACATATATTAACTCACAAAAAGATCCACCACATAGGAATTACAACGATGACCGTAATCATGTTCAGCAGCTCATACGGTACTAATTAGTGAAGCTCAAAGAGAGGAGAGATACATAAGTTACTTCCACAAACCCATAGTCCAGAGGTGGACTACTCCCTCATCATCATGGAGACGGTGGAGATGTCGATGGAGAAGATGGAGACCACGCCGGCAGCGCCCCGCCGGAGTTTTCCCCCTCCAATCTGCAGCTCCAGATCTCTGTTTTCTTGTTTCTGTGTGTGGCGGCGCTTGTTTTCGAGAATGCCGTGGGACTTTTTTATAGGCGTTTTTAGGTCAAGACGAATTCGGTGGAGAAAAGATCGACGGCAGCGGAGCCTCGAGGGCCAAAGGTGGGCCCCATGCGGCCAGGTACAGAGGCCGCGTGGGCCCCCCTCTTTTGGGCTTCCGGCCTCCGTTTGCTTGCTTCCTTCGCTCCCAAGTCTTCCTCCTTCCAAAATAATGACGCCTGTATTTTTCCAGGTTATTTGGACGTCGTTTGGGTCCCTGAAACTTAAAAGGAAAAAATAGGGTTTTCTGCCTGCGCAGGGTTAATTCCATAAAAATAGGAAACAATATTTTATTCCAAAAATCATTATATAACAGTGATATAACCCTTATATGATGCAAATATGATTGGAATATGAGTGATATAGTGCAAAGTTCATGTATGCATTTTACATGCATCAACATCCCCAAGCTTAACCAATACTCATCCTCGAGTATGAAGGTGATAAAACTAACATGGGCTTTGCAATATAGCACTAACAATGGATATCAAAGATGATTGCTACTGCTACATAGAGTCAAATGATTCATTCTTCAAAGGAGTAGCAATATGCAAATAGTTTATGAAGTGATATCAAGTATTCAAGCAAGGATGTTCAATGATAGTTCACAAAGTGTAACATAGAGATAGTAATATGGACCACATGTATGCATAATGATAAGTAAGAACATCCTACATTGGTCATAGAGTGTAGATGAAAATCTGAATATAAAGGTGGACACTTTGGAAAGATGTATATGTGAGTAGAGGTAAAGCATGCATAAGTTTCATCTAACTTCCAAACTCTTCTACTTAAGTTAATGATTGCAATGTGGAATTCTTGGTGTCAAGCTCTCATTACCCCTATCATAGCATCTTGAATGATTAAAGTTTAATGTGAAAGCAAATATGAGTAGTGTGCTTGATAAAGTAAAGGTTAGGTGTCTCATGCCCCTTGAATACAAGTACCTACACCATGATTACTCAACTTAGGAAACAAAGCAAGTTCAAGTTATATATCATTGTAAGTAATAATAGTATCATCAAGAGCGTCAACTGGGGTACCTCTTGTCCCAGGATATGGAACAAGCCCATATCAAAATGACAAGACAAACAAACAAGATGAACAACCTCAACACCCTTTTTATTTACCATTGGAATAGCTTTTTATTATAAGGTGCATCACAGACGGTTCACCATAGCATGTAAGTAAATTTCCACCATGAATGATGCATGGCTTAGATTAGCGGCCCAGGCGTCTCTCTAACCATTTATACAAACTCATTTAAACTACTTCATTTCCACCTCATTTCACCATGATAGGCATCCATAAACAAAAGTACATGATATCAACTAAATGAGATGAAGGAGCATGTTGAAAGCTTTGCATGTGACAGCACATATGGGCTAACTCCCAACCTCGGACATTTATCAAGCCACTAGCATCATAATCTTAATCACAATGGGTCATGTTTTATTTATGCAATAAAAATAAATTGTGCATCAAGTTCGTGAGAGCTATATAACCAACTTTTCCCATAACAATCAATAACATAAACATTTTCATTCAGAGGTATAGATAACACAAATATCATGATAACATACTCGGAATAGCATAAAGCCAATAGGTAGATATGGTGGACTCACTGGAATAACTTTGGTTGAAGGTGTTGGAAACAAGTTTTTACTTGTTGGAATTTTTGGGCTAGCAAGAGGGAGAAAGTTGACCATCTAGATGCATGCATGAGTGTCCATAGAACTAACTAATCCATGTTAAACAAAGTAAAATAACTTCAGCATCAAAACATGAATAAGTGATAGCTCTTGATAAAGCATTTGCAAATTATTACTCATAAACAAGCTCATGAATCATGCAACTATATGTATCATTAAAAATCAACTCAAACATCCCTTTTCCCAATAATAAAAGCATCCAACATATTTCAACCCATATTTCCAGTAGCTCTTTCTCATATAAATGATAGTGTGGTGGTCTCACAAACAATCAAACCAAAAACAAACAAAAAGACGCTCCAAGTTTATGCGATAAAGTGTTTCGATCGAAAAACAGAAGTTAGACGTGTGCAAACCGAGAGTGTGTAGGTCCAGTGGGGTTGTCTTCACATCCCCAAGCTTATGGTCTTCACCATCCTTGGATACTCTTGGTGCATCTCCTCCAATCCCTGTGAAAAAACTTCAAAACACCGTTTCTCCCATTTTCTTTTCTGTGGGGTGCATTAGTAGTGATAAACAAATAGGTTTCTTGCTGCATATAATCCTTAAACAAAACATCATATGAATGTCCAGAAAGTATATAATGTTGTATGCCTACTCATAAACTCATTTGAATAAAAAATTCAAGATAAAAGTTCAAAACATGCATAAAACAAAATGGGACAGAATCTGTCCAGAAAAACAGCAGCAGCAAAACGTATTTTTCTACCCTACCAAACTTTGCGAAAAATTCCGCAAAAATTCATGCATACAGAGGATGAAAAGTTGCAACTACAGTTCAAATATGAGCTCATTCGGAGTTACAGAATAAGAATTAAAAATCATACCGTGCACAGATTCGTGCAGGAATAAAATCTCCGAACGCTATAAGCAACTTTTCAAACCAAAAAGGGTAAAACTTGGCACTTTATTCAAAACTCCAGAAACTAAACTAAAAAAAACTCTCTTGATACAGCAAGAGGACACAAAGAAAATCACACATAAAAATAACCGGGTTGCCTCCCGCAAAGCGCTTTCTTTATAGCCATATAGCTAGGCTTCTTACTTGTTGTTTATTGAAGATGAAGCTCATGAGGGAGCTTGAACTTTGATGTTCCCTCTTTCTTGGGAAGTGTTCCATGCACTTCTTGTGTGGAAACTGAAACTTCACGTTCCCTCTCTTTGAATCAATGATAGCACCTGTAGTACGAAGAAAAGGTCTTCCAAGAATAATAGGACTAGAGGTTTTATTCCCCATGTCCATGATTAGAAAATCCACAGGCACAAAAGTCATATGTAACTCTACCATAACATCACTTACTTTCCCTAAAGCATGTTTAATGGAATCATCAGCAAGTGCAAGTTCAATAGAGCATTTTTCAAGATTTTTCAATTCAAGTACTTCATATAGTTCTTTAGACATGACAGAGACACTAGATCCTAGATCAAGTATGGCATGATGTGTCTCTTTTCCAATAGTTACTAGTACCTTGGGAATCCATATATCCCCAAGCTTAGGTGGTATCATGGCCTCTTGGTTGTACCTAGCAATTTTCTCTTTCAAGACATGATTAGCAATATAGGAACCAAAGCCAGCTTGATTAGTGTTGATGGAAGGATCACTTGCAAACTTTTGTAAGATAGAGATTAATTCATGCAAGCTACAATTTTCTAAGTCAAGCAAAGGATCCTTGACTTCACTAAGCATTTTAACTTCCTCAACTTCTCTCTCTTTCATTACCCCAATAGATTCTTTAGCAACTCTCTCTTGCTCATGAATGTGTTCCCAAGACTTATTGATAACTTCTTGGCAATATTTAATTGTTTCCTCATGTTTTTGGGCTGTAATGATACTCTTTAATGATAGCAAGCTGATCTACCCTTTCAAACAAAGCATCTTGTTTTTCAAACTTAGAGATAAATTCCTTATTAAGCTCTTTTTGGGTAGATATAAAAGATCTAATGGTGTTTTCCAAATCACTAGAAACATTACCACTAGAAGCATATTTATTTGGCACATATGGGGGTTTATTATAAGAGTTATAATTGTTGTTCCCATACCCATTATTACCATAGTTCCTAATGAAGTTGACATCAATATTTTCAGAATTATTTCCAACTAGTTCTTGCAAAGGAACATTTTCAACACTAGGTTTATTAAGCAAAGCAAGAATAGTATCCATTTTAGATGACAAATCATTAGTTTCCTCAATAGAATTCACTTTCTTAGAAGGATTGGGTGCCCTATCAGTATGCCATTGACTATAGTTTTGCAAAATGCTTTCCAATATATTTTTAGCTTCTACTATAGTCTTACTCATAAAAGCACCTCCAGCAGCAGAATCAAGTATGTTTCTAGACATGTAGTTTAAACCATTGTAGAAAGAGTGTAATATGGTCCATTCATTAACCCATGTGATGGACAAGTTTGAAGCATAAGTTTAATCCTATCCCAAGCCATAGCAACATGTTCATTTTCATTTTGCCTAAAAGAAAGGATGTTGTTTCTATTTTACAAAATTTTAACAGAGGATAGTATTTCTTAATAAAAGCTTCTTTAAGATCACCCATGAATTAATACTACCAGATGGCAATGAATGCAACCACTCTTTAGCTTTTCCTCTAAGTGCAAAAGGAAATAGCTTCAATTTTAGGATATCACTTTACATTCTTAAACTTTTGCATGTCACATATTTCAACAAAATCATGAAGATGCATAGAGGCATCCTCCATAGCACTACCACCAAATTGTTCCCTAGTTATCAAGTTCAACAAACTAGGACTTACTTCATAGCTATCAGCTGTAATCTCAGGTGTGGCAATAGCTTTAGAGATGAATTGATCATTAGGAGTGTTTGTGTAGTCACACAATTTAGTTCTTTCTCCCATTTTAGCAAGTTTTTATGTATTTGGTTCAGGTCTTTGGATGAAGAAGTCACTATTGAATGGAGTATTTTGAGGAAGGTTTTATTTCTTAAATATTTTACTCCTAAAGAAGCTTATGAGAACCGCTGCTATATATTTAATTTCTGGCCACATCTGGGAGAAAGTATTACTCAAGCTTGGGGGAGGTTAAAGGAACTCCATCGCAAGAATCCTTGTCATGACCTTACAAGGAAAATTATATTGATAATTTTTATGTGAGACTACCAAGGAAACAAAAGGAATTTCTTGATAATTCATATGGTGGAAGTTTTACAAATAATACTGAGAAGAAGCATGGAATTTATTGGAGACTATTACCGAGAATACTTGTCATTGAGATCTTGATAAAGGTAATGAGCCCTATTTGGACTATGAATATCCATGTGTAGAGAACTTCTCTACTTCTATTTTGTTTAAGAATCTGAGTGATAATTTTGGTCTTGATCCTTATGTTTTAATTAAGATAGCTAAATCTTTTGCTAGTCATATTGGTGTTCCTAAAAGTGGGTTTGAAGTTTATGTTGAACCTATTAAACGATCTATTGTTGTTCCTAAAGTTATTAAACAGGTAGAACCAGTGTCATCTGTGATAATTGAGGAATATGTTGAAACATCTCCATATCCAAACCAAGTAAAGCAGAATTTACTTATTGCTGTTACTAACAAGAGTAACAGAAGATGTTCTCAGCCTTATGAACATGTGGAAGTCAACAGTCAAATTTCGATTATTAAACAATTAAATGAAGAAGACCCTGTTGATGTTTATTTATGTGAAGATGCTACTAAAGTTATTAAAGGCAATTCGGTCCAGGTTGGTAAGCCTATTATATAATGCTCTATTGGGACTTCAAGTTATCATGGTTTGTGTGATATTGGAGCAAGTATTAGTGTCATTCCATATTCTCTTTATCTTGAAATCAAGCCTGATGTTGATCCTATCATTATGGAAGAGACATGTATGACAATTCGACTTGCTAATAAAGATTATATTAGTCCACTTGGAATTTTTATATATGTTGAAGTATTGGTTGGCAAAATAAAATATCCTGCTGATTTTATTGTGCTTGGTTGCCCTCAAGATTCATTTTGTCCTATCATTTTTGGTAGACCTTTCTTACACACTGTTGGTGCTGAAATTAATTTGCCTAAAGAGAAAATGTTTACTAAGTGTGCTGGAGAAAACTTGAATTAAACTTTTCTAAATTTTCTGATAAACATTCAAAGAAAGAGCCAATTTCTGAAGATATAACTGAAACTCTAGCTCATATAGCTGTAGCTTCATCAGATGTGATAGAACGTTATATGCTTAATCAAGATGAACCATTTAATGATGAAGAAAAAGTTGTTTTAGAACAAATATTATGGCAACAACCCCATAATTACAATTGCATATCCCACCTGATAATTTAGGAGTGCTACCACCACCTAAAGGGGACCCTAGTTTTGAACTAAAACCTTTGCCTAAAAATCTTAAATATGCATATTTGGATGAGAAGAGCATATATCCTGTCATTATTAGTGCTAACCTTTCAGCTGAAGAAGAAGATAAATTATTTGATGTGCTGAAGGCTCACCGATCTTCCATTGGATATTCTCTTGATGATCTTAAAGGTAAAATCCCAGCTCTATGTATGCATAAAATTAATTTGGAGGAGGATGCAAAACCTGTTGTTGATTATCAACGCCGTCTCCATCCAAAAATGAAAGAAGTGGTTAGAAAAGAGGTAATACGACTTATTGAATCTAGTATCATTTATCCCATAGCTGATAGTAAGTGGGTTAGTCATGTTCATTGTGTTCCTAAAAAGGGTGGAATGACTGTTGTTCCAAATGATGAGGATGAACTTGTAGCTCAACGTACTATTGTTGGTTATAGAATGTGTATTGATTTCAGGAAGTTAAATACAGCAACTCGTAAAGATCATTACCCATTGCCATTTATTGATCAAATGTTAGAAATGTTATCTAAACACTCTCACTTTTGCTATTTAGTTGGTTATTCAGGTTTCTCACAAATTCCTGTTCATAAGATGATCAAGAAAAGACCACTTTTACTTGCCCATATGGTACATTTGCTTATAGGAGAATGCCATTCGGTTTGTGTAATGCTCCTGCTACTTTTCAAAGATGCATGAATGCAATATTTGCTGCTTATATTGAAAATACAATGGAAGTTTTCATGGATGATTTTTCTGTGTATGGTACTTCCTTCGATAATTGCTTGTTCAACCTTAACAAAGTTTTGCAGCGATGGGAAGACCAACACTTAGTTCTTAATTGGGAGAAGTGTCACTTCATGGTTACTGAAGGTATTGTCGTTGAGCATCGGATTGCCGGAAGAGGAATAGAAGTTGACCCAGCGAAGATAGAAGCTATTGAAAAGCTGCCATACCCAAGGGACATCAAAGGTATAAGAAGTTTTCTTGGGCATGCAGGTTTTTACCGTAGGTTTATTAAAGATTGCTCAAAAACATCAAAACCTCTAACCAATCTTTTGCAAAAGGATGTTCCTTTCTCTTTTAATGATGATTGTATTGAATCCTTTAAAATTTTGAAGAATGCTTTAATAAGTGCACCTATTATTCAACCTCCTGATTTAAATTTGACTTTTGAAATTATGTGTGATGCTAGTGATTATGCAGTTGGGGCTGTTTTGGGCCAACGTGTTGATAAGAAACTGAATGTTATTTACTATGCTAGTAAAACACTTGATGGTGCTCAAAGAAATTATGCTACAACTGAAAAAGAATTTTTTGCAGCGATTTTTGCATGTGACAAGTTTAGACCTTATATTACTAATTCCAAAGTCACAATACATTCTGATCATTCGGCTATTAAATAATTAATGAATAACAAAGATAAACAGAATAAGACAAGGTCCAGAAGGTGCACCCGTAAAGAAGCGTCCGTGCAAAAGATGTGGAATAGAGGGGCACATTCAAAGGCTATGCAACAATCCAGTCCCCTCTACATTTGTAACAGACCAAGGATGGGGCGCAGATGAAGCAGCAGAAGCAGCCGCAGCTAGAGTAGCAGATGCAGCCGCAGCCACAGCAAAAGCCGTAGCAAGAGAAGTTTTTGAAAGGTATGTGTGTCTAGAATGGTTGTTGTATGCACTAGTAAACATATTTTCCATATTGTTAATATCTGTTTCACTTGAATTTCAAATGCCAGGGAAAAGACAAGTAAGAAGGGTAAAACTAAAGACCACTGGCAGCTAAGTACTCGTCTAAGGAAGAGAGCTGATCAAGAAGAATGTGGGGCGGCAACAGACGCTACGGAAGGAGAGCTTCTGTTCAAGATCCTGAAGAAGAGGCATTTGTATCGGCAGCACGTGCTGGAATGGAAGATGATGAAAGAGTATCATTTCTAGCTTCGCCTCCGAGACCACCAGTTTTGGCTACTGGAAGTAACCGGGTTCCAGCATCACCAGCATCACGAGCAACACTAGCATCACCAGTAGCATGAGCATCACCAGCATCACCAGCAGCACGAGCATCACCAGCAGCACGAGCATCACCAGCAGCATGAGCATCACCAGCAACAAAGAACAAACAAGCCAAGAAGCACAAGAAGGGGGAGGTCGTGGACCTAACTGGTCCAAATCCAGCAATGAATACCCGAAGCAAGGTCGTAGCCCATCTAATCACACAAGGAGCAAGTCAAAGCTGTGAACATTTGAGGAAATTTGAAATATTTGTTATGGTACTTCTGTCGAACACCTTAAGTGCGCACTCTGGACGCGCTCTGGACGCGCCATGGTGTGCTCCGGACGTGCTCAGAGCACGCCATGGCGTGCTCTGGGCACGCACTGGCGCACATTTGTGTAAAATTTGGGCGCGAACTAAGCCTAGACCATTCTTAGTCACTCCTAAATGATACTTTCGTGAGTATTTTGAAATTGTTATGTTGCAAGTCCAAAAACCCCTTCTCTTCAACCTTGAGTTCATACAACATAGTTCGAGATATCACCTTAGATATATAAATTTTTCATCTGAATGTATGTAGATGTTGTTTATCAACTTGAGTCGTTAGTATATGACATAGACGACTATGTGCGCATGATTTTCCTTTTTTTGATTTTTTTAATATTTGAAGCTCATTTCAAATATTGGTCAAACCTAGCTTTGACCAACATTTAAACAAGTTTTAAACATGAAAATGAAAAACTAAGCCTGGTTCCGTCTTAGTCACTACAAAATGAAACTTTGGTGAGGTTTTTGAACTTTTCATGTTGCAAATCCAGAACCTCTTCTCTTCAACCTTGAGTTCATACGACATAGTTCGAGGATATCACCTTAGATACATGATTTTTTCATCCGAATGTGTATAGACCTTGTTTATCAACTTGAATCGTTAGTATATGACATAAGACGACTATGTGCACATGATTTTCCTTTTTTTTTTCTTAATATTTGAAGCTCATTTCAAATATCGGTCAAACCTAACTTTGACCAACATTTAAACAAGTTTAAAACATGAAAATGAAAAAATGAGCTGGGTCCGTCTTAGTCACTCCAAAATGAAACTTTGGTGATTGTCACACTTTTCAAAACCTCGTTGACTGCCTCCAAACCCCGTCCCAAACCTCATCGAACAATGATCGTCGATCTAACCCTACCGCTGGATGTAAGCCGTCCGTTCGTTCTTGTAGAAGGAATCTGCGGGCAGATTCAGGGTGATCCGCGAGAAGCTCATTCTTCGATGTGATTGGCTGTAACCCGTCCCAAACTTTTCCATATTCATCGTAACTTAAGTTAGCCATGAGCTTGGTCATCTAGCTTGATTCCATATAATTTTTCCAAACTTTTCTAAGTAAAAATGGTGGACTCGCTGAAAAATGTGTTTCAAATGAGCTCCAAAGGTAGGGTAAATGGCTCCATTTATAAGCAAAAATGGTGGACTCGCTGAAAATGTGTTTCAAATGAGCTCCAAACGTAGGGTAAACGGCCCCATTTCTAAGAAAAAATTGCGGACTCGCTGAAAAATGTGTTCCAAATGTGCTCCAAAGGTAGGGTAAACGGCCCCATTTCTAAGAAAAAATGGTGGACTCGCTGGAAAATGTGCTCCAAATAAGCTCCAAAGGTAGGGTAAACGGCCCCATTTCTAAGCAAAAATGGTGAACTCGCTGGAAAATGTGTTCCAAATAAGCTCCAAAGGTAGGGTAAACGACCCCATTTCTAAGGAAAAAATGGTGGACTCGGTGAAAAATTTGCTCCAAATGAGCTCCAAAGGTAGGGTAAACGGCCCCATTTCTAAGCAAAAATGGTGGACTCGCTGGAAAATGTGTTCCAAATAAGCTCCAAAGATAGGGTAAACGGCCCCATTTCTAAGGAAAAAATGGTGGACTCGCTGGAAAATGTGCTCCAAATGAGCTCCAAAGGTAGGGTAAACGGCCCCATTTCTAAGCAAAAATGGTGGACTCGCTGGAAAATGTGTTCCAAATGAGCTCCAAAGGTAGGGTAAACGGCCCCATTTCTAAGCAAAAATGGTGGACTCGCTGAAAAATGTTTTTCACTCTTTTTTCATACGTACTTTTCAAAAAAATCAGAATTTTGCGTAAGTCAGCTTGAAACCCGTTCATTTGTACCGTTCATTTTTCACTCTTTTTTGACCAAGTTTGACCTTATTCATCAAATTTACTGAGAGGAATCTATGTGCCAGTTTCGCGTTGCGCGCCATATGTGTAGCATTTCCCGCCTACTACACGGCCATTCATGCCCTTCCATCTGCCTTCTCGCCATCCATATCGCCACCCATCTCCGTTCTCACCGCCATGTCATCCCCATCCGAGAGCAATTACGAGGCGGAGGAGTGCCGCTGCCGTTAATCGAATGTCATTGCATCGAGGAGGAGGAACGTCGCTAAGAGGAGGGGAGCGCCGCCTGCGCGGTGCGCGGTCGACAACCACCGCAACGACTTCACGATGGGGAGGCTGGGTCCTCGCGGGCCGCAGTGCTTTTATTTGGAGACCCCACTGCAGCGACCCCACCGCCGCCGCCGCCGGCACCGTTTACCGAGTCCAGCGACGACGACGAGTCCTACTCAAGTCTCGAATCGCCCTCCACCGACGACGGGGAGGACCTCCTCAAGATCGTCGACCCTGTCGAGCTGGATGCGCGTGTTTTCGCCAAGTCCGTGCGTTCGGAGCGCCGCGCGGAGAAGCGTCGCCGTGCGGATGCCAAGTTTGAGGAGGTGATGAATGAGGTGCGTCTGGAGCAGGGTCTGCGACAGGACGACGAGCACACCACTCGCGTGCGGAAGTGGGAGGAGGTGCGCCTCCACCAGCGGCTCAACCAGGCCTTCGCTTTCTCCGATAGTGAGTAGCGGGGCCGCTGCCGCGGCGCCGCCGCCGCAGATGGTCCGGTGGCCGCTTTAGTTTAGATTTGGGTCTAGATTTATCCTAAAAATATGTATGAACTACTGGCTACTTATGAACTAATGTCTACTGTTTGTTTAACTAAGATCATCAGAATCATTTAAGCAATATTTTTGGTAAAGCTTTCATATACTAGCTCTAGCTATGTCGGTCGCGTTCCAACCGCGTACTTGCGTTACAGCTCAATCGCTCGCGCCAGTCTGCGTCAATTTATGTCTACATTGACCATATGGCAAAACGAGCGGCACGTATCCGTTCACGTTTGGGTTACCCTTCATGTTTATCCGTTCTACTGTACTAGCGTGAAAGGAAGAATCCGAAACAAATCAATTTTACAAATATTTATTTTTACGAGTCATACGATGAGCCACATCTGAGAGCCTTCCAGTTCGTGGTACTGCGTGCACATTGAATACGTGCGTGGCATGCCGTAGTCCACCCTGCCGTCTATGTAGCGTGCACGGATAGGCATGGCCATTGAACGCGTCGCAGAGCTGCTTCCTCACCACCGCTAGCCTAGCCTAGCCGTCATGTCCAATCACGGCGTAAATGCATTTGTGAAACAAGATAGACGACCAGAATAAAGATTTGCTCCATAGAAACAAACGATTATCTCCATATAACACAATCAGTTACTATCTTAAAACAAGAACTACTACTTCTACTACCAATACTACTACTTCTACTACTACCCCTTCTTCTTCTTCTTCTTCTTCTTCTTCTTCTTCTTCTTCTTCTTCTTCTTCTTCTTCTTCTTCATGGGTGCTGCGGGGGACTGACAGGGACATCAGAGGCGTCGGAGGCGTCGGGGGGACTGACGGTGACATCAGAGGCGTCGGAGGCGTCGGGGGGACTGACGGTGACATCAGAGGCGTCGGAGGCGTCAGATTCGTCCTCATCGTCGGAGTCGGAGGCGTCAGAGTCATCCTCATCGTCAGAGTCGTCCATGTCGTCGGAGATGTCCTCGATGACAACATTGCTCAGCAATGGGCGCAATGACGACGGGCGCGGGCGGTTGGTCCATGTCAGCAGACCCGCACTCCTCGTCCGAGGACTCCGATGCGCCGTACTCGTAGACTCGGGATTGCGACGTAAGATATCCACGCGCCACTTTGTATGGTTTCTCTTTCTTCTCACGCGGAGGGGAGAGCCCTTTCTGCTTGCGGAGAAGGTTCTGCTCCGCTAGCCACTCCTCCCGTTCCTCTCGCTCCATCTCCTGCATGTCGTGCATGCAACCAGGCGAGTAGAGCTCCGAGTCCAGCATCGGCGAGTAGGGGCTCTGCGGCGAGGGCGTGCTCCACCACATTTTCGAGGGAGGGAGGGGGACGGAGAGGGAGAGAAAATGGGCGTCTCTCCGGCGAGGGCGGTCCCCTTGTATTAGCCGCGGTGGTGGTGGGCGGGGAAACCCTAGCTGACCCAACACGCCGACCCACTAGCCGACCCCAGGAAATTCCAACCGAGCCACGCCAGGCCGACCCCAGGAAATTCCAACCGAGCCACGCCAGGCCGACCCCACTAGTCAGGCCAAGTGATGGTCAAAGGAGGTTGACCAGACGTCAACGGAGCGTTTGGCCGTCCGCGGCCATTTGCGAGCCAGCCAGGGCACGAACGAGGAAAACTAAGCGGGTAGGACACAAACGGATAAAACAGAGGTAGTCAGGGCACAGAAACTATTGACCCATACAATTCTAGTGCCAATCTGGGTGAATGGTCATCCGGCTCGGTCAAGTCTCACACAAAAGTAACGAAGAAGAAAACCGTGTAGCTGGGATTGCTGTTGCTACATCTCCATGGGGACACTCTATCTTATAAGTACCCATGAAGAAAAACCACACTCCGTGATGCTTCATGGCTAGCTAAAGGGTCTAAGGTAAAACCTCCCACTCATTATGATGCTAGTGAAGATGATATGCTTGGTGAGGAATTCGAGGATAACTTGATCTCATATGATGAATTGGCTTCTATTTGTGAGAGGAAATAAATGCTATTCGGTAATAAGATGAAAATGTGTGAGATCTTAACTCGTGAGCTTAAAAAACTCAACTTAAAGCATATTTATCTCTCGAATAAACATTGTCGTAGCAGTGGAACATTGGGTTCCCCTACTGCTGCCAAAGTGGATCCACAGCCTGTGGGCCCAGCACAAAGATGGACAAGATCAAGACACGGCGCAAGACCTGGCGGGCACCCCACACGCCAGCCAAGACCTCCGGGTGCGAAGGACCCCCGGGTCCCCCGCACCCCGGAAGCAGAGAAGGACCCCGAGAGCGCGAGACCCCGGCAGGGCCGGGCTCCCTCCCGGGTACCAGTCCGTATGAGCCGAAGATAGGGTTTTCTACCGCCCTCCAGAAGATGTAGAAGAGCCGAGAAGACTTGGGAAGCAAGGCGCGGGCAGGAGACACCACCTGTGGTGTGCCAGCCTTTGCCCACGTCACTTTCCCCCAAAGGGTGGGGATCTCACCAAACCGGCGAAGGATATTTGGAGGAGGAGCACCATAGAGAGGGAATTCTTCCCACCAAGACCCCCACACGCTCCTCGCATGACCTATGTGGCATCCCCTTGTCTATAAAAGGAGGACCAAGGCATGGCGAGGAGGGAGAGGCCGAATCCAAGGTAGAAGACACCCACGGATGCTAGCAGAGCAAGAACACCAGAAGGCTAGGCTAGGGAAGGGAAGAGAGGGAAGGTGATCTCCTCCGGGCCAGGATCTGTCCTTCCTCTTCCTCTAGCCAAAACCCCTGTCGGGTACCTCGCCAGAGACATAATTGTAGCCACACCATGGTTCCTCCATCTATCCAGACATGCAGGAGTAGGGCTGTTAGCCTACGGGTGGCCTTAACCTGGGTAGATCGTTGTGTCTCTTGCTTGTTTGCCCTACACGTCGAGATCGAGAGAGAGTGAGAGCTTGCCGACGATCCCTCCAAGGGAGAAGTTTTCCAGCCTCCTTCGCGCCCCTACCGAATCTACAAAGGGGTTGCCTGTCATCCCCGGTGTCCGTCATTCGAGACACGACAAACATATCTCACTCTTTGGCTGAAGAAGAGGAGCTCAGTCTTGATTATCTCAAGAATAATTAGGATTACAAGACACTCAACTATGACTATGAGGATTTCAAGAAGAAGCACAATTCTCTTATTAACAAACAACATAAGTTCTGCGAGATAACACTATCTCAAACCAACAAAAAGGGTTCTTCCTAAAAAAACACTTCCAATATTGGTGTTAATCCTCCTAGGGTTTCATTAAAAGAGGAAAAATGCAAGGTAAAAGGCACAACTGGGTACGAGTTACTCAAATGCCATAAGGGAAGTGAAAAACTCAATGAGGCTTTGAGGAAGCAATGGCCTAATCATCGCAAAAAAGGCGTTAGTTTGTTTTCAAACATACAATAGTGGTAGCAGTCGATGGGAACACCAATACAACAAGACGAGGGAAGTTTGAAAGTTTATTCTTCTTCCAAGATAATAAGTATGCTATTGATAACATTCCTCGATCGTGCATCATACATTGATCGTTCTTATTCCCTTAGTAGAAATAAGAAGAGTCGTGCAAGCTAATTATATTGTAAATCACGACCATGCACACAAGCGTAAAATTTGGTATGGCGCCAACTATGCCCCAACGAGGAAATAGGATGTTGCAATCTGTTCGAACTTTAGGATACATCTCTGTGTTTGCGATCTCTTTCTCTAACGAATTTACTTCCTTGCACTCTAATTTCGGGGCAAATAGCTCAGGTACTACGTTTCTTCAAGGAATTGGATGCGATGCTACATATTTGGATATAATAGCTAGGGTGCGACAGGTGAGAGCAGCAAAATAGCCATGACCCACCCATTGTGATTAAACGGCCGTGTCACTTACTTGTGCTAGTTAAGGAGTGTGGAATTAGGTTTAGCGGATGTGGGACCCGCATACTTGTACCCGGTCAACCCAACCGGTTCGAGCAACCGCACAGACCGACCTTGCCCTAGCGCGCCATCTGAACCCGACAGTGCGCGCCGTAGCTCCCTCTCCGGCGGCAGAGCTATCCACTCCTGGGGCATCGAATTCGTTGTCGCCGGCATCTGGGGGTGAGTCAAATCGAAACCGCGTGGCCTTCCCTTCATAATTCTGCCCCAAATCTGACACATTCCCTGCCGTTTTTGCTCGCGGCCAGGCGTATTGGAGGCGGGGCAAGCAGCCCGGAAGAAGGAGGTAGATGGCGAGCTCCGCGGAGCCGGCAGAGTCAAATTCGAGGTAATCCATCACTCTCGTGCTCATTCTGCTATCGATTTGAGCTCGTTCACTTCCAAGTCGTCAAATTCAACTCAAGTCGTCACATTCCCGCCTCGTTATCAAAACAAGGGAGATGCTGACAATTTTTTTTTGAATTGGATGTCAAATTTATGCGTTCTACAGCGAAGCTAGCTGATGGTAGTGTGGCGCCCCGACCCGACTGCTATACAGTGATACTGTGTCTCCGGTTATCCGATACCACCAGACACACTATCAAAGCATAATAGAGAGATCAAGACTTGTGGAACAACTGGCACATCACAGACTCTACGACACAAATCATTATAGTTCAACTCTTATAATAGAGAAAGATAGCAAATGACAACCAGAGGTCACAGACCCAACATTACGACAAGCGGAAGCAAATTAGGTTGTTCTAAACAACAAGAACCAAATATGGCCTAAGAGGCCTACAGATAAACATCCAGCGCCAGCTGTTCCGGGATGTCCCAAGTTGCCACCTGGGAACCCCAGACTACTCGTCGACGTCCACAAAGAACCCACCTTCGAGGTCGGTGAAGTCCTCTCCTGAAAATAAGCAAACGACATTGAGTTCGACGAACTCGCAAGATTAAGAGCTAATATATGCTCGATGATTGGCTTTCAAGGTTTTATGGCTGTTTTGCATAAAGCTAGTTTTCTTTATAAAAGACATCTGGCATCGACTAATCAGAACATTTTCAAAAGGGGGTAAGAAGTAAACTCTTTTCTTTTGATCAACTTCATCATCAACCACCATCAATCACTTCACCTGTCTACCAAGGCACCTCCCCGAATCACCCTCGAGGAAGTCAACCTTGCATTCTTAGTAGTACCTTTAGTACTCAGGTTTTGATCATTCCATTCAAGTTATTCTATGGTCCCTGAATCCGTCACCAAGTCGTCCTTAACCGTGGACACGGCTTTTCGAAAAGATTTACCCTGCAGGGGTGTACAATGTTTGCCACGCGTACCGTCCGGCCCATTACCTGTACAATTAGCTCTCTTCCTTGGAAAGCCGGCTGGGTGGGAGCGGTGTCGACTTCTCCCTCGTTAAGGACTTTCCAGGATCATCAGTGGCGGCAGGACTGCCAGTGCCTCAGTGACACCCGCCCCACGGCCACTTATTTTCCTAACGCCACCATCCTCATCCCAGTTCATACCACCATCATCACGCACGCGCAAATGGAAGCCTGAACTAGAGGACCCTGGCTAGCCCCGCTCGAACTATTTAGTCTATGAGGGTTCCTGCAATTGCATAGGCCTCACGCATGGGTGCACGCTCGGTCTTGGCTCGAAGGGGAGAACTCGCACTTAGGCGGCGAGAACGGGACAACCCACCACATTCCATGTGGCCTCTCATCCCCGCCTTTAAACATGTTATCATATGTCACCACCATTTTCCACCATCATCCGAACATTCCACCACAGTTCCAACAATAACATATCCACCGGACGACTAGGCATTTCACTAAGCATGGCTAAGCATAAACATAGCAGATATAATTAACCCAGGCCAACACAACAATCCTATGGATATTAGGAGGGGAACAGGTAATGGCATCGGAAAACATAATGCATCTAATAGGATACTCTAATCCAACCAAATTGACATTTGGAATCGCATGCAATATTATAGTGGAGAAAATATCTGCGGAAAACATAGGAGGAGACATGCTCAGAGGGGGGGATTACGCTTGCCTTGTTCAGGGGGCTGTTAATACGGTTCGTCAGGGTATTGCGGTGGAACCCCGACTGCTTGATCTATCGATGCATTAAAACACCGGAAAGACAACAATCAATAATCACACAAGCAAAACAGGTGCAATGCACAACACATGATGGCATGACCTTTTAATGCGCTGCAATTTAACTAACAAGTTAAATGGGGTGCAAACTAATTATTTCGACAAGAGGAGATTAATCCCCATATTTAATTTAATGTTTTCCTTACTTCCTACAAAGGTGCAGTACTACAATTGTGTTCAAACATGCATGGAAATGATGTTAAAGGATGGTCCATATTATTCTAAGCATTTTGATAGTTCAAACTTAGTTTTTGGATCATTATTTTTAAAGATATCAATTTCCCAATTTCATTTTATAATCTGCCCTTTTTCTAAAGTGCATGAAAAAGTTGTTTCCAGTGTTTACTTCAACTTGACAATGAGGCTAAAGTGTGAAGGTTAGTCCACTGATCATTTTGATATCTTAAATGCAAATTTTGGATTAACATTTGATGAGTTATGAATTTTACAAAATCATCTCCTTTTCTGCCATTTCCTTTAATTTAATAAAACTGCACATAAACTAAATTAGTTGGATGTGTGAGTTGTACCAACAGACTCCATTTATTTTTCTGAACATTTTGATATATTATTCGTAGTATTTGGACAATTATTTAATAAGTTATGGATTTTTCAAATTTGAAAATGAAACTGTCTATTTATTTTATTTCCCAGAGAATTGACCGAAACGTTTTTCACTCAAGGGCTGGCTACACATAGACGCTGACCAGTGGGTCACGACCGGCGCGCGCTGGGCGCGGTGACCGCGCCGGCGACGCGCTCGGCTCCGGCGGAGGATCGCGCGCGTGGACGATCTACGGGGTGTATTCGACGCGTGCGGGCACGGCGAGCATTTCTACGGCGACGCCGCTACTTATTGGTCGTCGGAGCGACGAGTTCGACGACGTCCCGCGGCGAACTCCGGCGAGCTCCTACGGGATCTAGCTACGGACGCGCATTCACGAATCGAAGGGCACGGGGAGGAAGGTCAGCTCACCCTCGACGCGTGCACGGGCTTGACGAGGATGGAGGAGCTCGAGAACGGCCGTGAGCAAGCTCGACGTGCGGCGGCCGGAGTTGGGGAAGATGTGGACGACCAGCTCGATTTGGGGCACCCGAGCTCGATTCCTTGGACGTAGATGAAGTAGACGTTGCGGCGGACACGGTGGTGCGCTTCGATTTGGACGGAGCGAGCTCAATCGACGGCGACGAGCTCGACGTCCATGGCTAGGGTTCGGGTCCGTGGGGGGAGAAGAGAGGCGAGGGAGCAGAGGAGCGGCGTGTGCTCTACTTAAGCACTCGCAGGGGAGAGGAGAGCAGGGGGGTCCGGTGCGCGGCAGGGAGCGAGGGATACGGCGGCAAGGCGTCGCGGGGGGGGGGGGGGGGGGGCGCTCTCTCGCCCGGCAATGGCGCGTCGTGTCCACTAGGGAGACGACAACTTTTCCCCGAAAACCCCCTAGCATACTTTTCTCCTCACAGTTAGGTCCTTTTCAGTTTCTTTCTTTTCCTTTTAAAACCAGTAGCTCTTTGGGGATTTATTTGGGCACTTATCTCATTTCAAAAATTATGAAAATATTTGGGCAGCCTCCCCATATCATGTAGAGGCTCCACGAAAATTGGCGTCTCCAAATAAAATCTTTTGAACAACATTTGTTCATAGGGCTTGTTTATGGTAATTTTAATTAATTACAATTTGATATTTCTTTGATTATTTCAAGCAAGTGCAAGATTTTATTTTGAACTCTTGGAACTTCCTTGACAAATATAAGAGGTCAAAGTATTTTTGTTTTGCATGTTTGAATTCTCTCATTGCTTTGAATTTGTAATTGAACAAGTTTGGCACTTGTTTTTAAATGGTGCCAAAACCAATTTGTGTGTTGTTTAGCAATTTAATATGGATGCCATGATGCAATGCAACACAAAAGCGAAAATTTTACTCGGGTTTTAGGTTTTCAACTTTAGGCTGTTACAGGTAGCGTGAGGGCCATAGATCACGACACAATAGTTAATTTGCAGCTTTCATTTTACGACATCGATCCACAAGAACTAGTGAACCAAGAAGAGAAAGCGGTGAGAGATATTGTGGAGAGAATAGGGGAGAGTATTCCTTGGGGTCCAGAGCAAGAAGTGGCATTGCTACGGTACAAGATTGGAAGGGAGAGTATGTGAGAATGGAGGATGGCGAAGCGGTTGTTGATGAAATCGATAAACAAGAGGGCTTTGAAAAGAAACGTGCTACACTTCTTGCCGAGCTGGTTGATCTGAAATCAGATTCAAGGGTAGGATATGTGGCATCAAAGTTGGCTATGCAGATTGCAGATGATGAGTGGGCTGCAACTAGACAGATAATTCCCATTGTAACCGAATTGACAGTGTTAGCTGATGATGCAGAAGACCCAGCCCGTGATGGTGCTGCTAATGGGGTGGCTGCTACGGGCCCGGCTGTTGTTGACTGGAATTCAGTAGAACTGCAAGAGCTTACTGATTTGGTCATTGCACCCTTGGATGACACTGAGATGGCAGACCTTTTTGGAATTTCAGTCGATGATAAAGACAAGGAGAAGAAGAAGAGGGATGCGGCTAATGCGGCTTCTGCTGGTTCTGGAGTTGTGGATGCAGAGTTGATGAAGGAAGCTGCTGATGATGTAGATGATGACAATGATGATGAGATGATAAATGTATATTACAAAGATAACCCTGTAATTGCAGTAGGAAAGTTTTTTCCAACCATGGCTGAGTTTAGGATGTGTTACAGGACTTGCAGTGAAGAAGCAGTTTGACAGCAAGACTCTGTGGACAGATACAAAGAAATTTTATGCGAAGTGCAAAGGCTTTGATGGGAATTCCCATCCTTGCAAGTGGTACATTTCTGCTAGACGCCAACCTGATGGCAGTACAATCAGAATTAATCAAATCCCCAATGAACATACTTGTATTACTAGTTCACAGAATCCCACCTCCATGACATCACAGGCCTGGGTTGCATAAAAGATGAAACCTATTTTAGCCAAAACACCAAACACTACTGCCAAGAGTTGAAAAAAGACATGGAAGCCAAGTACCCTATTAAGCTGAAATATACCACAGTGTGGAAGGCAAAACAGAAGGCAATGAAAGAACTATATGGTGATTGGGCAAATACCTTCAGGATGCTGTATAGTTTCAAGGCAGAGGTGGAGAAGAGGTCACCTGGCAGTGTTGTGGAGATAGATACCGAGGTTGCACCTGATGGCAAGGTATTTTTCTCCAAATTTTTTATGGCTTTGAAGCCTTGCATCGATGGCTTCAAAGCAGGGTGTCGGCCATATTTGAGCATAGACTCATCTTTTTTGACTGGAAAGTGGAATGGTCAATTGGCAGCATGCAATGCTCTAGATGGACACAACTGGATGTTTCCTGTTGCTATTGGCCTGTTTCAATCAGAACAGAGCCTTCATGGACATGGTTCATGATGCAGTTGAAAAGATGCATTGGGCCAGTGACACCTTTGGCTATACACAGTGATGCTTGTAAAGGGCTAGAAAATGCTGTCAATGCTGTATTTCCAATGCTGAGCAGAGGGAGTGCTTTGGGCATATGTGGATGAATGTGATCAAGAAACATAGAGGAGAAGATTTTGGGCGACTGTGGCCAGCAGCAAGATCTTACTCGAAAAGGACACATGATTATCACCTTGCGAAGGTTATTGCAGCAGATCCTGAGTTTCAGCACTGGCTGAAGCATACCATTCTCTTTTGTGGTATAGGTCAGGATTTAATATAGCCATCAAGTGTGATCATATCAACAACAATCTAGCTGAAAATTTTAACAACAAGGTGAAAGAGTTGAAAGACTTGCCTGTGCATGACATGGTTGACCAAATCAGGATCATGATCATGCGGATGTGGGAATTGAGAAGAAGATAGGTGATGCTTTGCAACGGATAAGCTTCCAGCAGTGGTACAGCAGGTGGTTAACAGGAGCAGAAGTCTTACACATTTGGCAGTTGAGAATTCTTCATTGTGGGGAGCTGAAGTGAGAGATACCAAGACTGGAAGAAGGCATGTGGTTGACACTGAACTGCATGAATGCACTTGCCTCGAGTGGCAACATACTGGAAAACCATGTGAGCATGCCATACTCTTCTTGGCTGGAAAACCGAGTAAACATGCACCCTTATCTGCATGATATTATTCAGTAGCAAGATTCAAGGCTGCGTATGCAGCTCCAATACCAGCACTTACAGATCAAACGTAGTGGCCTGAAGTGCCTTTTGATTTTGATATGTGTCCCCCCTTGCCAAAAGAAAGGCTGGCAGGCCTAAAATGAGCAGATTCAAGGCCTGGTTTGAGAAAGGAGGCTGTAGTAAGAGGCGAAAAAAGATGACAAACCAAAACGGCCTCAGAAAGGTAACAAAAAAGATGCAAGGAGTGTAGGTACTTGGTCACCGAGCTGGATCATCCAAATGTGGTACCCTCGTCCAAAACAACCAACAACCAAAGTAAGTTCAAGTATTTGATCATTTATTTAAATTCAACTGCAATTCTACTCTGTTTTCATACTCTGTTTTATTTTTTCAGAGCAAAGGCTGGAAGTGAGCCCATTGTTGTGATCTGAATCTCTGGGCAGCAAAAAAGGCAAGACAAAATGGCCGAAGAAAGAGAAGTGTGCCATCTGAATCAGTTCTGAGATGTGGTGCAAACTGATGCAGTTTTGGATGATGTGCTGCCATCTGATTCAGTTTTGGATGATGTGGTGCCATCTGATTCTGTTTTGGATGATGTGGTGCCATCTGATTCAGTTCTTGATGCTGCGGTGCAAACTGAAGCTGAAGCTGTTACAGAACTGAATCTGTCTACTGAAGAGGTGTCATCTGAAGACGAAGAACGACTTGTGTGGCCTCGGCCTCGTATGACTCACTCGAAGAAAACCAAGAGCATGAGGGTTTTGTCTGGTGTGCCAACACGATCTGAGATGAAACTTGAGCCGTGAAACTTGTGTAATAATTAGAATTTGAATTTGGATTTGAATTTGTGTAATAATTGAAAATTGTGTGAAATATGAACCAACCCTGATTTCTCAGTTGTTATGCTCGTTTTGTGAACAATCCTTCCCTTTTGCTAGGGTAAACATATCCAACAAGTAATCAGTTCTCCAAAATGAGCTAGAAAAGAGCCCCAAAGGTAGCCCAAGCAGCCCCATTTCTAATCCTGTCATTTTTTGACCTTCTCCAAATGATCTCAAACTCTAGGGTTAACATCTATTGCACTAATATAGGGTCCTAGACCAATTTTTAACTGAAAACTTGTTTAAAATTTGGTTTGACTTTTGTTGACCAATTTTGAAATAATCACAAAATATTAAAAAAAATCAAAAAAATGCAAATCCAGTGCATATGGTCTTAGTTTATCATGTACTAACAGATCCAACTGATAAACAAGGTCTAGATACATATTAATCAAGAAATGCTTCAATATGGTATGAAATCTCACATCTCAAACTATGGAGTTCGTAGTTTGAGATGTGAGATTTCACACCATATTGACGCATTTCTTGTTTAACATGTGTCTAACCCTTGTTTATAAGTTGGAGATGTTAGGACATGACAAAATAAGACCATGTGCACTAGAATTTATCTTTTTTTTTTATGTTTTTTGAATATTTTGTGATTATTTCAAATTCGGCCAAACTCAAGTCAAATCAGCATTTAAACAAATTTTAAACACCAAAATAGAAAACTAAGCCTGGATCATTCTTAGTCACACCAAAATGAAGATTTGGTGAGGTTTTGGACAATTTCATGTTGCAAATCTCAAACCACCTCTCTTCAAACAATAGAGTTCATAGTTTGAGATGTGAGATTTCACACCATATTGAAGCATTTCTTGTTTAATATGTGTCTAGACCTTGTTTATAAGTTGGAGATGTTAGTACATGACAAAATAAGACCATGAGCACTGGAATTTAATTTTTTTGATGTTTTTTTTGAGTATTTTGTGATTATTTCAAATTCGCCTATTTCACACCATATTGAAGCATTTCTTGTTTAATACGTATCTAAACCTTGTTTATCAGTTGGAGCTGCAAGTACATGACAAACTAAGACCATGTGCACTGGATTTGTATTTTTTTATGTTTTTCGAATATTTTGTGATTATTTCAAATTCGGCCTATTTCACACCATATTGAACCATCTCTTATTTAATATGTATCTAAACCTTGTTTATCAGTTGGAGCTGCTAGTACATGACAAACTAAGACATGTGCACTGGATTTGCATTTTTTTGATGTTTTTTTGACTATTTTATGATTATTTCAAATTCGGATGCAACGTCGACTGTTCATCCGTGTGATCGCTACCTTGCTGCACTGTGGCCGTGCGATCTAGCCCTCTACATGTGAGCTCACACACGATCCGTGGGATGGCTCGTTCTGCTACCTGATTGGCTGAGAAGCGGTGCACACGTCGATCCGTTGGATTGAGCGGACCCTCGTTGACGCATGCATGCCATCGAGTGGGCCCCGCTTCCATGCATGCACGCGCGCAGCGACGGCAGTGCATGCAGATGTCTCAGCTGAGTGATTTCTTGCTGCACGCCGCTTCAACGCGTACACCACGTAGTATCAGGGCTATTGTTGCTCTTTTTTTGACGGATCGACTTTTGCGCTGACAGCGGCGGCGAGACGACGCGCAACATGTTTGCAGTGTGCACGCAGCCCAGAACTGAATCGACCGGCTGTGCGTGCCTCTCAACCATCACATTAAACCGATTTTTACACTTCACCTCCCAACCATCGCATTAAACAAGATCACTATCCGCTATAAAATAGCACCCACCGTTCTTCACCAAGTCGCACACCGCATCCCATCTTCCTCCAACCCTCTTCTCTCAAACAAGCAGCCGCCCCGCCCCTAGCAACCATGCTGGAGTACAGCGCCCCGACCTACCGCCTCCCCAACCTCCTGCGGGAGCACCGGTCGACATCGCCCAATCTCGTAGAGCATCGCCAGCTCCGCGTGTGGGCCTTCTCGAGGTGGAGGGCCGCAAGGGATCTAATCGAGTTCTTCCTCGAGTCCGGCTACCGCCACCTCTCTCCTGGCGGGCCGCCCATGTACCGGATCGAGGAGTTCTATGATGGTGCTCTCGTCGTCGGGTACTACGTTACCTTCACCAACCGCCACGACGCACTCCACCTACGTTGGAAGGCGTTTTGGTATGGGTGCGAGTACCTCGCGTTCACGGAGTTCAGTGTGTTCACGAACTTCAACGGCATCTTCCGCTACAACGGCACCATCCACGGCCTCCCCTACGAGGACGATGAGTGAGCCACCAAGGAGAGGAGCCAAGGAGGAGCCCAGGAGAAGCCAAGGAGGAGCCCATGAGTTATATTTAGGGCTTATTTCCATGTTTATTTCCATTCTAGTTTATTTTCTCGTGTAAGCTTCGTAAGTTGTAAGAGGGCACAAGTTATAAGTGTGCTTGTTATGTCTTATTATATATCTTATTATGTAAGAGGGCACAAGGTCTCTACTTATATATCTTATTATGTCGTTATGTTTGTGAAACGAAAGTTCATGCAAATCTTCCTTGTTCTAAAAAAGAGCTCGAAAGTGAGCCCAAACAACCTCATTTCTAATCCGAGCAATTTTTTAACCTTCTCCAAATGAACTCAAACTTTAGGGTTAACATCTAGTGCACAAATATAGTGTCCGTGACCAATATGGAGTCATTTCGGGCTTCTATGTACAAAAACACCACTTCTATGTACACATCCAATTAGACATTTCTTTTAACTTGACACGTTATTTTTTTGAGCCAATACAACAATATTTCATTTAACCATTGTTTCGGTCGAACACATCATAAAACGTGCCCAACAACGGCTGGGCCCAACAATATGATTTTTTCCTACACCTATTTTAAACGAGCAATCACGGCTTGGCCCAACAACAGGCCCATGAAATTGTTGGTTTTTCTATTTCGGAAACGGCTAACTGAACCTGTTCGAGGTGTTAACTGAATTCATACGACAAACATAACATTGTTCATACGACAAACATCTCCTACATCGAAATCATAACATTGTTCATATGACAAACAGCTCCTAAATCGAAATTTCTAACTCCTAAATCGAAATTTCTAATTCGAACGACAAAGATACACCAAATAAATGGCAATGATACACACATAAAATGCTCCGGCCAGGATGTTTGACTGCTTCTTCAATTCCACAAGTTGGCTCAACTGCTTCTTCAACTGCTTGTTCAATTTCTCCAACTCCCTATTCACCAAAACATCCTCCAATGGAGGACGATCGGCTCTGTATGAGATCTGCTCCTCCACAGCAGATGAGATGGCAGGGGCATGGGCAGCCTCCTGGATTGGGGGCCACTGAATTGGGGGCAGCAATTCAACAACAAGCCCTCGATCCCGAATGTACTTGTCCATCCACACAAAATAGTCGCATTCCGCCAATTCCTGAAAAGGGGAACGGAAACACTTATTTCCAAATCCATAGTGCAAAATCAAATTCAGGCCAAATCAAGACAAATCAGGACAAACCCTACCTTCCCATCCTTCCTAAGATGAGGGGCGCTCTCGCATTTGACAAATTCCCGACCGACATTGCCCCTCGTCGAGCGCACACATGTCAAGCGCTTAAGTGGATGTAGGCGAGGGCAGTCTGGGCATCTAAACAACGGGACTTCTCCATAACGCGGCCATGACTTCTGGGAGCCAGAAGCGGAGCTCGACATCCTTCGCCGCCGTCGCTGTGGACCATTGCCGGAGAAGAGGAAGAAGATGGTGCGCGGAAGAACAGAGGAAGAGAGGCAACGGTAATGTCGGGGGCAGGGCAGGACCACGAGAGCGGGGCTCACTCTGCCTTTTTATAAATGGATAAGGTTCTCGTAAAAAAAGGATAAGGTTGACGTAGATAAGTAGTGGGTCCCTGTCTCAGTTGGCCCACAGTGGGTCCCGCGTAGCAACGGTCGCCTGGTGGGTCCCGCGTTCTAACAGCCCAGCTCACATAATCCAAATTGAAGCTGACCGTTCCCTTTCGTTTAAGGGCTTAAAGAGCCGTATCGGGCCGTCACTATTTGGGCCCGTCCAACTGTCGCCTCTGAGCTATTTCAAGCAAAGACGTCGTTCTCCAGCAATTCGCTTGAAAAGATGTAGTACCTGAGCTATTCGCCCTAATTTCGTAAGTCTTATCTTTCTGTTTAACATGTTTAGGATGTTGTAGGCAACCTAGTGAAATTTGCAAAACTCTATCACTTCCGCATGATGTTTAGACATCACCTATTCACGCCACCTCTACTCTAAGTACATAGGTGGTCTTGCAACCTCATTGTGGCGTACGGTGCCAACCTATGCTCTCTGCATGGCATCATCCTTGTCGTGGTAGACGACACTGAGCTCCGCACTCTGCAAGGAAGTGTACTAGTCATGGTGGAGAACACTAGCCCATCCCTCTCCACCACGGTGTCATTGTTGCATCCTCGTCGTGGCGGATGATGCCTAGCTCCTCCTCCATGACGACCACTTCCAAATTCATAATCTAAGACACGTCGGAATGAATTCCTCCATGTTAGAGTATACGTACGGCTGTACGTTTAGGCAGTAGTCTAGGATAGATAGGACTCTCGTGTCTTGTCTTGTACTCCAAGATGACCCCATGTATGCCTATATATACTCGCCCCCGAGGCTCAATAATACAATCATCATATTCCGCATATCTCTCTCTATCGTTCTACATGGTATCAGTCTAAATCGATCCTACCCTAGAGCCGCCGCCGCCAAAACCCTAGTGCCGCCGCCGCTCCCAACCCTAGCGCCGCCGCCTCCCATGGCGCTGCGCTAGACCGTCGACACGCTTCCGCCGTGCTGCCCCGGGGAGGTCGATCTCCATGATCTCCGCCGGGGGCTGCGCACCCCGTACGTAGGGTCCGTCCGCCGATCCATGATCGGCTACCCTGTAAGTCTTTTCCTCCGATCTCTTGATCGGTTTTCTCTTTTCGTTTACCGATCATAGATCGGATTGCGTCGCCCACCGCCAGTCGATCCTCGCGCGCCTCTACTCCGACACCGGCGCGATCACACGGCGTTTTCTCCGACATGGCGGTCTAGCGTGACGCGGTGGCCTGCATGGCCGTTGTCCGCGCGTCTGCCCGCCCGTCACCCGGCGCCGACCATCGCCACCCTGCTCCGATCGGGACTTCTGCACCATCTTCGTCATCGCCTTGGTCTGCTGCGCCTTCGACCTCATCATCAAGCAGCGTCCCCGACTTTGCGGGCGATCGATTGATCACCCGCTCGCCTGTGATACGTCGCCACACTGGCCACGTGACCGGCCTGATCCGCCGTTTGCACACGCCTCCGCAGGATCCCGTGAAGATCGTCATCGAGTACGCACACCTATCACCGATCAAGCAACAGGCTGCCGCAGCGCCACCCCTTCGGGCCGCGCGCCGCCGCCTTGGTCCACCCGTCGGCCTCGAGCGCGCCTTCCCTGGTGCGTACGTCGCCGGTGGCCTCAGGCCGTTGCACCGACTCGCGTACTGCAGCTACGTCGTCCCCTCGGACTGTAGTGCTGCTACACGCGCTCTACCTCGCCGTCCCCGCGCACCGACGTCTCAGGCTACCACCGCGTCGCTCCCACGACGCGGGTCGCCGCCGTCCGCGCATGGTCTTCGTCAAGCTGTCGGCTCTTCATCGCCAAGTTCGTGTACCGCCGCCGCGTCTCCTCACGTAACCTGCACGACCTCCGCCGCCACTGGTTTCGCCGCCTACACCTTTGTCCTCGTCCAGTACAACTTCGTCGCCTACGTCATCGCCACCACCCGGCAACGCCGCCTCCCGGCATCGCCACCGACCACCCTCGCGTCTACTCCGACGACCGCGGACTGCATCGGCTCTTCCCCGTCTTCGCCGCTCTGCGCCTCGCTACCGTCCTAGAGCCTTCTCTGCTAGTCTATCACCGACATGGCACGACACCGTACTGGTCCCGCTCTACGCATGCTCGGTGCTGGCAACACCGCTGCGTGCCTTCGTCCCCGACGCGTTCCCGTGCCTGGCAAGCTCGGATCGGTGCCTCGTCTTCATCGGCCTCGACAACGTCTTCTTCGGCATCGACTCCTACGACTGCCTCGACCGCGTCACCGACGATTCATCTTGCGTACTCGGTTTTGGCAAAACCATAGTATGCCTACGCCCCGGCGTGCGCCTAGTTCTGGCACAACTAAGGCCACACCTCATCCTCGACGGCTCGGACTGCATCGACCTCGGCATCGACTTCCTCGACGACTGCCCTCGACGCATCTCCGTCATCATCACCATGGCGCCTTCTTTGCGCCTGCGGCTTCACGTGCGGCTAGCTCGATACCGGCATCTCTGTCCACGACATCGACCACGGCGTCCCCTCGCAACGGCTACCTCGACCTCGGCACCGCCTCGCGCTCTCGGCTCCCTCGACATCGGCACAAGGGCTACCACCTCGCCTGAGCTCTCATCAGCTTCCTCTCCAGTCCAAGCGTCCGCGCCACGACATCGACCACGACGCTCCCCTACGACTGCGGGGGGGTGTCAGCCTTCTGGGTCTACTTCGGTTTATCTCCAGTCTGACCGTCCACGTCGTTCATGTTGTTCACGACGCTCCCGCTACGACTGCGGGGGAGTGTTAGAGTATACGTACGGCTGTACGTTTAGGCAGTAGTCTAGGATAGATAGGACTCTCGTGTCTTGTCTTGTACTCCAAGATGACCCCATGTATGCCTATATATACTCGCCCCCGAGGCTCAATAATACAATCATCATATTCCGCATATCTCTCGCTATCGTTCTACACTCCACCCCCCCCCCCCCCCCCCCCCCCCCCCAGACACACACACACACTCCCTTCGATGAACGAATCTCTGTATTGCCATCCTGTAACGGCTCATAGTCTGTTTAATGTGGATGAGAGGCTAGGAGCCAACATTAGCAAATGAGAGAGAAAAGGGTTGCGGATGGCAGACTCCGAGTGCGTGAAATGAGGGAGAGTTAAAATATCTAACCTAATGTCGACAAAATATAAAACACCTCTCATACTATAACCCAATCGTATGCACTACTTATATTCTGGCACGCTGACACTCTGCAGATCACAGTGGCTCAACGAAAATAACTACCACAGTTACATATAGCCTGACAAATCATATATTTCGTCAAACGACGAATGATATTAATGCCTGCAGGTAGGATTTAGTAAATTGTATTTGACATGTTTAAAATGGAGCCATGGCATGCTTAAAATGAGGTTTAGTTCTCTACTATAGAGTACAGACTATACATGATAATCAATAAATAGTTAATCATTCTCGGGTTGGAAATAATTGTCGTGGAAACCAACTAAGCTTGTACAAATTGTCAGGCAGTTTGAGAACTCTAGCGATAGCAGGCCTTCACTGCCCCAAAATCGAAAAGTCTATGAACTGGTTTCCTCTCTAGCAAATACGAAGAGATATATACGATCCTGGAAAATGTCAATATTCCGGTGGAAACCCTTAAAGGTCGTCCATTGCATCTCCAGATGGCTAGCTCAGCTCGACCCAAAACCAGAAGCGGCCGTCTCTCCTTTCGGTCTCTGCCAAACCCCAACTCGCTTAACTCGATCTGATCTGACGGATCCATGGCGTGTCGACACATACCCAGGCAGCTAAACCCTACCGAAGTTTCTACCCCATTGTCGCGCAGCTCAGGTCCTGTTAGTTTAATCCGGCTGGTCGGGTAACTAAAGACGAACTAATCCAAAGGTTAGCTCAGGTGAGCAGGGCGACACGCGGAACGATCCAAGCCAACTCTCGGGGTGTTCAAGTGCGTCCACGCGAGCTTCGTCAGTGGCAATGGCAGCTGCCGGGCGCGCCGGCCGCGAGTCGCGTCGAGGGCCCCGCCGCCGTCCGACGTGCCCGACCGCTCGGCCCCACGTGCTCCCGCCAGGTTCGGGCGGTGACGCACCGCGTGGGCCACGCCTGTCTCCCCGACGTGCATGGCCGCGCCGCGCTATATATATCCCGCCGTGCAGCCAACCGCTTCATCCTCCTCACACAGACACCCACAATTTCAGAACAAACGTTCGTTCCATTCCAGCCAGAAGAAGAAGCCAGCAAGAAACACCCATCCACCAATTTGCACAAGAGATCGTTTGGCTCGGGTTTCTTGGTC
This sequence comes from Poa pratensis, assembly GCA_947311845.1. Classification (NCBI taxonomy): domain Eukaryota; kingdom Viridiplantae; phylum Streptophyta; class Magnoliopsida; order Poales; family Poaceae; genus Poa; species Poa pratensis. The sequence goes on along the minus strand of CAMZMU010000027.1, from coordinate 44,166,580 downwards.
GTTTGCCCATGGCTCCGGCGACGGCGGAAACGGCGGTGGCCGCGGTGGTGGCCGGGAGGGTGAAGACGGCGATGGGTGTGGCGGCTTGCGAGCGAGACGCCGAGAAGCTGGAGCTGATCGAGGAGCTCACCAAGGGGTTCGACGCCGTGCAGGAAAAGGTGCTGGCGACGATCCTGGCGCGGAACAACGGCGCCGAGTACCTCCGCCGGCACGGCATGGAGGGGCGCACGGACCGGGAGGCGTTCAAGGCCCGGGTCCCCGTGGTCACCTACGAGGACCTCCGCCCGGAGATCGAGCGCATCGCCAACGGGGACCGCTCCAACATCATCTCCTCCCACCCCATCACCGAGTTCTTGACCAGGCCAGTGCATGCATGATTTCTTTGCTTGCTCTTCCAATTCAACTCCTACTTTCTATCGTTGCAAGTGAAACGAGTGGTTGTTTAAGCCAAGTCAGGCCGGTAAATTGACGTTTCGCTTAAACTAATGCAGCTCGGGGACGTCAGCCGGGAGAGGAAGCTAATGCCCACGGTTGAAGACGAGCTGGACAGGAGGCAGATGCTCTACAGCCTTCTCATACCCGTCATGAACCTGTGCGTGACCGATCATCTCCATATTACTATATGCCATAATCTACTTGTTTGATTTCTTTCTCCATTAACCCTTTAGTTAGTTCATTGAATTGACTGAATTAACGTTCGTCCGCTATTAATCCATATTAAGCTAGTTTGGTGATTTAATACTACTTAAAAGGGCTTATCTTATCTAAAAATCACCTAATAAGCTGAAAACCTTGCTTGCTTACCCGGGGGGTTCAGTTTCTACATATGTCTCTAGGCCTCACAATCAATCATGAAATGGTAAGTTACACATGCTAAGAATAACAGAAATGATGGGTGGGGAATGGATCGGAGTCATGCGTTTGTAGCCTCTCAGCTCGCTGGGGGTTTGGCTAGGAAATCCGGCAACCGCAAAGCTTGAGGTGGCTAGCTAACTAATCATTCACACTGGGCCTAAAATAATGTGTTTGTCTCTTAGACGCCATTGATGCCTTGGGTGATCCTCTACTTTTTAGGCGCCAAGATTCCTCTCCCCTCTCATCTCGATATCTATTTGTAAACATCTAACGGACATAGCTAGCTTCCTAAAATAAGATTTGTGGCCGCTCAAAAAGTCTATCGCGTACGTAACCGGGGCGTTGGAGTGCAACCTTGGATACAAGGCGACAAATGCAGTATCTCTCTGATCTCTCTCGCTAAAATAAGCTATGTGGCACATTAGGAGGAAGTTTTCAGGCCCAAACCAACTTGCATATATATACACAGAGATACTACAGAGAGATATAGTACACTACTGCAAGTGCTGACTGCATGGGCAAAAATAAATTAGTTTTGCTTTCGTGTGCACCGTTCCGAACCAGCATTGTATATCCGAGGCGAAAAGAATGGTGCAACAACTACTATATCCATCTGTTAGTCAAATGCTCAGTTGCACATATATATGGGTCGTCTTCAGTTTTATCTAATTCATCCCGGCGCAACAATGATCAGTAACGGTGATGCATCCATGATTGAACCTTCTAGGGTAAATGATTATAGTACTCCCTCCGTTATACTAAATTAGATGACTTACATGCGGCCACATGTGGATGTATCTACACATTTTACGTGCTATGAAGGTTAGTAGGAGCCAGAATGCAGCATGACATGGCTCATTTGGCTAGTTCAGCTAAAATAACTCAATTTTGGAATAGGAAATGTCCACAGGAAATCCATGATATTGTAACTGCTGATTGTAAACCTCCTTTGAATTAATGAAATGTCTTCCTACGAAAAAAGAACTATGCATCAAAATTAACCAGTGGCCTCCCTGATCATGTAAAACATAACCAGTGGAATAAATCATCTAGATTAGTTGCGGAGTATAAATAACTAATTCGTTCCAATGGAGATCGAGCGAATGACTGATTGGGTGAAACTTGCCATGCATGCAGGTACGTGCCAGGGCTTGACAAGGGCAAGGGTCTCTACTTCCTCTTCATCAAATCGGAGACGAAGACGCCCGGCGGCCTGCCGGCGCGGCCGGTGTTGACGAGCTACTACAAGAGCGACCACTTCAAGCACCGCCCCTTCGAGCCGTACCTGGTGTACACGAGCCCCACCGCCGCCATCCTGTGCACCGACTCATTCCAGTCCATGTACTCGCAGATGCTGTGCGGTCTCCTAGTGCGCACCGAGGTCCTCCGCGTCGGCGCCGTCTTCGCCTCCGGCCTGCTCCGCGCCATCCGCTTCCTGCAGCTCCACTGGAAGGAGCTTGCACATGACATCGAGACGGGCACCCTCAGCGCCAAGGTCGTGGATCCGTCCATCCGCGACGCCGTTGCCGAGGTCCTGAAGCCGGACCCGGACCTCGCCGCGTTCGTCGCCGCAGAGTGCGCCAAGGACGACTGGGAGGGGATCATCACCAGGATGTGGCCCAACACCAAGTACCTGGACGTGATCGTGACGGGGGCCATGGCGCAGTACATCCCGACGCTCAAGTTCTACAGCGGGGGGCTCCCCATGGCGTGCACCATGTACGCGTCGTCCGAGTGCTACTTCGGGCTGAACCTGCGGCCCATGTGCGACCCGTCGGAGGTGTCCTACACCATCATGCCCAACATGGGGTACTTCGAGCTGATGCCGCACGACCCGGAGGCGGCGCCGCTGTGCAAGGACGACCCGCCGCCGCGGCTGGTGGACCTGGCCGACGCGGAGGTGGGGAAGGAGTACGAGCTGGTGATCACCACGTATGCGGGGCTGTGCCGGTACCGCGTCGGAGACATCCTCCACGTGACGGGGTTCCACAACGCGGCGCCGGAGTTCCGGTTCGTGCGCCGCAAAAACGTGCTCCTCAGCATCGACTCGGACAAGACGGACGAGGCGGAGCTACAGGCGGCGGTGGAGCGGGCGGCGGCGCTTCTGGAGCCCTACGGTGCGACCATCGTGGAGTACACGAGCGAGGCGGACGCGACCACCATCCCGGGCCACTACGTGGTGTATTGGGAGCTGATGCTCAAGGACCGCCGGGACGGGGTGTGGCCGGAGGCGGCGGTGTTCGAGAGGTGCTGCCTGCAGATGGAGGAGGCGCTCAACTCGGTGTACCGGCAGGGGCGGAACGGCGACGCCATCGGGCCGCTGGAGATCAGGGTGGTGCGGGGCGGCACCTTCGAGGAGGTGATGGACTACGCCATCTCCCGCGGCGCCTCCATCAACCAGTACAAGGCGCCGAGGTGCGTCTCCTTCGGCCCCATCATCGAGCTGCTCAACTCCAGGGTGCTCTCCAAGCACTTCAGCCCGGCCTGCCCCACGTACGGACCCTACAAGAAGTGACCGCCGAATCCATGATCGATCTCATCTTCCCATCGATCATGTGACCATGTCATCGATGGATAGACCCATCGCATGGGGGCATGGTGCTAGCCATTGATCTATAGCTACTACTACCACTATAGTACTAGTCTATCCTACAATAATGTGTTGTGTCCGTTTCCGTGTGACAATTCCTAGCTGCTGTAATTGCCTCGATATTAGATTATGCTAGTAGTTACAGTGTGCATCTGTGGTGTCATTTCTTAAGTGGAATCATGCACTACCCCAAACAGGGACATTCCTGACGGCTGTGAACCGTCGGGAATAGGTCCAAAACCGTCAGGAACATGTATTCGTGACGGCCACCGTCAGGAACGAGCCGTCAGGAACAAGGTGTCAGGAAAGCCATGGATTCCTGACGGGTGCCCGTCAGGAAAACTTATCCTGACGGCGTTTCCTGACAGACCACGCGAGCCACGGAAGAGGACAAAGCCGACGGTTTAACCGTCAGGAGATACCGTCAGGAAGCTTGGCCGTCAGGAACGAGCAGCAAACCTGACGGCACATGACGTTCTGTTGGGCTGTCATCTTGGCCGTCAGGATCAAATGATGTCCGTCAGGATTGTTAGCTTAGGCATTTAGGTATTTCAAAATACAGTAGGAAATTCATTTTAAAATATATGAAAATTGACAGCAATATTTTTATTTTGCCTTTAGCAACATATCACACACTTCTTATTCAGAAACCACATTCAACATAAATAACTTATTTAGCAAAAGATCACAAATAATCCATAGCAATCTATATTTTGACAACAGAAGTATTACATTCACTCTAGCAACACTCAGGTTCATAATATTGACAAAAGAAAGGCAAACTACAACATGCTAGCTACGTATATAAGCAATTCTTATGCTTATTCTTCTCCAAACATGGGTGATTGATCCTCCTATACTCGGGTAGCAGCATGATGGCCTGATAAGGGAGAACCACTTTGCTCTTCAACATTAATTACACTATGTCGTCAATGGAGTAGTACAAGGCTACAAGCATGCTCTTGGGCTGGGTAAGTTCCATTCACCTACAAGAAAATGGTACGAGTATGAATACTTGCATTGTTCAAACAAACTTCAACCAACGATGACCAACGGAAATATATCAGTTTATTTTGGTAAATTCAAATATAGTACAAGAAATCATGCATAAAAAATAGTAGAATACTACTAACCATTCTAACTGAAAATTAAACCTACAGTTGGCTGCTCTTTGATTCAAAGTAGCATGATTCGTTTCATATCTAAATTGTACACTTAAGTCACAAAGCTCTCATTATTTCAGTTCAACTGCTATTCTATCTGTAATGAACACCCAAATATGCTATGTCTAGATGTAAACATGTAATATATGACCACCCACATGCCAAGATAAGGGGCATAACAGAATCTGTACATAGAGGAATCAGCGGTAGTAGCACTATATACTGGACCACTCATCTGAATCAAGGCTAGCTTGCCTAAAGATTGTACGTCCCTAACATATTAAGCGAGTCATGGTATTGGCAAAAGAAAATAATGGAAATAGCTCTCCTACACAGAGCAAGAATTCCGTTGATACCTTCATATATATATACAATAGTAGTTCAATCATAACAGCCTCAAGTTTTTACAATGATCAGGAGCAAGTCACTGTAGTTGGCCTGATGGTAGAGTACCAGCTTGCTCTCCACCATGGGACAATGCCATCGGAGTGTCACTATGTTGATCCGTTCACCTACAAGAACATATAGGTATAAGCCTCAAAGCTATTGCATCAGACAAGCGACTTGCAAACCACGTTGTCAAATATCATGACGCTAGATAAGTAAAGACCACATCAAGAACTTCCAGTGAACCAAATGATCCATCATACACATAAATAGCAAGCTAGCAGCTGCTGTGAAATCCATCATACAAATGTTGTGGCATATAAAGAAACTTACCAAAAAAGCTTATTCCTTTGTTGAGAGGTTATATGACACATTTGCTTCATCTCCACGGATTCCCTTCTATGAGTTTGTTTTCTTTAAAGAAAATTAGCCCTTTAATATAATGTCGAAAGAAGGATAACACATAGCCATATTGACAACTATTAACAGCTGCAGTAATGTTCTGGACTGAGTAGACAATTGTGTATTGACACAAAGATGCTCCACACGGGCCTAGATAACCGAGAACATAAATAACACAGTGACATGATCGTATGTCCACGACCAAAATGAGTTCAAGGAGTTACTTGGTGATTACCTTACAACCCTTATCCTTTTCTCTTGCTTCCTTGAACAATAGCGCAGCCTGGCTGAATTTCATACTGCAACATCAAGGAGGAAAAGTGTATGAGGATAAAACATATATACTGCAGAAACAGAAGATTGGATGTATACCCGTATTACTGAAACAGGCTGGGCATGCATCTAAGCAAGTCATGGTATTGGCAAAAGAAATTAATGCAAAACGCTCAAGCAAGAATTTATGATAGCGTTGAAAGCTTCATTATAGGATTGCTCTGCCTCAGCCTTCGCTGAAATTGGATCTTCTCGGGCAGATGCAGCGTAGCATATCGAACAACAGATATAACAGCCTCTACACTCTAATCTGATGCACAGCCAGTAGTATCTACCTCCACAGTTAGGATCTACAATTATTTCCAAATATGAGATGATTTGTTGAGCGAGATGCATACAGGGCAGAAGATCAGATTCGGCAAGACCTTATCCTTAAAACGCAAACAAGATATCGTGACACGAGAGGAGGAGAGAAACCTGGACGTCCTCGTCGGCAACACGGAGGCCGGCGGAGTTCTTGACGGCCATGAGGTGGTCGACGATGCGCTCGAGCGGGTCGACGAGCTTCCCCCACGCCATTCTCGATTGCCTGTATCTCGCCCTCCTGCAGTCAACTGTATCTCGCCCTTCGGCAGACAGATCAACGAGCCATGTCAAATCTAGACAACAAACACTCCGATGAGCTCGCCGTCTTGCAGATCTACGGGGAGCCCTAGAGGATGCGGCCACACGAGCTTCGCCGGAGATCGATTGGTGCGGCGTCCGTCCGGAGGTGTTGGAGGAGGGAAGGATGCGGCGGAGGAGAGAAGAGGCTCTGGAGGTGGGAAGGCTGCAGCGGTGGTCTGCACGAGGGCTGGGCGGCGCGGCGGCAAGCCGGACGAGAGCTGGGCGGCGGCGCAGTTCGCAATGGTGCGAGTCGGCGGCGCGGTTAGTGGGGGGATTGAGGAGTTGCGGTCAAAAATACACAGCCGCGACTAGGTATATTGACCAAACAACACCTTCTTTCCTGACGCAAGGCCTTGTCCACGTCGCGAAAGCCCAATTTTTCGCGCTAAGAGCCCAAAATTTCTCTCCCTTCGCGCGCAGTGGCCCGTGCAGCAGCGGAAAAAAACTTTCGTGACGGCCTGCTAACGTTCCTGACGGCCCATATAAACGATCGTGACGGTCGAAACAGCCCGACGCGAAAGAATTCGCCGTTCGTGACGGTACGATATATTCCTGATGGTTATCGGCTCGGCCGTCAGGCAAGTTTCCGACTTTCCCGACCGTCATCCATCCACGTCAGGAGTAGGCCTTCTTTCGTGACGGACGTCTCGGGACTGTCACGAATGTAGCAGGCCGTCAGGAATTTCTCAGTTTGGGGTAGTGATGTGGCGTGTGTCTGTAATGGTAACGTCATTCTTGGCCGAATGCATTATAGACCGGCCTTGTCGGGCATCTAACTTCTGTTGACGTACTCGATATTAGATTATGATGGTAGTTATAGTATATGTTTTCTTTTATCTGGTTTCGTTAAGAGGGAGCGGCAGTGTTGATCTCCATTGGCGGGCGAAAAACATCTACATACGTGCATGCCTGTCATTGACTTAACTGTAGCCCATTCTGGTATGGCAGGCTTAATTAGATGTTACAACAAACTTAGTAATGCATTATTACACCATATGATTCCTTTGGTTAAAGAAACAGTGACAGCACCACTGATTTAGTATTGAATGACTACTAAATTACATCACCATATGACAGTACTACTAAATTAGCATCACCATATGAGAGTACTACTAAATTAGCATCACCATTTGGATGATTCTTTTAATTGATCCTCAATCTTTTCAAGGTAAGCCTTGGCACTCTAGGAGAATCTGAGAAATGGAGCCCTTCATGATCACGAGGTACTTACGATTTAAATCCTAACACTTAATTTCCTCATCGTCATAATCCCTTTTCAGGGTATCATAATTGTAAACACCTTATTTATGTGCTTCGAGAGGATCCTTAAGGAGGACATAATCAATATTCAACAAAGCCAGAGTGATCTCAAGCTTCCTCTTCCATGTAGCAAAATTTGTACCATTAAGTTAATATGTTGTCAATTATCCGTGCAATAAGAGAGGCATTAGTTGCTACAAAAGAAATGATTTAATGAGCATCCAATTATAAACTTCTTTAATGAACAACAAACTTATGTAGACAGTAGACATATTCATTAATTAGCTTTGGCCGTAATAAATGATACACGACTACACCAATAAATTTTTATTGTTCTTATACATCGTTATAGATAAACTTCTTATATTAATCCGCTCCACATCAGCTTTGGCCAAAAGTGGACTGCACCAATAAAATTTCATGGTCAAAATGCCCGTCAACCAGCTTTGGCTAAAATGACGGACACAAGCCACGCTATTTTTGAGTATCAACAAATTTTGCGAAAATTCCATAATGCGACAACAATAATTGTCACAACAAAATGCCATGGAAGAAATTTCTAAACATAAAGAAATGTATTTAAAAAACTGGAAAATAACATATACAGCCATCCCCATGAATTCTGTGTCAGTACACCATGGCCATATATGCATATGCAATGTAAACCAAGGCGTGTTCAAAAAAGAAGTAAACCAAGGCAAGGTAACTTGGCCCTGACTTGCATCTCGACAGGCTGTATTTGGATGTAGTACAATAGTTTTATTTGATCCAAAAAAAAGTTTTATTCGATCCATTTTCCATTATCATATCTACTTTTTTTAGATACAAGGCACTCCGTGTCCAGGTTTAAATTAATAAAGCCCACGACAAAGGCGGAGTTACGACCAACAAAGCATAGCTAGCCCAACATAGTCATTTCTAGCTAGTCTAATCTTAATTAGTTAGATGTAAACAGCGGCCTAATTACTAATACTAGGCTCCTACATTTGAGTAGGCATAAACAAAGAGGAAGGCTAGACGGAGTCTGTCCCGCCAGCGACACACACGACACCGTACCGTACGTCATTCTCACCTTAAAAGTCCTGGTCGATTCCTCCATTACAATCCTCCAACCCTAGAAGCTAAAATCACCTCACTGCCTCGACCAGATATTCGTCGGTCCGCACCGCACGTACGTATAGCTAGTCCCTAGTGCTGCTGCGTAGGCAATCTACATTTGGGCGACGAAGTCCAAGTCGTTCGGCGCCAGTCCCCAACGGCGCCGCTACGACGGTCAATCCCGTCTCTACACGAGGCTATCACCCCCCCCCCCCTTACCTGCGCGCGTGGGCGGGTCGCCGTCGTCGTCTCGCCGGCACCTTGGACGGCGACGCCGGCGCGGCGTCCCGAAACAGGCCCCTTTGCTTGCACCGATCATCATGAACAGTGCCCGAACCCTGACAAGTTACTCCCTAGCCGGTGGACGGTGGCTATAGATCGGTCCTGCCCTTGACCGCGCTGCGCCGTCTGATCCCGACATTGGAGCCGAGCTGCGCGCTACGCTACACACCACGCCATGCCATGATCGACGAGCTAGGTGAAATTTGACAAAATTAACCACTTGACGAAACTTCAGTCAAAAATATATTTTTTTCAAAAAATTGCAAAACTAACCTTTTTTTGTGGCTCCCGCCACGGCGGCGCCACACCTACATGTGCAACGCCCCAAGCTAGGGCGCCACACCTACATGTACAATGCAAACCTTGGTGCAATGTATCAATCATTTGATGCATTTGGGTCCATCTTTTTTTTGACTCGGAGGAGAAAGTGGTGTTGTTTTGGGGGCCTCGTTGCCTCGCACAGTCCACGGGCGTTGCACATGTAGGTGTGGCGCCGTCGTGACAGGAGAAAAAAAAAAGGTTAGTTTTAGAAAAAATAAAAAAAAGGTTATTTTTTGTTGAAATTTCATCAGATGGTTATTTTTATCAAATTTCACACGAGCTAGTGGTCGCTAGGTAGCTACCAGCTAGGGGTACGAGCTGAATGAGCCCCGAGGAAGAAGATGGAGGAGTACGGGGACAGCACGGCTCCGTAGGCATGCGACCGAGGGACACGCCTATACGGCTACGGGATGACAATTTCACAAGCTAGGTGCCTAGGCCGATAACATCGGCGTGTGGCCGATCGGAACGCCGAGACCCAGGAAGCATGAGCCGTTGCTGTGCTCCTGACGTATAGCCGTCGTGTCGATCCGATTTGCAATGTGAGCGTGTGATGTTACTGCTCACAGAGAGACATGGTTCCTGTGTGGAGGAACCGAAGTTTGCACGTTGAATCGAGACAGCTCATGGTTAGCGAAGTGTCCATCAAAGTGGCCGATTACCACGAATCTCCATTCTCAGCCTCGATTCCAACATGGATACAACGTGAATTTAATCCTTTGACCTGAACGGAGTATGGCTGCAACCAGAACATGCCTAAAGCCCTACTTAGACTCACCCTATTACTCCATTGGTCTTTTAATATAAGATGTTTTAGCTTTTGTTTAGATTCACATGTAGCTACACGTATCTAGACATATTTAGTATGCATGAGCCGTTGTTGTCTTGGTAACGTCGTGTCAATCCGGTTTGTAATCTGAGCGTGTGATGTCACTATCATGCGATCGAGGACATGGTTCTTGTGTGGAGATAACGAAGTTTGCACGTTGGATCGATAAAGCTCATGGTTAGCAAAGTGTCCATCGAAGTGACTGTTTACTGTCAAATTGAAATTGATCGACTGATGCCCCTAACTGAAGATGACACATACTCCCTCCGTCCTAAAATAACTGTCTCAAGTTTGCCCAAAATAACATGTTTACATACATTCACTTTTGGACAAATTTGAGACACTTATTTTGGGACGGAGGGAGTACATGATGCGCCTGCATGGTGCTTATCCTCTTGGTGGGTTCTTATTCTATTTGGAGAAGGTTGCACATTAGTTCTAGATTAAATTTTCTCAGTTACATATGGTTACATTTAAGCTGCAGTTGAGATGTTCCCAGTTGCAACTGAATTTTTCACACATCGTTTACACATGAGTTATAACTGAAATTGGGTGAAATCATGTGAGTACGAATTAATTTTATTCTCACTCGATTGCAACTCAATTAATATATCCATTCGGAACAAGAGTTAGCTAAGCTGATCGTCTTAGTCAAAGTCAATACTTCCACGAATCAAAGCAACACCAACAAATCGTCAAGTACTGAGGGGTTATCTCTGGTCGAGAATTCGCCATGCATGTGGTCAAAAACCACCGGCCGACTCGACGTCGACGATCACCCGCGGCTGCGCGATTGTCGAAATGTGACGCCACCTGATGGAATCGAATCAAACTGTCGTAGACTACCCGTCTTCTTTATCCTGAAGCTACCTCCAACGTGGCCATGTTTAGACAGCACGTACAGACTCCAAACAAGACGAGTAAACAAGATAACATTACGGTCGATGGCTGACTTCATGTGTTCCTGACCTGTCTTTCCTTGCCTGCCAAACCTCTTCCGCTCGAAGCTATTACTGATTGTCAAGTGTCAACCATGCTGACTTTGCATCGAGAGAAGATGCCAGGCAAAGAAACACAACAAGTACAAGGGAAATATACTACTCCTACTTGTAAACTTGTAGCATAGCATATCCCTGCAGCTTCCACGAGAATTTGTGACTCGACAAGTGGCTGCATTTTCTTCTCTCTTTGCTTATTCTGTAGAGCAGAAACTTGGATAGTCAAGTTACCTATCGTCACAAAATTCTTCGTGAGCCTAACTTGCTTGCTCGGATCCGATTTGTGATCTTTTCTGTGCAGGCAACGACGATGTCAGCCAGCCGGCGATAGGATTTTATCACAATCCGAAGACAATACGAAAGAGTGCCTTGTCAATCCGTTGCTCACGCAATCCAACAAGGAGCAGAACTAGGCGAGCACAAGCAGTGTACCGAGACAAAAATTTGAATTGTCAGCATCGTGATGAATATGTCCAGGCATGAAAACTGGTCGGCCCTTTTGGAGAAACAGAAAGCATCATCACCCAACAGCCTCACCTGATGATCGATCTTGGGTCGACAAGCCAGCTGAAAGCTGCACGAAGAGGGTTAATTACCCAGGCTGCTAACCATGCATCTGCGTGCTTAGTTTATAGAAAACATAGGGCGATATTAGGCGAACATTTGAGATGCAACACATCGGGGAAACTCTCATATAGCCATATGCCATTATCACGACTCATGCTTTTGCTGAACATTTCATGAGCAGAGGAAGGTTGAAAGAAATGGACAAATGAACGTCTCAAACATAGTATCATCTACGACAAATTTGCCTCCAGCGGCCAAGCAGGAAAGCTGCTTTTGCCAGATAATGAACTGTCAGCAGACATATGTCAGCTGTGCGCCTACATCAGACGCCTAACAAAGCACTAGCTAAAAGTTTCCTTTACACCCCGACGAACTGCATATGAATGTACCGACGTGACTTGAACCGGTTCCATGCCTTGAAGGATGACTGCAATACTGGACGAAAAAGCTCGTCAAACTATGTAAACAACAGACATGGCAACAAATAAAAGGCTCTACGAAAATCAGACATAAAAGCTTACCAGAAGCTGACCCCATGGATAATTGTTGGTGTAGTACATGGAGTTCAGGTATCACCTTACTCTTTAGCATCGTCTGTGGATCTCATCGATCTGTTCATGTTATCTAGATAACCCTGTCCACAAAGGAACATTCTCAATGTCACTAAAGCAGATCTTCAACGAATGACCTAGAAATCTAGATAATGATTATGTCAACTGAAAGCATGAACCAAATGACATGAGTCGTCCTGGTATGTACCTGGAGTATGCAAACTGCAGCAAACTTATCTGTCATTGTTTTGGTCTCAAATCGATTATCTAGTTTCAGAGGATTTATAAGGGCTTCTACACACTGGACAGACAACAAGATAATCAGAAAACTTCACTACCAAATATCCTTGGGAAGGCAATTGTTTTCATGAAACAGCCTAATAGCAGTCATGTAACACTACAATGTGACCGAAACAGTGCTGCACTCCATTCCTTTCTCCTGTTTGAACAAGCAAGTGCACAAAGGAAAGGGACTATCACCTTTGATGTAAAATTTTCATCCCAGTATGTGTAGCTCAAATCATCAAGTGTCCCAGTTTTACAAAGTTCTCCGACAAGAAGGCTTACTTGTACTGCCTGCTTTGCAGAAGTGAAAACATCAGGGAACATAAATAAAGGTGAAATAGCCGGTGAACTATACTAGCAAAAGGACACTTTACATCTGGAGAAGATTGACCCTGTAAGTTGAACGGATAACCCACAACAAGCCCTTCAAGGGAGTACTTCTCAACCTATTCACAAAAAAGGAAATGACATGGATGATAGCATTTTCAATGTGCACTATTGACAATTAATAGTGGTCGGAAATCCAGAAAAACTACAACATATGGAACAGCTGTACGATAGTAATGATTGAGAACAAGTTCCTAAACATGTAAAAACAAATGGCTGCCTCTGTTCAGCCAAGGGCTAGATCGTTTTTTATGTGCCTTGACACTTTGTGATTTTAAATCTAGTTAGTAATAGGACTCTTTACTAAATCTAGTAAAATAGTTTTGTTGGGGATTTAAAATTGAGATTGGCGATTAATTAATGAATGGAAATAGTAACACAAAACGTAAAACGCCACTAGCATGCCAAACAGAGCCTAACAAGATTGGTTTGGGAGGACAGGCTCCATGGAGCCAGGTTTGTTTCAGATTTTGAAGTTTAAAAAAATCAAAAAAAAAAACTCTAGATGTTTACAATGACGTATTCTACGGTCCTTCAAAATATCAACGCAGAATAGTTTTCATTCCGGCCTAAAAAAGTGACAAATCCTGACAAATCTGAGGTTTTCAAATTATGCATTGTTCACTACCTCAGATCCAGAAATTTATAATTTTTACAAAGCCCAAAATACCGAATTATTTTGCATTGGTTTTTTGCGCACTTGTAGAAGTTATCATGTATACGTCTAGGAAGTTTTTGAAACTTAGAAGTACAGTTTTTGAATTTTTGAAAAATGGGCTCCATGGAGCATGTCCTCTAAAGCGACACACTCCCCTTTTTGGCTCTTTCTGGCTCCCGTCGCACATCTGTAAATAAGCTTTAGTTAAGTTTAATTGAGTTCCATTGTATGCGCACATCTCAAGTTAGGAGTTGGTATACCCATCCAGGAGGCTATGGCAATTCAACTTAGTGCATTGTGGTATAACATGATTGATTTTTTTAGTTGAATTTCATGAAGTGGGACCAATGATTGCGGCATTCCGGTAAAGCAATACCAGAAGTGACTATTTTGTTCTGCAGAGCTGCACACGCGAAATAAATTGCAGCTTCGGAATATGGTGGCGTTTGAGGCCAATCATCAATTGCACCTTAAATATATTGGACAGACAAATGAGATGGGAACAAGCCAATACAGGCAAGACCCCATACCCTGAAATATTGCAAATAAGAAAACATTTCCCTTTTTACCATTGGTTTAGAAGCAAAGTGTCAATTTCAGAATGCAAAATCAACCTAAATCAAAGAAAAATTTAGAAATTTCGTTATATAATACAGTGATATTACACAATGAATACTTGACTTGTTTTAAATGTGAGCAAGTATATTCAACATACCAGTATTTTGAAATCGTCTGCCATTAGGTTGATGTTTTTCTTTGTCCTATTCAAGACACTGCAAGAGACAAAGAATGCGCCTATTAATCCCAATATATGAAAGTTTACTTTATTAAGGAAATGCAAACATAACACTATCTCAACGCCAAATTTTAGAAAAGAGAAACTTCAAAACTATCATGCAGTTTATTGCAAATTTAAGATGACAATCCATATACAAGAAGCTGAGAATTCTATTGCATAGTGTTGTGTTTGTGCATAGCACATGGCCCACAGAGCACCAACTTAGGGAGAGGATCCTCATAATCTCTGACAGATTCAATCAGATAGTTTATTCTTAAATAAGAATGAATCTAGAAATAGTATGATTGAGGGTTTAAGTCTAGATCCGACTTGTGGATCAAGTACACAGCTCTACATAATAAAACTATCATGTACCCTAAGAAAACGAAGCAAGAAAATAGAAGAAGAGTTCTCCACCATGCCTCCCAGGGCAAGAGCGCCTCCCCTACCTCTGTACGAAACCCTAGTTCATAAAATCACGATCTGACAACAACAACAACAACAACAACAACAACAAAGCCTTTTTTCCCAAACAAGTTGGGGTAGGCTAGAGTTGAAACCCATAAGATCTCGAAACCAGGTCATGGTTCTGGCACATGGATAGCTAACTTCCACGCAGCCCTATCCATGGCTAGTTCTTTGGTGATATTCCAATCCTTCAGATCTCTCTTAACAGACTCCTCCCATGTCAAGTTTGGCCTACCACGACCCCTCTTAACATTCTCATCCCGCTTTATCCGTCCGGTATGCAATGGCGCTTCCGGAGGCCTACGTTCTATATGACCAAACCATCTTAGACGGTGTTGGACAACCTTCTCTTCAATTGGTGCTACCCCAACTCTCTCACGTATATCATCATTCCTAACCCGGTCCTTTCTTGTGTGGCCACATATCCATCTCAACATGCGCATCTCCGCTACACCTAACTGTTGGATATGTCGTCTCTTGGTCGGCCAACATTCTGCGCCATACAACATCGCAGGTCGAATCGCCGTCCTATAGAACTTGCCTTTTAGCTTTTGTGGCACTTTCCTATCACAGAGGACGCCAGAAGCTTGGCGCCACTTCATCCAACCAGCTTTGATTCGATGACTCACATCTTCATCGATATCACCATCCTTCTGGAGCATAGACCCCAAATATCGGAAGGTGTCTTTCTCAGGTACCACCTGTCCATCAAGCCTAACCTCTTCCTCCTCGTGCCTAGTAGTACTGAAACTGCACCTCATGTACTCAGTTTTGGTTCTACTAAGCCTAAAACCTTTCGATTCTAGAGTCCGCCTCCACAGCTCTAACTTTCTATTAACCCCCGCCCGACTATCGTCAATTAGCACCACATCATCCGCAAAGAGCATACACCATGGGATATCTCCTTGTATATCCCCTGTGACCTCATCCATCACCAAAGTAAAGAGATAAGGGCTCAAAGCTGACCCCTGGTGCAGTCCTATTTTAATTGGAAAGTCATCGGTGTCGCCATCACTTGTTCGAACACTTGTCACAACATTATCATACATATCCTTAATGAGGGTAATGTACTTTGTTGGGACTTTGTGTTTCTCCAAGGCCCACCACATGACATTCCGTGGTATCTTATCATACGCCTTCTCCAAGTCAATGAACACCATATGAAGATCCTTCTTCTTCTCCCTGTATCTCTCCATAAGTTGTCGTACCAAGAAGATGGCTTCCATGGTAGACCTCCCAGGCATGAAACCAAATTGATTTTTGGTCACGCTTGTCAATCTTCTTAAACGGTGCTCAATGACTCTCTCCCATAGCTTCATTGTATGGCTCATCAACTTGATTCCACGGTAATTAGTGCAACTTTGAACATCCCCCTTGTTCTTGAAGATTGGCACTAATGTACTCCGCCTCCATTCTTCGGGCATCTTGTTTGACCGAAAAATGAGGTTGAAAAGTTTAGTTAGCCATACTATCGCTATGTCTCCAAGGCCTCTCCACACCTCGATGGGGATACCATCAGGGCCCATTGCCTTGCCTCCTTTCATCCTCTTCAAAGTCTCCCTAACCTCAGCCTCCTGGATACGCCGCACAAAGCGTCGGCTGGTATCATCGGAGGAATCGTCTAGCTCAATGGTAGAGCTCTCATTCTCTCCATTGAACAGGTCGTCGAAGTACTCTCGCCATCTACGCTTGATCTCTTCGTCCTTCACGAGGAGTTGATCCGCTCCGTCCTTTATGCATTTGACTTGGTTGACATCCCTCGTCTTCCTTTCTCTCGTCTTCGCCATCTTATAGATGTCTCTTTCGCCTTCCTTCGTGTTTAGACGCTGGTAGAGGTCCTCATACGCCCGACCCCTTGCCTCGCTCACCGCTCGCTTTGCGGCCTTCTTTGCCCCCTTGTATATCTCCATGTTGGTTGCGCTCCTGTCCAGGTATAGGCGTCTGAAACAGTCCTTCTTCTCCTTAATAGCCTTCTGGACCTCAACGTTCCACCACCAGGTATCCTTAGCATCCCTTCTACTTCCCCTGGTCACCCCAAACTCCTCTGATGCAATCTTCCGAATGCAAGTCGCCATCCTCATCCACATACTGTTTGCATCGCCTCCTTCCTCCCAAGGGCCCTCCTTAAAAACCCTCTCCTTAAAAGCTTGAGCTGCCTCTCCCTTTAACTTCCACCACTTTGTTCTAGCAACTTTTGGGCGCTTATCCCGCTGGACACGAATCCAAAAACGGAAGTCAGCCACCACCAGCTTATGTTGATGGACAACACTCTCTCCAGGTATCGCCTTACAATCAAGGCAAGCGCGTCTATCTTCTCTTCGAGAGAGGACAAAATCAATCTGGCTAGAGTGTTGGCCACTACTGAAAGTCACTAGGTGGGATTCTCTCTTTCTAAAGAGGGTGTTAGCTACGACCATGTCGTAGGCTAGGGCGAAGCTTAAGACATCCTCCCCTTCTTGGTTCCTGATGCCATAGCCAAAGCCCCCATGCACCCCTTCAAAACCTGTGTTAGATGTACCCACATGGCCATTGAGGTCTCCTCCTATGAAGAGCTTCTCACCAGTAGGTACTCTCCTAACCAAGTCCTCGAGACCTTCCCAGAACTCTCTCTTGGTGCTCTCGTTGTGGCCTACTTGCGGGGCATACGCGCTGATAACATTGAGAACTAAGTCCCCAACAACCAGCTTGACTAGGATAATCCGGTCTCCTTGCCTCTTGACGTCCACTACTCCATCCTTGAGGCTCTTGTTGATCAAGATGCCTACCCCATTTTTGTTTGAGGTTGTCCCCGTGTACCACAGCTTAAAGCCGGTATCCTCCACCTCCTTCGCCTTCTGTCCCTTCCATTTGGTCTCTTGGACGCATAGGACATCAACACGCCTCCTTATCGCCGTATCAACTAACTCCCGTAACTTGCCCGTCAGGGACCCTACGTTCCAGCTACCTAAGCGGATCCTCCTAGGCTCGGCTAACTTCCTTACCCTCCGCACTCGTCGAGTCAAATGCGAAGACCCTTGCTCATTTTTCACTACACCCGGGCGTCGATGCAGCGCGCCACTAAGGATGCGACGACCCGATCCTTGCTCACTTATCACCGTATCCAGATCAAGATACGGCGCGCCACCAAGGGGGTGGCGGCCCGGCCCTTGCCCATTTGACACCACACCCGGGTTCCGATATGGCGCGTCGCTAAGAGGGTTACGCCCCAACGAGGTTCTTTTGGGTTTCATCTCCATAAGAGTGGCTGGGTTTTTTCCGTTGGCTTGCCAAGCCTATCACAACCCTCCTCCTTTATCCGGGCTTGGGACCGGCTATGTTGAGACAACATAGGCGGAGTTAAAATCACGATCTGAGATAATAGTAATTTAATGTCTCAACAGCCTTGCAAGACTGCATTATTTATACTAACAATAGATGCAATGAGTGCACAAACAATGCAGGAAGTTTGGACTCCACGGCTCAAGTGCTCAGATGGCTTAGCCTAGCAGAGCTCATCAAAAGCAAATTTGACTTGCCTATTCCAACCCGACAGAGTATAAAACAAGTTACTCTTGGACTGGGTGGAACAGGCCAAAAGCTGTAAATCCATGAATCATGCTATTCGAACAAGCCTTTATAAAGCATGGGAATATTGAAGGTAAAGAAGGTACAAGGTCAAAACAAAGCTACTTGAATAGGATCAGTTTGTCACAGTATTGTTTAGATTAAAACACTACATTTCCTGAAAAATAAAGGTTTACAGTCATTTCCTAAAAGGTGAAATTATGGCAACTTCAACGACTCGAATTTGCAACCCCAAGTCCCAACTGCCTAGTGATTTGTATGTGTTACAGCCATAAAAAAATGAAGGAATGGATTGTAAATACTCCAGTCCATTAAGCCATTACAAGGAATGAAATATAAACAGTCTTGTACATTACATGTGGCACTTACATAGTTACATTTATATCATAAGACAGCAAACTGCATATACACACTGGGTTAAACTTTAAATACTAAAAAAAGAAACAAAGAAAAATCTCTTAGAGGCAAGGCAACACATCATGCATCGAGAACCGACATGAAAATACCTTAGAGGCAAGGCAATCCTGTTCTGGGGATCAGAAACGGCAAGCCCCACATACTTACTGCCCACATCAAGCCCAAGCAGCCGAGCCTGCTTCTTTGACCCACCCTCGAGGACTTTCCGGAACAACCCCTCTGCTTTCAGTAGCCTCATTGTACGCCTCCTCCGCTTTCAACTGCGAAATCAGAACGGCGGCATCATGATAGAGTGCACGGGGGACTGAGTAGGGGGGAAATACGACCCAGACTGATCTTTCTATGCAGTATCAAAACAAAGAACTGAACGTGGTCAGAACTGACAACTGACATATCACATAAGAAGCTTATGTCAAACCACAGTCGTATTCTATTCAGCCTCAACAAAAATGATGGAAGATTGCATAGTAGTGTAGCATACTAGAACGAATGTGGACTTGCAAGGGGGTTCAGGACAAATTATCGGGATCTAGGCGCCAGACGCCGGTGGAGATTGGGAGGAACAGACCAAGCACAAGCAGGCGACCTAGGCGTCAGTCGACGGTGTCTAGTTGGTGTCGTGGGACCGGTAAAGGGGAGGGAATAGGGGGAGAAGACGGAGGCGTACCACGGAGCTGCGCTGAGCTGCTGGAGAAGGCCGCCGTATCGTCTCGTCGCCGGTGGGGACGGCGCGGCGGGGCGCCAGGGAAGCGAGGGCAGGGCGTGGCGGCCGAACGGGGTTGCAGCTCTTCCGAAGAAGTCTGGAGCTGAAGCCAGGCCGATGCGCTGGGATGGGCTGGCCCAAGAACATACTTCACGGTGAGGGTTTGTGGGCCGGAATAGCAGGCCGCAACCAAGAAGTGGGCGGCCAACTGAACTGACAGTAGAGCTTTCCTAAAAAAAAAACACACACAAGCATAGAGCTCAGATTCCGGAGTCCTTCGCCATTCTCAGATTATCGGCGACGGAGGAGAGAAGCTCCCATGGCGGAGGCGCCACGGCCCGTTCGATGCATCGTCAAGCTAGGTAATCTCTCTCGATTCCCTACGCCACGCTTCCTCTTTTTTCCGTGCGTGTCTCTGTAGTTGTATAAGCCTCCCCTTTGGTGCTGACGCAGGCGGAGCGGCCATCACGAACAAGGGAGAGCTGGAGAGCATCGACGAAGGGAGCCTGCGGTCGGCGTGCTCGCAGCTGCGGCTGGCCATGTCCGACGGCGCCTCCCCGGGGAAGGTCATGGGGATGGACTGGAGCAGGAGGCCCGGCGATCCGGCTGACCCGGTCGTGGACACGGAGGGGTTCGCGGATATGGCTGGCCTGGGTATCGACACCAACTTCGTGGTCGTGCACGGTGCCGGTATGTATACCTCTGAACCTGTTCTGTCTCTGAGCTGCGGTTCTGTCTTTGGCTTGCTGATGAGCTGAAGTGCTGAACTGGGTGATTTGGGGGTGTATGGTAGCCTTGTAGAATCAACATGAACATAATTGCTCATATTCTTGTGTTTTTGGAGCTGGGATGCTATATTCTGTGGAAATTGACGCTAACTGCCAAGTGCCCGTGAAATTCCTCCCAGTTAGCGAGACTGCAACAAGTTATTTTTTCGACATTATTGTGCATTTCAGTTTGAGTTGGGTCTGGTTGATAGTCTGTAGGGCCTGCCTGAAGGACAGTGCTGAACGAAAAGGGACATTGTTCAATAGCATGCTGCCTTTAATTCTTGTACCTATAATTGGACCGCTAGAGTTTGACTTTGTAATTGGTACTGTTCATGATATTTGAGATTGTAATAGTCTGCTACCTGGATTTAATGTTTCAGGTTCTTTTGGTCACTTCCAAGCAAGTAGATCTGGAGTCCATAAAGGAGGATTGCATAAACCACTGGTGAAGGCTGGCTTTGTGGCTACCAGAATTTCAGTATGTCTCACTTCTATATTTTACTTCTAATAACTAAAAGGCAGTGCTTCGGCTTGTTAATCGAAAAAATAGTCACTATCATGTTGATATCTTAACTTTCAGATATATGGCTATTGTTCAGGATCTTCGTAATGTATGACATGATTCTCTGATGCAATGCTTGAACAGTGTTCTAATGATGTTGCATTGTAATTTAGGTAACTTCTCTCAATCAAGAAGTCGTTAGAGCCTTGGCAAGAGGTAAAAACGTCATTGGAATGAAGACTACTGCACTTTATGCTAATTATTCAGCTACATGCTTTTTGTGGTAACCTGTCATTATGGTCAGCTATTGTGTTGTCACTAGTGTCATGTTTCATACGTATTCAAAATTCATGATTATGTTTATTCATATTTATCCAGAAGAGCTACATTTGTTCCTTTGTGTTGATCTGTGATGAACTATGTCATGGTGTGAAGTTTTTACTTACAATTGCAAGGATGCATGTTCATATATCAATAGCAATTCGTATATCTGTAATATTGATGGATTTTCAAAGAACTGACTAGTTCATATATCTAATTTGTTGTCTATATTGAATATAACAACTACAAATTTGTTGGTCTGACTCGATGGCAAGTAAATGACTTTTGGAACTGCATATGCTTCTGCAGAAGGAATACCGTGCATTGGAATGTCACCATTTGCTTGTGGATGGTCTACTCAGCAAAGGAATGTGAGAAAACTAGAGATAGCTGCATCTTTCATAGACAACTGAAATTACACAGCTCTTGTGGCTCTATGTCTAATCCTGTTAACAAGATGTCTTTTTGCTTATTATTTCACATATTTACACGTGCAGCTTGTGTCAGCCAATGCTTCTCCAATAATTCAGTCCCTCCATGCTGGCTTTGTCCCTGTAAGCTGTTGCACCTAAGATTTTTGAATAATTATTTTATGTAGAAATTTGCTTTGATAGAAGTTTTTAGTTAAGTAATGTAATTATTATGTGAAACATGTGTGGCAAAAATGTTGGTTCTGAATATCAGTAGCATACACTTTAGGCATGTGTTTCGTGAGCAATCCTTACATGGACGTTTCACTTACCCTTTGATAAGCTGCGATGATCCACAATCCTTATCTGTTGCCAACATAGCTCTGATGTGTATTGTTAAGTAACAAATTAATTGTGATATTTGAACTCAACCCGGACACTTGTCAGCAATGTTTTGAGAATAATAAGAGAAGTACCATTTAACTTCCACCTGTTTTTTTTTTCATCTACACATAAAAAGAACATAAACTTGCAGATTAGCTTTTCTGTGTAGAATAATGGTCCATTGTCTCATAGGTTTTGCATGGAGATGGTGTTCTCGATGAATTGCTGGTGAGTTTTGAATTTGATCATGTCCACGTTCTCGTTTAGATTCACATACAGGATGGCATGTAGTATGGCACTCTTTGTTCACTTGTCGAAGACTGATAGTAGGATTAAATGACCAGGACTGCACCATATTGAGTGGGGATGTCATTATACGCCACCTTGCACAGCTTCTGTGCCCCAAATATGTCGTATTTCTGGTACTGTTATCTTGTCGTCTCCTTTACCATGACTTGTTCATCTATTCTAACAGTGGCTGTACTGTTATTCTTATCAGTTGATTTGTTGTTATCAGATGGCATTCATTTTATTTCATTTGTTTGCACCACATGTTCATTGTTTTGTTTTTTGTTTATTTTTAGACTTTTATGTAGATCTCTGACAATTGAGATTTAGACAGATGTTCATGGAGTATATGACCGTCCTCCAAGTGACCCAAATGCAATACTTCTCAGAGAGATAGGTTAGTATTCACCTTTGTATATTTTTATAATTTCAAATTTGGTGATCTCATTGGGGAACTTAACTGACCTGCCTGTTTCAACAGAGGTAGATGACAACGGAGGCTGTTCGATTGTAAAACCTGTGTTACAAGGCAACAGAAAAGGAGGTACTATCTTGTTTCCCTTCCATAACCATAACAGCTGAGTGATTCATGGAACTTCTCAAACTTCTTCATAGTTATGTAGTACCATAATGATCGAGTGATTCATGCCACTTCTTCGTAGTTATGTAGATATACTGAGGAACTGTGGAACGCATGCTGCTCCAGAGGTTGAACATAGTAACTTCAATTTGATAATTCTATCAAACCGAAAAATTACACCTGATCCAAGTAGTAGTGGTGATTTCCGAGTTGAAAATCTTATAATCATCAAACGCATTGCTATTATTATGTATCACTTGAAGGAAAAAATCAGCAGCCTTTTCAACATTTTTAACCAAATGCTCTAAGAGAGGGAGCAATAATTTTGGATACGAGTTGCTGATTTCACTATTATGATTTATTGGACTTAGAACAGACTAAATTCATGATCCAGATTTACTATTTGTAAACTATCTCCAGTGTGAGCCTAAGATATCCAGCTACTGATTGCAGTGGAAACATCGGTTGCTGCACACGACACCACTGGAGGAATGGAGACCAAAATATTGGAAGCTGCTGCAATAGCTAGGCTCGGAGTGGATGTGTACATCACAAAGGTGTTAATATTTCATCGGATCTTGCATTAAAATATACTCCATCTGTTCCACAGTATAAGCCAAAACAGCATATATTGTGGAATAGAGGATGTAATACTTTACGGATTCTTATCCATTATGTGATAGTACAGTTTTTTTAAAAGTCGTTTGTGTGATACAGGTCGATACAGAGCACTCCCTCAGAGCCTTAAAGGGGGATGTGAACACTAGCTCGGGCGATTGGCTTGGAACTGTTATACGCTGTGCCAAATAGATTTCTTACAGCAAAAGTACTCGTGTTCGATTCGCAACACTTTTTTCCAGTTATAGGAACAGCTGGTGAGCTTTAAGCTCGCCAGAGAATATTTTGTAGGTCTATTCCTACTGCAGTCACGCCTTTGAGGAGCATCACACTGATGATATGACTGTTGATTTTAATGGCCCCAATTATCTAAAGATGTGGAAAGGTCACACACATGATTTCGCTATTTCATTTTCTTACGACGAAATTACAGTCGACTTTTTGGTCTGCTGGACTGCTGGAGTGTGGCATGAGGGCTTTCTATATTTGCACTAGAAGCAAGGCGCATTGCTAATGTCGTGGCTCATCCTTGTGTAAAGAAGAAATTTTGATGTAATCTCTAATTTTCCGATTGACTCTCTACAGACATACTTGATTCCTAATAAGTCATTGCAATTTCTGTTACTTCTGGTGATCTTTGTACCGGTGTTGATTATGATTAGTCAGTCATAGGACCTTTTCGCAAAAAAGTGTGAGCCGTAGGGTGACTTTATTAGAAAAAAAAAACTAGGTGAAAAAGTACTCACCCAAGTCGAGCGATTTTTTCTCGCAAGAAATATATTGATTAATAGCGGCTTAATGCGAAAAAATAGTTTTTTTTTTTGCGAAACACAGTACAACGCAGACGCTCACATATAAGCGCACACTCACCCCTATGAACGCACATACGCACATCCTACCCCTATGAGTATATTCGAAAGACTGAGCCGGCGGTTGGGTCTTGAGATTGACGAAGTCACCACGGGCGTCTCGCTATCGACGGGAACGTCGCCTCCCACTGAACAATATTTCGCCTAAATGAGAAACATCAGCGTCAAATCTGAGGTTTGAACTCTGATGGGCTGGAGGTCCAACCACCCATCTAACCATCTTGCCTCAGTAAGTTCTCGCGAAAAAATAGCTTACGAAAATGCGTGACTGCAGTAGGAATAGTCCACGCAGATGCCCTGAAAAGATTTCAGCCCGTCGCGTTCGCAGCAACGACTGGCACAGGTGAGGCGTGTTTCCCGTCCCCAGCTCTGCCTATCCACAGTCACGACGCGGGAGCAGCGATACCCACGCTGCCACGCAGGCAGCTCGTTCCGTACCCTGGCGCCGCCGTCTTGCTGGGCGCACCGCACCGTGCTTCTCTCCCCCCGCAAGGCCGCCGCCGCCGCCTCCGGTAACCGAGCTCTGCTCCTACGTTCTCGCATGCCCTTGATTTGTCCATTCCCCGCTCTAGGCCTCCTCGTATACTATAGCATCGTCCTCCTCCCGTCTTGATTTTTAGATTACTTTTGTTATCGTTTCCACAAGTGCAAAGATATACTGCCGGTGAGACAACTGAGACCGAAACGAGAAAAGTTAGGTCTCGGCAGGTGCAGTTTGGGATGAATTACTCCTGTATGTTGGCCTGTTGGGTTCCTATACCTGCATCTCTGAACAGATTGACCAACATTTAGGAGTGAAATTTGAGGGACACGTCTTGAATGTTTGTAAATATGCGCGGTAGGATGTCTGTATTGTATGACATAACCTCCCAGAGACGAAAGCTCGCAGCCTCTATTAGTTCAAGTTATTTTGGGATTTCAAGCAAATTTGTGAAGAAAAGTACAGTATAACTAAGTTTCAGGCAATGTTGCTTTAGTGATGTCATTTTGTTTTAGCGCTCTACTGCAGTTGCAGATACCACTGACTAGCTGCTTACGACTGTAGGTGCGGTGATTGAACTGCTCCAGCTTTGGTGATCAAACCCTGCACCTTTGACATCATACAGATACAATGCAAGGCATCTCTGTGTGCGATTCAGTTGCCTCGCCCCATGGAACAAACTGCAGACCAGCTTGTGTTTCTAGGAATGATCTGAGGTTGTTTTCCAAAATAAACTCGGTAAGTCGCGGAGCATATGCATGGCGTTGGTGTGCGGAAAAACTACACATGAGGACCAACAATAGGAACATGAAAACTACACTAAGGACCAATGCTAGCTGGCTGTTTGGAGGAGATGGCCGTAACAGTAACAGTAACAATAATTCTGATGCAAGGCTGGAGCGCAGTGAATCTGCTAATGAAGACATCTTGATCTTCTACTTCCAGCTGGATCTACAGACCCGGATACAGGTGAGTGTTTGCTACTTTACCATCACCTCACACCAACTACTAGTATTTATCATATTTTTGTTTTTACCAGTAAAATGTCTGGAGTATACTTTTATCGAATCTACCGGCATTTCACTATTTTCGATACTGATAAATCCAAGTTATATTTACCTGTGCAAGTCCAACCTCATTATTAATTACTTGGTTTTTACCAGTATGCATTGAATATAGAGCAATTTGATGCTGCAAACCAAATGAGGGAAAAGCTCACTGAGGTATCATAATGATCTGAACTTCCAAGATAGTTGAATTCGTAGGATGGGGTCTTTCTAAAGAATTTAAAGAAAGTCTTATTTTGTAGATTGAAACAGAGATAACCAGGCAGCGTGAAGCCAAAAGAGGTTCATCAAAGAATGAAGCTCAGGATAAATCTCTAAAGCTTCTACGTGCGCGGTATGCTAAATTTCCTAAGATTCAAAATGCTTTCACATGTATATTGTTTCCATAGAATGAATATGCTTTAGTTCTACATTTTGTTACTTAACCTACTGGATATAGCTTACTGAATCTGGTAAAGCAAACATAGTTGTTTGGCACTCCAAAGTTGGTTCATTTGGCAGATAGCTTAGCTTTATCCTTTTGCTTCAGTGCAGACTTGCAGAAAGCTATTGAAAGCGAAAACTATGCTTTGGCAGCTGAGCTGCGTGACACAGTCACTAAACTTGAGGTATACCAAAACCCAGGTGCGTCAGTCATGTGTTGGTTTTCTGAAAGTTGTTTGACTTCAAATGCCATGTAGGGTGATTCTCTGGCACTATCTGCTAAAGCCCTTGCATACCAAGGTGTAAAATATGAGTTTCGACTTGGGCAGAAAGTGCGCCACAAGGTACATGGTGAGTAATTTTTTACCATCTGCTATTTATTCAATGCTCTGGTATGCAGAAGTATTGCCAATAAGTGCATTTATTTATTTTTTATGGCGTAAAAGTTCCGGAAAAGTTCTCATTGGTAGGGACATATATGTGATATGTGAATACTTTTTCACTACATATCGTGAACAGCAATGTTGCTTCCCTAGAGGGAGTAAATAGATTGGTGTTGTCACTATCATTTGTCAGCAATAGTCTGAATTGTCTCACTAAATACTAAATAGATAAGTTTCCGTTCCTATAATTGGGACTGAAACACTGAAAATAACAATATTTCTGGCAGCTATGTAAGCAATTATACAACAACATTATATGTTTTGAAATAGTTCATTTTTTCTTGATATTGGCTTTGTTCTTTTATTTTTCATTGCGCTTGATATTCTGTAGTTCACTCAATATTCAGCAAACACTCATGTGACACTAGCTTATTTTTTGTTTGATTTCTTCTGCTGAAGGATATCGAGCTGTGATATGTGGCATGGATCCTGTATGTTGTGAATCAAAGTCATGGATGGAGACAGCAAATGTGGAGAAGTTGTCGAAAGGACCAAGTCAACCTTTTTATCAAGTAAATGCTGCTTCCAGTTGTTTCTCACTATCCACACATCTGAGAAAATCTGAGCTTTTTTTCTTGTAGCATCCGCATGCTATAGTTATGCTGATTTTTCAACTTTACATCTATCTACATGGGTGTTACATTAGCATAATGACAACAGTATTCTATTCCTGGCAAAAGCTGAACTTAGTTATTTGTTGACTGATCATTATTGACACCTTCTACTGGACTTGCTTACCCTTCTGCGGCCAGTAAACTCAAATTCCTGATCTGAAATCCTTGATTGTACAACTTGCACACAAAGTCCTGAAATTTGTTAGAATCCTTTGCATAGCCGTGATGTGAACTATTCTTTTCTATGACTTAGAAACCATCGAATATATCTCACCGTAGCAACATCTGTCTATCCTTGTTCTTACTTGCCTCCTCGCAGAAGAGGACAGGAAGGCTTTGAATTATGGATCTGAGTTGAGGTTCTTTTGTCTGACCAAATTGTAGGGGAACCAGGTCATGAGATTGTACATCCACTCCTCCACCCACTGATAATATTTACTATCGTCCTTGTATTTTTTAATGCTGGTTAGCTGTAAACTTATAATCACGTCATTCAGAAGGAAGACTTGTTAGCGTGAAATTTAGGGTTTCTCTTTGTGTTGACATCTTCATTGGACTTTGCTTTAGCTACATGATTTCTGTGCATGCTGATATGTTTACCATTTTTACAGTGTCCCTAGTTTTTCCGAACACATTATATGATGCTTTTGTATTGTTCCAGGTGTTGGTTGATGTATACGCTGATCCAGAACTCCTTGTTGCATATGGTACTATTCTCTTGTTTTCCTCATTTGATATTGCTAGTATGGCAGGCCTTCGAATTTTGTTTTTCTTTTGAGTGAAAAGAATACAGGCCCTTTCTGTGGTCTTCGGATACCATATGCTGAATCAGCTTTGATGTATTTTGTAGTTTTCCTATTGTTCTTACTCATTAAACTTGTCAAATTTGCATCAGATTAGAATTCAGTGTATCACTGTGTTACCTTGCACCTTCACTTTTATTGAGAAAGAAGGGGGGAATCCTTCCGAGTTCCATTATCTGGAACCAGTATACAAATAAAAAAATGTCTGAGATCTGAAACTCTACGTACCTTTTTATGTGTTAAATATGTAAATGGTGCCAGAAAAAGCATATAGCAGGCTTTTCCATAATCACATATATTCGTTTTTTGGCTTATCATTGCCATTTCGAGATATACTTAGAGCTTTGTAATTTCAGTTGCGGAAGAAAATCTGTCAGAAGCTGAAGAATCGGAGAAAGTGAGTTTGAGTTACTGGCTTGCTTGGTTATTTCCTCTCTTTTTTCTCAACTTGAATTGTTGATGTTTCCCATCTCATAATACAGGGAAGATTTGAACACCCCTACACCGAATTCCTTTTTTTTGGCGAGGACACAGCCCGGGACTTTATTCCTATTAAGCAACTCCGTGAGAAGTATGACCAGCCACGGTACGAAGCTTCTGGAGATGAAGATGACGACAATGGCAGTGCAAATAACTGAACGGTGAGGCTGCACTGAGAATGTGGGGTTCTGAGTATTGTCAAATAGACCATCAAGTGTTCCCTTTGCAAGGAAAATACACTGCCAACTTAATCTACTAATTTCCATTCAGGTAGCAGGAGTTTTTGTATACCATTCTCCTGATTCACCACCGCGAACAAGGATTTGAAACGATGGATGACCTAGGCACCATCTCGTGTAGCTAGAGTAGCTGTGGACAAATGTCGCTGAAGACCGAGCCATCACGGAATTGCAAGAATGCACAGAAACCTGCAAGGAGGGAAGCTACATGTAGCATCCGACCTTGCAGAGTGGGGTGATACACACTGTCCAGTCCACGAAGCATTTGCAATGATAAACTTGCAACTTACTCCCGTGCTTTTGAGTGTGAATGGCTCCAATGTCCGCGGATGTAAAGAAGATCCTTGTGATTCTGCAGCGTATATTTGCCTGTGAAACCATCTGATGGGCATGTGTACATAACTACATGCATCATACTTGCAATTTTGCTGAGAGTAAATGTATAGAATAAGCAAGGCTTCACGTGCAGTAAAGATGGACTTGGCTTCCATGGAGGCCACATATTTGACAACTTGCAAGAAAGGGGGCAAGAACCCCGAACCTGGAGTCTAATGTGAATTAGCTGCTATATCATCTTTTTAACTTAGGTCTCATCTATATTACCACCTATGTTACTCTCACTATGGATAGTATCCTGACCAAAAGAAGCATCGACATTTAGTAGCCCATGTTACACTACCAATACTTAAGTCAACTCTCCGTATTTTGTGCTTATTTCACAAAGTCTAGGATGAGTATTCCCATGATCGCGGGGATGTGGAGTATGTGGACATTAGGACGTGATACCCATTAACACATATAGATTGTATTTGTAGACTTGTAGTTGAAAACCATGATGTTTGCATGTAAGGATTTAGCGTTTTCTCATATCTATGGCTATTATTTTCTTATCACCATGTTTTTGGGAGAGATCAAGTGAATCACCATGGTCAATTTTCTTTCATAAGAAAAATCTTTAGCTTTATTACTTTGCAAGTATTTTTTGGTTGCAACTAATTATTTTGAAAATACCTAAATACTTATCGTTATTTGTTTATCTTATCATCTCTTACTACCGTTGTAACTGGCAAAATCATTTGGTATTGTTGTGGACAACAAGGGACCTTCTAGATTTTTATTACAGGTTGCTTGCCAAAATAGGTCTTTGCTGATCGATACAACATCACTATACATATGAGTCCTAACATGTAAGTATCAACGAATGTGAAATTTTCTCCACAGAATTTTTGCGAGGGCAGCACAATTGACATCCTTAACTATGCCACCTTACACATAATCCAAAGGGTAGGAACTATAATCATTACTTCCAATCCCATTTATCTTTCACATGGAATGCACCAAAGCTGGCTGCAGATTCCCCCTTCGTCCCATGTCGCCCTTGCTCGAGCGGCACTGGAGGTCCCAAACCCTAGACATCATCAGCCACCTCCCCTCTCTCTCCGCTCGCCTCCGTCAGAGTGCGACTAACGAATCTCGCAATACGCCAAAAAATGTATCTATGGACTTTGTAGTTTATTATGACATAATCTCATATATTTGCATAGTAATTAGAGTTTCCACCATGCATGTTAATGTTTCATGGAATTTTCCCGAAATCCTTTTTTGGGTATAACCATGTAGGGCAGGAATTTTTGTTTTTGCGTATTTTTGACTTTCACGAATCTTCCCACTCAAAAGAATCTGAAGTTTTCACCACACAAGTTTTTTATAAAAAAGGAGGACTGTACCAAAAGGAGAGAGCCAAAAGGACGACGAAAGGCCAAAAACCACCCCATGGCGGGTTCAGAGTGGCCATGCGCGCCAAGGTGGGGTTCTCCCCCTTTGTCGTCCTATTGCCTCCAATTTTTCGCCCACGCAGTTGCGGTCGAGAAGTATGAGTGTTCTGAGTACTAGAGGAGGATGAAGACATCGACCACATGTTTAATAACATGGATGGCGATCAAGACCCCGCCACATTTTTGCCTCCTCCGAATGAGCCAAGGGTTTTTGGTGGCATGTCTGAACTTGTCGGTGATCACGTTTTTTATTTACGTTGTTTATGTTGAAATATATGTCTAAACTATTTGAATATGCGCTTAATTAACCTGCATGTTGTTTGATTTGAATTAGACATGTGTCTTTATGCGTAGTTTGGATTGTGCACATAAATGTTGTAAGAACAACATGAAATATAAGTTTGAGACCGAGAGAAAGAAACCAGCCCACTCAGGTTTAAGTCCTAGACTTGGCATGGGCGTTTGCATTTACCTGGATTTATTTCAGAATTCTTTGGCGCTATTCTTTCAGTGGTAGGTGACGTGTCCATCAACAGCGAGGCGCCTGTGGTGACTTCGTCAATCTCAAGATCTGTCGGCTCAGTCCTTCAGAGGTGCTTATAGGCATAGGGTGTGCGTGCGTGCGTTCATTGGGGGTGAGTGTAGGTATATATTTGTGAGCGTATGTGTTGTACTGTGTTTAAAAAAAAGATTTAGATATCTCTACAAATACTAAGCTCCCTTGGATTCTTGCCTTCTCCTTACTTCACATGTCCACATCAAGGTGGGTCCCACTTAAATATCATTTAGTTAAATACTAAACTATACACTACACCTCTCTACAAATACTAAGCTTCCTAGAATTCTTGTCTTCTCCTTACTTCACATGTCCACATCAAGGTGGGTCCCACTTAAATATCATTTAGTTAAATACTAAACTATACACTACACCATGGTGGACTATGGACCAGATCTATAGTTCACAACTACAAAAAATATGTTGGATACATACACATGTCTTCTACATATTTGCTAACTTTTGGGTGAAAAACTGGTATTCCCAACTACATAAAAAAAGAAATTGTGACGGTGAAAAAAATAGCTATATTTTCTGTTAAATTTCTCTTTTTTACAAATACTAACCTCACTAAGATTGTTGCCTTCTCCTTTCTTTACATGTCCACATAAAGATGGACCCCACTTAGACATCATTTAGTTAAATCTAAGTTTTAGACTGCACCATGGTGGACCATAGACCCCATCTATAGTTCACAACTACAAAAAAAATATGTTGGATACATACATATGCTTCTTATATACTTCCTCCGTTTTTTAATATAAGATGTTTTAGGTGTTGTACATGTTGTCTAGATACACATCAAAGTGAGTGAACATATACACTAAAACATGTCTACATACATTTGTGTATGCATGAATGTAGACAAATGCTAAAACATCTTATATTAGAACACGGAGGAAGTATTCGTTAAATCTTTGGTGAAAAGCTGGTATTCCTAGCTACACAAAACAAGAAAACTGTGACTGTGAAAAAAGACAAATAGCTATGTTTCCCTTTAAAATTTCTCCTTTTTGTGTAGCCCAAACCAAAATGCTTAATGTCGGATACATACATATGTTTTTTAAATATTTTCGTTAAATCTTTGGTGAAAAGCTGGTGTTCCTAGCTACACAAAACAAGAAAACTGTGACTGTGAAAAAGGACAAATAGCTATGTTTCCCTTTAAAATTTCTCCTTTTTGTGTAGGCCAAACCAAAATGCTTAATGTCGGATACATACATAAAAGCTTGTATTCCTAGCTACACAAAAAAAGAAAATTGTGACTGTGAAAAAGAAATAGCTATATTTCCCCTCTAAATTTCTCCTTTTTTTTAGCCCAAAATACAAAATGCTTACAAAACTTCAATAGCACGTACATACATACACGTAGTTGTATACTTTATTGGTAAAATATTGAAACCTAAACATGTCGCTTCAATTTTTGTAAAAAAAAGATAATGTGGTGAGCTCAAATCTACATGCACTTTACGTCAACTCTTTCCCTTATCCTTGCTCTACCACCAGCACCCACCATAGCGTCTTGCCGATTAAGTCACACAACATCATTTCTCTCCCTCTGCCTCCATCTATCTGTATTCTACCAAAAACATTTGTTGCGCTACAAATTTTGCCCATCTCTCCACACACGGCTCTGGCTCAATTAAGCCTCTTGGAATACGGGGCACCTCCATCTCTGATGTCGCCTCTCAAGTCCATTATTAACTTGAAAGTCATGTGCACTCTCTGTCGATGCATATTTTTTGAGGCACCCAACGCCAGTGAGGTGAAAGACTTTCTACATCTCTCGCAGTAGTTGCACGTGAATACCCACGCCAGCTCTCGCATCAGCCGCCTATGCCGTCGTTGCTATTAGTGGTGCTCGACTCGGTGATGGCCGCAGCTGCGGTTGATACCATGAGCAACAATTCAATGGTGAATGGGGGGGGGGGGTGGTATGATGAGTTAGACGCATTTTGTTGGATGCCACCTAATTAACGATAAAATATCATGCGTCTATTTATTTCTGAACCTTTTCTCTACACTTTGTTTGCTTATATGCCACTTATATTAAGAGAATGGATTATATAAGCAAGTGCATGTGTCTATTTGGTAGATGGTTGGATGCATACATTGAAAAGAAGATATGTGTGTCTACCCTCACCAGATGTTGTTAGAGTGCAGAAAAAGTCATGACTCATGAGTGTACAATGATAAAATAACATGTGACGTGTGGTGAAGACGACCAACTATATGTTTAGAGATTGGCAGTCATGCAATTAGATATATACTCAAAATTATTGGTGATATTCATGACATTTATTTTAGTTTATATTTTATTTCATGTAATATGGATCCGATTCTCAGATTAAAATGGCATGTAAACCGTTTAAGATCTCACGTTGCTCTGTTTTTGTGTGCATTATTTAGTATTTTGTCGGTATAATGTTCTTCTGTTTACATGGTATCGATTGTACTCGATCGATTTCATTGAATTTTACAGGACATAATTATACCAACTATTACTGATTGTGGGATAATTAATGTCATAAAAGTCTACTTGCTTTTATTACAATAAATCAATAACCTTGAGTATCTCGATGGTAATCAAGTAATGAATAATCATCTCTTGAGTATTCAATGTTCATCTTATATATCGTACACTGTCTACAGATTGTCGGAAATTTGTTCAACTCTTTTGTTGGAATCTTTATAGAACAATGTACACAATTTAACTTTCATGACATTTCATAATTATGGTCGTATTTTGATTTTCTATCTCAGTATGTGAGAGCTTAAGCTTTTTTTATGGTGTCATGTGATTTATCTCTTGAGTGGTGTAGTTCTATTCTTTCTATACCTCACACAATTATGTTCTTTCCTTCTATATTTACGTGAGGATGTCTGAGTGATCGTGTTGCAAGAGAGTGAGCGAGTGGTACTATTGTTTTAATGATTGCTAATATATATGTTTCAATAAAAATGATTGTATTAGACTGCTAATATATATGTTTCAATAAAAAAATGATTGTATTAGACCGGACGCGGCAACACGTGTCTTTTTTAGTAGTAAGATTGATTTTGCATATCTGTTTTGTCATTGCACGCAACCATTTTTTTTTTGGCATCCAATCCCTATGCATGTACTACTACAAGACGCAGAAAAATTGCTGCATTTTCAGGGTAAGTATCTGATAGAGTCCAATCAGATCCAATCATCATGCACGCATTTCCCACTAATCTGGCGTGTCCAATCCAATAGTGTTTCGTGTACGCAAAAACGCACACATTTTCCCGTATCCGCAACTCAATCCAATCGCCATGTAAACATAGAACTCCACCAAACATGCGGGCTGCGTAGGTGGTCGCTACCAACCCCGGCGCCACCAAAACCCGCGGGCGGCGACAGGGAAGTCCGACCAACCACCGCGCCGCGCCGGGGGCTGGGCTCCGCCTCCCGTCCCCTTCCTCCTCCTACCTACCTCCCCTGCTCCTCCTTTCCTTCCAGCCAGCCCGGAGCGTCTTCTATTCCCGAAATCCGAATCCAGGGAGGGATCTCAATTCCATTTTCTAGGTCGTAGCAGGGGCGGCCAGCCAGGCATGAAGCTCAAGGTTGTGTCCAAGACGGCGGCGTTGCCCGCGGCCCGGCACGGCTCGCCCCTGGGCAAAGCGCGGGGCCGGACCTGCGTCGCGTTCGGGTCGGCCCGGAGGAAGGCGGCGCCGCCGCTGCTCGCCGCCACCAACAACTCCGTGTCACCCGTGACCAGGTATGGCTTCTTCTTGCAGGACTCTGTTTTTTGCTGTACCGATTCCTATGCTCGTTTGTGTGCGAGGTGCCGAGGTGCGTGGTGCTTGAGTCTGTTGGTTGCTGTGTGTTCGAGTTACTAAATGTAGGGATGAGTTTAGCTATGGAATGTTGAAGAGCTTGATGTTGTTTCATATGAAGTTGATGATTGGAGTTGACCCCCTAGCTGTTTGGGAGTCCTCTGGTTTGGTTTGGCTCGGTATCTCCTCAAAACAGGGGGTTGATTATGCTTCGCTTTCTGCTTCACGCAATCTAACTTGGTTTTCCGGTGGAATATTAGTCAACTTGTAGTATAAACGTTGAGCAGGAGACCTGGATTGTACGGTTGTACCAGCCAGTAGAAGCTATTGGTTGTTTCTTTCGAGCAACCGGCATGAACGCTGCCTTTTGATTAAGAAGATTTTTTTGTTGTTGTTGCTTTTTTTATGGACTTCTAAATGATGCTTAACCCTGCATATTATTGCAGCCCCTTTTGTCATGTTTTGATGACTTGAACTGAGGTCAGTGTTCACATTGAAAGACCAATAAATGGTGAATAACTTACTTTGACTAAGGTGTTGTGGTCTCTTAGTGACTAAGTCACACCTAATTATGCTGAAACTTTCTACAAACCTATGCGCAAGTGCGCAACCTTGAGCAAAGTATATTTACCTATAGCACTAAGAACGGATTAACCTGGTTAAGCTTTCTATGGCTCTTCCGACAGTTTTTCTTTGTTGCAATGCAAGGAACTGATGACTTTTTTTAATGGCACACTTTTTTCTAGGGCGGAGAAACAGAGGATAGATCAAAGTGAAATATTGACCTTGGACAGTATCAGGACCTCTTTGATTCGACTAGAAGACAGCATTATATTCGGTCTCTTGGAGAGAGCACAGTATTGTTACAATGCTGATACATATAATAGCGATTCTTTCCATGTGGATGGATTTGGGGGCTCTTTGGTTGAATTCATGGTTAGAGAAACTGAAAAGCTACATGCAAAGGTGCAGCACGCTTGCAATTAGAAATGCAACTGGTCATGATATGCCAGCAAAATGCATATGCTGATCTTTCTTATGTAGGTTGGGAGATACAAGAGCCCAGATGAGCACCCATTCTTCCCAGAAGATCTGCCTGAGACACTGTTGCCACCTATCCAGTATCCAACGGTAATGCAAGTTTCAAGTTCTCTTGGATGTTGAATACTCTCCTTGTAGTCTTGTAGATTTTTTCTTTTCAATATCGGAAAATATGGTCCTACATTGGCCAACTAACACATAGATTTCTCACAGAGGTACATGAACAATTGAACAGGCTGTGCTTCTCTTTTCCATTGTATAGACTGGCACTATGAGGTCTACAACCATATCTAGGGTACTAGTCAATATACATGTAGGAGCTTGTAACTGCTAGTACGCAAGTATATCACAATGGCCTCAAATCTTACCTTTATTTCTTAAGATACACGAATTTCTGTAACATGGTGATATCTTAGGTATTCTACACTAGAGTATGTCATAATATAATCTATATGTAGGCCATATCTTTGTCATATTGCATTGGGGTTGAAACAAGCTATGTAGGCTATCTATATTGGACCAAGGTTGTCTTTGGATCTCAGTTACACATATGTTCTTTTTTTTTCAGTACAAAGTAAGTACTTGCAAAAACATCTATGTATAACATTGTACAAAGTATGCATAGTGAAGATGCGCAGCACATCTATGTATAAGATGTTCCTAGGATGGTGTACGGATGTGTTGGCATTAATTTAATTTTCGTCAGAAAGTAGTAACTTACTAACTACAGTGAAGCATGTTGAAAATTAGGAGTTTTGACAATCCATTTGGAGGCTGAAACATCTATCTATATTGAACGCGTGATATCATCATGTATTGGAAGGCTCATATGCTAGTAAATAACTGTGCTGTTCTTGTTGATGCAATTTTGAGTTCTGACTGGATTCTTATCTTCTCCTTAATCATTTGCATAGGTTTTACATCCTATTGCTGATTCCATTAATATCAACAAAGAGATATGGAAGATGTATTTTGATGAAGTTCTTCCAAGATTAGTGAAGGAAGGAAGTGATGGAAATTCTGGATCCAGTGCTCTTTGCGACACAACCTGCTTGCAGGTACTACATATATTAATACCGCAACCCCATGCGTTAAAATAGCTAGTCATTGTAAATTGTTTTTACAATGACACAACTTTCATTCACTACAAAGAAGTTCTGTAAATACTTTTTGCTCAGCTGTCTTTTCCACCATTGTTCTCTCATTCAGGCACTATCTAAAAGAATCCACTACGGGAAGTTTGTGGCAGAGGCCAAGTTTCAAGAGTCCCCTGAAGCTTACATGCCTGCAATAATAGCTCAGGTCTGTGCTCTTATGCTTTGAGAGGGGTAACACCATCATACATTTTATACGTTTACGAGTTTCAGATGGGGCCTGACAGTTTTATCCCGTTCTGAAAACAACTTACTTGTCGGGTGGCCATTTCAGGATGGTGATCTACTAATGCAGCTCCTCACCTACGAAACGGTTGAGCGTGCAATCGAACATCGGGTGGAAACTAAGGCCAAAATATTCGGGCAAGAGGTGAATATAGGAGCGGAAGCCAAGGGCATGCCGCCTGTCTACAAGATCAGACCCAGTTTGGTCGCTGAACTGTACAGCAACAGGATTATGCCACTAACCAAGGACGTTCAGGTAGCATACTTGCTAAGGAGGTTGGATTGAGGGTTCACTACTGTACACTCCCTGGTCCGTCCCATTCCTTGGCATCAAAGAATAAACTAGGCACGAGGCAGCCATAGGCATATTCATTCTGGGACTTGCTGGGAGAACCATATTTATAATATGTTCATTGTATCCTCTGTATTTTGTATCACAAGAGCAAAAGAAGTATATCTTGGTGTCGTGGTATATGATTTGACTGCTTGATGTCTGTACACCTTGGAATCTCCTGGGCTCACAAGGCAAAGAGGCGATAATTTTGGTGGACTTTTAATTCACAAAATATGCCCATCTTATTCCTTCATATCATCTTTACACAATATACAATTCTATCTTTCAAACTACTTTGCAGATCCCCCATTTCAGGCACTATATGGTTGTCATGAAGAAATTTACTTTTGCACATGAGAACATATGCTCCTGCCAGCAGAAAAAATATTTCGGAATGTCAAAATATTCCAAACAAAAACGCACATATCTCGATGTTCTATGTGTGCACGCCAAGTTTCGCGAAAACTCGTATTTTTTGTGACATGTGTAAAAAAAAAGCAACAAAAAATCTCATGTAAAGCCTTTATTAGCACCTAATTTTGTATTCTTACACACACCACAGCAAATTTCAGTTTTCTTGAAACGACTTTGTGAGCACATAGAATGTTGAGATGTATGTGCAAGAGTTTTTGTTGGAAATTATTGACATTTCGATGAGTTTAAAACACATTTTAAAAGCGGGAGCATATACTCTCGGGTTCCAAAATTCCTGATACGTCCATTTTGCATCACTATTTTATATCATAATTTACTGTTATTCATTGATATATGTCATATTTAGAGACGATACTTATGTTATTTTACCTATTTTGCATGTTTGATGATTATTGGAGAATTAACCACCGGAGTCAGATTTCTGCTGGAAAAAGGACCGTCAAGACACCATATTTCTGAAGATCAATAATTCGAGGAAAACATCCCGAAGTTCCTATTTTGTCAGATGACGGAGGTAGCCAAAAGGGGAGGCCAAGGTGGGCCACCATGGGCCCTCACCATATGGTGGCGCGGCCCACCTTGCTGCCGCGCCGCCAGGTGGTGAGGAGGCCCTGACCCACCTCTGCCAGTGCCCCTTCGCGTACATCATCCCCAGGAAACCCTAAGCCTAGGGGGGTCGTCGAGGAAATATTCCGCCGCCTCCACGAGGCGGAAAACCACCAGAGAGAAAAGCTCTCCGGCAGGGAGAAATCTGCCGGGGAAATTCCTTCCCGGAGGGGAAAAATCGTCGCCATCGTCACCGTCAGCGAGCTAGACTTCATTGCGATCATCATCATCATCTCCACCGCCAGCACCATCATCTCCGCCGCTCCACTCCGTTCCCCTGTAACATCTAGGGTTGAATCTTGTCTAGTTCATAGGGGAAGCTTTACCGGTGTTAATTACTCCTTGTGGTTGATGCTATTGAGTGAAACCGTTGAATTAAGGTTTATGTCCAGATTGTTATTCATCATTATATCACCTTTGATCATGTTCCATATGACGTCTTGTGAGTAGTTCGTTTAGTTCTTGAGGACATGGGAGAAGTCTTGATGTTAGTAGTGAATTATGTTGAGTAATATTTAATGGTTTGATATTTAAGTTGTGGTGTTATTCTTCTAGTGGTGTCATGTGAACGTCGACTACATGACACTGCACCTTCATGGGCCTAGGGGAATACATTGTGTATTCATTTGCCAATTGTGGGGTTGCCGGAGTGACAAAAACCTAAACCCCCGTTGGTATATCGATGCATGAGGGATGGCAGGATCTCAGAGTTTAAGGCTGTGGTTAGATTTATCTTAATTACTTTCTTGTATTTGCGGATGCTTGCAAGGGGTATAATCACAAGTATGTATTAGTCCTAGGAAGGGCGGTGCATTAGCATAGATTCACCCACACAACACTTATCAAAACAATGAAGATTAATCAACTATATGAAGCGAAAGCACTTGACGAAATTCTAGCGTGTCCTCAAGAACGTTTGGTCATCATAAGTAAACCTACCGGCTTGTCCTTTGCTGTAGAAAGGATTGGGCCACTCGCTGCAATTATTATTACTGCATTTTATCTACTTGTACTTTATTTATCTGCTATATCAAAAACCCCTAAAAACTTGTCTGCTAGTATTTACAGTGAATTCCATATCAAAACTGTTTGTCAACACCTTCTGCCCCTCGTTGGGTTCAACACTCTTATTTATCGAAAGTACTACGATACACCCCCTCTACTTGTGGGTCATCAATGCCGCTCTTGTTTTCCTCCTCCTATTATATCTGAGCTGGCAATAAAAAGTCCTGAAGATCTGGAGATGCAAGCAAACCAAGACATTATCAAGTCACCGAAACAAATTTTCGTACATGCACAAGCAAGAATGAAGAAACATGTTGATAAAAACAAAGTTCAAAGAAGTTTTTATATTGGTGATATGGTATACCTCAAAATGAAACCTTATCGAATGTCAGCTTTTGGTTTAAGAGGTTTTCTCAAACTGCAAAGCAAGTTTTATTGGCCTTTTAAAGTTGTACAGAAAGTGGATGGTGTAGCTTACAAAATCCGGGTTACCAAATGGAGCAGCTCAAGAAATACATGGGGCCTAAAGAAATTCTTAGCCCTGATGTACCTCTGGTTAATCCTCATTGCATCATTAAAACAAACCCAGCGTTAGTATTTTCACAGAAACAACTTGCTTGTTGTCCAGTGGTTCGTTTATGGGAGAATACGCTGATTATTTCCATCTGATGGTTATGAAGGCTTCTTACTGTTCACGTCATTAAACTGTAGTCAATCCAGCTATTGCTGTTAAAACTGTTTTTTTTTTACTTCAGACTGAAGCAGAGTATAGGATTCCGTTGTCGATCCGGAGTGGGATCGGACAGGAGGATACTCGTCGCTGGGACGGACTCGGAGTAGCGCCGCTGTACCATATATATGTCAGGTTTCGGCGGACCCAGCCCAGGAGAGCGTTGGGGTCGTGTTGGTGTCATTTTGCACTAATGATCACTAACTTTAACTAATTTTTACTAAATTCTTAAAGATTTTCTTTGGGTCACCGGGGTCAATTGACCCCACTCATTGCACGTAGGTCCGCCCTGAATTCCGGTAGCCAAGGAACAGGCGTATCCCTCGCGCGCGCCACCAACACCGCAGACGCAGCGAAGGAGCTCGTCAGCTCGTCCGCGTCGGAGTAGCGCCGGTGAGCTATACTTTCGACATGGCGAACGCCGGCGACGCCGCGGCGAGGGCGGAAGAGAACCATTGCCTCATCGGACCCAAACCATTGAGTTGGTACCCCGTCGATGAGGACGAGGAGGAGCCCTGAAGTAGCACCAAAGAGGTCAAGAATTTGAGAGACAGCTTCAATGTCAGGTTTAGCAGGTTTGATGAAGATCATCACATCATCCGCATAAATGGAAGCTCTGTGATGGATAACCTGGGACCCTAGAGGTGCTAAAATCCCCTCTGCTTGAGCTTTATCCATGAGTCTTCCCAGGCAGTCCATGACCAGCACAAACAGAAGAGGTGACAAGGGGTCGCCTTGGCGTAATCCTCGCCGGTGACAGATTATGTTTGACATGATAGAGTTGACTAGCACCTTAGTAGAGGAAGTGAAGAACAGA
Organism: Poa pratensis; assembly: GCA_947311845.1. Taxonomy (NCBI): domain Eukaryota; kingdom Viridiplantae; phylum Streptophyta; class Magnoliopsida; order Poales; family Poaceae; genus Poa; species Poa pratensis. The sequence goes on along the minus strand of CAMZMU010000027.1, from coordinate 44,125,304 downwards.
GCAGCAATCCAACCACACCATCTGTGACTAAAACCTCTAAATAACATCAGTTTGATCAAAAACTCCCAAGACACCGAGTCAAAGGCCTTCGAGATATCAAGTTTCAGTAGCAGTGCAGGAACCTTCTTTTGGCGCAGAGCCCTGGCCAACGACTGAACATAGATGAAGTTATCATGAATGGCTCGCCCCTTAATGAAGGCATTTTGGCATTGAGATATCAGGGTATCCATCTTTGGCTGCAGCCTTGTGGCAAGGATTTTAGTGGTGACCTTTGCAAAACTATGGATCAGGCTAATTGGCCGAAAGTCCTGAGGGCAGTTGGCACCAGCATGCTTAGGTAACAACACCATTGTTGCCTTGTTAAGCATATGCAAGTTTTGAGTGTTGAGATTTTGGAAGTGGAGGAAAGCAGCAAGCCAGTCGGCCTTGATCGTCTCCCAACAACGCCTGAAAAACAGTCCAGTGTATCCATCAGGCCCGGGAGCCTTCTCTGGATGTATGTCAAACATGGCTTTCTTTATCTCGTCAGCAGTAAAGGGACTGTCAAGTTCTGAAAGATCACAGCCAGGGAAGTCCAGAGCCGAAAGGTTAAGTTCAGAGCTTCTTGAATTATAAGCACCTAGAATACCATCAAAGTGAGACCAAATGCACTCCATCTTTTGTCTTGATCAGCAATACAGTCCCCATTAATCACAAGGCTGGGAATCAGGTTTTTGCGCCTCCTAGCATTTGCTTTTTGATGGAAGAACCTTGAATTGCAGTCCCCTTCCTTAAGCCACAGATACCTGGATCTTTGACGCCACATACATCTATCAAGGGCAGCCAAGGGTTTAGGGCTGAAAACTAACCTAACCAAAAGTAAGATTTTACCAATCAGATGCGAGGGCATCAATCTTCAGCCGCTGCAAGCTACTATCCGTTGCCAACTGGCTTCCTTCCCATGCACATACCTAGGCATGCCTCTATCTGACAAGAGATTGAGAAAGAATGACCTGCAAGGCATTATTGATAAGCTAGCCAAGAAAGCTGCGGGATGGGAAGGCAAATGGATTTCGATCGATGGCCGCCTCATACTGGTGAAATTTGTTATGGTAGCGATGCCTATCTACCAACTGCTGGCCATTGATTTCCCCAAATGGACCCAAAGACAGATTGAAAAACTACAGCGAGCTTTTCTTTGGAGTGGCTCAGACAAAGTTAGCGGGGGGAAGTGCTTGGTTCGTTGGTCTCAGCTCTGCACTCCAACTTCCCTAGGTGGTCTTGGTATTCCCAATATGTCCATGCAAGGGAGAGCGCTTCAGCTGCGTTGGCTTTGGCAAGAGAAAACAAACCCGGATAAACCATGGAGAGGCCTGCCGATGCACTTCTCTAAGGAGGTGATATCTATGTTCCAAGCATCCACTTCCATCACCATTGGCGATGGAGCTAGCACTTCTTTTTGGCATGAACACTGGCTACATGGTCTGCCTCTGAAAATCAGATTCCCCCATCTCTTCAAGCACAGCAAAAACAGAAAGATCACGGTGGCAGCTGCTCTGCTTAACAAAGCTTGGATCTCATTCTTAAAGCCCAACCTCGATGAACAGGTCATTAGGGAATACATTGATCTTTGGAATTTATCCCAACTCTTAAAGCCTAACTCTGCTGATGCAATTGCCTGGAAATGGACTGCCAATGGTTTCTATTCTGCAAAATCTGCATATCAAATGCAGCTATGGGGGAGAATCGATAGTGACTTCAATGAGCTTATTTGGCAGATTAAAATCCCTGGCAGGGTGCGCTTCTTCGCTTGGCTAGCAATACAGGAAAAATGCCTAACTACAGATAATCTAGCCAAGCGTAACTGGCCACATAATCCTATCTGCTCTTTATGCAATATGGGCAACGAAACTGCTGCACACCTCCTAGCTGGCTGCCCGTTTGCAGCTGGCATATGGGGCTATTGCCTGACAAAATACAAATTCCCAATTGCCTTGAGACCGATCAGTATCTCCAACCTGAAAGATTGGTGGTTGTGTGCTCTGAACTCGATTGAGGCGGAGAGGCGCGGTCACTTCTCCTCACTGGTCATGACCGCTTGGTGGTTCATCTGGAAAGAACGGAATGACAGGATCTTCAACGCAAGAGCTCTAACCTTCCTTCAAGTTTGTGACAAGATCTCTGAGGAGCTTTCTACCTGGGCCAGGGCTGGCCTAAAAGGAGTAATCTGGACCGGCGCGATGTAATTACTCTGTATATGCTTACTGTATAGCTTTACTTTTACTGCTATACCTCTCGCACAAAGTGCGTTTATAACTCTATAACTTTTCGGTTGCTCTCTCTTAATATAAAAGATCGCAGCGCTTGCTGTTGTATCGTCAAAAAAAAGGACGAGGAGGAGACGGAGCCAAGGAGGGCGTGTGGGTTGCTGCCGCCGGCCTCCCCACCCTTCTCCCGGCCAGACCCTGAACCAATCCGCGTCGGCGTGCCGCTGGACTTCCTACAACTACAGAGGTTAAGGACAGGTTCGAGCGGCCAGTCCCTCCATCCAAATTCGATCGATTGTCTCGCATCGATCAGAATCGGATGATCGACTGTGATCAATATTGCTGTCTATTTTGTTCAACATTTGCTCTATCTTAATTTACTGACCCTTGTGTATGTTCTTCAATTTGGTAGGCCGAAGGTGCTGAGTCGCGCGGAATGCTTGGCTCGCGATACAAAGATTGTGCAGGAATGCCTTGCGTGGTATACAACACTATGCATCCGGTGATCTACTCTTCCTTCCTCAACTTTCCTGCCTGGCAATTTGGTCTTGCACCACTGCTTTGAATTGGACTTGTGCAGGAATGCATTCTGCATGTTTTCACTTCAGACTTGATGCACTGCGTGAACAATGTGATTCTGAATTTTGATTGGTGCAATCAATCAAACCTTAAGGACAGAGCCGGCTCTATATAATTTGGTGCCCTAGTGCAAGGTTGAAAAAATGGCCCCTATATTTACTATAATCTACGTACATGACGCAAAATATTAAAAGTTTACATCTAACCACATATTCTTTTTCCAAGACATCCATAGATAATTCATATAAGCAATTAAGCAATGTCATATCACGACAAAAAGTCTAAACAAGTTGCAAAATATAACAATAATATTCCCTTCTAATTTGATTACCTCAAATAATGCTTCAATTCTTCACAAAAAAACCTTCTTCGGGCATTTCTGGATGCAAAATCGTTGAGCACAATTTCAAGATCAATGTTGTCCAAGACATCCTTCTCAATACAACATGTAGCCAAGCCATTCAATCTGTCTTGTGACATAGTTGACCTCAAATAATTTTTCAGTAGTTTCAGTTTAGAGAAACTTCTTTCAGCTGAGGCTACACTGACAGGTATGGTCAAGAGGATCCGATAGGCAACAAAAACATTTGGATAGCAATCTGCGGCTGTAACAAACTGAAGAATCTCAACAGCTGACATCAAATTGTCTGGCAAAGTTAGTTGCAACACTTTTAACTCAGAGAAAAAATCATCAAGATCAACATCAGATTTCTTTTTATGAGTATAAGTTTATGCAAAATTAGTGCAAGCCTTCCGTAGACTACTATCATCCAAAGACTTGAGAGTATTTGAGTTGAATAAGAAACCAAAAACCTTTTCAAATTCCTTCAGCTTCTCAAATCGACTAGTCAATGAAGCAATTGCAGTGTCAACAATGACAAGGAAGTAAGTAACCCTGAAGGATTCAATAGCTGAGAGTTGTAGTTCTTCCTCTTCATCATTTATTTCATCAAAATGCCTCTTCCTTTTTACTTTGACGTTTTGTACGAAATTTTGGCTCTATGTCCATATTCGATGCAATGGCTTTGGCACTCTCAATGCTAGAACTGAATCCTTCATCTCTGTACTTCCGAAAATATGAAATGACCCCTTCAATGTGTTTGAGAGTAGCATCGATGCACACAATTTTTTCCTGTAACATTTTGCTCGCCATATTTACAGAAAATAGAACATCATGCCAAATAACCATACCAACTAAAGTCTCAAATTTCCCAAGTGCACTAAACAAAGATTGAGCATCACTTACGGCAGCTGGATCATCAGTTGAAGCCTTATGTACTTCCTTCAAAGTTGATCTTATTGTAACACCCCGATTTTCACTAACCGGTTTTTCTGAAAAAGGGGTGAACTAAAAAAATTCGAAAACCCTTTTACTCGGATTTCTCTGGATTTTATCAAAACTCATTTGAACTTTTGGTGATTGATGTATCTCTCTTTGTCCCAACCCCGGAAATATTCTCTGAATATTTCTGATCACCTTTGATTCCGTTCATTAGGGTTTTCTTTATAAAACCTTAATGCCTTTCTAGAGAAAACAAAAACCCGATATACCGCCTCTTCAAAGCAACCCTCCTTTATCTTGCTTAGAAAATTCCGCCAAAAATCCCAGAGACACCTATCATCATTTATATCCCATATATGCATGAACATCGCCATGACCTATGCAACTTTTTAGATTGAGGAAATTACTAAATCTGCCACTACCGGGCCATTTAATCCAAAACCCTACTTCCACTCCACCATAAATCTTGTCCACCTGAGGAAGTGTTTCATATCCCATTATAAGCCACCCCAAGAAATTTGGGATCATTTGGATCAAATTTTTCTTGTAGGACGCCCATCGAACACCTTCTGTCCTTTTCGAAACCCGAAAATGTTTACACATGAAACTTTCTCCAAATTGAGTGAAACTGGAGCACATTACTCACATACCAGTAGAACACCACCAGAAAAAATCCCAGCTCCATTGGGATAGAGAAAGTCCCTTTTCTTTGCATCGAACACCTTGAGGGCATTTGAAATTTTCAAAAGTTTGCACTGCCCTTTTGCTCCTATTTGATGTTTTTCTTTCTGGAGGTTGTTTGTAGTAGTAGTAAATCATAGTGACGCGACCCTTTTTCTTCTTAGTGCCCTAAATCGCCGGGAACGCGACGATGCCGATCACGGCGTGCTCTGGACATGCCACTGCCGGCATGCTCCTGTGCAAAACCCTAGCCCCTGCCTTATCTCTTGCAGCAGTGCACCCACGTGCTCTACTGTGCCTCCAGCACGGCCTCCCTATCCTCTCCCCCCCCCCTTATCCCCCTCCTGTGGCCGGAATGGCGTGAGCCGTGACGTCGGCGCCATTGAATGGCAGCACCGGCCACGACCTACCTCTCCTCCTCTCTGGCCTTTTTAAGAGCGTCCCGAGTCTCCTCTCGCGCTTCCCCCACTCTCCTCCATCCCCTGGTGCACACAAGCGAGTAAACGATGGTCGCCATCACCGCCACCAACGGCGACCACCATGGCCGTAGCTCGGCCGAGCTTGCTGGCACCGCGGCCGAGCTTCCCCTGCCACCCTGGACGCCTCCCCGGGTGCGGCACTGCACCGCAGCCTCGCCTCCGTCCTCATCCGGGCCGCCCGTCGCCGCCGGCGGTCGCTGGCCGTGCCTCTCCGTGCGCTTCCGTGCGTGCTCGTGCGGAGGAGTACGTCGACCACGAACCCGTCCCCGAGCCTTCCCCTGGCCGCGGCACGTCGCCGCCGTCCCGTCCCCGCCGTCGGCCGGAGGCCAAACCGTTCCGGCGGTCGGCGTCCGTGCTCTCCCGTGGCTCCCGTACGTGCGTGCTGGAGCTAGAAGAAAAGAGCACAGTGAACCGATCGGCGTATTTTCAGCTTTACGCTTTCCTCAAGCTAAAGCGTATTCCCCAGCTTTACGCTCTCCCTGCCGGAAACGTATTCAAGGAGAATCCGTTTTCTCAACATGAAAACGTACTCAGTGAAGTACGCAACCCAGGTCAGCCTAGTCAACTCGAGCTGGTTATCTGCCGCACAGGGCAGCATATAACTATCCTTCGCTCGCTCGTTTCTCTCAAACCGTAACTCCGTTTGGAGTGATTCAAATTTGTAAATTCTTAGTTTGAAGAGCTCTGTCCAGTAGTATCAGTTTTACCCTTTTGTAAAATACTTGTATGTTCAACACCTTTGTGTGCATGCGTAGGTATTCCGCGGTACCGGCAGATCGAGACCCTGACACGCGACGTGCCCGTGACCCTCCCAGCCAAATGGTGCCGATCTTCGGAGGCAAGCTAAACCCTTGCTATGAGCCATCCCGCAATGCTTGTTTGTTTGATTGCTTAATACCATGCCGGGTGTTATGTCTGTCTTCTGTTATATTGTTATGTCTGTCTGCTATTATCATTGCATGTCTGTATGTTGTCCGTATTTTATATGAGCCTTGTATTGTTGTATGTTTATCATGTTGCATTTTAAAGTTATTGCATTACCATATAACTGCTTATCTGTGCAACACTCACATTCCCGAGACAATGGCCGGGTCTCCCGCCTCAGTCAAAGGAATGGGGGAATTATTACAACTATGCGTCTCGCGCTTGTGGGGCTTTGTTTGGTTCTTTTCCTCTTCGCCGAGGTGAGGAGCGGACGAATGTCGTCTTATGATCCTCGGGGTTGGGGCATTCGCCAAAAGAGTTAGTTGCCTTGTCCCTCCGTCAAATATGGTTGGCGTAGACCACCCGGACTGCGACGCTTGGGAGCTGACTTTCCATTTGGTTCTTATTGCCGAGATTGCTGACACCACGTCAGGGTAACCCTCGAGTGGAATGGATGCTCTCTCATTCTTATGAGTGCTTTTCGGTTCATTCTTTTACGGTGACACCGGCCGGGTTGCCCGCCACCGTCATCCGTTTGAAATATTATGTTATTATTCTGTGAACACTAACCCCTGAGTGACATCGGCCGGGTTGCCCGCCACAGTCACCCGGGTATTATTATTATCGTTATGTTGTTATCTAGGCATGCAAGTTTTATGTTGCTAATGCCTTGTTGTTGTTGATATATGATATTGATATCGTGATTATTATGCTGGACTAATCCCGTTGTTTGGACTTGTTGTGATGAACTTGATTAAATGAAACACCCCTCCAAACTTCGATAGGGTCAGTCCATAGTGCCACTAATCTGAACATTGAACGCACTGCCCCTGTCGCTCACATGGGCGGGCCTTGACCTACGTAATCCTATCGAGCCTCCTTTGATGCCACCCTTTTGGCAAGTCTAGTCGGTACCATAGTTGGTCGGGGCTAGTCTTGCGAAGGTTCCGGAGCTAGGCGTCGCTCATGGGTTGGGGACGTGCCGGATTCACTTCTGCATAAGGCATAGAGTTATGTCGGTGGCTATATAGGGAGTGTCTTGGTAGCGTGAACGGTCGGGTGAGTGTATCTTGCTGAGTTCGCCTTAAGGATGATGTCCTAAAGTACCGGCTCAGTGTAGTGTCCTCAGGTGGGTGGTAATTGCAACCTCTCGAGAGTGTCAAATCTGGATGTCTAGCCTAGTTCCAAGGTTATGGAACAACAGTTCAGTGTCGGTCACACTATTGTCTTTGTCGAGTCAGTAGGTTAAACATAAGTTCTGTGTGAAAGAAAGATGAACAACCTGATTTCACTAAATGAACAATAAGATGATGCAGGGAATGTTACTTGAGCTGTTGATGGTTACCCGTGATATGGGGTGGCGGTGTGATGCGTTGGGAAGCCTATAGTTAGGCCAGAGCCCACATCAACCGTGCATGCCCAGAGTTGAATGATGAGGCCAGTGGGCCTAGCATTGATCACAGGTGATGTTGTGTATTATCTGGTACCCACTCGGTACACCCGTCTTCTCGTCACAAGTAAGTCCTTTGTATGATTGCCGGTGCACGATCCAACCCCACCTGGCTTGGACTCTGTACTGGTGATACCCCCGTTGCTTGCTTATGACATGTTTGGTTATCAATGCCATGCTACTTTTATGTCATGTATCTAGTATACACCTTGCCATGTGTAGGATTTTATTTTCCAGTGTATACCTTGCTGCATGATTATTGGATTATTTGTGGTGAGTGGCGATACTTGCTGAGTGCATAATAATGTACTCACGGGCCTTGTGATTGTGGCCAGATTTTTGGCGAGGACTCAACCTCCACCTTAGCAAGGACAAGGAGCAGAAGCGTGCTAGGATCAGTAGCCCAGCCAGATACCTGTGAAGTGGAGCCGCTCCAAGCCGTTGCCTCATTTATGTCTTCCGCTGCCAGTTAAAACTCTGAGTTGGGCCATGCTTGGCTTGATATTTTGTAAAGCCTCGACGGCCTTGTAAACCATTTGTAGCACTTTTGTGCCTGATTGTGTAATGATTTCCGCTATGTTGCATTGTCGTAACGTGCGGCCAGATATCTTGGGCTGGCGCACGGGGCGACCGCCTCTCTGGAAAATATGTGCCAGAGCGGGGTGCCACACTTATCTTGGGCTGGCGCACGGGGCGAACACCTTGATTTTTTCCCTTCATGTTGGAACCATTATCATAACCTTGACCTCTCACATCAGCCACATCCAAATCAAAAGAGTCCAATGTATCCATCAACACATTAAACAACCCCAGTCCTGATGTGTCATCAACCTTTATGAACTCTAGGAAAAACTCCTCCACTTTCAGAATGTTGCTTTTCATATAGACACAACGCACAATTACTGTCATTTGTTCTTCATGGCTCACATCCGGTGTACAATCCAGTATAATGGAAAAAATACTTGGCATCCTTGATGGTGCGTAAGATTACCTTTTTTTACAGCATCAGCAAGGACTGAAATCAACTCATTCTGAATATTGTGGCCAAGATAATGATGATGTATTTCATTACTTTGAATGCGCCTAATATGTTCTTGCATCACATGATCAAATTCAGCAATCATTTCAACCGTTCCCAGAAAATTACCATTGTTTGGTTGATACAACTTCTCATTTGATCCTCGAAAGGCCAAATGATACTTTGCAAGAAACTTCATCGCAGAAACTATTCTTAGTAAAACTTGTCTCCAACGCCCTTTTTCGTTTGCAATCTCTCGCTGCATGCCATCATCGATTGTTTGATTCTTGCTTAACCTCAACCTTACTTCGTTCCATGTATTCATGTTTGTAAAATTCTCCACACTCCTCTCATGTCCTGTGAGTCTTCCACTGAGATGCTGCCAGTCCCTCAAGCCATCAGTTGCTAGCAAAGAGTTGTGCCGATTTGATTTGAACAACTTGCAACAAAAACAGTAAACTTTGTCCACTTCTTTACAGTAAACCAACCACTTTCTATCGACAATCTCACGATTTGCTAATTTTCTGGAGTAATAAACATATGAAAAACTTCTGTCGTCACTATCCTCAGGGAACTCCAGACCCAATACTCTCATTGGCCCCTTTTCAATTAGAATATCCCTTTTGCGATTGTCAAGATGATTCCATGTTCTCGGATCATAGATAGATAAAAGAGAACCATCTTCCTCTCCCATACTGTCCACATTAACATTATCAGGATATGCGTTTAAATTTAACAAACAATAGTTAGTTACTTACTAATTATTTCAAAGAAAATAGATAGGAAGTTAGATAACAATATTACAGAAACTTACTTTCGTCCATGGGCTGGTCACTGTCCTCAACATTTGCATTTGAATTCTGATCATCATCTTCTCCGGGTTCATCTTCTTGCCTTTCATGATTATTATTGGCATCAACCGTTGTAAAGTACTTATTTATAGCACCCCTTTGTGATTCAATAAATTGATCATTTAGTTTTCTTTGTTTCCTTTTGGCAGCACCAGACAATTGTTTAGGCATTGTAACACCTATAATTGTGAGAGAGGAGCAATTGAGGGCATGGAGGAGGGCATGGAGACATGGAGTGGAGGACTTCATGAATTCGGCAATTATGGATTCATGGAGTGATGGAGGGGAGGGGACATACCGAACCTGGGCAGGGCCGACGGCCGGCCGTGCGGTGTAGTCAGGGCGAGGGCGGCCGGTGACGAGGCGACTCGATCTCGATTGAAGAGGAGGAGAAGTCGCGGAGACGAACAAACGAAGAGGAACAGGCGCAGGAGTCGTGTGTTTCCTCGACCCTCGTCTTCTCATCTCCCAGACGATGGAGAGAAAAGCCCAGCCAGCGATGGAGAGAAAGGCCCAGCCGGCCAGCCCAACATGTTTTTTTTTTCCAGATGTGTAGTAATCAAACTATGAAGGAATAAAAAAAAATCGGCCCCCCTCTGGCCTGGGCCCTAGGCGGTCGCAGCTGCCAACTAGCCTTAGAGCCGGCCCTGCTTAAGGAATTCGATACCTAATGCATCAAGCTGTTTGGATTTGACAGTTGAAAACTATGCAAGTGGATTTTTCATAAAAAATAGCACTTCAGATAATATATTCTTAGCTTATTTTGCTACTCAGTAATAATAATTATATTAAGTGTGGTCAAATGTGTGTTGCTAAACGACCAGTAAAATGTCAGGAGTTAGCAACTAAGTAAATTTAGTTGCTGGTGCTTTTTCGTTTTGTTTTCCCTTGCTCCCTGTACCAATTTCTTTTTAATTGTACATAAAGATATACTCCTATGTTTTTTCATGATGTTCTTTTACCTTGTAACGTGTGCCGATTTCTTTTTGGTGACTACAACAAACAAATTCCTTTTTCCATTTTTTACCTTGGTGCTACTGCTACCTGTACCAATTCCTTTTTCCCTTAATTGGTTGGTTGATTAGGGTGATGAGTACGAACCTGCTCCTGGCGTGATGACTGAAGGAAGCAGATTAGACAGGGGCATGTGCTGGACTCATGGCACAGGGGCATGTGCTGGACTCATGGCAACTTTATTGCACGCAGAAAGCTCACTGGCCGCTTCTCCTTCCTGCCCGGTCCTCGAACTCTCTTATTTTTTGAGCTCATTAGAGGAAACGACATCAATGGAGTTGTCACATGCACCCCTTTAGGTATGTATCTACTTTATCTGATTCTCTTTTATCAGTGCAAGACTATGAAATTTAAAGGGGCATGGCATTTTCATCAAAAGGTATGCATCATATTGACAAAACACGATTCACCTTAGCATAAATATTACTAGGATATTCAAATTGGCTCCCAATAGCATATCCTCCGGGATGAAATTTTTAACATTTATGTAATTTTTTTGGAAAAAAAATAGATTAGCAAATGTGCGTGTTCTATGTGCAAATGTAAACTTATATGGACAAAGGATAAGTTTTTGGAAAATTCAATTTGATGCCCGAGCTCAGATACACTCGAAATCCTGTGCCTATGTTGTCATCAAGATTCGTATCCACGCTCTGTCTAGCCCTTTTCTACCGTGGTAAAACCAGATCACGGCCCCACTGCTATTCCAATATTAAATGCAACGCTACCATCAATTCTAGCGGGACAGAAACACAACGAAATGGACCCGATGTGGCACCGTTTTGTACCTCTCCCTAGATTCCAACCTATCAATTACCCGTTGAGCTACACCACCTAGAGAGAGAAAGCGCGAGAACGGGTAGCAGAAGAGAGAAGATTTTCCAGCAGCTCTCTCCACATATCAATGGCAGCCATTGCCACTGTTTACTCCTGCATCAGTGCAGTAGTTATTGATTGCAGAAGTTTTTATTTGAATCTATGTATCAGAAATCCTGTATAAAAATATTTGTGAAAATGCATCTTTTTATCATGTGAAAAATATTGCAGATCATGTCTAAGATTGGTGGCATAAATTTTATGCAGTTGTGACGAACTTGTGTGGTTGTTGAGAAACACTCAATCAATCGTGAATCAATTGTGAAATAAATAATTTTCGCTGTGAATCAATTGTGAATCAGTGCACGAGTATACGCAGTTGTGATGAACTTGTGTGCAGTTGTGATTAACTTGTGTGGATGTTCCGTGACCTGATCTATATGTGATAGTGAAAACATGAAATTTGTCGAATATTTCTTGTAAAGGAAGTTTATGAGAAATAATTATGTGAGATTTTTGTGAGTAGATCCAGGATTCGCAATCTTCTCCTTCAAGATACAAAATTCAAAATCTTGAAACACTGTTGGCATAGATAAGAGAGATTAAAAAGGAACATTATCTTCTCTGATTAGGAATCGTAAATTAAGAAAAAAACATACATTCGAAATCCTCCCGCCGCCCACCTCGCCTCCGTTTCGCTGCCCCCACTCACTGCTCTCCCGCCTTCCGCCCGCACCCCGGCGTTGGTGCCGGGGCCGGCCATATAGACATAACATAAGTGACGATTTTTTCGAATGAATTGAGATTTTCTGTCTATTAATATTTTAACGAATCAAGACTGAAACAATAATGTTGTTATATGAGCATCGAGATCTTCGGCTAGGTTTTCTAGAATGTTTATATAAAAGGGCCGAGCTACACATTTCTACTCCATAGCAAAGAGCAAAACTCGTCTCCACCCAAATAATAATAATCGGATGTATTCGTGAAATGTTCAAGTGGAAGTCTAGAAGTGAAAAAAAAATAAAGATTGGTGATATAAAGGAAAATGACATGTGTTTCATGTGGTGTTGAAGGGTGCTTTAAAATTGATAAAAAGGAAAATGATGTTGTATTTCGTTAAATGTTAAAGGGGAAGTCAAGAAGCAAAAAGTAAAGTATATCTTGAACATATGATAGGCATTAATCAATGAAATTTATACGTATGAACAAAGGTAGAACCCAAATATAAAAACTATGGGATGGGATGCAGTATGAAATTCATACGTATGAACAAAGATAGAACCCAAGAATGGCCAGTTTTATGTAAATGATTGCCTTCGAGAAAATATTACACGATAGGATGCAGTAGTTACATAATCAAATGATATATTGTGGAATATTTAGGACAGACTGGTCTTGATGTGTGAATTTAAACGAAATAAAGGAATTATAAGTGACGATATTTTTGAATGAATTGAGATTTTATGTCTGTTATCTTAACGAATCAAGACTGAAACAATAGTGTTCACCAACAAAACTTCATTTATTAAACAAAAATAATGTAACTTTCACCAACAAAAGTTCTAATGAAATAAAAAAAAAATTCGCAAAAGACATAACCCATACTTTGCATCTAGAGTTTTCCTAGATCTTAAATGTTGAATATTTAGTCCATTAATTGTTTTGGAGTTAGTTGGTCTAGATTTGCCGAGCAAGGAACTACTCCAATTGCATTTACATGTGCGTTCGGAGGATTAGTACGGCTCATAGGGAAACGAAAAGATAACTTGACCGAGACATAACCCATAGAGTTTTGCTAGATCTTAAATTTTGTATATTTAGGCCATTAACTGTTTTGGAGTTAGTTGGTCTAGATTTGCCGAGCAAGGAACTACTCCAGTTGCATTTACATGTGCGTTTTTCCGGAGGATTAGTACGGCTCATAGCATAGGGAAACGAAAAGATAACTTGACCGACACAATAGTGAAACACATATTACTAATCTGATTCAAATCCATGATGGAACCAACAATTTATCAATCTTTTGTATATAATAATATTAAGATCATAATAGAAGAGTTTTAGAAAGTACAGTACTAAGTAAAATTGATAAGATTATTTGAACAAATTGGAATGGTCCATACAAGATTTGTTCTTAAAAAATAAAATATACACACAAGTAAAATATAAATTGATGTAATGTTCTACAGTTTCATCACAGGTTGACCAAGACTAATACAAATTTGGTCTTGGAATAATAAAAAAATCTCTCTGATTGTGAAGGGAGATATACTTAATCACCTCGTGGAAAAAAATGATCTAACAGATTTGAAATGGAAGCGAAACAAAAATGAAACTCTTTTGAACATTCCTACTATAATCTCCTATGAAAATAATCAGAATTTTGTTACATAGAATTAATCTTTTATTAAATCTTGAGAATTTTGTTATATCGATTTAGTCTACTACATAAAAAAAATCAACAATCATTCATTATTGCATGCCTTCCTTCAGGCTTGGCTTCGCTCTATGTACAAGAGCAAATCTTTCCTTGAAAAATCTATAACACTCATTGATGTCTAAATCTTGATTGGCAACATGGATAATTATAAAATGAATGACACAATTATTACTTCCTTGAAACCTCAGTGAAACTCTAGTGAAATAATAAACTCGTAGCTTACCATACATGAAGTTGAAAGAAAAAGAAATGGAACACATATTGACATTCTTTTTTAAACCATTCATATTGACATTCTTAAAAATTCATTGCTAACAAATGCACGCGAGTTTTCTCACCTGGGTCCTTATAAATCCAGTAATGAAAGCTTCAGAACAAATATAACCATAAGTTTTAATTTTTTTGATTTACTAATGATCTTTGATACATTTCTTATTCATGGCCCATTCATGATTCTTTTATGATTCACATGTGGTTCATTATTGGGTTGTGACATCTATCGATCTACTATTGTTTGTAACACAATTAAGGACAACTCGATAAAAAAGAGAAGAATGTGCTGCCGGCTAGACGACAATTTTTTTGTTCCATTAAGAATGGGAATTTATTTCGCAGTGTATGCAATACTTGAGTTTAAAATGTTTACCTCAATAGTAAATTTTTATAAATGACGAGATGAAGCCAACCTTTAGACTTTCTAGAGGGCAAAATAAATTACAAATTTTATTTGTACATGTCTCTAATTATCTGACCTCAACACTAGAATATCAAAAAATTGAATTTACTAAAAGAGTTTTCTAAGGAAATCCTTGAGAATAGACTTTAAATGGGTAGTTTGAGTAGTGATTATTTGTTAACGTCACAAGATATGCATGACTTTGCAAAATGACTGTCAATGGGATGACCTCTTTGATATGCTTACTGAAATATCTTCTCAGATGAGTATCTCTGATGAGTGATGGCAGTTTTACTTTCTCGGGTTTGTAAAAAACCTACTAAACCATCACCATCTGCACAATTTTCACCCTTGCATAAATAATAGAGGAACTATTATTTTGTCTCTCTTTTCTCACTGATATCAAGATTGATCTAATATAAATTGATCTAATGTTCTACAGTTTCATCACAGATTGATCAATACTAATACAAATCTGTGCTTAGAATAATAAAAAAAATTCAAAATAAGTTGCTCTCTTGAGCGATCCGTGGAAAATTTGTATCTTGAACATGAACAAACATTTTTTTTTGAACAGGGAACATGAACAAACATAGATGGAATAAAGCATAAACTGAAGAAAAAATCCTAAGAGGTGGAGGCGGAAGAAAAACATGCAGATTAACTTGGAATGGAAAACAGATCACGCACATGGAATAGCTAAATTTTTTTAATAATACATTTTTTAATTAAATTTGAAAAATATTACGCAAAATAACGAAATTTCAAAAATAATACGGCCTCGGCCTAAGCTGGGCCGATTAGGGCCTGTCGGCCGGAGCTGGGCCGATAAGGCCTTCGGCCGACGCTGCGCATATCAGAGAAGCTTGTCGGCTAAAGCTAAACCGACTGGGCCATATCGGCTAGAACTGGGCCGAGAAGGTTCTGTCGGCCTTAACTGAGCCGAGTGCTTCCTCCATTTTTTTCCGTCCTCCCCTCCTTTTTTTAAACACAAATGCATACAAATTATAGATGAAATGAAAGTCAAAATTTAAAACACAGATGCAGACTAATAACAGATGAAATCAAACTCTAAATTTAAAACACTGATCCACACTTATTACAGATAAAAACATAGTCCAATTTTAAAACATTGATCCACATTTATTACAAATAAAAGCACAGTCCAAATTTAAAACATATGCTAGTTTCTTCCCCTTCCTCTTGGTCCTCGCCTGCCTCGTCCACGTGTAGCAGCTGCTCTAGTTGCCGTAGCAGCATCCGTACTTGGAAATTTTGTACAACCAGTTGCCTGTGACCAAAATCATTGCACAAGAAACATTGCACTGTCGGGCCTCCGGCTTCAGATTCATCCATACCATTTCTGATACGCTTGCACGGTCGTCTACCTCTACCAGGACGAAGTAGCCTTGGGTCTGGGATGTACTGCCTTTCATTAGGGTCAACCGTGTTAAAATTACCCACAGCTCGAAATCCCACCATTTCACCGGTCCAGGTATTAAGAACAGACTCGTTCAAATAATATGTTGAAACGAACGAGATGGCTGACAGTCCGAGTTGCCCACAAGCAGCCAATACATGTGAGCAGGGCAGGTGAAGCAATTTTGGTTTATTGCATGTGCACTCACATGTTGGTCGGGCTTCATTTCCAATTCTCACCTCATGCGTTCTGAGCTGATTTCCGCAACCAAACTTGTCAGAAGGTAAGCGTACCTCGAACCTCCTTTCTTGATTTCCTATGGCATGCACAGCATGATTACGAGCTTTTGCCATCTTCCTATCCATGTACTCCATAATCTTCTCACAATAAGGTGTGTTCGGGTTGTTTACGATATGCGAGTGAGCTTTATGGCGTCTTTCTCTGAAGTACTTGACTGTGCCCTCAAAAATACCCTCCACAATGGCTGTAAGTGGCAATGCCCTATTTCCTCTCAGAACAAAGTTGTATGTTTCAGCCAGGTTGGTAGTCATAACACCGTACCTGGCTCCATAAGTGTCGTGCAGCAAAGACCACCTCTCCAGAGGCTCGTGCTCTATCCACTGCTGAAAGTTTTTAATCAACCTCCCAGTCTTTCTCCTAACACCAGGCGGATCAAATCCTGGCAAGTCACAAAGCCCAACAGGTACATCCTCAGCTGGTGGAGGTCCGGTTGCTAGCTGTTGCGCCACAAGTTGCACATGTGCTGCTACTGCAACATTTCGTGCAGCTCTCCTCTGCCTAACATGCTGGTTAGTGAAGTCATCAAGCTTACCACGTATGAATGTGTATTTCCAGAATTGGTTCTGCTTGCATAGTTTTTTGAATAGATTCATCAAAGCCTTATCTCGGAACTGTGAGAAAAAATTGGCCCCCAAATGGCGCATGCACCAACGACTCTGCAGGTCTAGCCATGGCGTTTCTTCCGCGGCCACAGGGTTTGTGAGTGCCTTGACGGCGTTCAGTATACCAGCATGGCGGTCATGAAGGATGCACACGTTCGGCTTATCTTTTACTACTGCTATTTTAAGCTGCCTGAAGAACCAAGTCCAACTTTCAGTGTTCTCGCTCTCCACAAAAGCAAATGCAAGTGGCACGATCTGATTGTTGCCATCCTGACCAATGGCAGTCAAGATCTGTCCCCTATACTTGCCAGTAAGAAATGTACCATCAACACAGATAACTGGTCGACAGTGAGTGAAAGCTTCTATGCATACACCGAAAGAGAAGAACACACGATGCAGCACCTTTACGTTTGGAAACTCTGCCATCCAAAAGTGTTTGACGTCAACATATGTGCCTGGATTACGGGCCTGCAATGTGTATAGGAGCCGAACAACTGAGTCATATGAGTCTAGGAACGATCCGAATCTTTTCTCAAGTGCCATCTGCTTAGCCCTCCAAGCTTTGCCATAAGATATTGTGTACTTGAACCTGGTGAACACCTTATGTATAATAGCCTTCGCTTCCATAGCTTTGCCCTGTACTATTTCTGAGTACAGCAACCGAGCTATAAGCGTCGACGAAATGTTACGATGATCTTGAGGAATACTGTCAATTCTACATGTGTGCTGTACTACGTCGCTCACTTTCCAGTTTATGCTGAAGTGAGGACGATAACCGTGCACCCTTCCAGGACACCCTGCTACCTCACATTCCATTGTCAGATATTTTTTACTCGACACCTTGGTTTTGAATGTCTTGCAAGTCGACATTGCCCACTTAATGATTGCGTCTTGCAAATGTTGCTTGTCGGTATATAGAGCACCCGCAGTAACCTGGTTCTGATGGTATTCCCAGGCTGAATCATGACCATCGTTCACTGTCATTGACGACGAGAAATCATGACTCCATGACGCAGGATTAGGCACCACATGTTCATCATCCGACTCGTCGGAATCATGCCCATAAGCACTACCACCATCTTCGTCTTCCTCTTCCATCATTTGTTGGAATACATCGTCTGCAGTTGCCTCAACATCATCTTCATCTCCCTCTTCCATCTGCTCTGCCTGACTATTTTGGCCAGATTCATAACCACCACCTCCAACATCTCCCTGATTATAATCATGTCCAGAAAATTGCATCTCCTGACTACTCTGGCCAGGATCGTGCCCTCCCTCGCCTTCAGGCGGAATCACCTCCTTCGCGACAGGTATCAGTAACGCATAGGGGTACATCCCCTGCTTTCGCAGCCTTGCAACCATCGCACCATCTGAGAGGTCCGCTCTATCGGCCTCAAATAAAAAAACACCGGGGACCTTGTCTTCGTCCACAGTGCATGCACACCGACAGTGTCTGTTTGAGGATTAAGCCCTAAACACGCTGCCAACCAATCTTTCAGCTGACTTATAGACCATGTTTCTGGGTCACTCAGTTCCAACTCTGACCATCGAAACTCACCCAAATCAGCTCCATGCTCATTTACCACAACTTCGCCAGGACCGTAGTAAAACAAACATTTCACTAAATTACTCATCTCAACAACCTAAAAATGTGACACCAATTAACTGTTATAACGGGGAACAACTATATACTTAATATTACTAGCGCAACAGTAAACCCTAATTAGCCAGATAAACGCATACCCTTGAAGCGTGCCGATTCAATGGACCAGCACCGTCACCACCACCGCCAATGCAACACCGCTGCACCACCACCACCACCACCACCACCACGCTGCACCACCACCACCCTACACCAACCTCCACCTAAACTCCACCATTGCTCCAACCAAACAACACGAAATCACACAAAAACCTAACCCATCTGTATATCTGAGCTGCCTTAACTCTCTAACATTTCTAGGAGGAAGATTTGGTGGCTGGATGGACAGATCGCCGCTGAAACGCAGCAAGGAGCTGCTGGTTTTCGAGAGGAAGAAGAAAAGGAGAGAGAGGACGCGAGGAGGAAGATGTGGCCAGGCCTGGCCTTATCCAGCATCCTATCGGCCCAGCCCTGGCCGACAGGCCTGTCGGCTTAGAGTTGGCCGATTAGTGCCCACTCGTGACGCGTGACGGCCTGTCGGGCGCAGGCCTGGCCCACCATGCGACCTTCTCGTCTTAGACAAAGCCGATAAGGCCTTATCGGCCCAGCTCTGGCCGACAGGCCCTAATCGGCCCAGCTTAGGCCGAGGCCGTATTATTTTTGAAATTTCGTTATTTTGCGTAATATTTTTTGAATTTAATTAAAAAAAAATTAGCCATGGAATATGAACGAAAAAAAAAATCAGAGACAAATAGTTCAAAGAAGGGGCCAGATCAAGGCCAACCATGCCACACTCTGAGTACGCCCTGGGCAGATCAGGCCTTCAATGGGCGACTGCCACGAGCTGCTAGCACACGAGAGAGCCGGCTGCCCGGCGACCGAACTGACTCAAACCAACTCGTCGGAGTACGATGTCCCAGAACCAGGACCGGGAGGTTGCCGCCTGGAGGTTGCCGCCCGGTGAGGTTGAGGTCGACGCGGCTTGATCCATGCTGCACGGAGAAAGCAGCGACCAGGGCGCACGGCGGCCGGGGCTCAGGGAGTCGGCGACGGCCAAAGCGCACGGCAGCCTGGTACACGACGCCGCCGACGGCCGGAGCGCACGGAGAACGGTCTGCCTAAAGCAAAATCAAGAAAGGAGAGAGAAAGTGTGTCACGACCCAATCACACATGCGAGGGACGCAACCAGATATTGACCATAATCAATATGGGTTACAGGATAATGATTGTATGTGGTTACAATCAAACCATGGATACAAGGGAATCAAAGGTGAGGGATCAGCAAAGTATGAGGGGAGAAAACAGGAGCAAGGAGGAGAAGAACGAGAGCAGGAGAAGAGAAGCTTCAGAAAAATTCAATTCGTCGATCCCCATCTCGTGGCCCGACTCCATGTATATAAGGCTTCCCTCTTGTGCCTTCCACGTGGGTCCTAGCATTGCAAAGATGGCCCACCTGCCAGCTGGTATAACATGAGTAGAGAGGGTATGACATTTTCGCCCCCTTAAAATCCGGCTTGGGGACAAGCCGGGCAGTGAGTGACAAGAACCAACGTGATCCCATGGACAAGTACGTGCAGTCTGTCGTCGTTGTGTGCCAGCAGTTTTTTGTTGTTGTTGTAGATAACAGATATCATGTAAATTCAGTATCCTTTTCGGCCATTCCATCTGACTTGTTACCCCCGACACTTTCCAGATGCAACTGCACTTCCGATGCAAAGAGTAATGCATCATTCCATAGTTAGAATCAACAATCAGATCAACTATATCAGATGTTAGCACAAGAGCTTGGGTCCTTGATGCTACATTGGAGACCACTTGTAAGCATATTCTGTAGTTGGCAGCAAAGTAACATGTCTCCATGTGTCCCTCGTAGATGTTACGGCTAAAGTTCGGAGCACCATCAATAAGAGTAGTACTTATAACTCTAGTATGCAGCTGCTGCTTCAACTCAATCAAACAGTGGTACCTCGTACTGGCAGTAGGAAACACAAGCTCACTCATTTGGACCATGTGAGCTTCCTGATGCCCTTCAGATGCCAGCCTTCGCATGGCAACAACCATTTGTGCAGTCGGACAAAAACAGCAGGGCTCAACGAGGTGCAATGCATAGGAAGGCCAAGGTTTCAGCAGTAAATGAATATCTTGCACTCTTGATAGCAGATCCACAACATCAAAATTTGTCCTCAACTTGCCAACAAACTCATTTAGGTATTTTACAGTCCCCACAAAAATTGCAAACAGTAAGCATCGCCTTCTCCAATCACACTTGCACTGATTTCCGTCAGGCTGCATACTTGTACAGAGACAATTAGGAACCACCCATTGCACCTCAGGGAAGAAACACTTGGAGCTACGATAGCTTAATGCATTGAACAATCCATCTGATACCGATAACAGATAGCAAGTGTTGACCATACCATTTTCTGTAATTTGAGAACCCTTCCAGCAATAAGCATAAGTATTGGCAGTGGTTGAACCGAACATACACACTTGCTGATAACAATGCAGAAATGACACATGAAGGCTTCCAACAAGAATTCCAGGGTCCCATTGGTGTGCAACAACATAGGTTGTCTTGCAAACTGAGCTAATCTTGTGAACAACCAATTGTTCCCATGGTGAACAACAACCTCTCAGAAAACCAAGGGGCAATCTAACACCTGGATCCCAGGTCTTCTGTATAACCAAGGCAGTAACACTGCAACTCAACAAACAGTCATTCGTGTATAGAGATAGTTCAGGACTAGACAATTTCCAACCACCTGCAAGTAGCTTTAGGTTACCAATGACATGCAAAATCTCCTGGCATCTTGGCCCCTTACCCAACAAAGCCCGAGTAGTGATTATGCAGCCCACAATTGAAGGAAAGATGTCATCGCCCTCACGAGCATGTGCCGGACCACTAGTCGAGCAGGTGGCAGGCGTCAGTGTAACGATACTGGCAGTGTCAAGGTCATCCTTGCTCTCCACCGAGACAACGAGCTTGGGGAAGACCCCGACAGTGGCATCACTGCTCGGGCACTCCGTCGCGCATGTGGTAGGCGTCCGAGCACCAAGGCAGCTGCCATTGTGGCCTGACATGCACTGTACTGGAGCAGTAAGCTCGGCGAAGCCGTTAGTGAGGGTCTCCGCAGGCGTGAAGCCAGAGCTGGCATCCAAATTGTCCGGACCTATCGCTCTATCCTCCACAATTTCATTCTCCCTCATCCGAGCAAGGCACGATGCACCAGTGATACTGGAAGGAGATCTCGACCGCACAGCCGCTTGAATATCATCCTGCAGGCCCTCAACGTACTGCTAGACGAAGCACTTGATGTTGAGGTTAGGGTTGAGATCCAGCACAGGGTGTAGACGCTCCCAGAACGCGACCTTGTATTTAACCACAGTTTCGGTCTGCTTCAGCTCAAGCAACGAGCGCAGGTGTGTGTTGAACATACTCATGGACATTTTGTCAAACAGGTTGGAGAGCTCACCCATGTCACTCTTGGCCGGTGGGGCAGCCGGCGAAACATCCTGAATGTCCAAGAGGCAGGAACGCTCGTAAATGCAATGGCCATGCAAGGCAAGAGCCTGTGCTGCTCCGTTCTTGGTTTGAACTTGAACCTACGCCTCCACGCCGTCGGCTTTCTCAGAAACAGAGATCTGTACCACCCCATATGCCTGGAAGACCTGATGCAACACCTCCTCAGTGACGGGATGACACACATAGTGCACGGTGACGCAAAGAACATTGCCGGCGAACACTTTCATGGAGCTCGACATTTCATCGAACATGTGGTGGGCAGGGAATGGGGTGGTGATTTTCCGGTGGCTTTTTATGGGCTCTGGGTACGGGTGCCACCAAGATGGAGAGTAAATCAAGGGCAATGAAACTCGGTGGTAGATTGGAAGCCAAATCGTAGGAACTTTTGGAAGATTTTGAAGGCTCTGATTACCAAATTGTCACGACCCAATCACACATGCGAGGGACGCAACCAGATATTGACCAGAATCGATATGGGTTACAGGATAATGATTGTATGTGGTTACAATCAAACCATGGATACAAGGGAATCAAAGGTGAGGGATCAGCAAAGCATGAGGGGAGAAAACAGGAGCAAGGAGGAGAAGAACGAGAGCAGGAGAAGAGAAGCTTCAGAACAATTCAATTCGTCGATCCCCATCTCGTGGCCCGACTCCATGTATATAAGGCTTCCCTCTTGTGCCTTCCACGTGGGTCCTAGCATTCCAAAGATGGCCCACCTACCAGCTGGTATAACATGAGTAGACAGGGTATGACAAAGTGGATCGGGGTGGAGAAGAGGATAACGACGACACGGTGACTGCGGGCGATTTACTATTTCTCTGGGTACTGAACTGCAAATGCGTGTGAAATTTTGACCAAACGACAGCCATGCGATCTCACAGCCACAGACGACAGAGATAAGCCGAGGGTCCAAACTATGGGTGGAACTGCATTTTCCCAGTATGTGATATGTGCTATGTTCGCTTTGGAGTGATTCGTCCAATTAAAGGAGGATTTGCCTTGGGCTATAACAATTTTTTTAGAAAAGGGAATTTTATTACTCCCAGCCTCTGCATCGAGTGATGCACACAGCCGATTATTACAAAGTAGCAAGTATCAATTATTCAATGTTTACATGTCCACAAATCCCTAAAGATCAAGGCGCAACTCACACCAACACAAAAGGCAGGAACAACAAGACTACAAAAGTCTACTAGTATGCTGCCACGTATGCTGGGAGAAAAAATTCTGTGCTACCAACAGGAGTCGCGCGCATCCAGCCACCATAATGTCCCGCTGGTCCGAAGGCTGCAAAAAAGCCCATAGCTGAATCCAATGTGCCGCCATATGTATAACCTGTAAGACATGAAAAGTTTCTTTCCTGTTAAAAACAAGATTGTTCCTACAATTCCAAATAGACCAACAAATAGCAGAAACGCCGATACGAATCATATTTTTGGTCTTTATGTCAATCCCATTTAACCAATTACCAAACATATTAGTAACACTGGTAGGAGGTGGTATATTGTAGGTACAAAAAACAACACGCCAAACAAGTTGTGCAAAAGGGCAGGAAATAAAAAGATGTTCCACCGACTCATTGTTCCCAAAAAAGGACAATGAGGATCTCCTTTCCAATTTCTTTTTGCCAGGTTATCCTTAGTCAGTACTACTTTTCGGTGAAGGAACCACATGAAAACCTTAATTTTTAGAGGCAATTTAAGTTTCCATAGGTAAGTTTGTAGATATCTAGTATGTCCATTCATAAGGTCTTCATACATAGATTTAACTGTAAAAGTTCCATTTTGAGTTAGACTCCAATGGAAATTATCTGGAACATCAGAGAGAGTAATATCCATTAATCTAATACATAAATGGGACCACATATCCCACTTGTCCCCAATGAGTGCAGTACGAAAGCCTATGTTCAAAGGAGGGCCATTGTGAAACACATCATGTACCGAAACATTTTGTTGTTGCACAATGTTATATAGCAATGGATACTGATCCTTCAACGGTGTCTTACCAAGCCAAGTATCCTCCCAAAACCTGGTAGTTTCACCGTTGCCGAAGCGGAAAGATCCTCTACTAAAGAAATCTTCCTTTATACGCATGAGACCTTTCCAGAATGGAGAGTCAGTCGGTTGTGCCTCCACGTGAGCTAAAGTTTTACTATGAAGATATTTGTTTTGCAGCAATTCCTGCCAAACCCCTTCTTCATTTAAAAGTTTAAACAGCCACTTACTGAGTAAACATTTGTTCTTTAGTTCTAGCACTTCCACTCCTAAACCACCCTGGTCCTTTGGTCTACATATGATATTCCATTTTGTTAATCTGTATTTTTTCTTATTCTCATCGCTTTGCCAAAAAAAGCCTGATCGATAAAAGTCAAGTTTTTCGTACCCCTTTAGGTACTTCTAGAAAAGACGACATGAACATCGGCAAGCTTGTTAAAACCGAGTTAACAAGAACTAGCCGGTCTCCATAAGATAGCATCTTGTCCTTCCAACACCCGAGCTTGCCTTCGAAACGGCTTTCTACGGTGTACCATTCAGAATTCCTAAGTTTCCTGTAATGTATGGGCACCCCAAGATATTTGAAAGGAAGAGAACCAGACTCACAACCGAAGATCTGTTTGTATTGATTTTCTACCTCTTTTGCTGCCCCAAAGCAGAATATCTCGCTCTTATGGAAATTTATTTTTAGACCTGAGAGTTGCTCGAATATACATAAAATAAGTTTCATATTGACTGCTTTGTCTAAATCATGTTCCATAAAAAGTATAGTGTCGTCCGCATATTGTAGGATAGATAGTCCCCCTTCTACTAAATGAGGGATAAGACCACCTATTTGGCCATCGTCCTTCGCCCGTGCGATAAGGATGGCTAACATGTCGGCTACTATATTAAAGAGCATCGAAGATAGAGGATCTCCCTGTCGGAGCCCTTTCTTTGTCTGGAAATAATGACCGATGTCATCATTTACCCGTATGCCTACGCTTCCCCCTGAACAAATTGCGTAATCCAATCACACCACTCTTGTGTGAAACCTTTCATACGCATGGCTTGTTGGAGAAACGGCCATTTAACTTTTGTCATATGCTTTCTCAAAGTCAATTTTAAAAATGACTCCATTCATTTTCTTCCGTTGAAGTTCATGAATGGTTTCATGCAGAACCACCACACCTTCGAGAATGTGTCGGCCAGGCATGAAAGCCGACTGAGTCGGACGAATTATCTTTTGTGCAATTTCGGTAATACGATTAGTACCTACTTTTGTAAAAAAATTGAAACTGACATTGAGAAGACAGATTGGTCTATATTGCTGAATCTGTACCGCATTATCTTTCTTGGGTAACAACATGATGACCCCAAAATCCAGTTTGAACAATGACAAATTTCCTTGTTTTAACTGAACAAATAAAGCCATTAAGTCATCCCTAATGAAAGGACACGGATGTCACCTAGAGGGAGGGGGGGGGTGAATAGGCGATTAAAATTCTTTATGGTTTAGGCTTGAATAAATGTGAAATAAAACTAGCGTTTAATTTATCAAGCACGAAACCCAAACAAGCTAGGTTTACCTATGTGCACCAACAACTTATGCTAAACAATATAAGCAAATATGTGATAGCAAGATATATTACTTCAAGCTCGATGGCTATCACAAAGTAAATAGCATATGTAATAAGCTCGTGTATAGAAATACCGAGGCACTTGGAGACGATGATTTAACCCAAAGTTCACTTCCCAATGGAAGCTACGTCTCCGTTGGAGCGGTGCGGAGTCACAAAGTGATCCCCGAATAGCCGTCAAATGGCACACCGTAATCTCCTTCGTGCCTCCACCAATGCGGAGAGCCACGAACCACTATGGGACAATTAAAGGTGGTCACCGAACCCGTACAAGGATGAGGCACACTCCACAACTTAATTGGAGGCTCTCACCGAATTCCTGCGGCTCCCAAAGCCACAAGAATCACAAGGTTGGGGCGCGTCTCCACAACTTAATTGGAGGCTCCCAACAATCCCGCGAGCCACCAAAACTCCGAGATCAACTAGGACCGTCTAGGGCACTCCAAGTACCCAAGAGGACAAGCTCTAGGGCACCCCAAGTACCCAAGAGTAACAAGCTTCTCAACTTCGATTTCCACGTATCACCGTGGAGAACTCAAACCGATGCAATGGGCAATAACACAAGAAGTGCTCAAAATCCTTCACTCTCAAATCCCACCAAAGCAACTAATGCTATTGGGGGGAGAAGAGAGGAAGAACAAAGAAGAACACCAAATTCTTCCAAGATCTAGATCCAAAAGCTTCCCCTCACTTAGAGGAGAGATTGATTGGTGGAATGGTAGATCTAGATCTCCTCTCTCTTTTCCTTCTAATTGGAGGCAAGAATCATGGAGGAATAGAGAGAAAGCAAAGCTCAAAGAATGTCAACAATGGGGAAAAAACGAGATCAAGAGTTAACCTCACTTTGGAGAAGAAGACCAAGTATATATAGGTCCACCAAAAATGTGGCCGTTGGCCACAGACCGCGCAGGTTCGGTAGTACCGGCCCAATGGCCGGTAGTACCGGACTGCAGACAACGGCCAAGTCAAACCACAAAGTTTGACTTGGCGACGCGCCGGCCCGGTAGTACCGGGCCTGACCCCCCGGTACTACCGCTTAACTCCCTTGAAAAACAGAGAGCAAATGGCGATCATCGGTACCAGGCTCGGTACCTAGCTTGGTACTACCGAGCTCGCTCGGTACTACCGGAGCCTCCCAGCCGGTACTACCGGTGCCTAGGAAAATCACCAAACTGATCAAATATCTGTCAGAATAGGAAGCTCGGTACTACCGGGGCCTCAGACGGTACTACCGAAGCCTGGGAAAAACACCAGACTGATCAGAAACAGCAAAACGAAAACTGTAATATCTTTTTCGTTCAAACTCCAAAACAGGTGAAACCAATTCTGTTGGAAATATTAAGAACCATAAAATAGTTAAGTTGACACACATATGAAGGTGTGGAACTTTCCTCACGGATAAACCGATAATATTTTCGACATGAAAACGCAACAAGTTTTCAAACCAAAATCCGTTTTCGAAGAACTTGGGCTTGTCATGATGATCACGACAAACACCAAAACCCAACTAGGAGAAAAACCAAATAAGAACCAAGAAAGATGATGATGCCAAGTATGCAAAGGTTTGAGCTCTCTCCAACTGATACACTTAAGCTTTAGTCGAGAGCCCCTCTTGATAGTACGGTATCTATCCTATAACCCGGTCTCCCAACTAGAACCATGAGACCGGTAAAATAGAAACCCTATCATACATTTGCCTTGCACATTCCACTTGAGCTAGATGATGACGATCTTGACCTCTTCAATTGGACCACCTTTCTTGATTGCGCTTCGCTTGGTGAAGATCTACATATTTCTCCCCCATACACCACTATGGGAGAGCCTCTTATCGGCATATCTTCACATGACCATTATCTCCAAATGGGTGGCAAGCTACAAGCATATGATATCTTCGAGATATCTCTCTTGAACTTGCACAACTCAAGGTTGATGACGATCACCACTTGATGTCATCCCCATGGGCTATATGAAATCTTCATTTGATGCACACCCAAATAAAGATACCTAACCACACATAGAAAATGCCACACACATGTAATAGGTTAGTTGACAAAGCTATATGGATAATTTCTTACCATACCAAGAGATACATTATCCCACTTGGTACATCTTGGAGCTTTCACTAGTACAGAACGACACATCCGAAACGGGCCAAAAACCCCATCGAAAAAGGAAAAAGGGTCCGTGTCCCCGACCCCGTTACTGATGTGAAGGCCCTCATCGGTAACGGAGGCGAAAAAACCGTCGCTGATGAGGCGTTGGTTTGGCAACGGTTGTGCACAACCTCCGTTTCTGATGTGTCAGAACATCAGTAACGGAGATTCTGTTTCTGCTCGTTTGCATTGAGGTTTCTTCATAAGGCTAGAGCAGGAATAGATTTGGCACTGGACATTTAAAATTTCACAGCAGAAGCACAAAAAGGCTAAAAATTCATTCATTCATAAGGTATAACAAATGTCACCGATACATTGCATCACAAGACAACAAATTACTTATCTTCATTGTCATGTCTCTCTAAATCTATCATTGACATGTCTAGCTAAATCTATCTATGTCATGCCTCTCTAAACTTATCCTTGTCATTTCCAACTTAATTTATCTTCATGACTTGCTGTTAGAGTTCATGAATTCAATCTTCTTCTTGGACGGTGTCGCCAAAATATAATCAACTCGCCGCTTTGTCCCCGACCTTGTATTTAGCTCACTTAAATGAGCTAAACGGATCAGCACAATGCTCTGCACATAGTGCAATAAGTGAGTGCTGATGTACTGAAGGTGCCTCTTTTGTAAAGTGCTCACTGAAATGCAAAGAGAGAATATATGACTCCATGTTAGCTCACTATACATCTAGCATAAAGGACATACAACACAAAAGGATGCATAAGACAGAATAACAAACTTACAAATCTATTGCATAGTTGTTGTGTACCAACAATTATGCCGGACGACAAGCGCACCTTGGCTAAGGACCCGGCTTTTTATACAGTGTCACCGAAATGTACATCTGTTTTGCAAAGGAGATAAGTCAGCCATGAGTTTCATACACTACCGATTTGTGCTAGTTATGTTATTTTCGAGCGACACTACGTAGTCGTCCTCAGTGGCGGAGCTAGAACATATTGAACCAGGATGCACACATGTTACCACAATACATTTAAAACAATTTTTAGGGGTGCATATGTGATGAAAAATTGCTAATTTAGAAAGAAAATTTCCTTCTCCTGGTGTCCTGTGCACCCGGCTGGCTCAAGGTGGATCCACCAGTGGTCGTCCTCAGATGTATTACAACCCTAGTTCTAGTTCTGTTCATGAGTGTCCTATGGAAGAAAACCTAAGCAGAACAATGACAACAACCCTAGTTCGTCGGCACGACGGCCGGTCACAAATAGATGTATTACCTTTGGATCTGGCGGCGGGAGTACGTAGTCGTCCTCATCGTCCTCGGATCGACACGCCATGCGCCCTCCAGCTACAGATCAGGCGACGAGATCTGCCCGGGTGGAGCAAAGAACGGGTACGTGCTGCCACGGTCGGAGGAGAGGAAGATGCGCGCCAATACGGTCGGAGGGAGGGAGATGCGCGCCACCACGGTCGGAGAAGAAGAAGATGCGCGCCGCCACGGTCGGAGGGAGGGAGATGCGCGCCGCCACGGTCGGAGGAGAGAAAGATGCGTGCCGCCACGGTCAGAGGGAGGGAGATGCACGCCGCCACGGTCGGAGGGAGGGAGATGCGCGCCGCCACAGTGGAGCTAAGATCTGGTGCTGCGTGGAGGCGCCGCCACACTTTGAGAGTGAGGCTGAGAGTGAGAGCGATGGAGTTTAGGGCTGTGAGAAGGGCGAATTTATAGCAAAGTAGACACTGGGCTTATACTGATCTCTACTAGTATTGAGGTTGAAGCACATAAAAATAAATAACTATAACTACTCCTCGGCCTCCGCCTTCTCCTGTTCGTATGCGAGGAGAGCCGCGTAGTCGTCCGTGTCGTCGCGCGGCTCCTCGCCGACGATGTCATCGCCGCCCGTGCGCCCCTCCCACATCTCGTCGTCGTCGTAGGCAGGATCGTCACGCAGCTCCGGCGGGAGGAGGAGCCGGCGGCTCTGAAGCAGCTCAACTCTTTCCGGCGGCATAGGCACCGACGCGCGGTTGAGGTGCCAGCCACCGGGTAGCCGAACCTTTGACCATGACACTGGCCTCCTATATTGCCAGTGCCGCTCCGCGATGGCCTGCCCGACGATGACACGGTTCCATACAGGCGACCGCGGACGAGCGGCTGCGGTCGCGGGCGCCCGAGGATCCCGCGTCCTCTTCCGGCGGCATAGGCACCCTCCTGTGGTTGACGCGCCAGCCAGCAGGGAGGCTAACATTTGACTAGGGCACTGGCCTCCTATATTGCCAGTGCCTCTGCGCGACGGCCTCCGGCACGACGACGCGGTTCCAATTCAGCGAAAGCGGGAAACTGCTGCGGCGAACGCCCGAGGAGTTGCTAGGAGTATCCATGGCTGCGGCGAAGTGGCGTACTGAGATAGCAGGGAGAACGTGGGTTTTTAAGGAGTAGTGGGCAGTGCCGCGGCGTCACTACGCCACTACGCCATAGCAGTTACTCCGCTCGCATCGAATTCGACGAAGATGGAACGTGTCCACATTGCACACGGACACACAAAAGTCTCCGTTGCTATAGAGGCACATATCGGAAACGGAGCCAGAATTAAGACCGTTGCCAATAATATGGGTAACGGAGTTAATACTTTCTCCGTTACCTATGTTGATGGGCCAGCCACGGCCCAGGTCAGGTTTGTACGCACTAGCCGCGCGGAAAGCGCGATTCTCCGTCGCCTGACGCCTGTCGTTTCCATAGAGGGGTATCCAATGTGGTATTTTGTACTAGTGTTTGTGTATTGATCAATCTTGATTAACCTTGTATATTTTCTTCTCTTTTCAATAGACGATGTCTTAAAGATAACCATGAATGATCACTACTCCTTTTCTTCAAGACATACTTGCAATATGCTCAACTCACATATGACCAAACATCGGATAACTCCTCGAATAACAACTTGGTCATCACATACTCTTCTTCTTGATCATATCAAGTATATATCCATACACCTCGATGATCTTGATGTCAAATACTTCATTATATTAATATATTCAAGGCATCAACCTTGAATCCAACATATGGAGTTCAAGCATGGTCTATGGACAAACACTACAAGTATAACTCAATGCAACAATTAGTCCATAGGGATTGTCATTAATTACCAAAACCACACATGGGGACGCCATGCCCTTTCACCTAATAACCTCCCAAAAGGTTTTATAAAATTCAGCCGGAAATCCATCAGGCCCAGGCGCCTTGTTCATTTCCATTTGAAATATAGCATCATACACTTTTTTCACTAAGAAATCAGCTGTAATAATATTATTTTCTTCTTGAGATAATTGCGGTATATCATTGGTCCTATTCTCCAACATACTCACATCACCTGACAAGGTAGCACCGAATAACTTCTTGTAGTACTCCGTAATATAAGTATTCAAATTTTCCTGCCCTACAATCGTTCCTTCCTCTTGCTCTAACTGAATTTTTTTCTTTTTCCTATGTTTACCATTTGCAATAAGGTGAAAATATTTCGTATTATTTCCACCCTCCTGAATATGTTTAACTTTCGCCCTTTGTGCGCACTTAGTTTCCTCATCCCTCCTAAGACAACAAAGTCTATCATTCGTTGTTCTTAAAGCATCTCGCTCCGCCACCGAAAGCGGGCAATTCTCTGCTTTAATATCCAGTTCATCAATTATTTTAAGCAATCGCTCCTTTTCTACCTTATATTTGCCACTTTGATTTTTAGCCCAACCTTTAAGAAAACGACGAAGATGTCTTATTTTATTTTGCCACACCTCAATTGGCGTAGACCCCTTAGCCGGCGCATTCCACTCGGCCGCAACCATCTGATAGAAGCCTTCCTCTCTCAACCACGAAAGTTCAAAAGAGAAGCGCGCTTTATTCCCCACATGGGCGTTCACTCCTGAATCAACTTGGGCTATAACAATAAGCTTAAGGATGAATTCTGTCGCCCGGAGGACAGAGAAGAGGTCATTTCGATGCTTAAGGCTATCTCTTAGTAGAACTGTATGTGTTTGCCTGTTGGAATTCCATGGATGTATCTCTCTACATATGGTTTATTGTTGCATCATTTCAGGCCATTTTGTTTGAATTTGAGAACTTTGCCAACAACACATATAGCTTAATGTGTACCAAGTATGTTGTCTGATAATAATTTGGAAAAAAATGAATTGTCGTTGTAGATGTCATGACGTCATTGATGCCGTAACACGAATGATCATCGATCGGTGATGGGGAATTACTCAACCAAAAAGGAGGTGCATTAATTTTGCGGATCAAACTCCATCAGTTGTTGAGATGTCAATTCTGCGTCTGGTCATCAACTCGTCCATCAGCCTCCCGACATCATTGTACGTAGACCCGCCCTTGTCTACCGCGCTCCTCGCCTCCGCCCCGAGATCTTGAGCCTTCTTTCGTATCGCGTCCCCATCCTCGCAGCTGCCCATCAATCTCCCGATGGATTCAGCGATCACGTCGCCGGCGATCACCTCGTGGGTCTCGACGGACGACGCGTAGTCCTTACTCCTTAGCGCCGACGCTCACGCCCACCTTGAGCACCTCCACGACGAGCTTCTCGTTGTAGAACTGATCTGCGTACCGTGGCCACGTGACCATCGGGACGCCGGCGCTCACGGCCTCCAGGGTCGAGTTCCAGCCGCAGTGCGTGACGAACCCGCCGACGGCCGGGTGGTTCAGGACGAGCATCTGCGGCGCCCAGCCTCGGACGATGAAGCCGCGATCGCCGATTAGCTCAGCGAAGCCTTCCGGCATCCACTCTGAGGAGTCCGGGCCTGCGCGGCCAACCACCCACGCGAAGTTCTTGCCCGAGAGATCGAGACCGCGAGCGAGCTGGTGCAGCTCCGCCGGCGAGAAACTGGTCAGCGTGCCGAAGGATACGTACACCACCGAGCCAGGCTGCTTGGTGTCCAGCCACCGTAGGAAGCTGTCTGCGTCCGGCGATGGTGAGCTGGTGCCTCTTCCAGCCATGTCCTTGCTGGCGAGCGCGACCGGCCCGACGAGCCACGCACGGCGACCGAGCGTCGTCTGGTAGTGCTCGACGTAGTCTGGCTCTAGCTCGTGGAAGCTATTGATCACCTCGCCGAAGCTCTTCTGGTCCGCGGCGTTGATGCTCTGGAACATTGCCCAATGGTCCGGTCTCTTCCTGGGGTCCATCATCTGGCACCGCCGCAGCACGACACGGTGCGGCAGCCCCGGCAGGGAAACGAGGGCGTCGGGGTCGTCGGGGGCAGTTTCCAAGGGGTTGTTCCGCAGCATTTTGTCGCTGCAGGACCGCGCGAACATGTTGCTGCCGAGGAATGTCAGGCGCGGGACACCGTGTTCCGCGGCGGCGTCCGCGGACCAATAGAAGAAACTGCCCGACACGACGGCGTCGGGGCGGGAGTCGACCAAGAACCGATCAAAGGGCTCCCGGAGCTGTCTCACCGCTTTATAGAACTTGTCGCGGTCGCCCTGGGATGTAAGGGCCATGCTATTCTCGACACCAGGCGGCAGCCCGACGTCAGGGAAAGGCACGACGGCGATGCCGATCGCTGGGCAGTCGGTGGCACGGAAACCGTCGTTGGCGCGATCGACGGCCGAGCGGATGATGGCGGCGTTGACGGGCGTGGTGAGGATGGTGCACCTGGCGCCGCGGGAGGCGAAGAGCGCGGCCATGTCGGCGATCGGAATGAGGTGGCCGGGGGCTAGGAACGGGAAGAAGAGGATGTGCAGCGGTGAGTGCTGCCGATCATCTTCGGCAGCCATGGCTAGCTAGCTGCGTGTCGAGTGTCGACGACGGCCTTCTACGGTGCGGCGGAGGAGGAGAGTACAAAGCAGAGACGCAACTTTCGGATCGAGTCGTATGGAAGAAGAGAGCCCGAGTGTTTGTGTTTATGTAAGTCTGAAAGCTTGGGATCACGTTGTGGTACCGAACCACCGAGGAAGACGCCAGGTGAAGTTGTTTCCAACTTTGTGATCTCCGACTTGCTTGGGTGCCGTCCAAGATTTCGATGCCTTGGCATGCAAACTCTTATCTCACTTGTTCGACAAATCTGGTTAGACTATGCAACCGTTCGGAAAGTCACTGTCTGTCCATCTGCCCACAAATCGTAAAGATAACCGAGGCTTGTTTGTTATTAGGGTATTTGAGATAATCTTTTAATAGATTAGATGAAACTTCACCCAATCCCATACGGGATTGGGATGCAATACATTAGGTAGGGGTACAGTTTTGATTATTGAGAAAAATACACTAGAGTTTAGTAATTTGTGGAGAAAGGTGAAGATAAAACTTATCCAATACAATAGAAATAAATAATGTTTTGAAATATGTCGGGATTTGAGGGTTTGACGGGGATAATCTCTACCAATCCCTAAAAATACTATAAAAACAAACAGAGCCTGAGCGAGAAAACATAATCCAATTCGTTTTTAGACCCTCATCCATATGTCGTATCTTATCACATCGATCAAGAAAACATAATCTTTGTTAACTGCAGCCCATACCAAAAGAGAAAAGGTGTCATTAAACTAAAGATTCAAGCCGTCCCTCTTGTTCTTGGTGAAGGTTGCTAAGGCTGAAAACAACGCGGATACGAACGAACCTAAATGGTACCACCTTTGCTGTCAGATTTTTTACGGAAGCAAAAATGAATATAGAAACCCCGAAAACCAATATGGAAACATATATTCTTGAAAACATATACATGAATCACGCATGAAAAATTCAAACGAACTGGCAAACTTGTCAATCTTCTAAGATGAAATCAGTTATAAGGATATATCGTGATTATGTAATAATTATATAACAGTGTGCATAAGTTATCCACTTTGACAATCAATTCCACTTCTCAGTCGGCTTGTGGTCCGTTGGCGGGATAGCACCCACACAACGGGGCATCAATGCCGAGAAACTAGTGGCAAGCCATTGTGGTTGGGAGTGATTGGTAGTGGCGGCTAGGCCAAAAAAGAATAAGGCGAGACAGAAGTGGTTTGTGTGTATAAAGATCAAGACCATGGCCATTTGGGTTTCCCATATTGGAACCTAGCAAATACTCCCTCCGTCAAGGTTTCGGTTACCGGCCGGAATTCCGTGGAATTCCGCGGTAACCGGATTTCTCGGACCCCCCCGGAATTTACATATCTCGGATGAAAAATCTCGGATTAGTCAAATTTGAAACAAATTTGTGCTCGAAAAATTTAAATTTTGAAAAAATTCGATGTTTTAAGTTTAAATCATGAATTCTTGCCGAAATATTGGGCCGGTTACAGGCCGGTATTTTCCGGTAACCCCGGTTACCGGAAATACCGGCCCCCTCCGGAATTTTTTTTGAACCGGTATCCGAAACCTTGCCCTCCGTTCGGAAAAGGATGTCACAAAAATGAACTATAGATAGACCATTTTTGTGACATCCTTTTCCGAACGGAGGGAGTATAAATTTATGTTGTCGATGTGGTTCACACCGAAATTAGTTGTATAAAGTCCCCGTCACTAGTGTTTGGCTCACCCACATTGGCAACAATGGTCCATAAATCTCTTTCGCCAGCGTGGTCAATACAAGTCCGTCCATTTCTGGTAACCTCGTCGTTAACGTGTTTTTTTACCATGTATGACATATGACCCATGTCTTACGTGGGACCAAAGTCCGATAGGACTGTCCTTAATTTGAAACTAGTGTGGCGTTTGTTGTGACACTATTATCGTCATCATTGAGACCGGTGGACAACTGGTTATGCAGACTATGAACAAGAAAATGGAAGGTATCTCGCAGTCGGTTCCAATTATTGAATATCTGAAGATCGAGTGGAAAACATGGTCGGCCGAATGCCAGTTGTGTTATGTAATAGAGCAAATGCCTTGGTGTAATAAAAACCTCTTAGAATCTGAAACAACTTTTATCCAAGGGTGCAAACTAAATAGAGATAGGAGTACTACATATGGTAAAAATTAGTCAATAACGCTGGACATACAACAACTTGTGTGGTGCGTGCGATTTCATACAAAAACTTCAAAATTGGGGTGAACGGGTACACTAACTTGTGTGTGTAAAACTAGTCCAACACGTGGCGTTGTTATTTTCGCGGAAAACCCTCTGTCTATTTGTATCTAGCGGTTGTAACCTTCAGCTTTCTTCCCCAAATCCTCTAGGACAGACGACATGCGGAAGTGGCGCAGAAGCTGGAGTAAACTCCAGATGGCCATGGGGATCGGCGGCGCCGCCCTGGACGATGCCTTCACCCCCACCTGGCCATGGACACCGTCAAGTACAAGCCCTCTGACCTCTCCTCCTAGATCAAGAGCACGTTCTCCCGAGCTCAACGCGCAGTCGCCGCAGGTCACAAGGCTCGTTCCAACATCAGTGGAAGTGGTTTCTTCCATATCCCACCGCCCTTGGTCAATTTTTTGAGCAGCACATAATCCCCTCGCAGGTTGTGGCGCCGACCGACTTGTCCAAAGACTTGGCCCGGGACACCATGCGGATCTGCATTGGCGGTGGCAGCACATCTGTTGAGGCTTCGAGATATTTCTTGTTCAATCTAGATTCTTATAGTATGATTAATTAATGCTTCATCAAAATGTCCATCTCCTATACTAAATTCAGATTCCATTGGATGAATGTGCATGCCTGATGCCTATCGCACCAATTTCCTTTTTCTCTGCACTGCACATGCTCTGAAACCGTAGACTCACTACTGCATGAGCACGGCTGTGGCGTGCGAGCCATCGCCGGCTACCACCGGCGCGGCGGCACGTACTAGTGCGTCCTGACGTCCTCCCTGGAGCACAGTCCATCATGGAATAACGCTCGCGTCGGCGGTTACCACAGCCCGCAGGTCTAGTGCGAGCTGAACGTGTTCAGTCTGCAGCGGTTCACGTCAGGATGCAGGCGGACAAGTCAACGGACTGTCCGCCACATTCCGCCTGGTCCGTTCACGCTAATTAACATCGTTACGGCCTCCGCGTCCGGTAACTGGTTTGTCTGCTGTGTCCGTTGGACAACTCTGTCCGTCCGCTGCATCATATAATACAATCGCCCTGCATGCATTTTGTACTAGCTGAATAGATTTTCTTGAAAACAAGCTCGCAAAATCCTCTACTAGACCATTCATGACCCAACCACATCATGCACTGGAACTTCAACAAAATGTCTGAACATTTAACAGAGACATTAGTATTAGGTAGTACTGCAATATCCCCGCAAAAAAAGATAGTACTGCAATATAACAAATACATCATAGTACAGAAGTTATTTGAATTCTTCTTGAAGGAAGACGGATTCCACATATGACCACCATGCTAAAAAGGGCGTAACCAGTGCGAGAGCTCCCGCACTGTGCGGGGTCTAGGGAAGGGTGTCAGTGGCAAGCCTTACCCTCGCCTTGTGCAATGCGAGGAGACCGCGACTCGAACCCGGGACCTCCTGGCTACAGGCGGTAAGACTCTACCGCTGCACCAGGCCCGCCCTTCATATGACCACCATGCTAATTCATAGAAAAAGATTTGAGGTTTCTAATCAGAGATATTCGTCATAAACAAGGACGCACACATCCTGATACTAGCAGGTACGAAGCTTCGCCGAGCCATTGCTGCCATCCTCGACCTCCTCCGTCCTTGCGAAGCACACGCACGCGTCGAGGGTGAGCACCGCTGTCGATTCCCGCTCTCCCCACCTCTTCACGGTCACGTGGCGTTGCCTCTCCTTCCCGAGCCTGCCGCCATGGCCGAGTTCGAGTTCGAGCCCGAGCAGGACCGCTCTGAACCTGCAAAGTTCAGTTTCGTCAGTTAAAAATCATATGCACAAGCTTTAACACTTTTTTAAAGGAGCTGTAGATATTCCTACTTAGGGCTCTGCTCCCAAATTGAGCAGTCTCTCCGGCAATTTCCTAAATCATATTTGCAACTACGAACCAGGGTGCAGATTCAACCAAGAAAAAACTTGGCATGTCTACTTGGGGGTACTGGTTGTATGTCCAACTGCTATGATTAAGAATTACTAGAACCAGGTTGCAGATTCAACCAAGAAAAAGTTTGGCATTAAGATATTTGCAACTAAGAACAATCAGATAAACACATGCCTGAATAATTCAGTTATCTTGGTTCCGATTAACTTTCAGGCTTCATTCACGTTATACAGGATCAATCATGTTGGTGCAAGATTCAACCTAATTAGTTTATGTTGAAGGAGAAGACTCACCGCGCCGTCTGCTCGTGGATGCACTGCCGTCCGCCGCCGGTCATGGTGCCTCGATTTGTCCGCATCGCCGAATTCTTCTACTCTTCCTCCGGCGGCTTCTTCTCCTCTTCTTCCGGCAGCTTCTTTGCATTGTCCACCAATGCGTGTTCGGCCGCTGTCTCCACCACGCAGGACATCTCGCCGGAGCTGAATGAGAGAACTG
This sequence comes from Poa pratensis, assembly GCA_947311845.1. Taxonomy (NCBI): domain Eukaryota; kingdom Viridiplantae; phylum Streptophyta; class Magnoliopsida; order Poales; family Poaceae; genus Poa; species Poa pratensis. Next base: position 44,087,222 of record CAMZMU010000027.1, on the reverse strand, counting down.
CTATGTCCGTTAGCTTTGAAGGTGGTGCCCAGTTCCTGGAGACGTGCTCTGTGAAGGAAGCTCGTCTCAAATCTGCCTACCCACGTAAGTTTCTCCAACCTCGGGGCACTGATGTTAACAGTAGAAAGCTTCTCCTTTATGAAGTAGGGAGATAGATACAAATTCTCAAGCATAGGCGCTTCCAGCATCAGCTGCCGCAGACCCTGCAGCTGCCCCAGAGCCACAGCTTCACCGTCCAACGGTGCTTCATTGACGACCGAGAGCTCGCCGGACAGGTGGCGCGCAGCCAGGCGGAGCCACGCCGAGGTGGAGTCGGCGTGCGAGCCGAGGGTCCTGACGTGGATGCCGTGGATTGGCGCGCCGGCGTGCGCGGCGTACGTGGCGAGGGCGGCGTGGACTCGGCCTGGAACGACGGGGCTGGGGTACCAGATCTCGGGGATGCCGGCCCAGAGGCGTTCCCAGCGGCGGGAGAGAAGGCTGGTCTGGGCGGCGTCGGCGGTGGAGGGGAGGCCGCGGAGGATGCGGCGGAGGAGGTCGTCGGGGAGGGAGCTGAGCCGTCTTCCTCGCAGCCGCCTGGTGGCGCTGGGGACAGGAAGGGCGGCGAGCCCTAGGTGGTGCTGGGGGCCGGTGGCGTCGGTCGCTGCCATCAGCCGCCGTCGATGGGGCTTGCAGGGGCCAGGCGGAGTTCGAGGATCCAGGCGGTCGAGCGGCCAGGAGCAGGCGTTGACTGCGAGGCGGCCACGGACTGCAGTGGACAAGCAGATGCTTTTCGCCAGAGCCGCCAACTTTTCACGGCCCATCCGCTTGGCCGTTTTGGGCCCTGAAACGGCGCGGACAAAGCGGACTGGCGGAATCCGTATCCGCCTGCATCCTGACCCCTGATTGCTCGTACTACCAACTGCAGATACGCCATGGGCCAAATCGAGCCGATAAAGCCCGTCCATGTCCATTCCTTTCTCCCCAAGAACAAAAGGAGTGATTTTCGGGGAGAGCAGAACGACCAAGGCTTTGACTGCTCGCGTCGCGGCGTGGCACCAAGTCGCTCGCCACGATGGGGCGGCTGCGCGCGTGCCTCCGTCTCCGCCGCCTCCTCGAGACGAGGCCGCCGCCATCGAGCCCCTCTCCGGCTGCTCGCGTGCAGCACCTCTCCGCCCGCACGTCGCCTTTCTCATCGGCCGTGGCGGTCGCGGCCGCCGCGCCCCACGACGCCCGCGACTCCGGTCTCGGGAACTCGGCCTACTGGGCCTGGATCCGGGCGGCGGCGGAGTCGGCCCCGGCGGCCGCGCCTCCTCAGGACGAGGAGGAGGAGGGCATCTCGCGCTACATACCCGTCAAGGCCTACTTCCTCTCCACCAGGTGAGATAGGACGCACGGGTTGTTGCACACCAGGTGTTTGATGAGTTCCCTGAAAGGAAAAACCTTGCGTGCTACTTTGTTCTTTCAATTTCTCATGTAACATTGTCATGGAAGATCACGCTGATTTGGTGCAGTGGAGCAGAACGGTATTTTTTTTTAATTTTGTTTCCCCACCTTTGTGACAGCATTGATTTGAAGAGCCTGCAGGCTGAGCATGCCAGCGACGTGGTTCCTCAATCGACACGATCACTCAATTACATTGCCCTCCGGTACTCTGAATTCCCTCCAGAGATCATGGTTAGCAAGTCCAATTTAGCAATGCGTATTTTAAGGACCAAGAATCTTATTCTCGTTTTTGTAATTTGTTGAACTTGCTGTTGTAATGTAGCACATAAGACAATCTCGTTTACCTATCTTTTTTTTGTAGGATATTGGAGTAAAGGACAACAAATTTTGCTATCGCTATGTGGTTATCTTTCAATATGGATCTGCCGTGCTTTTCAATATTGCTGATCATGAAGCTGAGCACTATCTTGATATGATCAGGAATCATGCTTCTGGATGGCTTCCAGAGATGAGGAAAGACGGTATGTCCGTGCTATTCACTGTCTGGCATGTTATTTTTATAACTACTCGGAGGGCAAACGGCAAGAGAGGCTAATCGTGGCTATGGGTCCTAGCGCTTAATCCCCCTTTATGACACTGAACCTGTACTATATTCTCACGTAATGACATTTGTTTCACTTGAACAGATTATGCAGTAGTTGAGAAGCCATCCTTGACTACGTGGATGAAAGGAGGGCTTGATTATATAGCTCTCAAAAGTGTAGACACTGATGGGATTCGCATCATCTCAAGTGTTCTCGGTCAAAGTATTGCTCTTGATCATTACATACGGCAGGTACTGAGATTTCAAATGCACGAACCATTTCCATTTGGTTGCAAGGTTTGAACATCATTATTAAAGTTCTAATGCACTACTTTATTAGGTCGATGATATGGTTGAGGAATTTACTGAAATCAATCGTGTCATGGAGAAGACTGGGGACTTCACAATGAAAAGAAAGAAGCTCTTTCAACTTGTGGGCAAGGCTAATTCTAATCTTGCAGATGTCATCATCAGACTTGGCCTTTTTGACAGGTATGCCATCTATGCTGGAAGTGTCACACTTACTCCTCTGCATATTCTATCACATATACCATATGTTTTAGCACAATGAATGTGCTATCATTTTCTGGAAGGAAGGAATTTCCTTATGTACCAAACCCATTTGCTTTAGTGTATTGTGGAGTAGCAGACATGTAACTCTCTAACAAAAAAAATGTGATATGTAACTTAAGATCCTACTCAGGCAGGTAAGGAGTATATCATATCTATAGAGCAGTGTAAGACTCACATGACACTTTTTTTTTGCGAAAAATCGCCAATAGTAATATTATGCTGTTCATTGGAAAACTGTCCTCATGCTTTCGAGAAAGGTTGACGCTTTTTGTCCGTAGACTTAGAAACTGAACAATTCCATGGTTCTCTTTGTTTGCTAGCCTTGTTTTTAAGTATGGAGTATATCATATCTATAGACCAGTGGGATACTCACATGGCACTTTCTTGCGAAAAATAGCCAATAGTAAATATTTATGCAGTTCGTTGAAAAACTGTCCGCGTGCTTTCAAGAAGGTTGAAGTTTTGGTTACCAAACTTACAAACTCATGATGCCCAGCTCTCTTTGTTTACTAGCCTTGTGTGCTGCAGCGAGGTTCAAAGACTTCAAAACGTACCCTGAGAATTTTTCTCAGGATTAGCACAAGATTAGGCATTAAAGTTAATCTAACTGAATTGTATAACATGAATGATAGTATCTCCTTGTTTCTCGTCATAATATAAGCCACGCAACTTATTCACAGGTCAGAAATTGCTTGGAAAAATGCAAATTATGCTCAAATTTTGGAGTATCTTCGGGAAGAATATGAACTGAATCAACGTTTTGGAAGCCTTGACTTCAAACTGAAATTCGTGGAGGTACTGTGTTTGTTCTTCTTGACTGCAATAGCTGTTTTTCCTTTTTTTAAGCTGTCATTTCCTTACGTTTATTTTTGTAACAGCACAATGTTCATTTTCTTCAAGAAGTGCTCCAGAATAGAAGGTCAGATTTGCTGGAGTGGGGTGTCATAATACTACTGACTATTGAGATTGTGATCTCACTGTACGAAATTATCAAGGACTCCAGCTTGATGTCTTGAGAGCACTCCCACTCATTGGCTCACATATTGTCCGTCATCATCTATTGCTATTACTAATTATAGGCTCCTTCCGCCATCTGACTTCAGTCCATACTGATCTCTAACCGCAGTAGAAAGCAAGTTTACTTGGGGCTATGTTATCTCCAAGCACTTTCCAGATTGCTCTTTTCTGCAGTGCACTTCCCGAATTCTCTGGGATTGCTTAGAATGCATTTTTTTTGGGTCTATTTACCCTTATTATGTTCCAACTAAAATTTATGGCTGACAAAGTCAGATATTATTTCCTGTCGAATGACCAACAACATTGAGGATGGACTTTCTTATTTATCTGCTCTCTTCTCAACAACGCCACTGCCAGGGTTCAGTTCTTATTTGGGACTTTTGTTAGGCTCAATTTCTTACTACATTACCAAGGGTAGGTGCCCCAGCGGGACGGGTCTCTTGCTAGGCAACAACGCGGCGCCCTGGAGATGGAGCAGACGGTGTAGAATGAGCAGACGGTCACCACATGGAGCAGATGGGTAGTTTATCGAGGCATGGAGGTTGAGACGGGAAATGCCGCCATCAGGTAGTATCGACGCTGGCCTGGTCCGATGTTAAGTGGTAAGTTCCGTAAGTGACTGCTCGCTCTAGGTATGGGTTGGGTCTGGAAGAACTCGGGAGATTGGCTGTGACTGTCTGGTGCTCGCTGTCCCTAGGAAGAAACTAGTTGAATCGGCGCGGCGCACGCCGCGCCCTTGTTGTCATATTTTGAAAGGCAATTTTCTTTTTGAAATTTTCGAAACTGAGTTGTAGCATTGTGACACGTAATGTTAGCATTTTTTGCGTGTAGTTATGTTGATGTGTTTTCATAATTTTTTGGATGAGTATGTTTGAATAGAAAATTCTTGGTAAATTAACATATTTGTATTTCTTGGTGGATTTTGAAGGCAGTTGAATGTTTTAAGTACTCTTTTTCTGAAGGTTAGTCATATTCAATAAATATTCAATTCAACATTTAGTAGTTTTGCAGAATTATCTAAACACCGTCAAACAATATGTCTAAAATGTTGTAAATTATGTTAAGCAGGTTCTACTTAGAATTTGACTTGTAGTTTGAATATACTGGTCCGGGATTTTTTTAACAGTTGTTTTCTAATATTAGCATCGGTGGTACTTTTATGTTGATATTTTTAGTCCATGGTATGAATAGGTAATTACATCGTGCATTTTTTTATTGTTTGATGAATGTTCTTAATTTTTCTCTGGTGGATGTAGCTAAAGTTACTGATTTCGCGGCATTTAGTAGCTTTGCAAAATGGCTTAAATACCGTAAAGAGTGTGTATAAAGTGTTTTAATTAATCTAAAGCATGTGCTATTTTAGAATTTGGTTTCTAAATACAGTGATTTCGAAAATACTTTTAAAATAGCTAATTCTCATTATTTGCAGTTAGGGCATTTTTTATGTATATCTAAGCGCATGGTACAAATGCATAACTGTATTTAATGATTTAGCAACATTTGTTTAATTAGGATGGTTTGTAGAAAATTGTTTCATTAGGTATCATATTTAATGATATTACTCGTATTATTTTTGTGGATTTTATTTGAGTGCCAAAGAAATTTACGGAGTACATACTTTTTGAAATGCCGTAAAGGTGTGAGTTGGAAATATTTAGCAAGCTTGTGGCATAAGCGGCGAACTTTTTTTTGTGTGCTTGTTCATATATTTGTAACATTTGTAAATACCGTGGTATTTAAAAAGTTAAATTTGGAACGTCCGTAGTCGAAAGTTGTTTAGATCTAAATGTACTGTACATTTGAAATGTATCTAAAATCTTGAAATATTTAAATGTGGAACTCGATTGCACGTTATAAATAAGCGACGGTTATTTTTGTGTCCATGTCAATATATGTGTCATAAGTTTTGTGGGCAGTAAATTTTATTTCGGAAATGTCCAGATGTAAAAATTGCGTAGAGTCAGAAATCATCGGAATGCAAATTTTTTGGAAGTTGTTCAGATTGGGAAGTTATCTAGATTTGAATTCTTCAACGTTTATGAAATGTGCAAATTTCAAAGGAACTTTACAATTTGAAATATTCAAATTTAAATTTTGATCGCATGACATAAATAGTGCGCATTTTTTAATGTGGCCACTTTGACATATTTGTTGTATTTTCATCTTGGATATATTTAGTGCTATTAATTTTCCACCATTTTGCAATTTTTGCCAAAAAAAATTGGGAAAAGAAATTTCGGGGGAAAAAATCTGACGTGTTGGTCCCACGTGATGTCATGCTGACGTCACGTTGACCGGATCTGGCCAGATCCGCCGCGGCAGCGCCGTGGACGCCGGCGTCGCGCCGCCGCGTTCTGGAACGCGCGTGTGCGCGCGACGGACGCGCATGGACGCGGGGAGTCCGTAGGTGGCGGCGCCGCCCCTTTATGGTTGCCGTGGCGTCGCGCGGAAAGCGGCGGAGGGCAGCGCGGCGGCGATTCCGGCGTGGGCGCGACGTCTTGGAGCGCAGCACTCGGCGAGGCGGTGGAGGAGGGGACGCCGCACCGCGACGTGCTCGCCGATTTGGACGGGGAGAAGCGGAGGGGCGGCGCGCCGCGACGGCGGCAGCAGCGACCCGCGGCGTCGCGGGAGAGGAAGGAGAGAGGGCCAGGTCTGCGGCCTTTTTGCAGATAGGTCCCTAAGGTTTGCGCAAATTACAAACACGTACGTTGCTTCGGAAATGTATGGACCGCGGGTTTGATTTCCCACAATGTGAGGTAGATTTTTGCAAAACGGCCGCGAGTGTTGCACTGGGACCGTCGGATTGACGATCGGACGGCCCAGATCGCACCGGTTACTGTTCATAACTGTTCATCAAGCAGTAACCGGTCGATTGGGACCGCCGGATCGCAATCGGACGGCCCAATTTCGGAGCAACCACAGCGCTTGAAAGTCTTCAGCCTTAATATATAGGGGTAATGCATGCCTACTACGGTGTTTACTCATTGGTAAATGAGAACTGCAGCCACACAACTAGTGCCTTCCATCGATCGAAAGCCCACACATAATGAATTTTGAAATGAAATGGGAAATAAAGAGAATTCTCTCACATCGTGCCTCGTATCTTTTCTAACTCATGTTCCGCGTTCTAGCAGTATTCTTTCTTTTCATCTTCATAGGATTTAAACCACATCAGCGTGCGACTATTTTTGTTCCAACACTTGTACTCCGTATGTGCCATTTTGTCTCTTTTAACACTTGTATGCATGCTTACCAAAACGCTGGAAGATAAACCCTGAGGATCCACATGCAGCGCACTTACAAACTTATAATGGTGATGCAGGAAGAATATCGGGCAATTAGCTAGTGCCTTCCATGGATCCAAAGCACACACAAAACGGATTTGGTAATGAAATGGCAAATAAACAGAACACGACATTAAGAAGAGTGACATGACTGTACACCTGCAGTCTTCGTGTCCACCGAGTTGTGAATTTCAACCCAAAGAGGATTTTCTAACTCATGTTTGGTGTTCTAGTTGATTGCTGTATCATATATTTTCTTCTTTGTATGATTTAAAACCCACCTGCAGCGCGTGACTATTTTTGTCCAAACACTTGCATGTGCTATTCTGTTTCTTTTAACATTTGCGTGTACAAAATGCTGGAAGATAAATCCTGAAATCACGCAAATGTCCAACCTCGAATCGCAATTCATCAATGCACACGCTTTCTAAATCGATTACCTTCCATACATGGCCGCACAAGGGCGTTGAAAGCCTGGGCGGCGCATACCCGGAAAAGACCGAGTACGACCCCATCACGCATTCGTCTTCATCACGCCGCAAATGGCAAGCCCAAAACCGCCGCGCACAGCGAGGCGGCGGCAGCGGCAAGAATCCACGGAACCCCGGCGGCGGCACTGACGCCGTTGGCGGCATGGACGGATCCACCATGGTGCATGGGTGTTCAGCTGAACACCCAAATTTTTCTGTACAAAATTTCATGTATATAGGTATAGTGGCGTGCGTATCACGTTGGTTGTATAAGATGGGCATTTTTCTCCAGCTGAAATATGGAATTAGCAAACAGCAATCACCAAATGTTTTGCCAACTCACCAACTTTGTGCTCTCACACCGACTCATGCGCATGGTTAAATGGACATGCACATGCACATACGAAACGGTTTGATTGTTATCACATTTAGTAGGCTAACACTTGTGTGTCACACGCATATATGTAACTTTCTCGGTGGCTGCACGGGCGGCGGCCTTGGGTAATAATCGACGAGGACGACGGTCGTGGTGGCTACGTGGGCACTGCCCCAGTTGAATTTCGAGGCGCATCGGTGGGTCTCGGCAGCTCTCATGTCAGATCTAGGTTTGGGCGACGGTCACGGTGGCTGCGCGGGTAGTGCCCTGGTCGAATTTCGCGAGGCGCGTCGGGAGCTCTCATGCCAGACCTAGGTTTGGGTGTCGGACGGTGGGGTGATTTGGTGCTCTTCTGGCGGTGGTGACCACGGCGCGACATGCGTCATGGGCATGGTGGCATATTTTCAGTGTTTCACCTTTATATTTTCTGTTGGTTTAAATTTGAACACCCAAAGTTAAATTTCTGGATCCGTCCTTGGTTGGCGGACGGCGCGACGGCGGACGCTGGCGCCATCGCGTGGCGCGGCTCGACGAGCACGGTGACCTTCATGCCGTTCCAGCAGTAGCCGCGGCTGCAGATGAAGTAGTAGCGGCCGGTGCGGTTGAGCTGGAGCACGAAGTTGCGGCCCCGCTCGTAGCTCACGACGGGGTTGCTGGGGTCGCACTTCTCGTACGCCTCCTCGTCCGCCACCTGCACCACGTCGTACATGCCCTTCTGGTAGTTGAACTCTGCATACAAACACGAAATTAAGCAAACCCCAATCAGGTCGATCGAGAAAGCGGGGAGAAGAGAGTGAGAGAGGTGATATACGTACGGAGCCAATCGTTGACATGGAAGTGGTACTTCTCGGGCCAGGAGGTGTAGTTGACGTTGGGAGCCCAGTTCTGCTTGTCGCCGACGACGAACTTCGTGGCCGAAGAGGGGGCCGGCGCCGCCGCCGCCAAGAGGAGGAGCAGCAGGAGCGGGAGGAGATTCGGCGCGGCCGCCATTCTTGGAGACGAAAGATGAAGGGGTGGAACGCGTGAAGCCGAGAGGGTATTTATGGACGGGAATGCGAACAAGCTAGCACGCTATGTGGCATATTACCCGCGTGTGCTGTGGCTGGTGCCAGGCCGTACACGGTAAGAGTTCATGTTAGGTCTATGATGGAGCTGGCCATATGCATGCAGCCGCGCGAGACATTGCTGGAGCGTTTCTGGTAGAATGCATTTTGCGTGATTGTTTGTTCGTGATGGGATCATCGGCGATTTACTGTCCTGTGACTTCCGGTACCCCTTATGTCCGCAATTACCCCGCCCTTTGGGTTTGGTCAAAGTCAAACTCTCCAAATATATAGTTTGATCAAATATATAAAGTTTGAACAAATATATAGGAAAAACCATTACCATCTATGACACAAAATGCATAGAATATTATATTTTATGACGGTTCCAATAATATGTTTTTAAAATTGTATATGCTTACATTTTTTCCTATAGACTTGGTCACATTTTATAAATTTGAATTTGACTAAACTTAGAACGCGGGGTAGTTCCGGATAGAGGGAGTAATTTTTAGAGCTAATAACACTAGACATACACCAAATTGCGTGGGCCGTGCAATTTCATACAAAAACTTGAAAATCGGGATGAACCAGTACACGAACTTACCACGTCGGTGCAAAATTAGTCCAAATCGTCCAGGTGATAACACGTGGCGTTGTCATTTTTTGCGAAAAACTCCTGTCTATTTTCATCTAGCGGTTGTGACCTTTGCCTCTTCTCTTCGTCGACCGGCGTGTTCAGGCTTGGGGCAGCCATCCTGCTTGCCCCGGCCGGCGTGGCCGGCCATCCGCGCGACACCCTCTGCGGCGCCAGGCAGAGGTGGCTCCCGAGGAGGCTCGCATCCTTCTCCGTGAACCTCAGGATGCAGGCGGACACGGATTCCGCCAGTCCGCTTTGTCCGCGCCGCTTCAGGGCCCAAAACGGCCAAGCGGATGGGCCGTGAAAAGTTGGCGGCTCTGGCGAAAAGCATCTGCTTGTCCACTGCAGTCTGTGGCCGCCTCGCAGTCAACGCCTGCTCCTGGCCGCTCGGCCGCCTGGATCCTCGAACGCCGCCTGGCCCCTGCAAGCCCCATCGACGGCGGCTGATGGCAGCGACCGACGCCACCGGCCCCCAGCACCACCTAGGGCTCGCCGCCCTTCCTGTCCCCCAGCGCCACCAGGCGGCTGCGAGGAAGACGGCTCAGCTCCCTCCCCGACGACCTCCTCCGCCGCATCCTCCGCGGCCTCCCCTCCACCGCCGACGCCGCCCAGACCAGCCTTCTCTCCCGCCGCTGGGAACGCCTCTGGGCCGGCATCCCCGAGATCTGGTACCCCAGCCCCGTCGTTCCAGGCCGAGTCCACGCCGCCCTCGCCACGTACGCCGCGCACGCCGGCGCGCCAATCCACGGCATCCACGTCAGGACCCTCGGCTCGCACGCCGACTCCACCTCGGCGTGGCTCCGCCTGGCTGCGCGCCACCTGTCCGGCGAGCTCTCGGTCGTCAATGAAGCACCGTTGGACCGTGAAGCTGTGGCTCTGGGGCAGCTGCAGGGTCTGCGGTAGCTGATGCTGGAAGCGCCTATGCTTGAGAATTTGTATCTATCCCCCTACTTCATAAAGGAGAAGCTTTCTACTGTCAACATCAGTGCCCCGAGGTTGGAGAAACTTACGTGGGTAGGCAGATTTGAGACGAGCTTCCTTCACAGAGCACGTCTCCAGGAACTGGGCACCACCTTCAAAGCTTACGGACATAGCAGTTCTCTCAATCAGCTCCGGCGAGATGTCCTGCGTGGTGGAGACAGCGGCCGAACACGCATTGGTGGACAATGCAAAGAAGCTGCCGGAAGAAGAGGAGAAGAAGCCGTCGGAGGAAGAGTAGAAGAATTCGGCGATGCGGACAAATCGAGGCACCATGGCCGGCGGCGGACGGCAGTGCATCCACGAGCAGACGGCGCGGTGAGTCTTCTCCTTCAACATAAACTAATTAGGTTGAATCTTGCACCAACATGATTGATCCTGTATAACGTGAATGAAGCCTGAAAGTTAATCGGAACCAAGATAACTGTATCATTCAGGCATGTGTTTATCTGATTGTTCTTAGTTGCAAATATCTTAATGCCAAACTTTTTCTTGGTTGAATCTGCAACCTGGTTCTAGTAATTCTTAATCATAGCAGTTGGACATACAACCAGTACCCCCAAGTAGACATGCCAAGTTTTTTCTTGGTTGAATCTGCACCCTGGTTCGTAGTTGCAAATATGATTTAGGAAATTGCCGGAGAGACTGCTCAATTTGGGAGCAGAGCCCTAAGTAGGAATATCTACAGCTCCTTTAAAAAAGTGTTAAAGCTTGTGCATATGATTTTTAACTGACGAAACTGAACTTTGCAGGTTCAGAGCGGTCCTGCTCGGGCTCGAACTCGAACTCGGCCATGGCGGCAGGCTCGGGAAGGAGAGGCAACGCCACGTGACCGTGAAGAGGTGGGGAGAGCGGGAATCGACAGCGGTGCTCACCCTCGACGCGTGCGTGTGCTTCGCAAGGACGGAGGAGGTCGAGGATGGCAGCAATGGCTCGGCGAAGCTTCGTACCTGCTAGTATCAGGATGTGTGCGTCCTTGTTTATGACGAATATCTCTGATTAGAAACCTCAAATCTTTTTCTATGAATTAGCATGGTGGTCATATGAAGGGCGGGCCTGGTGCAGCGGTAGAGTCTTACCGCCTGTAGCCAGGAGGTCCCGGGTTCGAGTCGCGGTCTCCTAGCATTGCACAAGGCGAGGGTAAGGCTTGCCACTGACACCCTTCCCCAGACCCCGCACAGCGCGGGAGCTCTCGCACTGGTTACGCCCTTTTTAGCATGGTGGTCATATGTGGAATCCGTCTTCCTTCAAGAAGAATTCAAATAACTTCTGTACTATGATGTATTTGTTATATTGCAGTACTATCTTTTTTTTGCGGGGATATTGCAGTACTACCTAATACTCATGTCTCTGTTAAATGTTCAGACATTTTGTTGAAGTTCCAGTGCATGATGTGGTTGGGTCATGAATGGTCTAGTAGAGGATTTTGCGAGCTTGTTTTCAAGAAAATCTATTCAGCTAGTACAAAATGCATGCAGGGCGATTGTATTATATGATGCAGCGGACGGACAGAGTTGTCCAACGGACACAGCAGACAAACCAGTTACCGGACGCGGAGGCCGTAACGATGTTAATTAGCGTGAACGGACCAGGCGGAATGTGGCGGACAGTCCGTTGACTTGTCCGCCTGCATCCTGAATCAGGGGCCTCACCTGCGGCCTTCATACATGGGACGGAATTTAGCCCGGCCCACTAGAGGCATTATTTATTTTTAGTCTAAAAAAAATTCAACTGGGCTAGAAATAACAGATTCTTAAAAAAGCATAAGGAGAAGCCAGTTTGAAATGGAGGTACTAATCAGGAAAACCCGCTGCGAACCCTCGATCTCATACATCCCTACGGGGCAAAAACCTGAGCATTTAATCCCTGCCCCACTAACTTATCAAGGCCAACACCAACATCTATACAAGTTTACAACTGTACAATCCACAAAACAAACTAAAGATCAACAAACCCTGAAGCGAGCACCCACACGAGCACATCAGATCACCCATTCGTCAGGCGCAACATCTCAGATTCCCAGCTGACGACGTTGTAGTTGTTGCACCACCATGACTCATGACCTCCATCGCAAGTTGAGTTGGGATGCTCCCGCAGAGGATTTTGCTTCACATATTTATCAAATGTCCCTGTATGTCTCGTTGTCCAGATGGACCAACAAATTGCAGCAAGTAACAAGGTATAAAACTTCTTCCCCAAGCCAAAAATCATGAAACCAAGCAAAGATTTGCAAAACATTTGGGGACAAGTGTCAGTTCCCAACACTTCCCAGTGATCGCCTACACAGTTTAGCCGTCGCACGAGAAAAGAACAAGTGGAGACCACTTTCCATTTGATCACGGAAAGAACAACAAGGATGCTTTCCACTTCTATTCTCATATTCTCTCTTGTTGGTACCGAACCAAGCTATAGACTTTGGACAGGAGGGCGAGGCACGACCTAAAGGAACACCCTGACGCCTGCTTTACCTGTCTGCAAGAGGAAGACAACATCGATCACGTGTTGATTCAGTGTGTGTTTGCGAGAGAAGATTGGCTCAGCTGTTTGCTCAAAGCCGGTTTGCAAATTCAAGCACCTAGCAAGGATGACACACAAGAGGCTTGGTGGCTTCAGGCAAGGGACAGATTTCGGAAGCAAGGCAGGAGACAGTTTGACACCTTAGTCATTCTGGTAGCATCGATGCTTTGGAAGCAAATGAACGCGCGAGTCTTGGGCGCATGCGTGATCAATGCACAGTCCAGCAGCTTCTTGGGAGGATTGAGGATGAACTCGAGCTTTGGCAACAGGCTTGAGGAAGATGGAGGACAGATGACGCTAGAGAGTAGCTAGTGTGTGAGTGCGGAGTGTGGCTAACCCTAATGTTTGCATTAGGGATCTTAGCTTCTTGTAAATTACTTTCTCTTCCTCTATAAAGATACGGTATGCCTTTGGCATACTCCTTAAACAAAGTATCGAACCAAGCAGGAGTTGGCACGTGAATTTTTTAATTTTCAAAGGTATTTTAGTTTTCCAAGGACATTTATAATTCAGACCAACCACCAGTTTCTCCAAATTTTTATACATAGATTAGTAGAGAACTTTATGCTTTTGTTCAGGCTCCAACACAACTTATGAGGTTCCTGAGAAATGGTCACTCCCTAGCTTTCTCTTGGATTTTATTCCATTGATAAGGTAGCTCTGGAAAAAACCTACGTCTAAAGGATACAATAAAGTTTTTTTTATCTCCCAGTCAGTAAAGGAAATGTTCGGTTCTTCACAAACAAATATCATGTAAGGCATGAAATTCTTCCATAAGATGTCTATCATTTATCCGGGGGTCTTTGTGGAACCTCCACATGTTCCCTTTCTCAAAATTAGTTTTTCCCCATCCGTATACACCTCTTTGACTTATGAGATTTTCCAAGTTGGAGAGTCATTAAACTTTATAGTAACATTATCAACATATCAATTTCTCACATATTTAGCCTTAAGAATATCCCGGCTTGAGTTTCCACCACCATTTACCAAAAAGGCTTGTCGGGGGGCTGCCCCCGGGTAGGGCATAGAAGTGGAAAGGAAACTCAAGCCGGGTCACTCAAGCCGGGTCTCTTCGACCGGATCGGTTGAGAGAGTCGGTCAATACTCACTCTTGTTCAAATGCAGGGAGACGCCAGAAGGGATCAGGCAAAGTCTAGCCGGATCAGAGGAAGAGGTCCGACTCGGCTAGCCGGGTTGCCTGAAAGAGATCCGGCTCGGATAGCCGGGTTGCCTGGAAGAATCCGGATTACCTGTGATGTCGGATAATGCACAAAGACCGAGTAATGTCAGTAAGTTCACGAGTCCTGCAGGCCTCCTGCCCGAGGCTCGGAAGACAGCCAGGTCGAGCCACGGGTTTTCCGGGTCACAAGGCCCTAGGCGCTGACTTGGCTAATTCGGGAAAGGGCGGTGGCCTAGGCTCTGATCGGCTACGCTGGCTTAAGCTCAAAGAGGAAAAGATAGACCCGTTGAACTGACGATGAGCTGGACTGAGTGACAGTAGCCAGGGCTTGTCCTGTTCCTCTTGTCCATGCCATTATCATCTCCGGCCAGGGGCAAAAAGGTAATCCGGTTAGTGTATAAGTAGACAGCACATCCTCCAGTGCGGGGACGAACCTAGAGCTCATTTTCCCCCCTCGGTAGCTTCTTCTTCATCGTGAGCTCTCACCATTGTTGCTTCATACAGCTCAAGGAGCGCACTGTACTTGTCACTATTGAGATATAAAGAGAGTAGGCTAGTGCTGCAGTAGGGGTGTTACCTCCACAAGAGGGCCCCGAAGCAGGGTACATCGTGGTGTGCTTTGTGTTCTTGCTTTCTTTGTTTCTTGTTCATGTTCTTGCGGTTTCTTGTGTGTTCTTGCTTGTGCACTTCTTGAGTGCATAAACCCTCCCCGGTTCCCCCAACGCACTTTCGGCCCCATCTTAGCCATACCTATGGCATCTGCCGTGATCCCACCACGACAGTTGGCGCCCACCGTGGGGCAGATTGAGGCGTTGGAGGGAGTTTACATCCGGACGGGCTCAGGCGAGCGTGTTCTTTCTGGTCTATCGCCAAGATCGGCGAGTTCACCTTCGTCAGCGACAATGCAGGGTGTTTCGCCGGCAAGCCTTTCCCCGAGCATGGCTTCCTGATGATGCTCGGTAGCTTCGTCACCTATGTTGCTGTCGAGGCTGTTCGCGAGTACCCGGCGCAGGTGCTCGTGGCCGAGGACCCTCCTTCTTTCCGCGCAGCTCTCGGACAGCGTAGCGCTCGCCCCGGGAGTAGCGTGGAAGTGATGATGACCGGAGCAAGTGCTGGAGCTGGCAAAGGAGATGCCGGCAATAGCATACCCGAGGAGCTGGTTACGCCAACCGATCCGGTTGACAAGCCGACTCGGACGGCAAAGTTCCCAAAGGAGAAACCAGATCCGGTTGGTCCACTTGGCATGTCAAGTAGGGAGGCTCCCTTAGAGGATGTCCTGGAAAAGTTAGCTCGGCCAGTGGCACCTGGGGCAAATGTAGAGCTTACTATAGCTCAGTTAGAGGCAGAGCGCCTGAGGTTGCAAAGAGAAGCCCGGTTGGTGGTAGATCTAGGCAAGCATTTGATAGAGATATGAGAGAATATAATGCTGCCAATGGTATTACCGATGGTTTCACTCCGGTAGCGCCTCACCCGCGCAAGAAAGCAGATTTGCGTAACAGGGGTAAGGACCTCAATGACGAGTTAGCTAGAGCCGCAAGATCGAGCTCAAGTAAGGCTACTAGTCATAGATCGGGTACAGGCAAGCCGGTGTATAGCTCCCCGGCCAAAAATCTTAGGGCTGCAGCGGCAGCGCGAGCCGAGTTGACCACACTAACCGGGGATGCTTGGCGCAAGCAGGCAGAAAGGGTCAATGAGCTGGTTGATGTGTGTAACCGGCAGAATGAGGCTTACCGGAAGGCTAATCCGGATGCTGGTGGTTCTCGGGTAGTGGTGTCGGCTAAGGCGGTTAGCCAGAGGTCCAAGGGGCAAGCGTCATCCCCGCATGTCGGAGCTGACCGGGCTCAAAGTGTGAATTCGGGCAAGAGCAAACAGCTGCAGGCCTATGATGCTGAGTATGCCGGCAAGCAGCTAGCTGCTCAAGGAAGAGGTGGCCAGAGCAGAAACAATGGCGGTCAAGGCAATCCGGGGCCGGAAGGGGTAATTCGGCTGGCCGAGGTCAACCACCTCGCCCTCCCGGGCAGAATCAACCCCGGCAGGAGCAGCAAGTAATGGTGCAAGCGCAGCAGCAAGGTGGTGGCCAGGCGGGCTACCGCTATGATGATGGTAATTCGGCTATGGCGCGAGCCGGATACCAAACGTATGACAATGCACTTGCATCCAGACTGGGACCTCGGACGTTGGCTCCGGATGATCAGCGTCTCAGGTTGGATAGGATTTATCAGTCCGAGAGGCTGGAAGAGCAAGGCCCACCAGGTCCTCCGTGCTTTGGGCCTAGATCATGAACGAGCCGAATGTGCCGTTGTTTCAGCTTGGCCGAATCACAAAGCCGTATAATGGCAGCACTAAGCCGCAGGATTGGCTGATAGACTATGTATCCTCGGTGCACATTGCGGGGGCAATCGCCGATGGGCGGTCCGGTATCTCCCGCATATGTTGGAAGGGCCAGCCCGGATTTGGCTGAATAACTTACCAGAGGGTAGTATCAACTCTTGGATGGATTTGGAGCAGGCATTTTACAGCAACTTCTCCAGCACTTACAAGAGGCCAAACCGACCTCAGCTCTTGTCTGCGTGCAGGCAGGAAGAGCGGGAGACAGACCGAGAATTTTTGACTCGGTGGAGCAACATTCGCAATTCTTGTGAAGGTGTCGTGGAGGAGCAGGCCATTTCTTGGTTCGCGCAGGGTTGCCGACATGGCACCCCGCTTTGGCAGAAGCTCCAGAGGGATATGCCAAAGACCCTAGCGGAAATGATCCGGATAGCAGATACATATGCTCTTGGCGATCCGACGCAGCCAGCGTTGGATGTGGTGGGAACAAGCAGGAGGCAACCGGTTAATAACCGAACTGGACCATTGAGGCCCAGTGACCGACATGAGTTCGGTTATAAAAGGAGGGATCCGGATTACAGATACGGCTCAGACCAGGTTGCAGCAGTAAATATGGATCATCCTGATAGCCAGAGACCAAAAAATGAGGGTCCAGCTTGGAGGCCGAATCAAGGTGCCTGGGCAAAGAAAGTGTGGGATGGACCGAGTCCACCTCTAACTTTTGAGGCAATGATAGATGGGCCTTGCCGTTATCACACAACAGACCCACGCAAGCCGGCCAATCATTCAACTCGGAATTGTAGCTGGCATCATCGCATCCAGGCAGAAGGTCAGAGAGGGCCACCTCAGAGAGGTGCTCCTAGACCGAATTTCAGGCCAAATACGCCTTTATCCGGAGCCAATGCAACCCCGGTGAACGAAGGAGCTCCAAGGCCGGCAGCCACAAAGCCGGTTAACCTGGTAAATATGGGAGGCAACAACAACAATGCTGGTCCGAGTCGGCAAGGTGGATACCCCGGAAATGATTACAAGGAGCTCATCAAAGTTATGTGGTTTTTGTGACCGAGCCAACTGACAAGAAAAGTCAGCTGCGAAGGGCGAAGGAGGTGAATGCAGTCACACCAGCAGTACCAAAATACCTGAACTGGTCCGAGCAGGAGATCACTGGAGCAGGGCTGATAATCCCAGGGTTATGCCAAGCCCAGGAAACTACGCACTGGTGGTGGATCCGACTTTGGTTGGACCAAAGATTAATGTGAAATTCACTCGAGTCTTGGTTGACAATGGCAGCGCTATAAACATCATGTATCGGGACACAATGGTCAAATTGGGTTATTCGCCGAATCAGTTGCAGCAGAGCAGTTGTACCTTCCATGGTATAGTACCCGGGGGTCTTGTTCCCCAATGGGTAAGATATGGGTAGATGTGCTATTTGGTACCAAGGACAATCACAGACTTGAGAGTCTAGAATTCGAGGTGGTAGACTTGGAGAGCCCATACCATGCTCTGCTCGGCAGGCCGGCATTAGCCAAGTTCATGATTTCCACTCATGTTGCTTACCTCAAAATGAAGATGCCTGGCCCGAATGGAATCATCACGTTGCGGGAGATTACAAGAAGGCCATACAGTGTGCTACGGTTGGTTCCACCTTAGCCGAGTCGTTGGTGATCCAAGCTGAGAAGAGCAAGATGCATGAAGTAGTAGCGATGGCGAAGTCAGCTCAGCTCGGCGTCCTGGCCATGACCAATCCGGATGCAGGTGCAACTTTTGAGGTGCCCAAGGAGACAAAGAGGATCCCCATTGACCCGGAGAATCCGGAGCGCATGGCCATCATTGGGCCGGATTGGGCGAGAAATAGGAAAGCGCGCTCTGTCACTTCCTCCGTGAGAATCGGGATATCTTTGCATGGTCGGCTAAGGACCTGCCTGGTGTTCCGAGGGAGTTGGCAGAGCACTCTTTATTTGTCAGGCCGGATGTGAAGCCGGTGAGGCAACCGACTCGTCGTCTTTCAGACGATCGAAGAAAAGTGGTGCTTGATGAGCTGGCTAAGCTACTTGCAGCCGGATTCATTATGGAGGTGTTGCATCCAGACTGGATATCCAATCCGGTTCTGGTAGAGAAGAAGAAGGACGAACCAGCGGTGGTCAAGGTGTGGCGTATGTGCATCGACTTCACCAACCTGAACAAGGCGTGCCCGAAGGATCCTTTCCTTTACCTCGGATTGATCAAGTGATCGATTCTACTGCTGGGTGTGAGTTGTTGTCTTTTATTGATGCGTACTCTGGTTTTCACCAGATACCACTGAACCCCAAAGATCAAATAAAGACTGCTTTTATTACCCCGTATGGGGCGTATTGCTATCGTGTCATGTGTTTCGGTTTGAGAAATGCCGGTGCAACTTATCAGAGATGTATGCAGAAATGCTTACATTCTCAAATGGGCAAAAATGTGCAAGTGTATGTCGATGATATTGTTATCAAAACTAAAGAAAAACGCACTCTCCTCGAGGATCTCGAGGAAACATTTGTGAACTTGAGAAAGTATCGGTTAAAATTGAATCCGGATAAATGCACCTTTGGTGTCCCGGCTGGAAAGTTGCTCGGCTTCCTTGTATCGAGCCGAGGTATTGAAGTAAATCCGGCTAAGATCCGAGCCATAGAAAACATGAAATTGCCTAAATGTCTAAAAGATGTACAAAATTTACCGGGTGTCTAGCCTCGCTGAGTCGGTTTGTGAGTCGGCTAGGAGAAAAAGCCTTACCCTTGTATCAATTGATGAAAAAGAGCACCGGGTTCACGTGGACCCCGCAGGCAGACTCGGCTTTCAATGAATTAAAAAAGATGTTGTCCACTGCACCAATTCTGGCATCACCTTTGCCGAATGAGCCAATGCTACTTTACATTGCGGCCACTAACCGGGTCGTAAGTGTGGTGATAGTGGTAGAGCGAGAAGAGGAGGGTAAATCCGTGCAGAGACCGGTGTACTATTTAAGCGAGGTGATCTCACCTCGAAGCAGAACTATCCTCACTACCAGAAGATGACATATGGGTATACCTGGCGGCCAAGAAGTTGAAACATTACTTCCAGGAGCACCCGATCACCGTAGTATGCGAAGCTCCAATCTCGGAGATCATTGGGTGCAAAGATGCGACTGGCCGAGTTGCCAAATGGGCAATAGAAGTGTCTCCTTACACCCCGCATTATGAAAGAAGAGATGCTATCAAGTCTCAGGCTTTACCGGATTTCCTTTGTGACTGGGCCGAGATGCAGTATGAGCCACCCAAGCCGATTACAATTACTGGAAGTTGCACTTTGATGGCTCCAAAACCAAAATCGGACTAGGTGCTGGGATAGTACTCACATCACCGAAGCAAGATCAGTTGCGATATGTGTTGCAGATTCATTTCTCAGCATCAAACAATGTGGCCGAATATGAGGCACTGATCCATGGGCTTAATGTGGCTAAGGACATCGGCATCCGCCGGATAGAATGTTTTGGTGATTCAGATTTAGTGGTGCAGCAATCTTCTGGAAATTGGGATGCCCTTGATGCCAATATGGCACTATATCGATTTCATGTCCAGAAAATTTCAGGATTTTTTGAAGGCTGCGAGTACAAGCACATACCCCGGCTGGAGAATGAAGCTGCTGATATCCTGTCAAAACTGGGTCGTCTAGGGATGCAATCCCACCCGGGATATCCTTGAATCACCTAAGGATCCCTTCAATCAAACCTTCACCTGATTCCGAGTCAATTTTTATCCCAAAGCAAGAATCTGAAGCTGTTCCTATGAATGTTGATGTCGGGTACATTTGGGAAGACCCGGGGACTGCATGGAGACTCGGGGACTGCGCACCGAGACTCGGGGATGATACCAAATCTTAGGGAAAGGGAAGAGAGGAAATGATGCTAACCGAATCTTAGGGAATGGGCAGAGACTGATAGAAGAGATAATGGCGGCCGAACCAGTGGAAATAGATGAGCACTTATTCCCTTTGCATCCAGTACCGGAATGGGCTGAAGAAATCATGAAGTTCATGTCGGAGGGGAGTTTGCCAAATGATGAAACCGAAGCTAGGCGAGTGCAGAGGAGGTCCAAGGGTTACACCATCATAAATAAGGAGTTATACAAAAGGAGTGCAACCGAGGTGCTACAACGTTGCGTGGAGCCAGCCGAGGGCAAGGAGATGCTCCTGGAGATACATCAAGGAGAATGTGGGCATCATTGCAGTACAAGAGCCCTGGTGGCTAAAGTATTCCGGCATGGGTTTTACTGGCCCACTGCTCATGCAGATGCAGAGGACATAGTCCGAAAATGTGAAGGATGCCAAAGGTTTGCCAAGCAGACACACCTACCCGCATCGGCGCTCAAAACAATTCCTATCACTTGGCCGTTTGCTGTGTGGTGTTTGGATATGGTGGGAGAATTCAAGCCGGCTAGGGGTAACATGACACATATGTTGGTGATGGTGGATAAGTTCACCAAGTGGATAGAGGTGAAACCGATCCGGAAAGTGGATGGTCATTCGGCTGTAACTTTCCTGAAAGAAATCATTTTGAGATACGGTTACCCCCATAGCATCATCTCGGATAATGGCACGAACTTTGCTGTGGGAGAGTTTGCCCGATTCTGCATGGATAAGGGGATCCGGTTAGACATAGCCTCAGTGGCACACCCAGAGTCCAATGGACAGGTGGAAAGATCAAATGCTTTGGTATTAGCTGGGATAAAAGCCCGGTTAATAGAACCACTGGTAAAGACTCCGGGGTGCTGGATAGATGAGATACCATCAGTACTATGGGGTTTAAGGACCACGCCGAATCGGTCAACTGGCTATACGCCATTTTTTCTGGTATATGGGGCAGAAGCAGTGCTACCCACTGACATAGAATATGATGCACCAAGGGTGACAATGTATACCGAAACCGAGGCAAAAGAAGCCCGGGAAGATGCAGTGGATCTGCTAGAGGAAGCAAGAGAATTGGCCCTATCCCGGACAGCATATACCAGCAGAGTCTCCGACGTTATCATAGTCGGAAAATCAGCCCTAGAGTGTTTCATGAGGGAGATCTAGTACTAAGGCTGGTGCAGCGCAGCAAAGGCCGACACAAGTTATCACCTCCATGGGAGGGACCATTCATTGTGAGCAAGGCTATGCACAATGACTCGTACTACCTTGTAGATGCACAGGAACCAAGGACGGATGGCCTGGACAGACCCGGACAAGAAACCAAGCGACCCTGGAATGTAGCTCTGCTTCGACCCTTTTACTCTTAAGGGGCGCAATGTATGTATCTCAGTTTATCATAAATGAAATTTCGGCAATCCGAGTCTGGACTCGGGGACTGCCTGTCTTATGCATGTGTTTTTTATTACTGTTTTGTCCATACCGTTCATGTGTCGGATTGCTTTGAACCTCGTCCCAAAATTCAAGTAATGTATGCTGTGTTGTTGATCTCGTGACTCGACTGACAAACACCAAAATGGTAGTCAAGAGCAGAGGTGGAGAATATGGGAAACATGAAAATGGACTCGGGGACTCGGTCCAAATCCGATTCGGCACATGTCGTTTACTAACCCCTGTTATTTTCTTTTTTGTTTATGTTAGATGATTCTAAACCACAACTCGCATGTTGCAAGTATTGTATGCTATGATTCCTATCTTGTGACTCGACTGTCGAACACCTAAAAGGTAGACAAGAGCAAAGATTCGGCAAAAATAGTAAACAAGAAAACAGACTCGGGGACTCGGTTTAAGATGATCCAACATAAACCTCGTCCGGATCACATTAAGCAAAATAAAAATAGTCTCGAAAGAGCTTAAATTGTATATTACATCTGCTCCCGGCATACCGGGGATTTAATGATTTTCATTAAGATAGTTCAGGAAGAAGGAGCCAAAGTTGCAGGAGACTCGGTTGCAGGGATGAGCTCGGATGATGGAGGAACCTCGGGTGAAAGAGGACCCTCACTTGCAGGAATGACCTTGGACGGCGAGCTTGAAGGCTGGGCAGATTCGGAAACATCCGGGTCAGCTGAAGAAGTGGCGGTCTTGTCTAAAGCTTGCTCTGAGGTCTTAGCCGAGTCAGTGGCTGGCATCTTGGATGTCTTGGCCAAGTCACAAGCTGCAGGTTGTTCGGCGGAGTTTGCCGAATCGCCAGATTCGTCCTCAGACTCGGCGTATTCGTCAAGGGAGGCATCATCCGATTCCTCTTCTTCAGATTCTTCCCCATCCGAGTAGACCGGAGCCTCCAGATCAAGATGCTTGGTGTTTGCAAATTCGGCCATAAAGTTGGCAGCTTCCTCGCGGATCTTGATCCGGTTTGGATCTGAAGCCCATGAAGAACCCTCGCGAAGGGAGCGCACTTTGGCGAGATCAATCAGCTCATACCAAGACATGATGAATAGCAAACCTGCGTCAGCACCAGCACGGGCGGACGAAGATCTCCACTGCTTTAACCGGGTCTCTGCCTGATCCAGGTCTTTGATTAGCTCGTCCGCAGACCGGCTTGCCGAGCTTCAGGAAACAAGACTCGGTGAGCTTTGAGACTTGCATTGAACAGAGTAGTGTGGGACTCCTTTAAAGGAGCAATCCGAGCTTTAAGTGCAGTGATGTGGTCTTCGATATCCCATGTCTCGAGCAGGGGAGCCCCAGTTAACTTAGCTCTCTCAGCTCGGGCATCTCTCACAGCTTTGGCGGCTTGAAACCGGATGCTGGTGAACTCTCCTACATATAGATGAGCTAACGCTGAGTTAGACGAGGGTGAACAAAGTTATGAGTCGGATAAGAGCAGAAGGGAAAAAGGAGATTCGGCAAACTTACGATCCATGTCTTCATTGAGGCTAGCAAGATCAGCAAGCCATTTCGCGCTGATCGCCTTGTGGGCAGCCAGATCATCTTTCGCCGCTTTAGCTTCGGCTTCAGCATCTGCAACGTGCGTTTGGATTTTCTTGTCCAATTCGGCCCGCTTCTCAATCCCGGCTTTGAAAGTATCTCGCTCCTTCTGGATCGAGTCTTTCTCCCTCTGCAGCGTGTCCCGGTCTTTTTTGACCTTCTCCTTCACTTTTTCAACCCGGTCAAGCTCCCGCAGGAGCCGAGTCACTTCTGACTTTTCCTCCGATAAAGCGCGCTTATGCTCTTGATCTTTCTTTTTCATCTCCTCACTTTGCGCATCAAAGGAAGCTTGGAGGGCCTGGTGCTGCAAGACTAGCTGCTTAAAGAGCCGGCTGCGAGCAGTGGTGATTTCCTGAAAGAAAAAGGGTTAATGGCGTAAAAAGAATCTCGGGGACTGGAGGCCCGAGATTAATAAAAAAGAAAGCTGACCGAATCAATTGGAAAAGAGACTCGGGGACTGGGAGTCCCACGATTTTTTCAGCGGACAAAACTTATGATCAAATGTTAGAGATTCAAGCCGAATGCCTTTCTTACTCTGAGGAGTATCAGTCATTCGACCCGAATCTCGGGGACTGGGGATAGTGTAGATTGATCATGGTGAAATAAAAGCAAGATTCGGCAAAGTTACCTCGAGACCCGGTTAGCGTCACGACCGAGGCCTGTACAGAATGTAGAGATTGAAACACCCGGCTAGGACCAGCCGGATGTGGCGACGCTGAAGTGATCGAACCTTCCGCAAGGTCCGCAGCATTCCAAGCTTTAACAAATTCCTCTGCGGAGCCGAGTTTGTCGCCGCCCGGAGTGCGGAGATTCGGCAAGACCTGGCCACTAAGGCGGGCGCGAGTGATCGCCTCAGAGAGTTGATCATGCACCCGAGTTGCTGATGGAGCGGCAGAAACCGGCTTGCTAGCAACCATCTGCTTATCCGAGGTCGTTGGAGTTGTGCCAAAGGAGACCTGAGTCGGCTTAGGTAGAGGCGATGCGCCCGGGGGCTTGGCTGGAGCTGGCTGTTTCGGTTGGTTCTGCGACACTTGCTGTGCTGGTTTAGATACTTCCTGTTGCTGCTTCTGCTGTTTCTCAAGAGGTTGCTGCTGCTGCTTCTTCTTCTGCTGCTCTTGAGCCTTGGTGGTAGGGCGAGGATCGGGTTAGTCAAAGACTTAGCCGAAGTCTTAGCTTTCTCCTTCTCCAACTCCTTCAGAGGGCGAGGCCAAGTTGAATCTCGGGTGGGACCCGAGATTTCCTCTTTCTCCAAGTCAATAACCGACTCTGGAGCGAGAGTTGGCGGAGGAGTCTTGGCGGTTGTGGCACGCGCGGGAGAAGGGACAGCCTTTTCAGGGATTGGCTCTCCGTGGCCGTATTCAGTGGAGGAATGGGAGAAAGAATGGATGAATGAGTTTGCTCGGTGACGATGACGTCACTACATAGAGTAAGGTAAACAGTTAATTCGGATAACGGTGACTCGGTTAATAAAAGAAGAAAGCAAATGAGCTTGGCATTACCCCTTGGTAGTAGGCATGGCCTTTAGCCGATTCGGTTTGGAGACAGTTTTCTTCATTTTCTTGGCTGGAGGGGCATCTGATCCGGACGCGTCAGGGCGTTTCCGAGATGTCCCTTGAGTATCCGGTTTGGCTGGAACACAAGGTTGTGACCATGAAATCGGAATGGCATCAATAGGATCTAGGATCCAGCAATCATCATCTTCATCCTCGGAAAGGTTGTAAATAGTCGGTTGCTTACCCTTGCGAATGGGCTTGGCGCGCGGAATCGGCAAATAATCGTCCGTATCCGCATCCTCTTCGCCCTCGCGCAGCGGGCTGCGATCCCGTGCCCACACCTTGGTGGAGAGATCTCCATCTTCGGTGATCTGGCGGTCGAACAGCTGCAGTAGAGTCAAGGCAAGTCCGGATTAGTCCAATGGCATTTCGGTGGGGTATGGATTAATCCGGGAATGATGAACTAACCTGTGGTGGAAGTGCGTCTCGGTGGAATGGCTCCACGCCCCACTTCCACTTATCCGACATCTCGGTGTAGGCAATGGCATTTACCCGTCTCTTGACGGAAGCTCTGGTGAGATCATGTTTGCTGATCCGGATAGGATCTAGCAGACCGCTCATATGGCAAATCTTGTGCTGACGTTGTTGTAAAGGACTGACCCGGCGAGAGACGAAGGCTCGGAGGAGGTCGTCCGAGAGCAGGCCCTTCTCCAGAAAATCCTCTAGAGTTTGGTGTATGACTTGAAGCTCCGCAAGAGTGTCAGCCGGATCATATCTGAAATTTAATTCGGCTGTGGGGGGCTCGATCTTGAACTCGGGCAAGTTGAGGGCATCATGGCCTTCAACGCTCTTCACGTAGAAGAAGGACCTTTGCCATTTCTTGCAAGTATCCAGGCCAGTGATTCGGGGAAAGATGGAGCCCGTCCTCGGGGTAATGCTGGACGAACCACAGGCGGTCATCACCTTCGGGTCACTACCCGGGATCGTATGTTTCCGGAGATGGAAGTACTTCGCCCAGGTTTCGACAGTCGGCCAGAGACCGAGATATCCCTCCATAAAGGAGGTAAAAGCAGACAGGGAAACAAAGGAGTTAGCCGGGAGGTGGTGAGGCTGCAGGCCGAAGAAGTCTAGGAATCTCCGGAAGAAGTCACTCGCCGGGAGTCCGAATCCGCGCTCGAAGTGCGCCAGAAATACAACACGTTCACCCGGTTGGACGACCGGTTCGAGTTCCTTCCCCGGTTTTCGGCATATAACATTAGGTGTTATACGCCGGGTGCTCCGCAGCCATTCCAGTCATCGTTGGTAACATCGGAACCCTCCCAACTGCCGGGGGCAGCTTCGACATATCCGAATCAGTCCTGCAAAAGGTCGGACATAGCCGAGTTAGAAGATGTGGAATCTCAAATCTAGAACAAGTCGGATAATGGTGTAACCGAATCAGCTGTTAAGGGATTCGGTGAAGGCAATCCCGGATAAAGTGGTTTAGTTACTGCGGAAAAGTAATTCGGCTAGTAACTACAAACACCTTTCTGTAAGATCTAGGGTTACGCAAGATCTACCGCAGCAGTAAAATAGAGAAGAAATCCCGAGTAAAAATATGTTGGGACTGTTCAAGCAGTGGCAAGCCAAACTGGGGCAATCTAGTGCAAAACCTAGAAAGGAGATCTAGGGAATGCACTAAGGCGTGACAGTGAACTCGTGCGCGAGTGAATCTGCAAGAAGCAGGCGCAAGTTCCCATCGGAGTATGAACTCGCGCGAGGTCGCCATGGCCGGAAGAGGAGGAACTTACGGTTGTGATGCGACGAGGAAGAAGCGCGGTGGAGAAACGGCGGCGCAGGGCGCGATGTGCGGCTCCGGCGAGTTTTCTCCGGCGTTGTTGGTGTCTCCGGCGCAGCAAGGTCGCGAGGGCGAGGTCGCACCGGCGGCAATGGTGTAGATGGAGGTTTCGAAGTGGAAGTGCGAGGAAGAAGAAGAGGAATCCCGCACCCCTATATATAGCCGCTCGCTGGTAACGGGCGCACTACCGCGCGGTTTTCGGGGTGTGGCCGGATCAAGTGTGCACCGAACTTTGCGGTCGCAGCTGTGGCTGTGTATTTCAAGCACACGGTGGGTCACAGAATTAGAAGCGGTTCTGTGGATCGGGTGTGCCGGTTAGCGAAGAAATCGAGGAGACGCGGTCATTTAGTCAAATGCACTCAAGTACCTGGTGGATCCGGATAATGTGCTGTCAGTGGCATGTCAAATCAAAGACCCGGATTACGGGGCCTCTGTGCAGAGATTCTCTGCCAAGTGTCCCGGGAAATCCTGAGACAAGATTGTGTAGTATGGAATTCGGTTAATGGTGTTTGTTTTTTAAACCTGCTACGGCCCTCCATCCGAGGCTGTAGGACCGCACCAGCTTCGGGGACTACTGTCGGGGGGCTGCCCCCGGGTAGGGCATAGAAGTGGAAAGGAAACTCAAGCCGGGTCACTCAAGCCGGGTCTCTTCGACCGGATCGGTTGAGAGAGTCGGTCAATACTCACTCTTGTTCAAATGCAGGGAGACGCCAGAGGGATCAGGCAAAGTCTAGCCGGATCAGAGGAAGAGGTCCGACTCGGCTAGCCGGGTTGCCTGAAAGAGATCCGGCTCGGATAGCCGGGTTGCCTGAAGAATCCGGATTACCTGCGATGTCGGATAATGCACAAAGACCGAGTAATGTCAGTAAGTTCACGAGTCCTGCAGGCCTCCTGCCCGAGGCTCGGAAGACAGCCAGGTCGAGCCACGGGTTTTCCGGGTCACAAGGCCCTAGGCGCTGACTTGGCTAATTCGGGAAAGGGCGGTGGCCTAGGCTCTGATCGGCTACGCTGGCTTAAGCTCAAAGAGGAAAAGATAGACCCGCCGTTGAACTGACGATGAGCTGGACTGAGTGACAGTAGCCAGGGCTTGTCCTGTTCCTCTTGTCCATGCCATTATCATCTCCGGCCAGGGGCAAAAAGGTAATCCGGTTAGTGTATAAGTAGACCAGCACATCCTCCAGTGCGGGGACGAACCCTAGAGCTCATTTTCCCCCCTCGGTAGCTTCTTCTTCATCGTGAGCTCTCACCATTGTTGCTTCATACAGCTCAAGGAGCGCACTGTACTTGTCACTATTGAGATATAAGAGAGTAGGCTAGTGCTGCAGTAGGGGTGTTACCTCCACAAGAGGGCCCCGAAGCAGGGTACATCGTGGTGTGCTTTGTGTTCTTGCTTTCTTTGTTTCTTGTTCATGTTCTTGCGGTTTCTTGTGTGTTCTTGCTTGTGCACTTCTTGAGTGCATAAACCCTCCCCGGTTCCCCCAACGCACTTTCGGCCCCATCTTAGCCATACCTATGGTATCTGCCGTGATCCCACCACGACAAGGCTAATGTACAAATTCTTCTTCACTTCACCATATAATCTCCTCATATGCTTATAAGCTTTTGAATGAAGGTTTTGCTCAAAAGGAACATCAATTTTTTTTCCAAAAAGGGAGAACCCAACCTCTGCATCGAAATGCATATGGCCGCAAAGGAACATCGACTTATAATAAGAAGGCAACCTATTTTTTTAATTTTATATGATCAATATATTGGGTATAAATCTTGATTTGGCATCTAATGCACTTCACACACAGGTGAATTGTCTACAGATGGTTTTAAATGTACACGTTAACCAACTAAGACATATAGATCTGATCTTTCGAGTGTGCAATTTAGGATTAAATGATCCTATCTCTACTAGTGTGTACAAAATACCGGGTGTGGCCTCGCGAGAACGTATCCAGTGAAACGATGTAATTTATGCACCAGCTGCACCCGCAGAACGTCGGCCTTCGGATTAGAAATAGATGGACGGGAAAAAAGCCCGACCCCCGCGTCGCTCCTCCGAGCGACTAGGGGGAAACCCTAGCGCGCGCCGCCGTCAGCTCCCCGCCCGCCTCCTCTCCTCCGCCGCTGCCGCTGGCCTCGCCGCGGTGGCGGCGGCTCCCGCCCCCAAAAATGGTGGCTGGGAGGGATCCTGCGGTGGACGCGTGAGCTCTTCCGCGTCTCGCCTCCGCCGGTTGCTGGGCATCGGTGCCTGATGGCGTCCGGCGCGCTGTGGCGGCCATGGACGGTGA
The DNA here is from genome assembly GCA_947311845.1 of Poa pratensis. Classification (NCBI taxonomy): domain Eukaryota; kingdom Viridiplantae; phylum Streptophyta; class Magnoliopsida; order Poales; family Poaceae; genus Poa; species Poa pratensis. Next base: position 44,058,305 of record CAMZMU010000027.1, on the reverse strand, counting down.
GGCCTGTGGCTACGGTGGTTCCCCGGCGGCGGTGGCTCCACGACGCGGCAGGTGACGGCAGTGGCCCCTGGGCCCGATCTGGGCCCAGATGGGCTTGGCGGGCCGCTGCCGTGCACGGTGCTGCGCGCAGGTCTCTGTGGTCTGGCTTGGCGACGCTGCTTCTTCCTTCTGCACGCTGGCCGGTTGGGCATCCTGGACGCAGGCCGGCGTCCCATCTTCTTCAGCGCTTGGGAGCGTTGGATTCTCCCCTGGCAGCCGCGCGGTAGCATGCGGGGGGCATGTCGGTATGTGCTGCAGGTCTGCTGCCCGGAACCATGGTGGTTCTGACCTCGGGCAGCGCTCCGCCGCCTCTGTCAGCATGGTGCTTGGCGGGTTGCGGTGGCTGGCGCTGCGTCCGGCGGCCCTGGAGGGTCTGATGCTTGTGTTGATGTTCTGGCTGCTGGTGGTCTCCATGAGGTTTGGTTGGCTGCGGATGTTGCCGGTGGTGATCAACTGCCTCTCCTGTAGGGACTTGCTCAAACTCCGGGTGAGAACCCTGCATCAACTTTGTTGTTGCCGGCGGCATCGGTGTCTTTGACACCGTTTCCTCGTTGGAGGTGCCGTTATGGAGCTCGAGCGCCTACAGTACTTTGGTGGCCTCCGGGTGAAAACCTTGATCCCGGCTTGCCGGGTCAGATGACGGTGTTGTGCCTTCGACAACACAGCCTCAGTGGGGGCGTCGTCTTGGAGACCCTAAGTAGGGCTTTTGTTGCTGCGTGTGCTTGAGGTGCTGCGTTTTTGGTGGTGGTTGTGCGGCTAGCTTGGGCCGATGGTGGCGTGTTTTCTCTCTTCGGCGGGACTTCGCGCGGTCTCGGCCACTTCGATGTGCTCACCCAAGACTCTCAGTGGTTGCTGTTGCGGCGTGGGAGCTTGTGCTCTTGGTGGCGTCTCGGCTCGCCTTTGCTCAATGATGACACAATGTATGTCTCCCCCACCAGCTTTTCGACTCGACCTTTGTGGCGGAGCTCCCTATCTAGGTTAGTGCTAGGTGCTAGGCTTGTCACTCGCCAATGATGGTGGCGGTGCTCCTCAGTTGTTCCGTGTGGTTCGAGTCACATGCCGGTGCGGTGTGTGAGGCTGATTGCCGAGTCTTGGCATTGTGATCCTTTGACTACACCCCTTACCTCTTGTAACTCTCTTGGCGGCTCTTGTTGTCTCTCTTCTAGTTGATGTTTTTTCTTGTATTTCTAGTGTCTTCTCTTCTCCTGTATCCCCCCGTAATTTCTCATCTGTTGTAAGAACATGGCCCGCCGCTCTTTTTGAATGAATGACACAAGCGGTGGGGATTTTCCCCCGTTATTCTCGAAAAAAAGAAATAGATGGACAAGATCCTGTTCGTAGGTGGACCAGTGGTACATTTTACAAAAGAGACCTTGTAGACTCACTGAATTCAGCTAACTCGGCGAACAGATCTCGATCTTTTCCAAACCGGTCTCTCTCTCGAGTCTCGACGTCGTCTGTACCAGGCGGAGAGCTTTTCCCAAAAGGGAGCTAGGGTTAGGCACCCTCCACATGCTCTCCCTTTCCTGTACCAATCGAGATCCTCCCTCTCTCGTACCGATGCTCGAATTTGTCTTTAGCAGCGTCCGCTCGTCATCAGTACGTCAATTACCGCCGCCGGCGGAACTGCAGCAGCTCATGAACCGGCCATCTTGAACAGCTAAAGGATCCATGGGGTAGGCTTCTTTCTTTATCCATGTGGTAACTGGTAAGGTTTTATTTTTGTTTTTACAATAATTTGTCACACTTTTTCCTCAATTCTTTCAAATCTGGGAGATAGGCATGACCAAATATTTTCCAAACTGAACTTCATGAAATCAGTACTAGTTGTTCATATCCTTATCTTAATTTGCTACAATCCTGGTGGAAAATCTCGTAATTTTAACACCTTTGATGTGCATAGGTAATAACCTTGATGAGTGAATTTCAAATAGTAAGGTTCAAGAGAAGCTTCAGTGATGGTATCAAGTGATAGCCATAGTGTCTCTTCTGCTTATGTACCTATAAAACTAACTGATTGTTCATGTTTTCAAGATCCTCTCTGCATGTTCAGCTGCAAGCTCCTCTAGTAAATGTTTATTTGCTATTGAAGCTAGTGTTTGATTTGTATCTTTTTATCTTTGTACCAACTTATTGTTCATGAAACTGAATGTTTGTTCATGTTTTGAAGATCTTCTCTGTATGTTCGGTTGCAGGTTTCGCTCTAGAAGGGTTTGGCGAGTTCTGGTCATCATGCTTTCCTGAGCTAAGGAAGTTTCACCCTTGCAATGTTCACAATGTGACCGGGGAGTTGTGGCCGCTCATCCTCCGACTGCTGACCGTGGTAGAGTTTGGCGGCGTTGAGCACACACACTGGTTTTCATCTGGTCCAGCAAGTTCATCTGAATTTTCTAACGGACGATGTCCGACGGTTGTCTGTCTACTGGCACATCATATAAAAGATTGAGTTCTCTTTGCCTGATGCTTGCAGTTCCTTGAGACATGGTCTGCAGCTGACCAACCAGATGTTTGTCTCGACATCCCAGATTCAAATAACCCATCCATGTTAGCAAGATAGGTAGGGACACATTTGAGTTTTTGTTCTGAAATTTTAACCTAACTAGCTAGCTCTACAGCTCGCAAATTACATAAATTGCATGTTACATATTTTTTCATGTTCACTTTTGCATGTGTGCAGGATTTCATAGAACACATACCATGTGACCATGTCTTTGCAACATCAGGAAACTATCCTTTGTACTAAGCCATGACGACTCTTTGAAGTCGATTGGGAGAGCTGCCGGTGGTCAAGTCATTAAGCCAAGAAAAATCTTCTGAATGCTTTGCTCTACAATGCATTTTTTGTTCCAAAGTGATAAGGATGTGGAGGATAATTGCACATAGAAGAGTTGGACGATGCCAAATTAGAGATCACAGTGGGTATTCTATTTGAGAGAGTTGTATATGAAAAAGTTTATATATATATGTATGAACAATGTACAGAAGTTAACTGTGACCTTGTTTCCTATATTTGTTTTTTCACCAAACAGCGTATTTACATATGTTCTTCTCATTTCTATGTAGTTCATCATATATATCAAGAGTTCGAGACATAACAATGATGAAGGAATTGGAGCCTTTCTGGCATAAGTTTTTCTCAAATCAACTTGTGCAAGCAATCCAAAATGGTGTAAGATTTTTTTATGTGATTGTTGGATGATATTAGTCCTAATCCCTCGAGAAATTGATTGAACTAAAATGATTTTATTTGAGTCTGAATTAAAGTATTTCAGTACATATCAAAGCATAACTGCAACTTCTCCGGTGGTTATCGTCGCGTCGCGTGAAACTTGAGCTAATCGGTTCACTCAAGATTTTTGTAGGCCGAGACTGGACGCACTTTGGTGCGCCTATTGATGTGTGATAGTTGACGTCGTACAAATAAGCATGTGCATTTTGTTTTGTGGGTTAAGCATATCACAGCTTAGATTTGTCCTGTGCAAGCATTGTTCACAAGTTCAATCAAAGAAATATATTATCTGGGACATTATTTGTGTCAGTTAGATACATTCATACCTCTCCAGTACTACAGTATGCATTGAGATTTCCAAATTTCAGACAAGCAGCGACTATTTTCCACTGGAACAAACAAAGGCCAGGAATGCCAGAGAAACACAAAGCGGGACAGAATGGATTGCTTTACATTATACCAAGTTCACACAAAATGAATTAAAGATATTCTAACATCAAGTAGAGCCCAGGAAATACAGTACGAGTTCATGTTCATGATCATCACTGGAACACTAAGAAACTAAGCTAGTCTTGGAAGTTGCCAGGTCTGTAGGTTCCCGACTCAATTTTTCACTCTTACGAACGTTACTTAAGAGATAGCAGAGGTACATGGAAATTGTATACAAATGAAAGACCATAACAGAGATCACATCCTCTCATCTATTCTCCACTCAGTCAAAATCGGTGATAAAATAACACCATTATATCCGCATCTCTCTTGAATTAATTAGGAGCTCGTATTATTCCATTTTCCAAGTGCCACAGTTTGAAACAAAATTGGGGAAATTGACGAATCGGAACCAAATAAGATCTGGCACATGGGTAAGAGAAGAATTAATTAAAAAAATGCTCACACCCCAGATACTTAAGCTGCGAAGGATGATGGACAGTTTCCTGCCGTCGCGCCAATCTGCCCGCTTCCCGGAGCTACGGCTCGGCGTCGCTATAGACTCAATCGCGGGGCGCGCCGCTGCTGTAGGTGATTTGGATGCTGGGCACTGGTGCTTCTTTGCCGTTGTAAGAGAGAGGTACAATACAAGAGAGGGAGAGGGACAGAGGCGATTCCCCAATTTTTCCTTAGCCATAGCCTGCTTTGTGCCTGGGGCAGTGCTACTGCTATAGGTTGGAGCTTCAGTGCAGGTGAGAGTGAGGTACAGGGAGAGCCGGAGAGGGGAGAGAGACGAACTGGGTTCACGGAGGTCGATTTCCTCGATTCAAAAACATTTAAAGGTCTTTTTTGTAAATGTACCATGAGTCCTTCTCCTAGATGGATCCTGTCCCTCACTTTCCAATCCAACAGCTCATGTGCGATGGTTTCAGCTGGTGCACGAGTTCTGTGGTTTCACTGGATACGTTCTCGTGGCCTCTGGTGGTGGTAGTTCCTCCTGCTTCGTTGATCAGTTCAGCGTTTTTCCTTTATTTTTATTTTTATTTGGTGTGTGCATTCTTAATGTCTCAACTAGCTCTTAACATGATGTTGTTACACAGGTTGGGTGTAGTTGATATCTGTTTGGTATCAATATATTCGCTTAATTGAAAAAAGATTCGCTAAAGAATGTGTCTAGCTAGGTAGCTGGATGTTCTTTCAAAACCAACAAATAATGTTTTTTCTTTCATTTATGTCATAGTATCATAAAAGCAACGAGTGACTTGTAAAGTGTTATCTTCACTAGTAGAAATATTAGAAAGGAAATCAATGTAAAGTTGGAACTTGGGAGGTCCATTCGCCTTTCACTTTCTCACATGCTCTCTTTTCCCTCATGCACACATGATTCCCCATGGACGATCCAGCGGCAAAGCTATCATACTACGCACACAATGTTAGCGAAAGCCATTAGGCAATATCATAAACCAGTGATGTTTAACACTTCACAAAAGCCATCTTTCCCTTTGTCCCCAAAAGCCAAATTTGCACACACACTGTTCTTCTTTCAAGCACCTTTCTTCCTGCTAACCACAAACCATACAACATCAGACCATGACCATTCCTTAATCACTGTCTTCCTCCTGCCTGCCATAGTGCCATGCCAATGGATCGCATGCTTCTCACCGTCTTCCTCGTCCTCTCCTCGATCTACACATTATCATCTGCTTCCACCGATACCGACGACGCGGGAGCGCTCCTCCGCTTCAAGGCGTCCATCAGCAAGGACCCTAGAAGCGTTCTGTCGTCTTGGCAGCTGCAGCAAAGGACGTCTGATGGTGGTGGCAATGCCACGTGGTGCATGTGGTACGGGGTCACGTGCGACGGCAAGGGGCGGGTTGAGCGGCTCGACCTCGCCGGCTGCGGCCTCTCCGGGCACGGTTCGTTCGCGGCGCTCGGTTCCATGGACGTGCTACGCTACCTCAACCTCTCCGGCAACGCTGGGCTTCGTGCCGATGCCGCCGGCGACCTTCCCAAGTTGCCGCGCGCGCTTTGGACGCTCGACCTCTCCGACGGCGGCTTCGCCGGCACCTTCCCAGCTGATATGCAGCTGGCGCACTACTACCCCAACCTCACCGACGTCCGCCTCGCGCGGAACAACATCACCGGCGAGCTCCCCGGTCGGCTCCTGTCGTCGAGCGCCATACAGTGGTTCGACGTTGCAGCGAACAACCTGTCTGGCGACATCGCCGGCGCGTCGTTCCCCGAGACGCTTGTCCTGCTCGACCTTTCCGCCAACCATTTCACCGGCGCCATCGCGCCGTCGCTTTCCAGCTGCACGGGCCTCAAGACCCTCAACCTGTCGTACAATGCCATCGCTGGCACGATACCGGATTGGATGGGCGACATCGCTGGCCTCGAGTTGCTCGACGTCTCATCGAACCGCCTCACCGGCGCCATTCCTCGCAGCCTCGTGGCGTGCTCGTCGCTGCGTATGCTCGTACTCTCGAGTAACAACATTTCTGGCTCGATCCCGGAGTCTCTGTCTTCTTGCCACGCTCTCCGTTTGCTCGACGTCTCCAACAACAACGTCTCCGGCGCCATCCCGGCCGCCGTGCTCGGGAACCTCACCTCTCTGGAGACCCTGCTTCTCAGCAATAACTTCATATCGGGGCCGCTCCCGAGCACCATCTCCGCCTGCCAAAACCTCAGGGTCGCCGACCTCAGCAGCAACAAAATCACCAGCTCCCTGCCGACCGAGCTCTGCATTCCAGGCGGGGCGCTGGAGGAGCTCCGGATGCCGGACAACCTCCTCACCGGCTCGATTCCTCCCGGCCTGGCCAACTGCTCGAAGCTGCGGGTGATCGACTTCAGCATCAACTACCTGAGCGGCTCGATCCCGCCAGAGCTCGGGCAGCTCCGGGCCCTGGAGCAGTTCATGACGTGGCTCAACAGCCTGGACGGCCGGATTCCGGCAGAGCTTGGGCAATGCCGGAGCCTCCGCACGCTCATCCTCAACAACAACTTCATCAGCGGCGACATCCCCGTCGAGCTCTTCAACTGCACCGGCCTCGAGTGGATCTCGCTCACGAGCAACAGGATCAGCGGCACGATCCGGCCGGAGTTCGGCCGACTGTCCCGGCTCGCCGTGCTGCAGCTGGCCAACAACAGCCTCGCTGGCGCCATCCCCAAGGAGCTCGGAAACTGCAGTAGCCTCATGTGGCTTGACCTGAACAGCAACAAGCTCACCGGCGAGATCCCTCACCGTCTTGGACGGCAGCTCGGAGCGACGCCGCTGAGCGGCATCCTGTCCGGCAACACGCTGGCGTTCGTCCGCAACGCGGGAAACGCGTGCAAGGGCGTAGGCGGGCTGCTGGAATTCGCCGGCATCCGGCCTGAGCGGCTGCTTCAGGTGCCCACCCTCAGGAGCTGCGACTTCACGCGGCTCTACTCCGGCGCGGCGGTGAGCGGATGGACACGATACCAGACGCTGGAGTACCTGGACCTCTCGTACAATGCCCTCGTCGGCGCCATCCCGAGGAGTTCGGCGACATGGTTCTGCTCCAGGTGCTCTACCTGGCAAGGAACAACCTCAGCGGCGAGATCCCGTCGTCGCTCGGCCGGCTCCACGATCTCGGTGTATTCGACGTGTCGCACAACCGGCTGCAGGGAGGTATCCCTGAATCATTCTCCAACCTCTCCTTCCTCGTGCAGATAGACGTCTCTGACAACGACCTCACTGGGGAGATACCGCAGCGTGGGCAGCTCAGCACGCTGCCGGCGAGCCAGTACGCCGATAATCCTGGCCTATGCGGCATGCCCCTGAATTCTTGTAGCGACCGGCTGCCGAGGGCAAGCATGTCCGGCCTCACAGCGACCGCTGCACCGGATGGTAATAGCAACAGTAAGTGGCCTCTGCCGAGGTCGGCATGGGCCAACGGCCTGATCCTGGCCGTGCTGGTCACCGCCGGGCTGGCGTGTGCCGTGTCGATCTGGACGGTGGTGGTGCGCGCGCGGCGGCGGGAGTTGCGGGAGGCGTGGATGCTGAGCAGCCTGCAGGACGGTACGCGGACGGCGACGACGTGGAAGCTGGGCAAGGCGGAGAAGGAGGCCCTGAGCATCAACGTGGCAACCTTCCAGCGGCAGCTCCGGAAGCTCACCTTCACGCAGCTGATCGAAGCAACCAATGGCTTCTCGGCCGCCAGCTTGATCGGCTCAGGTGGGTTCGGCGAGGTGTTCAAGGCGACGCTCAAGGACGGCTCCGTCGTTGCCATCAAGAAGCTGATCCCGCTCAGCCACCAGGGCGACCGCGAGTTCATGGCAGAGATGGAGACGCTGGGCAAGATCAAGCACCGGAACCTCGTGCCCCTGCTCGGCTACTCGAAGGTCGGCGAGGAGCGGCTGCTCGTCTACGAGTACATGACTCACGGAAGCCTCGAGGACATGCTCCACGTCTACCACCCCGCCGACGGTGGCATGCTGGCGGCGCCCTTGTCTTGGGAACAGAGAAAGAAGATCGCGCGCGGGGCGGCCAAGGGCCTCTGCTTTCTGCACCACAACTGCATCCCGCACATCATCCACCGGGACATGAAGTCAAGCAACGTGCTCCTCGACAACGACATGGAGGCCCGCGTCGCCGACTTCGGCATGGCCAGGCTCATCAGCGCGCTCGACACCCACCTCAGCGTTAGCACCCTCGCCGGGACACCCGGGTACGTGCCGCCAGAGTATTACCAGAGCTTCCGGTGCACTGCCAAGGGCGACGTGTATTCTCTCGGCGTCGTACTTCTGGAGCTGCTCACCGGGCGGAGGCCCACCGACAAGGAGGACTTCGGCGACACCAACCTCGTCGGCTGGGTAAAGATGAAGGTCATGGAAGGCACCGGGAAAGACGTCGTGGACCCAGAGCTGCTGAAAGCTGCTGCCGGCGATGACGAGATGGAGATGATGAGTTTCCTGGAGATGGTACTGCAGTGTGTGAATGACTTCCCATCGAAGCGGCCCAATATGCTGCAGGTCGTGGCAGTGCTCAGGGAGCTCGACGTGCTGCCGCCGCCATTACCAGGGAATGGCCATGACGCATAACAAAGAGATGGGCTGATGGTTTCGTGCTAATTTGCCGCTCATATACTATCTAATATCTATGTAATGATATGTAAACAAAGGTACTTATTTAGTGCTTCACTATGCCAACTAATACAATGTTTTCTGCCCTGAGATTTACTGAGTATCACACTGATGTTGCACATCGGCTCTGTTCCATGAGTTTTAATTGTGAACAAATAATGTCTAAACACCATTTTGGCCCGCTTTAGGAACAAAACCTAACGGCTAGGGAAATATAAGAAGCAATCCTCTTACAAAACAAGTCAAATATATACCTCTTATAAAGCAAAATCCCACTAAGTGTATTATTATTTTTTCTATCTCAACATGCAAGCTATACACATCACACACTATTTTGGCCAATCAGTTGTCCATGTCATCCCCACTAACAATTATTGTTTTTCAGCCATATAATTGTCCACGTCAATAATATTTAGTACTCAAATATTCATCAATTTCAAATGAATCAAATTTAGTATATCTCGAGTATTGTGTTCAACTGAATCTTGACAATTGGATATTTCATGTGTTTTATATCTATTCCATTTAAATAATAATTTTGTAAAGAGATTCCAGCCGCAACGCGCGGGGTATTCTTCTAGTAAAACTGACAACCGAGAAAGCGACGAAATGCCTCCAACTCAGAAGTCAAACCACATACCATGAGTAGCCACACCCAAATAAGAGGAGAAAAATCCTATGTGACCCATGTTGTAGGCTTCTGATCGCTTATTCTCAAATTATTTCTAAACCCCTCTAGTTACCAATTATTTCTAAACCCCTTCCTTCTTCTGCGATCAAAGAATCTGCAACAATCTTGTCCACTGCAGTGCATGTTGTTATAATAGGTATATGAGACGAGTACGTCTACAACAATATATCGGCAACAACTCCAGTCAACAACGTCTGCGTCGTCACTTGCGTCCACGCTCTCTCGCTGTGACTACGGGAGGGAAGAGAGGAGAAACCATCAGAGACACAATTTATGATGACGGAGGGGAGAAGCCGATGGAAGCGCAAGACTTCAATTGCAGTCGCAATTGTTCGCTTCACTCCAGCTACAGCTGAGGGGGAATGTTAGAATAGGTATATGATACGAGTTGGAAATAGATTAGGATACCTACACCTCCTTGTACTCTAAGTGTATCTCCCTCCTTGTACCTCTTTATATACCCCACGAGGGTCACCTTAATACAACGACAAAGATTACGGTTTCATATTTTCTACACATGTATCAACCCTCATAGAGAGTAGCTTGGTACAGCCGGCGTGGGAAAGCAGATGGCCGGTGCCACAAGTGAGGGTGTTTGAGTAGGGTCGTCGCGGTCTGTGGACAATGGGGGAGAGCATCTACTAGCACCGGTGGTTGAGCGACATGGAGATCAGAACAATTGCGATGGCGGTGGCGGCGGCGAGGAGCGACATCCGAAAAGGTTGTTGTTGTGGATCCCTAGAGAAAGGCAAATGAAAGGTAGAAAGTAGGAACAAGAGGACACATGCTCAGTGCATCGCCCGACAATGTGTTGTGTTGTCTTTTTCTTTTTGAGAATTATGCTTACTATCGTCAAAGGCTCAACCTCACATTCCGCGAGCCTAAATTGCAATTATGTTCTTGTCCAGTTTTGAAATCCCACCGATTCTCAACATGATCATGCCTTCAATGGTGAGAGCAAAATGGGAATGATGGGCATTCCTATTTTCGGTTTCTGGTGCTCCTATACATTACCCCCACAGCGGCGCAGAGGCATTACACCTCATGTGCATCATGTGTCGCTTCATAAGAGCCCAATAAAAATGCACTTTCTTTTAAAGCTAAATATTTTTAAAGTATGAACATTTTTTAATCTGAACAAAAAGTATGAATATGAAAAAAAATCAAAAATATATTGTTTACAATTCTTATAATTTGCACAATCTTCAAATCTGCACAATTTTAAATTTGAATATTTTCTGAATTTTATTAATAAAATTTGAAACTAAATATTTTGAAATATCAAAAAATTTAATTCTAAATATGAATGATTTTAAACATTTTTTAAATATGAATATTTATCATAATTAAAATTTTCATGTATCATAAAATATGAAAATATAAAAACAAAAACATAAAAGAAAAGGAAGGAAAAAAAAGAAAAGGGAAGAATACAGAAAAAACAATAGCTGAAATGGAAGCCGTCGTAACGGGCTGGCCCAGCAAGGCCGCGCTTCAGGCGGCGCCGCGGGCGATATGTAAATTTATCCTATTGTCCGATTGTTGCGTGCACTAGTGGCGCCCACTACCCAATTCAACTGAGCCAGCCCAATTAGTGTTAGTGCAAGGCAATGCTCCGATCAGTTCATAGATGGAAAATCGGGGAGCTCCTTTGCTGGCAAACCTTATTCATCGACCAGGTTGACGATAAAATGTTGTCGCACAGCCCAGATGGGCCGACCCAACATGCGGAACGCAACTGATTGCCCCTCTGTTGTTTATGGGACGGCCCACTAGTGCACATGCTTCATTTTTTTCCTTTCTTTTGGGTGTTTCTTTTTTCTTTCTTATTTTTTATTTTTTTCGTTTTTCTTTTTTTGTTGTTTCTTTTTTCCTTTCTGTTTTATTTTTAGATATTATTTTAAATTTAATATTTTGAAAATATTTTAAATGTAAAAATGTTAAGGTTTAAAAATTGTTCATATTTAAAAAAAAATTAAATTTGAAAATTGTTCATCTCTAAAATTTGTTCATATTTTAAGAATCATTCAAAAATAATTTCCTTTATAGACTTTTTTCTGTTCACTTTTTAAAATCGTTTAAAAATAAATTCGTTCACCAACCCTTTTTTTTACCTTTAAAATCGTTTGAAAATAGTTTCGTTCAACGACATTTCTTGTTCATTTATAAAGAAAAATAAAAAAAATCGTTAATAGACTTTTTTTCACTTTTTAACATCCTTCAAAAATAAATCGTTCACACTCCTTTTCTCTTCACTTTTAAAACCGTTCAAAAATAGTTTCGTTTAACATCATTTTATCATGCATGGGACGAGCCTACAGATCGTTCGCCTGAAGGAAGTCCTTCTTGGGCTCGGCCCAATTTTAGCGCGCTTTCAACTATTTCATTCTCGAAGCTTTTTCTTCGCGTCCGTCACGTCGCGCCGTGTACGATCGTAGGCTAGCTACCTTGCCGCGTACGATCGCAGACTGTAACAGAATTAACGATCCAAAACGATATCCACACATAAACTTGATTTTCTGATAAATGATGTATCAGGTACGTGAAGGACAAAATCGCAAAGCACTGCACGGTGAACAAAAAAAAAGGTCCGTGAACAAAAAATATTTTTGACCATATTTAAAAAATGAACAGAAAATGGTTTATGAACGAAAAATATTTTGGAACGATTTTTAAAGTGAACGAAAATTATTTTGAACGATTTAAAAAATTGAACAAAAAAATGTCGGTGAACAATAATTATTTTTTAACAGATTTCAAAAGTTAACATAATTTTTTTATGAGCGAAAGTTATTTTTAAACCATTTCAAAATTGAAAAAAGTATCGGTAAACAAAAAATAGTTTTAAATGATTTTAAAAATTGAACAAAAAAAGGTTTGTGAATGAAAACTATCTTTGCACGATTTAAAAAGTAAACAAAAATTAGTTTTGAACGATTTTAAAAAGTGAACACAAAAATGTCGGTGAACAAAAAATATTTTTGAAAGGATTTAAAAAGTGAGCAGAAAAATGTTTATAAAAGAAAGTTATTTTTGAACAATTTTAAAATTGAACAGAAAAGGCTAGCAAACGGAAACTATTTTTGAACAATTTAAAAAATGAACAAAAATGGTGGTGAACGCCAACTACTTTTGAACGATTTTAAAAGTGAACAAAAAAAGAGGTGGAACATAAACTATTTTTGAACAATTTTAAAGTGAACAAAAAATAAGGATGACCGGAAATTATTTTTACACGATCTTTAAAAATTGAAAATGGGGGTGAAAAAAGAAAACGACAAAGAAAACAATAAAAATAAAGACTAAAACAAATACATAAAATAAAAAAGTGAAAAACGAGAAAATAAATTAAAAGAACGAGAAAAACGAAAACAGAAAATAAAAGTTAAAAGGAGAAAAGAAAATAAATAGGAAAAAGAAAAAATTAAAGTATGGAAATAAATAATAGAAAGAAAATAAATAATAAAATGAAAACTTAAAAGAAAGTGTAAAAGGAAACATAAAAAGAAAAAGAAATACGAAAACAGGAAAAATATTCGCCCTATTCGCGAACATGGAAGAGAAAAAGAACAACCCGTAGAGAAATGGACCCAGCCCGTTAAAAAGACCCTTACGGCGAGCCGTAAGGCGATGTATAGGATTCCTGGGAAAATCGGCCGAAGCTATATATCGCACAGATGCGGCTTGGAGCTCCGTGCTACTGTGCCTGCCCAATATTATTTTCTTCATTTCTGTTTCTGTTTTCGTTTTCTTTTATTTTTCACATTCTTTTCTTTTCTAATTTCGTTCTTTTAGATTTATTTTCTTTTTCCCCACTTTTTATGATTTTGAAAATCAAATTTAAAATTTGTTTACATTCGAAAATTGCTCAAATTACTGATTTTTTCATATATAAATTTCTTCTAACATAAAATTTGTTCATATTCAAATATTGTTCAAATTGAAGATTTTTTCTAGTTAAAAATTTTTTTAATTAAATTTTTGGTCATGTTCAATATTGTTCTCATTCAATATTTTGTTCATATTAGAAACTATTCGAAGTTAAAACTTGTTTGTATTAAAAATTATTCAAATTCAAAATTTGATCATGTTTGAAGATTGTACAAATTTAAAATATTTTAATGTTCAAAATTGTTATGTTTGAAAATTGTTCAAATTCAAAATTTATTCATATTCAGATCGTGCCTCCAGTGGCCCCAATTTAGCGATCCTGGAAAATCGTCCAGGCAAAATAGGTACTCCATCCTCCATCTGATCCATTTAAACCATTGTTGGAAACAAGCTCATGTAATACAATTCGGTACAATAGGCGGATATTTTTTCCGGATCGGAGGGAGTATGTACGTACCGAAAAGTCCAAGTTTAGCCTGATCTATATGTAGCCTGTTTTTTTAATGAAAATGTCATTTTAAAGTTTCAAAAAATTCTGAAACCAATAGATACTGATGTATTATTCCAACATGCAACATCTCAATTCGGACACCATGTATTTTAAGTCACACAAAAAGAGACAAACTGACAAATTTTGTAGATTCAAAATAGTGCATTGTTCACTACTCAAGTTTTGTTATCTACTGAAGCTACTAGAGCATTATGTGACGAAAACAGTTGTTCCAAAGCATAGCAATTCATTTTTGTAATATGAAATAAAATAATGCACTTCAAAAAATCATTGCCTTAGGTTTTCCCTTATACATTTTCCTCAATTTATTATTAGGAATTAGTTTTTATTTATGTTTTTTATTTAACTTATTTTAAGAAAACATATGGACCCCTTTCTAAATGATGACAATTTTTAGGCATGTGAACATTCTTTTGAATCTATGAAAACACTTGTTTTTTAAACTCGTGAATATTTTTTTAATCTATAAACCATTTTTAACCTATGAACACATTTTAGAAATCGTGAACATTTATTTGAACTAGTGGAAAAAATCAAACCCGACAAATTTTCCAAATCCATGAAATAATTTTATTACTTTAGAGCCTCTTTTTTAGTTTTTTAAAATTATTTAGTTTTTTTCTAAAAAAATCTACTTTGACGGATGTGTTCGGGAGTCAAATCGATGTAGAGATATTTGAAAATTAGTTTTAACATGTCACCAATGGTTGAAATATTTTTGTACTTTGAAGCTCTTGAGTATAACTGGGCGCAATTTAATCCAGTCTTTAGAAATTTTTCCATTCGGACAGATCTCATTGTAAATTGACTCTGCCTCAACTTAGCTCAGAGAGGAAAAAGCTACGCAAAGAAGAAAAAAGAAGTCAGTTTTAAAATTTCAAAACAAGATTTCAAAGTGCTAGCTCTGAGTTATTTGGAATCGGCATAACTCAAAGAGTCTAGGCTCGCAACGTCTTGGCATGCGGCGACAAACGTACTTCATCATCCAAACATTTATCATTCTGCCTGATCTTTTTTTTACATAAAAATATATATTAATATCACGGAGATACTAATTACACACAACATCTGCAACAACGTATTGTCCTAGCGACGACACGAATGTACACAACCCAGTAGAAAGAAAAAGAATTACAAAAAAGAAAAGTCCTGCTGGGATGATCTATTCGTTGAAGCACCAGTCCTTTCACCATCAAAACAGCACCAGAAGCACAGCTTCTCCAAAAGCGACACCTCCACAAGAAGTGAACGATGCTATATCGCCGTTGTCGGCCTGATCATAGATCATAAATTTATCATTCTGCCTGATCTGCTTATGCTTCAAACATAAGTTTCCCTTACCTTTTTTCACTCAGTAAGAGCATCTCCAGTCGGAGCCCCAAATGGCCGCCCAAAGGCCTTCCGGACAGGCCCTTTGGGCGCTGTCCGGAAGGCCTGGCGCATTTGGGCGCCCTGGCTCCCCACTCGCGCCGCCCAAACAACTTTTATATAATTCGAATTTAGACAAATTTCATTCAAACTTTAGGAAATTTTACAAATTTGAACGAAATTTTAAAAACTAAACCCTAATTCTACTGGTAGCGGCGATCGAAGGCCCAGTAGGGGTCCTTGTCCTCCTCCTTGACGCCGCTAGTTCCTGCGCCGCCGTCGTCTTCCTTCTTGACGCGGCTAGGGCCGGGGGCGTCGCCGGTGAGGTCGAGGAACGGCACGCCTGTTTCCTGGGCGTGCATGAACGCTAACCAGGCGCAGGCGCTCGGCACGTCCATGGGCGGCACGTCGTTGAGCGACGCGGCCTCCGCCTGCCGGAGGAGCTCCTCCTCGTCGTGGGCCTCCTGCGCTGCCTTCAGCTCGGCGTAGAGGGACGCCTCCTGCGTCGTCCCCGGCTCCGCCTTGACCTTCATGGGCTCTAGCTTCAGCGTGAGGAGCCCGGCGGCGCGGGAGCGGGAGGACGAGGAAGACGCCCGTGATGAGGACCCACGCGACGACGCCGTCGAGCGCGAGGAAGATGGCGTCGATAGCCGCGGCGCCCACACGTGCGTTGGCGGCGCCTGAGGAGGAGGAGGAGGCGCGTAGTAGTAGGGCGTCGCCGGCCACTCCAGCAGGGAGCCACCGGCGGCGATGTGGTCCATGACGTTCTGGAGCGTGCGGTTTGGCACGCTCCAGAAAGCCTCGCGCCCGGCGGCGTTCTTGTCTCTGGGCACCGGCCCGGGGCCCTCCCACCTGTTCATCTCCTCGTCGTAGAGGCGTCTGAACGCCTCCTCATAACGGGCGGCGCTGCCCGGGTCCTCCGGGTTCCAGCGCGGGTCGTCGCGCTCCTCCGGCGTCAGCTCACGCCAGTGGTGCGTGACCTGCGCCGCGGGGAAATCTTTGTTGGCGCGGTGAGCGGCTTCGCCATCGGGATGCCGCGCACGGAGATCCCGCACCGATGCCCGACGCGCATGTCGGACGGCACGGGGTACCCGTTCTCCGCGAGCGCCTCCGACTGCTCGCAGAGGAGGGTGCGCGGCGCGAAGCCGTTCGCCGCCGCGCCCCCCGTGCGTCGGTAGTGCCCGGCCATATGCGGCGGCGGCGGTGGTTGTGGAGCAGAGAAGGAGGCGAGGGAGAGAGGAGAGCGGCGAGTGAGGCGAGCGAGCGCGGGGCCATCGCCTTTTATTGCCGCCGGAGAGCGGTGGCCGTATTTACGCCGTCGCCTCGAAAAGGTGCGCCGTGCATTCACTCCGGCGATCGGTCGAGGCGACGGCTCACTGCCGTCTGCGCCGGGCAGTGAAACCGAGGCGGCACGCGCCTTTGACGACGACCGCCGCTTCGCCTCTGCGTGTCTCACTGCCAGGCATGGCCCGCGCGTCGGGGGCGGCCGTTTCTGTAATACCCAGGATTTTCGAGTTATTAATTATTTTGGATAAAATAATATTTGGTTTCTAATTATTTCGTTTGTTCTATTCTGTGGTGTTAAAATCTGCATGCGTGCATTAATAAGAGGAGTTGTAGCTGAATTGTTTGTGCATGCATCGATGCATTCAACTATGCATGCATAGGTGTGTAGCACTACGTACTAGTGGCAGTGGTGTACTAGTAGAAGGCAAGCTTATTTACTAAGGAAGTGAAGGGACTACGTGGCTAGGTGTGGTTTGCTGGCAGCTGCTGGGGGCTTGAGTCAGCCATGCTCTCTCTTCGTGGACGTTCTAGCAGCAGCGACTAATCATTGGCTCACACGTCGGCACAAGATATTTTATCAGTTCTCCAAAGCGGCAAGCGGTCAGATATTTCTTTGGGTAAGCGGCGAGGCGGCCGGGATATTTTAGCTAGCTAAACCTATAAATAGGAACGATGATGCCGCTGTCTCCAACGATCGGAGGAAGCAAGGAGAGTGAGACCGGAGGAAAATAGAGTAAGAGAGAGAGACGCCGACGAGGGTCTGCGATTAGCCAGCGTGTTCTTTGGAAGGAGCTGAGAATACGAAGTTGGAGCAAGGAGATGCTGCCGATCCATCCGATCAGAGTATTGATCCCATGGTTTATTCTCACGACTGAGGCAAGTAGTTGCTTTGCTAAATCCTTGCATCTACGTCACTTGCATCTGCCTTGTGGATTGTTTAGTCCTTAGTATCCTGTTGGATATATCTACCCCTGATACTCTATTGGATATTGGTGCACGTGATCTTTTTAATCTTCTGATCATCCTGCTATTGTGGTATCGGAGAGAGGAGTTTCTCTCATCCTCGATTTAATCAGATACTCTACAGGAGCTCATGAGGAGTCTGAGAATATCCTGTTGAGTATATCTTGTTGGCTTCGTTTCAGTCCGGTGATTGTATCACCTATCTGTATGGATATCGTGCCATCCTTCCGTATTGGTGTCACGACGGCAAACGTATTGTACCGGTCGCAGTTCTGGTATGGGACAGTCTGAGCTCTCCGTGAGGGGCGGCCCTTGAATGGAAAGTGTCGGTGATGGATCCGTAGGAGCGACCGACATCGAGTAGGTCAAGGTGTCCGGTGTCTGAGCGGGCAAAAGGGCTCTGCTCGTTCTGGAGCCTGTGTGGTTCTGGTCGAGGCTGTTGATGTCGGAGTACCCCTCTTAAGAGTGTAAAAGCGTGAATATTCACCCTGTGAGTCCCGGGTAGAGAACCTTGCTGTCATGTGTGAAACCGATACATGGTCATTCACCATCCTTAATTCTATATTCCTCGGTGGATGATTTGTTCTTCTAAATCAAGTTTCGTTGATGCTTTGTTTATCTTGTTCATTGATATTTGACTAAAATACAGTAAGGCCGTTATTACTGTATTCAATACTCTGATCTTTATTGTTTAGTAAAGTATTTACTTGCTGAGTACGACTTGTTTGTACTCACCCTTGCTCCTTTATATTTTTGATGATCAGAGTGCGCAGCGGAAGACGATGTATCCGAGGAGTAGGCTGGACCAGTTGGGTGGGAACGACTAGAGAATCTTTTATTTCTTGTAAATGTAATAATCATGTAAAATAAATTTGAGCTGTTGAGATCCACTGTGCTGGTTTAGTCCTGCTTCTCTACGCCTTGCGCGTGTATAGACTTTCGGGTCTTTAGGCGCGCGGCGGCTGTCATTCTACCGGGCCGGGTCTCGGGGCGTGACAGTTTCGTAGTGTCCGGGGCCGCCCCAAGCCGCCCCAAGTGAAGGGCGTGGGCTGGGCGTGTCGGACACAAAACTGGGCGGCGCCGGACCAAAATCAGATTTGGGCGGCGCGAGTGGGGAGAAAAAAGTATCCGGCACGCCCCAAAAGCCTTTGGGCGACCATTTGAACGCTCCGACTGAAGATGCTCTAATATTACTGGCGTGTGCTTTTGGGAACATGATCTACTAAAGCCATCCCTCCCTCATCTTGTCTCTCTCGGGTAACTTTGAGCACCAGCGTAATGCCTCTACCAAGAAAAAACTCAGTGACCAGACCAGACATCATAGAGTCCGCATATCTGAGAAACCCCGTTAAATCTGATGTCAATATAGGCGGAGTCAAGTTTGCAATCTAACATTGGTTTAGTTTCATTATGAGGACTCAGCATTCAGCAATAAGCAGCAGTACATTCCCTTATCAACGTGCAAAAAAGAAAATCATGTTTGAGTAGAACGCACATCGGCCCTGGTGGTGAAAAAGTCTCCCCCAAAAAGTGAAGTATGCACACTGGAGAGTGGTCACTGCTGACACCTAAATCGCTGCATCATTGCTGAGTGAGTTCTCCAGGATTTTCTGCGCATCCGACATGCCATTTCCGGCGAAGCAAAACGTCGCCATAGATCACGGTTCCACACATTTTCTGCATCTTGTTGGTGCTGTGCTTCCTTAATCCTTACGCACGCTTGCGATGTTTCACCTACGACCGTGCAGCAAGTTCCGGACCTTCCTTTTTTTCCCTGGACCTCGGATCGTTAAGATGTTAATATCTGTGACCATGAAGAAAAGTGTTTCACCAATAACGTGGAGCAGACGATAAACACAGACCCTCCAATTAGTTCGCACAAAAGTGTCGCACAACATCATAAACTAAAGGAAGCTAGCTAATGTATGGATAATAAAGTTTGCTGTGATTGTAAAGTAGCCAATAAAAGAGAAAATTACATATAGCCACCTCAATTGCGGTAAGGGTTTCAAAGAGGAACCTCAATAGGTTAGGCTTTAGAAAATCCAATCCAGAGCTAACACGTCTAACTCGCTCGCAGGGCCGGTTTATATATTTTGGGGCTATAGTGCAAGGTTGAAAAAATGGCCCCTATATTTACTATATCTACGCAAGAGGATCCAGTAACAAACTCGATCCGTCGATCGTAGAAGAGGCGAAGTCACGAAGACGGAGAGGAACATGCGACTCGATCAAGATGCGAAGAGGAACAAACAGTCTCGTGCGTTTCCTCGACTCCCAGCGATGGATACAAAAGGCCTAGTCCAACATTTTTTTAGATGTGTAGTAATCAAATTATGAAGGAATATAAAATTTTATCCCCCTTCTAGCGTGGGCCCTACAAAAGGCCGGCCGTACTCGCTCGTCTAACCCAAAACTGATGTGTATAACCCATGTCGGGCTGATATGGCAACAAGAGATAAAACGACCTCACATGCTAACCCTAGTCGCCGCCGCTACATGGATTCCGAGCTCCTTGGATCTCCTCGACCCCTTCCATGCATTTTGTTGAGCTTCGCTATCGACGAGAACGTCACCTCCCACTGAAGAATATTCCGCCTAAATGAGAAACAACAGTGTCAAACATGGAATTTAAACTCTTGTGCGCTGGGTACAACCACTCTCCTAACCATCCTACCACAGGTAGGTTCTCCATGTTCACTCACTTATATCTAAACAACATGTGTAACAAATAAAACATCTTATATTAAAAAATGAAGGGAATACGAAGACCATAGGAACATATTGCGGTGATTTCTTTTCGTTGTGTTGGTCAATTGTAATTTCCAAGAAAAAAGATCTATCTAATGAAAGGTGGTTGAGAAAGGAGATATGCGAATCTCGACGCCTCGGTGGCGCACCGGTGCGCGTCACCACTTGCGTCTGTCGCTCAAAACCACCCCAGAAAATTACTGAGTAAGTAAGAAGAAAGGAGCGTGCTAGTCCTTGAAATGGTTAAAGAACCGGAAGCATCGCGAAGCGCGCGCGGGGGCGGCATCATCCATTGACCTACCGCACCGACCCGTCACCCGCTCCAACGTCTCCACGGGCGCATCATCGCCTATTAAACCGGGCCCCGAGCGTCGTCTTCACCATCCCATCACATCCATCAATCCGCAGCGACTTGAGAAGAGGAAAGTGCGAGGGTTTTCGAGAGAGTTCATCGCAAGAGATCAGCGAGAATGGCTCCCGTGAATCTGTACGGCGCCACCCTGTCGTGGAACGTGACGAGGTGCGTGGCCGCGCTGGAGGAGGCCGGCGTCGAGTACGAGATCGTCCCCATCAACTTCGGCACCGGCGAGCACAAGGGCCCCGACCACCTCGCCAGGAACGTAAGTCCTTCAACCTCCAGGCTTCTCTCGCTGTGCCGTCCTGGTCAATTTGTTTCTGATCATTACGCAGTTTGCGTCTAATTTCACCAAATGATATGTCGATTCGTTTCTTCTTGAGCTGCCCAGAGGGGTCCGCTGTATCCTTCACTGTGTAGTTAGAAAGACGGAGAGGTGTTGCTGTCGTCCAGACTCGCGATTTGACGGGATCACTACTTCACTAGCCTTCATGTGGCAAATTTAAGAATGCTAAAAAAACGTTGTTAGAAAGCTCCGCTTAATTGGAGCAAATCCAAAGCTGAAGGAGTATGCAGTAAATATGGTGTGGATTATTGTCTCAGATTCGCGGATGATTTAGGCGTGAACCGCGTGCTGACTTTTCAATTAGCACCTACTCTGCTCTCCAATCTTTAGTCACTTGACTTTAGCCTAGCTAGTTGCACTTCAGAAAAAAAAACATGTGTTCCCCACATCCACACACATCACACTTCCTGCACCCACGCCACCAACCCTAATACTATTACTATGTAACCTTTTTTTAAAAGTGAAACCTCTTTTACTACGTCTTCTCTTAAACCTTGTAACCACATTTTGATTAAATATTGAAAACTCGACTCTTTGTTCCTCATTTAGTTTAATGTAGAGAAATTGTTCATTTTTTTATCATTTTAAGCATGTAGGTGCTTCTGACTAAGTTAGTTACCCCTCATTTAGTAATAGAACTACCTTTTCTCTTAGTAAAAACTACGTATTTTATACACCACTTCCATCCATTAGATCTGCTTGGTGATAAGCGAGATGTGTTGTAATAATAAGGTTGGTCTTAAGGTTTCTAAGAAGCATGTTCTATTCTCATATGTGGCATGCCCAGTCTTGCTCATGGTACAAGCAAAAATTCCAGGAAACTATCTTTTAACATTATCACAGGAACCCAGGCAACATGTTAATTCTCAGAAATTGGCAGCAAAACATAAAACAAAACAGAACATTCAGAGTAGCACTTATTACCTCACAGTGGCCTTTTTGCTGCACAGCAGCCACAACAACATCTTGTTTCTGTCAATTATCATGGGCATATGCCCGGTGAGTTTTCACACAATACTTCAATCTGCACTTAGAAGTACAAAACCCAACCCAATTGATTGTTTGTTCTCCTCCTTGGGAAGCCCTGACAATAAATCTACGATCTCAGTTAGAGATAAAAATAACATTGTGTCATTACAAGTCTTGTTTCTAAGAGCGTGAGTGCCCACCGGCCAACGGCGAGACTAACTGCATGAATTGGCCATTATGATTTAGGTCACTCACCACCAACTTTTAGCGAACAAAGTGAGTCTGCAATTAGCATGGACACCAATTCAAGATTAGTATTCTATATTATAGAACCAGCACACATATATCTAGGAATTTATCACCTGTTTAAGCAGCGGTTTCCACACTCTCTGCTTTGCTCAGTTAATCACAAATTTGTTGACAGTGCAATTAGCCATTGCAGATATTGTGGATATGTTCATTGATATTTTCAGATGTTCTATACATATTATTTTTACACTAAAAGAATCATGTGTAGATGAATTCATTGCCCATAGGATGTTATCTTATTGACATTTATCTTCTGTGTAACCAATGTCAATATGAATTTCACAATAATTGTGGCACATGATTTCTGTTTTTAGAAGCTAGCATCTGGTTGCTAAAACTCACTGTCTTCATATTGTTCTCTGCAGCCCTTTGGTCAGGTGCCGGCTTTGCAGGATGGTGACTTGTGCATCTTCGGTATGATGCTATCTCTTGAAATTATCATAATTAGCAAACCACTAGTCGATGAGAATGAAGTATCCTTGCCATGAGTGACACTGCAAGATTGTATTTGAATTTTCATCAACCTGCTCTCAAACTGTGAAATAATACAATCATTACCAAACATGAGCTTTAGTCTTTTTTGGAAAGAAAACATGGGTTTTAAGGTTTTTGTTGCAAATTCATATAAGTTATGTTTGCTATTTAAATTCTCGTTTTCGTTGAAATACAATCATATTTTTAAGGTTCTATTATTATTTTGCTAGGTCAAGACCAATTTATTCAAATGTGAAAACTAGTACCATACTCCTTCATAATCCTTGGGTATTTAGCATCGTTGCTGATGATCACTCTGTTTCTGTTTTTTCCTGTCTTCCTTTCAGAATCCCGTGCTATTTGCAGGTATGCATGCCGCAAGAGCAAACCTGAGCTGCTGAAGGAGGGTGACCTCAAGGAGTCAGCGATGGTTGATGTGTGGCTCGAAGTTGAGGCCAACCAGTACACCGCTGCACTGGGCCCCATTCTCTTCGAGTGCCTCGTCCATCCTATGCTCGGGGGAGCTACTGACCAGAAAGTTGTCGAGGCTAACCTTGTGAAACTGAAGAATGTGCTTGCTGTGTACGAGGCGCGCCTGAGCAAGACCAAGTACCTGGCTGGTGACTACCTTAGTCTTGCGGACCTCAACCATGCGTCTACCACCCTATGCTTGGGGGCTACGCCCTATGCATCCTTGTTCGACGCATACCCACATGTGAAAGCCTGGTGGACTGACCTGGTGGCGAAGCCGTCCGTCCAGAAGGTCGCTGCACTGATGAAGCCATCATCTTAGAGTGGTTTCCAGTGCCGGTTTGTTCACAAAAGAAGCCGAGGCGTGTCCCACTGTGTGCCAGCCCGTGTGCGTGTTTGTTTTTGTGTTGTGTCCTTGATGTTGAACGCTCAGGCTTGTGTTGTTATGCGGCTTGTGATCCTGTAGTCTTGTACTGGAATGAGCATTCCCGTGCTCTTGTTTTTAATAAATTTTCCCTTCAGGTGTCAGCTTTAATATTTTCTCATCTGTTGCCTCGATAATCTGTTCGTTAGCTATCATGGATCCCAAATGGAAGTGAGAAGAGAGTTCGTTCTAGAAGCCATAGAGATTGAGCAGGACTGCAGGAGCATATAAATAATGAAGATATGTCGAATGAATTAGTTTTGTCACCAAACTGGTGGAAAGGGTCATCCATTTGTACATTTTAACACCCCCTGTGGCTGTCTTGTGACACACACGCAAAATTCAACACTTAATGAGAGCATCTCTAGTCGGAGGCCCCAAAGTCGTCCTATACGTCCGGGTGGACTGCCCGGATAGGGTTTGAACTGAAAACCAGCACCAAGAGAGGCCCCCAAAACCCCTAACCCAGTCCATATGTGGGGATGGTTTGGGGCAGTCCGGACAGGCGTCGTACGTGGCCCAATACGACCCCGCATATATCCACTAAATCCCTACCCCGGATGAACCCTATCTTTCACTCTCCTTCGATCCCCTTTCCACTCCACTCCGCTGTCACTCTTCTCTGTCCGTAGCTTTGACAATGGTGGGCTCCGGCAGCGAGTCCGCGACCGAGCTGTACTGTGATGCGCTCGCGGAGGAGGAGGAGATTGGCAGCTGCTCCGGGGCGGATGCCGTGGCGTCGTCTTCTCGGTCAGTGGCGGCGGCTCTTTGCTCCGACTGTGCGGGCAGTTCCGTCGCCGCCGCGTCCAACGAAACAACGGTGGCTCCTCCACAGATTTGCGTCTCCTTTCCACCATTGTACATTTTAGGAACAAGTAGGATGCGTAATGTAGAAATTTGATGAATCCGTAGGCCGTTGCAAGAGAGCCGATGTACTCCGTCGACGATGATAAGGTGTTGTGCAATGCGTGGTTGACCACCCCGGATGATGCTCTGATCGGAAGGTACCACCGTGCTTCATTTCGGGGCCGGATTGATCAAGTTTTCAATTCAAACTCGGAAGTTGTCCACAATGAGGCCTCCCTCCGCCAGAGATGGAAATGCATCGTGGCGGAAATTAACAAGTTCGCCGAATGCTTTGCTCAAATGGGTTCCGTAAGTGTCTAATGTTCAATTTTGTACAATGCCGGATCCTATTGAGTACCTATTTCATTTTGATAGATGGATGATGCCATCCTACTGTACAATGCACTTGGGAAGGCCGGCGACGAGGGAGTGGAAGTCCTCCTATTGTTGGGACATACTAAAAGATAGTCCGTTCGTCAACTACACCCAGATGCAGAGAAGAGGGACCGGCTCCGCCAAGCGGAGAGTCAGGCTCGACAGGCACGCCGTGCTCGGCAAAGGGAACGTGAAGCACGGGAACATGATCGCGAAACAGTTACGATAGCGGTGGAAGCTGAATGTCAAGACAGTGTGAGAGCGGTGGAAACTGAACGTGAAGCTGATGCCGCTCATGCATGGGACATGGAATGTCAAGCCGGGGTTTGCCGGGCACGTCGTCGTCGCTAGAGAGAACGTGCGACAGCGGAGGACGACCGGGTTCTCCATAGTCCATGAGAGCTCATGTCCCTCCGACGAATTTGCATCAGTGTGCCTCCGCTCCGGTGTTTCCGATGAACCGTGTCTGATTAATTTCTGTGTTGAACTATATACGTTGATGTTTGAACTATGTTTATACGTTTATTCGTATGATATTTAAACTTGAAGAAATAGGCTTTCGCCCCGCTTTATAAATAAAGCCCAATGGCCGAACCGATACAATGTGATGAGGGGAACCTCTTACAAAGCAGATCACAGATAGAAAAAAGAAGACCAGAGAGAACCAAACTTGCCACCGAAGAAAGTGGAAAAGGCCTAAAGTACTAGGCTCCACGATAACGCCCCAAGAGGGTAACGACGTAGCACGCCGCCGTCGTCGAGACCGGAACGGTCATGGCTTTTCACCCGGAGCCCTAACGCAACGCAAGTAACCACAACGACGCCCCAGGAGGGTAACGATGCCCGCAGGCATTGCCGCCGTTGGCGCCGGAGCGCTGAGCTTTCGCTCGGAAAAACCTACGCAAACGATCGCACAAGCGGACTGCCCATATCCTCCGAGAAAGGTCTCCATGCCACGATCTGGGAGATGCCGCCACCAACTCCAGGAACCCCCGCCACCCGCTCCTCGCCATCCACATAGCCAAAGAACTAGGCCATCACCACCGCCACGTCGCCCGCCGCAAAGACGTCTGTGCAGTCCACCTTCCAGGGCCGCCGCCCCGGCGTCCGCAACCTCACACCAAGGAGCCCGCAAGTCACGGGGTCACCGTGACATAAGAGTGAGGCCGACGACAGATACAGGCCCGCGAGGGCAACAACGACAACCGATAGGAGTGGAACCTGTCTCCACGCTCGAGGCGGTCACCGACCGGACGCAGCAGCAGGGCCGGTCAGGCCCCAGATCAGGCCAACTAGCCCCGCCGCCGCGCTGCAGTGCCAAGGTCGTCGTTGTCATCTCGCAGAAGGACTCCAGAAGGCACCGGCTGGGCCCGTAGAACCTAGATCGGGCCCAAATGGGCCCAGATCTGGGCCGAGCTCACCAGCCATGGCCATGGCGGACGTCCACCGTCCCTGCCGCACGTGCTGTCCCCACCGCTGCCGCCGGATCGCCACGCCGCCGCGACCGTCGCCCTGCGAGGAGGGCCGGCATGGCCTTGTTGGCGAACCATCGGGGAGAGGTCGCCGCCGTGCCGCTGGAGTCGTTGCTGTCCTGGCCGGACCGCCGCCACCTCCAGCGCGCCGCGAGGAACCACCGCAAAGCCGCCGCACCACCGGCAGGCCGGTCGCGCCGCCGCGCCCTTCGCAAAGCTCGGCGCCAAGGCGACGCCCCGGCCCGTGCCAAGGCCCCGCGCGAAGGGGAGAAGGAGCCCCGCCGCCGCCCGCGCTCGGCCTTCGGCCGGAGACGCCCATCGGCGGCGGCGAGGAGTAGGAGAGCGCGAGGGAGGGTCGAGCCGGCCGAGGCTAGGGTTTCCCTACGCCGCCGCCCACGGGAGCGACGAGGAGGGAACGAGGAGGGGATTTTTTTTGGTGGTTCATGATATTTAAACTACCTATCCTTATAATCTATTTGCATGCCATTATGTCATTATGATTTTGAGGAGGACGATTTGAGGATTACGGTTGTAGAACATCAATTTTGTGATTGTCTGGTCGGGTGTACGCGAACACATCCGGACGCGGTGTTCGTCAGACCCTTTGGCCGAGTTTAGGACTCCGACTGGATATTTGTATACAAGAAAAAAAAGACTGGATATGCTCTGAACGTGCCGTCCTCCGGCCGATAGGAAGAATTTTCCATTTTCCAACAGCTTTTCCTCCGTTCCGAACGCTCCCCTGAGAGGAGAGTGAGTCCAGAAGAGATCAGCGATGGCTCCGGTGAAGCTGTACGGCATTACCATGTCGTGGAACGTGACAAGGTGCGTGCCGGCCTTGGAGGAGGCCGGCGTCGAGTACGAGGTCGTGCCTATCGACTTCGGCGCCGGCGAGCACAGGAGGCCTGAGCACCTCGCCAGGAACGTAAGCATAACCTCACCGCCTCCACGCACGCGCGGCCCCTGCGATCTGCCCTCCTTATGCGTCTAGGTTATGTCTCCGTCTCTGATTTGAAGGGGATTACGATTCCGAACTAGGGTTCAATGGGGGATTGAAATTGAGGAAGGCCGAAACTTTGTTTAGCAATCATGGAGTTCAGAGTGTGGATATTGCCTTAGCTTTTCTGAGATTGGTGTAATTAGGCATGGGACCTTGTGGTGACCTTACATTAATAATGAGCACCTCCGCTGCCTTCCAATCTTTAGACACTTGACTTTGGCCCAGTTGCACTTCAGAAAAACACATGTTCCCCACATAACCACTTCCTGCACCTAGCACCGACGCCTGTTACTGTTTTACTACTACTACTAGTACATCTCCTAAACCTTGCGTGACTAATAATATTTGGATGTGGATAACTCGATCCAGATATGCCTTTAGTCACCTGCTAGTTTAATGTATTATGTAAATTGTTCATTTTTCTCACTGCAAGCATTTAGGTGCTTTTAAGTTAGTGCCCATATGCTTGTACTTGTTTCTTCTAGTTACGACTTACGACTATGTATCTAACTTATACTATACGCTTACATCCGTCAGATTTACTTGTTGATCGGCCCTCCGTACGGGCGATGTGGTAGGCTTTCCCGGTGTTCCTAACAGAAGAAACATATGTTCAGCAAACTAACGTTATCTCATTAACCAAGGAGCCCCAAGCAACATGTTAATGCTTAGAAAATTGCCTGGTAAACATAAAACAACATTCAGATCTAATATTTACCACCTATTACTGCCCAAATGCACTATTTTGCAGCACAGCAGCTACAAGAGAATTTCATGGAGACAGTGTGTTCGACGCCCCATCAACACTGTTTCCATCAACCATGGCACCACACAATATCCTCAGAATATCTGTTGTGCTTACCTCATGTCCATCAGTCATCTGCCTGAAACGCTTGCCTTAAATTTCAGAAATGTTTTTTTTTTTGCAAAACACAGTACAACGCAGACGTTCATATACACGCACGTACACTCACCCCTATGAACGCACACACGCACACCCTACCCTTGTGAGCACCTACGAGAGACTGAGCTGGCGGATTGGGTCTTGAGACTGACGAAGTCACCACGGACGCCTCACTATCGACGGGAACGTCGCCTCCCACTGAAGAATATTACGCATAAATGAGAAACACCAGCGTCAAACATGGGGTTTGAACTCTGGTGGGCTGGGGGTACAACCACCAACCTAACCATCTTGCCAAGGCAAGTTCTCTTTCAGAAATGAACTATGATATCAGCAAGAGACCTAATCAACTTGTTATCAAGACAAGCCTTGTTTTTAAGGCTCTAGAGTACCCAACAGGCGACTGCTAGACTAATTACATCAGTAAATTAGCGGTGAGGAATTTAGGATTTAGGAGTGCTACTCTTTTCACCACTGCCAGCATTGAGCAAAATTTATGACCTGGCAAACATATTTCTGAGCACTTAATTCATGTTTAAGCAGATCATTGCACGCCCACGGCTATCTCCAGCCTTATAATAGCTACAATTTTGTTTAATTTGCAATTAGCCATGCATTTGAATGTTGAAGTTTTTTTTGTACAATTAATCGGTTACTACGAAATGTGTTGAATGCATATATATCTTCAACTGTTTTTAATACTTAGCAACTTGTTGTGATCGCTAGCACGTGTCACCATTGTTACAGGAAAAGAAGCATGTATAAGACTATAAAGGTTATACTAGCCTATAAGACTATAAAGGTTATACTAGCCTTTTTTGTTTGACCAACCGATCTTAGTGTCATGGTAACTGTGACATGTGATTCCTATTTTTTAGAGGTGTCATCTTATTACCAAAACTTACTATATTCGTTTGGTTCTCTGCAGCCCTTTGGTCAGATGCCGGCTTTGCAGGATGGGGACTTCTATGTCTGGGGTATGATGCTAACTCTTGGAGATAGTTCTCTTTTCCTGCCCTCCTGAATAACCATAAAAGTTCATGCTGCTCTCATGATATAGCTGCTCTCATGATATAGTTGCTGTGCTTGTTTCTCTTGCTGTTGCTGTGCATGGTATAACAAGGTTATCTTTCCATATGGTCTAAAGCGGTACTACCTAAGCTTTCACTGGAAGCACTAAAAACAATTCTATGTAATTTCTAGCTGTTTTCCGTTTTTGTTGTTTCATTGATGCTGTAGCCGCTTTGCCTATAAAACGAGAGATCCCTGTCGTTTATTTAGGAAAAAAAATTAGAGAGTATAAACTTTAGGACTTTGTGGCCATATGATTAAATATTTCCAGTAAGCCCGTTACCGGGCAGGCCATAGCATAGAGAAGTACATCAATGAAACATTTCTAGGCAAGTGATGTGGCTGTTCCTGGCCAAAGCATCACCTGAAATGTTAATAAGTATCAAAGCACTAGTTGATAAGAATGAAATGCTGTTGTCAAGCATGAAAACATATGCCAGCATGTACTCGAATTTCACCAACCTGTTCTTGTATGCTTGATTTCAGAACAATGAAGTAAAATAACAACCAAACATCAGTTTAGTTGGAAAAGACCAAAGTTTAGCAAGGTCAGGCAAATAGATATATGCTATGTTTGTATTTCAATTCTCATCGTGTACATAGTTTTCATTTGAATCTATTCAATTTTAGAAATGTTATGGATTTGTTATTATTTTGCTAGTTTAGACCTGTATAAATGTTTTAAAAGTTCCATTCTCCGTAAGAATCCTCATGTATTTACTGATGCTATTAATTATCATAACTCTGGTTTGATCTATTTGTTTTCTCTTCCTATAAGAATCCCGTGCTATTTCCAAGTATGTATGCCGCAAGAACAAACCAGAGCTGTTTAAGGAGGACAACCTGAAGGAGTCGCAATGGTGGATGTGTGGCTTGAGGTGGAGGCTAATCAGTACACGGCTGCACTGGAGCCCATTATCCTTCAGTTCCTCATCCGTCCTATGTTCGGTGGAACCACCGACCATAAAATCGTCGAGGATAACCTTGTGAAACTGAAGAAGGTGCTTGAAGTTTACGAGGTGCGACTGAGCAAGTGCAAGTACTTGGCTGGAGACTTCCTCAGTCTTGCGGACCTTAACCATGTGTCTATCACCGCATGCTTGGCAGCTACACCCCAGGCATCTTTGTTCGACGCATATCCACATGTGAAAGCCTGGTGGTCTGACCTCATGGCGAGGCCATCCGTCCAGAAAGTCACTGCACTGAAGAAGCCATATTTTAAGTAGTGTCTATTGTCTAGCGCAGGTTTCTCCTTAATCTACTAAATAAGCCCACTGTGTTCCGATTCTGCTTGTCCAGATGTGTCTTGTTGTGATGTTTGAGTCTTGTGTTGTGATGATGCCCTGTACTGAACTGAGCATTCTTGTGCTCTGGTGTATACTAATAAACTCTACCTTCAGGTAATGTTTTCTCATGTGTTGCTGCGATGATCAGATCAAATTTTATGCAATTCATGTTCCAATCGATAGTAACCTACCGAGAGGTTTGTTTCAGAATAAAGTTCTAGATACAGTTTTTAGATAATGTAGAATGAATGACATGGAACATTGCTATGTCTTAGTGTGCTGAACTGCTGGTTAACAAGACCGGGGGGAGACGCCGCCGGCTTGTCATTAAGGTAGAGGTGAGAACTTAACCCGGGTCCTGGTGCTTTGCGCTTATGCATGCTGACCACTAGGCCATGGAAGAGTTCTCTGAACTGCTGTTTACTTGTTATGTTTCAGCTATATTGTCAAATGGATACGTTCTCCATGAACCTAGATATATAATGAAGGCAATTGCAACTGTTGCGCTTAGATTGATAGGATCCCTTAATGGGATTATATAGTACAAGGAGGTGGCTTGGTTGCCAAGTAAATAGATTACAATTAAGGAAACAACTAAACAAATCTAATCCTCCTTGATTTCGGTTGGGTAGACGTGTCCTACATGTACACGTCTAACACCCTCACCCCCGCAGTCGGAGCGGGAGCAACGCGGAACTCGGTGAACACAGTGAATGGCAACCCCTTGGTGAAGATATCAGCATACTGGGAAGATGTCGGAACATAGAGAACACGAACATCGCCAAAAGCAAGCCACTCACGAACAAAGTGTAGGTCAATCTCCACATGCTTGGTGCGTTGATGTTGAACCGGATTTGTTGAAAGGTAGACAGCGGAGATGTTGTCACAGTAGACCACCGTAGCTCGCTGAAGTGGTCGATGGAGTTCAGACATGAGCTGGCGTAACCAGCATGCTTCAGCAACAACATTAGCCACACCCCTGTATTCAGCCTCCGCACTCGAGCGCGAGACAGTTTGTTGGCGTTTGGACGACCAAGAAACCAGGTTGTCACCTAGGAAAACACCATAGCCGGAAGTGGATTTGCGAGTATCGGGGCATCCAGCTCAGTCAGCATCCGTGTATGCAGTGAGTGATGCAGGCAACGAGCGGTATATCTGAAGGCCATGATCGACGGTGCCTCATAGGTACCGGAGAATCGGCTTGACCACATTGAGATGCGGCTCCGGGGGTCATGCATATACAAGCAGACCTGTTGCACGGCATAAGCGATGTCTGGTCTTGTGAAGGACAAGTACTGGAGAGCACCATCAGGCTCCGATAGGCGGACGAGTCAGCAACAGTGGCTCCTGCAGCTGATAGCTTGGATTGTGTGTCTACGGGAGTGGAGCATGGGTTGCACTCACTCATTCCTGCACGATCAAGGATGTCGATGATGTACTGCCGCTGGGAGAGGAACATGCCATCCGAGGACCGAGTAACTGCAACGCCGAGGAAATAATCCAATGGACCAAGATCCTTGGGAGAACTCACGCTCGAGAGCAGTGATGGTTCTCCGAAGAAGCTGCACAGAAGAAGCTGTGAGAACTATATCATCGACGTAGGGAAGCAGATAAACAATCTCAGTGTTGTTTTTGGAGATGAAAATCAAGGGATCCGCTCGGGAGTGACAAAGCCGAGGCGCAACAGGTGGTTAGCAAAGCGGCTGAACCAGGCGCGAGGCGCCTGTTTGAGCATAGAGAGGACTTATTGAGCCGACAAACATGGTCGGGCTGCGAGACATCGACAAAACCCGACGGCTGTGCACAGTAGACCATCTCGGCAATACCATGTAGAAAAGCATTGTTGGTGTCGAGCTGATGAACCGGCCAATCTTGCGCAACGGAAAGTGAGAGGACAGTGCGAACGGTGGCCGGTTTGACAACCGGGCTGAAAGTTTCTCCATAATTAACGCTCGCGCGCTGGGTGAAGCCACGCAGGACCCAACGGGCTTTGTACCGATCCAAAGACCCATCCAGCTTGAGCTTGTGCCGAAAAATCCACTTGCCAGTTACGACATTGGCGCCAGGCGGACGAGAAACAAGATCCCATGTCTGGTTAGTCCGCAGTGCACTGAATTCGTCCATCATAGCGGAGTGCCAATGAGGGTCCTTGAGAGCACCCGGTAGCTCTTGGGTAACGGACTAAGAACATCAGCCAAAAGATTAAGACGGTCAACAGGTTTAGACATGCCTCTTTTTCCACGAGTAAACATGGAGTGAGTGTTGTCGGCGAGTGGAGGGCCGACAGGGGCTAAAATTACTAGCGAAGTTGGAGGAGTGGGTTGAGGTGTCGGTGGCGTGTTTGGCTCGGGTGGAATTGGTGTAAGTGGGGTATTGTTGGATGGTAGAATAATCATCAAGAAAGGAGAGATCGGTTGCATTAGGTGGGGGAGTGGATTGTTGGGCGAAAAGGAAGGTGTTTTCGTCGAAGACGACATGGCGAGAGATTATTATTTTATGTGGCGAGGTCAAGGCAACGATAGCCGCGATGGTTAGAGGGGTACCATAGAAAAACACACGCGGTTGTGCGAGGAGCTAATTTGTGTGGTGTTGTAGCGGATAGGTTAGGATAGCAAAGGCAACCGAAGACCCGTAGGTGCTCAAGAGGTAGAGGGAGGCCGCGAAGAGCTTCGTAAGGTGTACGGTGTTGGAGGGTTTTGGTGGGGTGAAGGTTAAATAGGAATGTGGCAGTGTGTAGAGCTTCAACCCAATAGGTCGGTGGCATGCTAGCTTGGAAAATAAGAGAACACACCATGTTATTTGTTGAGCGAATGCCACGTCCAGCTTTACCGTTTTGGGAAGAGGTGTATGGGTAAGACATGCGAAGGGTGGCGGAGA
Source organism: Poa pratensis (assembly GCA_947311845.1). NCBI lineage: Eukaryota > Viridiplantae > Streptophyta > Magnoliopsida > Poales > Poaceae > Poa > Poa pratensis. The sequence goes on along the minus strand of CAMZMU010000027.1, from coordinate 44,024,864 downwards.
GATAGGAGAAAAAGGTGAGCAGTTTTATTGTCAAATACGCGACCATTGTCACATTGGACAGACTGGATAGTTGTGTTAAATTGGGTAGAGACGTAGGCAAAGAAGTGTTTAAGTGTAGAGAAAGTGTCAGATTTTGCGCGCAAAGGAGAAGTCCAAAGGTAATGGGTGAAATCAGATTTGTAACCAAACACGCTAGGAAGAGGTGAAGTCCATAAATCACAGTGGATAAGCTGAAAGGGACGAATAGTTTGAGTAGAAGATGTATCAAAAGGTAGACGAACATGTTTTCCTAATTGACAAGCATGACACAGTGATCATCGGTAGCGTTTTTATTACATGGGAAAGAAAAAACACTTGCGAGGTGCGACAAAACTTGACTACTGAGATGTCCTAGGTGACGATGCCACAATGTTGATGAAGACGTGGTGGTGGAGAGGGCGTGCGCAGCGGAAGACGGCCACCAGAAGGGAAAGAGGTCGCCGAAACTATTGCACCTGACGATCTCGTTCTTGGTGCGGAGGTCCTTCACAGAGAGTCCAAAAGGATCAAACTCAACAGAAACAAAAACAAGATTATCAGTGGTTAACTTACGAACGGAAATAAGATTTTTTATAAGGTTAGGTGTTACTAGGACATTATTAAGAGAAAACGAGTGATTAGGAGTAGAAAGGGTGGTGTTGCCGGTGCAAGTTATAGGAAGGGCATGACCGTTGCCGACGATGACATGTGGGTAAAGAGAGCTAGGGGGTGGAGATGTGAAAGGTTACCCTGATTCCGGTCATGTGGGCGGAGGCGCCAGAATCCATGATCCACTCATTCGGAGATGGTGGTGTGAGGGACATGGTGTTGAAGGTCTGCATGAGTTGTCCTTGGTCGAAAGATGGTGGTGGTGCAGCATATGTCGGTGCAGGCATCGGAGCGGACGGTGGAGCTCCTTGCATCCAGGGCATGGGTGGCGGAGGCACCCCTGGTGGCATGGACGAGGGAGCACCGTAGGCCCACGAAGGCGGAGGCAACATCATGGCATGATGAGCCTGAGGCAGGCCGGGAGGTGGCGGACCGGGCCACATCTGGATAGACCCTGCCCAAGGGTTTTACATGGATGGCCACGACGCCTGCGAGCCCTTCCCGGACGTGTTGGAGTTTCCGCCTCTCTGTTGAGGAGGTCCGGAGTGGAGGAAGCGGCATCGCGTCCCATATTGGCAACTGCTCGCTGCTGGAAGTTGCGGCATCGGTAGGGGCGGCGCGAAGGCGGCACGGTTTCCGTTGGACCGCGCGATGGTGGAGACGTCGAGATGCCTCGGGCGACGAAGGCGGTCGGAGCAGAGGAGGACGACTCGGACTGCTTCAGCGTGAGTTCCTCGAGAAGAAGAGACGAGCGCACATCGAGGAACGTCGGCAGTGGGCGCTGCTTGAGGATCAGGGTGCGCATGTAGGCAAGCCCAGATCCGAGGCCACGAAGTGTGTTCTGCACGAAGCGCTTGTCGGTGATGGTGGTGCCCAGGGCGTTGAGCTCGTCGGCGAGAATCTTCTGCTTGCGACAGTAATCCGCCACGGTCATGGACCCCTGTTGGAGACCATGGAACTCTTGCTCGAGGTAGGAAGAGCGGGGTCTTGGCGTTGTCGTGGTAGATGTTGGAGAGACGCGTCCACAAGGCGTGAGCAGGAAGTGGAGCGGTGGTGTCGACGATCATGGCGAGAAGCTCGGGCGTGACGGTGCTGTTGAGCCACGATCGGACGATGGCGTCGTTCCGACTCCACTGTGGTGTGGGATCGGTGGGATACTCCTCCTCGTCGAGATGGTCTTCGAGGGCATATTTCTCGACGGCATCGGAGAACATGCCTCGTCATTGGAGGAAGTTGGAGGTGGAGAGCTCGAGGGTGACCGGAACGGCGGCCCGGAAGCTAGGGAGGGCGGCCGCGAGCGCCATAGAGCTGCTTTGGCCGCGACCTAGGCCGCGGTTTCGGCGGCGGTAGGTTGCGGCGCCATGGGGAGAGAAGGATCGAAACCTAATCTGATACCATGAAGGCAATTGCAATTGTTGCACTTAGATTGATAGGATCCTATGGGATTATATAGTACAAGGAGGTGGCTTGGTTGCCAAGTAAATAGATTACAATTAAGGAAACAACTAAACAAATCTATTCCTCCTTGATTTCGGTTGGATAGACGTATCCTACACGTACACATGTAGCATATAAGCCCTTCTTGACGAACGTATGTGGCTCGTTTTCTGTTTTTGAACCGAACTACGGTGGGGAAATGCCAGCCTGAACCATTTCATAAACGAACACAGGGGAACACTGTACACTGGTGAATAATAATATGAGAGAACAGGAAAAGTGTCTGTTATCTGTATCTGATCAAAAAATTCAAATGTGTTGCCTTAAAAAAAGAAGGAAACTTGAAATGTGTCGAAGCTGAACATCCAACTCTACACCTGAGAAGAGTGGCTGATGCTTGATAAGGTGTCACTGATCCGGGATTCAGATATGTATGGAGGACATATGGTCCCTTTTGTTTTCCCGAAAGAATGTAGTATCTGTTATCTACCAATCCAAAAATCTACAATATCATGATAGCTTTGCCTTTCCAAAAGAGTAAGCACTAGCTCTAGGAAGAACAGCGCAGCACATGCCTCAGAAGTCAGAACACATAAACAACTTTGCCGCGCCTTTGCTTAGGACGACCGTGGCTAGCAAACCCGGGCTAGAAGAACAGCCCGAAGAAACTTACAGGTGTCCGGTGTGACATGGTTCACGAACGCAAACTTCGCGCCTAAGAAACATGTCAGCTCGCCCCAAAGGCGACACCATGCGGCATGGTCGGAAAGAGCGGAAAGGATGAGAGGAAAAAGACGGGGCGCGGCTGCCAAATATAAGTGGAGCCAAAGCAAAACCTCACGCTGCACTACTTCACTGTCGAGCGCTCGACCCAGCTAGACGAAGAGAGCGCGCACTAGCTCGATCCACCGTGCCCAGAGAAAGACTCCAAGAGAATACCTTCACTTTGACGATCGGTATGATGGCGAGTCCGGTATTCTTCCTGCTCCTGGTGGCCGTGTCGATCAGGGGATCAGGTGAGTGACAGATACGCCGATGATTTCGCCTTTGTCCACTCCAGAGCATGCCAAGCCATGAAGCTTGGTTTGTGACACTGGTTTTGTGTGTATATGTGCAGGCGCGGCGTGGTGCGTGTGCAGGTCGGACGCGAACGAGACGGCGCTCCACGTACCCGGAAACTACCTCCAGTCAGAACAATCTCCGACTGGGCTACCTACTCGAGTCCTCCTGACTGAATAGTTGTCGACTCCTCGCACTCGAAGGAACTTGTCGACTGAACACACAAGCCTATTTCCAACAATCACTCCCTAGGCTTGAGTTCCGGAGACACCTCCACCATGCCTATCCTTGTCCGCAGCTCCGCCAGGCGGACTCGACCAAGTGGCTTGGTCAGCATGTCTGCGAGTTGGTGTTCGGTGGGCACGAACTCCAGCTCGACTTTCTTCGCCTCCACGCAGTCTCGAATGAAGTGGTACTTCAAGTCGATGTGCTTTGATCGCTCGTGGAAGACGGGATTCTTGGCGAGCGCGATAGCCGACTTGTTGTCGACCTTGAGCACCACGTGCTCAGCTTCGCCGTTGCTGAACTCGGACAGCAACCGAGCCAGCCAGATCCCCTGGCAAGCAGCTGTGGCAGCCGCCACATACTCCGACTCGCAGCTTGACAGAGCCACGATCTTCTGCTTGAGTGACTGCCAGGTCACTGGGCTGCACCCGAGGAAGTACAGGGTGCCCGACGTACTCTTGCGCGAGTCGACGTCGCCCGCCAGGTCGCTGTCGCTGTAGCCGACCAGGCGCGGTGCACCTTTACTCCTCCCATACCTACACCCGAGTCGCTGAGACCCGGCGATGTAGCGTAGGATGTGCCTCACAGCCGCGAGGTGCTCCAGAGTTGGAGCCTCCATGAACCTTGATACGAACCCGACTGCGAAGGTCAGGTCCGGCCTTGTGTGCACCAAGTACCTGAGGCTCCCGACGATGCTCCGATACTCGGTCGCATCTGTCGCGGGTGCCGTGCTGCACTTGGACAGCTTGAAGCGCGGCTCCATGGGTACGTGGACGGGGTTGCACCCGCCCATCCCCGCCTTCTCGAGCAGCTTCAGGGCATAGGCACCCTGCGAGATATCGATCCCGCTGGGTCCTTGTCGAACCTCGATGCCAAGGTAGTAGCTTAGCAACCCGAGATCGGACATCTGGAATAGGCTCTGCATCTCCAGCTTGAATCTGTCGATGTCGCTGGAATCCGAGCCTGTGATCACCAAGTCGTCGACGTAGACACCGACTAAGAGCCGGTTCGGAGTCGCTCCTCGCGCGTACATGCCATGCTCCGACTCGCATCTTGCGAAGTCGAGCTTGACGAGGCATGCATCGAGCTTGGTGTTCCATGCCCTTGGCGCCTGCTTGAGGCCGTAGAGCGCCTTGCTGAGTCGAAGCACCAGGTGCTCCTTCCCCTTTGCAGCGAAGCCGGTTGGCTGCTGCACATACACCTCTTCCTCCAACTCGCCGTTGAGGAAGGCTGACTTGACGTCCATGTGGTGGACGTCCCACCCCGCACTCGCCGCACGGCTAGCAGTAGCCTGACGGACTCGAGACGGGCCACGGGTGCGAAAACCTCGTCGTAGTCGACCCCGTGCCGCTGCACGTAGCCCTTCGCCACCAGGCGAGCCTTGTGCTTAAGGACTGCGCCATGCGCATCCTTCTTCACCTTGTACACCCACTTCAGGCCGATCGCGCGGTGACCTGGTGGTAAGGTGGCCAGCCTCCAAGTCGAATTGGACTCGATGGCCTCCAGCTCCTCTTGCATCGCCTGCCTCCAGCTGGCATGCACCTTCGCCTCGTCGAACGAGCCTGGCTCTTCGGAGGCGAGATAGTGGAGCTCCTCGTCCGGCTCAAGGGCCGAACCCACTTCGAGCACGTTCTGCAGAGTGCGGAACCGGTGGTCGAAGCTCATGTCGTCTTTTCCATCAAGCATACCTGAGTACCTTGAGGGTGGCGTGACGAACTCGACGCCTGAGACAGCCGGAGTCGAAATCTCGGCTGTCGGGTGCTCCGGTGTTGTTGGAGAACCAGCTGGGGATGCACTCCCCACTCCAGGAGTTGGCGAGTCTGGAGTCGGCGAGTCGGGTGCTGGACCCGCACTCCCGTCACTCGAAGTTGGTTGCGGCTCGAACACCATGTGCTCGACTGCGAAGGTGTCGACTCCGAAAGTGTTCACCGGAGTGTCCGGCGAACTCCAGTCCCAGCTCGCGTTCTCGTCGAACACGGCATCTCGCGTGATGGTCACGCGGTTAGTCACCGGGTCATAGGCCCGATAACCCTTCGTCCCAGGTTGATACCCGACGAAGATCATCGGCCTGCTCCGGTCGTCGAGCTTCTTCAGCCCGGGGCGCGTCTCTCTGACATGCACCACGCATGAAGCTCACATTCGGCTTGCGGCCATGCCAGGACTCGAACGGCGTCATGCCGTCCACGCTCTTGGTTGGCGACCTGTTCAAGATGAACACGGCCGTCGTCACTGCCTCACCCCAGAATTCTCCGGGTACCTTCTTGGCCTTCAGCAGACTGCGGGCCATGCCCACAATCGTCTGGTTGCGTCGCTCCACGACGCCATTCTGCTGCGGGGAGTACGGAGCCGTCAGGTGACGCTCCATCCCGAGCTCAGCGCAGTATGCTGTGAAGGACCCGGAGGTGAACTCGCCTCCGCGATCCGTGCGCAGCGTGCGCAGCTTGCAGCCTGTTTCTGCTTCGGCTCCCGCCTGGAGTCGAATGATGGCGGCTGCGGCCTCGTCCTTCGTCGAGAGAAGGGCGAGCCACATGTACCGCGACAGGTCGTCCACCAGTAGGAGGAAGTACCTCTTCCCACTCGGTGTGGCCGGGGTGATCGGCCCGCAGAGGTCGCCATGGACCAACTCGAGTCGCTCCTTCGCCCGGAACTTCGCTTGCTTTGCGAATGGGGCTCGCCTCTGCTTCCCTGCTAGGCAGGCGTCGCAGAGCTGGTTCACGTGCTCCACCAGAGGGAGTCCACGCACCATCTCGCCCTTCGCCAGTCGGCGCAAGCTGTCGAAGTTGAGGTGCCCGAACCGCGCATGCCAAGTCCACGCCGGGTCGTCGCCAGTGCCCACGACTAGGCACACTGGCTGCGCGACTCGCGCGTGCAGCTTGTACATCCGGTTCGGCTCTCGCCTGACCTTGATCAGGAGCTGCCGCTCCCTATCACGCACTCGAAGGATCCCATCCTCGATCAGCACCTGGCAGCCGTTCTCGTCGAACTGGCCCAGGCTGATGATCTGCGTGTTCAGCCGGGGTATGTAGTACACCCCGGTGACGGCCCGATGCTCGCCTGACTTGCAGACGAAGAGCACCGTCCCTTGCCCGTAGATTTCGACTCGCGAGCCATCACCGAACTTTACAGTTCCAATGATGCTTGTGTCGAGTTCCGCGAACGCGGCGCGGTCACCAGTCATGTGATTGGTGGCGCCCGAGTCGAGGTACCAGACGCCCTTCTTGGCGTCCCCCTCTTGCACCAGGTTCACCTGCGCCTTCTCCTCTAGCATGAGGAGGACCGGCTCCTTGCGAGTCGGATCAGCCAGCTCCTTGCGAGCTGGCGCAGTCGAGTGCTCTCCACTCGACGAGGATGTCGGGTGCTCTCCACCCGACGAGGTTGTCGAGTCCTTGCGACCCGACACTCCCGGCTGCTGGAGCCGGGTGGCCAACTCCTCCCGAGTTGCCATGGTCAGCTCCTCCTGAGCCAACGCAGTCGAGTGCTCTCCACTCGACGAGGTTGTCGACTCCTCCCGAGTCGACGAGCCCAGCTCCTCCCGAGCTGGGGCAGTCGAGTGCTTGCCACTCGACGATCCTGCCGAGTCCTCCTGACTCGACGATGCTGTCGACTCCTCCCGAGTCGACATGTCCCACTCCGCGATCCACTGGATCGGCGCGAGTTCCTTCGGAGGAGTCGACGATCCCTCCGACTCTGCCACCGGTCGAGTCGCTGACTCTGCCACCGGTCGAGACAAGGGTGCCGCCTCCGAGGTGCTCGACTCCGCCTGGCGAGTCGAAGCAGGGAGCTGTGGGGCAGTCGCGATGGTGCAGGTCTCCATCATCAGGAGTGCGCTGTCATCCTCATCGTCTCCGCCACGGACGAGGTGTGCTTCCGCACCCTCTGCGCGCACGAGGTGTGCTTCCTCGCGCTTCTTCTTGCGGCAGTCCCGCACCCAATGGCCGGCGACTCCGCAGTACCTGCACGTGTCTTTCGACGTGCCAGGGTTCCCAGCTCCACGAGCTGAGTTGCCTCTACCGCGACCGCGCGGCTTGCCGCCGCCGCGTCCGGTATGGCTGGAGGATCCACCTCCATCCTGCAGGCGCATCCGAGAGAACCACTCCTCCTCCGTGAGGAGTAGTTTCCCAGCCTGCTTGGCCTCCGGCTTCTCCGCCTCATGTCGCTCCTCAGCCGTTTTGAGGCGGCCGATGAGCTCCTCCATGGGGAGCTTGTCGAGGTCGAGCAGAGTCTCGATTGAGCATGCCATCTGCGATAACCTCGTGGGAACGACCGAGAGAAACTTACGGATTGTGTCTGGCTCGGTGATGGTGACGCCGAGCACCCCAAGCTGCGACACGAGTGACGACATCCGCATGGCGAAGTCGTCGATGTTCTCGCCGTCGCCGAACTTGATGGCCTCGTACTGCTTCTTGAGCGCAGTCGCCTTCGCCTCCCGGACACGGGTATCTCCGACCCGCATCGTCTTGATCGCCTCCCACGCCTCCTTGGCCGTCTTCTTCGACGCCAGTGTGGAGATCATCTCCGGCGGAACGGCGAGCAGCACGTACTCCAGTGCTGCCCGGTCCGTCTCGCGCTCCTCCGTGCCATCGTGCACGGCGGACCAAACACGGCGTGCCTCAAGCTTCACTTGCATGAGCAGCGCCCAGTCCGCGTAGTTTGACCGCGTGAGCAGCGGCCACGAACTACCGGCCTCCCGCACAACACGCTGGACTGCCAGCGTGCTTGTGGCCTCCTTCACCTCCGCTGGCATGAGCGCCTTTCCTTCGCCCATCTCCGGTGAGATCTCTCAAGAACTCAGGCTCTGATACCAACTGTTGCCCGTGAGACCTTCTTGCTCGAGAGAGAGAGGGGAGTGTGTGCCAAAGAAATGGTTTGCCTCAATTTTCCGTTTTCTATTCATGGGGTATTTATAGGGTAAACACTATTCCTACAAATATCTGGCTAGATATTTCCAGCCAGCGTGGCGAACCTATCCACACAGGGACAGGTGTCACACCGCTACGCGCGGGCCACACAGGTGTCCAGGACACCTGTACTTCTAGAACCTCCTAGCAGATTCCAGACCGCCAACACCCGCGCTGACGTGTCCACGAGCCGGAGTCGACAGGCCAACTCCGTCACTCGACACTTCCTCGGGTAGGAGTCGAGAGTTCGACTCCACGTACCCGGAAACTACCTCCAGTCAGAACAACCTCCGACTGGGCTACCTACTCGAGTCCTCCTGATTCGAACACTTGTCGACTCCTCGCACTCGAAGGAACTTGTCGACTGAACACACAAGCCTATTTCCAACAGCCCTCACCACCACAGACCCCAGTACGTACCTGTCTACTCATCAGTTTCAACGATCCTTCTCCCCAATCTATCGGTCGTCATATCTTAGCTGATATCGTCGTTCTCACGGTGCATTTGTAACTTGTGCAGGCTCCGGACCCTGCAAGTACCCGGCAACTGCAAGTGCTGCGGGGACAAGCACCGGGAATGGCACGGCGACAGGCGCCGGTGGCGCGGGCACCAACTCTTCTTCCCCAGGCACGACAAACCCAGCTACACCCGGCATAGGAGGGACCATCACTACGCCGATCGGTGGCGCGCCCGGCCCTTCGGTGAGCATCATAGGCCCCGAGAGCAGCGACGGTGCTGCTGCGTGTGCCGGCGTTCGCGTTTTCCTCGGCCTCGCCTCCATCCTTGCTTTCTGGGTGCAGTGATTTCACCGTAAAGCAGCGTAAATTAAACTAGTAGTGCATTTTTCTAGGGATATCGTCTTCGATCTAGTCAGCGCTTCGTTGCTTTGTTGGTGGAGATTTTTTTTAGATTAAAGGCTCAAAGAGCCCAACTTTGAATTAACAAAGCCAGTACGGTAGATTACGGAGTACAAACGCACAGCTTACAAGCCTCACACACCCAACAAACAGAATAGGAAAAAGCATCGCTTGGATCGTCGAGGCCATCGTCTTCCACCGCGGACGCCACCGGAGCGAGGCAAGACAATGCAGGAGGCATGAGCAACGGTAGAACGCAGACACATCGAATCCACAGGCCAAAGGTGCAGCCTTGCGGCCTCTGTCGTCGAAGAGGGACCCTTTCCCTCTCGCCCTGGCTCGAAGGGCGCCGCACCGTCGGCCGACAAAGAAGTTCACCCGAGAACCCGCAAGAGCAGCAACCCAAGTGGCCAACGGAGAGAGTATGAGCGGCAGCCACGCCGAAGCTCCAAACGAACGCCGCCATCAGCTGCAGCGCTTCCACACAGGAAGACGCAAGCTGCAGAATGGGAGCACACACTGGGAAGACCGGCAAGAAGGACCAAGCAGCGCCATTGCAGACCTCCAGCACCGCCACACGCCATCTCCGAGCAGCCACTCACCAACCACCTCCTCAATCCCCGGGCAGCGCCTCCAGGAAGGGGAGCGACATCGCAACGCCGCCGCCGCCCAAGCAGGGGATTAGGGTTTTCACCCAAGAACAGAGAGGTTAGGGATGGGAGAAGGGACCTCAACGAAGCCTCCAGGGAGGGATCCGGCGCCGAGGCACCGCCGCCGTTGTGGCCACCGCCGGCCAAGGGTTTCCCCGGTCTCGAGCACCCCAGCACCTTCCACCGGCCAGATCTAGCGAGATCGGCCAAGGGGAGGGAGCAGCTGCAGAAGGAGATGTCGGTCTTCACAGATCTGACGCAGAGGGCGGCGGAGAGCCCCACGCGCCGCGCCACCCGCTCCCCGTCACCCCACCGTCCGCACGGCCAGGGTCACGGGCTAGCACTCACGGCCGCCGCTCGCCGCCGAGACGACGCCGCCATCTTGGTCCAGAGCCGCCGCCCCGGCGTCCTCCACCCCACGCGCCCAAAACAGCACCTCAGCTCCGCTCGCCAGGACGCCGTCAGGGACGCCCACCGTGCCCTCCGCCTTTGACGGGCAGGGCGCCGCCACCGCCGCCGGCAACGGCGGCGGCAACGGCCAGGGGAGATCGAATCTGGGGGCTTTTTTCTAGGGTTTGGGGGGCCTCCGGAGTCGCCCGAGCGGGAGCGACCCGGGAGGCAGGGGGCGTGCTTTCTGTTGGTGGAGATCGACGTGCATGTTGTTTTGAATTCACGTTTGTCTGTGTACGTCTTTCATTTTGTTAATTTAGCCCATGTATGGAGTTTCATTTCTTTGCCTCAATGTCACGAATTTCTGTATTCGGTGCTTAACTGACAGTTTGCATCATTCATGGCGATGCTACCTTCTTTTTTCTGAGGGAAGAACGGCCAAGTACATAGGGATACAAAACTCGTGCGATGCTACTGTGTTGTGCTACGAGTGGGATTCAAGCAATTCAGCTACTTCTCCCGCTCCATCAACACTCGCTCTCATAAACAACATAACACTCGCTCTCACAAACAACATGCTATCATCCGCAAAAAAGAAGGTGGTTAAATTTGCCACTTGTAGTCCTTGTAGGCTTGATGATGGTATATTACTTCTTGATTTTAACAGGTTAGGCTCCCTGCTATTATCAAAACAAATAGCTTAAAATCAGGTTGCCTTGTCGGCTCGTGTGGGCTTAAAAGTTTCAGTCGGTGATCCGTTTAAGGGCTCTTTTAAATGGTACTCCCTCCGTTCGAAAAATGATGTCACAAAAATAGTCTATCTATAGTTCATTTTTGTGACATCTTTTTCCGAACGGAGGGAGTAGGAAAAGTATAGGAATATGAAACCTAAAATTGGGATGGCGTGCCTACATGTCTAATTGAATCCTATGGAAAGAGTAATTTTTATTTGATTGTGGTAAAGAAATTGCCAACGAGGTTAGAGCTCATTTTATTTTTCTATTAAGTATACATTACCAGATTTCAATGTGATTATTTCCTATGAGATATGAATCCTTTGAATCAAATGGCTACCGAATAAAAAAAATCATACGATTTTAATCCTCCACAAATATTTTTAAAATCCTACAAATTAAAGGTAGGCGTGTCACGTACTGTTTTGGGCTGGGTCAAGCCCTTGCAATTGTGACATTTTTCTAGCCACGAAATTCGAAGTGTTCTTCCGTAAAAAAAATGCAAGTGTTGCACAGCATGCAGAGGAAACTCTGTTTCCTACGCATGGCACGGATGAGCGCCGTCCGCGTGTCCTCAACCTCCGTTCTCCGCGCGATCCACCAATTCCTCGGTTCCAATGCATGGCGCCTGCTCCTACATGTCGTCGACCTTCTTCACCTCTCGTCCCTTCCCCTGTTTCTCTCTTTCCCTCTCTTCTCCGTCTCCCCTGCAGCACGCGTCCGGTGGCCTATCGGCGTTGATGCGGTGCTGGTGGTGGTGTGATGAGGAAGCTGTGCCCGAACACGGACCGCGACGATACACTGGACACGGTGCTGGAGGTGCCCATTCCCGATGAGATGCTCGCCAATGCCCCCGGCGCCGACAAGCGCCGCGGCGCCGGCGGCGCCAGCATGCGCGCCTGGCTCAAGACCCAGGCCTTCGACCGCGCCACCGTCGACGGACCTGCCGCCGCCGCCGCCAACGCCGAGCTCCAGCTCTTCCTCAACGTCGTCGGCTCGCCGCTCATCCCCTGCCCCGTCCCCCACGACCGTGCCTTCAGCCGCTCCATCCGCGACTCGTCCATCGTACGTCTTTGCTAATGCCATGCACGCGCGCGTACGTACACGAAAACAAAATGATTGATCGATCGACTATGTGTCTGTGATGCGTGCATGGATGGAATGAAGCAAGCGTCGACGGCCAAGTACATCATGCAGCAGTACATCGCGGCGACCGGCGGACAGGCGGCGCTGCAGGGCGTGCAGAGCATGTACGCCGTGGGGAAGGTGCGGATGTGCGCGTCCGAGTTCCACCTCGGCGACCAGACCGTGACAGCCGCCCAGGGCCGCGCCGAGGTCGGCGGCTTCGTGCTCTGGCAGAAGTGCCCCGAAGTCTGGTACTTCGAGCTCATCATGGCCGGCCACAAGATGAGCGCCGGCAGCGACGGCAAGGTCGCTTGGCGCCAGTCCGCCGCCGAGAACTCCCACGTTTCTCGCGGCCCTCCCCGCCCCCTCCGCCGCTCCCTCCAAGTACAGAACCGTCACTCATGCATTTTCCATTGACACCGATGCAAGCCATGATACATGACGTACGTGCAGGGTCTGGACCCGCGTTCGATCGCGAACCTGTTCTCGGACGCGGTGTGCATCGGCGAGAAGGTGATCAACGGGGAGGAGTGCTTCATCCTGAAGCTGGAGGCGAGCGCGGCGACGCTGCGTGCCCGGAGCGCGGCGGCGTTCGACATCATCCACCACACGGTGTGGGGGTACTTCAGCCAGCGCACGGGCCTGCTGATCCAGCTGGAGGACTCGCACCTGCTCCGCATGAAGTCCGGCAAGGGCGCGCGCCGCAGCGAGAACATCTTCTGGGAGACCAGCATGGAGTCCGTCATCTCCGACTACCGCCACATCGACGGCGTCACCATCGCGCATGGCGGCCGCACCACCGTCACGCTCTTCCGCTACGGCGAGGGCTCCGTCAACCACAAGAGGAAGCTGGAGGAGACGTGGACGGTGGAGGAGGCCGACTTCAATGTGCACGGCCTCACCTCCGACTACTTCCTGCCGCCGTCAGACCTCAAGAAGGAGGGCGACGACCAGCACGCCGGATGACCAGCCACGGCGAATAATTTTGTGCAAGCGGTAGTGCTAATTTGATCGAATGTTGATCCAAGGACATGAAGATTGATTCAGGCTAATATTCTTTCTGTACAGGTGGCCATAGCTGTACGTGTGTGTTGATTCTTTTTGTTAACGAATTGCAGAGTACGCCATGATCCAGCAATAGAACTAGTACTGAAAGTTTTTTCTATTTTCTTAAGACGATTCTTTTCTTTTTTAACGACAACAAAATCTCCCAGCTGCATTTTTTCTTTGCGGAACGCGCTAGCTCCCATTCGACAGATAACTAACTCCAATCTCTGTGGAAAACATAACCTACGTTCTGAAAAGAAAAATTCAGTCACACCAAGTATGTAATTAACTGAATTTTATCAGTGCTAAAGTCTTCTGATCCAAGGCTTGAAGGAAGACGCGGCGGCGGCGCGCCACCGGCACGTTCTGCTCTTCGCCGGCGTCTCTAGGTTGCAGAAGGTCTGGAGTGTAATTTTCGTCTTTCTTGGGGTGCTTTTTGTAATGTTCTTCCTATAATATCTTCTGGTTTCCTCGCAAAAAAAAAAATATAGTGCAACTGAAAAATATTTTTTGGAACCATGGTGCAGCTAAAAAAGTTTGTGGAGTTGTTGGAACCACAATATAACAGAAGAAAATTCTGTGTTGCGCCTAGACCAATATGAGTGTCTGTGCAACATCCAATGGCTAAGAAGCTGACTCAGCTATAAGATAATTCTCATACAACGGAGATTTGCAATCCTATTAAAATTACTGAAAACAAAGAAAACCATCAATACTGAACAAATGAACTACAAAAGAGAACGAAACAAAACTATTCCCGTCCACTTTAGACCATGATCCAAGAGTGCGACACACGTCCCCTATCCTACCACAAATGGCCAGCTGTAGGAACCATAGCTGCCATGAAATTGATGCAATTTCTGATACAAAGCATCAACAATTTACATTCTTTTGAGCGTGGACATCAATAGAATAACTAAACAATACAACTTTTTGAAAAATGATAAAAACAAATTACAGCCAGCGTGACATCTCTCCACGAATAACTGTGCTTTTAAGCTTCAAGCTCGTCAGGCATGCTGCAACGATTTTTGAGTTCCTTCAAACAGATCCAGCAAAAGTTCCTCCAAATCCTCAGGCCTGTACTTTATGTAACGATCTCTATGCTTCGTGCCATCAAGGAAGGAGGAGTACCTTCCCAAGAATGTTCTATAAGCCTGTATAACTTTCAGTGATATGGATATCCTGACATCTTCACGGAGTTGGTCATCTGGAACAGACCATGCTGTTTGAACTCGATAAACGTCTTCAAAGGACATGTTGAAATTCTTAAACTTTTCCCTAATGGTTTTACGGGAAGCAGCATCTCCTGCAGCACATAAGCCATCATCATTAAGGTAAGAAAGGACCTGACTCCACGATGCCCGCTCATAGTGTGTGGCTTGATGCTGAAACATTCGATTGTGCATCCGGATCCAGTCATCACCAAGAAAGTTTTTGAGATCCGAGCTCTTTACTTTCTGGACCATGTAGCAGATATTGTTCATCATAAATATGTTCCTTAATCGACCATCTCTGTACAGTCTAGACCCAGCTTCAAGATTTGCTTCTGAAGCTGCAGCAACAGACTGCAGATGTAATGCTGTAACTGTGAAATGAGGGCTTGAGTTTGGCATGGACTGACTGTCAGCAGAAAAATGATGATGTCCTTCATCTGTGTCCTTGAGAAGTGAATCAAGAGTTTTGCTGTAAACTGTGACAGCCTTTATATAATTCATGACATACTTTGTAAGGGGATGCACAGCACCATTAGGAACTGCACTGGATGACGTGTAGGATTGGATGGCATACTTGAATTCTGCAAATGTTTTCCTCGCTGCTTCTCCCATTTGGAGTAGGACTTCATTATACTCAGTTAGAACCATAGCACTGCCCCCTGCCTGAAACAAGAATTCTGCTTCAGGGAGCAGATCGTCTAGGACTTCATACATGTCAAGAATACGGAAAAGTTTTTCTGGTTTAGGATCTCTAATTGCTACAGATTCATAAAAGCTCAGGAGCTGCATGACGGAGCTAAATGAGATCTCATAGAAGCACATGTCTACAGTTGATTCTGAAAGCTCGCCAAAGATGAGACTGCTAAGGCGCTTCTCGCTTGCAAGGTACACTCGGACAAAATACTTCATTGCCCGGTTCCACCTCTTTATTGATGAGCTCAGTTTGTTCCATCTAGTGTTCAGAAGTTCTTCTATACTGTGCTTCTCGATCTGAAGAGACCCAACGAACTCATCGATTGTAGCTTGTCGTGCATTTATATATGCTTGGCAACACTCGTTACTGTAGTCACCCAAGAACATGAAGTTAGCAATGGACTTGACAGCAGAGAACGCACCAGGTTGAATCAAATCAGCCACAAAATATTCAGATCCTCCGCTACTACCAGTTTGTGTTGATTTCCCTTCACTTTGATCCTCACTGAATGAGCTGCATGAAAATTCATCCGTGCTGCCATCTTCTGTAGAACGGAAGGATAGAAGTTCCTGTTCTAATGGTTGTTTGTAGTATGTAAGAAGGTAAACAAACTCCTCTTCAAGCCTCGCCATTGCCATTTCAAAAAGGTCATTAGCATATACAGTGAGTTCCTTGTGCTCTTTGGCTTCTCCACCAGGGTCCAAATTACGTAGCCTTTCAGACAGTTGCCGCAATTTGTACAGTACTTCTAAGTACTGAAAGGAGTTCTGTGGATCATGAACATGTAAGGAGTTCTGAAAATCCAGACTGAGGATCTTCTTTCGCAGTACCTTGAGCGCAAGCCTAAAATCACATATCTGTATTTCTTCTCCCAGGCTGATGCTTGTGTACTGCTCAACTAAATCAGGAGCCATCATTTTGTTGATTCTTTATACAACGTCTTCAGAGAAGGTGTGTGGGGCTTCCTTTCCCTGTTTCACATGTTTAGAACAAAGATCAAGTCCAACTCCAAATTTAGAAAAAGCTTCAGATAAAAAACACTTAAATGTAGTGGAAAGATAACATAATTACGAGCAAACGAAGCAAGAGATAGGGCAACCTCTAGGTTAAAGGTGATAAAGAACAGCATTAAGAAAATCAAATATATTTGTTCTCCTATCTTGTTTCACTCAATTCTCTTTATTTCTGCTTACTAAAATAAGTTTGAAACTTGAATACATACTTTTAGGCCAGATTTTATTAGATACTATGCCATAAAGGGCAATAGTAGGAGCACAACTTGTGATTTCTTGCTCCCAAAACAAAAATAGCTCAACTTTGAGCACTAAATGATTCATTCAGGTAATTCCGCAACCACAAAAACAGATGATTCCTCCTTATTTCACAACACCTTTTTTTAGCATTCCAGTAGGGATGAAGGATAGTGCCAATTCAATCGTAGTCGCCTTTCCATTCTTTGCAAACAAATGATGAGGTACAAACAGGATTAGTTTTTTTATACACAGACTATAACAACATCTAAAATGTTTAGGGGAGTTCTCCCAACACATTTATTTGGGTCACTAGAGAGTCCATGTGTATTCACCACTTATTAGGCCAAAGTTGTCCCCACTGATTGCTACTTCACATTGATTGGAAATATTTCCCCCACCCAGAGAAGTAAATCTAACACCGCAACCAAGTCCAGGTTTCTATGTCGGAAGCAATTAACTAACTAAAGCAACAAAAAAAGTTCGTATTCAGAACCAGTTCAGATGCTCGCCCCTTGCAGAACCCCTTCTACAGAGCATGAGAAGGATAAATAGGAGTACTCACCGGTCACTGCCGCCACAGACGAGCCGCCGCGTTGCTTTCCCCGGCGGCCGTGCTCCAGTCCGCCAGCGCAGCCCAAGATTGCTGAATCAGTTGGAGAGAGAGAGAGAGAGAGAGATGGGAAGACCGGAATTGGAGTGGCCAGGGGAGGGGGGGAAGGGTGATGTGCAGTGGAGTCCAGTCAACCGGAGAAGGGGAGGGGGACGGCGACGGGGAGCGAGAGAGACTGCGGGAGAACGGTCTCCGTAGAATGGAATTGGAACGGATGCCGTGGCGCCGGGGGTCTCTCTCTGTTCTAACGGCAAAAAAAGCTCCCGGCTTTCTTTTCTTGAACCCTGTGGAAAATAAACGGAGGAAGGCTGGAAGGGGGAGCTTTCAGCAGTGCTGGAGCAGGAGGAGTACTGGACTGGACTGGCTTCCGCTGACCGTCCGGCCACGACTGCTCGCCGCCGGTGTAATACGAGGCCTGTTCTCATTGTTTATTCGTCGAGACGTGAAGTCCGGGGCGTCAGCGTCGATGGCAATGTTTTCTCCTTCGCCGCCGGCTCCGAGACCGTGAACTCCTTGCACGCCACCGTCCGTAGCAAACAACCATTATCCAGGACTTGGACTTGTTTCGAACATACACAGCGCAACTTCTCCGAACATTACCGGCGTGTTCCGTTTGTTCACAGGAGCACCAAACCACCAAATGATGATATATTCGGAATCGGGCCAAAACTTTCGTTCACCGGAACTACTCCGTCCACATGCATATAGTTGCAGTACAGTGAACGCGAGAACGCAACGTTCGCTACGGTGCTGCGCCAGAAGTCCAGAGAGCAGCTATTCGAGCTGGACCTGGTACCACTGCACGGAGCCCACCTCGCCGTCGACCTCCAGCTCGCACACCGACCGGACGAGGTAGGAGACGGCGTCGTCGAGGGTGTCGAACCTGGCGAGGTCCGGCGGCAGCGCGCCGCCCGGCCACCTCTCCAGCCAGCCCATCAGCCGCTCCTCCAGCTCCTCCTTGGACACGAACTCCTCATCCATCCCGGGCTCCAGCAGCACGTACGTGTCGGACTGGATGTCCGCACGCCTCCTCCTTGCCGCGCACTGCCGAAACAGAATTCAAGCACAAGAAATATAGAGTCAACACATAGTACAGCTTAGAAACTTTGGGCCACGACTAATTGACTGACTGTCAGAATACATTATACTAAGGACATATTGGACTGTTCCACGGTGAATAGAGCTCTGACCTTTGTTCCATGGCGTCGTTGAATTCTCGCCGTGGAGAAGCTCACGGCTCTGGCGGGCGGTGGAGAGGCTGCCAATGCCGTCGTGGCCTTGCGCGATCGCCTCCGGCGTAACGGCCATCTCTTGCCTGCTGCGATGGAGGGGGAATGCGGTTTGCACGCAACACCGGATGAGAGTGAGATCGAATCGGTAGTGGTGGCCTGGTGGGCGCGCCAGAAAATTCAAAGACAATGAAATAGCACTGTTTGACGCTTTGACTAATGATGGAAAACGAGGATCATTTGACGTGACCTGAGGTTCGTTGCCATGATTGTGTGATCTATTGCATGCTCTCGTTTTTTCCTCTTGGAAACAAAAGTCGTTCAATTCAAAGGTAGGGGTGTGCCGGCTGCACGCCTGGTGTTGAAATTCCCATACAAAAGGAAGCTAGCTATAGCAAGCTCTCTCCGAGATATTTCACTGACTAAAGACTAACGAGAGCAGTGTTTCCGTGATAGTTCTCAGCAGAGTTGGGAGTTGCGGCTAGTCATGCTCAGGCTAAGCTGGAGTGCGGAACGGAACTGGATTTCTTGGCCAAGTTGCAAGTCTTGGTCAAAAGGGTTTTGGGCGAACTAAATACTAGCAGTCAAATTCTACAGATATTACCTGACGAGATTGTACTGGGTACAATAAGAATACAGTAGCATCGAAATCGTCCAAGCAACCGCAATAGTGCTAGCGTGGACATATTTTCTACGGTTGACTACAAAATTTAGGATACCATACCTATTGGAATAGCGGCGACTGGGTTAGAAGTTGACTAAATGAGACTTACTGCAGATACGTATAAAAAATCTTAGAATTCTTATCACCTAACCTTGATTCAATGATGCAATCTAGTGCCTAGTGCCTACACAGTTTGCTTGTGGACTAGAGAAATATGGCATGGCAAGTGTTTGATGTACTGTGCAACTTGAACAAGGAGGAGAAGACTCAGTTCGCTGAACTTTGAAACATAAACTACAGAAATCAGGATGCTGCCTACTTCAAGCAAAGGCTACAATTTTCCCACTCTTTAGCAAATGACAAGAGTGAGAAGTGAGAATAGTAGCCATTACCTGTGAGCAGTGCGCTAGTGGAGGCATACTCCGGCAGCCGAGCCAGAGCCGCCGCCTCCATCATTCCTGTGTGGCCTGAAATCTTTATCCTTAAAAGGCTGTCCTGAAACATTTTCGTTTGGTCGTCATCTGCAGCTTATCCCTCCACCTGCATTAAGATTGGTGAGGAAATATCTACCCAAAGGAGAGGAGGAAGACCGGTTCCTTCCCAATGAGAAGTGATAGGGACAACGCAACAACCAACAAACACACCCGCTGTGGCTGCCAGATCAAGTGATCACTGATCACTCACCTCCGGGCACAAGTCGAACAGCAGGTCAGTTGCGCAAACTGTTTGTTAAAAAATGCTGAAATGCATTCCACTTGTACATATAAACATGCCAACTTGGCAGATTGTCCAATGGCTACATCCCATCGGATAAGCACTGAACCAACTGTTACAACTTACAGCTTCTTCTGTTATACCTTCTAGAAAGATTAGTATTGTGATAATAAATTTCCCCTCGAAATTCGGGGGTTTAATGGTTTAGGTATACTAGTAACCGTGCATGTGCAATGCACGTCTCATAAATCAACTAATGCATTTGAAATTTGGATCAGCTTTCCATCGGAAGTGAAAGAAATTGATGATGCCCTCTCTCTATTTTATGAGTTTTTTTCATGCATTCTACCCAAGTATTCTCCTTGAAAAGAGTACTGTCAGCATATATGGTATGATTAGCATCTGAAGTATTTCCACCGTTTGGGACGCTTGTTATTACTCATGTGGGAGTATAGATGGATTTCATCACCTCAAGATTTCTGACTATGAGCTGACAATTAAGTAAACCTTAAGTGATTAAAGAAAATAATATTACAAACAAATAATGGTTTATGCAGGGTGCGACGATGGACCTTTGTTTCCCTTCGTTATAGTAGATACACAATTTGTTGTAGAGGGACTCCTAGGTAGGTCTACTGAACATGTTGTTTTGTTTTGATTGTGGCACATAATTGGTGACATCAGCAAAAGGGTCTTGCTTCTGTGGATATTTGTTCTGGTATTCCAAAATTGATGTTCATGGAGTAAAGGTCATTATTTATACGGATATACTTGTTCAGGCTGTGTAATGAGTCCTAACCAGGATCTATGCATGTAGAATATATCCTGCATGGAGTAAAGTTCTAAGAATACTTCCGAGCTAGGCAGTTCTTTGACGAAAAAACCCTGTTAAAAAGCCAAAGTAGACTCCTTTTTAATTAATCAAACAATTCTCATTTTCATTAACTAAAATCCTGTCAATGTTTTACGGGACAATTCTTTCTCAATCTTTTAAGAAGTACACGTACTCCATCTACCCTCCAATCTTTTAAAATCGAAAGTGAAGCAACATTTAACTGACCTGAAGCATTAACGACTTACCTCCAATATACTTGCATGATGAGAAGGAAAAAAGTCCGATCATGGATACTCGGGAGAACATGCAAGTTAATTAACCTAGGTGTCTAAGCATCTTGGTTAATAGGATAAACAACTTATAAGTTCCATGAAAATGCATAGTCAAAAAGACTATCCTTCATCAATGGATATTCCCCAAAACAAACTTCATATGGACATCAAATTATTCAGCTAGCACATATCGGTATTGCAAACTGCAGACCAAATTTTGACATTGCAAATCGACAAAAAAAAAATTAGCTAGCACACATCGGCATTCATCTACCACATATCAGCACTCAGCTAGCAGTACCAATCTGCTGTGCGTGTACACTGCACAGGACATTAGCTAGCAGCACACCACAGATCAAAATCAGCCAGCAGCAAACCTGCAGTTTAACGCGGTTACAACGCGGACACGGGGGCCTCCAGATGGTCCAGGTGGTCGAGGACGTGGCTGCAGACCGCGGGGCAGCGACGGACCTGGCCGGCGTGCCTCCTACTCGCCACCAGCACGCGCTGCTCCATGCCTCGAGCGGACGCGGGGCTCCAGGGGGTCACAACGCGGACGTGCACTCGCGTCTGCCCGTGGTCAACTTGGTTGCTTCTCCAGACGCTGACCGGCGAGGAAATCGGCCACCCAAAATACCAAACACCTTGCGCGCCGCCATGGGCGCGCCATGACACAGACCACAAGTCCACAACACCACCCCGTCCCATAGCTTCCGCTACCGCTACCTCACACACCCACTCCGCTGCAGCCACAGCACCTCTTCCCCATGCTCCCACGCCGCGGCTTCGCCAGTTGGCCGTACTCCTCCGCCTGCTGTTGCTCTCATCCGCGGCGCTCGCCCAACAGGGCCAGGGGCAGCCGCTCCGGCCGCAGGATCTCGACGCGCTCCACGGGTTCCGCACGTCCCTGTGCGTGCGCGCGCGGGACTGGCCGGACAGGGCAGACCCTGCGCCGCCTGGGCGGGCGTCGTCTGTCCCGCCGGCCGCGCCGTGGGAAGTACCTGCCGTTCTTCACACCGCTGCTCCTCCGTAATTACTGGCCGAGCTGTGACAGCGCATCAACGCGGTCCCTCCGCTTGCTCCGTCGTTTTCTTTTCTTTTTAGCGGTGGCAATCGTTTGGTGGTGGCAATTTGGTCGTATTATGTAATTGGTGGGAGAGCAAAACAGTCCAAAACGGACAATGTTGAGTTGTCAAACATTGGAACGATCTGGGCCGTTTGATCGGATATTGAACGGTCCAGATTTAAAGTATCCCAACAACACAAGTTTGCTCTTTTAATAGTAGTTTGTGGCCTTCCTGGTTCCACACGGACCGTGAATTGATGACTCATTTGGTCTTTCGTATCAATCGGCCGAACATGGGAGGATTATCAGCAACACAAACTTATTCAGAGACCTTCATATGCTGCGATCATCTGAGAAATTTTTACTAGGAGGTTGTTCGCAGTTGCGTCCTTCGGGTGCGGAGATATCAGTTCCTGGTACTGGTGTACGCTTCCCGCGAAATCTGTGAATAGTCCATCAACCCCCACCTTGTTTATCCAGAAATCGTATTCAGCATAGGGATCCTGATGAAAGTTGAAGTGCAGGAACTGATTCTCATTTCTGTACGTATAAGGGTGTACCTGCAGAAACAACAGGATGCAGTTTAACACGTGTCCAGGTACAAACTGCCTGGGATGGATAATGTAGGTGACACCATATTTGGGCAGCAATTTAGTCGTTCAGGAATCAAGAGCATATATAGTACTATAGCAGAGTAATGCCCTAATGATAGTTAAAATTGAGCTTATGAGACTCTACTGCAACGATTAATTCTATCTGAATTCAGTACATGACATGGTCAGGATCCGGACACGGAGGAGATTTCCTGGTGGAGATATTAGCAGCTTGGTTATGTGTTCTGTTCCAATGCATTCAGGTACTGATTAGTCAATGCTCATGAGATAAAAAAAAAAGACAAGCATGAGGTTTCATTGGGTTCTTCTGGTGGTTCAGACTTTCAGACCGACCAAAGACATAGTATTAAACAAAACAAGTGTTGAATCTGGTCTGAATTTATGTTGTAGTAACTCCAAACAATTGTAAGGAATACAAAAAAAAAATCACCTGGAGATTATGAGCGTGTGCTCTTGCAACAAGATCAGATGGTGCCATCAAATAGTTATTTGCAGCTGGAACAATAGTATCTTTCCATGGACCCAGGCCCACAACATAGTTACTAATATATGTAAGGTAGACATCTGAAGTGATTTCCCAGTATGACTGCAAGCATTAAAAATAACATCAGCATATCCATACAGTAAGATGGTTCTGCTGAAGCACCAAAAGCTCAGATGTTAGTCCATCCATCCAGACATAAAATTTACGTTCCTTTCATACAACCAATTTTTTTGTACATTTCACCAAAAGCTCAGATGTTAGTCCATCCATCCAGATACATTTCACTAGAAAAGATTTGTACCTGATTTGTGTCTTGTGTTCTGATTGTGAAATCATCGATCAGAAAGATCTTAGGAGAGTCTGTCAATTTTGATACATGTACAAGGGAAGTGGGCGCAAAGGATTGTATAAACAATGGCTGTTTAAGCCAATTCTCTGACATATATTGTCCTCCATATCCATACTTTAGTAAGGTATCCACAAATTTGTCCTCAAACGTCTTTCCATCTGCCCATTTGACCTGTCAAAGAGTAGAATACAAGCTCATTGCTTACAGCACTCCAGAAGTTGAAAACTTTGCCTAAGATTGTACTGAACAAATTTGAAGTTCTTGCATTGTTCGGCGCATCAAAGTCAAGGTGAAGTATTTTAGGTAAATATATGAGATCCTGCATTGTTTTCTACACGTATGTATCAAACGAACCTTGCAAAAGCTGACCTTCTAAGACTACTTTCTTGCCAGAAAATATTTTATTAGAGAATGATGAGAATCCTTAGTGCACCCAGTGCTTCTTGAGAACAGTGGGACTTACATGCTTGTTGATAAGAACTGGATCTTTAATCTCTGGATATATCCCAACGGTTCTGCTTGCATCTAAGGCAATTGAAATAAATTCTTCAAATGTGATGATTGAAAATTTACCTGCATATACAGAAAATAAAATAGATGATTCTTAAATTGCAAATATGCCATCAGATTGCATCTTTCAGATTAGTTCATGTATTTAGTTATCTTAGATAAGAGAAAACTTATCTAGTAACACTAAGATCATGCTACTTCTGAAAAAATATTAGAACAATTTTGGAGAAGGCCTCATACACATCTCTTATAATTAACTGGTCTCTTTTTACGAGGCCCTAAATTGATCCATTTTACAAAACCATAAATTGATCTTTGGCAGTACAGCGTGATTCATAGAGAGGATAATGTCTTGCGCAGTGATCATGGTCAGAAAAAGAATAGAAAATGCTCAAGGACACATCCACATACCATTATATTGTTGATCCCTGAATGGGTATCGCTGCTTCAATTTCAGTGTTTTAAGCTCCTCAAGTGTGAAGTCCACTGCATACATATGAACAACTAATTATTAGCTTGAAAAATCAAGAACCAACAGTTTCACAGGTTTACAATTCCATTATAGTAATATGCAGATAGGCCAGCTCTGTAGCAGCATAGATCAACCAATATGATCTTGCCATGCTTAACCAACCAAAGAGATTTATGCATTCTATGCTTGTGAGCCATGGTCAGTATTGCTACTGGATGCTTATTAGTTCATTGCATTCCATAGAATACTACTCCCTCTAAATATAAGCCTCTTTAGGTTATTCTTGATTCGTCATTTTGCTCCATATGTAGTCCGCATTGGAATCCCTAAAACATCTTATATTATGTAACGTAGGGAGTATAACAGAAATCCTGGTAGAATGCACCAGGTGAAGGTACTAGGAAATCATGCACAAATTAGTTTCAAACATAAGAGCTTCCTAAATTTGAGTCCAGGAAATTATTTATTTTAAAACAAAGTCCAGGAATTTATAATGAGATGCTTTGTCGCATCATACTTCTTACTTTGATGCTGCCAACATATACCTACAAATATTTACAGAGATGGATGAGGAAATCAGGGCTGGTTAGAATAAACATACCTACAAACCATCCTGTAACATTTAGCCATTCCACCTCGTAGGTTCTCTTTCGATTGGCGAACTCCTTACGGCTGGAAACATCAGTCATTTCATCAAGTGTTACATCATGAAAGCAGATCAATGCCCCATCTTTGCTAGCAAGGATGTCTGTCTCTATAAAATCTGCACCTTCTTCAATAGCTCTCTGCAACAGTTTTTTTTAATGTGAAATCTGTTAATCTAGTTTTCCAATGTGAAAGATCGCATGATAGAAACTTATCAGAATTGAGTTTAGTAGCATTTGCCATATTCAGTGTAATGATATGTAATCATCAAATGGAGTATCCTCTTAACGAAAGTACCACATCCCATACACATAAAGAATAGTTTTTTTACGTTATATCAGTTCTGTGAGCTGTACCAGGTAAGCAGCTGTTGTTTCCTCAGGGATTTCCCCGTTTGACCCACGGTGAGCAATGTTATATGGTCGAAATGTCTGTAGAGGCTTCTTCTCCTCATTACCATTCTTACTTGGCAGTGGGTAGAATGGTCTAGCAATGACCACATGTAACAGTAGCAGAAGAAGAAAGGGAATATAACCTGCCATGGATGGCAACACAAATTAAATACATGACAGGCTTATGTGCAAACAGGAAATGCAGCTACAATACGACATCTTAAAATATTTTAGATCTGTGCGGACTGCGGAGATAGTCAGATAGATCGATAGATGGTTGCGATGGGTTCGATAAATCAGTGTGGCGAGAAAGCATATTTGTAGTTCACTAAATGAACCTGTCAGCTATCCCGACGTTGGGTACATATTTCAGAGCTTCATTGGCATATTTGTACATAGCAGAAACATATCAAATGAAGAAAAGTCGGAGAGCCAAAGCTTCCATTACAATCTACACCTCCAGTCTAGAAATAAGTATCCCGGTCCAATTTCCTGACCCAAACCACCGTTTACACAGTTTCCTCACAAATAGTATGTAGCAGCATCGTAGAAAAGCACAAAACGGCCATTACTAACCAAAAATAGTACCGAATCTAAAAAAAGAACCGCCAATAATTCCCTACAGCACTAACACGGTGGAAACTGTACAGAATCGAGCAGACGAGCTACAGCCTACAGATAAATAAGTAACCCCAGAGCTAATTTCATTGGCTGGTAGCCATCAACCCGAAACTCTAGTACAACCATTGCCTAATAAGCTGAACAAAACAGCAGCCATTGCCTAATTGCTGCATCATGAATCGCCTCAATTCACCCCCTGAACATCGCGACAGGTTCGATAGATCGGTGCGGCGATAAAGCATTGGGGGCAAGAACCACCGAATCGAAGAGGAGTTGAGGGGGACTTACGGACAGAAGGGCTCATGGTGCTGCTTCTTCCTCCGCCGCGCTGCCCAGTAACGGTGGGAAGCGAGGCGAGCTGGGTTCCGACTTCCGACGGAGCAGAGGGGAGGGGATGGGAGAGATGACGGCGCGACCTCTCGCTCTGTTCGCTCCCGCCTTTTCTTTCCGTCACGCCATGAAGTATCCTCTGTTTTTCTTTGGAGTTCGTGACGGGAATCGTAT
Organism: Poa pratensis; assembly: GCA_947311845.1. Classification (NCBI taxonomy): domain Eukaryota; kingdom Viridiplantae; phylum Streptophyta; class Magnoliopsida; order Poales; family Poaceae; genus Poa; species Poa pratensis. The sequence goes on along the minus strand of CAMZMU010000027.1, from coordinate 43,998,669 downwards.
GCACCCACGAATCGTATGCTCCCACGAGACAAGTTGACGGACGGAATATTCGGGGAATAGCTCTTTTTTCTTGGGGCGAACAGCTCTCAGAATAGAATCTATTCGGTGCTACCTCCCTTACATGTGGGCCCTAATATATCTGCCGAGCGTTGGACTGCGGTATGAGCTGTGCCGTCTTTTCTGGCACAACCACAAGTCCACGACCCTATCTTTTTCGAAATGTGGAGGTTCGAAGTGAGAAGCAAGACTAAACCAAGTCAGACGATGGAGACTCATTGCATGCTATACACTAAAATATTTTTATCGACATGCCAACATTTACTCCAAAGAGATTTTCGGCTACGCTATAGAATGAACAAGGATTTCTTGGTGTCACGGGTGCATGGTGTGAGTGTGTACGATGTCTTCTTCTCGATGAAGAAAGATTGCACCTGAATGATTTCTTGGCGACTCCGGCTACCATCTACATGGCTGGACAGGCGGCTAACACCGCCACCAGCGACCCCGACGCGTGGAGACAAGCGCGTGAGAAGGCGCAGCGCGGCCAGGCGCACCGTGAGAAGACTCGCCGCGAGCAGATCCAGCGGGAGAAGGAACGCGACGAGTCGCTCGCCGCCTTACGGGCACAGGCTGGTCAGACCAATGACCCGCTTGATGTTCCCGTCACGCCCCTGAACGTCGTCAACCTGGCCCCTCAGCTCGAGGAGATCCGTCGAGACATGGCTCGGCAGAAGGAAGAGCTCCGCATAAAGGAGCAGGCCATCGACGCCCAGGCGACTGCTCTCTCCGCAGTGACCGAGCAGCACAGGAAGAGCAAGTCTCGGCTCCAATCCGGAGCCGCGACTCGTGCCCTCAACAACGACTTCGCTCGAGAGAGCGAGATCCAGAGGCAGCGCGAGGAATGCGACAGGTCCCGACCTGGGGCCTCGCACCAAGCTCCCCAGCAACCCCGGTAGCCTATGCAGCCTCCAGCACCTCGTCCGCCTCCTCGGACGACGGCTCCCACGCTGCCACCCGCAGCAAGGAACAACGATGACGACGACCTTGCGGTCTTCAGCACTCCTATGGACTGCATGACGGCTGCCGCCTCCCTATTCAAGAGGTTGCACGTGAAGGAAAACCCTTTCTGGAGCAAGTGACGCCGACTGGTGGAGAAGGCCCTGGAGCTGCAGGAGAACATGTCCCACTCCGACGGCCGGCTGTACTCTAGGCAGCCGGCCAGCGAGAGGGCGGCCTCCTCTGCCCATCAAAGCCCTGCGAACAACTCGCCAAGGCAAGGCGCAGCACAGCCGCCACCTCGGAGCAGTCATGAAGAGCCGACCGTGTCTAGCAACGCGGCAGGAGGCAACCCGCCTCGCCTAGCCCGCAACGACACCCGACACACCATCAAGAACAACCACGCTCAGGCGCGCTCAAACCACTCCGCCCCAGACCTGCGCCTCCACCTCAACGACAAGCGCGGCGAAGCGGCTCGCCACGACGACGATGACGTTGGCCCGCGATGCTTCGGACCCGCCGTCCGTAGCGAGCGCTTCCCCAGCAGCTTCAAAGGGCAGAGGGAGGCGCCCAAGTACAACGCCTCCATGAACCCGGAGACCTGGGCGCATCCTCGCTCTGTTGTGCCCGTTACTTTCCCCTCATGCTGGAGGGAACCGCGCGCACATGGCTGAACAACCTCCCCAGGAATAGCATTAATTCCTGGGGCGAGTTGAAGAGGTTGAGCGCTGCGTCCAGAAGGACGGCGAGTCCACTAGGAAGTGGTATCGCCAAGTTGCTGACCTGATTAACTCGGCTGAACATCTCAGCGTCGACACGGTGCATTCTCACCTCGAGTACAACACCACGTTCGAGTCGCTCAGGCAAAAGCTGAGGCGCTCCCACAAAGGAGACATGACGATGGGGCAGCTGCTCTCCATCGTACACAAGTACGCCGATTCCGACACCACCAAGGACGACTCGGAGGAAGAAGACGACGACAAGAAGGGAAACCGGAGCAAGGGCAAGCCCCAAGCCAGGAACTCTAGCGCCCAGAAGCGCAAGGGTGATGGTGGCTCCGACCTCGTCGCCGTCGCATCCGCAGGAGGACGCGGCTTCAAGAGCCAGCGCAGCAACCAGCCGCGCAAGAAGCTCACAACCGCGGAGATCCTGGCCATGCCATGCAGGTATCACAACTTGCCTGGCAAACCCGCAGCTCACACGACTGACGAGTGTAGCTGGACGGCCGAGATCATCAAGGCCAAGACCGGAGCGAAGAAACGAACTCCGGAAGGCGATGAAGACGAGGAGCCGCAGTCGGGAATGCCGCCCACTGCCGGCTTCATGGGCCACACCTTCGTCGGCCTCGACTCCAAGCGGGAGGAGAAGATCATCAGCCGCGCTGTCCACGCAACCTTGCCGGATGTGTCGCAGTGGTTGATATGGTCGGAGCAGCCGATCACCTGGAGTCGGCAAGACCACCCTCCTCGAGTCGACTACCCGGGCAAATTCGCCTTGGTCGTCGCCCCACAGGTCAAGGGCAAGGCCCTGCTACACCTATCTCAAGCTGAAGATGTCGGGTCACAACGGCATCATCACCGTCAGCGGCGACATCGACCGTGCCATCGAGTGCGAGAAGGGCAACGCGGTGTACGCCGAGTCCGTCATCGCCTCGGAACAGTTGGAGAAGCTAAGCTCCAAGTCGACCCCAATGACATGACCATCGTCAAGAAGCCGACTCTGGACAGCCGCGACAAGTTCCAGTCGGCTCAGGAGACCAAGCGCATCCCGCTGGTCAAGGGCGACTCCTCCAAGACGGCTGTGATTGGCGCTCACATGGACTCCGAATAGGAAAGCACGCTCTGCGACTTCCTCCGTGAGAATCGGGACATCTTTGCATGGAAACCTTCTGACATGCCGGGTGTGCCGAGGGAGCTCGCAGAGCACAAGCTCAACGTCGACCCAAAGATGCGACCTGTGAAGCAATTTCTGCGCCGTTTTAACGGCGAACGACACAAAGCTATCGGCAAAGAGATCGCCCGGCTCCTAGCTATCGGGTTCATCGCCGAGGTCATGCACCCGGAGTGGCTTGCCAACCCGGTGCTTGTCCTAAAGAAGAACGGGACATGGCGGATATGTATCGACTACACCGGCCTCAACAAGGCCTGCCCCAAAGACCCATTCGCATGACCCCGGATCGACTCGACTGCCGGGTGCGAGGTGTTGTGCTTCTTGGACGCCTACTCCGGGTACCATCAGATTAATATGGCACCCGAAGATCGGGAGAAAACGTCCTTCATCACGCCTTACGGAGCATTCTGATACGTCTTCATGCCCTTCGGCTTGAAGAACGCCGGGGTGACATACCAGCGGTGCATCCAGAATTGTTTGCATGACCAGATCGGCCGCAAAGTCCACGCCTACGTCGACGACATCGTCATCAAGTCGCGACAAAGGTCCGACTTGATCGCCGACTTGACGGAGACCTTTAACAACCTCCGCAAGTACCAGATCAAGCTCAACCCGGCAAAGTGCGTCTTTGGCGTACCCGCGGGAAAGCTTCTGGGCTTCATCATCTCCGAGCGAGGCATCGAACCTAACCCAGACAAGATCAAGGCGATTGAGGCCCTGCAACGGCCGAAGAAGTTAAGAGACGCGCAGCGGCTCACCGGGTGCGTTGCCGCCCTGAGCCGCTTCATATCGCGACTTGGCGAAAAGGCGATGCCTTTGTACCGACTCCTCAAAAAGTCAGACACGTTCACATGGCCCTCGCGACGCTGAAGAAGACGCTGGCTGAGGCACCCATCCTTGCCTCACCACTGGAGAACGAGCCGATGATGTTATACATCGCCGCGACCAATCGAGTCGTCAGCGCGGTCGTCGTCGTCGAGCGCAAGGAAGAAGGCCAGGACCAACTAGTCCAACGGTTGGTCTACTACATCAGCGAGTGCCTGACGGAGTCGAAGCAACGGTACCCGCACTACCAGAAACTTTTGTACGGTGTATTCTTTGCTTCAAGAAAACTGTGGCACTACTTCATGGGCCACCCGATGACGGTGGTCAACTCCTCTCCCCTGGCGGATATCATCCGCAATAGAGAAGCAACGGGGCGCGTTGCTAAGTGGGCCACGGAGATCCAGCCATTTGGTCTCTAGTATGCCGCATGATACGTCCAAAACGTATCTACTTTCCCGAACACTTTCGCTATTATTTTGCCTATAATTTGTGTGTTTTGAATGCAAATAACACGGACTAACGCTGTTTTCAGTAGAATTGCCCTGGTGTCTTGTTTTTGTGCAGAAAATCAACTTTCGGGAAAATCCCCAGAAAATATCGCGAAGCTCCTATTTTATCAGAAGACCCACGGCGCGGTGGGTCTTCCCTAGCAAGTATGTCCTAGATTCAGCAGTTAGTCCATTATAAAATATATTAAGAAGTTCATCTTTAGCTAGTTGATGTCCAGGCCGAGCCTTAATTGAAGAACAAAACCTTGCCCAAGATTCAGACATTTTCTCTCCTTCAAACTGCTAAAGTTAAAAATTCTCTGCAAGACAGCATGTTGAGCACTAGCAGGAAAAAATTGACTTTCTGTGGCGCATGTGGCCAGATGCGCCACAGAATTCATATTACAGATCCAGATCTCAGATCTGATCTTCTCTCTCCCCTATCCTCTCACAGCACAGCAAAGTCTTTTCTTCCTCTCTCTCTCCCTCACGAACCTCTCTTCGTCTCTCGCTCACAGCACAGCAAAGCCTGTGGCAGGAGGTGGTCCACGCGACGACCTATCCGCAAGCGCTGCTCGCGCTTGTCTGCGTGCCCGCGTGCGTGCTGGCACTGCGCCTGCGTGCGTGCTCGCCAGCGTGTTGCCGGTGCGCTCGCCGGCCGCTACTCCGGGCAGTGGCGGGCCAGGATTGCTTTTTTTCATGTTAGGGGGAGCCGATTAGAGCAAACAATTAAAAACTGCACTGTTCATACAAAGATTAGCAGCAAATCAATGTTGTTAGGGGGGGCCAGGGCCCCTGCTGGTCCCCCTGCCTCCGCCACTGACTCCAGGAGTTCCTCCCAGGACCATGCTCACCGTCGGCTTTCCTCTCCGGGACGATCCTTCCTCAACTCCCTCTCTCCGGCGGCCACAAATCCCCTGCCGCCGTCTCTTGAGAAGAGAACCACGACTGCACCTCCTCCCCTGGTGTTGCGTTAGAAACGCGTCACACGAACACGTCCTCGTGTACCCGCGGCGTCGAGGGAGATGCTCCGCAACTCACACCGCGGGAGGCCGGCTGGAAGCGCGATACGCAAGACAGTCCAGCCGGCGCTTTTGATACCAGATGCCCCAGCCCCTCGGGACAAGTCCCGTCGGAGGAAGCCGGCGACGATTGGCTGCTCCAGGTTGACCTGATCACCCCTAGAGCCTCGTGGCCTTGCAGCTTGCCGGCATGATGACCGGCTTACGAAGGAACGAGAAGCATAGGTATAAGGGTGAGGGATAAATTGAACACGCAAAGGTGCGATAGATTGATAGATTCGATTGGTGTTATTCAATCGGCCGTCACCTCTCACATTATATGAGACGGCTGGACTTGCCGTACAAGCATAGGACTTTCTTTACAAGGAAATTACATCAAAACCGTCCTAAAACCCTAAGTCTTTCCTAATCCGGCTTCGTTTCCGGATTCGCTGGACCTTCCCGTCTTGCTTCTTGCGGTGGGCCTAGAAGTTGCATACGAACTCGGATAGAGACGAACTCAACGTCAAAAAATTTCGTCTCGACAAGGCGGATAACCCAACGCGGGCCCTTTCTCCAAATAAGCCTGTCTTGGTGACTTGCCGAGCCCATCTTCATCTTCATGTCGGATTATGGCAGGCGACAGGTTAATCCGCCCAGGTCTTGTCGTAGCTCTGTAGACCGCATAATAATTCAGATGAAAATACCTCCAAAAGCAATATTGCGCCCCTTGACGATACACACAACTTCCGTGTTAGGCACTTTTCCATACGAGGTCATTTTCATAATGATGTCTTGCAAATCTCTGTATGCTATCCTGCGGGTCATCCTCGAGCCATCACTTTAACCGGCTATTGTGCCTGATTATGGCCTGACTCAACATGACGGCTCCTCCTCCTCCTGGGACATAGCGGTGCCAGCTTGAGTTGTCGACTGGATCATGGCGGCATGCATGTCGGCTTCTAAGATATGAAATGCCGGCAATGGGAGTAATGCTGGATTCTGGATGATGGCGACGCCTTGGTCGGTTCTTGGGAGAATGGCAGCGCCTTGGCCACCTTGGCGACGCCTTGGCCGTCTTGGCGGTGCCTTGGCCTGCCCGTAGGTCCCTTGGCCTGCTCGTAGGACCAAATGCCGGGTCCGGGGGACTTTGCCCGCTTTTGAGACATGAAATGCTGGCTCCTTAGATAATGCCGTCTTCCAATGACCACTGGCGCCGGCTTTTGGAAGGCATGTTCCTGGGAGAATGCAGGTTGACTGTGATAATGCCGGCTTCATGGAATGTCGGCTCCTACATGATGGTGGGTCTGGCCAGCAACTGGAGCATGCCGACTCTTGCATAACGCTGGTTCTGGCCGGCAACTGGAGCATGCCGGCTCTTGTGGTGGCTCTGGCCGACAACTGGGAGAATGCCGGCTTTCGGATGTGCCTTAGCCGGCTTGGCAGCCCCTTGGCCGGCTCCCGTAGGACCAAATGCCGGTCTTGCGACATAGTGGCCTGCAGCATATGGCTTTGCCAAATTGAGACATTGCTTGTCTGCTTCCTCCATCTCCACGTCTTGGCGTCTTCTCCCTTGGATCAAGGATATCTGGGGTTGGGCCGACTAGGTGCCAAATTTGGGTGCAAACACCTGGACTCACTGCACCTAGCGGCCTACATCGCGCACGGGAACCGCGGCTCCACCGTGAGCCGGGCGCGAGCCTTCCTTCCTTCCACGATCCCCAAGAACGACGCCGTCCTCTCCCTCGCCTCCCGCAGCCGCACCCGCACGCACCGTGTGCACCGCGCCCGGGCGCCCGTGCTGCAGCCGCCGGGCCCTTCCTCTCTCTCCCCGGCCGGCTGCATCAGCGAGGAGGGCGCACGTTGTCGTCTTCCCCGTCCCCAGTGTCCCCGGAGCAGCTCACGCGACGCAGCTGTGAGTTTCGGCGGCTGGCCGCGCCACCACATGGTGAGTCCGCCTCGGCCACGCCCTCGCGTCCCCTTTCGACTACTTAAGGGACTTGACCTAAAAACGTCGGGGGGTTCTGGCACTCCGCCGGGACGGAGAATTGGAGGAGATCATCGCCATCATCATCACCGACGCCTCTCCATCAACCATCCATGAACTTTGCATCATGAGGATAATTATTGTTTTGGATCATATCTGCAAGTTGTATACACATATAATTGTCCGGAACCCGAGGCCCCAAAGTGACAGCAATTGGGATAACTGGAGGGGATGGCTTTGATGTGAGGATCACATGTGTTCACGGAGTGCTAATGCTTTTCTCCGGTGCTTTATTAAAAGGAGCACCTTAATTACCATTAGTTTCCCTTGAGGCCCCGCTGCAAACGGGATGGTAGGACAAAATATGTTGTGCAAGTTTCTCATTGCGAGCACGTAAGACTAAATATGGAACACATGCCTATGGTTACTTAGTACCTGGATGCTTTATCATTATTTACCTGCAAATGCCTTTGTCTTGATTATTATATGAATTATCTTCTCCATGCAACGCCCGTTCTTCCATCCCTATGCCTACAGTATTTTAATCCTGCTATATACTGCAATCACTATTGCTGTCTCTATTTTACTGTTGCTATTATTTCACTACTGCTACTGCTATAAACCTGTTGCTACTGATAATATGTGTCGAGCGAGTCTATTTCCAGGTGCAGCTGAACTGACAATTCAGCTGTTAAGGTTTATAAATATTCTTCGGCTCCCATTGTGTCGAATCAATAAATTTGGGGTTTACTTCCCTCGAAGACTGTTGCGATCCCCCAGGGCGACATGATGCGATACGTTCTGCAGATCCATTTCGCCTGCACCAACAATGTCGCCGAGTACGAGGCTCTCCTGCACGGCTTGCGCGTATGATGCATGTAAAATGCATACATGAACTTTGCACTATATTACCTGTATTCCAATCATATTTGCATCATATAAGGGTTATATTAATGTTTTATAATGATTTTTGAGAATATTATATTTATTTCCTATTTGTATGGAATTAACCCTGCGCGGGCAGAAAACCCTATTTCTTTCCTTTAATGTTTCAGGGACCCAAACGACGTCCAAATGACCTGCAAATTTACGAGCGTTCATATTTGGAAGAAAGAAGACTTGGGGGCGAAGGAAGCGAACAAGCGGAGACCCGAGGGCCAAAAGAGGTGGGCCCACGTGGCCCCTGTACCTGGCCGCGTGGGACCCCTCAAGTTGGGCCTCGACGCTCCGCTGTCGTCGATCTTTTCTCCACCGACTAGGTTTTGACCTAAAACCGACTATAAAAATAGTCCCCAACGCCCTTCGGAAAGGAGCGCCGCCGAAACACAGAAACACCGAAACAGAGACCTGGAGCTGCAGATTGGAGGGGGAAAGCTCCGGCGGGGCGCTGCCGGCGTATTCTCCATCTTCTCCATCGACTTCTCCACCGTCTCCATGATGAAGAGGGAGTAGTCCACCTCTGGACTATGGGTTTGTGGAAGTAACTTATGTATCTTTCCTCTCTTTGAGCTTCACTAATTAGCACCGTATGAGCTATTGAACATGATTACGGTCATCTTTGTAATACCTATGTGGTGGATCTTTTTATGAGTTAATATATGTTTGAGATTGCAAACGTTTTGTTTCAGTTATGAATATAGATGCATATTATGTACCTCGTTCTTATTCACTTGTTATGATCAAGCATGTTTATGAGAGCGTGTGTAGAGTGATGTGTGCATTAGTTGGAGTAACGAGGGGTGGCTAGTGCAGTGAACGTGAGAGAAAGTTCTATGATCCACTTGGGTATCTTTACCTTACTTTGTTGCCTCACTAGGGATAAAGAAAAATACCATGTTACCGAAGATGTGGGTGAGACCATTGCCATTACTCCATGACTAGATCTAGCATGTTCTTATTTTAACTTCATGTCATGATACTTCAAGCTATACTCTGAGTTATCTTAATTACTGAGGTGTTATGATTTAGTTCGTATCTTGGTGGAGTATAAGTGAGACTAATATACAAAATGTCTCTATGTTAGGACGTGATGCCCATATAATTAGTAACTTGTCACTAAACTTTTGTGTTGCAATCTCATATGTCAACTCTAGTGTTCCATTGTCTGCCATTTTATTAAAAAGAGAGTGCATTTGTGAAACCATGAACCCCGGTCCATTTTTAACCATAAGAAACAGCTTTCCAACAACGTTTACCACTTTTACATTTTCTGCCATTATTAAATCCGAAAATACAAAAACACTTTTACATCTTGCATACATCATATAAAACCCAAAAATATCATTTATCATTGTTATCATCATCCTTGCATATTTATTTACCATCATTGCATATTTATTTATTGTTTGCATCACATATTATCTTGATATCATTCTTACACCTTATGCTTGACAATCACAGGTGAGGTTGAGGACCAAAACATTTAACTTTGTTTTGTAGGTAACCAAAAGAAGCATAGGAAGATAAATCTTTCACTACTGATTCCCCGAGAGTTCGATATTAAACCCTCGAGTCACCCTCGTGGGGAAAACACGTCTTCCACTTACTACACACTTTGCACTTGGAGTCTCAACCTAACCCCGTTTACTTTTTCACGCAGGTAGCTATCTGAAGGCTATCACATCTATGGGTATCAAGACTGTTTTCTGGCGCCGTTGCCGGGGAATCATAGCTGAAGAGATTTATCCAAGGGTGTGCACAAACTTTATTTTCTTGCGTCCATCTCACAACAAAGTCAACTTCATCACCTACTTGTGCTAACACCTAAGCTTGGGCAGGTTGCACCTACGTGAGCATCATCTTATCCATCTTTACCTTCAAAGCAATTTATTTTGTTTTGTCATTGTCTTGCATTTTTATATTTTGGTTTGCATATTTTATTTTCAGTTTTGCATTTTGTGTTGCATTTGTTAATTCGGTTTGCATTTGTTAGTGTCATTCTATTTTCAGTTTTGCATAAAAAAACACATAAAAACTTTGCCAAAATGAATTCTAGTGTTGAAATGAGTAATTTTGGTCAATACTATGGAGAGTCATTAATGGATGCTTGGTGTAGAATTAAGGGCATTTGTAAAAATGGTGTCAACAAATATACCCCTGCTACTTTGATAAAAAAAACTTTTATAATGGTATAGATGGTTGGTCAAAATGTTTCCTAGATTCATTGACTAATGGAAGATTTGCCTCTGGAAATCCCTCACATGCTAATAATTTGATGGAAAATTTATTTGGGAATTTTATAGAATCAAAAGATGAAACTGGAATCAAACAACTAAAGGTTTCTATGGATAGGTCAACATTATGTCTACAAACTTATATGGAAGATTATCCTACTAAAAATGAGATGCATTCATTTATCCTTCATATAAAATCTAGTATGAAAAAGACAAATAACACTCTTTATGGAATCTCTATTATACCACCTAAGCTTGGGGATATATGGATTCCCAAGGTACTAGTAACTATTGGAAAAGAGACACACCATGCCATACTTGATTTAGGATCTAGTGTCCCTGTTTTATCTAAAGAACTATATGAAGTACTTGAATTGAAAAATCTTGAAAAATGCTCTATTGAACTTGCACTTGCTGATGATTCTATTAAACATGATTTAGGAAAAGTAAGTGATGTCATGGTAGAGTTACATATGATTTTTGTGCCTGTTGATTTTCTAATAATGGACATGGGGAATAAAACTTCTAGTCCCATTATTCTTGGAAGACATTTTCTTTGTACTACAGGTGCTATCATTGATTCAAAAGACGGGAACGTGAAGTTTCAGTTTCCACACAAGAAGTGCATGGAACACTTCCCAAGAAAGAGGGACACATCAAAGTTCAAGCTCCCTCATGAGCTTCATCTTCAATAAACAACAAGTAAGAAGCCTAGCTATAAGGCTATAAAGAAAGCGCTTTGCGGGAGGCAACCCAGTTATTTTTGTGTGTGATTTTCTTTGTGTCCTCTTGCTGTAACAAGAGAGTTATCTTTTAGTTTAGTTTCTGGAATTTTTAATAAACTGTCAAGTTTTACTCATTTTGGTTTGTAAAACTTGCTTATAGCATTCAGAGATTTTATCCCAGCACGAATCTGTGCACGATATGATTTTTAATTCTTTTTCTGTAACTCCGAATTAGCTCATATTTGAACTGTAGTTGCAACTTTTCATACTCTATATGCATGAATTGTTTCGGAATTTTTCGACAAAGTTCAGCAGGGTAGAAAAATACGTTTTGCTGCTGCTATTTTTCTGGACTGATTCTGTCCCATTTTGTTTGATGCATGCTTTAAACTTTTAACTTGAATCTTTTTTATCCAATTGAGTTTATGAGTAGGCATATAACATTATATACTTTCTAGACATTCATATGATGTTTTGTTTAAGTATTATATACAGCAAGAAATTTATTTATTTATCACTATTAATGCACCCCACAGAAAAGAAATGGGAGAAACGGTGTTTTGAAGTTTTTTCACAGGGATTGGAGGAGATGCACCAAGAGCTATCCAAGGATGGTGAAGACCATAATCTTGAGGATGTGAAGATAACTCCACTGGACCTACACACTCTTGGTTTGCACACGTCTAACTTCTGTTTTTCGATCGAAACACTTTATCGCATAAACTTGGAGCGTTCTTTTTGTTTGATTGGTTTGATTTTTATTTTGTCAGACCACCACTTTATCATTTATATATGAAAGAGCTACTGGAAATATGGGTTGAAATATGTTGGGTGCTATTTAACTTGAACTTGCTTTGTGTCCCAAGTTGAGTAACCTATGGTGTAGGTACTTGTATTCAAGGGGAATTAGACATCCAACCTTTACTTTGTCAAGCACACTACTAATATTTTCTTTCACTTTAAACTTTAATCATTCAAGATGCTATGATAGGGGGTAATCAGAGCTTGACACCAAGGATTACCACATTGCAATCATTAAATTAAGTAGAAGAGTTTGGAAGTTAGATGAAACTTATGCATGCTTTACCTCTACTCACATATACATCTTTCCAAAGTGTCCACCTTTTATATTCAGATTTTTCATCTACACTCTATGACCAATGTAGGATGTTCTTACTTATCATTATGCATACATGTGGTCCATATTACTTTATTTCATGTTACACTTTGTGAATTATCATTGAACATCCTTACATTGAATACTTGATATCACTTCATAAACTATCTTGCATATTGCTACTCCTTTGAAGAATGAATCATTTGACTCTATGTAGCAGTAGTAATCATCTTTGATATCCATTGTTAGTATTAAATTGCAAAGTCCATGTTAGTTTTATCACCTTCATACTCGAGGACGAGTATTGGTTAAGCTTGGGGATGTTGATGCATGTAAAATGCATACATGAACTTTGCACTATATTACTTGTATTCCAATCATATTTGCATCATATAAGGGTTACTAGTAGCCATGTACGTGCAACACACGTTTTCAAAATATAAATGTCGTTTCTACTTTAGTGAGTATCTTTTTTTTTGTTTTTGGAGCAATAAACTTCATGACTAAACAACATAATGACGTGCAAACACCATACAATGCACACAGTGCAACAATTTAAATTCACAAAGCACAAAATAATAGTTATTATTTGCACGAATATTAGAATTACACACCAGTTGAAAGCAACAAATAAAACCAAATCTGTTTTGATGATGGTTGGATATTGTTTTGGGGGAAGGGGGGATAATCATGCTCTAAAAATGGTTATGATCGGCACACGGTTGCATATGAACAAAGAGATCAAATATCAATTAACTACCCAACATATTCTAGACTTAGTACTATACTTACTCGATTATGAGCACCTTAACACATATATTCTTGCATCTAAATGCAAATTGGTAGTCAGTAAAAAAATCTTATAGGGATAATTGAACAGACGGAAAGTAAAATCCAGTGAATTGGGGCTGAGAAGCGGAGGGGGTCCTCGCTCAGTTCGATCACGCGGGCCTGCCTGCCCGCGTCCGCGTAACGTCGGGTGTAAAGCACCTAGCACCTACCCATGGCAGTTCTTCACACCATTGCCCAATTCATCTTCGCTCAGATGGGCGTATCAGATGCTGGAAATTCATAGTCTCGTGAGTTGCTTGGATCGTCATGGAGTTCTCCTTGGAAGAATGCTCCTAGCCGACATGTCATGTGTCAGTAACACATGATTTTGAAGATTGGCGCTCTTCTTCTTTCTTCCAAGACTCAAGATCCTCGTTTCAAAAAAAACTCAAGATCAGTATAACACACAGCTAGCGCTGATGCAACGCACGCGGGCCGAGGATGCATGGTGGACGCCAAAGCAACGCACGCGGTCACGCGCGCAGTGGGAAGGCATCGACGTGCACGCCATGGAGGACCTCGTATCCGATGCGCGGGGCGCTGGCATGCCATGCATGGAGGACCTTATCGTCGACGGTCGACGCACACACCATGGAGGCGCGGACAGGAGGGAAGAGGAGCAAGAAAAGACAGGAGCTTTCCCGGAGTGAATTGAGGAGGAGGTGTGCGTGCATGCTACCATAGGAATCGCCCTCCAACGATTCAGAAATTAATGCCTTCATTTGTCGCCTTCCAGGAGGCGTAGAGCGGGCGGTTGGGATTTGGCAGGACAATTTTCTGCTGGTCGACAGGATCAATCCGGACCGTCGCAACCAACTAAGTTAGAAGGGTCGTTAGATTTGATTATCGGATGGTTCTCATTGTCATGTGTACACTCACGTTGGTGGACATAGAGAAGTTTAACTTCGCTCTTTTATAAGCAGTGGAAATATTAATGTTTTATAATGATTTTTGGAAATATTATATTTATTTCCTATTTTTATGGAATTAACCCTGCGCAGCCAGAAAACCCTATTTCTTTCCTTTAATGTTTCAGGTACCCAAACAACGTCCAAATGACCTGCAAATTTACGAGCGTTAATATTTGGAAGGAAGAAGACTTGGGGCGAAGGAAGCGAACAAGCGGAGACCCGAGGGCCAAAAGAGGTGGGCCCACGCGGCCCTTGTACCTGGCCGCGTGGGACCCCTCAAGTTGGGCCTCGACGCTTCGCTGCCGTCGATCTTTTCTCCACCGACTAGGTTTTGACCTGAAACCGACTAAAAAATAGTCTCTGACGCCCTTCGGAAATGAGCGCCGCCGAAACACAGAAACACCGAAACAGAGACCTGGAGCTGCAGATTGGAGGGGGAAAACTCCGGCGGGGCGCTGCCGGCGTGGTCTCCATCTTCTCCATCGACTTCACCGTCTCCATGATGAAGAGGGAGTAGTCCACCTCTGGACTATGGGTTTGTGGAAGTAACTTATGTATGTCTCCTCTCTTTGAGCTTCACTAATTAGCACCGTATGAGCTGCTGAACATGATTACGGTCATCTTTGTAATACCTATGTGGTGGATCTTTTTATGAGTTAATATATGTTTGAGATTGCAAATATTTTGTTTCAATTATGAATATAGATGCATATTATGTACCCCGTTCTTATTCACTTGTTATGATCAAGCATGTTTATGAGAGCGTGCGTGGGGTGATGTGTGCATTAGTTGGAGTAACGGGGGGTGGCTAGTGTAGTGAACGTGAGAGAAAGTTCTGCGATCCACTTGGGTATTTTTACCTTACTTTGTTGCCTCACTAGTTACCGGAGATGTGGGTGTGACCATTGCCACTACTCCATGACTAGATCTAGCATGTTCTTATTTTAACTTCATGTCATGATACTTAAAGCTATACTCTGAGTTATCTTAATTACTGAGGTGTTTTGATTTAGTTAGCATCTTGGTGGAGTATAAGTGAGAGTAATAAACAAAAGGTCTCTATGTTAGGACGTGATGCCCATATAATTAGTAACTTGTCACTAAACTTTTGTGTTGCAATCTCACATGTCAACTCTAGTGTTCCATTGTCTGCCACTTTATTAAAGAAAGAGTGCATTTGTGAAACCATGAACCCCGGTCCATTTTTAATCATAAGAAACACCTTTCCAACAAATTTTACCACTTTTACATTTTCTGCCATTATTAAATACAAAAACACTTTTACATCTTGCATACATCATATAAAACCCAAAAATATCATTCATCATTGTTATCATCATCCTTACATATTTATTTACCATCATTGCATATTTATTTATTTATTGTTTGCATCACATATTATCTTGATATCATTCTTACACCTTGTGCTTGACAACCACAGGTGAGGTTGAGGACCAAAACATTTAACTTTGTTTTGTGGGTAACCAAAAGAAGGATAGGAAGATAAATATTTCACTACTGATTCCCCGAGAGTTCGATATTAAACCCTCAAGTCACCCTCGTGGGAAAACACGTCTTCCACTTACTACACACTCTGCACTTGGAGTTTCAACCTAACCCTGTTAACTTTTTCACGCAGGTAGCTATGTGAAGGCTATCACATCTACGGGTATCAGCGTAGCCAAGGAGATGGGGGTCAGCTGCATTCTCTGCTACGGCGACTCCGACCTCGTCGTCTAGCAGATGATGGGAACCTGGGACGCCAATGACGTCAACATGGCGGCGTACCGCCGACTCGTCGACCAAGTCCGTGGCCACTTAACCGGCATGGAGATGAGGCACATCGACCGGTGGAACAACGAAGCCGCCGACGAGCTCTCACGCTTCAGATCCAAGCGGGACCCGGTCCCACCGGATGTCTTCCTCATCCACCTGCACAGCCCTTCTGTGAAGCCGATGGCCGAAGTCGACATCGCCAGCCCGTCTCAACCAGCACTTGTCCTGACCATATCGGACGAGGTTGACTGGCATGTGCCATACATCAAGTACCTATCCACCAAGGTGCTACCGACTAAGGAGGTCGAGGCACGGCAGATGATACGCCGAGCCTCCTCCTACGCTATCATCAACAACGAGCTTTACAAGCAGAGCGTGTCGGGTGTCTTCCTCTGATGCGTCGAGCCGGCGGAAGGCAAGAAGATCCTCCATGAGATACACTCCGGAGATTGCGGCCACCACGTCGGTGCGCGCAACCTAGTCGCCAAGGCGTTCCGACACGGTGATGACATGAAAGACACACGTTCGTTGGAACCCTAAGAGGAAGGTATGATGAGTGCAGCAACAAGTTTTCCCTCAGTAAGAAACCAAGGTTTAATCGGACCAGTAGGAGATCGAAGTCACTTCTGAAGGTTGTTGGTGAAGGAATGTAGTGCGGCGCAACACCAGGGATTCCGGTGCCAATGTGGAACCTGCACAACACAATCAAACTACTTTGCCCCAACTTAACAGTGAGGTTGTCAATCTCACCGGCTAGCTGAAAACAAAGGATTACACGTATAGTGTGGAAAATGATGTTTGTTTGCAGAGAATGAAAAAGAACAATGATTGAAGTAGGTTGTATTTTAGATGTAAAAGGATGGACCGGGGTCCACAGTTCACTAGTGGTGTCTCTCCATAATAAATAAATAACATGTTGGGTAAACAAATTACAGCTGGGCAATTGACAATATTGAAAAGTGCATAATATGCATGTGCAAGTTGTGGTGTCTACTATGAGATTCATTTGGGCATTACAACATGGTACACAGACCGCTATCCAGCATGCATCTGTGCCTAAATAGTCCACCTTCAGGTTAACATCCGTACCCCTTCCAGTATTAAGTTGCAAGAACAGACAATTGCATTAAGTAAAGTGCATAATGTAAACAACACATTTATCCTTAGGCAAAGCATTGCTGTTTTACCCCTAGTGGCAACAGCACATCCACAAACTTAGAAGTTGCTGTCACTCCCCCAGATTAAATGGAGACTGAACCCACTATCTAGCATAAATACTCCCTCTTGGAGTCACAAGCATCCACTTGGCCAGAGTATCAACAAGTAACGGAGAGCATGCAAGATCATAAATGACATAGACATGATAATTCAATATTCAACTTGACATTGTATCAATATTCATCGGATCCCAACAAACACAACATGTACCATTACAATAAGATGATCTTGATCATGATAGGCAGCTCACAAGATCTAAACATGATGGCACAAGAGGAGAAGACAACCATCTAGCTACTGCTATGGACCCATAGTCCAAAGATGAACTAATCACACATCACTCCGGAGGCAGGCATGGCGATGTAGAGCCCTCCGGTGATGATTCCCCTCTCCGGCAGGGTGCCGGGAAGAGCTTCAGAACCCTCCCGAGTTAGGGTTGATGGCGGCGGCTCTGGAACTTTTCGTGGATATTGACTCGGGTATCCAGGGTTTTCCCGAATAGATGAATATATAGGCGAATGGGCGGCGTCGGTGGAGACCCGTGGGCCCCTCACCATGTCATGGCGCGACATAAGGGGGGCCCGCGCCGCCATGTGATGAAGACGCCACGGAGCTCCTCTTCGTTTCTCCTTCGGTCTCCGTGTATATGACAGAAAAATAGGGACTTGGCCTTTTGTTTCGTCCAATTCCAAGAATATTTCCAGAACAACTTTTCTGGAATACAAAAATAACAGAAAACAGGAACTGGCACTGTGGCATCTTGTTAATAGGTTAGTCTCAAAAAATGCATAAAAATGATATGAAGTGTAAATAAAACATGTAACAATTGGTATAATATAAGCATGGAACATCAGAAATTATAGATACGTTGGAGACGTATCAAGCATCCCCAAGCTTAGTTCTACTCGTCCTCGAGTAGGTAAAACGATAACAACAAAATAATTTCTGAGGAGACATGCTTTCACACAATCTTGATCAATGTCGGGGATGTAACCCGGGTACCCCAGAGTTGGTGCTGTTGTGTTAATAAAAGAGAACGAAACAATAAAGATAAAAGAAAGAGCTAAAGCAGTAGTCTAGGCCGACATTGGAACCACCCAGGCCGACCTATCCAGTGCTGGCTGGGCCAAGTTAACTCGGTTGGGCCGATACTCAGCCTGCCCGGGTGAACCGAGGCAGCCACAGCTCACGAGGGCCGAGATAATCTTCACCCGGCTGGGCAGGCTGTGCCCGAGTCTCCTCCTCGTCGTCCCCGACATCTCGACCTCGGCAGCGCCGCCACGATCTTCCTCGCCGTGCTCCACCCCGGCCTCCTCCTGCCTCGGCCGCGCCGGATCCGCCCCGTGCTCATCCCTGCCACCTCCGCCCGATATCCCCGCCTCGGAGCAGGCTGGCGTCCCCCTCGCCCTCGTGCGCCCGGTGAAGCCGCGCCCAGCGAGCTCCGCCTTGGCCTCACCCTGGCCCGCCCCCTGCGCCACGTCTTGACCTCCTCCGTGCCCGCTCGGCCCCGTCCTGGACCCGCCTCGGCTGCCCCTAGCCTGCCCCGAGCCCGAGCTCCCCTGCTCAACCATGGCCGCCTCCGTGCCGGTCTCGTCCGTGCCGGCCTCTACTCCGACACTGGGCCAGGCTGGCTTCGCTCCTTCGACCGAGACCACCAGGCCAGACTCGGCTCTTCCAGGATCGGGCCAAACCTAATCTCCTCGGCTGGACCGAGATGGATATCTCGGACAAGCCAGCTACGGCTTACCTCTACCTCGGGCCCGTACAACTCCGCACCTCCGACATCCCCAGCGCAGCCTCGTCAAGTACAAGATACCCCGAATATTCCGGAGACGCGTGCTAGAAGACGAGATAAGGACATGGACAAGACAGGCCACGCCCATCCTGGACGTGGCTACAGTTTGCAGGATGGGACAGCACCATGACGTGTGAACAGTGTGACAAGACCCCATCAGTCACATCAGTTACGGTGTAGTGTGAGCAGTGTTCTTTGTCTCCTTGTCCCCTCACTTGTCCCCTGGGCACCTATATAAAGGGCACTAGGGGGAAGAGGCGGGCAGTGATACGTCTCCAACGTATCTATAATTTCTTATGTTCCATGCTAGTTTTATACCAATAGCTACATGTTTTATTCACACTTCATAGCATTTTTATGCATTTTCTGGGACTAACCTATTAACAAGATGCCACAGTGCCAGTTCCTGTTTTCTGCTGTTTTGGTTTTAGAAAAGTTGTTCTGGAAATATTCTCGGAATCGACGAAACAAAATCCCAGAAACCTATTTTTCCTGACACGTTCCAGAAGTCCGAAGAGGAGACGAAGGGGGGCAGCAGGGCGCCCTCCCCACATGGCAGCGCGGGTGGGCCCCCTACCGCGCCACCCTATGGGGAGCGGGCCCCGCGCCTCCACCGACGTCGCCCCTTCGCCTATTTATTCCCCCAGACGTGAAAACCCTAAAATAAGCAGTCATATTCCAGAAAGGGTTCCGCAGCGCCGCCGCCATCGACGACAAGTCTCGGGGGACAGAAGTCTCTGTTCTGGTACCTTGCCGGGACGGGGAATTGCCCCCGGAGCCATCTCCATCGACTCCACCGCCATCTTCATCGCTGTTGCTGCCTCCCATGATGAGGAGGGAGTAGTTCTCCCCCGAGGCTGAGGGCTCTACCGGTAGCTATGTGGTTTATCTCTCTCTCCCATGGTGTGATCTTTATGTGATCATGAGCTTTGTAATCTAGTTGAATAAGTAGATGTTACTCTTTATCTATTATGCCACTCTAGAGGTTACTTTAATATGAACTCCGGATTCACTCTCCACGGTGTGAAGGTGACAGTGTGCACATCGTGTGTGACTCCTTTATGACGTTGTCGGTGTTTGTTTACTCAGACTTTGAGGTGTGCTTTTGCAGCCCTACGCAATGAATGGTGTTTGTTATCCAACAAGAGAGTGTTTGAGAGTAGTATTTATTTATTCAATTATGTTGTCATTGTTGAGAGTGTCCACTAGTGAAAGTATGATCCCTAGGCCTTGTTTCTAAGCATTGAAACACCGTTTACAACAAGTTCTGCTACATGTTTGCTTGCTGCCATTTTTATTTCAGATTGCAATTACTACTTATAATCATCCATATTACTTGTATTTCACTATCTCTTCGCCGAACTAGTGCACCTATACATCTGACAAGTGTATTAGGTGTGTTGGGGACACAAGAGACTTATTGTATCTTAATTGCAGGGTTGCTTGAGAGGGATATCTTTGACCTCTACCTCCCTGAGTTCGATAAACCTTTGGTGATTCACTTAAGGGAAACTTGCTGCTGTTCTACAAACCTCTGCTCTTGGAGGCCCAACACTGTCTACATGAATAGAAGCGTGCGTAGACATCAGGCAGCCACGCGCGGGCACGCAGAGGCCCCTTGGGCTCATTTCCCTTCTTTGCTTCTTCTTCTTCCTAGAGCAGATCTCCATAGCTAGCTCCATATAGCTCGAGGAGCACTTGTACAAAACATATACAGAGAGGAGAATACACCAAAGTAGGATAGATGCTGCAGTAGGGGTTTTACCTCCTCACGAGGGCCCCGAAGCAGGGTAAATCCCCGTGTTGATCTGTTCTTCGTGTGTGACTCCATCGCGCTATCCCTCCCCCAATCCTCTAGCGTCCATCGGCCCCACAACTTAGCCATACCCATGGCATCTGCCGTGATACCACCACGACAATCAAATAATATTGCAAGGCTCATGTCATGAATGAAGTGACTCAAAGCAATGGTCTATAGTTTGCTAACAAGTAGATAAAGAGTAAACAACTGAATCATATAAGTATAAACTTTTCATGAATAGTACTTTCAAGACAAGCATCAAAAAGCTTTGCATAAGAGTTAACTCATAAAGTAATAGATTCTAAATAAAAGCATTGAAGCAACACATAGGAAGATTTAAGTTTCAGCAATTGCTTTCAACTTTCAACATGTATATCTCATGGATAATTGTCAACACAAAGTAATATAACAAGTGCAATAAGCAAGCATATAAGAATTGATGCACACAAAGTTGACACAAGTGTTTGCTTCTGAGATAGAAAGAAGTAGGTAAACTGACTCAACATAAAGTAAAAGAAAGGCCCTTCGCAGAGTGAAGCAGGGATTAAATCATGTGCCCGAGCTTTTTAAGTTTTTGAAATCATAAAGAGAGCATAAAGTAAGTTTTTGAGAGGTGATTGTTGTTGTCAACGAATGGCAGTGGCCACTCTATCCCCTTGTCACCCAGACTTTCAAGAGCGGCTCCCATGAAGGACGTTATTTCTACCCAAGGGTAGATCATCCCTTTTCTCTTTTGGCAAAGTTATTGGATAAGCGGATGTATATGCCACTAGTCCATTGGTGAAAGTCTGTCATGAGTAAATGGCAAGGTGATAGAGAAAACGCCACATAACTTCCTCATGAGCTATAAAACATTGACACAAATAAGAGATAATAGCTTTTGAATAGTTTAAAGGTAGCACATGAAGTATTTACTTGGAATGGCAGGAAATACCACATAATAGATAGTTATGGTGGACACAAATGGCATGGGTTTTGGCTCAAGGTTTGGATGCACGAGAAGCATTCCCTCTCAGTACAGAGTTTAGGCTAGCAAGGTTGTTTGAAGCAAACACAGGATATCAACTGGTACTGCAAGACTTACATAAAAACATATTGCAAGCATTATAAGACTCTACACTGTCTTCCTTGTTACTCAAACACTTTTACCAGAAAATATCTAGACCTTAGAGATACCAAACATGCAAACCAAATTTCAACAATCTCTACGGTAGTTCTCCACTAATAGGCTTTAAACTAAATGATGCAAGAGCTTAAACATGATCTACTTGAGAGCTCAAAACAATTGCAAAGCATCAAATTATCTAAGACAATGATCTACAAGAATAACTATGTCTTTTCAATATACCATCTACCACATGGAGCATTTTCTGTTTCCAACCAAACACCAATCAACTTATTTCAACATAAAACTCTCCAAATAATTCAACAATGAAACAAGAGAGTACTTCTCTACAAGAACTAACAGCTCTGAACAAGAGATGCATGAAAAACAGGAGCTAAAAGCATTGCAGTAGCTAGTTAAGAATACTCAACAAATATAAGTGAAGAATACGCATATTCATATGAAAAAGCGGAGCGTGTCTCTCTCCCACACAAGAATGCTAGGATCCAATTTATTCATAAAATAAAAATAACAAAGCAAAAAAAAAACACATATCCTCCAAGTAAAGCACATAAGATGTGAAAGAATTAAAATATAGTTTCACTAGAGATGACCTGATAAGTTGTTGATGAAGAAGGGGATGCCTTGGGCATCCCCAAGCTTAGACGTTTGACTCTTCTTGAAATATGCTTGGGTGACCCATGGGGGCATCCCCAAGATTAGGTTTTTCGCTCTTCTTGATCATATCATATCATCCTTCTCTCTTGATCCTTAAAAACTTCCTTCACACCAAACTCGAAGTAATTCTCATTAGAGGGTTAGTGCATAATCAAAAATTCACATATTTTGTAATGACACAATCATCTCCAATACTTCTGGACATTAGCTACAGCCACTGATGTTTTGTGGAGCAATGAAATCCACTCAAACACAGTAAAAGAGAGAATGTAAAATAAAAGGCAGAATCTGTCAAAAACAGAACAGTCTGTAAAGACGAATTTTTTCGAGGCACTTAAGTTGCTCAGATTCGAAAACTTAAAACTAATGAAAGTTGCGTACATATATAAGGATCATGCGTGAATGTTTTCAGAATTTTTCAATTTTTCTGGAGTGCATACAACTCAAAACCGTGGACAGCAAAAATATGTCTCTGCGCAGAAATCCAAATCTAGTATCAACTTTCAACTAGAGACTTTACTTGGCACAACAATGCAATAAAATAAAGATACAAATGAGTTTTTAAAGAAGTAAGCAAGATCCTTGACTCAAGAAAAAGAAAAATTATAGAAATAAAACCATGAGTTGTCTCCATAAGCGCTTTTCTTTAACGCCTTTCAGCTAGGCGCAGAAAGTGAAAATCAAGTGTTTTCAAGTGAAGAAGCATCCAAATCATAACTTGTTCTAATATAGAATCAAAAGTTAACTTCATTTTCTTTCTAGGGAAGTGGTCCATACCTTTCTTGAGTGGGAATTGGTACCTAATGTTCTCTTCTTTCATATCAATAATGGCACCAACAGTTCTAAGAAAAGGTCTTCCCAAAACGATAGGACAAGATGCATTGCATTCGATGTCCATAACAACAAAATCAATGGGGACAAGGTTATTGTTAACCATAATAAGAACATCATCAATTCTCCCAAAGGTTTCTTCATAGCATTATCAGCAAGATAAACATCCAAATAACAATGTTCCAAAGGTGGCAAATCAAGCATATCATAGAGTTTCTTAGGCATAACAGAGATACTAGCACCAAGATCACATAAAGCATTACAATCGAAATCATTCACCTTCATCTTAATGATGGGCTCCCAACCATCTTCTAACTTCCTAGGGATAGAAGCTTCATGTTTTAATTTCTCTTCCCTAGCTTGTATGAGAGCATATGTAATATGTTTTGTGAAAGCCATATTAATAGCACTAGCATTAGGACTTCTAGCTAGCTTTTGCAAGAACATAATTACTTCAGAAATATTACAATCATCAAAATCAAAATCATTATTGAAAGGACATATTTTATGTCCCCTATGTTTTGTGTGTTAGGCAACAACACTAGGAATTATTTAATATGATGTTAAGTGGTGCAGGAATGAAATGATACAATTACACTTTGCATCGAAACACTTGACAAGAAAAAGAAGCTTGCATTTGCCTGTCCAGTCCGGAGTCTCCGGTCTCTGTGGCCGGAGTCTCCGATCAATTTGAAATTCTGGAGCAAAAGCTCCTCAGGACGACATCCACGGTATGGGGTGCGGAGTTACCCCGGAGCAACACTGGAGTCTCCGCACCGGTCGGAGTTTCCGGTCCCGTGGTCCGGAGTCTCCGCCCCAGACAATATTTTTGAATCGAAGAACATCCCACGACGGCGCTGCGGTATTGGGTCCGGAGTTTCCGGCCCTACCGGAGTTTCCGGACTCCAAGACCGGAGTTTCCGGCCTGCTGAGAAGATGAACATCGCGGCGGCAGCCGCTGTATCGGGCCCGGAGTTACCCCGGAGTCAGTCCGGAGTTTCCGCCCGGTCCGGAGTTTCCGGCCTCCCGGTCCGGAGTCTCCGGACTTAGTGGACAGAAAAACGGCTAGTTTTCTGGAGGGGTATAAATACCCCTCCACCTACCTCCAGCTCTTAAGCTCGCCCAGATCTGAAGTACACCATTGTTGCAAGCTCAAGAAACATTAGATCTCCCAATCCCTCCACCCAAACTTGTTGATCTTTGGAGGATTGAAGGAGAAGGCCCGGATCTACATCTTCACCAAGCGGTTCTTCATTTCCCCCTCATTCACTTGAGGGATTTGAGCCTAGGGTTTCCACTAGGAAAACCTAGGCATCTTGTTGTACTTACTTGCTTGCTACTTTTGTGTAGCGAAGTTGTGGTGCTTGGGAGCTCCCAATCCTTTTGTGGGTTGTGCTCCAAGCTTGTTGTAAGGGCTCCGGATTCCGCCTTGAAGGACTCCGATAGAAAGGTGGACCGAGCTTTTGTGCGAGGTTCATCGGAGAATAGGGTGAGGCCATTTGTGGCGTCTTGAGTTTGAAACTCACACCCCTCCAACGAGACGTACTCCCCTAAAAAGGAGGAACTCGGGAATACATCCTTGTCTCCGCGTGCTTCCCAATCGGTTACTCCTTTCTTGTTGTTTTCTACTTGTATCTTATCTTGTTTAGACTTAACTTGTCATATAGGTAAATTCATCTTAGTTGCATATCTAGAGAATTTACCTTTGTGTCAAGCCTTAATCGAAAAAGAATTAAAAATTGGAGTAGCACCTATTCACCCCCCCTCTAGGTGGCCATACGATCCTTTCAATTGGTATCAGAGCCTCGGCTCTTTATTCGGGCTTAACCGCCTAAGAGAAATATGGCCTTCGATGCCGATGGGAACCCTCTTGCTCTTCCGGCCACTTCGGTTTCCATGGAGGACTTCACTAACTTGAAGACCTCTATGGAAACCAAAATGGATGAGTTGCGTGAAATGATAGCAAAACTCTCGGAAGCAAAGGTAACCGCATCACCTCCTTCTCTGGAGATTCCTCAAGTGGAGTTAAAGGAGAACGAGGATAAAGAGGATCCGGGGGTGGACCAAAATAAAAATGAATCCCCATCTAAAACACTAATGGGAAAGGAGAAATGCTAGAGTTCCTTTTGCATACTCTCCCGACCTACCTATCCCTCATCCTCCTATACACTTAAGAGGAGCACCACCTAGTCTTAATGCATCCTCTTTTACTCATTGGCAATCTTCTATGAAATCTCACTTGAAAAGTGGTTGCATAGGTCTTTGGAAGATCATTATAGATGGATACAAGGCGGTGGATGAAAATGATTTGACAAGGCGAGAAGAAGTTGAAGCTCAACTAAATGCCACCGCTCTTGATGTGATCCGTGTTGCGGTGGGTGAGAAGAACATTCATCACATCGAAGATTGCACCACCGCTAAGGAAGCATGGGCATCCCTCACGGAGGTGTTCGTTGGAAATGATAGCATGAGGAGAAATAGATATGAAGCCATGAGCAATCAAATTGAAGGCTTCTACAAGAAAGATGATGAAACTCATGAGGAGATGTATCAAAGGCTCAAGGCTCTTGCTTCCGCATATAGAGACCTTGGTGCTAAACATGTGGATGATACTTACATCAAGAGGAAGTATGTGAATGCCCTCATGCCGTTTGAAGAACCGACTTGAAGAGTCTCCAAGGAAAGCACAACTATGACACCTTGACCTCAAATGAAGTCATGCAAGAGATGCAATCTTACAAGGTCCAAGCCCAAATTGCTAGAGACTCTCGTGCCCATGCTCTTGGAATGGCCCGAAGTTCCTCACTTGCTTTGAAGGCCAAGGTGGTGGAACAAGATGAAGACCAAGATCATGAAGAAGAAGTTACTTGCACCCGAGGAACTCATGAGTGCTCATAGAGATTATGTGGCTCTAGCGGCAAAGACCTTTTGGAAGAATCCATCAAAGCCAAAGCTCAGGTTGATCAAAAGCAAAATCAAGTGGTTACAAGGAGGGCAACCCAAAAATGAAGACTTGCTTCAATTGTCAAGATAAATTCACTATGTTGCCCAATGCCCTTATGAGAACCGTGAAGAACATGGAGGAAGACTCATTCTCAAGGAAGCTCAAGGCCTTCTCCCATGAAGCCCTACTTCAAGAAGTTCATCTCCAACAAGAAGCCACCTACCAAGGTGTTGGTGGCAAGAGAAGAATATATGTCCGGAGGAGAGTGATGAAGAAGAAACAACCACAAGTGGTGTGGCCGCTTTAGCCATTGCTTCATCGACAACCCCTTCTCTCTTTGAATCCCCCAATGATAATGTCATCACCAAATCCGCTACGTGTCTCATGGCCAAACTCTCCGAGGTATCATCTTCCTCTCCTTCTAAGACTATGAATGAAATACATGAACTTATGAGTCTTAGAGTTAAGGAAGAAAATGTTGCTTTGGATTTCTTGATGACTAACTTGCAAGGTGAATGCAAGATTCGGCTTGAGATTCTTATGAATCAATATGGCATGGCACAAGATCTCCTTGAAGAAAAGGGGAGACTTGAAAGAGAAAATGCTAATGAGATCGCTTCCCTTACCATGGCTATTGAGGAAGAGCATGAGCTTCGAGTTTCTCTTGAGGAGAAGCTTGAGAATTTTGATGAATCTCAAAATGAAACTCTTTCTAAAATCATTAAAGAACGTGACCATGCTATTGCTAAATACAAAGTTTTAGAGAAACAAAAGATCGTATTTGGTGTTGGTCATAATAGACTAACCGATGAGCTAGAGAAGCTCACTAAGGCTCACAAGGCCTTGGAGAGTGAACACTCTACTCTCACCAAGTCTTTTGAACAACTTCAAATACAATCTACTAAAATTGATGCACCACCTAGCTCCTCTACTTCTTCTTGTGATCATGCAAATGTCATTGAGGAAAATGCTAGGTTGAAGGATGAGCTTGCCAAGGCCTCTAGCCCTCAAGGTGAGAAACCTCTTTATGAGCTCTTGCAAGCGCAAAAGCCACACATAGGGAAAGAGGGCCTTGGTTATGTTGCCAAGAAGAAGAAGAACAAGAACAAGAAGAAGGCCAAGCCCGCACAAGCAAAGGAGACTACCATTGCGAGTAGTGATGCCACAAGGGGCAATGCCACTCACAATGACTTTGCGGGAAAATACAACCCTTCATATGTTCTTATGAAATCTAGAAATGGTTGTGTTTTTGCTAAATATGTTGGCACTTCATATGGAGATGATTATCACTATGCTATTTGGGTTCCAAAGACCCTTGTGACTAACAAAAGAGGACCCATTCCACAATGGGTACCTAAAACAAAGACTTGATTTCTTGTAGGACTTTTCTTCCGGTGGATCTTCATGGCTCATTGATAGTGGGTGTTCATCTCACATGACCGGAAGCAAAGAATTAGTGAAGGGTCTATTGAAACAATTACTCGCATTCTCTCATGTCACCGTCGGGAACGATGCAAGACTTAAGATCGTCCTTGTAGTGCTTGCATAGCCGGAAAGATGCATGAAAAGAATCACCCCAAGAAGAGCATTATCTCCACTAAGAAGCCTTTGGAGCTCCTTCATATGGATCTCTTTGGGCCTCCCACATATGAGAGTCTTGGTGGCAAGAAATATTGTTTGGTGATTGTGGATGATTATACAAGATATTGTTGGACTTTCTACATCAAGAGGAAGAGTGAAACTCAAAAGATATTCATTGACTTTGCAACCTTGGTTCAACGCCAATATGACTCCAAGATTTTGGCAATAAGAAGTGACAATGGTACGGAGTTCAAGAATTACACTATGGATGATTTCCTAAGTGGGGAGGGCATTCAACACCAATATTCCGCTGCTTATACTCCCCAACAAAATGGTGTCGCCGAAAGGAAGAACCGCACTCTTATTGATATGGCAAGAACTATGTTGGCCGAATTTCATTCCCCATACAACTTTTGGGCCGAAGCCATCAACACCGCTTGCCACTACTCAAACCGGCTCTTCTTTCGTCCTCTCATGAAAAAGACACCATATGAACTCCTTACCGGTAAAAAGCCAAATGTCTCTTACTTTCGCGTATTTGGATGCAAATGCCATGTTTACATTAAAGGTTGCCCAATTGCTAAATTTGCATCTAGA
Source organism: Poa pratensis (assembly GCA_947311845.1). Classification (NCBI taxonomy): domain Eukaryota; kingdom Viridiplantae; phylum Streptophyta; class Magnoliopsida; order Poales; family Poaceae; genus Poa; species Poa pratensis. The sequence continues at coordinate 43,970,399 of CAMZMU010000027.1, read as the reverse complement.
ACTTTTGATGGTATTCTTGTTGGATATGCCGCAAACTCCCATACTTATAGGGTCTACAACATATCCACCGGATGTGTTGAAGAATCTATGAATGTGGAGTTTGTCGAGGATAATGGCTCCCAAGCGGAGCATATTGATCATGATGATGTAGGTGATGTACCTCCATCTCAAGCCATAAGAACTATGGGCATAGGGGAACTTATTCCTATTGAAGAACCTATTATTGACACTCAAGAAGAAGGAACAAGTTCTACTCAAGTTGAACCATCCACCTCAACAATTGATCAACAAGCTATACAAGAACAAGATCATGATATTCATCCACATGAGCAAGATAATGGTCAAGACCCACCCAACTCTAGTGGAGAACAAGAACATGATGAACCCCCATCTCCAAGAACTCCACTTCGGGTTGACCATGAACAAGAAGAAGGAAATGATGAAGATGTTCGTGTTGGTGAAACAATTGGTCAAGCCATAGAACGCCGAGTCATTCGGCGTGCATCAACATTGGATCATCTACAACACTTCAAAGAGAATATCCTTGGGAGTATTCGTAAGGGTGTGTCCACACGTAATCAATTATCTAACTTTTGTGGTCATGTCTCTTGTTTGTCTAGCTTAGAACCTCTCAAGGTATATGATGCTCTTGAAGACATGGATTGGGTTGCGGCCATGCATGAAGAATTGAACAATTTCGAGCGCAACAAAGTATGGTCATTAGTTGAAAGACCCAAAGACACATCACATAATGTCATTGGAACCAAGTGGATATTCAAGAACAAGCAAGACTCACATGGTCAAGTCATTCGCAACAAAGCAAGATTGGTTGCACAAGGCTACACCCAAATCGAAGGAGTCGACTACGGTGAAACTATGCCCCCGTTGCTAGACTTGAATCTATTCGTTTATTAATTGCCTATGCATCTACTCATAACATTACCTTATATCAAATGGATGTTAAAAGTGCTTTTCTAAATGGTCCACTAAATGAATTAGTGTATGTGAAACAACCTCCGGGTTTTGAAGACCCTAAATTTCCTAACCATGTCTACTTACTACATAAGGCTCTTTATGGGCTCAAGCAAGCTCCACGTGCTTGGTATGATCATCTCAAGGAGTTCTTAGTAGACCGTGGTTTTGAAATTGGGGTAATCGATCCCACCCTTTTTACAAAAAGGATAAATGGAGAGTTTTTCGTATGCCAAATATATGTTGATGATATTATCTTTGGTTCTACTAACCATGAATTTAGTGATCAATTCTCTAAGCTAATGACCAAGGAATTTGAGATGTCCATGATGGGAGAATTGAAGTATTTTCTTGGCTTTGAAATCCACCAATGGAGAGAAGGAACATTCTTATGTCAAGCCAAGTATATTCAAGACATGCTCAAGAAATTTGATATGAACAATGCCAAGCCATATAAGTTTCCCATGGACTCCAAGGCGGATCTACACTTAGATCCGGAGGTAAGGAAGTTGATCCCAAGCTTTATCGTTCTATGATTGGATCTTTACTTTACCTTTGTGCATCTAGACCGGATATTATGTTTAGTGTGGGTATGTGTGCAAGATTCCAATCAAGTCCTAAGGAAAGTCATGAAACCGCGGTTAAAAGGATTCTAAGATACTTGATAGATACTCCTAACTATGGTCTTTGGTACCCCCATGGGACAAGCTTTGATCTTGTAGGTTATTCGGATGCGGATTGGGCGGGTTGCAAAATGGATAGAAAATCAACTTCGGGTACTTGCCAATTCCTTGGTAGGTCTCTTGTGAGTTGGTCTTCCAAGAAGCAAAATTGTGTGGCCTCGTCCTCCACCGAAGCCGAATACATTGCCGCCGGAAGTTGTTGTGCACAATTATTATGGATGAGGCAAACTTTAAAGGATTATGGTGTCATTTGTGACAAAGTGCCTCTTTTATGTGACAATGAAAGTGCCATCAAAATTGCTCACAATCCGGTACTTCATGGGAAGACCAAGCATATTGAGATCCGGTATCATTTTATTCGAGATCATGTTGAGAAGGGTGATATTACAATCAAGTATGTCAACACCAAGCATCAACTCGCCGATATGTTCACAAAGCCTCTTGGTGAAGCAAGATTCAAGGAGTTAAGAGGAGAACTAAATGTGGTGGACATAAGCAATTGGACTTAGTGGACTTCTTGCATACCTACCCATATTAGACAATAGTTATTTGGTTTGGATGTAGGCATGGACATAGGGGGAGTGCGGTCCTAATCCATTGGACTATCCCTCCCCCCATTATGCCGATAGCAAGAACTCATTTTGTCTCTATATTTTCATTTTATGAATTGTGAGCTTAAATGACGAGTAGTGGCCGTGAACCCAAGATACATCTTCGCGGTGTCACACCACACACTCATACATGGTGGCTTAGGCCACCGCCCTCTTCTTTGTGAAGAGTTGATCTTATTTGATCTTCATGGATTTTATTTGGTTTCTAGACCTTTATTGTGTTTTGGGAAAAACACTTGGAATTGGCTTTTTTATTTGCATCTTGCAATTCCTAGTGTGTATCTCACCATCAGTGACTTTGTTCTTAACCTAAGCCATCTTATCTAAAAGCCGTGCTCATCTTGCATCATACATGTCCTCCATTTAAATCTGCTGTTTTGGAGCTTTTGGGTCCGGAGACTCCGGTGTTCAGCACCGGAGACTCCGGTCTGTCCAGAGTCTCCGCCCTAAAGCCCGGAAACTCCGGTCCAACCGGAAACTCCGGTGCTTTAGGCCGGAGACTCCGGCCTCGGTCGTTTCGCTGGGATCTTAAGGGCTCGGGGTGGGGAGTTATCTCATAACTTTCCTCACACCCCCGACCCCAAACTCTCCCCAGCCGCCGCCACAGCTCCAAGACCCTCCGGCCGCTCCCCGCCGCCGGAATCCGCCGTGCCACCGGCTCCTCCACTTCCCAAGCGTTGGGGATCTTCCTCCCCTCCGTTTGGATCTCGCCATGAAGGACTCGGGTACCTCTCTCTCCTTCTCTAGGATTCATCCTAGATCTAGTTTTGAGAGTAGTCTTGTAGAAATTCGTGGTGTAGAACCTTTAGGATGGCAATGTACTATCTAGAAAATTGCTAGTGTGAGTTTCCCCTCAGTTTTGACCTAGATTCGAGTTTTGGCATCAGGGCCGGAGACTCCGGCCTTCTGGTCCGGAGACTCCGGTGTGGCCGGAATCTCCGCCCCTGACCGGAAACTCCGGTCTAGATCAAACCTGAGAGAAATTCCTCTACCTTTTTCTCTCGTTGAGATTCCATGGACATGTATGCTTACCTCAATGCTACCTATCTACTCCTGTTTCACAGCTAACAAGAAGTATCCCGGTCCTTCATCCTCATCCTCGACTATTAAGAAGTCAAAGAAGAACAAGCTCCAAGGTCGAGACTATTTGATCTATGATGAAGAACAAGACAAGCATGTGCAGAGTGGTGCTCTTAAGCAGAAACAGGCTGCTGATGCTAGAAGGGCTAGGCAAGAGGCTGCCTCCTTCGAGAAGAAAGGGCCAAGAAGGCCAAGTTTGACAACTTGACCACTTTGAAGGGGTTGAACAAGGAAGAATTTCGGACAATGAGGGCGCAGAATTTCTATGACATGCCAAACAACTCCACCGATGGTCACTTTTGGAGAAAGGAGCAAGAGCTCATTATGAAGGAAATATATGCCAATTTGGACCCAAAAGCTCTTGTGTGTCCTCAAAAACCGCTGAACTTTGACGTGTTGGCCAAGAAGACATACTTTGCGGATGCATTATGGGTTGCTAGGAAGATTGGTCTTGAGCCCCTTATTACCACCCAACAAGACTATGATATTGACATGGTCCAACAGTTCTTTGCCACTCTTGTGCTTGGAGATGAGGAGGACACCAAAATGACATGGATGACGGGGCCTCTCAAAGTTAGTGCACACTATTCAGAATTTGGAGAAGCCTTGGGGTATGTGTTCAAAGGTGTGAATGAACCCGTTGGTCACCGGATGCATGTTGAAGGGTGGCCTATGATAAGAAGATCCTTGCCCCTCTTGCTGCTAGAGGGGGTGCCCTTGCTACCACCAAAGGACTCAAGCCCATCTACAACATCTTGATTCGCATGTTTCGTTGGAGCATTGCACCTCAAGCCGGGAATACGGATGCTATCCGTGGAGCTCTTGTCAACCTCATGTACCATTGCCACAAGACATACCTTGCCGGTCCGAATTGTCAAGGGTTTGAGATTGATGTCATGGATTTTATCAAGTGTGAGATCAACATTGCTATTCACGAGAGGAAGAATCCTATGTATGCTCCCTATGTCATGAAGCTCATTCTCAAGAAGATTCCCAACCTCAATCAATCTCATTTCAAGAAACACACATATGGCACCCTTCAAGTACTCCGCCATCACCTTACTCAAGCCTCTTATGAAGAGATAGAGGAGCAAGAAGCTCCTAGGGCAAGAAGAAAAAATGCCACTCCACCCTCTTGGGATCAAGGTGGCAAACAAAGAGTCAACGAGGAGTTGAAGAAAGTTTCTTGGTGGCAAAGGGCTATGATGTGTATGGGTGTTGGGTTGCACAAGGAAAATCATCAAACTTATGTCACTAACAAGAGGATCTTGTCCAACCAAGCCAAGATGATGAAGGAAATGCGCAAGATCAGCAATGGTGGTACCACTCCTCCTCGCAATGAGGGTGATCCCGAAACTCCGCCATCCGATTCAACTATCTCTCTTGACAAGTGGAATGAGGATACATTTCATTGGTCTGATTATGCCGAGGTGTCCTCCATGCCCTCCTCTTCTCGCAACACCGGCAAGGCTCCTATGCGCTATGAAGAAGAAAGTGATGAGATGAAGAAGAAGTGTTGAAGCAAGTGATGCTGAAGATGATGATGGGAGTGGTGATGATGAGGACAGTGATGCCGACGATGATGAAGACGCGAGTGATCGCCTTGGGTTCCGTTAGCATCGCTCTTCTCCCTTTTTGGTGTTTCGATGCCAAAGGGGGAGAAGTAGTTCTATTAGGCTCTCTCACCGTGGGATTTGCATGGGTCGGACACAAGCACGTGCGTTTATCATTTATTTGCGCTTGTGTCCATTTATCTTATGTCATTTGAACCTATTTGCTTTGGTTTTATGTTGTGAGACTATGTTCCTATTTGTGGTACTCTGTGTGGTATGAGACTATGGATTTCATAATTCCTATGGTTGAGATGATATTACTTATGGTCTATTATTGTGCATTGGTCTCTATGTCATAGTTATGCACAAGGTATGGTTCCTTTTCACCTCAACCCTATATCATGATTTGTCTCATGTTGGTGTAATTTATATTGTTCCATATATTTCTTGTGAGTTGTCTCTCCTCTACATGTTGAGCATTTGTATTCAAATGCAAACTACTTGTATGCACACATGTAGGGGGAGCCTCTCAAATCTTGTGGTACATGTCGATAATTGTTGTGTGCTTTATTGCAAATCCGAGTGTTGTCATCTAACACCAAAAAGGGGGAGATTGAAAGGACATATTTTATGTCCCCTATGTTTTGTGTGTTAGGCAACAACACTAGGAATTATTTAATATGATGTTAAGTGGTGCAGGAATGAAATGATACAATTACACTTTGCATCGAAACACTTGACAAGAAAAAGAAGCTTGCATTTGCCTGTCCAGTCCGGAGTCTCCGGTCTCTGTGGCCGGAGTCTCCGGTCAATTTGAAATTCTGGAGCAAAAGCTCCTCAGGACGGCAGCCGCGGTATGGGGTGCGGAGTTACCCCGGAGTAACACCGGAGTCTCCGCACCGGCCGGAGTTTCCGGTCCCGTGGTCCGGAGTCTCGCCCCAGACAAGATTTTTGAATCGAAGAACTTCCCACGACGGCGCGTGCGGTATTGGGTCCGGAGTTGCCCCGGAGTAGGTCCGGAGTTTCCGGCCCTACCGGAGTTTCCGGACTCCAAGACCGGAGTTTCCGGCTGCTGAGAAGATGAACATCGCGGCGGCAGCCGCTGTATCGGACCGGAGTTACCCCGGAGTCAGTCCGGAGTTTCCGCCCGGTCCGGAGTTTCCGGCCTCCCGGTCCGGAGTCTCCGGACTTAGTGGACAGAAAAACGGCTAGTTTTTCTGGAGGGGTATAAATACCCCTCCACCTACCTCCAGCTCTTAGCTCGCCCAGATCTGAAGTACACCATTGTTGCAAGCTCAAGAAACATTAGATCTCCCAATCCCTCCACCCAAACTTGTTGATCTTTGGAGGATTGAAGGAGAAGGCCCGGATCTACATCTTCACCAAGCGGTTCTTCATTTCCCCCTCATTCACTTGAGGGATTTGAGCCTAGGGTTTCCACTAGGAAAACCTAGGCATCTTGTTGTACTTACTTGCTTGCTACTTTTGTGTAGTGAAGTTGTGGTGCTTGGGAGCTCCCAATCCTTTTGTGGGTTGTGCTCCAAGCTTGTTGTAAGGGCTCCGGATTCCGCCTTGAAGGACTCCGATAAAGAAGGTGGACCGAGCTTTTGTGCGAGGTTCATCGGAGAATAGGGTGAGGCCATTTGTGGCGTCTTGAGTTTGAAACTCACACCCCTCCAACGAGACGTACTCCCCTAAAAAGGAGGAACTCGGGAATACATCCTTGCCTCCGCGTGCTTCCCGATCGGTTACTCCTTTCTTGTTGTTTACTACTTGTATCTTATCTTGTTTAGACTTAACTTGTCATATAGGTAATTCATCTTAGTTGCATATCTAGAGAATTTACCTTTGTGTCAAGCCTTAATCGAAAAAGAATTAAAAATTGGAGTAGCACCTATTCACCCCCCCCCTCTAGGTGGCCATACGATCCTTTCAATTATGGTCAATGGTAATGGAACCATTGTCTCCCATATTTCGAAAAAATTCAACACTTTTATCAGGAACTGTTTCAGTGGTTTTGGTCAATTTTAAACGCTTTGCAGAGGTAGTAGAAACATTGCCAACACCAATTATGTTACCATTGATAGTAGGAGGCTTACTAGCATGTGAAACATTAGTATTACTAGTGGTGGTAATAGTACAAACTCTAGTTATACTATTCTCTTTATCAATTGTATCCTCTCTTTCCCACCTAGCATGCAATTCAGCCAACATCCTAATATTGTTGTCAATTTTTACTTGGATAGCATTGGCAGTAGCAAAAGTCTTGTTCTATTTAACATCATTAGGCATAACTTTTAGTTTTAAAAGATCAACATCAAGAGCAAGGCTATCAACCTTAGAAGCAAGAACATCAATTTTGCCAAGCTTTCCTCAACAGTTTTATTAAAGGCAGTTTGTGTACTAATAAAAGCGTCAATCGTTTCTGTGCCCTACCTACCTCAGTTTTATCTGTTTGTGCCATGCCCGCATAGTTTCTCTCGTCCGTGCCCTGGCTGGGCCGGAAATAGGCCGCGCACGGCCAAGACGGCCGTTTCCGTCTGGTCAACCACGTTTCACCGTAACTTGGCCTGACTTGTGGGGTTGGCCTGGCGCGGCTCGTGAGTTGGAAGTGGGACCGGTCAAGTGGGGCCGAGGCAGTTGGAATCGCATCCAGTGGGTCCGGGGCACTTGTTTAATGAAGGGATACCGCCGATGGGCCCACGTGGTCTTTCTTCCCTTGCTCACTACTGTCGCCCATAGAACCCCGAGGAACCCCCAAGAACAGAGCAATAGGAGTTGAATTGAGGGTGGAGAGCAGGGTGATTGAAGGCGCAAAGGAGCTCCATCGCCATCGCCATTGACGTTGCCCGCCCGTCTCCCGTCGCCCGTCGAGAAGGAGGGACAAGCAAGGAGCTCCATCGCCATCGCCATTGTACGGCCGCCTTTGCCGTTTGGGGTTTTTTGGTCGCCGACGGTTCCAGCTGTAGTCCATCAACCCCATTTCGATGGTCAGTGCTATCTTCTCTACATGTTTCATTTCCCTGTTTGAGTTCCCGAATGGTTCATTATATGTGAGTAGATTTGATTTTCTATTTGGCTTGCGAAATGGGGAAAAATCCTAGGTTCCGCCTGTTTATCTGGTTCTAAATTTCATTTGTTAAAATAGGATTCCGATAGCGATGCTGTCGATTACTGTGCTATGTGCCGTCACGAGGCAACTTTCTATCGCACACTAACTCGTCATTCCAATACTTTCAAAGTCTCGATGGAACACGGTTACAAAGAGGATGTTGTAAGTATTGCCTTTCAAATTCGAGGGAATGTCATTTGTTTTTCCTTCAATGAGTGTCTTCATAGTTTCTCGGTTTTGTATTACATGTAGATTCTGCCATGCCCTTTAAGATATCTTCTAGAGAGCCGGGTAATTGGCCCTCGTAAGAACTGGATAGAGGCTAGGTGTCCGAATGGAGACCAGTATTTTTTCTACCTGGATAGGTGGGAAATTGAAATTGAAACACATCGGAGATATCTCTCTAAGCGGCTAAGTGATAGCCCGAAGACCCATATTTTCACCTCGATCTGTGGAACGTAGTGGAGAGCACTATGTGAATGCTACGGCATCGAGGAGGGCGATGTTGTCAAATTCACTTGGAATGAAGATCAGCATGTGCAATGTTGAAGTGACTAACGAGCACAATGCTGCAAAACCTTTTGTGCAACATGAGGGTATGCTGGTTTGTGTTCTTTTTCTTACACATTGAGTAGTTTACAAGTTTTCTGAATGTCTTCCTCTCTTTGATCAGAGTTTGAACAGATTGTCGGATGCTGCAAGCCAGCCCATTTGTCGAGCATATTTCACGAACCGAGAGATGTCACCTATTCAGAAATAAATGCGATATCTTTTGCTTTATTCAAAGATGCCACGATGCAGTTGGAAGAGATCCCTCAGTTCTATGTGCGCAAGATTGAGAATGATTCTATAGATGTCGATTCTCTGGTATGATTCAAACGTTACGTATTCATTTACATTTTCTGAACTATTCTATCATTTGAACTATTCTGATACGATGCTCATGTTATTTTGATAGCATCTCAAGATTGCGGTAGTAGATGGTTACGATGTTTGTTGGAGGGATGATAACCCGGTATACTCATGACCAAGAAGAAGAATCACTCGGCCGGCTCAAGGCCTGGTCTGGGTTATACTTACAAGAGATGGGCCGGGTTATAGTTGGGCTGATATGCCTAACGTGACTCGACCACAGAAGGAAGGACCTAGAAGAACTGGAGTCCGAGTGAAGAAAGGAACCGGGAGACTTGGAAGCTATGGAAGGTCGAGAAGAACCTAGAGTAGGACTCCAAGCTCGTATGTAACTCGGTCTTTACCTGTACGTTCGGGAGACCCGACACCTATATAAGCAGGCTCCCAGAACTTAGAGAAACAAGCAATCCTAGATTGAGATCCCCGCTATCAAGCGAAACCCTTGTAACCTGTCTCGTAACCCAGCTCTGTTGTCGTAGCCGAGTTATCGAGACCTTGAGATCAATACCAAGCAAAGCAGGAAGTAGGTCTTTATCTCCAATGGAGAGGATGAACCTGGGTAAACCCTTTTCCCCCAACGAGCGTGACAATCTCCTGAAGGACCAGAGCGCCTTGCCCCAACAATCAAGTTACCCTGTGGTAACATCTGACGTGGTAACCCACGACAGTTGGCGCCCACTGTGGGGCCTGCGACCAAAGCTGTCCTCATCACGGGAGAAGCTCTGTGAGGGATGGAGAAACTCGCGATCGGTGAAATCAAGAGGAATTAGCATGGACAACGCGTCATCGACGATTCCGGCTGGAAAGAAGAAGCAGATTCACTAGAGACCGGCTGGATGATCCCGTTCGGTCGGATCAACGTCTTCGTCGGTATGATTCATGCAACTAAGCAAATTGATGACGAGGTTATGTGCGAGTCCGTTTCAGGAGCCGCCACCATCAGGGGCGGAACTGCGCCCCGGGCAGCCCGGGCAACAACCCCGGTCGTGGCCCTCGTCGTACAGGTATAACATGCTAAATTTTCACCGAAATTAGTAGAGCCAAGCAGCCCAGCCCGTGTCATTGGGCCAGAACGAGCAGGGCTAATCTCAGGAACCCACTACGGCAGCAACTAGGAGGCAGGAGGCATCGTCGATCCATCACGCACGTTTCCTCGCGTGGACTGACTCCACCTGTTCGTACTCCGTTTTGATCGCCGCCTCTGCGTCTGCCTGTTTCATCACGCACGAGATCCCGCCAGCCGTCGCCTTGTCGATCTGGTTATCTAATCACTGCCGCCGCGCCGCCTCCGCCTTGCCGGCGTACGGAGATGCACTCGTCAAAACCTGCAGAACCGCGCCAAACATCTCGCCACACCATGCTAGGACATCTTCTTGCTCGCTCTGAAGCCTGAATATCAACTGTCGCTTAGGTAAGTTGCCTGGTTTGAAGTGCAGTCTAAATTTTATTGAAGTGAACAGTCAATTTCATACTTTTAGTCATTAAGAGAACGATCAATTTCAATCAGCCTTTACATCAGCATCCCAACTTGCCAATTTGAACCAACCTAACGCTCCTAAGACGGCGGCTGAAGAATCTGATGCAAATGTCGACGGAAGTGCGACAGTTCTTTGAAATGGAGTAGCCAGTATTTGCAAGCATTGAAGATAATAATATTTTGGATTGTTTCCAAAGTATGAGGTCACGCAAAAAACAAATACCACGTGCGGGTAGTGGTAAGTTATTTCTATCAATACAATCTGTGTACAATGTATTTATCCAAACTACTTTCTAATTGTTTTTTCTTGTCTTCGTAGGTTCTGGTGGTTCTCCTATGATCAATGAGGAAATGATAGGCTAGTATGAGAGCCAAGTATCGCTATTTAGGTACTAAACACATGTCTCATTATGCTATTACATGACCCACATTTTTTGTGCTTTTCTTATTGTCATTTGTTAAAATATTGAACTTGTGCTTCACGTCAAATTCCATTGATGCATTTTTAGTGTGCTTCCTCTCATATATTTTGCTATTCAGAGAGAATCGATAGCTTTTATTTTCCACAGTTTTTGGGCATTACAATTTAGCCCTGGTCTTTGCCAAATCCTGGGTCCGCCACTGGCCACCATCATCCAATCTGATGGAGAAGAATCAATCGGGACCGGAGGAATCGATGATGTGTCGAGTCAGGGGAACATCCGGGCTTACGAGCCGGAGTTTCAGCAAGAGAAAGATTTTGATACGGATACCGAGTCAATCCTTCCATTGTTTGATGAGAGATTTAGATATGAGGCTGATGAGGAGGACTATGAGCTGGCATCTAGGATCATGAAGCGTGCTGCGGTGTACACTCTGAGGAATCACAATGATGGAACAGAAGCTTCGTAAGCGAGGATGACACCACACACGCGGCCAGAGAAGCAAGAGAAAGAGCTCAACATAACTCAGCCTTCCAGCCGGGTGACTTGGTGCGCCCGACCTGACTGCTATACAGTGATGCTGAGTGTCACTGGTTAAGCGATACAACTGGAGGTTACGGGTTTACCAACCCCGGCCAAAATCTTTGGCAGGCGTTGCTCGAAATTGATCACCGGCAACGCAACACCCCGATTGATGCCTTAACACAGGCTCAACTATCAAAGCATAATAGCGAGATCAAGACTTGTGGAACAACTGGCACATCACAGACTCTACGACACAAATCATTATAGCTCAACTCTTATAATAGAGAAAGATAGCAAATGACAACCAGATGTCACAGACCCAACATTACACCAAGCGGAAGCAAATTAAGTTGTTCTAAACAACAAGATCCAAATATGGCCTAAGAGGCCTACAGATAAACATCCAGCGCCAGCTGTTCCGGGATGTCCCAAGCTGCCACCTGGGAACCCCAGACTACTCGTCGACGTCCACAAAGAACCCACCTTCGAGGTTAGTGAAGTCCTCCTCTGAAACAAAACAAACGACGTTGAGTTCGACGAACTCGCAAGATTATATATAGAGCTTTAGCTCGATGAGGCTTTCAAAGTTGTATGGCTATTTTGCATAAAGCTGATTTTATTTATGAAAACATAACTCAAATGCATCGACTAATTAGAATAGTTTTCAAAAGGGGTAAGAAGTAACTCTTTCTTTGATCACCTTTTCTCATCATCAACCATCATCACCCACTGTACCTGTTCATCAAAGGCACCTCCCCGAATCACCCTCGAGGAAGTCAACCTTGCAATCTTGAGTGGCACCTTTAGTACCCAGGTTTTAATCATTCCGTTCATGTTATTCTATGATCTTATCGTCCTTTCCCAAGTTGTCCTTAACCGCGGACACGGCTTTTCGAAAAGATTTAACCCTGCAGGGGTGCACTGTGTTTACCTTCGGTACCGCCCGGCTCATTGCCTACGCTTAGCTCTCTTCCGGGGAAAGCCGGCTGAGTGGGAACGGTTACAACCTTTACCTTGTTAAGGACTAACCCAGGATCATCAGTGAGGACGGAGCAGCGGATCATCAACACCGTGCCCCGTGGCCACTCATTTCCTAACACCACTATCCTCATCCCAGTCTTGGCCACCATCTTCACGCACACGCAAATGGAAGCTCAAACTAGAGGACCCTGGCTAGTCCCGCCCAAGTTAGTTGGTCGACGAGGGCTCCATATACCCCACCGAAAGGAAGCGCGCTCATTCTTGGTTCAAGAGGTAAAGAACTTGCACCTCGGCGGCGAGAGTGAGACAAAACACCACCATACCAAAGTGGCCTCTCATCCCCACCTTTAAGCATCTTATTACCTGTCACCACAGATTCTCCACCATCATCTGAACACTTCAACAATCTGTTTCCAACATGAAGTATCCATCGGACGGCTAAGCATTTAACTAAGCATGGCTAAGCATCAACAGTGCATAGTTAAGTATCTCAGTCCAACAATACAAACCTATGGATAATAGGAGGGGAAACAGGTAATGGCATCGGCAACTTAATGCAACTATAGGATACTCTAACCCAATGAAATTGACATTTGGAACCGCATGCAATATTATAGTGGAGAAAATATTTGCGGAAACATAGGATAAGATATGCTCAGAGGGGGGGGGGTTACGCTTGCCTTGTTGATACGGCTGGTAGTACGGATCGTCACGAGACGGGGGTGTCACTTCCACTCCTTGATCTACCGAGGCACAAGCAATACCGAGATGGAACAGTCAATACACACGGATGTAACAAGTGCAATGCACAGACACATGATGACATGACATGTTTAATGCACTGGAATTATTATAACAAGTTCTACCAATTTACATGGGGTGGAGAAATAATTATTCAACAAGAGAGAAATATGGCTTCATGTTTGTTTTAATGTTTTCATATGCTATAGATCATGTAAACATGCATGAAAATGATGCTACTGATTAACGCACATTTTTCTGAGCATTTTGATATAAAGAACACATTTTTCGGAGGTCCCGGTAAAAAGTTATTATTTTTATTAATTTCCTCCTTTAAACTTATGATTATAAAAGTACTAAAAGCACCGTAATTCAATTGTGATCAAATATGCATAATATCTATCTATTATATAATTAAAACACAAGACAATGAACGCCTAGGATTAATCACCTTCACGTTAAGAAATATCAACGGTACAGATTAATCGTTGTATTTGATCCGAGTCGATCAGATCCAGATTCGCATGCAGGAGTCAGCCTGGTCTACGATTTATTGCTTTCCTTACGTAACACCTATGCCAATTGATCACGTTTGCTAAATTTCCCTAATTATTCCGGCAACAGTGCGCATAGCCAAGCGGAGTATGACGAGGATATGCAACTTCATACAGGGTAAACAATGGCACAAACATCTATACGCGCCAGCGATGCCTCGGCGACGTTCGACGAATCTTTAGTCTCAAGACAACACGTATCCAGTACAGGCCGGAGATGATCCGTACACGCCGACAGCCGACATCCGGCGGACTGCAGTCTCGACGACATACACCACATAGATACACGACGTCCAATGGAGAATCAAGATTACGGAGAGAAGCTTTGCTCGGAGTGGTCGCAGTGAGAGTCAACTATCGCCTTCCGGACGTGTAGTTGCGCAAGCCACGACGCGATCGTTACCATTGGCGTGCACTTTCTCAGGCCAGATCACAAATCACGATCTCTATGCATGCATGTGAGGTACGTGATCATTTGACATAGGTCGCCCGGAGAAGATTCACATTGAGTTTGCAGCTACCTTTGCATCGAAATTTCAAATCATCGCCAGAAAGTACTCGGCCAGGAGCGTACATGAGTGTCACAGATCGTTCTTGATGTATTGTCTTGGCGAAACCAGCTGCCCTTCCGATCTATTGACCTGTTTTGACCTGAATTGATTCGCTTAGCTGCTTCCAATTTTTCGATTGGATCAGCAGGTATGAGGTAAAGAAAAGAGTATCTTCCTCCCCGTAGTGTAGACTCTCTTCCCATAGTTTGGCGGAACTTTGCAATCTTGCTGGCGCCAAGTTTCTACATCCGACCACCGGAGATAGCCAACGCCCTTTACTCGGCTCTGTAACCAGAATCATGTTCTTTACACAAGCAATGTATATATGAATGGTCGGTCGGATCCCTTTTTATATGAATGGTCGGATACCTTTGGGAGTTGATCGCATGGGTGTTCTCAAGTTTCAGTCTTATTTGGTTCTGTAGGTGGTTGATGAAATAGCCACAAATTATATGGAGCCCACTAATTCGTACCAGGGATACAAGGTACAAGGTGGATTTGGATGAGAATTTATGCACCTACATTGCATCCTTGACGTTGCACAAATTATATGGAGCCCAGTAATTTGTAACAGAGATGCAAGGGGATACAGAATTTTTTTCTTCTTCTGTCGTCCCAGAGATACAAGGTGGATTTGGATGAGAATTTATGCACATGCATTGCATCCTTGATGCTGCACCAATAATGGAGCCACTAATTCGTTTTGATGTCTTTGTTACAGGTATAGAACCGTGTGCAATCAGAAGTAACAGTACGTGAGCATCATGTTGGGGGATGGCAAGAAAACAGAAGCAAGCAACGTGGAAATTGATCAAATATGAAGTAATGACATGTCAACCGTGGAGATGTAAATCTTGATTCTCCGTTTCGAGTTCAGATAACACACCTTACCTGACCTTTTTTGTTGTAGTCTCTATTCGTCAGGGAATGAGGACTTCTTGCAAGGGATCGACACATCGTGTGAAAGAAAAAATATTGGCCACGCACGTATGTGTAAGTTCATATCCACCGCAAAATCTAACCGAGAGCAAACCAAGTGTTTATCGACAATCATGTCTAGCATGAAGGCGTGTTTGATGGCTGGACGCCGGCGGCGATGACAAGCAAAGTACCAGCGAAGCAGCAGTGTTTAATTTGTGTTCAGTCGTATGAGTGTTTCAGGGGTACTGTATCGCGTCGCTGGAGGCTGGAGTAGATTACCCGGGACATATTTCCGATGCTATTTTGTAAGGTGCGTTAAATCTATACATTTATCTAAACGTTCTTATTTGACTCCTATGCAACTGGTGATTTCTTTTTTTATCCTATACACATTTAATTCTGGCCTACGTTTGTACAACCACAAATAAATAATTTTGTACTGTCCTTACTTATAGTTTGTTTATTAAGAGTTTGGTCAACTGAGGTTATCAAGCATACAATCACTCTTATTATTTCTTCTGCAATATACAACGACACAATTTGGATGGAGGAACTGAACCACTTTAGAAACTAAATTATGTCTCAAAAGAATTTCCTAGAAATTTGGGTAGGTTCATATTCCTTCAGCAGTTCAGTTGTATCCAAGTTAATATTATAATTGCTGCACATAGATGTAATTTGCTGGATTCGACCAGCTCATGAAGCTACATCCTTCAAGAGACACTAGATTATTTTTCAACACAGTACGTAAGTCTCCTCTTTTGCCTTCATGTATTTCATATTCTAACTTAGTTTACTATTTGTGGCCAATTATAATGTATTCAAATTTCTGATCTCCTATGTCAATACCAAATCCTTTCAAGATAGAACGAAATATACTTCAGATTTTACAGTGATCACAATAAAAATGGAGACCTTTTGTGAGTAGATGTGTGGTACTACTTCAAGACTTTAGTATTCTGCCTGTGCAAAACTCAGGTATGGTGCTACATCTACTTCCCACACTATATGTTATTACTTGATTGGTCGGTTTCAAAATATAGTACACTGCATGTAGTCCACCTAAGAATTTTCTTGATCTCAGTTATACCTCTGAAAGACACTTTTATATTTTTAAATCGTGCAAAACCTCAGCCATGTGTTGAAGACACTATCTTACATAAATATACGATGCAGGGTGCAGAGGAATGTTATCTTAACACAATGTTTTTTTCTACACACAGATTATTCCCTGCTCAAAGTCATCATTCCTCTGTATATCAGTCAGACTGAAATCATGATAGGCCAAAATGTTCTTATAGTTCATTCGTTAACGCTTTTGGTGCATATGATTTAACATTTTTTGTTAACAAAAAATAACCATTGACCGTTAATTTCATTTGCTTACAGGAAAACATATTATTATTATGTTCATGCTGAAAGAAAGGTTATATTGGAAGCATAATGAACCAGATGTATTTGTAAGAAAGATCTCAAGGGAGAGACGGTGTTCATCAGGTTCAAACAAATAATTGCTCAAGAATATAAAGGGGGATGGAATAGTGATAAATAACATAGCTCAGATCACTTTTCAGAATCAAATAATAGTCCACTTTCTGTTGAAAATACATAAATTAGTTAAGATTGACTTAATTCTTTATTATTCTCTTGCAGAACTATGATTGCAAAATGAATTTGATACCTACCATGGTAGTTCTTTAGACCAAATCAGTAACATGTGTTGGTTTATAAATACATCATGTCCCCTTCAATCTATTTATATGACATGCATTAGTGTTGAATTAAAATAAAACAATGGGTGTATTAAGGTCATGTAGCTAAAAAATGCTTCTCAAGGTAAAAGTTAATGAAAAATCTAGCCGCGCAATTGCGCGGGCCACGCAGCTAGTTATATAATTAAAACACAAGACAATCGATGGCTCAGATTAAGCACTTAAAAGCGAACGTCCCAGATTTAAAAGAGCTATCGTAACGTATAGAAGGAAAAAAACTTACATCGAGTATTTAAGGAAGTCGGTCGATCTTACACGGCAAAAGTTGGAGACGTGCACAAGGGTTCGTGGAACGAGGTTGGTTTGCACACGGCTCTGGCTAATAGAATCCTGAGATCTTCACGTTGCAGTAGAAGATCCTGTAGGTCAGCTTAGTCGTACTTGAATAGGAGAGATTACGTATCAAGTTCTGTCCATCCAGCATGGTCACGTTAAATAGTCATGTTCTTATTGGAATAGAAGTCCTCGGCACATCAACTCTAGCTATCGCAAATTTCAAAAAAAAAAAAATCTAGCTATCGCAAACATGAGATCTGTTCGCACAGATCGACCAAACGATCATGGAGGCCTTCCGGCGTGTGATGCCACCGCTTCCCCTGCGCTCTACCTCATCGAAGAGTTGTAGTAGGTTCTTCGTCTCTAGACGGCGCATGCCATGACGAGGTCTGATTGCTCTCTGGGACAGGCGCGATTACTCTCCTAGCCAATCAACGAAGCCACGGCCGGCAGCCAGGTCTCCATGGAAAGCCTAGACCATGCACGCCTGGGATCAGAATCTGTGTGGCCGTAAGTTACACTCCAAACAGGTGAGCGATGAAGCAGGTCATGAGTTACGACTCACGACGGCCATGTTCAGCAGCGAAAAGTTGATCTTGAAGTAGACACTAAATTCATGACTTTCAGGTGTACATGCAAACGATGCACATATGCTTATGCATAGCGACCAATGAATTTGTTGGAAGAAGCTCCACGATCTTGCTGTCAAGACGGTCGGTCAGGTATGCTTTCTCTTAACCAGCGCTTGAGAGCGGACCTATGCGACCAACACAGCGTGATTGTATCCAAGACCGGCCGGATGGCCAACAGCCAACAACATGTCGGCGAGGATCTTGAGTCGGCTACAATGGGCGCGGACAGCCATGTCGCCCTTGAAGAGCCCGTGAAGAAATCCGTGGAGCATGTCGACACTCGCGGTGTCGTCCAGGCGGAGACGATGTGATCCAACACCTCAGACGAAGATCGTCATGAAAAAAATGTAAAACCAGGAGACAATTCATGTGTCGATCTGGATCCACGCGGCATCGTCAAGATCGACCAGCTGGTGATCAGGTTGGCCCGACGAGAGCTGCAGAGTGACTGGGACGTGTAGCCGGATACTGGAGCAGACAGGCCGCGGTAAAAGGAGCAGAGATGACATGGCTGTTGCCGAAGGTGACTCGCCATGAGTGGTGCCGAAGCAGGGTGAGGATCAAGTTGAGAACTTGGTGTCTTATACCATGTAGAGAAACGGAACAATAATAATGGGCAGAACACGTTGTATTGCCTCTAATGTGTTTATGTGTAGGTCATTTAAGCTTAGCGAGAATACCGTGTCGACCTCTCCTAAAGATCAGCTGCCATGCACAAGTGGTGGCGCTAGACCGGGACCGCACGACCAGGATTTCTAGGACCGGGGCTGCAAGCACATGTCTAATCAACGAGATTCTGCCGTATAGGCTGTGCACTGGACTACAACTTTGAACCCTATATGACGATGAATTTGGAGACGCCAAATTAAATTAGCTGACGACCACCACCACTGGATATTAGCCTGCAGCCACTGTGTTGTACTTGCACAAGAATTTTGCATGCAAGGTGAAAGGATGGTTTGGAGGTAGGCTGGTAAGATCTCCGCAACTATGCATGAAAGGACGAGACGTAGAACACAATATTAAAATTAAACGAAAACATTTTTCTAGACTACTGATCGAGTTTCTATCCGATGTATATATCAGTCACATGTGTCATGTTGGCCTGGTGAGTTGAGTAGCATGAAGCACCATAGAAGATGTTTCAGATTCAGGGGGTACAAAAACTCATCATTACGTGTTATTTGAACGGTTCTGATTGTATATATTGCATTTTGTATAGATCACTCGACTAATGTTGCCATTAATTTCCTAATGATCCTATTTTTCTATTAGAATGTTGCATACAAAAATCTCTTTGTTGCATAAGGCTGAGTAAAAATTACCACAGATCTTTTCCGTAAGAAAGCAAAGTGCTGCTGCCATCTATGCTTGAAACAACAACTAAAGATTACTGCACCAGTTCACGTAAAACATTACATTATATATTTACAATATTTCTTTTTTGCTTCGTTTTTTTCCAGGTTTCAGATCATTTTATATGATGGTTTGTGCAATACATGACAATAAAATTTCAGTAAAATCATATGGCAGATGCCAGGTAGAGTTACCTTCTTGCCTTTTTTTTCTACTTGCTCAATCAGCAGGTCATTTTTTGTAGATCATTGGGTAAACAATAATGTACATGTGTATTCGTACTGAGCTCTCCCATAAACAAGGAAAAGGATAACATGGTGTAATTATATACCTTTACATTTTATAATACGCTTATGAATCTACCTGGTACATTACATATCTTTCTTTATGTTTGTAATGTGGAAAACAAATGTTCCATAGAAATGAGAGATATATAATTGAGTTGGAGTTTGGGAAAAGTATACGAATTGGATGTCATGGTCCTCTTCCGCACAATAGAACTTACATGAATGAAAATTTGAATTTACTTTTTTTAGCATTTATAACAGGTGAAAAGTTTTCACTCAAATTAAAAAGAGTAACCAGTAGGGAAGGTCAGATAATTGAAATTAGAAATAAACATATTTTTGGCTTCTTATTTCCCTTAAAATGTTACAAAAAAATGTTTCAAGAAGAACATAAATACATTAAACATGAAGAATCAAATAATCCCATTGCTAGCCGCGCAATTTGCGCGGGCAACCCAGCTAGTTTATTTTAAAGGTGGAATCACAATTTTCTGGGCATTTTGGTGTATTACACGCATTTTTCGGATACAACGATAAAAGTTATTATTTTTTATAACTTTCCTTTTTGAAATGACCATTTGATGATTTAATTAGCAACAATATATAATTTATACATTTAGGGATACAAGGGTGAAAAGAAAAATAGAAATTTAAACAGTATTGCAAATCCGGATTCCAGCCCGGAATTTTCTGGGTTTTGCACCGGATGAAAATATTCCCGGAATTGTTTCCGGTTCAATTCTAGTTATAGACCGGCTAAAAACCATCGGTGTCCAGTAGCATATTCCCTATTCCGGTCTAGACTCCGGAAAAATCCGGTTTTTGCACCGGGTTCGTTAACACAGCGAAGAGGAGCTACTGCGACGGCGTCCACGGCGTGACCGCGGCGGGGAAACGACGAGAGAGGGAGGGGGAAGGGGCCAGCGATGGGCAGTAGCTCACCACAAGCACGGGGAAGAGGTCGGGGTGGCCGGAGGAAGGTCGACGGCGCCGGAATCGGGCGGCGTGGCGACGCGGTGCTCGGCGAAGGAAGCGGGCGACACGGTCGCTGTCCAGCTCCTCCGATCGATTCCTCCCAGGAGGAGGGAGAGGGGATCACGGCGGCGCTGGTGGTTGGGCTCGATCTGCTCGGAGAGGACCACGGCCTTGTCGCTAGGCGGCGGCCATGGCGCGGCTCGGGAGCTTGGGGGAGAAGAAGGGGAAGCACGGGAGCGGGGAGCGAGTGAGGGATGGGGAGTGGAGGGCCCCGGGTGCGTGTCTTCCTGCGGTGAAGGCAGAGGGGGCCCCGACGCGGTACGGCATGGCCACAGCGAGCTGGTCCGGCGCAACGCGGCGTCCTCGGTCGCTACAGAACGAGGGAGATGGAGTTTTTGCAAATAGGCCCCTGGAAGTTTTGAGTTCATCACAGTTTGGTCCTTCCCAGTTATTTTCTAATTACAGCAGCATTTCATGAATTTTATTAGGGCATCGAAACATTTTCTAATTTTTTTAGAAAATTTGGGTAGCCTCCCCATATTGAGTAGAAGCTACACAAAAACTGGGGCTTCAAAATAAAATAGTTTGGAGTCCCTTTGTTCACAGGATTGAAATTCGGGCATTTTGCTAAATTCAAAATGTTGCTCATTTGGAAGATTATAGCAATTCCAAAATATTTAATTTTAACTCTTGGAACTTCCTTGACAAATATAAGTTGTCAAGTACTTATGTTTTGCAGGTTTGAATTCTCTCATTGCTTTGAATTTGTACTTGAACAAGTTTGGCATTTGTTTTTAAATGGTGCCAAAACCATTTGTGTGTTGCTTAGCAAGTTAAAATTGGATGCCATGATGCAATGCAACACAAAAGCAAAAATTTTATTCGGGTTTTTAGGTTCTCAACTTTGGGCTGTTACAATTCTACCCTCCTTACAGGAATCTCGTCCCGAGATTCTTAGAGTAGGAAAGAGGGAAAGGTTACGAGGTACTACACGATCTTCTCGCTTCAGGTGGCTCCTTTCTTGAAGAGGTTTATCAGGGGCATCATGAAGATCTTCATCGGCTACACTCGAGGTCACTATCAAAGTACACCATAGGAAAGAAAGGAAACCTCTCCGGAAGAATGGATCTTGATGGATATACCACGATCAGGTACCTCCTAGTAGAATTTTAGGGTGGGACTTCAAGCATCCCTTGAACTAACAGTTAGGAGTCACATGGGGGTGACGGGAGATTGATAAGAATTTCCAGTTGGTAGACAACTGTTTCTCAAAGATTCAGAATATGAACTTTGCACAAGGCCTAAAATTTCTGAGTGAGAGTGTCGAAACAAGCTTCCAACAGATTAAGAGGTAACTTGTACTAGTCGGCTTGAGTAGAACTTTCCTCACGGAGGAGCATTTCGGATCACATGAGAAGGATCATGAAGAGGGACCGAGAGAACTTTAGAAACTCCAGGAACGTTAGAATCAGGAACACTTCTTGATTTTCTAGACATCGGGAACAAGCTTCTTGACGATCACCAACTATCATTTCTGATTGAGATTTAGATCGGGTCAGGTGTGTGAATAGGGAGTCTTTGTATCGGATACCAACGGATTACAATTGCTAGAACCCCGAGAGTTGGACTACAAGGTCGGACTCCAAAGGAGGGACTAGATTGGGGGAACTCGCATATTAACAGCTTGTCAGGAGACAGCTGCCCTACTTGAATTACTCGTGACCATATACCATTGAGTCTCGGCTAGGGAAACACCAACGAAGACAAAATGAGCTCTCAGACTTCCTCTCTTTCTGGAACAATTCAATCAGTGGCTTGGATGCATAGATGAAATTCTCAAGGAAAGGAGGTAACCACATACCATTCCGAGAATATTCTACACATGCACGATCGAGTTGAGGTGATTTTGAGGAACCAGACAATTCACTCAGATCCATGGCGGCATCTTTCAGCAATTGCACGTGACCCAGAGAAAAGTCACTTCTAACTCCAGAACACATACCTTGTGAAGACACAAAGTTAGTTCCAACAATTTTCCAATGCTAACGCCCCAATCCAATATAAATCTCCTCACACATGGAGAGAATCAGAATGTAGTTGATGGGCTCAACAACAAACTTATCCAAATACTCCAAGACGGTAGACTCATATGTCACAGGAACAGGGCATGAGTATTGGTCAGACTAACACCTTCAGGTAAGTCGGCCTGAGTTTGATTTGACGATAGCCCAATTCAAATCAGAAGATTGGTAGGATAGCATATCCATAGAGGAGATACCAATTTGCTTCGACACGTAACACTAGACATCCCACTGAGAAGGAACTATATCGGGATAGAGCTCTTGTCTTTCAACTCTTCCAAGTTGTTTAAGCTCAACCGAATAATTCAGGACATCCAGCACGATTTTCTTGGAGAAGGGAGTTGTTCAGATAACCAGCTTACTCATAAGCTCAACATCACGGTCAGGTGACAACCTGGTGATACTTCTGGGAAGACCTCCAGAATATCACGATCCACATATTGGATATCACGACATACCGGTGGATCTTGAGTTCAAGAGAGGATCATGCCTTTCAAGGCACAACGAGGTGGTCTTGGGAGCTTCGGCACGGACCTAGCTCTTTGACCGAGGGAGTGCATCAGAGCCAACTGACTTGGTAGCACTGTCAAACTCAGCTTATTGATTTACTAGCCAATCATGCTAAGGAGGGCAATGGATATCCCTGGATTTCCGCACAGTAAGAACTGCTAAGAATATCCGATAGCCACATCATTGCTCACGACTTATCCTTCTCGAGTAACAAGTCACTCGGAACACGGAGAGTAACGAGGAGTAAGAGCATCACTTCATCAAGAGGATCATGACACTCAGCGCGACCCCTTGATATAAAATAGTGTGACACTCTAAGGTGGAGCAGAACAAAAGCTAAACGAGGCCTTCATTCTGAAGATTACAATACTTTGACCTGGTCCGAGAAATGGACAAGGTACTAGAGTTATATCTCCAAACAAGACGAAGGGGAAAATCGTGATGGACCACAAGAGTAACTTGCATCGGAACATACCAACGCGTGATAAAACTTTACTGTCAACGGACAGACAAAGGTCGAAAAGCAGATTAGAGTAAGAAACATACTCAGGAGAAATCCTAAGATGTTGAAGATGCACCGGTTATTACTCAATTGTGATAACCATGCCCAAAAGGAGAGATGCAACAGAGTCATGAACATAGATGGGGGATTTGCTAAGAGAATTCTGGTCATAACCCAGATGATTCCAAGACAGAATCTCCAGCTATGGCAGAGTTAAAGTTACATAGCCATCCGAGGTGTGGGAAATTAAGGTTCAACTATTTACCACACAGACCACATAAAGGACTTGGGTTAAAGGTCAGCTTCATGTACCGGGATTCACAATTAGCATGAGGATCACATGGGCAACAACCCACATAATTCAACACACCAGAACCAAAGTACAATCCGGGACCTTCGGTTCAAGACCTTGGGTTAAAGACCCAACAAGATTGAGGCTAAACACTTGTTCCTTCGTTGGGTAACAGATTTTAGTTTGCAACGCAGCGGGAACAACTGGACACATAACACTCAAGGTAAAACCCAACCCCGTTTTACTAATCATTTTGAAGTAACAGATGAGAAGTAAAGCCTTTTAACTCAAATCGAGGTAAGATTGCTCCAAGATTAGAGTGCAACCAGATAAGGAGCAAAAAGAATCCTAAGATAGTTTTCACAACTCATTTTTAGGTTAAAAATATTTTCACAAACACTAGACTCAACATCGACCAGTAGAACGGGTTTCCTACAGGCAGTACTGCTCTGATACCAACTTGGTGCGCCCTGACCTGACTGCTATACAGTGATGCTGAGTGTCACCGGTTAAGCGATACAACCGGAGGTTACGGGTTTACCAACCCCGGCCAAAACCTTTGGCAGGCGTTGCTCGGAATTGATCACCGACAACGCAACATCCCGATTGATGCCTTAACACAGGCTCAACTATCAAAGCATAATAGCGAGATCAAGACTTGTGGAACAACTGGCACATCACAGACTCTACGACACAAATCATTATAGCTCAACTCTTATAATAGAGAAAGATAGCAAATGACAACCAGAGGTCACAGACCCAACATTACACCAAGCGGAAGCAAATTAAGTTGTTCTAAACAACAAGATCCAAATATGGCCTAAGAGGCCTACAGATAAACATCTAGCGCCAGCTGTTCCGGGATGTCCCAAGCTGCCACCTGGGAACCCCAGACTACTCGTCGATGTCCACAAAGAACCCACCTTCGAGGTCGGTGAAGTCCTCCTCTGAAACAAAACAAACGACGTTGAGTTCGACGAACTCGCAAGATTATATATAGAGCTTTAGCTCGATGAGGCTTTCAAATTTGTATGGCTGTTTTGCATAAAGCTGATTTTATTTATGAAAACATAACTCAAAGGCATCGACTAATTAGAATAGTTTTCAAAAGGGGTAAGAAGTAACTCTTTCTTTGATCACCTTTTCTCATCATCAACCATCATCACCCACTGTACCTGTTCATCAAAGGCACCTCCCCGAATCACCCTTGAGGAAGTCAACCTTGCAATCTTGAGTGGCACCTTTAGTACCCAGGTTTTAATCATTCCGTTCATGTTATTCTATGATCTTATCGTCCTTTCCCAAGTTGTCCTTAACCGCGGACACGGCTTTTCGAAAAGATTTAACCCTGCAGGGGTGCACTGTGTTTACCTTCGGTACCGCCCGGCTCATTGCCTACGCTTAGCTCTCTTCCGGGGAAAGCCGGCTGAGTGGGAACGGTTACAACCTTTACCTTGTTAAGGACTAACCCATGATCATCAGTGAGGACGGAGCAGCGGATCATCAACACCGTGCCCCGTGGCCACTCATTTTCCTAACACCACCATCCTCATCCCAGTCTTGGCCACCATCTTCACGCACACGCAAATGGAAGCTCAAACTAGAGGACCCTGGCTAGTCCCGCCCAAGTTAGTTGGTCGATGAGGGCTCCATATACCCCACCGAAAGGAAGCGCGCTCATTCTTGGTTCAAGAGGTAAAGAACTCGCACCTAGGCGGCGAGAGTGAGACAAAACACCACCATACCAAAGTGGCCTCTCATCCCCACCTTTAAGCATCTTATTACCTGTCACCACAGATTCTCCACCATCATCTGAACACTTCAACAACCTGTTTCCAACATGAAGTATCCATCGGACGGCTAAGCATTTAACTAAGCATGGCTAAGCATCAACAGTGCATAGTTAAGTATCTCAGGCCAACAATACAAACCTATGGATAATAGGAGGGGAAACAGGTAATGGCATCGGCAACTTAATGCAACTATAGGATACTCTAACCCAATGAAATTGACATTTGGAACCGCATGCAATATTATAGTGGAGAAAATATTTGTGGAAACATAGGATAAGATATGCTCAGAGGGGGGGGGGGGGATTATGCTTGCCTTGTTGATACGGCTGGTAGTACGGATCGTCACGAGACGGGGGTGTCACTTCCACTACTTGATCTACCAAGGCACAAGCAATACCGAGATGGAACAGTCAATACACACGGATGCAACAGGTGCAATGCACAGACACATGATGACATGACATGTTTAATGCACTGGAATTATTATAACAAGTTCTACCAATTTACATGGGGTGGAGAAATAATTATTCAACAAGAGAGAAATATGGCTTCATGTTTGTTTTAATGTTTTCCTGTGCTATAGATCATGTAAACATGCATGAAAATGATGCTACTGATTAACGCACATTTTTCTGAGCATTTTGATATAAAGAACACATTTTTCGGAGGTCCCGGTAAAAAGTTATTATTTTTATTAATTTCCTCCTTTAAACTTATGATTATAAAAGTACTAGAAGCACCGTAATTCAATTGTGATCAAATATGCATAATATTTATTTTAAAGGTGGAATCACAATTTTATGGGCATTTTGGTGTATTACACGCATTTTTCGGATACACCGATAAAAGTTATTATTTTTTATAACTTTCCTTTTTGAAATGACCATTTGATGATTTAATTAGCAACAATATATAATTTATACATTTAGGGATACAAGGGTGAAAAGAAAAATAGAAATTTAAACAGTATTGCTAATCCGGATTCCAGCCCGGAATTTTCTGGCTTTTGCACCGGATGAAAATATTCCGGGAATTGTTTCTGGTTCAATTCCGGTTATAGACCGGCTAAAAACCATCGGTGTCCAGTAGCATATTCCCTATTCCGGTCTAGACTCCGGAAAAATCCGGTTTTTGCACCGGGTTCGTTAACACAGCGAAGAGGAGCTACTGCGACGGCGACCACGGCATGACCGCGGCGGGGAAACTACGAGAGAGGGAGGGGGAAGGGGCCAGCGATGGGCAGTAGCTCACCACAAGCACGGGGAAGAGGTCGGGGTGGCCGGAGGAAGGTCGACGACGCCGGAATCGGGCGGCATGGCGACGCGGTGGTCGGCGAAGGAAGCGGGCGACACGGTCGCTGTCCAGCTCCTCCGATCGATTCCTCCTAGGAGGAGGGAGAGGGGATCACGGCGGCGCTGGTGGTTGGGCTCGATCTGCTCGGAGAGGACCACGGCCTTGTCACTAGGCGGCGGCCATGGCGCGGCTCGGGAGCTCGGGAAGAAGAAGAAGGGGAAGCACGGGAGCGGGGAGCGAGTGAGGGATGGGGAGCGGAGGGCCCCGGGGTGCGTGTCTTCCTGCGGTGAAAGCAGAGGGGGCCCCGACGCGATGCGACATGGCCACGGCGAGCTGGTCCGGCGCAACGCGGCGTCCTCGGTCGCTACAGAACGAGGGAGATGGAGTTTTTGCAAATAGGCCCCTGGAAGTTTTGAGTTCATCACAGTTTGGTCCTTCCCAGTTATTTTCTAATTACAGCAGCATTTCATGAATTTTATTAGGGCACCGAAACATTTTCTAAAAATTTGAGAAAATTTGGGTAGCCTCCCCATATTGAGTAGAAGCTACACAAAAATTGGGGCTTCAAAATAAAATAACTTGGACTCCCTTTGTTCACAGGATTGAAATTCGGGCATTTTGCTAAATTCAAAATGTTGCTCATTTGGAAGATTATTGCAATTGCAAAATATTTAATTTTAACTCTTGGAACTTCCTTGACAAATATGAGTTGTCAAGTACTTATGTTTTGCAGGTTTGAATTCTCTCATTGCTTTGAATTTGTACTTGAACAAGTTTGGCATTTGTTTTTAAATGGTGCCAAAACCATTTGTGTGTTGTTTAGCAAGTTAAAATTGGATGCCATGATGCAATGCAACACAAAAGCGAAAATTTTATTCGGGTTTTTAGGTTCTCAACTTTGGGCTGTTACAATGGCTTAGAGCAACCTGTTTTAATGGAGATCCCACCAGTATTGAGGCCCTTGAACTTTGATACGGCAATAGTCAACACCCCAGTCACACCAGATAACGCTGCAACCAGGGGGCAGGAATTGGATAAATTACGAATCACATTAGAGAATCAGCAGAAGGCTTTGTTCGCAGAGCAACAACGTATGTTTAATGAGCAACAAGGGATGGAACAAAATCGAGCTCGTGTAGAGCGTGAAAGATTAGCAGTACATAATCGTCATGAAGATCCCACAGCCATACATCAGAGGAGGCATCAGAGCTGGGTGACACCAGGCGTGAATTTAGACCCGATGAGATTGAACTTCGCATCGCCAACCGGAGCTCCCAATGTAACTCGGCCAGAGCCAACACCAGTCGGAGGAATTGGAGATGGAATGGTCAGAGCAAATCAGAGGGGAGACGGGGTGCCACCACCGACTCGAGCCGGAGCACAACCAAATCAAAATACAGCGCCTGCAGGGGGTATGCCACCACCAGCAGATCGGTTCCATACGCCCAGGGATCACTACTCAAATCCGGCTGATAATGTGTATGCAGCAACACTGGCATTATGTCGCATGACGATTGATTAATCTCCAGAGGGAGAAGAAGCTAGAAGAGCAATTGAGATGTTGAAAACTGCAATCACACATCAAGGCAATATGCCGGATAAGAGTGTAGCGTTACATTCAACACCATATAATAGCCGAGCCAACCGGAGTCATCATGGAGAAACACCGAGAGCAGCCGGATCAGGCGTCAGGAACGGACAACGGAATCAAGATCACCCGGTGCTGCAGCCTCAACGTTTGGGTCAGCATCAGTAGCGGTCAGCTCAGAATTAGCCGGCGCCGCGGCCACATCAGCCGGCACCGGCCCAATCTGTGGCTCAAGCGATCGTCAACAGCTCAAGAGCACGACGAGCTGCAAGCGCTAACCCGGCCATAGGTATCACCGGAGGAGCCGGAGGACAACCTGAGGCAGGAGTGATGGGCAATGTACCAATTACCGGGTTAGGTTCGCTGTTAGTTTCTTCATTACTTAACCCGGTTGGAACTAAATGTCTTTCAGATGCTATCAAGAGTGAACCTTTTCCTAAAAAGTTCAAAGAGCCTAGCAAAGTCACCAATTATGACCCAAGCATGGATCTAGAAACATGGCTCAACAGTTACGAGATGGCGATGAGCATTCGTAATGCCACGACAAACTTGTGCGCGAGGTACATGTACTTGATGATGAGTGAAGGAGCAGCAAAGTTATGGTTTAATGGATTACCCGAGAAATCTATCAATTCTTGGGATGAGTTGAAAGTGTTGTTTGTGAAGAACTTCAAGGGCACATGTGAAAGGTTATTCACCATAGAGGATTTGGAGCGTTGTGTTCAGAGGAAAGGCGAGCCAGCACGTCACTGGATGCGCCGGATAACAGCTATTATTCACTCATTAAAGGGGGTCACGCCAGCAGTAGCGGTTTCATCAATGGGTCGGCTCAAGGCAACTGGAGAAGCAGAAACAATCACCATGGGACAGCTGATGGAAGCGGCTAATAAGCACGCGTCCACAGACAAGACCCGGGATGATGTCAAGGAAGATAAGGGAAAAGGAAATGGCAACAGTGGAGGGAAAGGCAATAACAATGGCAACAATCACAACAACAACAATGGAGCCAAGAGGCATCATGATAATGGATCAGATTTGGTAGCAAACACAAACACTGGATACAATAAGTTTTAGCGGCGAGATGATAATTATCGAGGCAGTAACAGCAACGGCAATTACAGAGAAAATTTCCGAGAACCGGCTAACCCCCAAGGAGCTTTAAATATGCCTTGTCCGCGTCACAGCAGGAATGGTAAACTGGCAAATCACTCTTTGGCACAGTGTGTTGATCTTCAGAGATGTAAGAACGAGGAGTTTGCCAGGATGAGTATGGGAGGAAACGGCCCGAGGCTGGGTAATGGAAATAACCCGGCCAATGGACCACCAGCTGGAGGAAATGCAGGAAGCGGACAATCCGGGCCGAGTAACGGATCAGTCGGTTTTCAGCCAAATCCTAAGGAGTTGAATAGAGGTGCGTATCATATTTACACCACAAACTGTTCCAGAAGGGAACATAAGTTGAAGAAAAGAGGAGTCAATGCCGTTATGCCATCGGTTCCGAGGTATTTGAAGTGGTCAGAGCAGACGATCACCTGGTCCAGAGAGGATACCCGCCATGAGTGGATGCGCCCAGGTCATTGGCTTTGGTTGTTGCACCTCAAGTGTCGGGTTATGTTTTGCACAAGGTTCTTATGGATGGAGGCAGTAGCATCAACATTTTGTATTGGGATACTTTCATTCGGATGGGTCTCACGACCAAGCAACTTCAACCAACAAAGACAATTTTTCACGGTATCGTTCCAGGAAAGTAAGCAAAACCAGAAGGTATGATCACATTGGAAGTAGCATTTGGTGAGTCACGAGAGAACTTTCGTTTGGACATGATTTCATTTGAGGTGGTGAAGTTGAAAAGCCCGTATCTTGCTATCTTTGGTCGCAATGTGTTCACTCAATTTATGGCGAGGCCGTGTTATGTATATTTGAAATGAAGATGCCAGGTCCTAAAGGAGTTATCACTGTTTGTGGGAGCAAAGAGATGGCCTTGCAATGTGAAGAAGGGGATGCAGTCATGGCAGAACAAGCGTGTGCAGAGGAAGAGTTGAATTATTACAAAGCCACTGTTAACCCAGATGATAGAACTACATTGAAGAGACCAACGACCGAAGAGAGGGCCAAGTTCAAGGCAGCCCAAGATACCAAGATGATTGACTTTGTGCCGGGTGATTCGTCCAAGCAGTTCTCTTTTGGGTCGAATCTGACTGGTAAATAGAAAGCGCGCTCATCGAATTCATCCGTGAGAATCGAGATGTCTTTCCATGGAAACCTAGTGACATGCCAGGCATACCGACTGAATTCGCTGGGCACCACTTACATGTTGACCCACATGCAAAACCGGTTAAGCAGGGATTGCGAAGATTGAATGAGGATAGGAGAAAAGTTGTAGGAGAAGAGATAGCACGTTTACTGGCCGCGGGATTTATCATGGAGGTTATGCATCCCAAGTGGTTGGCTAACCCAGTTCTAGTGTTGAAAAAGAATAATGAGTGGAGGATGTGCATTGATTTCACCAGTTTCAACAAGCATTGTCCAAAAGATCCGTTTGCTTTTCCAAGGATTGACTAGATAATTGATGCAGTAGCAGGCAGTGGCCTTTTGTGTTTCCTGGATGCATATTCCGGGTATCATCAGATCAAGTTAGCCGAGGAAGATTGGGAGAAAACATCGTTTATCACACCTTTTGGAGCATATTGTTACAAGACGATGACATTTGGGCTGAAGAACACAGGTGCAACCTATCAGAGGTGCATCCAGAATTGCTTTGAGAAACAAATTGGTCGGAATGTCCACGCTTATGTTGATGATGTTGTGATCAAGACTGAGAAAGCCGAGTCATTCATCAATGACTTGAGGGAAACGTTTGCAAACTTAAGGAGGTATGACATGAAACTTAACCCGACCAAGTGCGTGTTTGGAGTCCCAGCAGGAAAGCTACTTGACTTTATCGTGTCCGAGCGTGGGATAGAAGCAAACCCAGAGAAGATCAATGCAATCATGAAGTTGGGAAAACCGACTGATCTGAAAGAAGTCCAGAAACTTACAGGCTGTGTGGCAGCGTTGAGCCGGTTCATATCCAGATTGGGTGAGAAAGCAATTCCTTTATACAAGCTCTTGAAGAAAACAGATAACTTTGTTTTGAATGAAGAAGCCGACCAAGCTTGGAGTCATTGAAAGCAACATCAACAGCAAGACCAGTTTTAGCGGCTCCCACACCTAAGGAGCCCATGTCGTTGTACATAGCTGCAAGTTCACGAGCAGTAAGTGTTGTGGTTGTGGTAGAGAGAAAAGAGGATGGAAAAGAATACCCGGTCTAGAGGCCGGTTTATTATGTTAGTTAAGTTCTGACTCCAGCCAAGCAAAGTTATCCGCATTGGCAGAAGTTAGTTTTTGGTGTTTTCATGGCTAGTTGGAAATTGAAGCATTACTTTCAAGAGCACCCAATCACAGTTGTTTGTGGGCACCATTGTCAGAGATCATATGCAATACAGAAGCTACAGGAAGAGTTGCCAAGTGGGCGAGTGAGATGGGTGATTATCACATTACTTATCAGCCGAGAACTGCAATAAAGTCACAAGCTTTGGTAGATTTCGTTAATGATTGGATAAAGTTGAGTACGGCGCCTCCAAAGTCGCCAACATACAAATCCTGGGTTATGCACTTCGATGGGTCCAAGCTTTTTGAGGGATCAGGAGCAGGAGTTGTTCCCACTTCACCTAAAGGAGATAAGATGAGTTATGTTCTGCAAATTCACTTTGATTGCACCAATAATATTGCTGAGTATGAAGCCTTGTTACATGGTTTGCACATTGCAAAGGAGATGAACATTAAGAGAATCATGTGTTTTGGAGACTCGGATCTTGTGGCTCAACAAGTATCTGGGACTTGGGATAACAAGGATGAAAAGATGGCAGCTTATCGAAGAACAGTTGATCAGGTGGCTGGATTCTTTTCTGGGTTCCAGGTAGATCACATTGTTAGAAGGAAAAATGAGGCAGGAGATGCTCTTTCAAGACTCGGCTCAGGGAGAAAGCCAGTTTCACCAGATGTGTTCCTAGATGAGTTATGGAAGCCCTCAGTCAAGTTACCGACTGAAGAGGATGATGACAAGCCAGATCAAGATTCTGAGTTAGTAGCAGCTTTACATGAGATACCAGAGTGGACAGAACCATATCTGGATTACATGATAAGAGGGATATTGCTGAGTAATGAGGTTATGTCGCGGCAGATTGTTAGGCAATCACTCGGCTATGCGGTTATTGACGGTGAATTATACAAGCGAAGTGTTTCTGGAGTTTATCAGCGATGTGTTTCATCAGTCGAAAGGCGACAAATTTTGCAAGAGATACACGCCGGGGACTGTGGTCATCACGCTTCATCCAGGTCCTTGGTGGCCAAAGCAATCAGGCATGGATTCTTTTGGCTTACAGCTTTCAGAGATGCAGAACAGATTGTTAGAGCGTGTGACGGATGTCAAAGATATGCAAGGCATGAGCATGTGTCGGCTCAAGAATTGAGGACAATACCAATTACCTGGCCGTTTGCAGTTTGGGGTCTTTATATGATGGGGCCCTTTCAGATGACATCTTGCAAGAAAACTCACCTATTGGTGGTTGTTGATAAGTTCACTAAGTGGGTTGAGGTGGAGCCAGTTACAAGTTGTGATGCCTCCAAAGTTGTTAAGTTTCTGAAGAAAATTATCAGTCGGTTTAGTTATCCTCATAGTATCATTACAGATAATGGAACCAACATGTCACTCAGTGAAACAGAGATATTCTGCAAAGAGAAAGGAATCAGATTAGACCTTGCTTCAGTGGCACATCCACAATGCAATGGTCAGGTAGAAAGAAGTAATCAAGAAATCCTGAAGGGAATTAAGCCAAGACTTCGAGTTTCGATTGAGAAAGCATATGGAGCTTGGGTGAAAGAGTTACCTGCAGTGGTTTGGGGAATCAATACAACCCCAAACAGGTCGACCAAGCGCACACTGTACTTTCTGGTATATGGAGCGGAGGCAGTGCTACCGACTGATATAGTCCATGACTCACCAAGAGTGGCATCGTATGTGGAGTCAAGCAATGCAATTGCAAGAGAGGATTCGATTGATGCTCTGGAAGAGGAGCGTGAGTTAGCATTGGAACAGTCTGCAGTTTATCAGTAAGATTTGCGGCGCTATCACAGCCGCCGAGTGAGATCACGAACTTTCCAGGAAGGAGATCTAGTTTTATGCCTGAGGCAGAAGCAGGCAGGAATGCACAAGTTAACTCCTCCATGGGAATGACCGTTCCTTATCAGTCGGAATTTGCACAATGGTTCGTATTATCTGATTGATGTGAGAGAGAAAGGTGAAGAGCACCACGAATCATGCTATCCTTCCTATGGAAGAGACGAAGCGGCCGTGGAACATTGCTCATCTTCGCCCAAATTATACCTAGTGAACATGAGCCTAGGCCGAGTTATGTAACACACGATGTAACACCCAGCAGGTTTCAGACGCGCTCTTTTCCTTACCAGGGTACCTAAGGGGACTGGAAGGTTTTTAATGAGGCGGCTTGCTGGTGTATCTTTAATAAAGAAGAGTATTGAGAAGAAATCTTTTGATGTTTTTACTTTTCATGCATGTTTTACATTGTTTATGCTTTATATATCATGATTATCTAGCTTTGCCCAAAAGGAGTGCTTAGCAGAAAAATCCTATAGCTGTTGCTCAAGAGAGCACGCATAGATGTTTGAGATCAATGGGGTAATGATGCATAGTTTAAGCCTTTACTTATAAACATTGATACAGGACTTGGGGACTTATAAATTATCTATACATAATAATAAAGGCACTAAGGCTTCCGCCGTTTGGTTTGGTAGGTCATTAGATTTGCTCCTGAAGTTGTCAATAATTACCCACCTATGCCACTTGTAAGTACAAAAACGTTTCGGTATGTCCTGCTGTAATCCCTGTCCTATGCTAAGTCCTCCGTACGTCGCCTTGAGTCCAAACCGTTTACGAGCACATGTACGAAACAAGTCCGGTTTTATGTACCAGGTCTGGTCTCCCTGGGCCTCGCTTGAAAAAACAGTCTCTATCATATACGTAACGCTGACGTGCACGTATAGTAGCTCATATAAACGCTCACCTATGCACCGCTCGATCAAAGTATCCCAACACGATCAGCACAATTACTGCCGGTGAGTCACGAATCGATCGATTTTTGGAGATTTTCGCCAGACCGCGGGGATCCGATCGAGATGAAATTCATGCCGGCCTATACACATATTAACCAACCTAGCAAGGACAACGTCTGCTATCAGCAAGTTCCTCGGCTCATCACGCTTAGTATCTACCTCCATGCTGCTCGCATGTCATCGCCGCCGAGTAGTCAGAGTATAAGCTGCAGGAATATCTAATCCAAGCTCATCATGCTCGCTCGCTGTCGCCGGAAAGTAGAGGCGCCGCACCCGCTGCGAGCGCGCTCGCTCGCTGCGTCCAGAAAGTCAACGTCGCATCCCTGACAATCATGATATATGGGCGGCGGCGCAATCGATCGATCTCTCTTTTAGCCCTCTGCCATGCCACTGAATCGCTTATGTCCGATGGAATCGCCCGTGGCTCGCTGGGTCTCCCGTCTCGCCGGAGTTACTGTTGTTGCCAAGGTTTTTGTCGCTTCCTAGGTCCAGGTTCGATCGATGGATTCCTTTGGGTATGTTTCCTACATCGCGTGAGATTCGCTTTGTTTCATATTCGTATGAAGGTTTTCCCTTATCAGCTTAGCTCGGCTTGTTTGATCAGGTTTTCAGCCCGAGACAGCTCTCCGTGCGGCGACAAGCGGAGAAACAGGTGGCGGTAGAGGCAGATGCGACGATGGCTGGCTCCCACTAGACCCGAGAACACAACGAGAAGCGGAGAAATAGACAACAGCGGTGGAGAGGACGATGGTCGATGGCTTGCCTCTATTACGTCCTGAACGGCGAGGCCTGGCCCCGCAACCCCAGACCTAGGTGTCTCTGAACACTGCGAACCCCTTCGCCGACACCCAACTCACAATATTGCAGGTCTTCTTATGTTTTTCTATTGAAGGAGAAAAAATACAATAAGAGAATACAAAAGTTGACCATTGCTATAGTTTGCACCATATTGTAAATGTGCTTAAGTTCGAAATTTATTTGTTCAGATTATATTTCTTTTCTTTGGGCAAAAGGAATCCCAGAACATACGATGAGCCAGCGAGTATTGTGATAGTTTTTCCCTATGCTCGTGCATTATGTTTAGACGTGGGATAAGAAAAAAATTTAGTAAGCTTTGTGTGCCTCCACGAAGCATTATTTTTTCCCCGTTGCAACGCACGGGCACGTTTCCTAGTAAATTTATAAGTTACAATCCCAAGACCCGGCTTTTTAAGCCTTTATTTTATTCTTGGTTAAACTTGCCTATCAGTTTGATGCCACTCACAATTTTATGGCCAGATTTCTTACATGTTGATTCAATCAACTATGATGCCCATACTGGGACTTAGTTTGACCCTGATTCGCAGAGAAAATTAGCAACTGAGAAAGTCATGTGAAAACCGACTGATGAGAAGCTAAAGATAAACCAAAAGGGTCATCTAAACCATAATAAGTATAGTTATTACAAAAGATTGAGTATTTCATAAAGTGCACAGGCGCACTATCGAATCAAAAGCTTAAAGTTTAAGACAAGTATTTTAGAGCATATTACAATGCCCATTGGCCGAATGATTGTTTTGCAGATAAAGGAATAACACATGAATTGGCTCAGATAGCCGGGTTATCAGTTGAGATCCCCTTGGCAGCTTGAACCTCGACAGAGGCCAGGTTATCTTCATGAGCTTTGGCCTGGGACTCAGCTTGAGCACTAGTTGGAGCTTCTGGAGTGTCCTTTGCAACGTCAGTCGGCTTCTCTGCGATTGAATGGTAGAAGCACGACCGGGTGCAGGGACGATTGGAGTTGAAGAACTTGGCGCTGTAGCTTTCTTCTTCTTGGCAATAGAATCTCTCAGTTTGGCTAGCAGATCAAGATGTTTGGGTTCAAGAGTAGGGATAGGAGTATCATTTTCATCCACCGCATCCTGGAACACCGACAAATCAAGATTTTCTGCAATTTGGCAGGCCACAGGCCGAGTCTGGGCAGTGATTTCCTTGAAGTCCTTGCCTCCGAATTTGGTGCCATTGGCGTTGTACTGAGGGAATCCTTTGATGAAGGGAGCCGAGTTAAACCAAGGGTTGTAGGCCTTGGCCAAAGCCAGGCTACGCATTGAGCCAACCCGGCATGCGGAGTGCTTCCAGAGGTCCAGCCAATCAGGAATGGTGGAGAGCTGATGCAGAGAATCGTATATCACTCGGGGAGGGGTACAGTTGCTCTTGACATGCTTCATGACCTCAGAAGTGCCAAACTAAAATTGCCGAATGATGGTGTTCAGGCAGTTTAGCTTCTCTGGATAAGTTCTTCGGATTCAGGCAGTTTAGCTTCTCTGGATAAGTTCTTCGGATGGCAACATCTTTCTCACCTGAAGAGTAGGAAGTTAGTTAGAATGTGCAATCTGAGTGATAAAGAAAAAGCAGGAAAAGGCAGTAGTTACCTATGAGTGGATTGAGAATTTCCTTGATACAGTTCTTCAGGGTGTCCAAGTATTTCTCAACAATGACCAGCTTATCGAAGCATATTGTGTACTTATTTCCAGCCTCTTCCAACTCTTTCTTCAGCTTGGAGTTCTCCTCAGTTAGAGAATCAATCGTTTTCTCCAAGTTTGAAGCATGAGCTTTAGTCTCTTTGCGCAAGTTGGTTTCAACTTCAAGGAGCTGATTGGTCTTGGAAAGCACTTGGTCATTATGAGATACATATCTCTGAAAAAAGAATGGCAGGTCAGAAACATGGGGACTGAAATATATTTCAGTCGGCAATGGCAAGTAAGTCCAGTTGATAGCAAATAATAGAAAGAAAGAATATTTATACAAGTTCCAGATGACCGAACAGCAGATCACCCGGCACTTAGGGACTGGTATGTTTCCAAAGTTCTCAAGCTTTCGGTTCCATCAATTTTTTTTCAAAGTTCCAGTTAATTGTAGACATATTACCCGGAACTTGGGGGTATGAGGATTTGAAAGCATTACAGGTATGAAAAGTTCGACATATTGAGATATTGACATCAGAAAATAATCAAGTTCCATGTTATCGTGGACTGATAACCCATAACTTGGGGACTGGGATATTCTGAAGTTTTTAAGAGATAACAGGAGTCATATATTTGCAAGTACCGAGTGACTGTGGACAGTTTACTTGATACTTGGGGACTAGGTTTGGTATGTAAGATATGAAGGAGAAAAGATGTGTACCTGATGCTCACGGACAGGAGAATCCAAGAGCTTGCTCTCAGTAAGCTTCACAGTGTTATACTCAGATAGCAGACCTTCAAAGTTTATATTGCCATAATGTGGCGCAGTGGAGGCTTCGCCTTTATCAGTCGGCATGGACTTATTCTCAGGGACAACAAACTTAGTTGCAGTGTTTATGGGATAGGTCTTCTCAGCGAAATGAGATCCTGTGATCTCAACTTCTGGGTCAGTCGGTTTTTCGGTACCAGGGGGTGAGATGTTCATCTTTTCAGTCGCCTGCTCTTCATGGGCAGGCTCAGCATGTTTCTCAGGAGTGGCTTCCAAGTCATCCTCTTCAGCAATGGGAGGGCTCGGAGCGCCACTAAGTGTAGCTTTTGCCCTGAAATCACAAGAAATAGGTAATACAAGTAAGAGCAAAGGAAAGTAAATTGAGAAAAAAAATAAGTAAGTAGCAGAAATTTACAAACATTACCCGGTATTGACGATAAAGTCTCGGGGGAGATCATTGCTGGAGCCTGAAGAAGCTATTAAAGAGTATGATTTAGCAACCCGGATTTGACCAGCTAAAGGATAACTATCAGATGGATGTTTTTGTGGTTCAAGATTAGAAAAGAAGTACCAGGACACCGTGGAGAGGAGATGTATGGAATTCCCGGGTGAAGAGGATCTTCTCCAGGAGAGGTCCAGGTGGCCCTTCTCTTGGCAGATGGTTCAACATATTTCTGTGAAGAT
Source organism: Poa pratensis (assembly GCA_947311845.1). Classification (NCBI taxonomy): domain Eukaryota; kingdom Viridiplantae; phylum Streptophyta; class Magnoliopsida; order Poales; family Poaceae; genus Poa; species Poa pratensis. The sequence continues at coordinate 43,931,879 of CAMZMU010000027.1, read as the reverse complement.
TTTTCAAGAAGAGTTTGGTTGAGTTTTTTCATAGCAAGAAAAGAATAGGGTTCTGTGGTCATGCGAGAATATGGCACCTTAGCACAGATGTTTCGTGCTTTCCTTTTCCCGGAGGCAGCAGATTCGGTTGCTTCAGAGCTGCGGTCGGGTGATGGAGATGCGACTTTTTCAGTCGGTTCTGGTATTATAAAAGTTGCATCAGTCGATATTGTTGATGGAGTATTGTTTTCGATCAAGCTTATGAAGAAATGGCCAAGGGAGTCGAGTTCACCTTCTTCTTCTTCACTCGAGGCCGCAGCCTCTTCTTCATCATCATTATCTTCATCTGCCTTAGGAGTGGCAGGAGGAGTTTCAACTTTCCACCAGACATCAGAGTCCTAAAGAAAAGCAAACGTAACATGATCAGAAAATAGTTAAGGGAAAATACGAGTGAATAATATTTGTTAGTCGAAACTTACTGGTGGAACCGGGTTATTCTTGGCAAAGGGCAAGAGGCCATTGTCCTTGATAACTTCAACTTTTTCGGTGAGAAAGGCCTTGATGGCCTTGTTCAGAGCGGTGGTGGGGTAAGCCTTCTCCGAGTAACGAAAAGAATCGGTTAAATGACCCGAGTAATCGCAGAGAAGTTTCTTACGAATACTGTTGGGCTGGATTCGCCAGCCCATCCAGGTCTTGATTAGGTCGGTCCCACGAAGCCTGTGAGTGACCAAGACAGATATCTTCTGAAGGAGAGGTTGGATTGCCTCTCTCTCTCTCGGTTTCAGAAGCGTATGATTTCATGTTGCTGTTCAGGATAAGGGGTTCAATGGAATAACCCGGGAGTGGGTGTTCGCCGGCTGGAGATTTGTCTTTACGGTAGAAAAAGGATTTCTGCCAGTGTTTCACGTGAGTGTGAAGGTCGAGTGATGGCATGGCAGAGCCTTTGCGGCATTGAATAGAAACACCACCACAGATCAGAAGGGGGCCATCCTTTGTGCTCACGTTGAGGCTTGCACAAGAACAGCTCCAGAAACAGAGCTAAGCTAAGAGGAATGAATAAGTAAGATTCACAAAGAACTATGTAGTTACTTATGTTCAGAATAGAATTGGGACCGAGATCAAAGACTCGGAGTTTGTAATGGTGAAGGAGTTCCCTGAAGAATGGATGACCCGGAGGACGGAAACCCCGGTGACATGCTCTAAAAAGACGATAACTTCACCTTCTTGGGGGGAAGGCCGAGTCTCTTCTTCAGTGCCCCTCCACTCGATCTCCGACTGAAGTGGGAGGACACATGACTCGGCCAACTCCTCAAGCTTCGAGTGAGTGGCCATGGACTTGGCCCAGTTAGCCGAGATTCTAGATCTGGGCCGAGCTTTTGACTTCATCTTCTTTGGCACCGGTGTGGCGGCGCCATCGCCGGCCTTGCTCTTAAGCTTCAGCTTCCTCGTGTCCTTTGGAGCCATGAAGTCTAAAGATCTAGAAAATAACAGAAAATGAGATTGGAAATAAAAGGCTAAGAACAACACGGGAAGAACTTGCAAGATGCAGATGAAAAGTAAGAACAAAGATGAGTAAGAAACTTACCGAGCATTGGAGATGAGCGGATGCGGTGTGGATCTCCCGGCGACGAGCGGTGGTTCCGGTTTCCGGCGGCGGCGCTGTAGTGTACCTGCACTTAGAAAATGGCAAGGTACCTGTGTATAGTGCAAACCCCTGGATCGTTTCATTTGCACACACAGTTTAAGATGAATATCACAACATTGTATCAATTATTACACGAATGATCCAGACTTGGAAAATAAATAGTTCGATACAACTTTGCATAGCTTATAGCTAGCTCAAAACAAATAAAGCAGTGGAAATAAATCTTCAATGAGCCTCCATTCTTCATGATGCGCCACAGGCGAAAACATGTTGGTTGCAGACTCGAAACCCAAACGTGACCTTACTCATCATCAGAAAAGTCTGCAACAAAGTAATATTTGCAACAGAGTGGGTCAGAATCATTAAAAAAAATGATCCTGGCAAGCGACACTATGTGGACTCATATAGGAATAACTCTATAACCTATATGCATATTTGGCTGGTGGAGTTTGAAGGCTGATTTGCATAAAAGCCAATTTTGCCTAACACTTTGTAAAACTTTATCCTTCAAAATTTTGAGACAAGATGGCTTGAGAACCATTGCCTTAACTACCCTTGTTCACCATCAAGTTTTAATTTCGAAATTTGAATGATGAAGCCTCCGTTGAATCCTTGATCAGCTGCTCAAATTGTCCGTAACCGGGGACAAGGCTAAGTACTTAGTTTTTAACTCTGCAGAGGTTGTGCACTTTCACCATTAGACCCAACAAACCCAAACTATCCTCAAGCACTCAATTTGTGCTAAGTAAAAGGAGAGAGTTGAGACGAGACTTTTCAGAAGCATTTCCTCATCCCATGCCGCCTTGACCCGTTCCCATTCTAACCATCTACCACCACCTGTCAAGACGGGACGAGTCCACGCAACTTAATCCATATGACTAATGGTTGCACGGTAAGCAATCTTCACTTAAAGAAAACATTGGCCCCTTAATACCCTGGGTGGCAACCACAAGTGACCATCCCTTAGAGGTCACCCCTAAGAGATGACACTCAACCTTTCCATCATCTTTTCATAACCAAGTCCACCCAAGTGATAAATTACTTAGTAGAATTTAGCTTTAAAGAAAACACATTTGCATAACATCCAATAATCTACTAAGTTATCAAAAGGGATTCTAGACACAACTAGAGTAAAGGTATGGTGGGTTTAGCATATAGCTATAATACTATCCAACACATGCATATAAGAAATACACTAAGTAATGCATATAAAATACTTAGGAAAACTTCATGGGGGTGTGCCACTTGCCTTGGCAACAAGCAGAACAGCAACAGCTGCAACAGTCCTCATTTCCCTCCGGAGATGCTAACACAGCAAACAATACATAATGAACAAACAAGTTTCATAAAACTTCTAAGGAAAAATATGCCATGCATGATGTGCAAAAATTTCTAAGGACTAGAGATGCATGCATGCCATGCCATGAAATAATTCTAAGTTAAAACAAGACAATCAAGAAGGTCCAAAAATGACTAAGGACCAAGGTCAAAACACTTGGGTCGAAAATTAACTAAGGACTAAAGCTAACACATCATGTCCAAATTAATTTCTAAGGAAAGTAAACAAAATATGAAGTGCTAAAATTTTCTAAGGAAAAAGGTATGAAAACAGTTGTTGATAAATTTTTCTAAGGACCAACATTTGTTATAGCAAGTACTTAGAATAATTTCTAAGGAAACAACTAAGTTTTCTAGATACTAAAATTTTCTAAGGACAAGTTTAGCACTTTTAATGTGTTGAAAATTTCTAAGGAAAAATTCTAAGAAAAAGTGTTCTCAAAATTTTATTACCCAAAATTTTTCTAAGGAAGAAATAACACTTTGGTGGGTGAGGTGAAATATTTCTAAGTTATTTTGCATATAACATGGTCATACAGACTTAGCCAAATTTTCTAGTCGAAAATATGGTGAAGAATAATTTTAATCAATTTTTAATTATTAAATTAACACCTAAAAACATTTAATCCTAATTAATTATCAAAACGTAGCAAATTACTTTTATAAAAATTACTGAATATTACTACGGCCAGAAATTAGACATATAAAATTATAACAAAAGAAAATACTTTAAAATCTATTTCTAAATTTAAAATATAGCCAGAATATCAATTAAACCACTTTTAAAATTAATCTAAAATAATTTCGTCAAAACCTCAAATTAAGCGCACATAAAGTTTCTACACATTATAAGCTTTCCAAAAATATAAATTTTGGATAAAGGAATAAAAATTAATAATAAATCTAAAATCCAAGGACATATCCGTGATGCGCAGGGGCTTAAACGTAAGGAAAACCGAAAAGATCCTCGCGCTGGAGTCCTCCATCGACGTGTCCTTCTCTGATTGGTGCGGAGCTCCCCGTTGACTGGTCTTCTGCAGATCGCAGGCGACGCAGACGCGGACGGGTTGCGGACGGACGCGGATGGATGCGGCGCGGCTTCGCGGACGACTTGGCGACTTGGCGATCTCTGGTTGGCTGGTACCGCTTCGTGATGCATCTAATCTCCACCGTGCAAAAACGATCCAACGGCCTAGATCTACTGTACCAAAAACGACCGACGTTTTCCGCCGGAAACATGCCGGAACCCTAGTTCCTACGGCGGCGCCATCGCCGGCGGCGAGCTAAACGCAACAGAAAAGAAGAGGGGATGGGGGCTTGGTACCAGGAGATGCAGGGCGTCGCGGCGGAGCTGATGGCGTGGTCGATGAGGTCACGAGCTTCCTTCTCCTCCTGGGATCGCTCGTCGATGTTCGGGGTGGCGGCGGCGAGCTCCTATCGATGATGGATCGCTCGATCTGCTGCGCGAGAAAATACGGCGAGGTGTCAGGGAGGTGCGCACGGTTGCGGCGAAGCGAAGGGGAGGGTTGCGAGGGGCAATGCGCGCAAGGGCTCACCGGAATACGGCGAGGTCGTCGACGGCAGTGGCGGCATGGCGGCGACTCGTGCGGGCAGCCTGGGGGCTCTCGTCTCGATTTGTTTGGGTCAAAAAGACGGCGGTGTCGTGGAGATTATATAGGGGTCAACAACGCGTGCGATTGCGTGCGAATCAAGCCGGATTCGGTTGGGATTTGGTTAGGGTTTCGTCGGTGAGGAATCCGTGTTCATCACGTTGAAGGACGGGGATGACAGGTGGGTCCCGCACGTCAGCGAGAGGGAGAGAGAGATGGGCTGGGCCGGGGTGGCCTGCTGCGTGCTGCGCTGCGCGGGAGAAAGAAGATGGGCTCGGCCTAAATAGCTCGTTTCACAATTTTTTTTTCCAGAAACTGTTTTTCTTTTCTGTTTTCAAACAACTTCAAATAACTTTTGTTTTATAAAACCAAATCCACTCAAACGAAATTCTATACTTTTGTACAAACATGCCCTACATGTTTAGCATGTATTGGGGGTAAAATATTCCAAAAATTTTATTTAAAATTTTGAAATAGGTTTGAAAAGCATTTGCAGATAAAATGCAAATATTGTTTTTGAGACAATTTCTCTATATTTTTATAATTTGAAATCAATCAATATGCAAACAATGATGCAATGACATGATGCATGATGTAGATGAAAAGTTTTAATTTTTTGTGAAAATTGGGATGTTACAGGCGCAGCGAGCTCGGGATGAACCCTAACCCTAAAAAGGAGCGAATGGCTCGAGGAGGAAGATGAAGTGGCCGTACGAGGGGAAAAGTGATTTTACTTTTCACCGTGGCCCACTATTTATAGCCCGGGGTGAAACCTTAGGAGCGTTAAAAACAAGGCGATAAGATTCTATCTTGGCCCTGGGTCAAAGACATGAGGGAATGTGTCAGAGAATGTTCCCTAGTCGTTGACCGGAAAAGAATTAAATGCGAAATAAAGTCGAGTTATTTAAGAGCTATGAGACAAGAGAAAAGCGGGGTTATAAATGAACCGCCAAAAGGAGCTGGTCTAACAACATAACCCGGCCACTTATTATTTATGATGTTTATTTTGTTTTCAGGAGTTTAACCCGGATAACCCCATCAGCAGCTACACTCAAGTAATTAGATCAAGATCAAGATTATCAAGTGAAGCAACCAATGAGCTTATCCAAGTCAAACTTGGGGACTACTGTTGGGGGGATGATAACCTGGTATACTCATGACCAAGGAAGAATCACTCGGCCGGCTCAAGGCCTGGTCTGGGTTATACTTACAAGACATGGGCCGGGTTATAGTTGGGCTAATATGCCTAACGTGACTCGACCACAGAAGGAAGGACCTAGAAAAACTGGAGTCCGAGTGAAGAAAGGAACCAGGAGACTTGGAAGCTATGGAAGGTCAAGAAGAACCTAGAGTAGGACTCCAAGCTCGTATGTAACTCGGTCTTTACCTGTACGTTCGGGAGACCTGGCACCTATATAAGCAGGCTCCCAGAACTTAGAGAAACAAGCAATCCTAGATTGAGATCACCGCTATCAAGCGAAACCCTTGTAACCTGTCTCGTAACCCGGCTCTGTTGTCATAGCCGAGTTATCGAGACCTCGAGATCAATACCAAGCAAAGCAAGAAGTAGGTCTTTATCTCCAATGGAGAGGCTGAACCTGGGTAAACCCTTTTCCCCCAACGAGCGTGACAATCTCCTGAAGGACCAGAACGCCTTGCCCCAACAATCAAGTTACCCTATGGTAACATCTACCGTGGTAACCCCACGACAATGTTATTCCAGCCCGTGATCGCATATTATGTCAAGTTCACGGAAAATCTCGTCTTGTGGCGAGAGACGATGTCGAGATCTTTGAATCATATCGAGTGATCGAAGATTACATCGAGTTCACAGAGAGCTGGGATCTATTCTGGGAGCAACTGTAGATTCACTTTGGTGATCTCTACGTTATCAAGGTGATCGTCAAGGAGGAGTACATCGAGCTGACATTTGAGAAGGTCAGCGAAGACGTCGAGGAGCCCGACGAAGACATCGAGCAGTGGGACGACGAGATGTATGTACAAATTTGACAACTACAGCGACTCCAGCGACCCCAGCGAAGAGATCGAGCAGTGGGTTGACCAGATGATGTCCGGCTTTGACGACGTCAAAGAAGAGCAGGACGTCAAAGAAGAGACTGATTAATATTACTATGAGTTGTATTTGATTTTGGTCGGATTTTTGACGGATGTATTTTGGTCGAACACCTTATGGGCGTGCTCTGGGCATGAACTGGCGCGCTCTGGGCGCGCTCTGGGCGCCACCGTAATTATATTATGATGGATAAGCTTGCCTCCGGTCATTTGTTTCAAACTTTCATGTTGCAAGTCCAAAAACACTTCTCTTTACTCTTGAGTTCATGCGACATAGTTTGAGAAACACAATTGATCATGCATTTCTCGTCAGAATGTACGTAGACCTTGTTTATCAACTTGAATCGTTAGTATATGACATAAGACGACTATGTGCGCAGAATTTTCCTTTTTTGATTTTTTTAAATATTTGAAGCTCATTTGAACCTCGAGTTCATACGACATAGTTCGAGGATATCACTTTGATACATGCATTTTTCATCTGAATGTGTATAGTCATTGTTTATCAGCTTGAATCGTTAGTATATGACATAAGACGACAATGCGCGCAAGATTTTCCTTTTTTTAATTTTTTTTTGAATATTTGAAGCTCATTTCAAATTTCGGTCAAACTAACGTTGATCTACATTTAGACAAGTTTAAAACATGAAATTTGAAAAACGAAGCCTCGATCCTTCTTAGTCACTTCAAAATGAAGCTTGGACACTTTATCAAACTTTTCAAAACTCCGTTGAGTGCCTCCAAACCCCGTTGAGTGCCTCCAAACCCCATTTGAACAATGACCGTCGAACTAACCCTAGCGCTGAACTGCAGCCGTCCGATCGGTCCTCTAGAAGGAATCTGGCAGACTCGGGGCGATCCGCGAGAGGCTCATTCTGCGATCTGATTGGCTGTAACCCGTCTAAGAAGCTCATTTTGCACAACCCGTTCGATGTGTTTCAAATGAGCTCCAAAGGTAGGGTAAATGGCCCCATTTCTAAGCAAAAAAGGGTTGGTGGACTCGCAACAGCCACACCGCCGCATGTGACCGTTACACACTCACCGCGGACCCACCATTTGCCTCCTCTTCACAGACAGAGCATCCATCCTCTTTGGACCATCTTCTTCTTCCTCTTTCTTCCTCTTCTTCCTCTCCGGCGATGAAGGGCAGCAGCAATGTCGAGCTCCAACAGTTCATCCCTTCGCCCCATTTGGCCAAAGCAGCCTGATGTGCCATTGCCGCCATGTTCTAAATGCTCACGCAATGAGCCACTGCTCTGTCAGGCTACTAAGGCGGAGACACCCAACCAGGGGCGCGAGTATTTGAAATGCCAAAGCCTGCCACAGTATGTAAAGATCTTTCTCTCGCATCCTTTTGCTTTGATTTTTTCAGTGTTTTCAATTTCTTGCTCAGATCTGGGATTTATGGTTCAGGTTGACTTTTTCAGGGGTTGGAACCATGCAACCATTTTCAGTGGTTGGATGAATACGTTACGCAGATTAGACGGGATGGAAGGTGGCGCGCGCCCAGCGACCTTCCGATCCTCTGCCGTTTGATGTGGAGATTGCGCCCTCTGTTCCGCCGATGGGCATCGTTGCTCCCCCGATGGGGTCTGACATGGTTGCTCCTCCGATGGGGCTTGCGGAAGTGAGAGGCGAACTGAAGAACTTTAACAAGCACTTAAGGCAGATGAATGATCTGAAGAAGCATGCTAATCTGATAGCTGCAGGATTTTTTTTTTGAAAGGGAGACCGTGAGGGAAGCCCCCACGGTAAATTTTATTAATGATTAAAGGTAGTACAGGATTACAAAGATAGGTTGAGAGGATCAACCCATTTTAAACATAAATAAAAAGTATGGAAAACTAAATGGTAGCAATCCAGGCGTGTAGAGCTTGTTTTTTAATTGGCTTGAGACGGTAGCAGATCAAGTTGATGTCCTTGATGAATAGAGCTTTCCATTTTATGAAGGATGGTCTTTCTTGTTTAAATATAAGATCATTTCTGCATTTCCAGATATTCCAAGTTGCTGCCACTGCCACCTCCAGGAAACATGGTCCAACATGGTTCATTTTTGTGTCCATAATTGTATCCAATAAGGATGTTCTCTGACTCCAGTTTATCTTCAGGTAAGACCAACATTTTTTAGCAAAAGGACACTCGAAGAAGAGATGGTCTCTTGTTTCTAGATCATGTAAGCTGCAAAGAGAGCAATCGGAAGAAGTGTTTAGATGCCAATGTTTTCTGTTCATCATATCCCTAGTGTTGAGTCTGTCGTGGATCATCAGCCAAGCAAAAATTCGTTGCTTTGGTAAACATCTGCACTTCCAAAGTTGTTTAAATGCCGGATGAGGATGTAGTCCTTCAAACATCAATTTGTAGTAGCTGGCTGATGTATATTTAGCTGAGTTTAATTGATACACCCATGAGTCTTCTCCCTCCCTATCATGTTGATTTTGATTGAGACGTGTAAGAGTTCCTCTTAACTGTTGTAATTCATCATGTGCTCGCTCTGACAGAGGGAGGAAGAACAGAGATGGTAGATGTTCAGTTTGTAAAGCAAGTTGAAGTGAGATGTCAGGCTGAAGAGCAAAACTGAATAATCTCTCAAATTGGTTTGCAAGTACTCTGTCACCCAACCATTTGTCTTTCCATAAAAGAACAGAGGAACCATTTCCCGGTGAACATTGTGTTATTCCCCTGTATTGCCAGAATAGTGAAGAAATGTCTTTCCACCAAAATGATCCAACCCTTACAGATGCCTGGGGTATTTTGTTTTGGTAGTAGCTATGCCAGACTAGTTCTACCCAAGGAATTTCAGCTTTATTCATAAACTTGTGGAGATGTTTCAAGAGTAATGCTTCATTCTGTATTTCGAGATTTATCACTCCTAAGCCTCCAACCTTCTTTGGTCGGCAAACTTTGTCCCAAGCGATTAGAGAATTGCACGTAACCTGCATGTCATCATCTTTTTTTGCCCAAAGAAAGTGTCTTCTTCCTCTGTCAATCGACTGAATCATAGTTTTCTGAATCTTGAGGGAGCACATGTAAAATGTTGGGAGAGCTGAGAGAACAGAGTCGATATAAGTTAATCTTCCAGCATAAGTCAGAAATCTTGAAACTGCATTCAGTCTTCTTTCAATGTTATCTGCCAGCGGAGAAAGGTCTTGTATTGTTGGTCTGGTAGTGCCCAAAGGTAACCCAAGGAAAGTAAAAGGCATACCGCCCACCTGACAACCAAGTGCAGCAGCTAGCTGTGTAGTTTCATGCTCTATGCAGTTGATGGGTACCAAACTTGACTTTGCATAATTTACTTTCAATCCAGTAGCAGCAGCAAAATCATCAATTATCGTTTTCATGAGTAAAATTTGGGTTGGGCAAGCTTCCATGACAACAAGTGTGCCATCCGCATACTGAATGACTGGAAATTCATGGTTCGGTATTGGAATGGGGCTATCAGTGAATTTTGATGAAAATGATAGTTTATCATTGTTTGCAATAAATCAGCTGTTTCTACAAATAAGAGGGGTGACAGAGGGTCTCCTTGGCGTACACCTCTTCTACAAGCAAACTTCTTTCCAGGTACACCATTTAACAGAATAGAAGATGTTCCAGTCCTCATGATATTGTCAATCCATTGTATCCAAACGTCATCATAGCCCTTTAGTTTGAGAATTTGTAGGATAGCTTTGTGCTCCATCATATCGAAAGCTTTTTGAAAATCAATTTTTAGGACCACAACATGTTCCCAGACTGCTTACATTGATGAAGGTACTCAAATGCCCAACCTAAACAGTCTTGAATATTTCTTGATTTCAAGAAGCCATATTGGTTTCGATGTAGACCTTTCAGAATTACCTCTTGTAGTCTGTTTGCTAAGAGTTTTGTAATGAGCTTCAGACTTGAATTAAGCAAGGAAATGGGCCTGTAGTCATTAGGAGTTTCAGGACTAGCTTTCTTTGGAATCAGAGTGATGAAAGAGTCGTTGAGGCTTGTGAGATCAATGTTTCCATGTTGAAAATCTGAGCACATTTTGTAAAAATCATCTTTAATTATGTGCCAGCATTTCTTGATAAACATCCCATTGTAACCATCTGGACCTGGTGCTTTATCAGTAGGAAGATTTTTGATAACATCATCTATCTCTTTTGTGGTGAAGGGGGCAGATAAGTTATGTAGTCCTTGGGTAGGTGTGACTAGGTTTTGAAGGCTTTCAGGAAAGCAAATCTCATTGACCTGACCCAGTCTTTCTTTAAAAGCTCCCCAAAGAACTGCAGCCTTTTCCTCATGCTCACATATTTCTCGGCCATCAGGCATAATGAATTTAGCTATATTGTTCTGTCTATATCTCACTGTTGCCATAGAATGAAAGAAAGCTGTGTTCTCATCTCCCAATTTTGCCCATCTAATAGTGCATCTGTTTTTCCATAAATCTCTCTTGCAGTTTGTCAAGTGAATAAATCTTGCTTTGACAATGTTTCTGAAATTCCACTCTGTGATATGCAAAGGCCTCAATTCCTCATATTCATCCAACATTGTGATTGTACTGTCACAGACTGTAAGCATGGAGTCCAGATTTGAAATATTGCCATTCCATTTTTTCAGAGCCTTTCTCAAAATTTTCAATTTTGCTGTTATAGTTTTTGCCGAGTTTCCTGTAATTTGAGTTGCCCAAATATTTTCCACAACATCATAGAAACCAGGTTGTCGAATCCAGTAATTCTCAAATCTAAAAATTGAGGCTTTTGGAATTTTTGAGTTAATGCTGACTACACAAGGTATATGATCAGAAACAGGACGTGCTAAAGGATTAACCACTGTGTTAGGGTATTTGATTGTCCAACCAGCCGTTGTGAAGAACCAGTCCAATTGTACCAAGAGAGGATTTGCTTGCATGTTGCTCCAGGTGTAACTTCTTCCTTTGATAGGTAATTCCACCAAGCCTAAGTCACTGATGATTTCATTAAAAGTGAAAATATCTTGCATGTTAGCACCTTGTCTGTTTCTGCTTTCCACTGAACGGTAGAAATTAAAATCTCCCAATAAGATCCAGTCTTCATCATTTTGTGTGTCAAGATCATGTAGCCAAGAGACGAATTCAGAACGTCTAGGTTCAGTACAAGGTCCATATACATTCACCAAATTCCAAGAATCAGCTGACATAGAAGATGTGAAGTTGATAATCATTCCAAAGCTCTCCATAGACAAAAGAGTACCAGTAAAAACAGAACTATTCCATAGAACAAGTAAACCTCCAGAAGCACCCACAGATGGCACACAGGCAAATCTATCAAAACGTTTGGGTGCAAATTTTCTTATGAAGGAATTATCAAAAGTTGCTCGTTTGGTTTCCTGCAGACAAATAATGCTGGCATTGCTTTCCTCAATTTTGTTTCTAAGAGGGGTCCATTTTTCTTCATCATTCAAGCCACGAATGTTCCAGCACAAGATGTTCCAAACTCTTACAGCAGATAAATAAGACGACATTGCAAATAAAAGGAAGATACAATAGTTTGATAAAGAGAAGAAACTATGTCTTCTTAGGCTTGGACAACTTCTCTTCTGTGATCTCTTCTAGAGGGATTCCACAGTCAGCGCCTATCTTCCGCATAGCCTCCATCTTCAATACATCTGGAGTAGGTGCAAGCTGAATAGATGATTTCTTTCTTTTTGAACCTGAAAGATCTAAAGCAAGTGGTATAAAACCATCTTTGTCACTGCGAAGACCTCGACGAACAGAGTGAGTGGATTCAGGTGCATCTTCCTTTCCCTTTCTCTTTTTCTTCTGAGCAGTCTGACCAAACTGACCAGGTAACACCATCTCTATTTGCATCTCTGTTGTGCCAGAGTTCACTTCCATGTTATCTGTAGTCTTGTCAGAGTTTTCTGCTTCAACACTGAAAGATATTTGGTTGTTATCTGCTTCAGTCATTGTGGTGTCAGACATGTTATCTTCAAATGACAGTAAGTTGTTTCCAATGAAGACTGGCAGAGGAAAAGACATATTCAGATATGAAAATGCAGGCTTTACAGCCAAAGCAAGAATCCCCAACTTGACAGCATCCGGAATGGAAGAAATTATGTCCACAAGTGAGGAAGTACGAAAGTTTGTTGTAGGACCATCTATAATCCTCCTGATGTTCTTGTTCCAGTACAGAGAAGCCAGAATGTGAATTACTTCCATAGTGATTGGTAGCACAACTTCTTGGTTTTGTCCTCTAGTTCTGACAAACATATAGCTTCCAGAATTGATACCACACATGAAATTATCTGCAGCTCTTTCAGCAAGCTCACATTCTTCGTTCCATGCAGCTAAACCATCATCTTGAGCATTCCTCTCAGGTGTGACTCCATCCATCAAAGATGCCCCTGAGTATTCAAACAGTCTTCTGAAACTGAACCCTGAGTATGGAGCAATTGGTGCAGGAGTGTTGGGCCACTGTCTCCAACCATTAGCATTTGCTGCATTGCCCTGATTGTTTTGCTGAGCACCTTGTTCCCAAGCCAAATCAGCATTCTGTTGCTGCCACATCTGAGCATCGTGAGCAGCTTGTTGCATCAAAGACAGAAATGGTAAATGAGTAGGATGGGGAGTAACATTCATAGGTGGTAGAGGGTCTTCGTTTCCTACTACACCATTGTTCACTCGCATGCTGTTCAAGATGTAAATTGGTACAGACCAAGATTTCCCCAGGCCACCCATATCAGTAAATCTCTTGACAACCAAGCTGTGCGGTACAAGAATCACTTCATTGATGAGAACCTTAATGAGAACTCTTGACTTCTTATAACCCGGCCTGTGCCAAATCAGAAGTTTTCCAAAATAGGAGGCAGCTTTAATAATGTAATGCTCAGTTTGATAATTAATTGGGAATCCTAGCATCATTACCCAAGCTTCTCTTTCAATTGCTGGCCTTCTCATGTTGGGACCATCATCATGGTTCATAAGGGTGAAAGTTGAATTCTCTCCTAAAGCATGAGGACTAGTAGCAATCAGGTAATCCTTAGCAACAGAGGAGTTGAAACGAATCAGGCCTACTACAAAAGGATAAATTTCACCATCGCTAGTTTCAGCACCAAGATCATCCAACAGAACCCTCCTAATCTCAGTAATCGCGTCTTCTTTCTCAGCATCAGGGATCTCAGGATTTACCGTAACCAGAGCATGGTGGTCGTGGAACTCAGAAGGTTCGCCGACGCAGATCATGTTCTGCTGCAGTCTCGAATCTGGTCCTCGCTCGATGTCCATCGGTCCCGGCAGGAAAGGAAACGGCACCACCGGGATGTTCGCCATGGCGTGGAACTGTTCTGAAGGTGGAGACGTGGGAGAGTGGGGCTTGTGAGACGAGGGCGTTAAGCTCTGTGTAGTAGAAGAAGGCGAGTCGTCCAAATTGATCTGTTCCCGCGCCTTTGTTGAGTTATTTTTTTCCTTCACTCTCCAGACAGACTTGGTGGGTTTGTTTTTGGGCCTCCAAATGGATTTGATCTTCCCCCAGCTGGAATGGGCTAAATGACCATAATTTGAGCATTTGCTGCATCTTAGTTGAGTTGTACAATCTGCAACACGGTGGCCATATCCCAAACATTTTTTGTAGAAAGTCTTTGATCGACAAGAATCACACTGACTGTCCAACAGCTGACAAGTGTAGAGACGTGGGCAATTTGCACTTAAATGATCTTTTTCACTGCAATGAGAACAACGGCCTAAAACTTTGAACACCAGATCTTTTGGCGGTACAAATTGTAAATTCAAAGCTTCTTTAATATCCATATCAGAATATCTTGCAAATCGCAAATCCTCCAAGTTCTCTAACGTTAACTTCGGAAGAGAATAGCAGTATTTCTCCAAGAAACCGTTACCCACAAAAGTTTTTTGAAAATCCCGGGTAAGCAACGGAACAGGTTCAGGGAAACTGCCGAAAACAACTGCCTGTTCTTGCGGATGAGCATGAGATGTTTCAGAAACAGGCTGATCGAAAGAGCCAAATTTGATTGCTGGCTGTTTATGCGTACCCTGAGCAGAGCACTTAGTTCGAGGAATCATGTTTGTAGGCAAATCAAATTTATCCAGGATTCCCCGAGAAGAATGATCATTGTGTGCACTGATTTTCAGAAAGTTCAGATTCGGCTTGAAATGCATCGAAGATCTCTAAAAAACCTCTAAAATTTCTTTATTAGCAGACCAAGACTGAGAGGAAGCTTTCTGTCGCAGAGAACGAAGATCACCTCTGTAAAGAGTGAAATGGCAGACAAAATCTGGCCAAACTCGATCATGCAAACCATAAATGAAGTGACCCACTTTGTTGGAGGCAACCGAGAATCGGAAACGGTGATCGGACAGCATGGAAACGTTGAAATCTGTGTGTAAACCACCGATGCAACTTTGCAAAGCCAGGGCAACTGATTCCTCATTGAGATGGAAAGAAGCCAAAGAAAAAGCCACAACCAAATAGAACTCTCTGCCATGATCACGAGGAGAGGGGGAGACTGAAGATCCGAACCGTGCGCGCACCTGAGCCTCCACGGCGAGGCCGGGGCCGAAGTCCCAGTGCAGGAGGGCATCCATCAACGGCTAGATCCGAGCACCGATTTTATCTCTGTATAGTTGCACTAGGATTTGTTTATCTGCTGATTGTCATTCGTTGTTAATTAAGGTGATGTAAGCATAATTAATGCAATGTAAGCTCTATGTTATTTGGACCAACCGCTTATGATAAACCAGTCGTCTCATTTGGACCAACCGCCTATGACTAATCATCCGTACTGAAACTATCTAGAGTTTTAGGGGCCGATCTCTACACCAACACGTATTTTACACCAGAAATTGCTTATATTTTTTGGGACAAATGACTAATCTGTTGGAGATATGCCCTAGAGACAATAATAATTAAGTTTATTATTTATCTCCATGTTTATTATTAATATTTGTATCTTTATGCTACAACTGTATTGGGTACTTGTATAGCAAATACAACGTATGCAAGAGGAAAACGTTTGATACACGTGTAGAGATACGAACGGAAAAAAGAGTTCCTGGTCTTGTCTCTAAGACTAGCCTATCTTGTTGCTCGATGATCATGTTTTCCTGATCATGGACTTTGTATAAGTCATTCAACTATAGGAGTGGATTATCGGAATGATAATCGCACTGAACTGACCCACCTCATGATCTTGCTATGAGACAAATCGTCAACGATGAAATAGCGATTGATCATCTATTTAGCTATCATTAGCCAGATCCCTATGCCATGAGATTATCTTGTGACCGCTTATTCGACATTCGAGTTTTGATTTCCATCAAATGTCTTGCAGTAACATGGGACTATGATAGGTGGCTTTTGGGCTTGAACTAGAATATGTATTGGAACAGAGATCGTTCAAGAATGGCACTTACTCCTCTAGACGATGGAGAGATACATCTTCTAGGCCATCTCAATTATTGTTGTTGTCACCCAATCGTCTGGCCAGACACAAGCGTGATTTATCACGGGACAACATATATACGGAATGAGAAAAGAGAATGATATTGGTACGAGAATAATATGTGTTATGGTCAAAGGGTTTGATCACACTATAGCACATTGTCTCAATCTCGAGATATCATTTGTATCGTGTACGTAAGGGGATTAAGCGTAATGGTTAACGCACAGGTTCTGTTGTTCATTCACAACACAAGGGTGCCAGTACGAATGCCTAACCCACAGCTGGTTATTGTTTGGTAAGCTCCCAAACAATACTTTGTGATTGATGAACCTTTCGGGTCACACGATTAAGCTGTAGGTCAATCTTTGATTGAGAGTAAAGATGTAGTTTTAGTGGGAATGAGATTGTGTCAGAGTAGCTCCGATGTTACTGGACTTGTTCCGGTGAATTATAAGTTAGAGAGAATGCGGACATCTAATGTCCCGAGATGATAGGAATGGTTTCTATCATCATCGGATTTAATCCGAGTGCTTATGAAGAAGGAAATATTGTTCCGATGTTTTTGACGGCGGATACTAGGTATCCTGGTTCATATAAATATGAGTTATATGATAAGTAATTAATTCAGGGAATTATCCGTAAAAGGAAATGTTCATTTAGGAATTAATTAGACAAAACAATTAATTATTTATTTAATTAATTATATTGGAAAATATAAATAAAGGATTTATTTGGAGCCCAATAAAAAGGGGCTGCCAAGTGGGCTCATAGGGCCCACAAGGCAGCCGCACCCCACAAGGAAGTGGGGAGGCCGAGTATGAGTTGGGGAGGGACTCCCCCCCTCCCCGGCGGCTAGGGCGGGCCCCATGCGGGCGACGGCCAGGGCGGGCCCCACGTGGCAGCGGCCAAGGTGGGCCCCACGGGGCGGCGAATCGGTTGGCTTGGGTGGGCCCCACTCGCCTAGGTCGGTTGGCCTAGGGCGGGCCCCACCCGGTGGCGGCCATGCAAGGAAGGAGGAGGAGGGGAAAGGGAGGGGAGGGAAGTTGGAATCCTACTCCAACTCCCCCTCCCAAGCCGAGTTGGGCAAGGGGACTTTCCCCCTTGCCCAAGCACCTCCACCCCTTGGCCTCCTTTATAAGCAACCCCAAGCCCCTAGGGTTTGAGACAAGAAGAAACACAAGTTTGCCTCCGTGCAAGTTCTCTCTCTCTTGTAGATCTCATGTGTTGAGAATTAGACGTCTCTAATCTTCTCATATAGATCTAATCTAGTTGATTAGATCTACCACCTAAACTACGCCGCAAGGCTGACTCTCTTCACCACGTGCTAGTAGCTAGGCGGTGAACGCACGGGGTGGGTTGACACGGTGTATGTGTGGATACCGCTAGAGCGGGATTTGCGCAAGTAAGTTCCTTGGACAACGGAACAACTTCATCAAGGTCTACATCAACGAACGTACGGCAACAATCTCACCTCCCGGCGTGGACGTGAGATTCTTCATCAGGCTTCACCGACATCTACTTCGACAAACACAAGATCTTCCGCAAGCGTGTTTGTAAGTATTCTGGATCATCGCATTATGGGGTGCAACGTACCTTCATAGAATAGATCTTGGCGGTAAGGTTACGGATAAATTTTAAAGTTTTCCCCGCAACCCAATAGTGGTATCAGAGCCGATCTATGCGTTGGTATGATTTGATCTAGAGCACCAGTTGGTGTGAGCATTGCATGGTTCTTGCATTAAGTTTATTTTAGTTGCTTCCCAAGAAGTTGTGCATCATATTCCATGGCAGTATTGGCAAGATCTTTACGAACTTCTGGCTATCCGCGGACCTTCCGGCTGCTCCTAGTATGCTTGTTGGCGCCAACGATGTGCTTCAGTAGCTTCGGGTCTATACCCTTAGTTGTGGACGTTGATGTATATACGGACTGGGCCTGAGGGTTGGACGCCTCACGGGGGTCACGCGCACATGTGATCGTTTAGATTGGGGTTCTGCAACGTTTTCGTAATGTTGGGATCTCAATCACCCCGCAATGTTAATCTAGCAACTAGCCTAAACGTGCTTCAATACGTAGGTAGTGACGGTAATTCCGTAGAGCCTACAAAGCCACGTAAAACTTGCAAACAAAGCGTTAGATACGTCTAACTTGGTTTTGCAGGATTGTGTGCATGTGTTTTGGTATAGCTATTTTGTTACGGTGTCTTAACATGATGGTGGGAGCCAAAACAATTGATCGAGTTCGTCATCGACAATCAAGCGAAGAAGAGTTCGTCGTGGAGACCGAGGAGGAGGCCGGCATTGCGTCGGCGACGTGTACTTGGCGAGTTTTCGGATATGGTAATTTTCCTTCGGGAATTTTGCCATGACCGGGAACAATGAAGATGGTGATCCTCAAGGACGAGCGCCAAGGACTTCCGAGAAATAACAAAGGCTATACCAAAGCACATGAATTATTATTAATTGCCTGTGATGTTTATCCTTTGTTGTTTGCACCTTGATTGCGCAGTAGTCGTTTATTAGGGTGAATCCTCAATAAAATCAAGGAGATCGTGTTCTTACCAACCGTGGCACCGTCAAACCGGATGCTTGTTGCCGTACGACCTGTATCCAGGAGTAATGTGTACCAAGGGTTCGGGAGGCGGGCGCGAACAGTTCCAGCAGCCAGTGTCGGTTGGTTGTCTTGACGTCCAAGCATAACATATGAGTTCGGAACACATCCGTCGAAAGACGAACAGGAGTTGTAGCTGCTGCAACTAGCATAGTGCTTACCGTTGGCCGACGGACATGACATGTATCCATGCTTGCTTCGTAGGGCAATCGGGTCCTGAATCACTTAGTGCCAATCAGAGGATTATTGGACTTAGTGGGAGCATATCTTAGATTCATGTTTGATTGAATTAAAGTAGTGCATTAAAATTAGTAATAAACTAGAAGTCTAAATAAACTTGTTTTGTTGTAGAAGATGGATCCCGTTGAATAGTGCATAAAGATTAGTTGTTAAAATAGTTAACTGTGGGAAGCGTGATCTTTACGGATTGGCTTCACGGGCTGAGAGATAATCTCAGTAGACGCGATTAGAGCATATTCTGGATACAATTGTTCCAGAAGTAGAAGAAGAATATTCTCCTATGGAGAAACATGAGTATGAAGTGAGTATGGTTATGCTAGACAGGATGTGTCCCAAGCTTAGCGACAGTTATCCATACTATCGCCCCTTCCGTCTTATGGAAGTTTTGAAAGCTCGGTTCATGTGCCAGTTATGTCTTGCTAAACGACAAACTCAATGGAGAACTTAGATCTTGCAAACTATAAGCGAAAGCTTGATGAGGGAGCACAAGGTTAAGTTCTGCAAAATATTGGGCAACCAATTCCAGGAAATCAAGTTGTTGACACACTTCCAAGATACTACCATAATTGTACTACGCTTTGTGGCGTGTTATGAATTGATGGGAGTAGAGAAGATAGTCAAGGAAATCTTCAAAATGCTCTTATCAGCTGAGTTGGATATCTATGTGCATCATCTGATGACAACATCCTTCTTGCAAGACCAGTGGCAAGTCCACAAGAGGTATACGAGTTATACACAAGTTATTGACATAATCTCGACTCGAATATATTTTGGTATGTGAATACTGAAATTTTTCATGTTGCATGATCGCAATGTGAAAAGGGAAAGAGACAAGAGATTTAGGAAGAATTGGAGGAAGTGGGGAAAGAAAGGCACTCAATGCGCCATGATCACCACTATGTCTTCAATCCAAGTCAATGAAGAAGATTTACACTAGAACTTTAAATAAGAGTTATTTTCAGTTCGATCATTATGTAATGAATATTTTATATTCTGGAACAAGTCATTGTTCGAATTATAAAGTATGTGTGGGAATTCCAAGTTTGGAAATTCAAAGTTTATATCTTCTTTATTGTGTATGTCAATTATTTGTTTGTTAAGTCTTTATTGTTTTGATTCAAGTTATTGCTTAAAGTTTTAAGTAATAAATAAAGTTAGTTTAATCTTTAATTTGGAGTTATACTTTTCGTTGGTTCTCTTTGAGACTCTTAAAGTTATCTCTAAATTAAATGGATAAAACTAAAATCACAAAGTGTCATACACTTGGAGAAATTCGAAATTCATAAAGTGCTAGGCATTTGATGAAAATCGAAATCCACAAAATGCTAGGCATTTAGTAGACTCGAATTTGGCAAAGTGCTAGGCACTAGTAAATTTCGAGATTTACATAAAGGAGTGGAATCTACCCATTAATTCAATTCTATTGAGGAATTAATATGAAGTTGCATATTAATGAAATAGAGTTAATGAAATTATTGAAGTTTCAATGTTTCAAAATTCAGTGGGAGAGTGTGAGAATCAAAATAAAGGAATCAAAGGAATTTGATTAAAGTTAAAGAAAGGACTTAATAAAATATTGTAACATTATTGACGAAAGAAAATTATTTCTTAGTCAAATTACTTATGATGGATTTTGGTAACTCGAAATCATCATGGTAATAAAATCTTTTGCAAGATAAAGATTAAAAGGAAATGTTAAAGTCTTGCTTAATGTGTTGTGAAATTAGAATTCCAAATTACCCACTAAAGTAAATAGATTATTTTGTTTGATATCTTGGGATTTGTGTCAATTATAACTTAGAGTTATTTTGATAGTAAGTTCCATATTTTTCAATTAAGGATTTAAAGTTTTAAGTTCGAATTGAAAAGGTGTTTTGCAAAAGTCCAAAATTGTTATTTTGGCAAGTGACTTCCACACATAATTCTAAATGCTTGTTGACTTTAGAATTGGAGAAAAGTGTCTTCTCATGAAGAGAGAGTGGAAATCATAATACTAAATTAAGGCTGAGAGTCTTTGGGCAAGTGTTAGAATGAGAAGGGAAAACATGCAAATGTTTCCATATCATTACTTTGTCCAGGAATACATGTAAGGCATACATGATTCGAATTAAGTATTAAAAGTCATGTGAGGAATTTGATGATTAAATCACTAGGTGATTGAAATCATTTAAATGTCCAGGAACATGATATAAGCAAAACAATTACAAACAGAATAATGAACATTCATTAATGACGGCATTTGTCATAAAAGGAGTTCAAGAAAAATTCATGAGACTCTAAGATCCAATCTTGAGAGTTGTTTGGATGTGATGTAAAATCATGTGCATGAATATTTCATAAAGAAAGGACAGATATGAATATCTAATATTCATAGAGCTAGTCTTGATTTTTTATCAAGGACGAATAACTGATAGTGAGAAGTTGCAATACTTTTCATATCAATTGCTTGATGCTGTTATTGAACTAAAGTAGCAATATTATTGCTAAGGATAATTAGTTTGGATTATGAAAATAATCTAGATAATTATATTATGAATGTTTGAAGTCAGTCGTATTAATGAGTAAGAATTCTATTCTTTTCATTATATAAATCGAAGGGACTTAAAAGACAGTGGGAGCTGATATTATATTTATTGAATAAGGCTAGGCCGAATTAATAAATATATAAATCTCGTGATTTAAAGAGTTTAAATAAAAGGTCGGAAAATGTCTTATTAAAGTTTTGTCTCTAAGATAGAATTTAATAAACATGAGTATGAATGTACTAAAGTGCAATTCGAAAGGTAATTTCGAATTGTGTCTTGAGTCAAAGAAATTTGATCAAGAATTCATAGCGTGATATTTGCAAGATACCTTGACCTTCGTAGTCCTGGATGAGCGAATAGAGAGGAATAAGATCAAATCATATTTAATGTGATTTTGCTTATGACATTGCTATATATAGTACATAAAGCCGGAAAGTTTCCAAAGTGCTAAACTTTTATAAAGTTTTGCCACCGGCGTTAATGAGAAATTCTTAATAAGGATATTCTCATAAGAGCAGTTAATTAAGATTGTAATTGATCATATAAAGGTTTGGTAAAAGAACCTGATGGTGAGATTACAAAAACAACAAGGTGGATTTTGTAAAGCTTCAAATAGTGTGTATAGAGAAGTTACTCGTATACATATTTGTGGTGGAATTATGAAATCAATTTAATCTGATAATTGCAATTTCAATGATAAATACTAAGTGTTTTGATTTTATCAAATACACATGTATCTTATGAGTGGATTCTACAACAAAGATAGTTATCTATCGAGGATAGTTGCGTCATTGATGTGAGACGTCATGATAAGCAAGTTATTGGATGAGTCATTACTCAGGTGAGGTTTCTATAAAGATGGTATGATAATATCAACCGGGTATTATTAATGCTACTACGGAACCGGAAAGGCCCATATCCAATTCCTAATATATCCGACTTACATAGTCAAGTTTGGCATGTGAGGTGATAAATAAAGTTTATGAACTTTGGTTGGATCAAAGTGCGGACACAGTTTCAGATCCGCATGCGAAAGCGTGAGTGGCACCTTAGTTCCATTTGGTGTCATGTCATCATGCTAACTAGAATCATTATTGTTTCTAGTGCAAGTGGGAGACTGTTGGAGATATGCCCTAGAGACAATAATAATTAAGTTTATTATTTATCTCCATGTTTATTATTAATGTTTGTATCTTTATGCTACAACTGTATTGGGTACTTGTATAGCAAATACAACGTATGCAAGAGGAAAACCTCCGATACACGTGTAGAGATACGAACGGAAAAAGAGTTCCTGGTCTTGTCTCTAAGACTAGCCTATCTTGTTGCTCGATGATCATGTTTTCCTGATCATGGACTTTGTATAAGTCATTCAACTATAGGAGTGGATTATCGGAATGATAATCGCACTGAACCGACCCACCGTATGATCTTGCTATGAGACAAATCGTCGACGATGAAATAGCGATTGATCATCTATTTAGTTATCATTAGCTAGATCCCTATGCTATGAGAATATCTTGTGACCGCTTATTCGACATTCGAGCTTTGATTTCCATCAAACGTCTTGCAGTAACATGGGACTATGATAGGTGGCTTTTGGGCTTGAACTAGAATATGTATTGGAACAGAGATCGTTCAAGAATGGCACTTACTCCTCCAGACGATGGAGAGATACATCCTCTAGGCCATCTCAAGTATTGTTGTTGTCACCCAATCGTCTGGCCAGACACAAGCGTGATTTATCACGGGACAACATATATACGGAATGAGAAAAGAGAATGATATTGGTACGAGAATAATATGTGTTATGATCAAAGGGTTTGATCACACTAGAGCACATTGTCTCAATCTCGAGATATCATTGGTATCGTGTACGTAAGGGGATTAAGCGTAAATTTAACGCACAGGTTCTGTTGTTCATTCACAACACAAGGGTGCCAGTACGAATGCCTAACCCACTGCTGGTTATTGTTTGGTAAGCTCCCAAACAATACTTTGTGATTGCTGAACCTTTCGGGTCACACGCTTAAGCTGTAGGTCAATCTTTGATTGAGAGTAAAGATGTAGTTTTAGTGGGAATGAGATTGTGTCGGAGTAGCTCCGATGTCACTGGACTTGTTCCGGTGAATTATAAGTTAGAGAGAATGCGGACATCTAATGTCCCGGGATGATAGGAATGGTTTCTATCATCAGCGGATTTAATCCGAGTGCTTATGAAGAAGGAAATATTGTTCCGATGTTTTGTCGGCGGATACTAGGTATCCCGGTTCATATAAATAGGGTTCAAAATGATAAGGAAACTTTCCGGCTGTTTCCGGAGAAAAAGGAAGTGAAGAGCAAAAAATGGAAATGAAAACGACATTTTAAGGAAACAAAACGGAAACGGCATATTCAGAAAAGGAAATGACAAAGGAAATGATTTAGTAGTTTCCGACGGAAACGGAAAGGAAACGGAAATTTCCGGAATTACAGATACGGAAACTTTCCGCAGGACCGTGCTTGATTCGATCGACCACAAGGCCCAGCCGCCCAGGTGCCAAATGAGGCCTGCCCACATCGCTATTTAAGTCCATTATTTAACACTAAACCCTAATTAATCTATAGTTACCCTACGTACATGCAGCGTGAGAACGCCGCCTCGTCGCTTGGAGGATAGCCGCCTCAACTCCTCGAGCCCTCGACGGCTTTAAAATTTCATCGATGTAGTTATAATTTAGTTTTCACACATTTTTATTCTTGGCTTTATTTTTTAGTTGGATGACCAAGAGAGTGGTGGTGATAGTACCGATGGGGAGAAGGATGAAGATGACATGGAGTTGAGCTGACGTGTTGCTAAAACCTATGGGGTGCTTCATTGCTGCTGAAGCATACGTTTTCTAAGACTATATTTATTAGTAAGATGAGTGTCTTTTTTTGAATCAGTAAGATGAGTGTCCTAGTGTCTATGTGAAACTATTTTTTGTGAGTTTTTGTGTGTGTCGAAGTGTTAAACTATGTGCGTGGTACTTATGTTAAACTATCGCTTGCCGAGGTTGTGAACATTTCTTGTCTTGTTAGCTATATGTTGAGGGTATGGACCAACATATTATACCGTTATTGTGTTCCGACAAATATCCGTTTTCGTATCGTATCTGTTCCGTATCCGTTCCATATTCATTTCCGAGAGTTTCCGATTCCGTATTCGTTTCCGGGGTTTCCGATACCGTTTCCGATTCCGGCAAGGCGAAAGGAAACAAAAACGATAATGCATGTTTCCTTCCGTTTCCGTTCCGTTTTCAACCCTACATATAAATATGAGTTATATGATAAGTAATTAATTCTGGGAATTTTCCGTAAAAGGAAATATTCATTTAGGAATTAATTAGACAAAACAATTAATTATTTATTTAATTAATTATATTGGAAAATATAAATAAAAGATTTATTTGGAGCCCAATAAAAAGGAGCTGCCAAGTGGGCCCATAGGGCCCACAAGGCAGCCGCACCCCACAAGGAAGTGGGGAGGCCGAGTCCGAGTTGGGGAGGGACTCCCCCCTCCCCGGCGGCTAGGGCGGGCCCCATGCGGGCGACGACCAGGGCGGGCCCCACGTGGCAGCGGCCAAGGCGGGCCGCACGGGACGGCGAGGCAGTTAGCTCAGGTGGGCCCCACCCGCCTAGGTCGGTTGGCCTAGGGCGGGCCCCACCCGTCGGCGGCCATGCAAGGAAGGAGGAGGAGGGGAAAGGGAGGGGAGGGAAGTTGGAGTCCTACTCCAACTCCCCCTCCCAAGCCGAGTTGGGCAAGGGGACTTTCCCCCTTGCCCAAGCACCTCCACCCCTTGGCCTCCCTTATAAGCAGCCCCAAGCCCTAGGGTTTGAGACAAAAAGAAACACAAGTTTGCCTCCGTGCAAGTTCTCTCTCTCTTGTAGATCTCATGTGTTGAGAATAAGACGTCTCTAATCTTCTCATATAAATCTAATCTAGTTGATTAGATCTACCACCTAAACTGCGCCGCAAGGCTGACTCTCTTCACCACGTGCTAGTAGC
This sequence comes from Poa pratensis, assembly GCA_947311845.1. Taxonomy (NCBI): domain Eukaryota; kingdom Viridiplantae; phylum Streptophyta; class Magnoliopsida; order Poales; family Poaceae; genus Poa; species Poa pratensis. Next base: position 43,906,432 of record CAMZMU010000027.1, on the reverse strand, counting down.
TAGGCGGTGAACGCACGGGGTGGGTTGACACGGTGTATGTGTGGATACCGCTAGAGCGAGATTTGTGCAAGTAAGTTCCTTGGACAACGCAACAACTTCATCAAGGTCTACATCAACGACGACGTACGACAACAATCTCACCTCCCGGCGTGGACGTGAGATTCTTCATCAGGCTTCTCCGACATCTACTTCGACAAACACAAGATCTTCCGCAAGCGTGTTTGTAAGTATTCTGGATCATCGCATTATGGGGTGCAACGTACCTTCATAGAATAGATCTTGGTGGTAAGGTTACGGATACATTTTAAAGTTTTCCTCGCAACCCAATATAATCATCCGTACCGAAACTATCTAGAGTTTTAGGGACAAATGACTAATCATCCGTACCGAAACTATCTAGAGTTTTAGGGGCAGATCTATACACCAACATGTATTTTACACCAGAAATTGCTTATATTTTTTGGGACAAATGACTAATCATCCGTACCGAAACTATCTACGGTTTTAGGGACAGATCTATACACCAACACGTATTTTACACCAGAAATTGCTTATATTTTTTGGGACAAATGACTAATCATCAGTACCGAAACTATCTACAGTTTTAGGAGCAGATCTATACACTGGATATAAAATTAGCATTGAAAGAAGGGGGTCCGGGCCCGGTTAAACCCCGCTCCGTTCAATGCTAACGATAACCTTGGAATATTGTGGTATATAAAGAGGTCACGCACACACCCAACTAGCGAGGTGGGACTAAAAACCAACACCAATACGTATGATTCAACAGCACAGCGGGAGACGTGGTCAGTTTGAGCCGACCCCACCAGTCAGACTAGTGCCCCGGCCCCACTCGATGCGATTCCAACCGAGCCGCGCCAGGCCGACCCCACAAGTCAGGCCAAGTTATGGTGAAACGAGGTTGACCAGACGGAAACAGCCGTCTTGGCCGTGCATGTGCCATTTGCGGCCCAGACAAGGCACGGATGAGAGAAACTACGCGGGTATGGCATAAACAGATAAACTAGAGAGAACCAGGGCACAGAAGCAATAATCCCCTAATAAAATCCTTAAGCATGGGTTCAAGATCAGAGGATACACTTCTATTATTGTTGTAGGAATTACCATAAGAATTGACATAACCATTACCACTATTAGAAGGATAAGGCTTATAATTGTTGTTACCAAAATTATTCCTATAAGCATTGTTGTTGAAATTGTTGTTTTTAATGAAATTCACATCAACATGCTCTTCTTGAGCAACCAAAGAAGCTAAAGGAACATTATTTGGATCAACATGAGATTTACCATTCACAAGCATAGACATAATAACATCAATCTTATCACTCAAAGAAGAGGTTTCTTCAACAGAATTTACCTTCTTACCTTGAGGAGTCCTTTCGGTGTGCCACTCAGAATAGTTAATCATCATATCATCAAGAAGATTTGTTGCAGCACCGAAAGTGATGGACATAAAGGTACCTCCAGCAGCCGAATCCAGTAGGTTTCTTGAAGAGAAATTCAGTCCTGCATAAAAGGTTTGGATGATCATCCAAGCAGTCAGTCCATGGGTGGGACAATTCTTTACCAAATATTTCATTCTCTCCCATGCTTGGGCAACATGTTCATTATAAAATTGTTTGAAATTCATAATGCTACTTCTCAAGGATATAATCTTAGCAGGAGGATAATATTTTCCTATGAAAGCATCTTTGCATTTTGTCCATGAATCAATAATATTTCTAGGCAAAGATAGCAACCATTCTTTAGCTCTTCCTCTCAAAGCGAAAGGAAATAATTTCAGTTTTATAATATCTCCATCTATATCCTTATACTTTTGCATCTCACAAAGTTCAACAAAATTATTAAGATGGGCAGCAACGTCATCAGTACTAACACCAGAAAATTGCTCTTTTCATAGCAAGATTTAATAGACCAGGTTTAATTTCATAAAAGTCTGTTTTAGAAGCAGGTGGAGCAATAGGAGTGCATATGAAATCATTATTATTTGTGCTAGTGAAGTCACACAACTTGGTGTTCTCAGGAGTACTCATTTTAGCAAAATAAAGACTAGGCTAAAATTAAAAAGTAAAAGCAAGTAACTAATTTTTTTGTATTTTTGATAAAGAGAGCAAACAAGACAAAATAAAAATAAACTAAGCAAGACAATAACAAAGTAAAGAGATTGGAAGTGAGAGACTCCCCTTGCAGAAGGCTTGACCTCCCAGGCAACGACGCCAGAAAAAGTGCTTGCGTTGAAGGGGAGGTAGAAGCCTGCTGAATCCGAAGTGTCTTGATCTCCCCGGCAACGGCGCCAGAAAAAGTGCTTGATGACGTGAAAGACACACGTTCGTTGGGAACCCCAAGAGGAAGGTATGATGAGTGCAGCAGCAAGTTTTCTCTCAGTAAGAAACCAAGGTTTAATCAGACCAGTAGGAGATCGAAGTCACTTCTGAAGGTTGTTGGTGAAGGAGTGTAGTGCAGCGCAACACCAGGGATTCCGGTGCCAACGTGGAACCTGCACAACACAATCAAACTACTTTGCCCCAACTTAACAGTGAGGTTGTCAATCTCACCGGCTAGCTGAAAACAAAGGATTAGACGTATAGTGTGGAAAATGATGTTTGTTTCAGAGAATGAAAAAGAATAATGATTGCAGTAGGTTGTATTTCCACTACTAGGAAAAGGGTTATAGGAGACTTGGCTGCTTGTGGCGCACCCATAATTGGTGTGCCACATAATTATTTCTGTGGCGCATGGATGATGGTGCGCCACAAAAAATTTGGACTTTCTGTGGCGCATCTTTTGCCCATGCGCCACAGAAAGTCACATTTCTATGGCGCACCTGGCCATGTGCGCCACGGAAATTAGACATTCTGTGGCACACCAAGCTTGGTGCGCTACAGAAAGGTGACATTTCTGTGGCGCACATGGCCAGGTGCGCCACAGAAAGTCAGCTGGGGGCGGGTTAAAATTTGAAGAAAAAAATTATGTGCCGCACCTGGCAGGTGTGCCACAGAAAGGTGACATTCTGTCTTGGTGCGCCCCAGATTTTTTTCAAATCCCACACCCACCCCCCCTGGATCGCCTTTTTTAGTCTTGCAGGAAGTAAAAGAAAATGATAAAAATTTCGATAAATAAAATCCTTTGACATGTAGTTAGGTATGAGTGTCTAGTAGGTATAGAAATTTTGAAATATGAATTTTGACCTTTTCTGCAACAAATGAAAAATAAATCTTGTAATGGCCATAACTTTTGCATACGACGTCGAAATAACGCGTTTTATATGTCAAAAAAAACTAGAGAAAAATCCGAATTTGAATCCACCCGCGTTTACCAGTCAGCAATTCACAGATTCCTCAAATTCCAAAAGAAAAAAATTTATTTCAAACAGACGATTTTTCGCAGCAAAATCAAAAATTAAGTAAAAAATCAAAAAAATTCAAAAAATCAAAAAGTCCAAAAAAGACACAGAAATGTATACCAAAGAAGATTGTTGAATTTTTGAAGTGTTTTGACTTTTTTGGATTTTTTTTTTGTTTGTTCGAATTTTTTGGATATTTTGGATTTTTTAAGTTTTTTTTGGATTTCAGATGTAAAAGGATGGACCGAGGTCCACAGTTCACTAGTGGTGTCTCTCCATAATAAATAACTAACATGTTGGGTAAACAAATTACAGCTGGGCAAATTGACAATATTGAAAAGTGCATAATATGCATGTGCAAGTTGTGGTGTCTACTATGAGATTCATTTGGGCATTACAACATGGTACACAGACCGCTATCCAGCATGCATCTGTGCCTAAATAGTCCACCTTCAGGTTAACATCCGTACCCCTTCTAGTATTAAGTTGCAAGCAACAGACAATTGCATTAAGTAAAGTGCATAATGTAAACAACACATTTATCCTTAGACAAAGCATTGCTGTTTTATCCCTAGTGGCAACAGCACATCCACAAACTTAGAAGTTGTTGTCACTCCCCCAGATTAAATGGAGACTGAACCCACTATCTAGCATAAATACTCCGTCTTGGAGTCACACGCATCCACTTGGCCAGAGTATCAACAAGTAACGGAGAGTATGCAAGATCATAAATGACATAGACATGATAATTCAATATTCAACTTGACATAGTATCAATATTCATCGGATCCCAACAAACACAACATGTAGCATTACAATAAGATGATCTTGATCATGATAGGCAGCTCACAAGATCTAAACATGATGGCACAAGAGGAGAAGACAACCATCTAGCTACTGCTATGGACCCATAGTCCAAAGATGAACTACTCACACATCACTCCGGAGGCAGGCATGGCGATGTAGAGCCCTCCGGTGATGATTCCCCTCTCCGGCAGGGTGCCGGGAAGAGCTTCAGAACCCTCCCGAGTTAGAGTTGACGGCGGCGGCGGCTCTGGAACTTTTCGTGGATATTGACTTGGGTATCTAGGGTTTCCTGAATAGATGAATATATAGGCGAAGGGGCGGCGTCGGTGGAGACCCGTGGGCCCCTCACCACGTCACGGTGCGGTAGAAGGGGCCCGCGCTGCTACGTGGTGAGGACGCCACAGCGCTCCTCTTCATTTCTCCTTCGGTCTCCGTGTACGTGACAGAAAAATAGGGACTTGACCTTTTGTTTCGTCCAATTCTGAGAATATTTCCAGAACAACTTATCTGGAATACAAAAATAGCAGAAAATAGGAACTGGCACTGTGGCATCTTGTTAATAGGTTAGTCTCAGAAAATGCATAAAAATGATATAAAGTGTAAATAAAACATGTAGCAATTGGTATAATATAAGTATGGAATATCAGAAATTATAGATACGTTGGAGACGTATCACACGGCTTCTTCAGGCTCTCCGCCCAACAGGACGCAGTCGAGATCGTCAGGCGGTGTGTCGGGTGCCAGAAATATGTCTGGCAGGACCACCTCCCGGCGGCGGCTCTCAAAACCATCCCCCTCACCTGGCCCTTCTCGGTCTTGGGGCTGGACATGGTGGGACAGTTCAAGACTGCTCGCGGCGGCATGACCCACCTCTTGGTAGCAGTCGACAAACTCACCAAATGGGTGGAGGTGAAACCCATCAAGAAGCTCGACGGCAAGACAACAACCAAGTTCCTCCAGGAGATCATCTTCCGCTATGGCTACCCGCACAACATCATCACCGACAATGACACGAACTTCGCCGAAGGAGAGATGAAGGCCTACTGCCAGGAAAAGGGCATCCGCCTCGACCTGGCCTCGGTGGCTCACCGCAGTCCAACGGACAGGCGGAAAGGATGAACCAGACGGTGCTAGCCGACATCAAGACGCGCCTCAAAGTCCCCTTGAAACGGACACCAGGGTGCTGGCTGGACGAGTTGCCATCGGTGCTATGGGGCATCAGGACGACCCCAAATCGCTCCACGGGCTACACGCCATTCTTCATGGTCTACGGCGCAGAAGCTGTCATGCCGACCGACCTAGAGCACGACTCTCCAAGAGTCGCTCTCTACGACAAGGAGGAAAACGAGGAATCTCGACTCGTCAGCGTCGACCTCCTGGAGGAAGCTCGCGAACTCGCACTCTCCAGGACGGCGATCTACCAACAAGGCCTGCGTCGCTATCACAGCCGCCGGGTCAAAAGTCACTCCTTTCAGGAAGGCGACTTGGTTCTTTGACTCATCCAAAAGTCGAAAGGGATGCACAAGCTCTCGGCACCATGGGAAGGACCGTTCATCATCAGCAAGGCGATAGGCAACGGCTCCTACCACCTCGTCGACTTGCGTGAGCCTGAAAACAGCTCCAATTCGGAAGAGGAGACCAAGCGTCCATGGAACATCAGCCTGCTTCGCCCCTACTATACATAGGTTACATTGTAATGTTATGAAATCAATCAAGGAAATAAAGCCGGTACGCCCTTGACATGCTCGGGGGCTACCGTTTCGTCTCAAAACTTTGCTTTTGAGTCTTTATTTTTCCAACTCCCGTGTTATATGATTGATGCGTCGTCAAAGAGAGTCGGACGCCACGATGCGTGACTCACCACTGGACTCCCTGCTCATGCAGCAAAATCTCGTAGAATGCTTCGTTTTCTTCCTAGTCGTCTGCAACTCGCCTAACGTGGACAAGTAGTACCGCCGGGTCAACCTAACTTGACATTGAAGCCGCATGCGGACTTTGTCACCCTGGGTCCCGTGCGCAACTCAAAAAATTTCACGCGAGGGCACACTTGGCAAGGTCGCATGATCGACTAGCTTCAACTCAAGCGAAAAACAAAACAAGTGACAAAGCGCACAAAAATCAAATAAAAACATCCAAAGCTGGTGTTAAAACTTAAAGGCGCGGAAGCACAAAATAAAATCACCCGGCAAAGACACAATACTTGTTCATTACAGAATCCTCGTCCATAGGCAAGTCGACCTAACTACTTATAAATTTTTTCTCCCCTCTGAAAGCAGGACAAAATAATCAGGACCCGGGGGCTGGAGGCGCTGCGGAAGACGACGGCTGAGACACCCGAGATGAGAGAATCGAGGCTCTCGCAAAGAGATACTCCGACGCCGGCTCCTCGTCCGCCACCTCGCCCAAGGTGTTACCCGGGACCACTTCGTCGGAGATGAAGTCCTCGTGGCACACCATCTTGGCGGCGCGGCAGGCGTAAAGCGTGACGGTGGCACACACACCGCCCCGAGGTCGATCCCCCTGCCGTCAGCGCCAGTCGGGACGTTGGCCGTGATCTTCTCGAGGTTTGTCTGTTGGTAGCGACCCCGCACAAGACCAAAGGCCACGCAAGCACCCGCTCGGGCAGACGAGTCCCTCGCCTAGGTGATCACCTGCGGCATCAGCTCCAACACCTACTCCACCCGGCTAAGAGGAGCCGGGACGCCTTCCTGTGGCGACAACTTTTTAACCACCGCGTTGGTCAACTCGCGCACCTCGCGGACGAACATCCCAAGCCGCCCGACATGCTCCAGCACTGTCAGGCTGTTCGCGTCCTCGCATAGCATCAGAAGCAAAAAGTTGAAGTTTTGGGAAGACATGCTCATCAACAACAAACGTACGGGATATCTGCGGCTTACCCCAGACTTCGACGGGCGAGTGGGCAAGAGGACACGGCAGATCCTTCATCTCGCGCTCGTGGGCGGCGGCTTTCCTCTCAAGCTTCTCGAGGTCCTCGGCGTATCCCTTGGTCGCTGATGTCTACGCATGCTTCTATTCTTGTAGACAGTGTTGGGACTCCAAAAGCAGAGATTTGTAGAACAGCAGCAAATTTCCCTTAAGTGAATCACCCAAGGTTTATCGAACTCAGGGAGGTAGAGGTCAAAGATATCCCTCTCAAGCAACCCTGCAATTAAGATACAAGAAGTCTCTTGTGTCCCCAACACACCTAATACACTTGTCAGATGTATAGGTGCACTAGTTCGGCGAAGAGATACTGAAATACAAGTAATATGGATGATTATAAGTGGTAATTGCAATCTGAAATAAAAATGGCAGCAATCAAACATGTAGCAGAACTGGTTGTAAACGGTGATTCAATGCATAGAAACAAGGCCTAGGGATCATACTTTCACTAGTGGACACTCTCAACAATGACATCATAATTAAATACATAAATATCTTCTCTTCACTATGCTACTCTGAACCACAATCCGGTTGGATAACGAACACCAATTCATTGCGTAGGGCTGCAAAAGCACACCTCAAAGTCTGAGTAAACAAACACCACAATTCCATGGAGACATCCAACTCAAATTATAACTCATGATAAGTATTTATGCAAACTTTAGCCTAAGAGCTACACACGGTGCGCACACTGTCATCTTCACACCGTGGGACAAGGTGACTCCGGAGATCACATTAATAAAATCACTTGAGTAGCATAATAGATGAAGAGTAACATCTACTTATTCAACTAGATTAGAAAGCTCATGATCACATAAAGATCACACCATGGGAGAGAGAGATAAACCACATAGCTACCGGTAGAGCCCTCAACCTCGGGGGAGAACTACTCCCTCCTCATCATGGGAGGCAGCAACGGCGATGAAGATGGCGGTGGAGTTGATGGAGATGGCTTCGGGGGCACTTCCCCGTCCCGGCAGCATGCCGGAACAGAGACTTCTGTCCCCCGAAACTTGTTCTGGATGGCGGCGGCGCTGCAGACCTCTTCGTGGAATATGACTGATTATTTTAGGGTTTTCGCGTCGGGGGCAATATATAGGCGAAAGGACGATGGTCGGTTGGGACCCGAGGGCTCCTCACCACGTGGCGGCGTGGCCCAGGGCCCACCCGCGCCATGGCATGGTGAGGGCGGCCCACGGCCCTCCTCCTTCTCCCATTTGGACTCCGTGTACGTGTCGAGAAAATAGAAACGTGGGCTTTTGTTTCGTCCAATTCCGAGAATATTTCCAGAACAACTTTTCTGAAATACAAAAATAGCAGAAAACAGGAACTGGCACTGTGGCATCTTGTTAATAGGTTAGTCCCAGAAAATGCATTAAAGTGATATAAAGTGTATATAAAACATGTAGCAATTGGTATAATATAAGCATGGAACATCAGAAATTATGGATACGTTGGAGACGTATTAGTCACCGTGGCCACGGCCTCCTCCACCTGCTTCTTCTCCTTGTTGAGCTGCACGCAGGAGGTTTGCGCCGCCTCGAAGGCTTCGGCGTGGTGGCTCTCTTGGGCGGCCAGGGCTCGCTCATGCTCCGCGATGGATATGAAGCCCTGTCGTGCCTTCTCCAACTCGGCGTTCAGATGCCGGGTCTCCTGCTGCTCGGCCTCGTAGAGATGCCCCAAGACCTATAGAAGAAAACAACAACGGGTTACAGTTGCCTCCAACAACCATCGACGAACTCGGGGGCTGCGCCTCGATTGTCAAGCTTCAGTTCACTTCCTACACTACATCCAGACGTTTCTAAGACCGAGCCACCACACGATGATGACTCGGGCCTTGGGGGCTACATACATGCAAAGGATGTGACCTGAAAAAGAAAGAAAGATCCACATACCTGGTGCGCATTCATTGCCGCGTAGATGGCCGCTCGGAAGTCGGGCACGGCTACGGTCATGGCCACGCTTCCCCCCAGAGCAGAACTTGGGGGCTGGGCCGCTTGCCCAGCCAAAGGCGCCGCCTCAGCCGCATCGCGGCTGGAGGCCGCCACTAGCTCCATCTCTGGTGCCGCAGCCGCGTCGCTTGCGCCAGCTGGCGCGATTTCCTCGACGGTGACATCCGCATGTGGCGGAGTCATTGGAGCTCCACCGTCGTCGGGCTGGAGGGGAGGAGTCACCTCCCTCCTGGCTCGCGCGCCACCGGTTGACGCCTCCTCCACGTCGCTTAGGGAGGCGTCGACGGCCCTGCGACATAGGCGCGGCTTCAGTCTCAAGACAACGAATAATGAAGAAAAATAAAGGCGCGAAGACACCAACGTGTCGCCCCGCGGGCGGATGAGCGGCAATCCGAACACCACGCACTCGAGGCGCGGTGGGCGACGGAGTCGGAGCCATTGTGGGGATGATCCGCAAGGCCTTCTGTTTGCGCTCGGAGGCGACGGTGCGCTGCGTTGCAGTCGTCGCCTTCGAGCGTTTGGGCTGAGAGTCTGCACTCTTAGCCCCGGATTTGCGCTTACGCCGAAAGCGGAGAGGCGCATCGTCTTCATCATCTTCTTCTTCATCAGGCACCGGGTCGCGCGACCCGGCGCCTCCTCCTTCTTTTCTTCCTTCTTCTCCTTCGCCCTCGTCCTCTGAAGAGAGGGGGATCGGGCGAGCGGAGGAAGGCGCAGCTTCGGGAGTCGCGGCTGGAGTCTCGGCCTCATCGTCGGAGTCCAGCTCCACGACGTCCTCATGAGCCGGAGGAAGCCTGACGAGATGGTGGAACTCCTGCGATAGTAGATCGAGCGATAAAGGAAGAAGTTAATAAAGAAGATAGAAAAGAGTTCGAATGGAAGACGCAGAGTGCCACACGTGAAGAACTCGAACTCACCTCAGGAGCCGGGTGCTTCCTGACGTAGGCCCGTAGGCCCAAGACTTCCCAGATCAGCACCGGGTGGGCCGTGATGCGGCCCATACGGAGGACGAACTGCTCCTGCATCTCGAACGGCTGCGGGTCGTGGCAGCTCGGGTCGTGCCTTCCCCGATAGTCGCATATCAGGGAAGGACGGGCCGCCAGCGGGGCGATCTTCCGTTTCACCCAAGTCGTCGTCAGGTTGAGCCCCTTCAGGCCCTGGGCCTTCAGATCCTGCAGGTGATCCAGCATACGGGTGATAGTCGGCATGTCACCGGCGCTGGGAAGCTCCTAGAGGTTGAGTGCATGACTTGGCGCTGCAGAGAAAGGAGGGATCCCGACTTAGCCGTCGGGAGCCGCTTCCCGCATGTAGAAGGCCGTCTGCCTCTAGTTCACCTTCTTGGGGAAGCCGATGTCGAGGTTGAGGCCGCCGCAAGGCGGCATGTCACCCGCTCTCCCCAACTTCCCGTGGAAGATTTGAAGCCACAAGGGGAAGTACGGCGGGCAGCCGTAGTACCCCTCGCAGAGGCAGACGAAGCAGGCGAGGTGGAGGATAGAGTTGGGAGTCAGGTCATGCACTTGGATCCCGTAGAATTTGAGGAAGCGCCGGAAGAACTCCGACGTCGGGAATCCAAGCCCGCGCTCGAGGAACGCGACGAAGGCCACGAACTCCCCGGCCTTGGGCCACGGCAGAGGGTCCGCAGACGCGGTGCGCCATAAACGCTCTGTGGGGAGCAGCCCCTCCGCCGCCGCCTGCTCCAGTGCCCTGGTCGACACCGTCGAGTGTGCCCAGTTGCATTTGGGCGCCACCATCTTGGACAAGAAGAAGCCGATGATGGTGAGATGGAGAAGAAGAAGAGACGGTGGCGAGCTCGGTGGAGACGAAGAAGAAGAGGTGCGGGCGAGGAAGCAACAAGAGTGAGCAGTATGCTCGCCGGTTGCCTCGCCTTCCTCCCTAAATAGTCGCGGCAGCAGCCCACTAACCGCAGTTAATGGTGACACGCACGGCACCCACTAACGCCACGTCGCCCGACGCCTCAGTTCCAGCGTAACCGACGCCGAAAATTGGGGGCACGATGAAGGCCACATCGTCGTGCCGGTTCATATTCCGCCGTTGGATCGGAAGCCAGCGGGTCGCGGCCGTCATCATTACTGCTGCTCCATCCCGAGGACGGGGCAGTCGATACACTGTTTCGTCACATCAGTCCACTCGGCGTCAGACGGACAAACACAATAGGACAAGTGGTCAAAGATGCCGTGACGTCATCCGGAGAACCTGAAGAGCCAACTCAGCAAGGAGACAATGTGACTTGGTAAAACGCGTCCCACCGGGCACAAGCCGGCATCAAACAAAACTTGAGTCAGTCCGGGCGCAAGTACCACTGATCACGACTCCATCCTTTTGTTTCTCTGGTTTCTGGAGTTCACTCAGCGACTCGACTTGACAACTTGCGAAGACGAAGTTAAGCCAAGACGAATCCCTGGTGAACTCGGGGGCTACTGATGGGGGGATGCCCAACCGGGTAGGCCCAAGACCACGAGTCAGACCACGAGGCCGGGTGGTCCAGAGCCCACCCGGAGGCCATCTCTCCAGGATGCCGGGTCCCTAAGGAACCCGGTGGGCGGCTCGAAGAAGGCGGCAAGCAGATATCTCCGAATCAGAAAGGGATCTGTGTATCCCGAAGAGTGCGCTTCACGAATGCGCACTTGTAGCGAGTTAGCTAGCACCGCCAAGGTCACTCGTCGTCCTCTGTAAACCCTAGCCGACTCCCTATATAAAGTCGGCTAGGCGCAACCCTAGAGGTAGATTCATCTCATTCCATAGCCGCCAGAGCACCGCAAGCTCTAGCGCACACACTATTGTACACCCTACACATTTCAATACATATAGCAGGAAGTAGGTCTTTACCTTGCCAAGAGGGGCCGAACCTGGGTAAACACTGCGTGCTACCTCTCCGTGATCCTAAGTCGCCTGGCTCGCACCTGATTTAAGCCACCCCCATGGCATCTGCCGTGACGATACCACGACAACTACGTACGCATGTTAACTAAAAAAAACTTAACCCATGTACGGATTTTGCGAGAGGTGGTGGCCATATTTGAACCAACCTATTTGAGAGATACAAATGAAGCTGACACAAACTTGTCTTCTCGTCTCACATGGCACAAAAAACGTTGCAAGATGATTTCTATGATGCTCATCGAACGTATGTACTGAGGATGAATTAATTGTCCATTTCTATGGTAAGGGTTGTACAAAGGACATACATGAGAGTAGTAGTGTGATACTTGAAGCAATGAGAAACTATGACATGTGGATTCATACGTTTTTTCTGGCACGGTAGGATCTCGTAATGATACCAACCTGTTGAAACACTCTCCGATGTTTGCGAGACTTGCTGACGGCCATGCTCCAGATGACAACAATGGCCACCAAATACACCAAATGGTACTATCGAACCGATGCCATATATCCCATGGTCAACATTGGTAAAGACAATCTTTGATGCTCTAGGAAACAAAAAAAAACACCTGCTTTGTCTCGTGTCAAGAGAGTTCCAAGGAGGATGTCGAGCAGATATTTGGTGTGCTCCAATCTTGTTTTGCTATTGTCCAACACCTCGGTCTAACCTGGCGAGTGGCGATCACTCAGATGTGGGAGGTCATAAATATTTGTGTGATCATGCACAAACATCAAACATGATCATGAGCACGGATCACCTGTGAATGATAATCATCCATATTTGTATGATAACCATGATCCTCTTGTTGATGTTGATCACAAGGTGATGCGGAGTTTGCCGCTTTTCTCGCCATGCGTATGGAAATTTTGAGATGAACTTGTTCATCGCCAACTGCCAACTGTAAGATGACATGGTAAAGGATGAGTCTTGTTCTTGTTGAACTTCATTTTATTTGAATTATCTATCTTTTTTTTGTAAAACTAATTTATGTGTTAGAAAGTATGCAATCTACATATAGTTGAATTTGACAAGAAAATAAACTATTAGAAGGATATATGGGCATCGCTGGAGAAAGACGTCCCATACGGGGGAGACATGTGTCGGCACCCCCAAATAGCGCTCGTGCATGTTGTTGCTGAACAGTATATTGTTGCTGTGATCATGTTGTTGCGACCGAAGATACTCCAAAATGGGGGGGGGGGGGGGGGGGGGGGGGGGGGGCGTTGGAGTTATCATAAGCTAACAAATAAGCTACTCACTCCGTTCTCTTATGCAAGACATTTTAGTGTGGTGTTTTTATTCACATTATTTATGTGTATATTATTATTTTTACTATGCATGCCTACTCGTTTTTTTTAACAAAACGGGCAACATTGCCTCATTTTATTAAAAAAGTAGGAGGGGAATTGACCGGTTCATTAACGGGGAACCGGCCGAAAACCGTTACAAGTGCACCAATGTAGTCATGAAAACACCACAAAGTGCAGACCCAGCCAACCTGGCTACCCACACGAGACACACACGCCGCCTAGGAGAAAAACATCATCGAGGCCAACACCGAGCGTCATCGTCGTCATCCTCCCCGAGCAAGCGATTCCGACTTCACCTTGGACGACCACCGACGAAGCCTCGCCGCAGCAGACGCCGTAAACCATGTCGGCCTATGCCAAACAGTCAACCCAAAGCGTCGAGGAGGAGGCAGCTCCGACTTCGACGGAGACATTCATCGGAGAAAGTTGCACACCTTGCATCGACGGAAACCGCGCGGCCACTGTAGAAAAAGTGTCATCGTTGCCAGCCTGTCCGCCCCGAGACACGCAGCTCCAACTTCACAGCTTCACAGCGGGACACATCACGGACTATCGGTGACGAAGGACATGCTGCGACCCAGCTCCGCTCACCACGTCATCGTTGCCACACAGCTCGCAACGCCACCATAGCACCCAAGACATCGTCAGCCGCTGCCAACCACGATGTTGTGTGAGCCCAGCCCACGAGCGCGCACACAGGAACCTGCATCTTCAAGACGACGCCCTCAAGAGGGGAGACGACGAAGATCGACGCCGTCGTCCGACCCTGCAGAACAGGGTCAAGTCTTCACCGAAGAGGAGGTCCAAGACGAGGAGAATCGAAGAGCTCCAAGACGACCCCCCAAGAGGGAGAACGGCGTCCACGGATGTCGCATCGTCAGGCTTTCGCCCGGAGCACTCGAGACTCTCCAATCCCACGCAGCCGGGCCAAGGCGGGGAAACCCGCGGCACCGCCGGCCTGCACACCCACTGAAACAAACACATCATGTGCGACGGCAGTGCAGCCATCACACAGAGCCTTCCATCCTCCCCGACCCGTCGATCCCGCCGCTGCATCTTGTCTCCGCTCCGGCCATGGCGGCCACGGCGCCCCTGGCCGCACCAACCATGCCGGACTCATGACCGGGCCCGCCGCCCCGGCATCCGCACCGCCACAAACGGCAGCCTTGCCGCCCAAGCAGAGCATCATCGGCCCGCACTGCCTCGCGCCTCACCGGCCTCCTGCCTCCACGCGACCTCGCCTCCGCTCGAAGACGTCACGCGCGACCACCTTCCATCACGCACTGCCCCAGACGGTACTGCACAAGCAGTACCAAGCTCGTCGTTGCAGCGCCGCCGCGCCGCCTTCCCCTGACCCTCGCCACGCCACCATCGAACCAGCACGCCCCTGCATCACTCCACCAGCCACCTCCACAACGGCCGCACCCGACCAGCCTCCCCCTGCCAGCTCCAGCACGCCGCACGCACGGGCCCGCCAGGCCTAGATCAGGCCCGTCGGGCCCCATATCCTGCGCGCCGCCTTGCCGGCGAGAGCCGCGCCGACGGCGCCCTCGCGCCACGCCGCCGCCGGAGGCCAGCACGCCACCAGAGACCTTCCCCGGATCCGCCGACCCGGCTTCCTCAGACCCAGCCGACGACGCCCCCACGGGCCGGCCTCCACCAGCTCGAGCAAGGGACAGACCCCGACCGCCTTTGGCAGCGCGGGCCGGCCGCCACCACCGCGGAGGAAGCCGGCGGCGGCAGCGGCCAAGAGGGGCTCGACGGAGGGGGACCTGCGGCGGGGGTTGCGCCCCTGGCTTTTTAGTCTCCACTAATATGAAAAGACCCAGACTGACTGATCCAAATAACATCAGCCATCAGATTAGCATCATCCAATGATCCAGATTCAACTAATGATGAGGTCTCGTTTTAGTAAGTACGCCGTATGTGAATTGAAACTAGTGGAAATCGGCGCGGCGACACGCCGCGCCCGTTATGTAATATTGTTGTTAAAATATGTAAATTATTGTAATGGAAGGTGATGAAGTGGTAGAGTTAAATTTATGTACATAAACACATTATATTAGACATTACATTTGGTGCAAAAGAATCCCATAAAATAGCTATTGCGATGCAAGATCTCCATCTCAGAAGCATAAGTATTCTATATTATGTAGTTGGCTTAGCTTGGTTTTCTGATATACATGAAGCGCAATCAGTTGCTGCAAAAGAAAGGAACTGAAGTAAGCAATTTTTGGTACAGTAAAGGAATTGATCAAGAGTCAAAGGTTGTACACAAAAAATCAGAAGTGTGTAGGTACAGTGGAAGAAAAGTCAGTAGAATTTATCTTATGCTTTCAGATGTTGTAACAAACAGTTCGTAAAATCTTATTTCCAATAAATTGGAAGGAAAAAAAAGGAGTAAACGTGTGTGCACTAATTTGCCAAATATCCTTTCCCTAGATATGTAGCTGTCGTTATTGTTCAATACAGTAAATGTAAGCGTGGAGAAAAGCAACCAGGGACAAAACCAGCATACCTTTATCTGACTAATCAAAACAGCTAAATTACCAAACTTTGGCTTGGCAAAGTGTGGCTAGAAACCAAACAGGCCTTATATGAAATTTTTCAGTGCAATGTATTAGCTACTTGTAACACAGAAAAGAGTACACTGAAATATCAATATAGGACGACGCGGCTATTTTCCTGGTTCCCTTGGCGACCGATATCACCAACTTGGCCACTACGCTGCAACATTTTGGCACGGTTACTGGGCTGGTCACAAATGTGGCCAAGAGCTCCATCTCGCCGATTAGATGCTCCGAACTGAATCTCGATGACATCCTCACAGACTTCCATGCTGCAAGGACGCCGTTTCCAATCAAGTATCTGGGGCTGCCTCTCTCTCTCGGGAAACTCCGACGTGCTGATTTGCAACCTTACATTGACAAGGTCGCCTCATACCTACAGCCATGGAAGGGAAAATTCATCAACCGTGCTGGCTGCTCGACTCTCGTCAAGTCAGTCCTCACATCGCTGCCGATTTTCCTCCTTACAGCCATCAAAACTGACAAAAGAACCCTCAAGGCGTTCGACAAACTCAGGAGAGGCATGCTATGGAACAACAATGAGACTGCAAGTGGGGGCAAGTGCAAGGTCAGCTGGGACAAAGTTTGTCGCCCCAAAAAGCTTGGGGGGCTCGGAATCCTTAACCTCGAGAAATTCTCTAGAGCTCTTCGCCTGCGGTGGCTGTGGCATGAATGGGCGTCGGATGACAAGCCTTGGGTGGGTACTGAAACCCCAAATGATGATGTGGACATAAACCTCTTCAATGCGGCCACCAAGGTGACGTTGGGGGATGGAGAGAAGGCTTCCTTCTGGGGATCGTCATGGCTCGATGGCATCTCCCCAAAGGCCATTGCTCCGGACGTCTACGAGTTCTCTCGTAGAAAGAAGAGATGCGTCAGGGATAAGGATGGCAATTTTATCCATGGAGCGGGTATCCATGGATATCCGACCTGGTGAATGAGGGTTTGGAGGACAATTTTTGCCCATGGATTTCATGGGGCGGATATCCGCTAACTCATGGGGTGGGCACGGGTAAAGATGTTGCTCCACGGATATCCAATGGATACCCGACTAACATGTGGGACCCACATGTCAATGAGACATGTATTTTTTCCCAGGCCATCTCTTAATATTCTTGAGGCCCAACTCACCCAATGACACAAACTCACGTAATTACTAATTATTGCTAACTCTAAACTACTCCCGCACTTAATTATCGTGAGATTGAGATGAGATTGTGTATTTTGTGGTGTGATTATTTGAGATTCTAGATATTGTTAGTACTCTGTGGTTGAAATATTGTTGATTTAATACTCTGATGCATTACTCGTGGATATCCATGGATATCCGGATATTCGACGGATTTGGATATGGGGCGACATCCATACCCATGGATACTTTCGTGGGCAGGCCATAGTCATGCCGATGGATTTGGATTTGGATCTGGTTTTGATATATCCGCCCGAACCCGCCCCATTGCCATCCTTAGTCAGGGATGCTCTTTCCGATCATAAGTGGATCACGGACCTGAACGTCCAGCACTTCACCGCTGATCACATCGCGCAATATGTCCATCTGTGGGGTCTCATTCAGGACATCATCTTAACCCCAGGCACGGAAGACAGCATTATTTGGACGCTAACGCCAAATGGGATTTACACGACGAACTCTGCCTACAAAGCACAGTTCATTGGTGCCTCCTCCTGCTCCTACATGGGTCTAGTTTGGAAAACCTGGGCTCCCCCTAAGTGCAGCTTCTTCGCCTGGCTGGCCGTTCAGAACAGGCTGTGGACATCGGACCGTCTCGCGATTAGGGGTTGGCCTCATCAGCCCTCTTGTCAGCTTTGCAGATGCCAACCTGAGACTGCTAGACACATTCTGTTCGACTGTCGGTACTCCAGGAGGATTTGGAGCGGCGCCGCCTCCTGGCTTCACTGTCCAGACCTCCTGATTGATTTGGACACTACTAGGGCAACGGTTCTTGGCTACTGGAACTCCATCTCCAAGACAACCTCGGCTTCTCGAAAAGGCCTCAAAACGGCGATCATTCTCATCACCTGGGAAATTTGGAAGGAGCGGAATGCACAGATCTTCAACAACAAATTCTCTATGCCATCTGTGCTGCTGCAACGAATCAAAGACGAGGGAAAAAATTGGATCCTCGCCGGTGCTAAGAAGCTCGCGGAGCTGACTATTACTTAGAGCTATGACAATCTTCCTTTCTGAGAGAGTAGACGGAATTGGGTGATCCATTGCGGGACACCGTTTATTTACAGTTTTTAATTTTGGCCTCGGCCGTGTCGTGTTTACTTCTTCTATATCAATATAAAAGGCAAAGCTTTTGCCTTCGTTTCAAAAAAAAATATCAATATAGTACTCCATGTGAATGATTAGGTATACTTTGCTCTTCTGAGAGAACAACTATGCTTAAAGTTAAATGAAAGATGGAGCTTTCTATGCAGCTTCATTTGAGAGGAAAAAAAAAGAGAAAATATTTTAACTGTCTAATACAAACCAGATTAGTTAGAAGGCGCTGGAACTGGTCATTCTATCAAGTGGCCTCACTCTCCAATACTACCCTATGATATGTGTAAGGTATGCATGTCTCAGCCATGTTCTTGGAAAAAATCATGACATGGTAAGTGCGCAAATGTACAGTAGGATGAAGACCACTTCCTGAAGGGCACGGATGAGTGCGTGCAATAAAGCGGGCAAGCCTGAAGAGCAAAATAATAGCACATACCAATAAAACTCTGAAAAGGGTGATGCTGACAGAGAGGAACCAATGTGCATATGTAGTGCACATCTGTATAAGTTCGATAGCAGCAAAGCATAAACTGATGGAGAACAGTCGGTATAATTATACATGTGTACATAGATATGAAGGAGTACATGCTGTAGGTAAGCATATGTAGATGCATTTCCTAAGGTCTAATGAGGAACTTCCAGTAATATTTTTTACATCTGATTGCATAGAAAATAGAAAACGTAGTAGAGTGATTTGTTCAGCTTCTCCAGGTCTGATGAGGAACTCCTAAAGTCGGTATAATTATACATGCGTACATACATATAAAGGGCTATTTTTGCAGCCACGGACTGCTGGTTGGTGTGTTTTTCACCATCATTGGTTGTCCTGTAGGAATAAAAGATTATGAGGTGATACATCTAGGTAGCTGCTAAAGATTACTGAACTTTGTAGTTTGAAAACCAACCTTTTTTTGACACGCTCCTCTCTTGCTGATGGCTTCTTTCTTTTCTTTGTGTTTTCAGATTTGTACTGCAATTCTGAAAGGTACAGAAGTGCAAATATACATTCGCTAGATACTATCAAATACTTCCTGATAAACTATGTTCCTAGTCTTAACAGTTGGCTGTCCATCTTCATCTAGAGCAAGTATTTTTAGGCCTTCCCTTGATGTTACCCGTGAGACAGCTACATAAAGCTGGCCGTGAGAAAATACAGGTTTGGGTAGATATACACCAACCTTTTCAAGTGTTTGACCTTGGCTCTTATTAATTGTCATTGCATAGCAGGGACGAATGGGATATTGACGTCGCTGCAGAACAAAAGGCCATTTTCTAGATGGTGCATGCAAAATTATTCTTGGTATGCATACATGGTCGCCCACATTACTACCTGTCATAACTTTAGCTTCAAGGACCCACTGACCTAATCTAGTGATCAAGAGGCGTGTACCATTGCAAAGGCCAATGGATTGGTTAATATTCCGAAGCAGCATAACTGGAACACCAACCTTAAGAGCAATTGTATGCTTTGGAAAGTTTGGAGGTTCAACTTTGTGTAAAAACTCCGGAGGATATAGTAAATCTGCATCAGCAACATGATCCATACTCTTGCAGATAGCATCACAACTTTCAAATATAACTTCTTCTCCAGGAACAGAAGCATAAAGAATATCATTAATTGAGTCAGCTACTTTATTGGTAGGACAAATAATCGCACGTTGTGCCAAGTAGGAGACATCGTTGAAATTATCTTGAAAACAATCATATGTTGCATTGATAATAGATGAAATATATTCACTGCGCGGCAATAGTGCAATATCTGATGGCAATGTAATCCATGAAGGTGTAATCTCTCCCTCCTGATTCTCCATTGGTACTGTCCTTCTCCCACAGAAAGGACCCAACATGCAAACTCATCCAATACAGTCTTTTCACTTTCAGTCAAATTAGGATTGCATAACCTCATGTTCTTTTCTAGCTTGAGAATCTTGACATACCGCCAAATAGGAGACTTGATAAGAGATGAATCAAGGATCTCACGTTTGCTTGCACCCTCTAGCACTGGTAGTATCTGTCTAAAATCCCCTCCCAAAACAACTGTCTTGCCACCGAAAGGAAGACATCTTTTAGAGCTGTCGTTCACTGAAAGAATGTCTCTCATACTCCTGTCAACTGCTTCAAAGCAGTGCCTGTGAGTCATTGGC
This sequence comes from Poa pratensis, assembly GCA_947311845.1. Taxonomy (NCBI): domain Eukaryota; kingdom Viridiplantae; phylum Streptophyta; class Magnoliopsida; order Poales; family Poaceae; genus Poa; species Poa pratensis. Next base: position 43,886,159 of record CAMZMU010000027.1, on the reverse strand, counting down.
GCTTCGTCCCATAAAATCAATGCTGCCTTTTGAACCAACTCAGCTAGATTTGTACCCCGTGACATGTTGCACATTGTTTGCTTACCAATATCGAGAGGGATCCTAAACCGTGAATGGGCTGTTCTGCCTCCCGGAAGTAATAAAGAAGCAACTCCTGAAGAGGCAACAGCTAAGACAATGCGGTCGTCTGTTCGCATCGATGTAATGATGGCGTTCCACAAGAATGTTTTGCCAGTGCCTCCATGACCAGCAATAAAAAATAGCTTTCCAATCGGTTCATTAGCAGCAGCTGTAATCTGATGGAAAATATCTAGCTGTTTTGCGTTTAATTTTGCATAAAGTGTGGAAGCCATACACCTGAGGCTATCTCTGTCATATTGCAGTTCCTCTAGTATCAATTTGTTTCCAATAATTCTTGCGCCATGCAAAGGCTCTGTAGATATATTGAAAGAATTCAATGAATATCCATTTCTGCTAAACATGATAGAAAGCTCCTGCAACAGTTCTGTATCTAGATATCGTGAAGGGATAATCAGATCTGGATCATCCATGGAATGACGAATCCGAGCAACCAGATCATCAACCATATACTCGTGCAAGCAGGCAATATTGCAAATGGTTCTGATTCTGACACGAATACCATAAGAGGTTAAGTCTTAGTGGGCAACTAAACCATCCATTTATGTTCTGGAAATGCTCATGATCATGAAAATAATTAGGACTTGGAACTAAAGTTGATCATAGACATGAAACTTCGCAATACTAATTTTTTCAACTGATAGAAATTGCAGCTGATTAATTTTAAGAAGGTTTTGAGGAAGGGATTAATTACCAGGACGGACGGCGCGAGGGTCGCGGCGATGGAGCGGTCCGGCGGCCGGCCGGAGCTGGGGAGGACGCGCAGAGGCGCGCAGCCGGCGGCGGCGGCCGGAGCCGGAGCAGAGGAGGAGCGGCTGGGTCGTGGCGGACGGCGGCCGGGTCGTAGGAGGAGTCGAGAAGGAGCTGGAGGCGCGGAGCGGCCGGGCTAGGCTGCGCCAGGACGGACGGCGCGAGGGTCGCGGCGACGCAGCGGTCCGGCGGCCGGCTGGGGATTCAGAGCAGAGGAGGAGCGGCTGGGTCGTGGCGGACGGCGGCCGGGTCGTAGGAGGAGTCGAGAAGGAGCTGGAGGTGCGGAGCGGCCGGGCTAGGCTGCGGCAGGACGGACGGCGCGAGGGTCGCGGCGACGCAGCGGTCCGGCGGCCGGCTGGGGACAGGGGCGGACCCAGGGAAAAATGGGACTGGGGGCATCCATGTACACGAAAATCACCAACACATTTTTTTTTGCGAAAAAATCACCAACACGAAACTATAAAAAGCTTAAATGTACCCGAATATGATATATATAGAAGTTTTATCAGAATTAACATAACACTTCATCCAATAGCAATATGACAATATGACAAGTTTAATAATAAAGCATACACTCTTTGAACAAAAAGATAGATATCCAAATAGTTCATAGGTTGCAAATATGGGAATATATTTGTCTTGCAAATGAATATTGTTACCTGCGAATAGAAAACAATGACACATGTTATGATCAGCCATACAACTACTAATGGAGGTGATAAAGTAAATGTGTAAGAAATAAACCATTACATTTTCCCACGGCGATTCTTTTTATGAAAACGATCAACGATCACTTCATTGGTAATTGTGTCCAACAATGCCTTTTCCACATAGCAAATGAGGCTATGGCTTAAGTAATCATCCCCAATTTTATTACGCAAAGCGTTCTTCACAATCTTCATTGCTGAAAAGCATCTCTCTACGGTGGCAGTGGCAACAGGAAGAGTTAGTACTAACTTCAAAAGTTGAAACACCAACGGATAGGAGAGATGCTTCCTTGTATCAGCCATGAGTTTAGCCAAATCACCAATACTGTCCAGGCTAGCAAACCTTGTCTCATGGAGTACATTATCTATATAGAGGGAAAGTTCATGCTCAAGGGTCACCATATCTTTGTGATTAAAGTCATCAGGATAAAACTTAGCCAGCTGCACCAACTTCTCCTTATCAAATTGACAAAATAGATCACTTGGACTCAAAGCATACATACATTGAAGCAATTCAGAATTTACCTCGTTGAATCTATTATGAAATTCTTCTCCTAACGTTGTACAACAAATGCATCATGGCCATGATGGTTATCTTTAACGTTGTCCCTGAACAGATAACAACATAAGCAATAGGCTTTGTCCGTCTTCTCGCTGTACTCAATCCAATTTGCATACTGATTAAACCAATCAGGATTAAATCGCCTACTGCTCTTCTTCTTCTTCCCAATCAGCTTGTATGGAAAATTAAAACCACGAGGCTGATAAGGTCCCCAAGTTAAATACTTTCTCCTGATCTGGTCACGTTGATTGGGGTGATAATCTGCCATTCTCTTCCGTTTAGCTGGATCTCGAGGAAGCTTGTCAAGATCAATCAGTTCAGGGACAGCAGAATTATGTCTCGGTGCTGGTGCTGCAGTTCTGGGTGCATTTGGGGTTGAACTCTCATTGGTGGTGCTGGGGGTAGCATTTGCTGGTTTCTTAATCAAATACCTCTCCATTATTTCCTTCTTCCCTGCCAATCGTAAATCGTTGAAACACAATATGCATAAGTTCATATGCTAGTAGTAGCAGGAAAATAAAATTAAATGTGCTGAGGCTAGCCGGATTAAATTCAGTCCGTGATTGCATTACCAAATCCTAAAAATTGGATAGTATACTCCTGCTACAACATTATATTTGGACCACCGTACCAGAAAGATGTGTTCTATAATTCTATTAGACATTGAAAAGATCAAAAGGACCGGATAGAAAAGATCACAATCAAAATTGGAAAACCCTAACCCCTAATGTTTACCTGTAATTGCTTGATGCGGAGAGCCGGAGACGGCGCCGGCCGGCCGGGTACGCGGAAGACAGACCGGCGCTTGCCGCGGTGGCCGGTGACAATCTGGCGGCGGGCACGGCCTGGCAAATGGCGGCGGCGATTGCTCCAGAGACTAAACGTCAAAAATTTCTCCAGAGACGAAGCGTCGGAAGGCGGAAGCGGCGGAGTTAATCAATCAGATAAGCAGTTAAGTACGATATTGACAAAAACTGGAATAGCAAGCACACCAGCCTTTCTATTCTTGCTGGGCTTTACAAAAACTGTTGGGCCTGGGCCACTGAGGGCGCTGTAGCTGGGCTGACTGGGGGCATCGGTGCTTGGCTGACTGGGGGCATCGCTAAATTATATCGGACATGTACAGGGTGGAGTGAAAATTGAGTGGGGGCCAAGGCCCCCACAAGCCACAACGTGCGTCCGCCCCTGGCTGGGGATTCGTACGCGCGGGCGGCGGCGGTGGCCGGTAGCCGACGGGCTGGAGCGGAAGGCCACGGGGGCAAGGCCGGGAGGACGGGATGGGGCGTGGTGCGGCCAGAGACCCGTGTACGTCTCTTCCTCTGTGGAACCGCTTGGTTGTTTTTTTTTTGTTTAACATGAGAGGAGGATGGCAGGTGAGGTCCACCACAGAACTGTTTAACACTGTAGCAATCTACAGTGTCTGTAGCAATACGGGGGCTGGCCGAGAGTGGCTGAGAGGCCGGCATTTTGCCAATACGGGGGCTGGCCGAGAGTGGCTGAGAGGCCGGCATTTTGCTCCTCCTTGATATAGGTAGGTAATTCTCCCAATGGGTACTGCAAATCTACCTTCCAAGACCCTTCTTTTCCACTTTTTGGCCTGGTTGTCCCATGCCCACTTAGATGGAAAGTCAACATATGTCAAAGATCTAGCATCTGGATATCGCTGGTTAGTGACAAACCATTCCGTTAACATAGTCTTGTATTTCTTAGGGTTCCCAACAATGGAGGCAAGATCTTCACCTTCACTGTATATAACCCGATTCATATTTGGCAAGTGGACAGTTAATCTTTCGACAAAAGGCTCTCGAACATGAATATCGTATGCAAACGTCCGCCAACATGACTCGCATGTTGATAAGTACCTGGGAAGCAAATAAATATAAATGCGCCACCCCTAACAATACTTCAAACAGGAGGGACGCAATGTAAAAAAGCATAAAAAATATGGCAGGACAAACATACAGTACATAAGCATACGTACCTGCATTTAGCATAGTCACTTATCTCGTTTCTTCCTTGAGATTCAGATCCTGAAACTTCATACATAGAATGTAGACGGGCACGTGCCATATCCGGCCCCTTTGCAAGGTACTTGAACAAATACTTGAGGAGGTTTGTCTTATTGCACCATTCTACATTAATGTGGGCTTGAAATTTTTTCAGCAACGCCATATTATACGGAACTATCCACTTGTTGTCTAAACGATGGCCATTTTTTGTAACATAACGGCCGTTGTTGGAGCGCCTATACACAGGAAAGCCTAGGCCATCGATAGTAGTTTCTTCATTGAACTCCTTCGGGTAATGTTTCGAACAAACTCCATCTTCATACATGGCGCATGCGGATTGTAACTACCGCAAGGACCATGCACCATAAACTCTTCCACAAGCGCATAACCAAGCGTGTCCTCGTGGTAATCAGGTATCTCGGCACAAATATAGGAATCTATAGTAGATGGCGTAGGATCCTCCACATCGGCCTTCAACCACACAAGTGAATGTATATGAGGAAGGCCTCTTTTCTGGAATTCCACAACATATAAATCTGCACATACATAAAATGGAACAGGAGTAAGGCAACATGATTAAAAATAGAAGAAGGTATCACGGCGGAACAAATAAGAATGGAATGCACAATGTAAGGAGGGCAACGGGCAAGCAGGGAAGCAACATTAAATCGATAAGAAATACTAAATACTCTGTACTGTATATTGTTTGTGAAAGAAGATATTAGGAGGGAAATTACAACCAGAAATAGAATTCCTACAATATGAAACATACTTAATATTACAAAAGACCAAGACATACATGCATTGACAGGACCAAAGGTCTTTCCCTTTCTGACCCGACTCTTAAATTGATTAACTTTCATTTTGAACACACGTGTAACAATATCTGGTCTTTCAGCATGTGTCTGTCCAGGCTCAAAGACCAGAGCCTCTGAAATTTCATCCCATTTTGGATTGCATGTAAAGGTGACAAAGAGATCAGGAGCTCCAAAGACACGGCAAATTGCCATCCCATCTTGATAATTCTGGATCATATACCGAGGGCCTCCAGTGTAGCTAGAATGCAGATATATTCAACTCCAACATTTTTCCCAGTGGAGGTACCCTCACCAAGAGCATCAGATAGACCTTGGTAAGTCTCAGAACGGAGAGTTTCCTGATTCCAAAAATGAAAACTAAGTCTAGACGATTCAACAGAAGAATAAGCATCCACCTTTATCTGATCGGAAAGCCGACCACAGCAAGTAAAAGGATTTGGCTCCCCTTTCCGATAATGAAATCTATAACAGTAGTACTCAAGCATAGACACATTTTTTCTACCGCGTATAGGAGAACCATCAATAGAACGATATTGAATCCCAAGGTGGTACCCCATGGAACCATAAGGAAAGAGGAGCGGATACTGCAAAGCCATAAGAGAAGGATTAAGCGGCGAAACACGTTGGAAAAACCCTGCATCTTTCTGAACGATGACATCAAATCTATTCGCCTCTACAGAGAAGTCGTCAACAATCAGAGCGGCCAATTCTGGTGCAGCAGGAAGAGAGTAACGATTCCCATGATCTGCTCCTTCATGACCAAACAGCTGAATGGCCACATTCGGTGAGTCCGGCGAAAAGATCCTCCTCTCAGCCATACGGAATGTTTGCACAAGAGGATTATGATCATCAAGCATAGTCTTCAATGACTGAACTATGGCGCGATCAGGTTCTTCCCTACGCAAACGGCGACGGCGAATAGGCCGGGCTGAATCCTCTTCTTGACCGTCAGCATGTTGGACATCTCTTGGACGACGTTGACCATGCAAGGAAGCCGAGAAACGATCAGGTAGGACGGTCGAACCATCCACATGAGACATGTCATCATGGAATATACCCATCCTATTATCAATTTCATTTGATGTGTCAAAGATATAGAGCTGAGCAAATTTAGGATCTGGATTGGTAGTCGGTGGAAGAAGAGAACCGATCTGATGGCAAACAACTCCACAGATTTTAAAAACGTAAGGACCAGTTCCAACATTCACACTGTCGTCGATATGGACGCCGAGAGACGTGAAAGCAAACATAGAGTTGTACTCTCGAATTAGGCGCAAGAACTGATTAGATAAAGGTCCACCGTCGAACCTAAGTAGTTCTGACAAAGGAGCTGGCCAAGCAGGATATATAGGAAGCGATACCTTCCCACAGCGACAACAACCAGTATAGACGGGACGGCGCCGCTCCTTGCTTCTAGCTTTGCAACGTTCTCGAAACCAAAACGACGCGCTGCAGTACACGCATATATGATGAGGGCCCCAAAGTAAGAACGACCTGGCCAAGTGCCTGCATAAAATAAGGCAACTCGTAAGCAAAGAACAGTAAGGAAAGTTCAGTAGTAAGGAAAATTCAGAAAGACTACTTGTAAGCAGGAAACAATAAGAATATTTCAGTAGTAAGAAAATTTGGTTACAGTAAGAAGCGAAAATGATGGGAAAGTACGTTTTAGCAGAGAAATAAGATCCTTAGGTAAAGGCAACTCAAGGCGACCAGGCCTAAACCCCGCACGAGTTAACGCCCGATGGCGGCGAAAAGCCATACGCATTCGGCGATTGGACGAAGCCTTACATGCAGGCACATAAGGAGTCGGAGGAACTGAAAGAGACGCAAAATGTCAAAACCAGAAATAAGCAGACACAAATAGAAGCGGGATATATTTGTACAAATTAAGTCGATAAAGGAATCCTCAGAACAGGTAGCACACCTCGCGACAAATAATCCAACGGATTGGCGCCCGGAGGCATAAATGGCAGAGGAATAAAAGGGCCGGCATGAACAGACGCCACGTCATCAGGGAAAACAAATTCTGAAGAATGCTGAGACGGAGAAGCATGTGAAGGAAACGACGGTCCAGCATTCTGTGAAGTAAATGGAGCAGAACATTCGGAAGTATAAGGTGGAGCTTCTGACAAAGGAACCCAACTATGCAGTCTATCTTGGCCCTCCAAATATTCAGAGTTGATACGTGAAGCATGAGAGGACGAAGCATTAGTAGCAGAGGGATCACTCGTGGCTGACCCAGAGGCACCTGCACGAAGAACAAAAATAACTTTAGAAGATCACACAAGCAGAGGAGAATCGGAAACACATACAGTAATGAAAAGAAGCTTGGGTGAAGTAAATCGTAACCAGTTTGTTACAGTGAGGCATGGTTAAGTTGCAATGCGACTTGAGCATGTAACAATTAAACAGACAAAGGAGAATAGGTGTGACGCCTTACCTGTTGAGTATAAGATGTGCTAGAAAAAAAAAGTGCAGAGCACTGTAAAATAATCTGCCTTACAATCTAACAGCACGGACAGTGTGACGCCTTACCTGTTGAGTATAAGATGTGCTAGAAAAAAAAAGTGCAGAGCACTGCAAAATAATCTGCCTTACAATCTAACAGCACGGACAGGACATGGCAATCACTCAAATGTAATGATGCTGTCAAAAAAAAGTGCAGAGCACTGCAAGATAATTTGTCTTACAATCTAACAGCATGAACAGGGCATGGTAATCATTCAACCGTAATGATAGTGTACGATACACACATATGACTCAGAACGTCAACATGTTGTTGACCATACAGGTGATCCGTGAAACCACATTCAGGAAAAGACGTAGAAATTAAGGTGTATCTAAGAATGTAAAAAATAGAGGAAAATACGAAGCAGCACTTAAGAACGTACCGACATCTGGAAAATCACAGTAGTCGTGACGGATTGGACGCTTTCCCAGCCGTATTTTCCTCCTGTGCGCCTCGTCCTGGTACAGCACAGCAAACCCATAAGAATGTTGCGACAGATCAGTAACACAGAATCAAACCCAAAAGAAATAGTATCCCTTACAGCAGTGACGACAACAGGCGATGGAGCGGTAGTGTCAGCATGAGAATCTAGAATAGGCTCATTCGTTGTACGGCGCTGCCGCTGAGACGGACGGTCAGAACCAGAAGGCAGAACGTCCGATGTACGGGCACGACGCCGAGACGGAGGAGCACAATCAGTATCATGAAAGACAGGCGCAGCAGGCGCGTCGTTGGAAGTGTGACGGCGACGCTGAGTCGGAGGAGCAGCATCATCAGGCGAAACCTGTTCAACACGAGAACGCCGGCGACATCCAACGGCATCAGACGTAGCATCAACCAAACCAGAACTCTGCAGGCCAGCCGAATCATTGTAAGTAACAGCGGTATCGGATCCGGAGGATCCCAGCGACGGGTGCAGCACGTCAGAGAACAAAAGTTGACAGGCAGAATCATCAGAAGCAGCGTGCGCAAAAGAAGAACGGCCACGACCGCGGCGACGATACAGGCGAGGCGGAGAAACCGCGGACGAAAGCACAGCATCTAGACCTCGGCGAAATCGAGGAACTGAGGAAGACGGGGGCTGGCCGAGAGTGGCTGAGAGGCCGGCATTTTGCTCCTCCTTGATATAGGTAGGTATGGCAGGTGAGGTCCACCACAGAACTGTTTAACACTGTAGCAATCTACAGTGTCTGTAGCAATACGGGGGCTGGCCGAGAGCAATACGGGGGCTGGCCGAGAGTGGCTGAGAGGCCGGCATTTTGCTCCTCCTTGATATAGGTAGGTATGGCAGGTGAGGTCCACCACAGAACTGTTTAACACTGTAGCAATCTACAGTGTCTGTAGCAATACGGGGGCTGGCCGAGAGCAATACGGGGGCTGGCCGAGAGTGGCTGAGAGGCCGGCATTTTGCTCCTCCTTGATATAGGTAGGTATGGCAGGTGAGGTCCACCACAGAACTGTTTAACACTGTAGCAATCTACAGTGTCTGTAGCAATACGGGGGCTGGCCGAGAGTGGCTGAGAGGCCGGCATTTTGCTCCTCCTTGATATAGGTAGGTAAATGGGGGAGTACTGTTTTGCTTCACCGTGCTCTTTTATGCAATCTTCTCCTTGATCAGACGGCCGAGATCAGGCCACGGTCTGCAACCATCCCGAACACGACGTTCTCCATTTTCGCTGAACATCGCTCCCGCATCTGCATCTTCCCCTTTTCCCACCTCCCCACCCCACCCCGTCGGGCCGTCGCCACCGCACCGCCCCCATGGCCGCCGCCTCCGTCGCCGGCGCCGGCAAGTCGCTGGTCCAGACCTTCCGCAGATTCTTCAAGAAGCCGTGGGAGATCACGGGCCCGTGCTCCTCGCCGGAGTACCGCAGCGCGGTCCCGGGTGCCCTCGAGTACCGCCAAGTCTGCCCGGCCACCCTGCTCGACAACTCCCCCAGGGCCGTCATCCCCACCTCCGACCCGGAGACCGTGTTCGACATCAAGTACTTCCCGCGCGACGGCCGCCGCAACCGCCCTCCCGTCCGCCGCACCCTCCTCCGCAAGCCCGACCTCGAGCGCTACATGGCCGCCAAGCAGTTTGACCCCGCCAAGGGATTCCCTGTCCCCTACCTCCAGACCGCCGTCGAAGAGGACTACAACGCCGTCGGCGGTGGCTACACCTGTTGATCCAGGTAATGCTTTCAGATCTGAGGTGGGGAACTAGGGTTTCGTGTCATACATGCCTAACCTTCCTTTGAGCCAGCATGTTTGTCTTGTGCGGTAGAACCAAGGATATATTTGAGGGAGACCTCGCTGCGAGTGTGTGGTTGATAATCCAACCTTGCTGTGTGAAATGATATATTGCTGCCTTGTTGCAACTTGTGAAACCGTTAGCTAGTTATGGCTCTCGTCAGTACCTCGTAAAAAGGGAGATGCATAATGCCTACTGCATAAGTTTTAAGTTATGGCATCGGTCAAGATTAAGCATATCAATGGGAGTTGCTTAGTAATTTAGCATGTTGTTTCTACGTACTCCCTCTATCTCACAATATAAGATGTTATGATTGGGTGGTTGCGAATTCCACTGTAAAATGAGGATGTCGTTAGGTGTAACCTTTCACATCTACTGTTGAGATATGTGCTTAAGTTTTCCTAAAATGTTCATGCTACTGTATGTTTGGGAGGGATGGAACTTTAAGGTATTTCAGCTTATAACATTCCTAGAGGTGACATAGAGATTTCGATATCTGGGAGGAAAGTGTGCAAACTAGTTAGTTGCTGGCTCTATCCAAGAGGAACATGGATATCAGCTTTACACTTTCTTCAGTGGGATATTTGGAGGGTGTTTAGACAGTCCGTCCATTGTTATAAGTATAATTCTATGCCAAAATCTGGAAGTGGTCAATCCCAGGCAAATATGTACCGATCAAAAGTTACCAAACTCTTGCATTTCAGAGTAAATCAACATAGACTGATAATTGGCACAGTAGTTTCCGACTTTTTCATTGGATTTTGACATATGAACCATTATTAGTATTGATGGGAAATTTGCAATGTATATATGAAATATTATGGAACCTTAGTCAAACATTCCCTCAGGTTCATACAAGAAGCACCTAAGTATGACCTTGTTTTAGTTGTTTCACACATCACTGATACTTACTAGTCATTTCATAATGGCACACAGTGCGAGACATGCAAGGATCATGAAAACCTGTCGGAGGAAAAAAAATGCCTTCACTATTTGAGTTTGACATTCTAAGTTTTAGAGGTTCAAGATCCTTTGAATAGTTGCTAACTGGTGTGATGAAATTGAGTCAAGATAAATAAGATTACTTCTAAGGTTATGAATTCAGTTTAGTTCTTCACCAGCTAGGTTATTGGGGTATATATATGGATGGAACAATTAAGTTGATGTATTTACCATTTAATTTGATAACTATTTTGCCCTCTTTGGGCTATCATGGTAAGATGGGTACCAACATGTTTGTGGTGGGCAAATGTTGGGCTAGGCTAATTTGCTTGACATGGTTCGAGACTTCGAGCACATTTGTAGTATGTTTTTTCCTCCATCCAAGAGAACCTTCGTTTGATAGATAGATGAATAAATATTCTGAACAATCAGTTAGTTTTAGGTCGCCATTCATGAATATTTATCAATGATCATCGACACGCCTTGACAGCTTGTATTTTGGACTTCTCAAGACAACTTTACTTTCCTGTAATCATGTTCTTCCACGCGAAAAGCAAATTAGGCACCATTTTATTATGTTTGCACTTTGCAGATGGACTGTTTGCACCATTTTATAGTTGGTCATTTCCTTAGAAAGATGTCATTGGTTTTGACTTTTGAGAGATTTTTTGTTGGCCATTCCATGATTTTCCTTTCTTGTTTTTAGTGTTTCATTTCCATAATTTGGCTGACTTTTACTCTTCATAAAGTAGAATGCTACTGTATGCTGTTTGGTTTGGACCTTATGGAAACATGTCATTCGGATGCGGGATTGAATCTAATAAGGAAATAGTGCCAGCCAAACTAACTAGTACACTATCCAGCCATAATAAAACAAAGAAATATAAATAGAACGTAGCTCCAGCTGTCTTCAAATAAAAATCACCTATCAAATTCAAGCAAGAGTCGGTCAAACCACTGTCTTTCTGTAGCCATGAGAACCAACCCCCCATTTATTCTTAACTTTGGGATCAGTGCTTCTCATATAAATTGAATGGAATTTCTTGAATTTCATGCATATTGTTCTCCTTTTCGTTATCTTAGGATAATATTTCTCTCTTGTGTAGAAACTTTAGTTCTTTCCTTGCTTGACGCCTCATTTCCATTAGCCCTGTCATATTCATTTACTTTGTTGTTTCGCAAATGAGTACCATCCTGCTATCAGCATCTATTTTTCAACCTGTCATACATTGTCATTGGCTACATCTGCATCGTAGTAACACACTTACTTTATTAAGTGGTAGTGTGGTACAGGCTGTAAACCTTTATCTGAAATTGCACATGCTGGTCCCTTCTCTAGATTTCATGGTACCATCTAGTTGAGAATGTGTGAAGACACTTGAAGCTACTAGCTAGAGTTAGGGCATATCCTAATCTAAACCTGAAGTCGAAGTCATGTCTGATAATGTCTCTTCATTTAGTATTCTTATAACATGGGTTATTGATCCGACACTGCTTAATTTGTCAGGTTGAGTGGTTACACTCCAGAAGAAGCTGCATTGTCTTCATTCCTGCTCTTCCTTGGAAGTTCCTTTTTCTTCCGTTGAATTCTTGTGCATGTAAAAGATGATGGCGGCAATAATGTGGCACTTACGGAGTAAACTGGATGCACCTACCTTGTAAGCTCGACCAGCCTAATGCTGATATGTGCTTTATTGAAATCGTGGAAAACTCAAACTTTCTGTTGGAATGTGCACAACATCTGCTTTTAAGTGCAATTTTTTTTTCAGTTCGACGGACCAATCAATTCTTTGAACATTGTAGACCATGATCTTTAACATGGCTTGCGGACTGCCAGTCCGATATATATCTTGTAAGTATTTGTTTTCGACAAACGCCCATCCATCTACACAGTTGGCTCATCATCTCTGGGAATACGCAAGCAGCAAAGCTAGCACATTTAAGCTGTAATAACTGATACTACACCACTGAACTTGTGTGCACTATAGAAATTGACTGCAATTGTGGAATCCAGTTAGAATTTGGCTAAAGCTGCTGATGACCCTATAAATTTCTCATGATTCATTTGGCCAGCAATAGTGTCCCTGCTTAGAGCAACGCTATCATTGCCTTCACCACAGTAAATTTGGTGCCTTGGCCGTGGATGATTCAGCATACATGTGGACAGTGGCATGCAAATGCGAGGTGAAAACGGGACAAACGCTGGCATGCATGATGTCTGTTGTGCTTGTTTTGGTTAGCTCTGCCGCATGATTTGCTGCATGCAACTTTGTGCTTTGCTCTACAACGCACTTGCGTCGGTGAGACCAGTAACGGTCTCCTGGCAAAAGTGAAAATGCTTTTGCTCCGTGTTTAGATTGTCTCGCATTACTATTCACTGCCACCAACGGTCAAAAGGCGGCAAATTGAAATTGGGCACGCAGGCGGTGGACCACGGCTTAGCTTTGCGACGTTATTTACGCAACACTGGTCTACACGCATGTGAGTACCAACGTTTGCATATAAGATGGAGAAATGAGAAATCTATGTGCTCGATCTCTTGTACCGGAAAAATCCGGGAGGATGCATGGACCGTTCGGTACCCAGGCTAGCGAAGCCTGCTAGGGTGTTGCGTTGCATCCTAGCTTGTGAAAGTCGAAATGTGTCCGAAATGTATCAGGACACAGATGATGCACCAAAAACTTGGGTTTCATGAAAAGACACCGTAGATCCGTCTCTGTCGGGAGAGAACATAGAACGCACGACAGCCGGCCGGCAGGGGGCTTGTTTCTTCTCGATCTGCTTGGACCCGTCTTCCTCCATGCATCGCTCTCTCCAGATCTCTTGCTCGCGCCACCCGCTCCAGTGGGGCGCGCGCGAGGGCAGATCGAGGGAGGATATATCGACGTCGCCCGCATGCAGCCATCTCTCGCTGTCCTCCTCATGCGTACGTGTTGCCGACTGTACGTCCAGATCGCGTCCCTGCTGCCCTGGCTCCCTCCGAATCGCTTGCTAGCTAGCTAGGGCAACAACAACCGGCCGGCCGGAACTGACGGCCCCTCCTCCTACTCTCCCGAGCTATTTCTTTTTCTTCTTTACACTACACAACACCGTGAAGCGAGAATGTAGTTCGAGTAGACGTACATGCGGCGCGCGCGCACATTCACATGCATGTGAAAAGTAAAAGAACACAATCACACAAATAATCTAGCTACAGCCGATCTTACGAATTGGTATATCATCATATAGGGGGAGAGACGTTGGTCGATAAGAACCAAATACAGGAAAAAACCTACTCCAAGCCAGCGTGGGCCACACGTACGGTTTCCAAACACTTTTTCCGGTTCTTCTAAAAAAGTGCATTTGGTCGGTAACCGGACATCCCTACCACCCCGGAAAATGATCATGCTGGACAAAAACCCTGGAATTTTCTGAATTTTAATGAATTTTTTTGGTAAATGGTCATATTGGGAACCAATTTTTTTTCGGATTTTGGTTTTCAAATTCGTCACGTAACTAGTTGGGATTTTCCGTAACTGGAAATCACCCCCCACCTTCCTCCAAATTTTTTTTCCTGCCAGTAACCAAAACCTTTAAGGATGAATTTCAGTAAACCTTATCTATATGTTTTCCCCAGTTGGCCACAACTTCGAACCGATATCATGTACTTTGAGCCGACTTATAGTAAATCTGACAACTGGAGCCCACCTATCAAGTGTGACGTGACAACCTTCTGAGAGCATCTCCATACACCCGCCAAATTTGTGTTTTGTACCATCAGTTATGCCCTCTTTTGCGGTGTCGGACATGTGTCTGATAAAACCAGATGACTACTCCCAGCGGCTCCCCAAAGAGACTAGACAAGTACCGAATTATACAATTTCTATGACTTATTTTTGTAGCCGTTGTGCAGCTGGTGAAAAAACAAAGTGTGTGACCATACCTAGCCAAAAAAAAAAATCTGTGACTGGTAGGCATACACATACCACTGGATTCACTCACGGGATCTTATATGGCCATGAGTGGATCGCTTGGTGAAATAAACAAAATATTAACACATAGGCGCAAGAGCCACATAAAGTCCTCCTGGTTGATCCCTTGCCTGCCTCACCGCCCTTTAGAGTGGATGACATGTGAGCCAACCCGACCTATAGGTGTGTGCCCGGACATTGTCTGGTACCCCCGAGAGGCCCCCCAAACCTGAGGGTGGCTCGGGTCAGGGGTGCCGGACATATTTAGGATCGGCCCGGACACTTGGTGTGGATGCCGTTGGAGGTGATTATTGCGTCCGAACCTTCACTAGGGCTTTTGAGGTCGTTTGGTAGGTGCCGGTGAAGATACCTCTGAGCTTTTGACCTCGGCGTTGTCACAAAACCCCTTTTGACCGAGGTGCGAGGTCACGGAAAAAAACTAGCTAGTCAAATTCAGGTAGCTCTCGATCCATGTGAAAAATACGTCTCTGTCTTTCTTGACAATCACACAACCACGATGTGCACATACAAATTACAGCTAGCGTATATGAATCCATGATGTCAAGCGACAAACTGACAAGCACTGGTTCACTGAAGCACGTATGATTATATCAATCTGTCAAACGAAATAGAGCAATCGAGCGAGTGTCTACGATCGAGTCACTTAGTGCAGTGCAGTCCGGTAGCATGCATGCAGTGCTAACCGCCAAAAGGACCCGTCTGAACTCTCAAGATCTATCCATAATCCTTCGCAGCAAGCATGGCAGATTCATGGAGTAGGTAGCTCTCGCTCTGTATCCAGCCGGTGATGGACAGCAACAATGAATACTTAGGGCACCTCCAACGGCACAGCGCATACGGACAGCCAAAGTGGACCGATTTTGTCCATTTTGGGCGGACCGCGGACAAAATTTGGGCCTTTGTCCGCTTTGGGCTGGAGGTGCCTCCAACGGCCGGGCGCAAAACCAGTCCGTTTAAAAAAAAAACAGATTGACTCCTAAAACAAATTTGAAACCAATACAATAGCACAACAACATTCAAATAATAATATGAAAATATATGTCAAACAAGCATAACATAGACATGTTCGAAACAACTAAATGATCCATAGTTCAAAATACAAATGATACCAAATGATAGAAACTAGTTTGACAAAGAAACAAGATGCAAATCAAACATCGCCACGGTCACGAATGATTTTTTGCTTTTTGAGCACCCAAGCTCTTGTCTCCGGGTCCATGATGGTCAAGTCGGCCATCATGATCCGGTTCTCCTCGGCCATCACCGCGAGCTTGTTGCGCTCCGCCTCGTTCTTGATTCGGTCGGCCTCTATCTCAAGCTTCTTCTTTTGCAAATCAAGATAGCATGCCATGGCCTCCTCCTTATCTTTGCGTTTCTCGACATACCTTGCGGCGATGGTAGATTGGTTAGTTTCGAGCAACCCCTTCAACGTCGCCTCCAATTTGGCCGCGGCCTCCTCGCACTTGGCATCTTGGGCCGTGGACTTGTGTCCTCTCGGCCGCACCGCCCGGCCATTGGAGCCTTGGCCGAGCTCAACCTCTTCATCACCTTCAATCTCCCTTTTCTTCGATCCATTCTTCAAAAAGTTGTATAGCTCGATCCACTTGGGGCAACCTTTGATCATCTCCCAACAATGCGTCAAGTTGAACTTGGTCTTGTACACCTTCTTGAAGAAGTCCATTGCTTGAAAGCCAAGGGCATCAATGCCAACCCCACTCACCTTCCGGGCCTTCATACGATCATAGGAGGCTTGAAATTTGCTACATTCGGTTTGAATATATGTGCGACCACCTCTTGCTAAGCGACCCGTCGGTCCGGTCACTCTCAATTTGGTAAGGGCGCAACTTCCTTATCTCATGGAAGTGCTTGTGCACCCGAATCCAAAACATTGTGCCCTTTTGTTGAGCACCAATGGTGGCATTTTGGCTCACCGTCATCCACGTCTCACAAAGGACTTTATCCTCCATGTCCGTGTATGACGCCTCTTCTTGAGGTTGGCGATGAGGGCGGCGTGCTCCTCATCAAAGTCGAGAGGCTCTTCGTTAATTGAGACACCCTCGGCCGGTTGGATCTCACCCATTCCGGTTGGGTCTTGTGTCTCGGCGTCTTCGACGTTGACGTAGTTTGGGCCGGTGAAGATCATGTCGTCCATGTAATCACCACTGTCCTCCTCATCGAAGAAAGCCGGGTCGGACGGCATCAAGGGTGGCTCCTCGAAGTCGAGCACCCGAGGCGTGGGTACGGAGCCCGCCGCCAACATCGACCGGCTCTTCGGCTTGACGCGCTCGCGGCTCGCGGCCGGCATGACGTTGAGGTCGATGGGCGCCACAGGGGCTGCGGGGACGGGGACATGTGTGCCCATCTCCGGTGACTCCTCGCGGGACCCGAGCCGCGAAATGCCGGCTGTGGCAGGGTGCCCTGACGGCGAGGCCGAAGAGAGGACGGGGGACGCTGACCTTGGAGGCTTCCCTTTGGCGGACGAGGCCGAACTCGCCGCCGAGGCCACGAGTTCGGGGACAGCGGACGGGATGAGGCCGCCGAGAAGAAGCACCGCCCGGGCCGCGGCCTGAGTGGCTATGAGGTCGTTGGCCGCGCGGGCCTCGATGGCGGCAATCCGCTCCTTCTCCTCGGCCGCCGCCAAGGCCGCGACGTCCTTCAGCCGCTTCTTCTCCCTCCGCCCTGCCCTCTTCTCCGACGCCGGCAGCCTCTCCTTCTTCACCTTCAACACGGCGGCTCCGGAAGCGGCCATGGACGCCGAGAGTCCGTCCTCCATCGTGGGCGGCGGCGGTAGCTAGGGCGGCAGCGCTGGGGCGGCGGCGGGCGGAGGGTGGGAGCAGGGGGAGGGTTTGTATGGATTGGGGTTCGTTTGGCTGGCCACTGGGCCAGGCGCGGACAAGGGAGGACAAGAGGCTGTCCGTTTTCGCCCCCAAATCTGGACCAAACTTGGGCCAGGTTTGGGGCTGAAAACCTGTCCGCGCGGACAGTTATCCCTATGCGCCGGCCCGTTGGAGAGGGTCCTCTATCCGGAAGGACAGATTAGGACAAGCCATATCCATATGCGCTGGGACGTTGGAGGTGCCCTTCCTGCCCGTCGGCGAGTCGATAATTGGACCGGCCTATCTCCAGTTCTGCACCGACCGACCGATCGATCAATCTACTGCATGCTATAGCTCTTGTGCTACGTGCTCATCTAATCTGGGTACGAACGCGACGACATGATCAAGCAGACATGGTGTCCCCGGCCATGGTGGGAATGGGATTGGGATCTATGCATGACTGTCTCCGTCCCTTCTGCCAGCCCTATCTATGTGCATGCATGCTGTTTCATCGCAGTTTGCAGGAACCTTGCAGAATGCAGATGGCGCTAGCAATGGCGCTGCAGACACAAGCTTAAAGGTCACCTCTCATTATTCATTGCTCTTAGGGACAGTGAGCCTAGCGCTGCATCTGATCGAATTACACACAATATTCAGGACCACGGCTTGCCTAGCTGCCTCCTTTTGTCAGCTCTCTCTCTCTCTCTCTCTCTCTCTCTCTCTCTCTCAAGCTGAAGCACAGTCACGACAGTTCCGATTGCATGTTTTTAGCGTCCTCATCTTCATGGAGCAGGTGACGAGGGAAATATTTACTCGTAAGGGGATTGGTCCTAGAAGAAGAACGCCTCTCCATGGAGCAGCTTTGTCACTTAATTCATGCGACTTGCACTCTTGCATGCTCACACTATCGATCATCTTGCTAGTAGGGAGGGAGGTGTTTCAGAGGCATGCATTGCTTTCTCAGTGTGATGTCTCAGGCGGACAGAACGATATGATGGGCTCGTCGCTTCGATCTGGGTATTATGCTGCGCAGTGATGCAGCATGCATGCATGCACGCACACACACACTCCCAATGAAAAGATTGTTGCAGATTGCAGAGTTTTGTTGTTAGTCCGTTTGATATGCATAACTATAATTTGCAAGTACTTGTTCAGACTAGGTCCTTGCCAAGGAAATGTAAAAATAATTTTTTTAAACAAGGCAAATGATTTGACCTTTTATTGATAAGGTAGAAAGGAGCTGGCCGATTTATAAAAGAAACTAGCCGAAAATTCCATCAACACAGTCAAAGAAAACTCGTCTATCCATAAGGTTCAAATAGACATGGTATCCCAACCAAGGTTTTAAATAGCCGGCTATACAAAATAGCCCCAGCCCTAAAAATGAGGCTAAATCGGGGCTATAGCCGGCTATAGCCGGAAATCAGCCGGTGTTTCATTTAGCCCCAAGATTCTCAAAAGGCTATAGCCTGGCTATAGCCGGCTATTTAAAACCTTGATCCCAACTCTAAAGGTTTCCTACCCCTATACTTTTCACATCTTGTGAAACAAAGGCGCCCTTAGTTTCTATTCTAATAGGATTCAACGGGGACAACCCCAAATATTACCCGCTATACGGGCGTCCAGAGATATGCCCTCACCTATGTTTCCGTCTGTTCTAGAGGCTCCCCTATCGTACCAGCCCTATTCATGTTGGCCTTTGATGATTCTTGCTTGCTTGCCGTCTTAGGTATTGAACCTCAGCGTCCGAGAAGATCATTCAACACAACTTGTGAAGCTGTAAGACACGCGAGAATACTTTGGTGCTCCTTCATCAGCATCAGGAAATGATTGACGGAGAAAGGTGGGAAAAGAGATAAAAGGAAACGAAAGGAAAGAAGAAAGAGGAAAAAGTGAAATAAAATACAAACGAAAAGTACAATGTAAAAATATCACTCTGCGGAGTGTAAATGTAGGAATACACTAGGGAAAGATTCCCACCATTTTCCACGCATCTTCTCAGCCACTTTACTCACGTAAAATTCCAGCCAACTTACTCGCTAAGAGTTAAATGCTTGCCGAGTATTTTTTTTTCCAGTACACACTCGACAAAGAGTTACTGCCGTCGGTTTTTCGTGACTGTCGACACATGTCAATGTGGTTCGCCGACCGCAGATGCTTTTACCGAGTGTCTGCGACAGTCAATCAGTATATGCATGTTTGTCGAGAGTGTCTCGAGGGGAAGCACTCGGCAAATATCTAAGTTTTGCTGAGTGCGTAGTTCCGTTGATTTTTTTTCAGAACACTAGGCAAAGATGCATGTTTCTCGGGCTGTCCTTGAAGTAACACTCGGAACACTGCTCGACATTCGTAAAAAAATGATTTCCGGTAGTGATTAGTTGCGATCATGGCGTCCTTAATTAGGACCAAAGGAGCCATAATCAAGCGTTGAATGTTTTCCTCATGTAATTCCTCTCTCTTTTCATTGAAATGATTCTGCTTGATTATTCCCTCCCTTTTTTTGCCCCAAATCTATGTCTTTACTGTGGATAAAAGTTTGGCGTGGTCCTGCTCTAGTTGATGCTCAATAGAAGGATGGTCCCTAGCCTAAACTAGGCTCCTAGATTTCGATGTTGAAAGATTTGTAAAGGTATGCGTGGTAGTACGTATCCGGTCCGATATTTGGAAGCCCAGTATGCAAGCAGTCTAACAAAAGATTTCAAAGTTCTGTGCTCGCCATGCTTCAGTCTTAAGGTGCTGGCACACGAAAATGTTAATTTAGCCATTTTATTCATGCAATTTTAAATTTAGATTATAGTTACGCCAGACCACATGGATACCTATAAATGTGTAGATAATTAAGCTATAGCAGCTGGTATGCTATATGCTAATAATCCATACAGGCACTACTGGACTGTCAGTGTCAAGTTGTGATCACACTTGCTTGCTGCCACTGCAGGTAATGTTAGGTCAAGCATATTTTATCTTATCATTTTATGCCAAATACCAGTAAATATCCGCTGCTCCCATTTTTTTTTAGAAATGGAGGCATCACCTCAGCCTCTGCATCAAAATGATGCATACGGCTTTTCTTCATTAATAAAGACCTGAATCTGGATCCAACCATACCGAAGTATCGAATTGTTACCAATAAGTGATCGCACAGTGTTGAAATGAAAATGAGCCAGATGAAAAAAAGAAGCCTAGCCATCTAATCTTCTAGAATGACGCCACCCATTGTGTGAGAAGATAGCCCAAACGACCGCCAGCATTCGAGTACATCCGGAATCCATATGATCTCGCTGGGCTTCCGAAAGTAGGAGAGACCACTGCTGAATCCAGTGAACAGACCTGAGCACAACCTGCAAAAAGTGAAGGATTTGTATCTTATTAAAGACAATATCATTTCTGCAATTCCAAATAGCCCATAGAAAAATGGGAGCTGAATCCACATCACCCATGAAAATTCACGGTAAAAAATGTGCAAGAAAAAAAACAGAAATCATGTTTTCCCGAATCGATGCATCACCACCTTCTTTTTTAAAGATATACTACTAACATTTAAAATAGTTACTTGGTACAATGTCGGTACCAGGGTTTGGCCGATGGAAGTTTGTGGAGACTGTCCTAACATAGCCCCTTCGGAAATTAGCTTTACTGGACAGAAAATTCTGATGGGTTTTGAATTTCCGCAATTAGTATAACATACTTTCTCCAATTAGCTTTACCGAACATAAAAATTCTGAGAGGTTTGAATTTTTGAGAAGTTTTGAAGTACTTATTTTATAGTTATCATTTTCTACCATAAAAGTTACATATACTAGCAAAATGACTGCTATATATGCTATGGGAAAAAGAGTGGCACATTGTTTTCTCAAGTTCTTTGAATTAATTCACTATGGTTTTCTCATTTATTAACTATGTACAAAGATTATAGCTACTATTACCTGCAAGGTGTGTTGAGAAAAAAAATACTGGATCGCTGAATCTTGCTAGCATAGGATATCCAAATTCCGCTCTCAAGATGAGCTGACCTTCCACAACAAAAAATTGTATGCACTCCCACTGTGTTTCTCTCCCTCCTTGTCAGTTTCACCAGGCTGAGCATCCGTCTCACGTGGATGCTAAAAAATCCTATCGAGCGCCTTTATAAGTTCCTTTTTTTTGAAACAAAGGCAAAACTTTTGCCTTTATATTGGCCGTTATAATTTTCGAAAACTACGGAGCGGAGTATTTGAAACCGAGCGGGACATACTTCCTTTTGAAGTCGAATTTGGAGTTTGGATATGCCATTTTCGTAGCCTATCAGCTGGTGGCCAGCTCAGCCGCCGTTGCGTACGTACAGGTGGGTGGAGGACGGTAGTGAAGGGAGGCCGGGGAGCAACATAGCGCCATGGTGGTAACTGGTAAAAGAACAGGGACACGCGACAGCGACGCTTCTGATAGATGGATCGATCCCATCACTTATTTGGAAGTGTAAAATACCCACCACAAGCTTCACTGCCGGTTTCCCTGCTGATTCTCGACCTCCTTCTCGGTCTCGCTAAAGCTGGGCTGAAGCTCCCGCTGCCGCTTTCCCTCTACCTGGCAAGCTGGCTAGCTAGGGTTCGCCTACTGAAGCTGATCGTGAGCTGACCGGAGACCGGTCGAGCTCCACGCCGGAGGGATCTGCAGCATCTGCTTACTCGCCGCCGGTCGGGAGGGAGCTGGTCTAAGCTGGGGAGCAAGCTAGCTTGGTGGAGTTCTTGTGAGTGTGCTTCCCTTAGCTCCGCTCATGCATGGATGTATCAATATGTGGCTGTTTTGATCTGTTGTTGTTTTGTGGTTATTCTACATGGATTTGAGGATCAAGAGGGTACTGACACGAATTTGTGGAGTTTTTAATTTCTGGCACCATTTCGTTCGTGGTCCTTGATTAGAATTTCATGCGCGCGGCGGATCTGAGGTTGAATTTGTTAATTCTTCTCACTTTTGTGGATGTTCTTTGAAGTTTTTTAGTCTCTGATCGAAATCCAAGTTACACTGGATCCCGAGCCTGATGCAGGACCGTTTTCGTTCTTGCTCTCTTTTCTTTTCCATCGGAGCACCCGATCTGAACCATTTAGTTTCAATTATCCATTCTGTTCGCTTCTTTTCCATCGGCGCCTCATTTCCCCTTCTATTAATTTAACTTTGGTTCAAGAGCTCCCACTATATATAGACTGATAATTTTAGACGTTTATCTTCAGTCTTTCTTCTGTGAATTCAATTTCATAGAACAAAGCTAACCCATCAAATTAGTACCAGCTTCTTTACATATGCTGGATTATGAAAAGCTAGCTAGCACTCAATACAAACCCTTTTATCCTATTGCTCGTCTCAGAGAGAGGACCAGTAGTGAGACTTGTACGGCCCATTTCATAACTCAGACTGCAAACAATGGAAGATAGTGCCCGGCCGGCTAAGGTTCAACCGAGGAATGATTCACATCTACAGCATCAATTCAGGGGTCTCAACCGTAAAATTTGCACTGCTGCTCGCTGTTCCATTCCATGCATGCCATCTACCCTGCCGCAGTCGCATGCAGCGAATAAAGCTGCCGCGCTCTACTCCTCCTTTCCTGGGTGAACAGTATGTCCGTGCCTACGTGGCGCGCATCAACTCGTCGACTGTAATCCGTTATATCTATGCATGCGATGTTAATTAACACATCGATCGAGAGCTAATGGTATACTCCAACTACCTTGCAGCTAGAGGAGGATCGACGATGCGCGTCGTCGTCGTCGGCCACCTTACCTGAGTCCTGAGATCGATGATGAGCGGCAGTAACAACAACCAGGAACACCGGCAGCAGCAGTCGGCGGCGGAGGAGCAGCAGGAGGTAGCGCGGAGGCAGCACGCGGCTGCGATGGCGGCGGCGACGTCGCGGCAATGGTCGTCCCAGACGGAGTCGCGGATCGTGCGCGTGTCGCGCGTCTTCGGCGGCAAGGACCGCCACAGCAAGGTCAAGACGGTGAAGGGCCTCCGCGACCGCCGCGTGCGGCTGTCCGTGCCGACGGCGATCCAGCTCTACGACCTGCAGGACCGGCTGGGCCTTAACCAGCCCAGCAAGGTCGTCGACTGGCTCCTCAACGCCGCCCGCCACGAGATCGACAAGCTGCCCCCGCTCCAGTTCCCGCCGCATGCGCACCATCACGTCGACCTCATGATGGACCACATGATGACCTCCGCCTCCTCCATGACGCCACTCATGCAGCCGCACGTCGTCGACGAGAAGTTCTGCCACTTCGCGACGGCTGGGGGCGACGGCGGTGTCAAGGGCGCCCGAGCCGATGACAACGCCGACGGCGGTGGAGGTCAGCACAACATGGGGAGGTTCGGCTCCTATCACCGCTTCATGGGGCTCAACAGCGACTCGTTGGGTATGGTCAACGGTGGGATGCCGTACAACTTCACCGGCGAGGCATGGAATAACAGCGGTGGTGCTGCTGCGCCGCAGGCCGTATCGATCGCCACAGCCACCGCGGCTCACCACTCGGCATTCCCATCATTGCTGTCATTGGCTCCAAGGTCGCATCAGCTGGTGTACTACGCGTCGGAGGCCGATCAGTTCCCAGTCGATGACCAGCTGGACTCCCAGAGTTTGTCCTTAAACTCGGCCAGATCTTTCCATGATCACACAGGAGGCTAGCGACACCGACAATGGTAGATCGATATCCTGCAGAAGAAGGTATGTGCTGGTGCTCATCGATCAGTGGTATGAGTTGCAACTCTTCGATGCACAAGGTAAGACATAATAAAGCTCGATTGATCCCAAAGCACAGCATAGTTAGCTAGTAGAAGTGTGTCAATGTGTGCATTGATTTTCAAAATATGCTTCTTCTCAGGGACAAGCTTTGCTGCCGGTTCTGAAAAAGCCTATCATACGTTTGAAAAAAAATGCTTTAATTAGCTTTGGAAGTAGAGCACTGCAGCGTTGCTTGTAGTTTTTGAATGCAGTAAGAATTTGTTAGTACTTCTTATTATACACAAAAGAAGTAGCTGGTGTAATGGTTTTTTGTGTAATAATATCTGAAAAGTTGAACAATATTCTGGCCACTTTTTATGAAACTGTATCTAAGTACATATGTAGGCTAATCAAATATAGATTTGTGAAAGAAGTAGACTACATATGAAATAGATTCAACTAATCAGATATAGATTTGTGAAAGAGGGTGGCTAAGAAAATATGCAACTGCTAAAATATACTAAAATTTATTCAAAGCTATTATATCTTCTAACTTCTCTATACATAAAAATGGATGCTTTATATATGCCATTTTGGCAGGCTATCGGAATATAAACTTTATTAAGAATTATTTCACGTCTTAATTCCAAAAGTTGATCATGTTAGGTACCTTATCCATGGTCGAATTCTCCATTAAGCACAATGAAGCAACATAGAACACAGTCCAACATGTTTATATATTGTTAAGAAATAGAAGGTTTGATAGTATTCTCCTTGGGAAGTACACAGATCCACCATTTTCTAGAGGTATCAAAATGCTAAAAAAATAATATCATAAAAGCCATGACCATTTGATGGGAAATAAAGTAAGATGTTCACAAATACAAAATCAGGCACAAAAATGTGACGATATTATTGCATTTCATTCCATTAAGAGAGCAAACAACACAAATGTACATAGAGCCGCATCAATACAATCGAAGTGGCATGAAACAACATTGTATTATTATAGCACCCGAGTCTACAAATATACATGTAAGCCATAATGGGAAAGACAAATCTTATATCCATAGTGAGTCTTACAAATCTTCTGAGTTGCATTGCAACCTCGATAGATGAAGGTCTGGTGAATGTGTTTAGGGGGAGACACCCGAGAACTCGTATACCTAGTTTGCTACCAACATATGAATTTCTATGAAGCACCCATGATATTATTATAATATTATGGTAATATCTAAGTGCAGATTGAAAACTAAACGGACAAGGAAAAATGGTCTATTTTCGCAAATATACCGCTAGATCTACCTAAATCCCACTCCAACATGATCATGGGGGTTTAATAAGCAAGTGTTCAAATCACAATGGTAGTACTGACGGATCCAATTCGTAGCTTCTTGATGTGATTGGGTACATGCATGGGCACATAGAAAGCACAAACTAGTACTTGAGTTAAGTAATCATGTCAAAGTAATAATGTGAGGCTGAAGATGTAATGGGAATATATGAAATAGTAAAACATGTACCTCTAGTAGACGATTTATATGGTCGAGTATCTTCACCAAGAACATGAAATAAAAAAATGCAAGACTTTTGTTTGTTTGTTACTACAAAGTGAGACTGGATTAACTAAAGTTGAGTTCCCTCGACATTTAGCTAAGTTGCACAAGAGTAATTTGGGATGGAGGAAGGTTGCTTGTCGAGGTTCTGCCCTAGAGTTTAGGTGCTCCTTTGATACCAAGAATTTCTTTGTAGTTTTCGAGGATTTGGATCCCAAATAATTTCTATGTAGTCTCTTTTGGAGAATCAACTGAATCAGCTCAAGAATCTTACAACATTTTTTTTATGATGTCAAACCCATATTGACTGTAAACGAAGCATCAATGAAATTATTTTTCCACCGGAATTAAAACAAAATCGATTGAAGCCATCAAATTATTAAGAATATACAAGTTGAAAAGTTGGAATAAGGGTCCAAATATAGCAAATGATCCCCCAAGGCTAAAATTTCCAGTGCATAGCACTACAACAAAACTAGCGTATAGACACGCTTTAAGAGAGACGGCTAATTGATCCCGTGTTAACACAACCCCCACCGAAGGGCCACTTATCCAGTAACTACGAAAAGATACGACGGCTCAATGCACCGTATCTATGTTTGCCTATTTAATTACCCTCCCGCGAAACTGGTGAATTTAGTCAAACTACAGACGGGAACAGACACGGAGAGAGGTCGTCTCGAGCAAAATTTTCGCGCGTTGCTCGGTCAATGAAAAAAAAATGCGCGAACAGAAATATTCCCGGCGCGTAATTTTTAGGCGGTTAGGATGTGAACTCTTTTATCTCAACCACCACGTACGAGCTTCCCGCACCTTCTTCCCTATTCTCTCGTCACAACCCCTGTTGCGCCGTCACCAGTTAAATCCCTTGGACAGCAAGGCCGCCGTCCCCGTCGTGCCGCCGCCGCCGCCGTCGTGCCACCACCCATCAAGGCCCCTACGTCTTGGTGCCACCAGGTCGCTGCAGCATCAGGACGATTTGCATCCGACAGGTCCTAGATAGCGAACCCTCTTGTGTCTCCATCCATGATCCAGGGATCTTTGCCCGACCAGAATTAACCATCTGTCTTCAACGTATTTAGCAGATCATCCATGGCGAACTGGGATCCTCCTGCAAGTATTCTCTCCTGAGTCCGATCCCCATAGCTGGTCAGGATCAATCGCTCCCCCTGTTCTGAAATTGGAAGGAAACGGAAGGTAAACGACTGTCAGCTTGAAGATTACCCCCCCCTTTATTGGTTTCAGATTTCTCCTCGTATGATGTTTAATTATTTCTGCATTAGTGTATTTGGTAGTGCTGCTCACCAAGTGTTTGATACTTGTTCTCTATCATTGGTTTCAGATTTCTCCTCGGATGATCCATTTGTTTTCTCATCTCAAGTTGATCAAGTTTTCTATGTGCAAGATGGCAAAAAAGATGGTTGGTATATTCCAGTTCGGGTTAGGCCAAGAGATTTCTTTGACATGGGAAGAGAAGAAGATGAAGATGACACGGATATGTAGACCATTTTGCATTCCAAAATAAGTTTTAGCACAATAACCTACCTTTATTTATTATTTCTTTGTGACAGAGATTAATTGAGTACAAAATATAGTTTGCTTGCCAATCCAACTGTATTATTTTACATTTCTCTTGATTTGGAGATATTTTTCATTTTCTGTTCTTTGCGTTGATAATTGAAAGCTTAAGTACACATGCTTACTGATAAATCATTACTGGGAGATTCTTTCTCGAGCTGCTGCCTTGCTTTAATTACTTTAACTCTTAACATATTTATCGTCTTTCTTAGCACAGAACATGGCATCAAGAGCATCTGAAAACTTGGAGTTTGTGGAGAACAATTCTGTAGATGAAGACCCTGATATGGAAACAAATGTTAATCCATCAAATAATGATGAAGTACACATAAACAAGGAGGATTGGCTGAACAACGTTTATGAGCATTGTAATTGCTACATACAAACTTATTCTTTATTTCATTTTTTGCATAGAAACTAATTAATATTCTTGTTCCTATATTTAGATCCCGATGGTCGCATTAAGAGACGTCGTGGACCAACAAAACTGGCCAATCTTTCAAATCTCCCAGAAGGGGTTAGAATTATCGTCAAACTTGACCGCTTCAATGCACCTATCTCAAAATCTGCTGTAGTTCTTGGGTCATACTTAGGAACCCTAGTGAAGAAGCCACATCTTGCTCCTCTAAATGTTCCTAAGTGGAATGATGCCATGTTTAAAGAGATATATCATAATAGATTGCTTGCTGCAGTAACGGTACAGTTCTCTCACACATATGATGTTGTTAAATAAATCGGTTGCACTGATATTATTTCTAACTCGGTCAACTCTATGTTATCCTTTCTAGAGGAAATTTGCAATTAGTCCAAAAGCAAAATATTGGCTTCTCAACCAGTTAGCCACCAAATGGAGGCAGTACAAGGCAAAGCTGAAGAAAAAATATTACAAGGCCGAGTTGCCAATGGAGCGTGTCATGGAAACTGCACCTGAAACTGCCGAGGAAACTCAGTGGAATACACTTGTTTCATACTGGTATTCAGAAGAGGCTAAGGTGAAATTATCTTAGTCCTTCCAATAGTGAATTAATAAGTTTTCCCGTTGATCTCATGTCCTATTAACACATACTATGATGGATGGTCAGGCAATCAGCAACAAGAATAAAGATAATTCGAAGAATATCAAGTATCCACACACGCTAGGACGAAAAAGTTTTGCTAGGAAGAGGAAAGAACTGGTAATTATCGATTGCTTGCTGTATTTATCTTTTCACTCTTTTTTCTCATACTTTGACATTTATAATACTGCAGGAAGATGCTCTCGGAAAGGAGGTGGATCGAGCAACCTTCTTTGATGAATGCCATAAAACCAAGGATGGCGTCTATGCCAATGCATTAACGGAGGAAAAAAATGGTATTGACTCTTTTGTACTAGAGAAACTATGCATAGTTTGTTGTTGGGTTGCACTTCTACAAAACACCAGAGTTCGGTTAATTGATGTATGTACTTTTGATACATAATAAAATATCAATATGCATATCCTAGTATCTTTCCTGCTTATTGAATGCTTAATGTGTTATCGGTTCAGAATGAACATTGCTATGTCTCATACAAGATATTAGAAAATAATCCATCAGTGTAGAGCTCTAAATAACTTGTACATGACCTTACCCATTATCTACTATTTCCAATAACCTATACATGAATTTTTCACTCTTGCTCTTATAGTTTTGATTACCTTCTGATTATGATTTTTGTAGAACGAGGTATACATGAAATTGGCTGAGAAAAAATTGGATGGGCATGAACTTACTGAAGAAGACTATGAGAAGGCTATGAAAGATGTATTTGGAAAGGACCACCCTGATCGTGTCCGTGCAATGGGTCCAACAATTACCCCATCAAAGTATTTTGATGGGAGGTTTTCCACTTTGTCAAGAGATGAACCTGGAACTAGCTCTAGTAGCTCAAATGATCTTATGAAATTTGTCTTGTCCTATCTTGCTGAGAAATACCCAGAAGATGACCTGCTATCGCGCCTTCCACCACACCTTAGAAGGCAGCTGGTATGTACACAATGAATTGTTTTGATGGTCGTACTTGTGAATGCCTATTTCTTTACACATTCAACGAATCTGAAATGAAATGTTTTATTTGCTCAATGGCAGGTTGCTGGCAGAAAAAGGGTTCAACTGTCACATAACAATTCAACTTCAACTTCTGAAGAGTCACCCGAAGGAAGCCAAGACTAGAAAATATGTACCTAGAAATTGAATCAAGCTAGTTAGCATTACAGACATGTGTTAGGAAATACATATCTGGTAGTCAAGATTTGCATTTGTTATGTTCGGTTCATTGCAGAACTATTTATTGTACCCTACAGATTTAATTTGTGCTTTGGATGTACAATATTAGTAAAATTGTCTTCTTCCAAAATCTGTGCCATATGATCTTGTTTATGTTTATTTGTATTCTTGGATAGATATGGATACTTTTTGTGTCTTGATATGATGAAATATCGGATTAAAACAAATAAAAATATATAGGGCACAATAAAGTAGAGACGGGTGCTAACGTGTCTACTGAAATTAAAACAACGTCTCTATTGTTTGAGCTTAGACACGACTTGACCGTGTCTACGAACATGGTAGACGTCTCTAAATATCAATTATCACGTTTCACATTTCAAACTAGAGACGGGAAAAATCTGAATTAGAGACGACTCTTGGCATGTCAAGCGGAATTTGGTTTGAATTCAAATCCACTATGTAGAGGCGGACTTGACCGTGTCTATTGATCGTCTCTAATTGTAGATATGGTTATCAAAGCCGTCTCAATGTGTTTGAGACGGAAGCTATGGCAACGCCCATGAGACGGGTGGTAGAACCATCTCTAGACCTCGTAGAAACGGGTAAAACCGTGGCTACAATACACAAAAAACATCGCTACAGGCTGTTTTTGCTGTAGTGTAGACACTCAAGAAGGTACTCTCTCTCTCTCATACGACCACCACTACTGTGGTGAGGCACTGACACACCAAATAAAACAAGAAAGTGAGACACGACGAACGCATCATTGGAGTTGGAGGAGACCCACATCAACAACCTAGAGGACTAGCTAACAATATGCATGCATGCTATGAATGACACTTTTACAAACTGTAACATGCCTATGGCTGCCATGCATAGATAATGCTCAGAAAAGCACGAGATATGTTAGCAAGTTGATGCACGCGTGTATGGTTTAATTAATTACTAATTTACCGTAGTACACTCAAATCATGGTTGTATTCCAATCAGTACGATGTGAACTGTTCAAATAGTTCATACACTAAAATATGGCACAATGACATACATAGATACGCAACACAGTCCTGACACGATGTGAACTGTTCAATTAGTTCACGCTTGTCAAGACCGTGTGCCTATCACTGTGCGTCATCGTGCCATATTTGTTCATGAAGGAGACATGGCATTCATGCTCATGCAAATGCAAGTCACCTTCTCATCTTATGTGGCCGAGCAAATCCAGCTATAGCTTTTTCCCTCTCTACCTTTGGCAAAGCTGACCACCTCCCAAATATCGACCCCAAAGCGACATTTCTTTTCTGCACAGATGCAAATACTCATGAATATATGCTTCAATTTTTACATGAAACAAGATATCTTCCAAACATTCTGCACCTGTCTACCATAGACAAGACATCTATGTCTGCAAAGACAAAGCACATTCAGCCACACAAACAGATATAAACAGACATTGGACATCATGCATTGATGGCCATGGCCGATCCAAGAGGTAGCCAGAGAGGAAAAGCATCCAGCTGCCAAGGGGGAAGTGGGGTTAATGAGTAGTAAAAGACCACTGGGGGCTAGCAGCTGTCGTTGCTGGGCCTTTGGAGGAGGTGGGCTGAGCCCTTGGGATTAAAGCGACCCTGCAAGCATAGCCCTGTAGCTAGGGTTTTGCATGCATGCAAGCAAGCAGCAGATGTACCCTCCGTATCTTTCGCCATATGGACCAATATATACCATGTCACATGAATGGTCCCCTTGACGATACAGAGGTGTAGTGCATGATGTCCACCCTGATTCCATTATGCTAAGCTAAGCTATGATTCCTTTCTCTCGGTTCGTTTCTTACTCTATCTCTACCTTTTGCATAAATTAACTTGGAGTAGCAACAAGCTACTCCTATAGTCCTATGTATGCAAAAGTTGCGCCTAGCTAAGTGAGTTCCGTGGAAAGATACATGATAGCAAGTATAGTTTGCTACAGCTATGGCTAATTGCTAGATACTACTCCATGTCTCCATCGACGGATCCATGATAGTGTGCATTTAGTTACGGATATACCAGCTACTCCGTTCGGAAAAGGATGTCACAAAAATGGTCTATCTATAGTTCATTTTTGTGACATCCTTTTCCAAACGGAGTGAGTAATATACTACTAGTTCAATCTTCAATGTATACGCAAAAGTGTATGAAGGGACCCGGTAGGATGCTTTTCATTCGTGGTGAGAGAGTTCAGTAGCTAGAGGAGTGGCCTAAGAGCATCTCTAGATGAAATAGTATAATTCCAAACCGTAATGCAGTTTCCGCAAATCGTCAGGCGGAGCAGATACTGCAAATGGCATTGAGAAGTTTGAAAAAACGACTTGGCGCTAGAATTTGTCAAGGTGATCACGTGGTAGTTCAAACACAGTTTATCACAAACAGAGACAAACACAGAACCAAATTCATACAAACATTTCATATACTATAACTCGAAACCTAACCCTAGAGTTCATGGACCGAACTCGTCGGGTTGTCGTGAATATTGAGGTAGAATTTCACAACGGAGGTGTGATGCGCCCACGCGTGCTGCTGTGGCTCCTTCCGGGCTTCTTCCTAGCAGCGTTAAGAGCATCAGATTCGCCGTTCATCGCCACGTGCCTTAGCCTCTAAAAGGGTCACCTTGGTCTCGGGGGTTCGCACTATGTTAGGCTAGCGAGCAGATCCAGCCAATGCATCCTCGTCGCTGCTTGGGCCATAAAAAACCCAAACATGCATATCGGTCAACCGAAATTTTCTGGGCGGCCGGGGGCGTTTTTTTCTGACCTACGAGTTTATATAGGCACATATCACCTGACCTATTTCTATAATTATGTCCTGGATCATTTTTCATTAAATTTACCTTAATCTCTAGTATAGGATTAGTGCGTAAGAGCATCTCCAAGCGGAGGCCCCAAACCCACCCCAAACGTCCGGGCGGACAGCCCGGACAGGGTTTGGACTAAAAACCGCCACCCAAAGGAGGCCCTCAAAGCCACCCCAAATGTCTGGGTGGCCCGGCACACCCCAAACCCAGCCCATATGTGGGGAGGGTTTGGGGAGGTCCGGACGCGCCCAGACAGGCCACCACGTCAGACGCGGCCCAACATGACCCCACATATATCCGAAAATTTTCCACACCAGTCGGAACCCTAGCTCTCACTCTCCTCCGATCCCCTTTCCACTCCTCTTCATTTTCACCCTTCTCCGTCCACAGCTTGCCAATGGCCGGCTCCGGCAGCGAATCCGCCACCGAGCTGTACTGGCATGCTTTCGCGGAGGCGGAGGAGGAGATCGGGAGCTGCCCCGGGCCGGATGCCGCGGCGCCATCTTCGGCGGCTCTCTGCAACGGCGCTACGGGCAGTTCCGCCGCCGCCGCCACCGCGTCCAACGAGACAGTGGCGCCGCTTCCGCAGGTTCGCGCCTCACCTCCTTACACCATTCGACATTTTAAGAACCACATTTTAGAAAGGAGTAGGATGCATAATTTAGGAATTTGATGTCCGATGTACTCCGTAGGCCTTTCCTAGAGGTCCGGTGTACCCCGTCGGCGATGATAAGCTGTTGCGTAATGCGTGGTTGTCCACCCCGGAGGATCCTGTGACCGGAATCCACCATCGTGCTTCATTTTGGGGCCGGATTGGTCAAGTTTTCAATGTAAACTCGGAAATTGTCCGCAACTCGGAAATTGTCCGCAATGAGGCCTCCCTACGCCATAGATGGCACATCGTAGTGGCGGAAGTCAACAAGTTCGCCGGATGCTTTGGTCAAATGGGTTCCGTAAGTTTTTATTGTTAAATTTTCTTCAATGTTGGATCCATTAGCACCGACTTATGGATTATCCATTTCATTTTCTCCATGATTAGCCGGGTTCTCCATGATCTGTGAGACCTCCGCTCCGGTGTGTCCGATGAACTATGTCTGATGTTGGTATTGAACTATGTTTGTGGATGTTTGAACTATGTTTATTCATATGATGTTTGAACTATGATCCATTATTTGATCTACGTGCATGTCCAATATGGTTTTGGGGAGGATTTTTTTAGGGTTATGGTTGTATGACACAGTTTTTTTTGCTGTCCGGTCACTCTGCCCAGACGCGTCCGGTCACAATTTAAGGGCCGAATTTGGGGGCTCCGCTTGGAAATACCCATGTAGCTGCTAGTTCTAGGCCGTTTGCTAGCGTCACAGACAAGTGTATTTTTTCTAGCTAGTTGATGACAGAACTATCGTATGTACAGTACAGCTATTTGGCGACTGTAGCTGAAGGACGTACACCTACGTGCGTCTTGCATGTGTCCGATCGAGCGCCAGGTACTATAATGTGGTTTGGGGCAAATAGGTTAGGTGCGACGTTTTTCTGAGAATTGGACAGGCAACGACATAGTTGCTTATAATAGCTCACGTGCGGCATCTTTTTAAGCAGTAATTGCTCTGTGGCGACATGGCCGTCAAGTCATGTTCCCCACGCTGTAACCCAAGTTTGACCGGTACATGGAGTAGTTTATCTCGAGTGGGACCCATGCGTCAGCGAAACCTGCCTCTGTTCGTGGGGGAACCATCTCTGTCACGCGCCGGCGTCGCTTGGAGCTCACACCTCTCCTGTCCCGTCGTCTCGGTTTCACCGGGCTGGGAGAAATTATCCTGGCGACGACGAGTCGAGCGGCGGCAATGGAGCGGGCGACTCGAGCTGTGGCAGTGGAGCGGGCGAGTCGAGCTGCGGCAATGGAGCGGGCGAGTCGAGCGGCGGCAATGGAGCGGGCGACTGGAGCGGCGGTAATGGAGCGGGCGAGTCAAGCGGCCGCGCGAGTCCACCGGCGGCAATCGGAGTCGAGCAGGCGGGTGGCGACGCAAGGCTTGCGGTCGCAATCGCAGGTAAGGGCGTCGAGGGAGTATGGAGGATGGGGTGGTGCGGGTACACGGTCGAAGAGGCGACCGGCGGCCCGATTTGTGACTCGTGCAACGGCGATGGATTCAATCTATCTTGACGGCAAGCGACCCTACCGGATTTTCAGTCCAGCAGGTGTTGAAGCAGGCGTGGAAGCATCACGGCTACTACTGTTGCAAGGGTTTTTTGCTCGGCAGTGATTCGCCGCCGATGACAGGACAGATGTTTGCCTTGATGCGCAACATTACTGCGAGCGACGAGAGCAGCTCAGGCGGTGCTGCGGGCGACGAGAGCAGCTCGAGCGGGAACTCATCGAGCAGCAGTTCAGTGTGTTGCCGGGATGGTGGAGGACGGATTGGTGTGCTCGGAAATCCTATGCGAGATGAAATCGAGCTAGAAGAATCAGCTACAGAGCCATGGCGGAGGGAAGATTGTGCTGCATTCTGTAGATATGTAGCGTACCTGCACTTAAAATATGGCAAGGTACCTGTGTATAGTGCAAACCCCTGGATCGTTTCATTTGCACACACAGTTTAAGATGAAGTACCACAACAAAGTATCATTATTATATCGAATGATCCAGACTTGGTAAAATATTCATTACAACTTGCATAGCATATAGCTAGCTTAAAAGAGTAAAGCAGCGGAAATAAATCTTCATTGAGTCCTCATCCTTTGCATGTGCCACAGGCGAAAACATGTTGGTTGCAGACTCGAAACCCAAACGTAACCTTACTCATCGTCAGAAATTTCTGCAACAAATAAAATTTTGCAACAGAGTGGGTCAGAACCATTAAAAATGATTCTGGCAAGTGACACTATGTGGACACTTAATGGAATAACTCTAATAGCCTATATGCATATTTGGCTGGTGGAGTTTCAAGGCTATCTTGCATAAAAGCCAATTTTGCCTAACACTTTGTAAAACATTTTCTTCAAAAGTTGGAGACGATATGGTATAAGACCATAGCCTCATCTACCCTTGTTCACCATCAAGTTTTACTTTCGAAATTGGAATGATGAAGCCTCCGTTGAATCCTTGATCAGCTGCTCAAATTGTCCGTAACCGGGGACACGGCTAAGTACTTAGTTTTTAAACTCTGCAGAGGTTGTGCACTTTCACCATTAGACCCAACAAACCCAAACTATCCTCAAGCACTCAATTTGTGCTAAGGAAAAGGAGAGAGTTGAGACGAGACTTTTCAGAAGCATTTTCCCATCCCATACCGACTTGACGCGCTCCCATTCTAACCATTCTACCACCACCTGTCAAGTCGGGACGAGTCCACGCAACTTAATCCATCTAGCCAGAGCCCATATGACTAATGGCTGCACGGTAAGCAACTTCACTTAGAGATAACCTTGGCCCCTTAATACCCTGGGTGGCAACCACAAGTGACCATCCCTTAGAGGTCACCCCTAAGAGATGACACTCAACCTTTCCATCATCTTTTCATAACCAAGTCCACCCAGGTGATAAATTACTTAGTAGAATTTAGCTTTAAGGAAAACACATTTGCATAGCATCCAACAATCTACTAAGTTATCAAAAGGAATTCTAGACACAACTAGAGTAAAGGTATGGTGGGTTTAGCATATAGCAATAATACTATCCAACACATGCATATAAGAAATACACTAAGTAATGCATATAAAATACTTAGGAAATTTATGGGGTGTGCCACTTGCCTTGGCAAACAGTAGTGTAGTAGTAGCAGTTGCAACCACTTTCGTCTCTCTCCGGAATTTCTAACAAGTCAAACAAACCACAAATAAACATACAATCATAAATGCAACACTTAGAAAAATATGATATGCATGAGATGCAGGATGACACAAAGAAATATGGTATGAAAGACCTGCAAACAAAATAAGGGAAAGACCTAATATAACAATGTCCCAAAAGGCTAAGGCAAGGTCAAAGCTCAAAGTAAACTTGATCAAACACTTGACAAAAGTTGTAAGGCTATTCTAAGTCTTCACAAGTTTGGTCTTCAAATAATCTTCAACTCCTTTGCAGCTTCATGTTCTTCAATGGTCTTCAATTAGCACTCTAGGAACTTAGTCTTAACACCGAGGACTTGGTCTATGTCCAAAGTGAGACAAAACTTAGAAAGAAAGAAGATAGAAGGAAAGAACTAGTTGGTCTTCCAAAAATCTTCTCCAGGCTTCCTTGTAGCTTTCTTCTTGGTGTATTGACTTCATTTAATTTGGTAGACTTGATGGTTCTGCAGACTTGATGATGTTGGCGGCTGGTTAATCTTGAATATAACTTAGCCACCAAGAAGTTTAAGGGAAGAAGGAAGAAAGGAGAGAAGGAAATGAAGAAAATGCAGCTGGTTGGTCTTCATGAACTTTCTCTTGATTTCTTCTAAGTCATTTCTTCTTGGAGATGCTTCTGCAGTCTTGTTTTCAAGCTAAGTCCTTCCTTGATTTCTACTCATTTCTAACTTAGTGGTTTTTGACTAGGAGAGTCATAATAGCTAACATGTATCCTCAAAATTTCTAAGGGGGAAGTCATGTAAGAAGTACCAACAATAATACTAAGGACTTAATATGCATGCCATGCTTATGGAAATGCTCTAAGGAAATGCAAGCAAAAAAAGATGATCCAAAATAACTAAGGACCAAGGGTCAAACAATAAGTCACAAATAAATTCTAAGTAAAAGTTAATCAACATAAGAGAGGCTAAAATTCTCTAAGGAAAAGTGTTGTCAAAACACTTGTCAAAAATTTTCTAAGGAAGAAATAGTTTTATTTTGAGAGAGACAAAATATTTCTATGTACTTTAAGTGCTAAAGTCTCCAAAATACTACTAAGTTATTTTAGAACTCGAAAATAAGAAGAAAATAATTTTTAATACATTTTATTAATTAATATAACACCTAAAAAGCATTTAAACAATATTTACTCAAAAAATCATTGAAAAATTATTTTACAAAATTAATAGAGTATTCCTACGGCCAATACTTAGGCATACAAAATTATAGCAAAAGATTTTGCTCAAAAATCTATTTTTAAACTCAATTTATAGTCAAAATACTAATTAAACCATTTTTAAAAATTAACTAATTTAATTTCGACAAAACCTCAAAATAAGTATACCAAAAGTTTCTACAAGTCATAAGCTTTCCAAAAATATAAAGTTTGCAAAATTTGGCCGAGCCAATAAAAATTAGTGATAGATCTAAGTTCCAGGGATTTTTCTACTAAAACGCCAATCGAAACAAAAAAAATAGAATAACGCAGAAATTCTGGATCCACGTGGAGCTGACGGGGCGCTGACGAGGCTTCGACGTGGCGGCTGACTGGGCGTTGACGTGGCTTGCTCCGATTCGCCCGTACCCCTTCGCGCTGAGGATCTGATCTAAGCCGTACGCAACAGATCTAACGGCCCAGATCTAATGACCTAAATCGAGCGGCGCGCCGGCCGGAGCATCGCCGGAAACCTAGCTCTCGCGGCGCGCCATGGCCGGCGGCGAGCAACGTGATGGAGGGAAGGGGTTCGGGATGCGCGAGTCGTACCACTGGGTGCAGGAGATCGCGGCGAAGACGAAGGCGTGGTCACAGACGGCGGGGGAGCGTCGGGTGGTCGACAATCTCCCGCCGGAGTCGTCGGTGCGGCGGCGAGCTTCGGTCGATCACGGACACGGCGATCTGGGGCAAAAAA
Organism: Poa pratensis; assembly: GCA_947311845.1. Classification (NCBI taxonomy): domain Eukaryota; kingdom Viridiplantae; phylum Streptophyta; class Magnoliopsida; order Poales; family Poaceae; genus Poa; species Poa pratensis. The sequence goes on along the minus strand of CAMZMU010000027.1, from coordinate 43,848,080 downwards.
AAACGACGGGAAAAATCATACGGGTGCGCACGGACATCACAAAGAAGATGGGGCAGGGGAGAAAGCTCGAGGTGGTCGAGGCTCACCGGAAAACGCGAGGAACGGCGGCGGCAATGGCAGTACGGCAGCGGTGATTGCGGCAGCCTGGGGGCGTCTTAGGCTAGGGTTCTTGGGGGGTTCGGAGGAGGGGGTCGTGGCCTATATATAGGGGCAAAAGGATTTGCTCAAAACGGTTTGGAATCCCCGAATCGCGGAGATGATTTCGTGCTCGACATGGACTCGTTTTCGTGCGCAGGAGGTTGGAGACGAGTGACGTCATTGCTGACGTCATGGGTGGGTCCCACACGTCAGTGACAGAAGGAGAGGGAGAGTGGGCCGTGGTTCGCTTGCTGGGCTTCTGCGCGTTGCACCGTGCGGTAGATAGGGCGTCCTAATTTTTTTTGTTCAAAACATTTTCTTTTTCAAAAGGAAACTTTAATAACTTTTAAAATAAATGTCCAAATGGACTCAAACCAGTTTCTAAAATTTTGTAAAATCAAACTCTTTATTTTGAAACTTTCAAAACACATTTTCCAACACATTTTGTAAACTAAATTTTTGAAATGTGTTAAAATGAATTTTGGACATATTAATGTCATTTGAAACTATAGGGTTTTATAAATTCCTTTCGAAATTATATTTTAAACTAAAGCAAAATATGAGTAATAATATTACATATCACTCAAAATATAATTTGCTTAAAACTCGTTTTGTTTAAAAGGGGTTTGATAATTCATAATTAATTCAGAACTCATTTTAAGATCCAAATAAATATTTTCTTTCAAAAGCAAAACTATAAAATTTGAAAATAAAGAATAGGTAAGTAATAGTATAATTCTCCATACAAACAAACACACTTTCAAATAGAAATCATTTTGATTTCCAAACTAAGTGTTTAATAAACAATATGACACTTTATGTCAAAAATAAAATAGGTTTAAAACAAATCAGATGTGGCTTGAATAAAACTTAAATACCACAAGATAAACATTTTGCAAAAATATATTTCAACAAATACAAACAATCACAAGCAAACATTAAAAGAACAATATATAAAAGTCAAAAGAAAATTGGAGCATAATTGCTCTACTAATATATTTTCTTAAATATGTTTTCAAGTGGAAATTTCTTTCCCACTTTTGAAATAACCAATTGCAAACAATGCTATATGATGATGAATGCATGCATGAATTTTCTTTTCAAAGCGAAATACATAATAGTTTTCGAAAGTTTTAAATTTTTCTGATTTTTCAACTTTTGAAAAACCTGGGATGTTACAAGATAACTAGTCTGGTGAATTTTGTTAGGTGCCTAAAACTCTTTCAGGCAGTGTTTGCCCAGCGCTAGGAGCGTGTGTGGGAGTTCTTTTGTGAAATGGCCATGTAAGCACTACGTCAAACACCTTGGAGGCGTGCTCTGGACGTGCCCTGGACGTGCTCTGGACGTGTCGTGGCACGTTCCGGTAGGTGAAACCTTATTTTTGTAGGTGAAACCTTGTAAACAAAATGTAAATTATTGTGTTCCTTGTTTTAGTGTTCTTTGTGTCATTCGCACGCCGTCAGATTGTGGCATGACCACCGTCGAACACCTTTGGGAGCGCGCTCTGGACACGCCCGATTGTGGCATTCGCACGTCGTCGGATTGAAAACGAGTTGAAAGAGTTGAAACATTGTCAACTAGGTAGAGGCTTATGTCATCTATAGACAAAATGATTTAATTTTTTATTTAACTTACCAAAATTTAAATATTGCTAGTGTTGGTAGTATTACCAAAATGTAAACATTTGTAACTATTACCTCCTAATGGTGGTTGATTTTTCGCAAACAGAGGCATAGCCTAGTGGCAAAGGGTTGATGCTCCCTTTGCCCACCTAAGTTCGAGTCCCCTTACTCGCAATTTAGGTGTTGCACATTATATGTCATGTCCAGTAGCTTTCTGGTTCGGGCAACTTGTTATTATCGATTAAATCGGTAATAATGAGTTGTCCCAACCACTGAGATGCTGCACTATGACAATTTTTTGATTTTTTGATTTTTTTTTTGATATTTTGATTCTTTTCTGCTAATTTATAAATATTTGAATTCAACTTTGAACCAAAATTGAAATGTACATGTTATTTGTGCTAGGCTTGGATGTTGCAATGATTTCATACTAATTTTTGAATTCAAATTTGAACTACAATTCAAATGTACATATTATTTGTGCTAGGCTTGGATGTTGCAATGAGGAGGATTTCATTTGTAAATATTAACCTTCTAATGGTGGTAGATTTGTCGCAAACAGAGTCATAGCCTAGCGGCAAAGGGTTGATGCTCCCTTTGTGAAAGTGCATGGTTGCCCCCATGCGTTGTTTTGGTAATTAATGACAATCCTTATATACTAATGTTTACATTGAGATATTCTTATAGATCTTGTCCATGGGAAAAGATAGGAATTCATGTGTTGGACTCTTGAAGATGACATGATGACCAATGCTCTATTTAAGGGTTTATATGAAGAATGGTCATGTGTAGAGTTGAGCTTATTGCAAATATGGCTTGGAAAAGAAGATTGAGTGAACAATCATGTTTACCTCCAAGCCATCATACATATCAAGAGAAGAAGATGAAGTGCAAGTTCTATATGATGCATGAAGACGGAGCTTAGCGAGGCCCTCCCATAATGGAGTATGGGGGAGAATTTGGAGAAGTCTTCATCAAGCATGTGCTAGCAAGCACAATCAAGAAAGGTGTTCCAACTTGAGAGAGTCAAGACCGTCATCATCGAGCTCAAGTGGAATGCGCAAGGAAAAGGTATGATCTTAATAGGTTTTCTATTTTACCGGTCTCATGTTGTTAGTGGGAGACCGGGTTTTAGGATAGACGGCGTACTATCAAGAGGGGCTCTCAAGTGAGTAACTTGATTGCATCTTTGTGGAGAGCTCAAACCTTTGCATTCTTGCATATCATCTTTTCTTGGTTCTTATTTGGCTTTTATTCATGTGATTTTAGAGCTTGTGTTCATCGTCATACCAAGCTCTAGTTCATCAAAAACAGATTTCATTCGAATATCTTGTTGCATTTTTGTTGTTGGAGGGTTTACCGGTTTGTCTTTCATGTGATTTTAGAGCTTGTGTTCATCGCCATACCAAGCTCTAGTTCATCAAAAACGGATTTCATTCGAATATCTTGTTGCGTTTTTGTTGTTGGAGGTTTTACCGGTTTGTCTTTCATAGAGAGGTCAAACTCTGTCCTTGTGGATTCCTCCTCAGATGATGGACTATGATGTTTCTCTGCATAAACTTGTCGTGCTCGTTGTGATGATTCCAACGAGCCCAAGAACATCGAAATCGGAGTCCGGATGAAAAAGATATTACAGTTTCCGTTTTGCTGTTTGTGTCAGTTTTCAGAAAACTGGATATTCCGGTCCGAAGAAACTTTCCGGCCCCAAATGTCCGATGGAGTGCAGGGAAGTTTTGGCAGTTTTGGCTCGAGTCCTTAGCCGTTTTTTAGCAAATCTTGGGAACCGGATATTCCGGTTCTGGGAGAATTTCTGGTAGGAAATGTCCGGTTCTGGGAGAAAAGCTATGGTGCGCGACCCGGGCCGAAAATTCCGGTCCAAACTTGAACCGGAATATCCGGTCTGAGTTTTATACAATGGCTCTTTATTTTGGGGATCTATATAAGGCCCCCTTCTTCCCCAAAGAGCCTAGCTCGTTTTTGTCCCTCTTTCCCCACCATTGTTGACCTTGGAAAGCTTGCCCCTCTCCCAATTCCTCCCATGATTCTTGCATATCTTTGAGGGATTTGAGAGAGGAGATCTAGATCTACATTTTCACCAATCAATCTCTCCTCTAAGTGAGGGGAACCTAGTAGATCTTGATCTTGAGTTCTTGGTGCATCTCCTCTTTGTTCTTCCTCTCTTATTCCCCCATAAGCATTTGTTGCTTTGTTGGAATTTGAGAGTGAAGGATTTGAGCACTTGTGCTCTTGCCTTTTGCATTTGGTGCATCGGTGTGCTCTCCACGAGGATTCGTGGAAGTTGAAAGTTTGTGACTTGTTACTCTTGGGTCCTTGGACCCTAGACGCCTTTGTGGTGGTTGGACCCTTGTGTGGTCACTTGAAGCCGTTCGGGAGCCCCCAATCCCATTGTGGGTTGTGCCTCGATTGTTGTTGAAAGCCGTTCGGGAGCCCCCAATCCCATTGTGGGTTGTGCCCCGGATTGTTGTTGAAAGGCTCCGGATTCCGCCTCGAAGGAATACCGATAGTGGAAGGTGAACCAAACCTTTGTGGTGCGGTTCATCGGAGAAGAAGGTGAAACCTTTGTGGTTGTTGAACCGTTGTGTCGGTTCACACCTCTCCAACGAGACGTACTCCCTTCAAGGAGGAACTCGGGAATACATCCTCGTCTCCGCGTGCTTCGGTTATTTCTATACCCGAGCTCTTTACTTATGCACTTTACATTGTGATAGCCTTCGTGCTTGAAGTATTCTATATTGCTATCACCTTGTTGCTTGTCTTGCTTAGCATAAGTTGTTGGTGCACATAGGTGAGCCTAGTTTATTTAGGTTGTTGGCTTGTTAATTTAAACACCTAGTTTTATTCCGCAATTAGCAAGCCTAAACCGGAAAAGTTTTAATCGCCTATTCACCCCCCTCTAGGCGACATCATTGTCCTTTCAATTGGTATCAGAGCCTGGGCTCTCTTTTTGGGCTTTACCGCCTAGAGAGTAAAAGATGTCGTTTAGAATTAGTGCACGATCCCACTTTATATTCGATGGCACAAATTATGATGTTTGGAAAATTCGCATGCTTAATCTTTTTAGGGCCATGGGTCCAAATTATATTAAGAGGATTGTAGATGTGGTTTTCTCCTCCAAAGGATTCCAAGAATTATCTTTAGAGGATGAGAAAACTCTCATCTCGAGACTCAAGTTTCTAATGGTCTTATATGTGTTTTGAGCGATGTAGTTCTTGCTTCAATCATGCCTTTTCGGAATGCTCATGAGCTTTGGACCAAGCTTCAAGATATATATGAAGTGTCCAAAATTATTGAGGATGATTGTTCTCCTTCCACCTCCGGCCGTGATGAGTTCACAACTTCTTCCACTTCACCAACATGTGATTTGTCACAAGGTAATGATATGGTGAGTGGTGATAGAAATTGCATTGTGATGGTGAATATTCTATTGACTATACTTCATCTCTATCCATTGCAATGTTCTATCTTTGGACTTAAACTCTTCTAGCACTCCAAATGTCATACATGCTAGAGTTGATAGTCCTTGCATATCATGTAATAGTTGCTTAACTAAATCTCATGATGATATGCTCTCTATGTCTTGTTGTCATGAAAATAATGCTTCCATATCCTCTAGTACTTGCATGACTAACAATGTAGAGGAATCCCAACATTTGTTGGAACAAGACATGGACCTCAATGGTGCTTCAAGTATTCTTCATCCCTTCACATTAATCATGTTTGCCTTATGGCTAAGGATTCCGAGGTATCTCCCACCTCGAATCCAAATTGTGATGATGTGGATGAGGATTCTCATGAAGAAGGTTTTGATTTTGAATCCTTAACCAAGATGGGTGAGATGGTACTTGGTGCTCTCCCAAAGGTAGTAAAGCTATCCCTCCTCTATGTGAAATCATTGCTTATGTTATTAAGAGTAGGGAATTCATTGAGGATTTGGAAAGTCAATTTGATGAGAAATGTCAAATTGAGAGAGATGACTCTATCACTATAGCTTCCTTGAAAGCTTCTCTTGAAGAAGAGCTTAGGTCTTCTCTTGAAGAGAGACTTGAATCTCTTGATGATCTAATGATCTTATTATTGCTAAAATCATTAAGGAAAGAGATCATGCCCTTGCTAAATATAAAGTGCTTAAAAAGGAAAAAGTTGAATTTGGTGTTGGCAATGCTAGACTAAGTGAGGACATAGAGAGACTTGACAAAGCTCACAAGGCTTTAGAAAGTGAACACTCTCTCCTTATCAAGTCTCATGATCAACTCCAAACTCAACTATCTAAGAATGATAAGCTTGCCAAATTGTCTTCCTTCCATTTCTAATATTAATGATGCTTGTGCTACTAACTCCACTTCTTGTGAAGCATCTATTTTGAAGGAGAATGTTGAGCTAAGGGCTCAACTTGAGTTGCTAACTAGCAAGTATGGGAAATTGGAAGAAAGTCATGAAAAGCTCTCTAGCTCTAATGATGATCTTCTAGCATCCCATGCTAGGCTAAAGTTAGCTCATGAGGCTATTATGTCAAAGGTAACATCTTGTGAGCCTCATGTGGAAATTGGCACAACTTCTTCTAAAATGCTTTATTGCCATGTGCTAGTCCTAGTGATTCATCCACTCACAATGTTGCTACATCTTGTGATGAATTACTTTCCATGCCTTGTTGCTCTAACAATGAAGCTTCTACTTCCTCTAGTGTTTTTGTTGATACTAACCATGTAGAGGAACTAAATGAGCTCAAGGCCCAAGTCACTTCTTTGAAGAAAGACTTGGAAAAGCGTCATGTTGGGAAGTCCACACTTGACAATATGTTGAGTGTTCAAAGACGCCCCAATGACAAGAGTGGACTTGGATTCAACTCCAATAACAAGAACAAGTCCAAGCTAACAAGAAGAAAGGGCCAAGAACAAGTTAAAGATTCGGCCAAGATTGTTTGCTTCAAGTGCAAAGTTGAAGGGCACCATGTTAGATCTTGCCCTTTGAAGAAGGCTCTTAGTGAGAAGCAACAAGGGAAGAAGCCTCAAGTTCTCAAGTTGAAGAACGACCTCTTCCCAAGAAGAATCAGCTACCCTCCTCAAGTCGAGATTCCAACTAAGAAGAAGGAGGAAGTCGATGTTGCTACCTATGCCGTGAGAAGGGTCACTTGCTTCTTCATGCACAAATGGTACCTTATCCAACCCCATTATTATTGATGATGTTATTCTCTTCGGAAGGATAAGGTTGGCAATGTGTTTGCCAAATATGTTGGTACTCAAAGTGGTGTCAAGAAAAGAACCATTTGGGTTGCCAAACCTATTGTGACTAACCTCTTAGGACCCAACTTGGTTGGGGACCAACAAGCTAAAACTTGATCAATAGGTGTTGTTGGAGGCATTGGAGACTTGGCTACATCATGAAGAATTAAGGGATCTTCATCAATTATATTCTCTCAAGCCAAGTCATTTGGTTACATTGTTCTACTCTTATCCAATGTTCCTCCTTGCGGTAACTTTTATTTAAATCATATATCATTGAAAGTTGCTTGCACCCTTGCATGTGTTAGGTTTTGTACCTTGCTAGTGTTTGTATGTGTTGTGCTCTCTACTTACTTATCTTGAGAAATCAAGTATGTGTATTTTGGTTTGCACACCATTTACTTGTTTGAGCCTTATTGCTTTATTTGCTATCTTATCTTGTTGGCTCTCTTTGAGAGATTAATGGACTATCCATTTTTGGAGAGTGATATGCTTGTGCACTTCACAATCCTAAAATGTGTGTACATGAGAAATACCACTTAGTGTTGATATATCAATATTATCTATTCTCTATGTGGTATGTCATGCTCATGAGAAATTCAAATTCTATAATGTCCATTAATTTCTTGAGTTGGTTTTGTTTGCCTCTTGTTTTAAAATAAATGGATTATCACATTATGGGGGAGTAATAAGCTATGTGCATATTACAAGCCTAGAAAATATGAAGATGTGAGGTATTGCCACCTAGAATTGGTATTGTCAATTATCTTCTTCCTAGTGGCATGTTTCTCAAACAAGTTCCATATTTGCTTAAATGTCTTTTATTTCTCATCTTTTGGATCTTGTGTGTGAGAGAGTTTCTTGGTGCTTTGCATGATCGTGATCAATTTGAAGCCGTCAAGAATCTCTATCAAAGCATGTGCTAAATTCATATCTTTTGTCATATGCTTTATTTGTTGTGAAGATTGGTCTTGTTTATCATTCCTATATACCATCGAGAAATATCTCCATACTCCTTGTTCATAACAAGTGATACTCACAATTATGGTGGAATTTGTATACCATCTTCAATTTTGTCTCTTGCTTTGAATTGCCTTATTTGATTGCCAAGGATTTGTTTTGATCTAACTCTCATTTGTCTTCCTTGTATCTTTTGGATTCTTTATGTTGCTCTATTGAAATTTGTTTTGTGCTTTCTTGAGTTGGGAAAAGCAATGAACCAATTCTTGTACATTGACATTCAAAAGTCATACTTCTTGATAATGAACTATTCTTTGGGAAGATATCCTACTTTGAGTAAACACCGTTCTTTAAATTGGTATTGCAATTTCTTGCCTTTCTTGAACATGACTAGTGTTTGAATATATATATGGAGAGTGATGATCTCATTTGTGTGCATTTTGTATTCAAATGCAAAATCTTAAATAATGCACACATCTTGGGGGAGCAATCCTATAGGCTTTTTGAACATTAGTTGTCTTCATTTGATATTTGATCCCGATGACGTGTCTCCTTGGAAGACAAACATTTTTCGTCTTGGTACTTTGTGCCATCATGAAAAGTGTAGAGGGTTTGGTTTATTCCTTGATGGTATTTTCATCAATTGGTATATTGATTTCATTGGTATCTTTTCAAAGTGGTATCTTTAATCATGTGTTGATTTGGGTCTTTGATATAATTTAGACAATTCTTTTTCTCTTGGCTTAATTGGTGTTTTATCCAAATTGTATCTCTTTTGGTTCTTGAAAGTCTTGTGCATGCATATTTATTATATGTATATCTTATGGCATGCTTACTTTCGTTGATCCAATATATAGGATAAAATCCATCAAATCCTAAATGGCAAGATGTGCATGAAATTCAATTTCATATCAATATGCACATATTTATGTGGAGTTTGTCCTATGTATTGTAGTTGCTCTAACTACTTTGGACCCAATGAGTTTGGGCACCATGGTGTACTTGAATATGTTTTAGGTACATTGGAGATGCATTGGGAGCTTGTCTCATTTACAAGGAAGGTGTTTCACCATGTGCTTATTGGAGTCAAGCTTGGATGATCGTTAACTCTTATCTTCTACATCACCAATGCTATCTCGGTAACAAGTATATACCTCATGCATACTTTTTTAGCTCTCAACCTTGTGTAGGTTGTTTCATGGCATGAATCTCTTTGGTTGCAATTCTTTTGATTCTTGTAAAACGTCTTTATTGCAAATGTGAGTAAGCCGGGATGATTACATATCAAGGGAAATATATATAATCATTTTCATGATTCACCAATCCCAAATATGTTAATCTAGCACTTTCTACTCCATGTCTCGCATATGTAATTTTGATGTGCTTCAAAATCATTTGCCTTTTGTGATACTTGTTATCTTACTCGGAGCATCCCTTTTATCACCTTATCCCTTGTGGATACGTTTGATGCTATGATGAGTGTGTGTTTGAAGTTTATCTCTGTATCCCTTTAAGATAAAATTGAGCTTTGTGCTATGCTTTTAAGCAAAAATCTTATTGGTGTATTTATGACTTCCTCTTGGATATCATGACCTTTACCTTTATACCTATATTATGTGTACATGTTTATTTGTGGACTTATATCTTCGTGATTGGTGTCTACTTAGAAACTTATACACATAAGAATAGTTACATCTTTATTTGGTATTCCAATTCTTTAGTGACCACCCCTTTGCTTTTGTTTCTTTGGTGATCTCTATTTAAAGACACAAGCTTTGTTGTTTATGTGTTATGCTTTTGAATCTTAATAAGCTTGTGGAGCTATTTGCGATATCTCCGTTGGTGTGTGAATATGTGAAAGACATGATATGCACTATGTGCAACACTTTTTGAAAGACTATGTTGATGCTTTTGCTCATCCTTGTATTAGTCTCCTAAAATGTCTTTATATCTCACACCCATCCTTTTATTTGCCGCTCCTTGCTCATGTTGCAAAACGATTTTATTTGTTGCAAGTTGTTTTGCCTCATTTCTTATTTATATTCTCTTGCATGTGCTTGTGTTCGAAGTTATCTAGAAGGGAGTGAGGATTCCATGTTCTGCACACTATATTGAAATACAAATCCTTTTTGTGCACGTACCTTGGGGAGTTCCCTCTTGATATTTAGAACACTTTTTAGATCCTTTTTGATTGCTTGCTTCTTTCGTTGAAGTATCTTTCTATTTGATATTCTCTTGCAATCTTTGGATCCTCAATATGGTTTGATCTCCCTTCATCTATTCTTCATTGGATATGTGCATTTGATTTCACTCACATTATGAGAAATGCACACTTTATGGGGGAGCCCTTATTATATTGGGCTTCTTATTTTTCACCCATTTCGGCAATCGATGCCAATGGGGGAGAAATTTAGAGGGTTTAAGGGAATATGGGTTTGTTCTCTTGCATCCTTGCTCTTTGTGTTGCATGGTTGCTTAAATTCATTATATAAACCCTCGTAAAAGGGATTGTCATCAATTACCAAAATGGGGGAGATTGAAAGTGCATGGTTGCCCCCATGCGTGGTTTTGGTAATTAATGACAATCCTTATGGACTAATGTTTACATTGAGATATTCTTATAGATCTTGTCCATGGGAAAAAAATAGGAGTTCATGTGTTGGACTCTTGAAGATGACATGATGACCAATGCTCTATTTAAGAGTTTATATGAAGAATGGTCATGTGTAGAGGCTTGGAAAAGAAGATTGAGTGAACAATCATGTTTACCTCCAAGCCATCATACATATCAAGAGAAGAAGATGAAGTGCAAGTTCTATATGATGCATGAAGACGGAGCTTAGCGAGGCCCTCCCATAATGGAGTATGGGGGAGAATTTGGAGAAGTCTTCATCAAGCATGTGCTAGCAAGCACAATCAAGAAAGGTGTTCCAACTTGAGATAGTCAAGATCGTCATCATCGAGCTCAAGTGGAATGCGCAAGGCAAAGGTATGATCTTGATAGGTTTTCTATTTTACCGGTCTCATGTTGTTAGTGGGAGACCGGGTTTTAGGATAGACGGCGTACTATCAAGAGGGGCTCTCAAGTGAGTAACTTGATCGCATCTTTGTGGAGAGCTCAAACCTTTGCATTCTTGCATATCATCTTTTCTTGGTTCTTATTTGGCTTTTATTCATGTGATTTTAGAGCTTGTGTTCATCGCCATACCAAGCTCTAGTTCATCAAAAACAGATTTCATTCGAATATCTTGTTGCGTTTTTGTTGTTGGAGGGTTTACCGGTTTGTCTTTCATGTGATTTTAGAGATTGTGTTCATCGCCATACCAAGCTCTAGTTCATCAAAAACGGATTTCATTCGAATATCTTCTTGCATTTTTGTTGTTGGAGGTTTTAACGGTTTTCTTTCATAGAGAGCTCAAACTCCCTCCTTGTGGATTCCTCCTCAGATGATGGACTATGATGTTTCTCTGCATAATATTGTCGTGCTCGTTGTGGTGATTCCAACGAGCCCAAGAACATCAAAATCGGAGTCCGGATGAAAAAGATATTACCGTTTCCGTTTTGCTGTTTGTGTCAGTTTTCAGAAAACCGGATATTCCGGTCCAAGGAAACTTTCCGGCCCCAAATGTCCGATGGAGTGCAGGGAAGTTTTGGCAGTTTTGGCTCGAGTCCTTAGCCTTTTTTAGCAAATCTTGGGAACCGGATATTCCGGTTCTGGGAGAATTTCCGGTGGGAAATGTCCGGTTCTGGGAGAAAAGCTATGGTGCGCGACCCGGGCCGGAAATTCCGGTCCAAACTTGAACCGGAATATTTTGGGGACCTATATAAGGCCCCCTTCTTCCCCAAAGAGCCTAGCTCGTTTTTCTCCCTCTTTCCCCACCATTGTTGACCTTGGAAAGCTTGCCCTCTCCCAATTCCTCCCATGATTCTTGCATATCTTTGAGGGATTTGAGAGAGGAGATCTAGATCTACATTTTCACCAATCAATCTCTCCTCTAAGTGAGGGGAACCTAGTAGATCTTGATCTTGGAGTTCTTGGTGCATCTCCTCTTTGTTCTTCCTCTCTTATTCCCCCATAAGCATTTGTTGCTTTGTTGGAATTTGAGAGTGAAGGATTTGAGCACTTATACTCTTGCCTTTTGCATTTGGTGCATCGGTGTGCTCTCCACGAGGATTCGTGGAAGTTGAAAGTTTGTGACCTTGTTACTCTTGGGTCCTTGGACCCTAGACGTCTTTGTGGTGGTTGGACCCTTGTGTGGTCACTTGCAGCCGTTCGGGAGCCCCCAAACCCATTGTGGGTTGTGCCCCGGATTGTTGTTGAAAGACTCCGGATTCCGCCTCGAAGGAATACCGATAGTGGAAGGTGAACCAAACCTTTGTGGTGCGGTTCATCGGAGAAGAAGGTGAAACCTTTGTGGTTGTTGAACTGTTGTGTCGGTTCACACCTCTCCAACGAGAAGTACTCCCTTAACAAGGAGGAACTCGGGAATACATCCTCGTCTCCGCGGGCTTCGTTTATTTCTATACCCGAGCTCTTTACTTATGCACTTTACATTGTGATAGACTTCGTGGTCGAAGTATTCTATATTGCTATCACCTTGTTGCTTGTCTTGCTTAGCATAAGTTGTTGGTGCACATAGGTGAGCCTAGTTTATTTAGGTTGTTGGCTTGTTAATTTAAACACCTAGTTTTATTCCGCAATTAGCAAGGCTAAACCGGAAAAGTTTTAATCGCCTATTCACCCTCCTCTAGGCGACATCATCGTCCTTTCACTTTGCCCACCTAAGTTCGAATCCCCTTGCTCGCAATTTAGGTGTTGCGCATTATATGTCCTAGTCCAGTACCTTAGTAGGTCGGGCATCTCATTATTATAGAATCTATTATATATTAAAAGTAGATGATGGGCTTACCAGAAATTAGAGAATTAGATTAGAAAATCCCACAATAATCAGACACATCTGGCCATTGATTTAATTATTTAGCAAATGACAACCGATGGATTATAGAAATAATTAATTGACCTTTGAAGGTAGAAAATATTACCCACCAATGCCCTCCATAAGTTAGATACCCCTTCGCTCGAACCAGCTAAAAGGCTACAAAATCGTCATGAAAAGAAAACAAAACCTGCCGTACCTGCTCAGGCAGGGCGCGGCCACCACCGTGCTTGAATCGATTTCATCGGCAGATCGATCTGATAGTTCTCACGGCTACTGGTCGTGACTATGGTAGGGTTTGTCGACAGCCGGAAACCCAGATTTTCTCGATTCTTCACTTGCTCGCGTCTTGGTGTTCACTTGATAGCTAGCTGGCTCTGATCCAATCAACATATGAGACCATCTACATATTGAACCTTAATGGCAGAATCATTCCATAGAGATTGGGAGATTACGTGGATGCAAGGGGTCTTCAATCCTACATGCATGTACGTCTATAGCTTTGGCCAGGGCATGCCATCGCAGCGGCGTGGAAGCCGGTTGCCGCAATGCAACCTGGACAGGGCATGCATGGCCGGCATCTGTAGAATCTGCTAATCGTAGCCAACGTGTGTACGTGAAGCACCAATCAAGGTTTGTTTGGTGTGCTAAAGGTAGCCTGTAAATAAACAACTTGCGGACTGCGGAGGATATTTTTGAATCAATCTATAACTTTGGTGTGTAGAGAAATCAAGCGTTTGGTCCACTTCTCATACCCTGTGCTCTCTCCCAGGCTTTCTTAATTTTCTGATCTGATTATTCAAGCCGTGGAGATCTTCATGTGTGTCAAGATGCATGCATCCATAATCCCTTTTTTTTCTAACAGATTTGCAACATCGTGCACCTCTATCCTACAGAGTTTACGATGCTCTTAAAGCCGGTGTTCGCGTCGGACTGCCCGCTCCTCCTGAGTGGTTTCTCTGGACGAAGAAACACCAGGCCTGAGCAACAGACGGAGTTCCTACCCTACTGCAGCAGCAGCAATCTCAGGTTTTGTCGCTCGCGCGCTCAGATGATCTGCTGCAACTCTCCCAGGATTATCAACTTTTGCTCAGTTGATCTCTTTAAAATTAGCTATTCGAGAATTGATTGATTAGGACCTCTACAATCATGTACGTGTGTCTACAATATCTAGGTGCTTTATGTGAGAGATTTTAGATCAGTTTTTCGGCGTGTAGATTTTAGATCGTTATGATGGGAGATTTTTAGATATTATTACTCATGTTAATTTGCCAACCTCGAGTGATGTTTGCTAATTTTCTTCATTTGATTTTTCAGTGGAATATTTTATTCGTATAGAGCAGATCGACTTTTTCGAATATCTCCAGGTATCCTTTGCCTCTCGGATATTAGTGTAAAGAATTAGTGAATTAATCCAGTCTCCTAGCCGATTAAGAGGTGAAAACATTGGGACAATTGGATTCTCATAACATGTTGACCTGACATGCACATTACGAGAAATTTTCCCGATATTTTTTGTGTACGGAACGGCGGTACTACATTGGGACAATAGGTAACATTGTAACTCGAGTATTTGGACTTCTTTGTATAGGTCTCTTCTTCCTTATGAGACTAACAATGGACAACATGTGCAAAAATTTAAAAGCTTATCGTTCGAGCATCACGTGGTTACAATTGGTTAATAATCTGAAAAAACTTTTTAACATTCTTGCATTTGTGTCACCAGAAGCAAAATATATATGTCAATTTTATTTGTATCACATCATGACTCTAAATTTGCGTGAATGAAGAGCTAATGGCACATATAAATTCTGACCATGGGCATCTTTGCCACAACTGATGCATCGACCAATTATGTAACATGGTCCTATCAATACGCAACACTCTATGTATTGGATCTAATTGATAACTTCTTTCAAATAGGGGTCATGAAACCAATCAACTAAAGGTTATAAGAAAGATCTTAACTCATGTTGCCTAAATAATTTATCTCCCTTCTCTCTGATCATAGTGGAACACTACAGTCATATGTGTTAACTATATTCTTTTTGTCGGTGTCATTGTTTGGATATGACAAATGTCTGGACGCTTCATAATTGAACATAAACTTTTTGTATGTCTTTGTCTTGGCTTCTTAATTTAGTCGTCTCAACCTCTAAAGTTAGCTTCCTTGACTTCTCATTTATCTCCAAGGAGGTTTTACGACAAGTAAAATTTAGAGTGGACCAAAATAGTGAAGTACAACTATGCATGTTGGCTGCTATGGATATTCAAAATAACACACATGATGCCTATTAAGCATTGTAGAAGCATGTGTTCAAGTGACAAACTTACCAAAGGTTGCATGAGAATTCCTCCAATGGAGTCAACACGGATGCATACATTTTCATTAGATGAGATATTGATGGGTAAATTCCATTTTGTCAAGGGAATAATGTATCTTATGTTGGTAACTTATGTGCTTTTCAACTTATGCATCATATTTATGAGAATGTACCCAACATGGACACAACTACGAGGCTAATTTGCACTTCTACGAACCCTCAAATCCACTATTTTTGGATTTATGTACTGACTGGTTATTTTGTTGATTTATCATTATATATATTCAGTGTTTTGTTTACTGTCAAATTTAGAAGCTATATATTTTTCCTTGAGAATAACATAAAAATAAGTATAGACAATCATGTACATAATATTAAATGTTACCTCTGTGTAATAATATGAACAAGATGAATATTAGATTGACTGAATATAAAAATTGATCAAGAGAATTGTAGATAAATTTAAATATGTTGCCCGCGCATGTGCGCGGGCCACTTTACTAGTTTCTATAATAGTGACTTGTCCCATCCATTAAAATATTGCACTTGGACAAATTCTTTTGAATTTTTTATTTTTTTATAATGTTTGATTCAACTTTGAATATTTGAATACAACTTTCAACCAAAATTCAAATGTACATGTTATTTGTGCTAGACTTGGATGTTGCAATTATTTCATACTATTATGTAGTAGGTTGATCTAACTTGGTCATCCCCATTTCGAATCCTGTCATTTTTCTAATCGGTTCTCCAAAATGAGCTACAAATGAGGTTCAAAGGTAGCCCAAACAGTCCCATTTCTAATCCTGTCATTTTTTTTACCTTTCCAAATGATCCAAACTCTAGGGTTAACATCTATTGCACTAATATAGTGTCCTAGACCAATTTTTAACTCAAAAGTTGTTTAAAAGTTGGTTTGACTTTAGTTGACCAATTTTTTAAATATTCAAAAAATATTCAAAAAAAAATGCAAATCTAGTGCACATGGTCTTAATTTATCATGTACTAACATCTCCAACTGATAAACAAGGTCTAAACACATATTAAACAAGAAATGTTTCAATATGGTGTGAAATCTCACATCTCAAACTTTCATCGAACGATTCGTTTGCAGCCTCGTTTTCGGAACCATGGGCGGACTTCAATATGGTGTGAAATCTCACATCTCAATCTCACATCTTCAAAAAGGGCAGCGACCACCAGAATAGCAGATCGACTCGTGTCAAGGAAGAGAGTAGAGATTTTGTAATCTTATTCTCCAGTGATCCCTCCCCCTAAAAATTTCGAAAATCATATTTATAAGGTTCAAAAAATTCTGAATTTTTTTTCGGGTGTAGCCAATAGTGTATCCCACTAATCTGTAAAATGTCAATGTCAAATACTGTGTATTTTGAGCTACACACAAATGAGAAAATGTTGATCTGACTATATATACTTTCAAATCTCTACAGTTCCCTATGTAATACCCCTACTTAGGATTTAAGTTAGGTTTCTTTCATTCATATATTTCTTTCACGTTTTCTTTTTCTACTTTCCCTTTTCTTTAACTTTTGTTCCTTTATATAAGTATCTTTTTTACTTCATGTTCTCTGTGATGAAATTTTTTGTGGATTTTTCGCCTATTTATGCTATTTATTTGATAAAAACAATCTGCGGTGCGACATTTTTGCTGCAGTGTGCTCACCCTCTAATTTTTTTCTGGATACACCCACGGCGGCGCCCAGGCTTCGACAAATTCCTAGGTCCGCCACAGGTCGGAACAGGTGCAAAACAGTACTAGTACAACAGTACAACACAACACATATATACCGGACCGATCTACACGCATTAGACTCCAGGGCTAGAAAGAATACACACACATCGGCGTGTTGACTCCAGGGACACGGTGATGTGCCGCGAGCTCCTCCTCGTCATGCATACTGGGAAAGTACGATCTGGAGTACAGTTAAGTATGTTCGTCGTAGAAATAGGTTGATCCAGCGTAAGAAGTTGTAATTAAAACTTCATTAACGGAGAGAACTTGACCGTGGCAAGATGGTTGGGTGGGTGATTGTAGCCTCAGCCCATCAGAGTTCTAACCCCAGGTTTGACATTGGTGTTTCTCATTTAGGCGAAATATTCTTCAGTGGGAGGCGACGTTCCCGTTCACAGCGAGGCGCCTGTGGTGACTTCGTCGATCTCAAGACTCGACCCGCCGGCTCAGTATTACGGAGGTGTTCATAAGGGTAGGGTGTGCGTGCATTCGTTCATAGGGGTGAGTGTGTGCACGTGTATATAAGTGTCCGTGTTGTACTGAGTTTCGTAAAAAAAAACTTCATTAACTGTTCCATGGTGATGGTGGCATGGTTCATGACTATATAAGTGGCCAAACGGGCCGCCCCGGAAAGGCCGAGCAGAGGCATAAGCACGGCACGCTAAGCTAAACGGGCCAGCCTGGACACTCCTGACTCTTATGTGCCTAATTGAGCCCATGTTCTTTTTTAGCCCAATTACTTCATAAACTCTTAAAGGTTAAGAATATGTATAAAAATAAAAATTAGGTTACGTGTTATGTGGGATAATATTGAGCTTTATTAGTCGCTGCCTCATTAAAAAATTCATCCCTAGAAACGAAAAAGCGTACAATTTGCTCTAAGAGATTAAATTACAAGTGGTTGGTTTCTCGGTAGCTTTTCTTGACGTGAGACTCGACGTGCCTCCTCAAGTGGCCGATTCCTCCTCCCCATCTATCTATTATATACTAAAAACAAAATGAGTTAGTTTTTCGAGACACCACGTTAAGCCACATCATTTAAATTAATTCTAATAGTTAGATCTAAAATATACGGCCAAGATACATCAAGAGATTTGTGTTACGTAACCTCAATTTTTAGCCTCGCACGTTCCAATCTTGATGTACCAACAATAAGACGTGGATTAAAAAAAATTAGGCACCAGCCGAACAGGTACGTAATACACATAGGCCAATAGCACTAGCGACCGACTGGCTGGGCTTATCCAATCCAGAAGAAAAAAAATGATTGCATGTCAAGGTGCTCTCAAAAAAAAAAAAAAAACTGCGTTCAAACAAAAGAACGTTTAGCACATCTACGTCACCATCAGACCCACCATTTTTTTTCTTTCTTTCAGCTTTCTCTGAAACATAAATCCCAACCGTATGATCAGCAATTTGTTTCTGTTGTTCTGTAGGATCGGATTTGGCACGTCAAACTGTTCAGTGCAAAAAAGATTAGCGTGTCGGTCCGTACTCAATATGAAACAAAAAATTCGTGCATCTGACTTAATATATGAGGGGTTTAAAAGTTAAAAAAAAAGAATATGTGGTACACGTGAAACAACTAGGAAATTAACCACTACTTTTTTTCATAAACGGAAATTGCTTCCGTAGTAGTAGTTGAGTATACTAATATATTTGTGTCACTATATGAGTGGACCAAAAATGCCAAGATAATTACATGTTTTCTTCCTAAGAACAGATTGCAGATATTGACGTACACACAGTAAACTGCCACCATCATATGTACACACACACATCTAGTCTACTAAGAACCAGAGTTGTCGAGCTCGGATATTGGCGAAGTCAACACTATCGACGGC
The DNA here is from genome assembly GCA_947311845.1 of Poa pratensis. Classification (NCBI taxonomy): domain Eukaryota; kingdom Viridiplantae; phylum Streptophyta; class Magnoliopsida; order Poales; family Poaceae; genus Poa; species Poa pratensis. The sequence continues at coordinate 43,829,262 of CAMZMU010000027.1, read as the reverse complement.
AACGTTGATTGTCGTTGAAAAGATAATCGGTTTTAGCGAGACACACATGATGCAAAAAACATGGGTTCGGAACAAGCACCTTTCTACCAATCTAACCACACATTGGTTCTCCAAAAAATATTACAGTTCTAATTTATTAAGTACAAAACCTACACATACATAATAAAATTTTGACGATTAGGTTTGCAATTTAACTCTTGAAAAACATTCTTTTGAAATCTGCACATCTCACGCTGATAAGACTAAAACTTCAAAAGTTCTAGCGGACAGAAGAAGCACCCAATATTCATGAATTTCAGTTTAACTATAAAAACTTCCTTCCCGATTATCTATTTTGTTACCTCTAAGCATATAGACCATATGGGCACATCACATTGATAACATAGCTAACACTTGAAATAATCAGATTATTCTCCAAATAATTTATTTTGTATGGTAAAATCATAGACAACTTGAAAAAAACAGAGATAACAAAAATTCCTATAAAATCGCCAGCCTTTTATTCTCGGTTTGTTGGATCCTTTTTTATACAATTTGTCGACCCTAAGTAATATATATTCATAAGTACCGCCACCAATACATTGCCAGGAGACAATATTTAAATATTAATATTAAAAAATCGAGACGTGCACATAGTAGGGATGAAATAAGACCTAGAACCGAGAGCGATCACAGAAATATAGGTATAACATGGAATTCTAACGAAAATCACAGCTGTCATATGTTTTTTATCATTGAGGGACAAGCTCCGTTCTAGCCATACTACCGCACAATAGTTCTCTAAAATATGTACATTTCTAAGTATCATTTCAAAACATAAAAGAGCATATGAAAATTAAATATTGTGTATACCCTAAAACAATATATCCAGGGCCCATAAATTAAAGATATTGCCGACACATGTGATATACTATTTACTATCTCATTTTTTGGTGTTAGAGCCGTACTATTTCTTCTCACATAATGTGATATCCATAAAACACAAAAAAAATCATTTATGGGAAACTTTTAATATACTGAAGACGATGCATTTGAAACTCTTACTGTTATCTCAATCATAATTGTTTTAACTATATATAATACCGACATTAACCTCACCAACTAATCTAACATCACATAGTAAATAGAGTTCTTTTTACCAATATAATATCAGACAAAACAACATATATGGGGTGTTTATAGAAACAACGCAATAATTCGGCCTAGAAATTACTGTTGTTCGATGATACTACGTATATGCATATTGTCATATTTAAATTTGTGGCAGTAGAGACATATTAGTTCTTAGTACATAATGTGATATCGATGAAAACACAATTTAGTTCCTTGGAGCCTTTAGTATATTAAAGACAATGCCCTCGCATTTGCGAGGGCCGCCTTGCTAGTTTTATGAATAGCACAACCGTGCATCCATGCAAATCGCTCTGAACTCTAGGGCACCATTCACATCGACTGCTATTTCATCGAATTGATCCCAGACCATGGAGGTTTTACTGAAGTGATAGGAAGCTGGTTGGGATCATCCATGCTTGAGTGTGAAAAATGTGAGGGGGGTGGGGCAGCCTTATATAGATAAATGTTGGCATTTTTCTTTATAACTCTACACCTGCCACTAATCATTAATTTGCAATTTATATTAAAACCTATTTGTCATTTTTTGTGCATTTAAGGAAGAAACTCTGGCAAATATCAAGCTTTCATTAGAAGAATTATTTTTATTGGGAGTTGCCAAAAGTATAGAAGATCCAAATCAGGCGAAACAAGACTTGACCTCCGGTATGGTCAATCCCAACCGTTCTGATGTCGTTTGGGTCCACATCGTCAATACATGTAACTTTCGTAAAGAGACCCAGTCGAATTTGCAACAGAGAAGAGCCCCACAAACATAATCCGCATGTTGCCACTATAAGAAGGAGAGGAGACAACCACCATAGAGTGCCGCCAATTCATCATCCTCCACGAAGTCATCTCCATAGCTATACTATACTTGGATTTTATATCTCATCGCGAACTATCAATCTTTCGTATTCAAGCACTCTTTTCTACAATGTTTTCTATTGCTGATTTGATCACGATGTGTGAGTATGATGACCCACAAGTATAGGGGATCGCAACAGTCTTCGAGTGAAGTAAAACCCAAATTTATTGATTCGACACAAGGGGAGCCAAAGAATATTTATAAGCCTTAACAACGGAGTTGTCAATTCAGCTGCACCTGGAAATAGACTTGCTCGACACAGATTATCAGTAGCAACAGTATTAATGCAGTAGCAGTAGTGAAATAATAGCAGCAGTGTAATAAAGACAGCAGTAGTGATTATAGCAGACAGCAGGATTAAAATACTGTAGGCATAGGGATGGATGAACGGGCGCTGCATGGATAAGATAATTCATGTAATAATCAAGACAAGGCATTTGCAGATAAATAATAATACGATATCCAAGTACTAAGTAACCATAGGCATGTGTTCCGTATTTAGTCGTACGTACTCGCAATGAGAAACTTGCACAACATCTTCTGTCCTACCAGCCCGTTTGCAGCGGGGCCTCAAGGGAATCTATTGGTAATTAAGGTACTCCTTTTAATAGAGTACCGGAGCAAAGCATTAACACTCCGTGAACACATGTGATCCTCACATCACAGCCATCCCCTCCGGTTGTCCCAATTTCTGTCACTTTGGGGCCTCGGGTTCTGGACAACAATATGTGTATACAACTTGCAGGTAAGATCTTAAAACAATGAATATCATCATGAATCAATAACATGTTCAGATCTGAAATCATGGCACTCGGGCCCTAGTGACAAGCATTAAGCATAACAAGTTGCAACTATGTCATAAAGTACTAACAACGGATACTAGGCACCATGCCCTAACAATCTTATAGCTATTACATGAATGATCTCAACCAATCCCTTCCATCCCCTTCAGCCTACAGCGGGAGTTACTCACACATGGATGGGGGAATCATGGATGGTCGATGGAGAGGCGTCGGTGATGATGATGGCGATGATCTCCTCCAATTCCTCGTCCCGGCGAAGTGCCAAAACGGAGTTTCTGGTCCCGAAATAGGGTTTTCGATGGCGGCGGCGCTCTTGAGGCTTTCTGGAATTATGATCGAACCTCCCGTCGTTTTTAGGTCAAGGGGGTTAAGTACTCCAGATGGGGGCTCGAGGACGTGGCCGAGTCGGCCTCCCCATAGGGTGGCGCGGCCTAGGGCCCACCGCGCCGCCATGTGGGGAGGGCGGCTGGCTGCCCCCCTCCGACTCCGCTTCTGGCTGCGTGGGTTTCTTCGTAAAATAGGGGCTTTGCAATTATTTCCACGGATTTTCTCGAAAGTTGACTTTCTGCACAAAAACAAGACACCAGGAAAATTCTGCTGAAAACTACGTTAGTCCGTGTTAGTTGTATTCAAAACACACAAATTAGAGGTGAAACAACAGCAAAAGTGTTCGGGAAAGTAGATACGTTTTGGACGTATCAACTCCCCCCAAGCTTAGCTTATTGCTTGTCCTCAAGCAATTCAATTAACAACTGAGTGCGATAAAAGAACTTTCATGAACACATTTGCTTCATATGATGTAAATATTCTCACTATATGGACAAGTGCTTAGGCAATTCATAATAAGACACATGCAAATAATGCCACCTAATAGTTATGTCAATCATGAAAAGATACCAACATATCTATCAGCAGGATTGCAATGCTCATAAAAAGATATGATAAGGTGGTATCTCGCTTGCCCGTATTTGTATAGCAAAACATAAATGCCCAGACACCTCTGAAGTTCAAGGGAAGACTAGAAGTAAAGATTATCAAAGATAAAAGCATCAAAGTTATACCACAGTTAACCGCATTCTGGGACAATCACATTACACTAAGAATGACAACTATGCTCTCGAAAGGTGCTTAAAGAAAGGATGGTGACTCAACATAAAACCAAAAGATTGGCCCTTCGCAGAGGGAAGCAGGGATTATCATGTGCTAGAGCTTTTTATTTTTAAAACAGAAGTAAAATTGTTTTGGGAGGTGGTTGTTCCTGTCAATGAATGGCAATAGAGTTCTTGTTATCTTCCATACTAAACAAGTTGAGAGCAGTTCTGAAATATTGATATTAAGCATTTATAACATGCACTTTATATAATGTTTGACACTCCTCCCAACCTTTGCTTACACAAACCATGGCTAACCGAATCCTTGGGTGCCTACCAACAATCACATACCATGGAGGAGTGCCTATTTTGAAATTTACTTTTTGAATGTTATAATGGCCTAACCAGCTCTTTGCAAAATTAGTGACAAGCAGATGAAGCATGCAAGCCGGGGTACTTAATTTAGTATGGAAGATAACAAACCCAACTACTACTTCCTCATGAGCTAAGAACAGTGTCACAAAATGAGAAGTAATTTGAAGGTTTTAAAGGTAGCACATGAAAATTTACTTGAATGGTTTGAAATGACATGCATAGTTATTTATGGTGGACGCTTTGGAATAACTTGGTTTTCAGGGATTTGGAAGCACGAGCAGCATTTCCGGTTGTTACAAGTGGAGGCTAGCAATAGACTGGGAAGCGACAATCAAGAGAGCAATAATTGTCATAATCATGCTTGCGACAAAACAAAATTAACGGGGTATAAAAGTGATACAAGTACTCTGAGGCAAAGTAAATCATCGAGGCTTATCGACTTTTTGTTTTCAGTCGTATGCATGCGTGAGCATGTGCCAAGTCAATTCAAATGAATTATTCAGAGGAGGATACCACAATGTCATACCTATTTACGAATAGAACAATACAAGCAAAGATCTATGACATGCCACTCAATATTAATAAATTGGAACTAACCATAAGAGAACATGAACTACTAAGCATCCAATAAATGACATATACCTCACATGAACCAACTAAGCATGCTCACATGGATGAGTATATGTACAAAAATGTAAACAAATAGAGTTCATACCAGTCTCTCACCCAACTCGAATTGTCGTAGATCGTCATTATTTCCTTTCACTTGTGTGGCTCGAATAATATGAAATGAAAACCAAGCTCCAAGGAACCACCGGAGACCGCTGAACTCTACAACAAGCTTTACAAAACCGAAGAAGAACGACAAATATTTTTGGTGTTTTTGAAGTTAAAACAAGAACAAAAGGAAACAAGCAAACAAGGCAAAATATTTTTGGATTTTTGAATAACAAACCGAAATTAAATAAATAAGCAAACTAATACAAAATACTAAAGAAATAAGTGAAGAGGAACAACGAAAATATTTTTGGTCTTTTTGTGTTTTGGAAAGCGGAAATAAACAACAAACAACAAAAAGAAAGAAAAGAAAATCGAAACATGGATATACAAAGTACCGACGATATGTAAATGAGTGTGATGTCGGTATACCCCCCCCCAAGCTTAGGCTTTTGGCCTAAGTGGAGATCAACCCTAGCGAGGGTAGGGTTCCATGCCGGTGGATCATACATGGCGTGATCGTAATAAGCCCCTGTGCAGAAGAAAAGCTGAAGGCTCCATATACCCATAGTACTGATGTGAAGAACTTGCTGCGTCGGAGGACAGGCCGAGGTGATCTTCGGCCTCCTCCACGTCATCCCCTGTGTGATGGCCATGTCCCTCTATGTACTCATCAAATTCATCTTCTGTGAGCGACCAACTTCCCCTGGAATCAAGGTTAAACAAAACAGGTGCAGGCAATCAACTCAGACTTAATTACTCTTCACTTTTTCTAGAAAAAGGTTATCTCATAAGATAGGCTATTCAAATCAGACCAATTAGAAACAAAGTTGTCTAATCATGGAAGTGATATCAAGTTTCTCTATGGGAGCTGAACATCAAGAGGGTGAGGTACTACACCATGCATAGCTAACTAACAAGAGGCAATGAGTCCCCCACAAATCCCACCTTTATCGCGGTTAGTAGAAAGTCTAAAAGCTATCAAAGCACCCAAATTATAAGTTCTATCATGTTGCAAAGCAGCTGCTAAGAAGACCAAGTCATGAATAGATAACTTATTTGCATGCTTCCTAGCAGAACGCACTTGGTGATAAAGTAAGCAAAATATCGAATAGATGGTAGTTGAATACTTCGAATTTTACCACTCTCATCTGAGAAACTTCTCCCTTGACATATCTCCTTATATAGGTCCAAGAGTGGCGGCGGCCGCGCCCTTATATTCCCTCGTGATCCCCACTGTGTCACCTTAATGGGTGTACAAAGTCATCAAAGGGAAGTTGACAGTTTTATTGTAAATTTTATATCGAACCACGGGATTAGGTAGGGACCAATCGAATTCAAAATCCTGCACCACTGACATGGTTAGTTTTGCATATTGGTAAGGTTCACCAACAACAAAATCTCCTAACCCTGCATTAGAGATTAGAGTTTGAACATCCTGCATAATTCCTGCACTATTCATGAATTCGGTGCATGGGTAAAAGGAGGGGAATACACCCTCTTCACTGTGGACTCTCATGACTTCATGCACCTCCAATTCATGTTGGTTGAGTTGGTGTTCATTCACCTCCATTCTCTGAAATTTTTAACAAACATAAAAGTTGATTTTGAGACATATAAATGGGGAGAACTACTATAGGAACTTGCTAGAGTACTAAACATGCATCAATACTAATTATTACAACTTAGAACAAGTATGCAAACTCACTTAACATGTCACCTACAGTAGCAAAATACTCAAGATATACTCAACTAAACAAAATTCTACTTGGATAAACGAGGAGTCGCATACCGGAGAACAAATGCCCCAAATCTGAGCAGCAAAGATGGGCTAAGCAAAGAGATCGAAAATCGCGAGCAAGAACAGCGAGAACTCGGGTTTGAACAATGGTGGAGTGTTTTTTCGTGAGAGTGAGTGAGGTGGTAGGTGGCTGAGTGAGTGGAGGGCCAGGTGGGGCCCTCCCCATACCACGGCGCGCCCACATGCTTGGCCGTGCCACCATGTGGGGAGCTGGCATGGTGGGTCCCCCTGGTCAGCTCCAGGAACTCCCACGTTACATTTTGAAAAATAAGACCAGCGGTATAATTTTTATAAATTTTTGAAAACTTTCAATTTGGACAATTTCTGGGTGTTAAAACAATAGCTTCAGGGCAGAAAAAGGTTTTCTAAAATTTAAACACAACTAAACTTTTTGCAAAACAAGTGATACTACAGAGGTAAAACAAAGATGGAGAAGGAGATGCTGTTTAGTTCCTTCATGCATTTATAATGTATTTGTTAACAAGGTTGATCAAGTCTTGCCACCAAATAAATTTTATATGACATAAGAAGAATTAAACCTCATAAAACAATCATGTTGCCTTGAATTGTATTGATATGGATCCAATCATAATATTTTGATATCCCTCTTGATGATCATATATAGGGCAATCAATACTTCCCACTTTGATAGCTCTCAAATTAGAAATTGTATTAACTCCAAGTACTTTATCAATTTTCTTGGGGAAATAAACAGTATGCTCTTTGTCTTTCACATTAAAAGTTACTTTTCCTTTGTTGCAATCAATAACAGCACCTGCAGTATTAAGAAAAGGTCTCCCAAGAATAATAGACATATTATCATCTTCATGCATTTCAAGCACAACAAAATCAGTCAAGATTAGACAGTTATTAGCAACTTGAACAGGGCCATCCTCACAAATGCCAACAGGAACAGCAGTAGATTTATCATCCATTTGCAAAGATATATCAGTTGGTATCAATTTATCCAAATAAAGTCTCTTATAAAGAGAGAAAGGCATAACACTAACTCCTACAACCAAATCACATAGAGCAGTTCTAACATAATTATTCTTGATGGAACAAGGAATAGTTGGTATACCTGGATCTCCCAGCTTCTTTGGAACCTTGCCATTGAAAGAGTAATTAGCAAGCATAGTGGAAATCTCCTCATTAGGAATTTTCCTTTTGTTAGAAACAATATCTTTCATATACTTTGAATAGGGAGGCAATTTAATAGCATTGTCGGCCCAATGAAATCCAGGGTATCATGGGCCGGCCCTTCTAGCCCCGGACACCCAGGAGCGGAAGACGACTAAGGACTAGGCCGCGGCGCCTGGCGAGCCCCGCGAGGCCTCGCCCCTCGCGGAGGCTTATGCGCTGACGAAAACGACTAAGTCACCACGAGTCGGGGACCTCCTCGGGAGACCTTTTTCCGCTCTCGGGGTGGCGTAGCACTCGAAGTGCCTGGTGAGTTTCTGCCATCCTGGCAGGATGCACATGGAACCTCCACTCCACAGCAGGATGACGCGCGCGCCTGCGCACGGTGACAAACAAGCCACAGTTGCCATTCCCGTGCTTAAAGGAGGGCAACAAAGCTGCCTTAGAAGAGGAGGATTACCAAGCATGCTACTCCGGTGCTAAGGGGGCGCACTGCCGCTCCGCTCCAACAGCGACGTCATCGAGGTGACACCACAGATCTCTGGAGCACTGACCACCGCTCTGACCAGACGACGGCAGAGTCTGACGAAGACCAGCAAGACCGACGACGGTGGACCTCGTCCACGACCCTTGGACCAAGGGTGCGCCGCCCTCCTGGACCGGCGCCATGGAGGAACCCTAGCTTCCACCCCCGTGCCTATAAAAGAAGGGGGAGCACCACTGGAAGAGGGGATGGATCTTCCAAACACCCAAATCTACTAGGCCACTGAGAGAGGAGAGCTTCCACTCAAAGGAAGCTCTGCCATCGTTGTAAGCTTTGCTCTCGGCAAGCACCTCTGTACTGTAACCTCGCGAAGCAGTGCAATATCATAGCAGGAAGTAGGGTCTTTACTCCTCGCGGAGGGCCTGAACCTGGGTACGAGCTGGTGTCCATCTCTGTCGTGATGCGTGTCGTCGAGCTCGCCGTGCTTGGTCGCCGAGGTTGACGAGAGAGTGGTTAAATGTCGTGTTCAGCCCCTTCGTTTCCTGGTTCACGGGGATCATTCTCCGACATTTGGCGCGCCAGGTAGGGGGCTGAGGCGCGCTTTCAACCTTCCTCGATAACCTCTCCGCGCCATGGCTCAGACCCAAGCTGAGCGCCTCGCACGTCGCACGAACGCCACTGGCAGGGCCACCACCGAGCCCACTCCAGGTCGCAACCCGCGTGGTCGTCCCCGTGTAAACCGCGCCCCGCATAACGACGGCCCTGAGCCCCGCGTCGAGGAACCGGAGGAGGAGGGTGGCGACGAAGAAGCCTCCTCCCTCCATCCCTCCAGGGACCCGGGGGCTTCGTCCAAGAGCCGGGCCGCGCCGAGCCCAAGCGCCGTGCTACTCATGGCGCAGGAGCTTCTCTGTTACTGCCCCACCGAAGAGGGCCACGCCAACTGGTTGGCCCGCATCACCGAGCTCGTGCACGTCGCCGGCGTCCCCGCTGCCCCAGCTCCTTCGCGCTCGGTGATGCGCCACTCTGGGCACGTAGGGGACCCCGCGCCAGGGGCTCTCCCGCCCCCTCCGCCTCCGCCACCCCCTGCCGGCGGGAGACCACCGCGCTCCGTCTCACACCTCCTCTCCGCGCGATTGTCAAATCGTGGTGAGAACGACGCCAGACTGGCGGGTGGAGACCGAGCGCCTGAAGGAGCGCAGCAACCAGATCGTCGACGACATCGCTGCGCTGGGCGCCAGAACCGCAACACGAATGCCGTCGTCATGACCTACGCCACAGGCTGCGCTGCCTTCACGAAGAAACTGCGCAGGGTCATGTGGCCGTACAAGTTCAAGCCTGAGTTGCCCCCACGCTACGACGGCCAAACTAACCCTCTGGAGTTTCTGCAACTCTACACAGTGGCCATCCAAGCTGCGGGAGGCGATGACAAGGTCATGGCCAACTGGTTCTCTATGGCCTTAAAAGAATCCGCACTCTCCTGGCTGATGAACCTCCCCGATGACTCCATCGACTCGTGGGAGGACCTCTGCAGGCGCTTCGTGGCCAACTTCAAAGGCACGTATGAGCGCCCCCTCACGTACAACGACCATCGCGTGGTGCGCCAGAAACCAAGCGAATCCCTGCGCAAGTTCATCCACCGTTTTAGCCAGGTCCGCAACAAGATCGCGAACGTCGAAGACTCACAGGTTATAGCCGCCTTCAGGGAGGGCATGACGAACCGCAGGATGCTCGAGAAGCTTGGCATCACGACACGCCCACTTCTGTGTCCAAGCTCTTTGACCTGGCAGACAAGTGTACCAAGGCTGAGGAAGGCCTCCTCTTCAAGAAAGAGATAGAAGAGGATGACAAGACAAATAAGAAGAACGTTGAGAAGTGCAAGACCACCACTGTCCTCGCTGCCGAGCGCGACAACAAGCTGCCCCGCGGAGACCCTTCAGGGACCACCAGCAAGAAGCAAGCTACTGGCATGTACTGCATCTACCACAACAGGACCAACCACAACACCGAGGACTGCTGGGAGCTGAAACAACTCTCCCAGAAGCGTCAGCAATACGAGGACCGAGGTGGGCACGGGAAAGGCCGTGGCAGCCACGGAGGCGAACGCCTCGGCCCCAATGGCAGCCCGCCGCCTCAGGAGGGTCAGGGCATCGCCAGGCAAAACAACAACCTCCCTAACGATAACCCTGGGGGCTACCAGGCTCCCAAGGGAATCGCGGCCTGCATCCTTGGCGGAGCTCAGGCGCCCCGGTCGAACAACCACTTCAAACAGTTCGCTCGAGCAGTCAACGCTGCCCTCCCAAGCACCGACGCCATTCAGCCCCTCAAGTGGCCGCAGTACCCGATTACCTTCGACTCCTGCGATCCCCAGGTCTACCCAGACGGTGGGGACCATCCCGCTGTTATGCACCCCTACCATCAATAACATTGCCGTCACAAAAACGCTCGTCGATGGTGGGGCTAGCTTGAACGTCATCTCCGTCGAGACGTTCGAACAGCTTCAGGTGCCATATGACAAGCTCATGCCTTCCAAGCCCTTCGCAGGGGCAACAGATGGGCTCATCACCCCTCTAGGACAAGTGAGGCTGGCCGTCACCTTCGGCACCCTCGAGAACTATCGCACTGAGCTCATCGACTTCGATGTCGCTTACATCGGATTGCCCGACAACGCCATTCTCGGGTACCCTGCCCTCGCGAAGTTCATGGCAGTCACTCACCATGCGCATAACCTCGTCAAGCTCCCTGGCTGTGGTGGCACAATCACCATCCACGGCCAGGTCCAAGAGGCGTTGCGCGCCGCCGAGCTGGCATATAAAAGCGCCGCCGCAGCGACCTCGACAGAGGAAGATGAGGAAGAACCCCTCGAGAAGCCCTCCAAGAAGAAACAGCTGTTCGTACAAGAGAAGACTGCCACAAAGAAGGTGTCTCTAGATGATGGGAGCTCGGGGGCTAGCGTCAACATAGGCGCTGGTTTGCCTCCCAAATAGGAAAGCGCGCTCGTCGCCTTCCTCAGGGCAAACTCTGACATGTTCGCTTGGACACCGTCAGATATGTCCGCGTACGGAGGGAGGTGATCGAGCACCACTTAGCCGTGTGTCCAAACACACGTCCCATGAAGCAAAAGGCGAGGCGCCAAGCACCCGAGAAACAAGAATTCATCATCAAGGAGGTGGAGAAGTTAAAAGACGCGCATGTGATCCGCGAGGTTGCGCACCCCGATTGGCTCGCCAACGGGGTTGTCGTCCCCAAGGCCACCGGAGGAGACCGCCTCTGCATCGATTACACGGATCTTAACAAGGCCTGCCCCAAGGACCCTTACCCCATGCCCAGGATTGACCAAATCGTGGACTCCACAGCGGGCTGCGACCTCTTGTGCTTCCTGGATGCCTTTTCTGGCTACCACCAAATCAAAATGGCAAAGGAAGACGAAGAGAAGACATCTTTCCTCACCCCATGTGGTGTGTATTGCTACACGTGCACGCCCTTTGGCCTGAAGAATGCCGGAGCCACCTTCCAGAGGCTCATGAGGATCGCCTTGGGGCTCAGATGGGGCGGAACGCAGAGGCCTATGTCGACGACATCGTGGTCAAGACTCGACAAGAAGACACCCTCTTGAAGGACCTCGAGGAGACTTTCGCTAACTTGCGCAAGGTGAACATTAAACTGAACCCCGCCAAGTGTGTATTTGGGGTCCCTTCAGGCAAGCTCCTTGGGTTCCTAGTGTCTCACCGAGGCATTGAGGCAAACCCAGACAAGATCAAGGCCATCAAAGAAATGCAGCCGCCTCGCCGCCTGAAAGACATGCAACGTCTAGCAGGTTGCATGGCCAGCTTGGGCTGTTTCATCTCGAAGTTCGGCGAAAGAGCCCTGCCTTTCTTCAAACTCATGAAGAGGACGAGAAAGTTCAAATGGACCCCCGAAGCAGACCAGGCGTTTGAAGATCTCAAGAAGTACTTAGCCAGCCCACCGGTCATGGTCGCCCCGAGACCCCGCGAGCACCTGAAGCTGTATCTGGCGGCTACACCGCAAACTGTCAGCGCGGTCTTAGTGGCTGAGAGGGAGGAGCCCGCCCCCACCAAGAAGTGCACCCCTGTTTCCTCCCGTGAGCCCCCGAACGAGGGACATGCCCCTTCGTGTCCTGGCACTCAATCCGGGCCTGGGCCTCAAGCGGAAGATCTTGCCGAGGGCCAATCTCCGAGCAGCCCCCTCAAGGAACCTGAGAAGTCGTGTGACGAGCCGAGTGGCAAAACGCCACTCACCACGCTCATCGAGCACCCAGTTTACTTCGTCAGCACGGTGCTTCGAGATGCGCGTGAGCGCTACACCATGCAGCAAAAGCTACTCCTCGCCCTGCTCATCGCTTCAAGGAAGCTGCGCCACTACTTCCAGGGCCACCCCATCACGGTGATCACTTCGTATCCCCTGGAGCAGATCCATCATAATCCAAACGCTACAGATCGCGTCGCAGGATGGGGTATCGAATTTCAGCCTTTTTGCATGCAATTCGATACCACCAGGTCATCAAAGGACGAGCTTTGACTAATTTCGTCGCTGACTGGACATACCAGCAACAAGGAGGTCCTCGGGAGGAGGAAGACCTGGCGGAACCTCCAGAGGAGGCTGCGCCGAACCACTGGACCATGCATTTCGACGGAGCGTTTGCACATCAATGCGCAGGCGCCGGTGCCGTCCTAACCTCGCCAACGGGAGACAAGCTATACTATGCTGTCTAAATGGACTTGACCAATGAGGACAAGGTCTCCAACAACATCGCCGAGTACGAAGGCCTCCTCGCCGGACTCAGGGCCGCAACTGCTCTCGGCATCAAACATCTCCTCATCAAGGGCGACTCACAGCTTCTCGTCAATTTCTCCAACAAAAGCTACACGCCCAAGGATGATCATATGATGGCTTATCTGGAGGAAGTCCGAAAAATCGAGAAGAACTTTAAAGGCATGGAGCTCATGCACATCCCGCGCAAGGACAATCAGGAAGCAGATGAGATCGCCAAACGAGCATCAAGAAGGGAGCCCCAAAAGCCTGGCGTCTTTGAAGAAAGCCTTCATAAAGCCTCTGTCAAGCAGCCGAAGCAGGCTCAAGCGGAAGCTATGGATATCGAAGAAGAGCTCCCGCTGCCACCACCTACAGGGGCACCAGACTGTGGTCCGTCTTCAGGAGTTCGCTTGCTGATGGCTATGGCGTCTCAAGAGGAAAACTGGATCGCCGAGATCAAAGACTTCCTGAGCATAGGGACTCTACCTAAGGACGATGCAGAAGCCGAAAGAATCACTCGCGTGGCCAGATCATACTGCATCATCGGAGAGGACCTATATCGCAAACGCCCCAACGGCGTCTCCCTGTGGTGTGTCCCCGCCGAGGAAGGCCGGCAGCTTCTGGAAGACGTGCACAGTGGGGAATGCGGCCATCATTCATCTTCACGTACCCTCGCTGGCAAAGTTTTTCGGAGCGCATTCTACTGGCCCACAGTGCTCCAGGATGCCACTGCCCTGGTTCAATCCTGCGAAGCATGCCAATTTCATGCCAAGCAGGTCCACCAACCGGCGTTAGGACTCCAGACCATTCCGCTCACCTGGCCCTTCGCGGTCTGGGGGCTGGACATTCTGGGACCCTTCCCGAAGTCAAGTGGGGGATACCGCTTCTTTTACGTCGCCGTGGACAAGTTCACCAAATGGGCGGAAGTGGAGGCAGTTCGCTCCATCCCGGCGAACTCAGCAGTGAAATTCCTGAGGAGCATCACGTGCTGTTTCGGTGTACCCAATCGGATCATCACCGACAACGGCTCGCAGTTCACAAGTGGCGCCTTCAGAGCTTACTGCGACAAGCTGGGCACCCGGCTATGTTTCGCCTCGGTAGCCCACCCACGAAGCAACGGGCAAGCTGAGCGTGCAAATACCGAAGTACTCTAGGGCCTCAAGATGCGAAGCTTTAACCACCTCAAAGGCTCAGGCAAGAACTGGATCGACGAGCTCCCCTCGGTGCTCTGGTCATTCCGGACGACTGCGACCAAGTCAACATGGGAGACGCCTTTCGCCCTTGTCTACGGGGCTGAGGCTGTCCTTCCCAGCGAGATCAAACATGGATCTCTGCGGGTCCTAGCGTTCAACGAGGATGATCAAGATGCCCTCCACAACGACGACTTGTTGTTGCTGGAAGGACTGCGACACAGGGCGGCAATCGGGCGGCAAGGTATCAGCAAGCATTGCGCCGGTACCATAGCCGCCACATACGCTCGCGCTCCCTTGAAGCCAGCGACCTGGTCCTCAGAAGAATACTCTCCAGAGAAGGCCTCCACAAGCTCTCGCCCATGTGGGAAGGACCCTACCATGTCACGCACGTCGCCAGGCCTGGAATGGCATGGCTGGAGACGCAAGACGGCATACCCGTCAAAAACCCGTGGAATATACAGCATCTCCGCAAATTCTACCCATGACCCAAAGTCACCTCAGACATTTTTGTCTCTCGAGGGACGCTCGACACGTCACCTCCTCAAGCTTCACAAAAGCTTTTCCCTCTCCGAGGGCCTCTCCAACTGAGCTCTCTCTCTCTCTACCACGCGTCGCCTCGGGCCGCGAGAAGACTCAGCCACATCCTGTGGAACCCCATGCCCGGACATGGTTGGTTGTAACTTGGCTACTCCAAGTATAAAAATACCCATGCGTCGACATGGCGAAGTGTAACTTGGCTACTCCAAGTATAAAAACCCTTGCCTTCTGGCACAAGGCGCATCTGCGCCCCCTTTTTGTAATATTACTCCGGTAAGCTGTTATTTTTTCCACTTTTCACCCACGCCCCTTTTTTCTTCTAACACACACCTCGCGAGCGGGGACTGGGCACGGTGACTGTGCCTCGGGAGCATCCCAGCAGCATCGAAAAATCCAAAGGGTCAAGAGCTCAGGCATGCGGGGACTCTCCCACGCGTGTCACCTCACCAAGGGCTTTGGTGCTCGTCTTTCCTCGCGAGGTGCGCGTAAGGAAGCCCATGGGCGCACGTGAGATCAAACACCCGTGGAGGCATCCTCTCTTCTTGTTGCGCAGGAAACAAGACGCCCACAACCAAGGAAAGGTCTACCGAGGAAAAACAGGAAGTCACGGACAGGCGGTAAACGTCTCATGAGAGGAGCGCACGCCGGAACAATAAAAGGTGTCTTACAGGTTTTATACAAAACAGAACCTACTGGGTAAATGTCTTGCAGGCACATCCCGCCGCAAGGATCAAGTTCAAGCCTCCCCCTCAAGCTTCTCGCCCTGGGAGCCTTCTTTGTCTGCCTCGGTGCTTTCATCATCATCCACTGCCTCGAAGCGTTTGACATAAGTGGCCACGTCTTGCTTCACCTTGGCCTGCACCTCCGTGGCGTCTGGCCCCTCAAGAGGTTCTATCACGCTCAGGAAGTCGAAGGAGGGCTGGAGGCGCCGGAGGTTGGCGAAGACCGGCCAATGGCGACTGTGAGGAGCTCGCGGCTCTCCTCCTCAAAGCGAGTATCCAAGCTTGTCGCAGTTCGCAAGAAGTTTGACATAAGCTTCCCGAAGAAGCTCAAGTGGGTTTGCACGCTGGCCCCTCCATCGATGGCGAGGTCAGGGACGTCAGCGCCCAGATGTTCTGCTACAGCACGCGCATCGGCCACCAAAGACGCCATCACGCCGCGCTGTTCTTCCAGCAACGCCTCGGCGGAGGTCACCCTAGCCTCACGACCCTCAAGCTGCAGCTTCGCCGGGGAGAGATCTCGCTCCAACTGCTTCGCGTCGCCTTTGCGCTGGCGCAACCCCTCCTCGCGGGCATTCAAGGCCATGCGGAAGTTCTCCAGGCTCCTCTGCACGGCCTCCGACTCGGCGACAATTTTCCTCTCGCTCACAGAAAGGTCTTGAAGCTTGGTAGCGGCTTCCGCTTCCCGGACGGCGACTTCTGCTTCATGGGACAGAACCTCCTGGAGCCTGGAAGCAATAGCAGCCTCGCGGGCTAAAAGCTCCCAGTACTTGGCTTCGGTCTCCGCCTGCAGCTCCGCGCGCTTGGTCGCCAATTCCGCGAGGACCTCCTCGGATTCTTCTATCACGCTGGAGCGCATCTCCGTGACGAACTGCCAGGCCTCTGCAAGCGCGGTCTCGCCCTCGCGGCGGCAATGATTGACCGCCACCTGTTCTATTTAAGCAAACATCATTGTCAACTCCAGTATAACAGTTTTTACATAACTTTGTGTTTGGTTGATCTTATTCTTAGCATTGACATTATCTATATGATATACATGTTGAAAGTTGAAGCAAAAGCTGAAGCTATTATCTTCCTTTGTGTTGATACAAACACTTTCATGTTGAGAATTATTGCTGCTGTGAACTAACTATTATGTTAGACTATTATATCTCTAAATGTTTTATAGTGTTATTCATGAAAGTTTGCACTTGTGTGATCACTTATGTTTACTCTTTATTTACTTGCTTGCAAACTATAGACCATTTGCTTGGATCACTTCATTCAGATCATGTGCATTACATTGTTATTTGATCAAAGATTGTGTTGGTAGCATGTCACTTCAAAAATTATCTGTTTTTATCGTTTACCTACTCGAGGACGAGCAGGAACTAAGCTTGGGGATGCTTGATACGTCTCAAACGTATCTATAATTTTTGATGTTCCATGCTGTTATTATATCAATTGCTACATGTTTTGGTTACACTTTATATCATTTTTATGCATTTTCTGGGACTAACCTATTAACAAGATGCCACAGTGCCAGTTCCCTGTTTTCTGCTGTTTTTGGTTTCAGAAAATCTATTAAGGAAATATTCTCGGAATTGGACGAAACAAAAGACATCGTCAATAATATCACGAGGAGATCACGGAGTCCAAAGGGGAGTCGGAGCAGACCCACCAGGGGGCCACGCCACACTAGGGCGCGGCCCAGGGTGGGCCCGCGCCCTCCAATGGCGTGGTGGCCCCCCTCGGCCACCGCCGCCGCCTCTTCGCCTATATATTCTCCGCGACGCGAAAACCCTATTATGGTCGATCATATTCCACGAAAAGTTCCGTCGCGGCCGTCATCGTCAATCTCAGATCAGAAGAGTTCTGAAGCTCTTCCTGGCACCTTGCCGGAGGGGAGATCATCACCGGAGGGCTCTACATCACCATGCCTGCCTCCGGAGTGATGCGTGAGTAGTCCACCCCTGGACTACGGGTCCATAGCAGTAGCTAGATGGTTGTCTCTCTACCTTGTGCCTCCATGTTTAGATCTTGTGAGCTGCCTAACATGATCAAGATCATCTTATTGTAATGCTAGATGTTGTGTTTGCTGGGATCCGATGAATATTGATACCATGTTTATTCAAGTTGTTTATCCATGTGCTCTTGACCTTGAATGATCTCCGTTGCTAGTAGATGCTTTGGCCAAGTAGATGCTTGTGACTCCAAGAGGGGGTATTTATGTTAGATAGTGGGTTCAGTCTCTAGATATCTGGATCAGTGACAGAAAGGTCTAAGATGGTAGATGTGCTGTTGCTACTAGGGATAAAACATTGGTGCAGTGTCCAAGGGCACTTGTATTGATTACATTACACACTTTACTTCATGCAATAATCTGTTGTTAGCAACTTAATACTGAATGGGATGCGGATGCTGCCTTGAAGGTGGATTATTTAGGCATAGATGCTGTTGGAATAACGGTCTATGTACTTTGTTGTAATGCCCAACTAGATTTCATAGTTGACATCTTGGCATGTATTGCATTGTTATGCCCTCTCTATTTGTCAATTGCCCAGCTGTAATTTGTTTACCCAACATGCTAGTTATCTGTTCTGAGAGAGACACCACTAGTGAACTGTGGACCCTGGTCCAATTTCCTCATACTGTTTACACAACCTGCTGCAATCATCTGTTTCCTGTTACTTGCTGTTTTTCCTGCTGTTTTCCACACCATACGTTTAACTCTTTGTTTCTGCAAGACCGGAGAGATTGACAACCTCTCTGTTTCGTGTTGGGCAAAGTTCTGGTTTGTGTCTGTGCAGATTCCACGTTGGTGCAAGCTCCCTAGCGCCAGGGAGAGTCAACATCAACAACCTTCCGATAGATCATCAAGTCCTACTGGATTGATAACCTTGGGTAGATTATTCAAGGGAAAACTTCTGCTGTCTACATCATAACCTTCCTCTTGGGGTTCACCAACACGTAGCCATCAAACGCTTTGCCATGCCATCGGTGATTTGAAAGGAGACGCAGCCCGTGGTCTCGGAGGACGCTGTGAAGCGCAGGCGAAGAAGTTACGAAAGAGGTCCACCGAGGGCATGACCCCAACGTACGCCTCGAAGAAGTAGGCGAAGATGGAGAGGATGAGGATGGAGTTGGGCTGGAGGTGAAGCACATGGATCCGGTAGTGCTTCAGGATGGCGATGAAGGACTCGGAGAAAGGGGGGATAAGCCCTGCATACAGAGTATGGAGGAAGATGGGGTAGAAGGGAGCGCCTTGCCCTCCGGGGGAACCCCCTTGACGAAGCCTCGTTTTTCCCCGCTCGCTGAAATCGGAGGAGGCCATGAATCGCACCCCCTCTAGTTTCTCAAGGGTCCGCATGCAGCTATCCAGCAACGCGGGTTTCCGCGCGCGGCCTTGCTCTTCTGCGCGGCGGAAGCCTTCTTGGGCGACATCTTGGCGACGACGGAGTTTCGGAGGGACTGAGACGCAAGGGGGGAAGAGACAAGGAGGAGCGGGGAGAGTGATGGGGGATCGCGCCTGTACCTATGCCCTTAACCTCCGCGTGTAGCGCTTTCGTCAGACGTGGCGGGCCCACCGTCATGACCGGGATACCGAAGAAGTCGAGGCGGCCAAGGCGACCCCTAGGCCATAACCGCTCGCCACGTGTCCCAGCCCAGAACGACTATTGGACCCCCGACGCTTCACCTGCGACATGGGTCGCAGCGTCACCATCGCGGGCCCGGGGGCTACTGTCGGCCCAATGAAAACTAGGGTAACATGGGCCGGCCCTTCTGGCCCCGGACACCCAGGAGCGGAAGACGACTAAGGACTGGGCCGTGGCGCCTGGCGAGCCCCGCGAGGCCTCGCCCCTCGCGGGGTCTTATGCGCTGACGAAAACGACTAAGTCACCACGAGTTGGGGACCTCCTCGGGAGACCTTTTTTCCCTCTCGGGGTGGCGTAGCACTCGAAGTGCCTGGTGAGTTTCTGCCATCCTGGCAGGACGCACATGGAACCTGCACTCCACAGCAGGATGACGCGCACGCCTGCGCACGGTGACAAACAAGCCACAGTTGCCATTCCCGTGCTTAAAGGAGGGCAACAAAGCTGCCTTAGAAGAGGAGGATTACCAAGCATGCTACTCCGGTGCTAAGGGGACACACTGCCGCTCCGCTCCAACAGCGACGTCATCAAGGTGACACCACAGACCTCTGGAGCACCGACCACCGCTCTGACCGGACGACGGCAGAGTCTGACGAAGACCAGCAAGACCGACGACGCTGGACCTCGTCCACGACCCCTGGACCAAGGGTGCACTGCCCTCCTGGACCGGCGCCATGGAGGAACCCTAGCTTCCACCCCTGTGCCTATAAAAGGAGGGGGAGCACCACTGGAGGAGGGGATGGATCTTCCACACACCCAAATCTACTAGGCCACTGAGAGAGGAGAGCTTCCACTCAAAGGAAGCTCTGCCATCGTTGTAAGCTTTGCCCTCGGTAAGCACCTCTGTACTGTAACCTCGCGAAGCAGTGCAATATCACATA
The DNA here is from genome assembly GCA_947311845.1 of Poa pratensis. Taxonomy (NCBI): domain Eukaryota; kingdom Viridiplantae; phylum Streptophyta; class Magnoliopsida; order Poales; family Poaceae; genus Poa; species Poa pratensis. The sequence goes on along the minus strand of CAMZMU010000027.1, from coordinate 43,809,141 downwards.
GCAGGAAGTAGGGTCTTTACTCCTCGCGGAGGGCCTGAACCTGGGTACGAGCTGGTGTCCATCTCTGTCGTGATGCGTGTCGTCGAGCTCGCCGTGCTTGGTCGCCGAGGTTGACGAGAGAGTGGTTAAATGTCGTGTTCAACCCCTTCGTTTCCTGGTTCACGGGGATCATTCTCCAACAAGCATCAGTCAAAGGGATTTGCAAGAACAAAGGTTTCATCCAGCCACAAAATTTATTATAGTGTTCTTCTTCCTTTGATTTGAGCTTCTTGACAATAAAAGGCATTTGCTTTTGAACCCAAGGTTCTCTTTCATTACCATGTTTCTTAGCAATGAAATCTTCTTTAGTGTACTTTTTATTTTTAGCATGCTTTTCAGGTTCTTCCTCAACCTCTTCTTTATCAAAAGCATCATTCTTATCATTATCATTGTCATGTTCATTACCATTTTCAGTTTCAGCATCAGAAATAGATATACTATTAGGATCATTAGTAGGTTCAGAAGATTCTATAACAGTTTTATGTTTCTTCTTCTTTTTCTTAGAAGGAGCACTAGTTTCTTTAGTTCGTTGAGAATCTTGTTCAACTCTTTTGGGATGTCCCTCAGGATATAAAGGATCCTGAGTGGAAACACCACCTCTAGTTGTTACTTCATAAGCATGCTTCTCTTTTTCTTTAGAAGTATTAACTAAGATGTCATTTTGCACTTTAGTAAGTTGATCAATTTGAGTTTGAACCATATGAAAATGTTTAATAAGCATCTTAACATCATTGGAGGTTCTCTCCACAATATCATGCAATTTACTAATAGCTTGAGAATTTTCCATTAAATGATTCTCCACTCTCATATTAAAGTTATCTTGCTTAACAACATAATTATCAAATTCATCTAAGCATTGATCAGGAGGTTTAGAGTAAGTAATATCTCCTTCATTAAAGCGTTGAAGAGAGTGTACCTCAATTGTAGATGAATGGGGAATTGGCTTACATAAGTCTTCTATAGGTGGTAGATTCTTCACATCTTCGGATTTAATACCCTTCTCCTTAAGAGATTTCTTGGCTTCCCTCATCTCTTCATCATTTAATTCAATCATACCCCTCTTCTTCAATATTGGTGTTGGAGTCGGTTCATGTGTAGCCCAATCATCATGATTTTGGCTTATTTTAGCCATTTATTCTTCAGCTTCGTCAGAAGTTCTTTTCCTAAAAACACAACCAGCAAAACTATCCAGGTATGCCCTAGATTCAATGGTTAGTCCACTATAAAATATATCAAGAAGGTCATGCTTTTCCAAATCATGACCAGGCCGAGCCCTAATTAGAGAGCAAAACCTTGCCCAAGCTTCAGGCAGTTTCTCTCCATCATCCTGATCAAAATTATAAATTTTCTGCAAAGAAACATGTTGAGCACTAGCAGGAAAATATTTCTGAAAGAAAACATTAAGCAAACAAGTAGGACTATCAATAGAATCAGGAGGCAAATTATTATACCAAGTTTTAGCATCATCCTTTAATGAGAAAGGAAAAAATTTAGCAACAAAGTAACTACGCTTCTTGATATCATCAGAAAACAAGCTACTCAAAGTAGAGAGCTCATTCATGTGCTCTACAATACTTCCTTTTTCAGTACCACGAAAAGGTGCTTTCTCAACAATGGATATGTGAGATAAATCAAGAGAGAAGTCATAATCCTTATCTTTAATGTTTATGGGAGAAGTGGCAAACTTAGGATCAGGAGACAGTTTATATCTAACAACATGTTGTGCAAGGAGGCTTTTAATACCACTTGCACTAGTAGTAGCATTGCATTTATCGATAAAGTCATCGTCAAGTTCCACATAAGTTTCATCAAGATCATCACAAGTATAATCCCTCAACTCAGGTGAATTAACAGGTGTAAAAGGATTTTCATTAGGTGTTTCATCACTTTCAAGTTGTTTAGACTTAGCAATAGCAGCATCTAAAAGAGGACCTAATGGAATACTCTCATCAAGCACAGTAGAAGCATCATCAAAATTATCAGAAGCATTTTCAGATTCAGCAGAAGTAACAGTGCGCGCAGCTTGTGGTGGTGTAACAAGTTGACTCATCATAGATGGTGAATCAAGAGCAGCAGAGGTACTCAGAGTCGTACCTTTTCTTGTGGTGGAAGGCAATACACGGACCCTCTCAATAGGAGCCTTACCCATGATGAAGTAATTGCAGCGAACAATATCAATATCAGGTGAGCTTACAAATAAAGCTATGCTCCCCGGCAACGGCGCCAGAAAATAGTCTTGATGACCCACAAGTATAGGGGATCGCAACAGTCTTCGAGGGAAGTAAAACCCAAATTTATTGATTCGACACAAGGGGAGCCAAAGAATATTTATAAGCCTTAACAACGGAGTTGTCAATTCAGCTGCACCTGGAAATAGACTTGCTTGACACAGATTATCAGTAGCAACAGTTTTAAAGCAGTAGCAGTAGTGAAATAATAGCAGCAGTGTAATAAAGACAGCAGTAGTGATTATAGCAGACATCAGGATTAAAATACTGTAGGCATAGGGATGCATGAACGGGCGCTGCATGGATAAGATAATTCATGTAATTATCAAGACAAGGCATTTGTAGATAAATAATAATATGGTATCCAAGTACTAAGTAACCATAGGCATGTGTTCCGTATTTAGTCGTACGTGCTCGCAATGAGAAACTTGCACAACATCTTCTGTCCTACCAGCCCGTTTGCAGCGGGGCCTCAAGGGAATCTACTCGTAATTAAGGTACTCCTTTTAATAGAGTACCGGAGCAAAGCATTAACACTCCGTGAACACATGTGATCCTCACATCATAGCCATCCCCTCCGGTTGTCCCAATTTCTGTCACTTTGGGGCCTCGGGTTCCGGACAACAATATGTGTATACAACTTGTAGGTAAGATCTTAAAACAATGAATATCATAATGAATCAATAACATGTTCAGATCTGAAATCATGGCACTCGGGACCTAGTGACAAGCATTAAGCATAACAAGTTGCAACAATGTCATAAAGTACTAACAAGGGTACTAGGCACCATGCCCTAACAATCTTATAGCTATTACATGAATGATCTCATCCAATCCCTTCCATCCCCTTCAGCCTACAGCGGGAGTTACTCACACATGGATGGGGGAATCATGGATGGTCGATGGGAGGCGTCGGCGATGATGATGGCGATGATCTCCTCCAATTCCCCGTCCCGGCGAAGTGCCAGAACGGAGTTTCTGGTCCCGAAATAGGGTTTTCGATGGCGGCGGCGCTCTGGAGGCTTTCTGAAATTATGATCGAACCTCCCATTGTTTTTAGGTCAAGGGGGTTAAGTACTCCAGAGGGGGGCTCGAGGACGTGGCCGAATCAGCCTCCCCATAGGGTGGCACGGCCCAGGGCTCACTGCGCCGCCATGTGGGGAGGGCGGCTGGCTGCATGGTGAGGGCCCATGGTGGCCCACCTTGGCCTCCCCTTTTGGCTGCCTCCGGCATCTGACAAAATAGGAGCTTCTGGATAATTTCTGTCAATTGTTGATCTTCAGAAATATGGCGTCTTGACGGTCCTTTTTCCAGCAGAATTCAGACTCCGGTGGTTAATTCTTCAATAATCATCAAACATGCAAAATAGGCAAAATAAAATAAGTATCATCTCTAAATATGAAATATATCAGTGAATAACAGTAAATTATGATATAAAATAGTGATGCAAAATGGACGTATCTGAAAGCTGGGCGAGAAACTTGGTGATAGTAAGAGGAGTACAGTAGCAAGAAACAATCCATTGGAGATCAATAGTGAGGTCCCAGAACTTAAAGCTTTTTTCTTTTAAATCTTAATAAGTGAGAATCAAGACGGAAAAGGGCCAAATTGGACAAGTGTGTCCATTTTTTTCATGTCATGCGAGACAGTGGTGATTTACGGCACATTGCTCTTGTATATCCATGTTATGATATATATTATTTATCACTAACATAACTTCATTTATCTTATTTGTCCCATAATTAAATGCACCCTGCAGGTGCTCAAGGTCAATCCTCTTTTAAACCATAGAAACAAACCCCTTTCAAAACAAGATTGGTCTGGTAAACAAAACTTACTTTTAGCTTTCTTAGACTTATTATTAATACCTTGCCAAGCACCTACTCCCCGGATTCTATAAACCTAGAGTCTCTTAGATAAAAACATACATACTACATCTGAAAACCGGATCGATGGTATCAGACTAGCAGCGAAAACTAGCTAGTGATGCAAACAAGAGATACGCGTGGGTAATGTGGGTCTGGCCCAGGTGCAGAACTGGGAAATTTTAACATGAACACATGACTATTTTCATGCACCAGGATTATACATAATGGTATTTGCTAACATCAATATAGGCTAAACATACATATTTCCCGAGATTAAAAATCTTGCACCGAGCAAACATTCTTTCCCTGATCGAGGGTATCATACTGAAAGGATGGTATCATAAGTGAGGATGCAGAAGATGCAGATGTAGCGAAGTTTTGCTACTTTTTAGGACAATTATCTAATGTTTCTTACACTATGACAACAAAATTTGTAAACCATAGTTGATGAAGACTTGCTTTGATGCCTATTTTATGTCTACTTTTACTCATTTTCATGTGTATTATAACATTTCGTTTGTCTATGACAGCTCATATGTATTTTAACAACAATTCAAATAATAATTGAAATTTTATATTTTTCCAAAGTTTCCCATTTTTTTCAGATTTTGCAGATTTCCAACCGTGACATAAATTGTGACGGGTCACAGGCCTCCAGACCCACATGTCAGCAAAATAATGGCTCATGCAGGTACCAATTGTGAGCTCCGTATGGACCACACCACGTCATGCCACGTCATTTCATTCTGGATCCACATCGCAACAGCCTTCGGTAGCACGTAGGACCCATATGTCAGCAGCCACGTCAACAACCACGTTAGCAGTTTTGACTGGTTCAAAATAGATGACGGGCCAATCAATGATTTTTTTCTCATCCAGTACATTTAACTGAGATAAATTATGTACAGTGACATAAAAAGCCTGCCACGGATAACCCTAAATATATGAGACATTCGTGGACGTCACTGGATATCAATCTTATGTGATAACAAAGGGCCAACCGTCTTTTTTTTAATATATGAAAAAGTTCTATGAGGTGCCTAGGATGCTTTTTTTTTTGTCACGGACACGTAATCAGTGAGAAGTTTTGATATTGGGTGACAAAAAGTAGCCTACAAACTCAAAGTCAGTGGAATAATCTTATGTATTGCATCGTCTTCTTGGTGTAGAAGAATACTCATGTATTGCAAATAGGTGTTGTTGTTTTATTTCTTTATATCGCTTTGTGAAGAATATTTAAAATTGTCGATTATCATTACACTTCTCTTTAGACTACTTATCATTACATTGCCGCTAGGTTGAACGCGGAAACTTATTATTCTGTTAGGAAGTTGTTCTTTTAGTGTTGACGAGGCTGCTTTTGTAGTGTAAATAAAGGCATACACACGATGAAAAGATTACGCTCATGTCACTAGGTTTATAGGCCTCTTGCGTTCTCAAAACACTTCTGCCTTTAGATGTTTTTGCTATCAGCTACTTATTGATCTTATCCACTACTAGTCTAGGGCGACTAAGATTTTTAAGTCTCACGCCCAAGAAAAGTGTAACCACGGTTTAGAAAAAAAGTGCAACTCGCTACATTTGCACTTGTCTATCGCGGTTTGTGTCATTTGATCGCACTTTTGAGTTGTATTTTTTTTCTAAAATATCGTTGCACTTTCCTCGAGTTAACAAAACGGATCAATACAAGGTTAGTAACTCTTTATTTCTTTATATCACATTATGACCAAGACTTTTTTTTAGAGAACCCGCAGGAGGTCTGCGCGTTTTTGTATTAAGCAGTCAAGAAAGGAGAACCAAATTACAAGAAGGGGGAAATGACCCAAAAGGCCACATCAACCCCGACTCAACACCACACCGACACAGAGATGGAAACTACTCTATCTCTCTGAGTAACTCAGGCCTACAGCTCATCCACATACTCCACTCATCCAAAATGAGACTAAGAACCCGCGTCGCCGGCGAAGCGATGTTGTCGAACACTCTTGAGTTGCGCTCGCACCAGATCCTCCTCAAAGAAAGCATGATCAAGGAGTTGGCCTTCCTTCTCCTCTTGGATGGCAGCCGCTCCACCGCCCTTGGCCACCAGTCAACGATAGTGCTTGTAGGAGAAGGGGGCTGAATTCCAAGTCCCAGCCTTGCAAGCGTACCAGCCCAGACATGGCCGGCAAACGTGCACTGCAAGGATAGGTGATCAAGGGTCTCCGGCGTAGTGCGACAGAGTGGGCAGATAACATGTGTGGGCAAACCATGTCGTGCGCGCCTATCGGCAGTCCAACATCTTCCGCTTAGGGCCAACCAAGCGTGGAACTTGAATTTCCCAGGGGCGAAAGAGTGCCAAATGTCTAACGGAAAGCGTTGTTGTCATGACCAAGACTTTCAAATTCACTATTAATAATATCTACCTAAATCTCGCAGCATTGTATTAGATTAAACTGCTCTTTAGCTAGTAATTTTTATTATAATAACACTTCTTTTTAGAAAAGTGCAATTGGAACGAGTTGAACTTTTTTTCTAAACTACTATGGTTGCACTTTTATCGAGTTTAACAAACACGATAATACATGGATACTTATATAGAAGGTGGGAATTTCAACAAAAAAATATATTTCAATGGATAAAACAAAACCAGCTAGACGATGGCTGACTTCACATGGAAATATAGAGAAAAATACAAAGACATAGTGGGCACAAGATCCTTTTTGTAGACTAAACGAGGACTTGAGTCCGCGTCTCCATCCTTCTGCCATTTTCCCGTCAACGATTGATGCATCTCCTCCTCTTAAGATCATATTGCAGCGTACATGAACCAACTGCTCTGCCTGCACGGCTGCGCACTTGTTCCCATGGCTTAGTTCATCCACTATGGCAGCCTTCTTGTCGCTGCCGCGATGGCCGCGCTACTCGCTGCTGCCGGCGGGGTGAATGGCATCGGGTTCATCCTCCACCACCGCTTCTCGCCGGTGGTCCGGCGGTGGGCGGAGGTGCGAGGGCATGGCCCCGGCACATGGTGGCCCGAGGAAGCAGCAGAGGGCACGCCGGAGTACTACTCTGCTCTGTCCCGCAACGATCGGGCTCTCTTCGCCCGCCGTGGACTCGCTGCCGGTAGCAACCAGGGTAAACTTACCTTCGCCAACGGGAATGCCACCTTCCAACTTGACGGATAGTACGTGCACGGTGCACCCCGCCCTCCTCTGTTCTTATGTGCCTGCCTGTTTGATCCCTGTAAATTCATTTTTGTTCTCTTTGGTTGCAGCCTGCACTACGCGGAGGTAGGGGTGGGCACGCCGAACGCGACGTTCCTGGTGGCGCTCGACACCGGCAGCGACCTCTTCTGGGTTCCCTGCGACTGCAAACACTGCGCGCCGATCGACAACCCCACGGTGCATGGCGGTTCCGAGCTCCGGCCGTACAGCCCAAGCCGGTCGTCGACGGGCAAGACAGCAACGTGCGAGCACGCTCTCTGCGACCGGCCCAAGGCCTGCGCTACGCGCAACAGCAGCTGCCCCTACACCGTCAGGTACGTTTCGGGCAACGCCTCCTCCTCCGGGGTGCTCGTCGAGGACGTTCTCCAATTCTCCCGGGAGAAACAGCGCGGCGCCGGCGAGGCGGTGCAGGCGCCAATCGTGTTCGGGTGCGGGCTGGAGTAGACAGGCGCCTTCCTGGATGGCCTGATGGGCCTCGGCATGGGCAAGGTCTCCGTGCCCAGCTTGCTCGCCAGCAGACGCCACGTCGCATCGGACAGCTTCTCCATGTGCTTCAGCGATGATGGCGTCGGCCGGATCAATTTCGGCGACGCCGGCAGCCCGGGCCAGGCCCAAACGCCCTTCGTTTTCACAGACACGCAGTGAGTTGCCCCAGTTGGTTCTGTGGCGCCTAGATGTCAGTACAGGCTCACAAGTTGATCACAACCAGTAATGGTCGGCGATGTCTTATCTTCTATGTGCAGTCCAACATACAACATCCACACCATGGGCATGAACGTCGAGAACTTGGTGGTGCCGCTGGAGTTCGACGCGGTCGTGGACTCCGGCACCTCCTTCGCGCACTTCGCCGAGCCAGCCTACATAGCGTTCGCCTACGAGGTAAGCGCAAGAATCTCAGCTAATTCGATCCACGTACTTCTCCAATTCACTTTAGTACGAAACTGAGTGAGCTGGGCACACCGCAATTTTCAGCTGATGTCCCGGATCCAGGACAAAAGGGCCAACCTTAGCACTTCTATTCCGTTCGAGTTCTGCTACGGGTTGAGGTATATACGTTAACACTGACAAAAATCAGTTGCAGAGTCTGGTTAAGCTGGAACTAATAACTGTCACACCGTCACTTGAGCTAACTGTTAAGCAAATGCAGTCCTAACCAAACAGAAATTTACATACCGGATGTGAGCTTCTCAACCACGGGAGGAGATAAATTCCCTGTCAGCCGGCCTTTCGTCGTCATCACCGATGGCCATACAAACGGACAGCCTCGCGCCGTCGGTTACTGCCTGGGGCTTCTCAAGAGCGAAATCGACATCAACATCATCGGCCGTATGCATGCTTCTACTGATCTAGATTCCAAAACATTTCTCACTGCATTACTTACTTACTAATGACAAGAACAATATGCAGAGAACTTCATGAGTGGACTGAAAGTCGTGTTTGATAGGGAGAGGAACGTCCTGGGCTGGCGCAAGTTCGACTGTGAGTAGACACGTACTTGCTGTGTTATTATACGTGGAAGAAACACATTCACCAAGGCTCCATGAGTGCTTACTGTAATAATTTGAATTGTAGGTTATAGAGATGTGGAAACGTAGGATATCGAGAGTCGGGTCTGACCATAAGGCGTATGGCGCAACTCTGGTCATGCAGGCCGTTCCTTCAGCTTCTCCCAGATTTTTGTGCTCTCGTTGTTTTAGGACAAGGGGAAGTGGAAAAATCATACTCCTTCCGTTTCAAATAAATTGAGGGAGAGAGTTGCTCCATCCATCCACAAAAGAGCATAGATTCAAACTATCTCAAACTTTGAATAAGTTTACACAAAATTGTACTCCCTCCGATCCGTTCTAACTTGTCTAGATACACTCATTTAAGAGTCAAGTATTTCAGAATGGAGGGAGTAACAATATTTTGATAAAGAGCTATATGATAAATTAAACTATATATATGTCATAATGAATCTATGAGACTAGTATAGTGGCCTAAATGTTGATGCATTTAACAAGGTCAAACGTTAAAAAATGGATTGACTTCCAATGAAAGTTGAAACACACTTTGGTGGACGGATGGAGTATATATGTTATGGCGCACACATATACTCTCACTATGAATAAACTGCAGCTAATGACACATGTTCTTACCAAACTCAATAGTATTCCCTCCTGAACACCATGTTTTGACTTATAGAACTAGATGCACCTATTATGAAAAATACATATTAAACTGTAAAATTATCAAACAAAAAATGTGGTTGTACATTCGGACATTCTATGTCCGTACAAAAGTTTCCCAAAACAATGACATTTTTTGCTAGCATAAAATAGACAAAAATTATCAAAAAAAATAGCACCGGAATTTTTCTTTTTATAGCCCAAAATAAGGTTTTTTTCATGATGCTTTTTGTACTAACATAAAATGTGTGTATGTACACCAACATTTTTGCTTTTATTTTTTACATTTTAAAACTGGATCTTTTAATAGTGGCTGTATGCCTGTATCGACGCATATTGAGTCAAACCCGATTTCCCTCCCTCCGTCACTATTAAAAAAAGTTTTAGATATATTTGACTAGACGAGGATCAAAATGAATAAATCTACACACGGAAACATGTTTAGATACGTGCATTTTCGAAGAAAAAACCCTGAAATATATTATGAAAGTGAACGAGAGAAAACATACTGGGTCAGCCTCAGAAAAGCCAAATAATAACGAAGAAAGATGATGCGAAAATATGCAAACTTTAATCTCTTTACGAACGAGAACGATAGGATATGAGAAAAGTCACACCGTCCAGCTTCAGCCAGTAGCCCAGTAGCCCTCAAATCAAAAACCCATTTTGGCATGGCAACTAGACAGCTAGGCAATTCGAACACAGGTTGCTCGCTTTCAGCAACAAATGAACAAGTAGGCAATTTATGCGCAGAGCAAGAAGAGGAGCAGTCTGTGCGCGGTGCATATTTGAGCATTCCTGATTTCATCAATTGAGTCTTTGGCAACAATCACTGACACCATCACACACCTTGGCATGAATACCATAAACCATTTTACTCTTTTTTTAGACGACCCCTGATAATAAACCATTTTACACTGAAACAAAGATACTATAGCAACTTAAAGTTTTAACTGCGACCATCAGGTAGAGACAAGCATATCAGTCATGTAGGGTGGACTACCTCCAGCAGAAAAGCTCACCATTGACACAGATATAACTTTGCGACCCAAACAATTCTTTGTAACTTGGACACCACCGATTACATACAACTACTTGCAAAGGTGCACAAACTCATACAAATACTTGTCATGCGGGTTCAAATTGGCACAAACGAGCTGCGGAGCTGACACGTGGCCGCTAGGGTGGAAAAGGGCACGCACATGTCCAATGCCAGTTCCCAATCATATTTCCAATCCCTAACCCTAGTGGCGGTAGAGGCGAAAACCCTATCGGCGGTAGAGGCGACGCGGCTCGGTGCACGACGGCGGGGGCAGTAGAGGCGGACATAGCAATGTCGACGTTGTCAAATGCTTGTTCCGCTCCCAGATTCCATCGAGCCAGCGAAAGGGGCGGCTCTGATGCTCAGTCGCTGGTTCGCTATCGAGAGGACGCCATGGCGTACGAGCCGCCGAGGTTATGCCGCTGCAATACGCAGCGGGAGGCGCGGAGGTGGATATCATAGAGGCGTCAAACCTTTATCAACCACTACCATTGCGATTACAAACGTTTACTAGACCAAATCCACCTCTAATCGTCACCATGGCGGAGAAGTACAGCGGCAGACAAGAACAATGCAGGAGAGGAAGAACATCGATCCCACGGCTACGAAAACTCACCGCACTCCGGCGCCTCCATGTCGTATCAGTGATAGAAGGGATCATCCGCCATGATTAACGCGAGGACAGCGGCGCAGTGGCTGGGCATGGACAGAGAGAAGACATGTTACGTCAAATTATAAAATAAAACGGGACTTGGTAATTATATTGTATTGTCTGGGCGTTGCTCTGGACACATTCGTTCTAGAGATGTTGCTGAGGGGTATTCACAATATTTTTAATCTGACGTGGATGCCACAGTGTACGGATCGGACTGTTTTAGACAGTTTTTTGTATGAGTTTGCACAACATGACAAGTACTTGTATGAGTTTGTGCACCTTTGCAAGTAGTTGTATGAAACTGCTCCCACCGTGCGACTATTTGTACCTCCAATGCTAATACCTCTTTCTGTTATATTTCATTCTTTGACATATATGCATTGCCATAAAAAGATTGAATCACACTAATGGAGGCATATATTGCATGATTGACCACGATATATCCCTTTAGTTCTTTGCAAAGGAACTATCTGGATGCAGGTTCATAAACCAACTTTATTAGACGTCTTGGTGCCGGGTAGCTTGTCAGTTACGCTTGGTGCCGGGTAGCTTGTCAGTTACGCTTGGTGCCGGTAGCTTGTCAGTTACCACTCCAATGAAAACACTGAAATAGCTGAGCACCAAGTGCAGAATTCTTGTAGTGTCAATGACAATACTGGTGCTTAATCTTGAAATTCAATACTATTTTGTCACTATATCCTGGTTTGTTATTGATTTTTTTTTTTGAAATGGGGCAGTCCCGGCCTCTGCATCGAGTGATGCACACAGCCATTTATTAAGAATCAATCAGGTATCAACTTATTACAACTCAGCGATCACATAAGGTTGAGACATGTATCAACCATCTAAATAGCAACATAGTTTCAACTACAAAAGCCTCCTAATATGTTGCCACGTATGTCAGGAGAAAAACTCTTGTGCCACCAACATGAGTCGATCGCATCCAGTAACCATAAGCTCCTGCTGGTCCGAAGGAAGCAGGGTAGCCCATAACTGGATCCAGTAAGTCGCCATATTGATGACCTGTAACACATGAAAATTTGTCTTCCTGTTAAAAACAATATTATTCCTGCAGTTCCAAATCGACCAACATATCGCTGAAACGCCAATACGAATCCTAGCTGTGGTCTTCTTATCAATCCCATTCAACCAATTTCCAAACATATTGGAAACATTTGTGGGTGGAGGGATATTATAAGTACAAAACACAACGCTCCATATTAAACGAGCAAAAGGACACGAGATGAATAAATGATCTATAGACTCCTCACATCCACAAAAAGAGCATTTAGAGCATCCGTTCCAATTTCGTTTTCGTAAATTATCCTTTGTGAGCAAGACTTTCCTGTTTAGGAACCACATGAATTTTTTATTTGAGAGGAATCTTCATCTTCCACAAATATTTACGCAAAAATCGGGTATGTCCATTCATCAAATCCTCATACATAGATTTAACCGTAAATATTCCATCAGTTGTAAGTTTCCACACAAAAATATCCGATTCATCTGTCAAGTTAATATCCATCAAACGAAGACATAAGTGTGACCAAGCATCCCACTTATCTCCCATCAAAGCCCTCCTAAAACTAATATTAAAGGAGGCGCCCCGTTAAAAACATCATGCACCAGAACATATTTTTGCTGCACAATATTATATAAAGATGGATATTGTTGCTGAAGAGGGGTGTCCCCTAACCACGTATCTTCCCAAAACCTTGCAATCTTTCCGTTTCCTATTTTGAAAGAGCCTCTATTAAAGAACTCCTCTTTAACTCTCATGAGCCCTTTCCAAAATGGTGAGTCTGTTGGGCTAACTTCCACTTGTGCTAACAGCTTAGAAGTTAAATATTTATTTCTAAGTAATTCTTGCCAAACCCCATCTTCATTCAACAACTTAAACAACCATTTTCTGAGTAATAACTTATTTTTTAGTTCCATTTAGTTAACCGATATTTCTTTTTATGCTCATCACTCTGCCAAAAGAAACGTGAGCGATAAAAATCTAATCTCTTCCGTACCCCTTTAGGTATTTCTAGAAAAGACAACATGAACATCGGTAAACTAGTTAAAACAGAATTTATAAGGACAAGCCGATCTCCATATGAGAGTAACTTGTCCTTCCAGCATTCCAATTTGTCTTCAAACCGACCCTCTACTGGATTCCATTCTGCATTACGAAGTTTTCTATAGTGGATGGGCACACCTAGGTACTTGAAAGGTAGGGAGCCAGACTCACATCCAAAGATATGCTTGTACTGCTCTTCTACCTCCTTTGCTTTACCAAAACAGAAAATTTCGTTCTTGTGGAAGTTAATCTTTAGCCCGGAAAGTTGCTCAAAATACATAGTATTAACTTCATATTTATAGCCTTATCTAAATCATGTTCCATGAACAGAATAGTGTCGTCGGCGTATTGAAGTATGGATACTCCACCCTCAACCAAATGAGGAATGAGTCCTCCTACTTGGCCATCAGCCTTTGCCCTTGCAATCAATACAACCAACATATCAGCTACAATATTAAAAAGCATCGGGGACAACGGGTCTCCTTGCCTGAGACCTTTCTTTGTCTGAAAATAATGACCGATGTCATCATTCACTCGAATCCCGACACTACCTCCTTTAACAAACTGCATGATCCATTCACACCATTTGTGTGAAAAGCCTTTCATGCGTAGTGCCTGTAAAAGGAAAGGCCACTTGACCTTATCGTATGCCTTCTCAAAATCAATTTTGAACAACACCCCATCCATTTTCTTCCTCTGAAGTTCATGAATGGTTTCATGGAGGACCACCACCCCCTCGAGAATATGTCGTCCAGGCATGAAAGCCGATTGTGTGGGTCTAATAACTTTATGGCGATCCCAATAATGCGATTAGTGCTCAATTTAGTAAAAAAATTGAAACTGACATTGAGAAGACATATCGGTCTGTACTGTTGAATCTGCACCGCATTTTCTTTCTTAGGCATCAAGGTGATCATGCCAAAGTTCAATTTATACAGAGGCAGAATCCCCTCTTGAAACTGAACAAACATAGCCATCAGATCATCCTTTATTATGCCCTAGAAATTTTTATAAAATTCAGCTAGAAAACCGTCAGGGCCCGACGCCTTGTTCGTCTCCATCTTCGAAATTGCCTCTAATACTTCCTTCTCAGTGAAGTCAGCTGTTAGGGTTTCGTTCTCCTCGACGGAAAGTTGTGGTATATCATTCGTTATGTTCTCGTCAAGTAAGATGTTACTTGGTGCCGATGAACCAAATAGCTTCTTATAGTATTCTGTAATGTAAACCTTTAGATTTTCATCTCCCATGATGGTTCCCTCGTCTTGCCCTAATTGAAATATTTTCTTTTTTCTGTGTTTACCATTAGAAATAAAATGGAAATACTTCGTATTATTTCCACCTTCTCGCACATGTTTCACCTTAGCACGTTGTGCCCATTTTGTTTCTTCATCTCGACGGAGGTTATTAATTCTATCGTTAGCCTCCCGCAACCTCTTCCTCTCCGACTCCGAGAGCGGACAGGTTTCAGATTTAATATCAAGCTCATCGATTATGCTTAATAATCTTTCTTTTTCCTTTTTGTACTTTCCACTCATATTTTTTGCCCAACCTTTAAGATACCGTCTTAGGTGTCTGATTTTATTTTGCCAAATCTCAATAGGGGAATTGCCCATGGTGCAGGCTGCCCATTCGGCTGCCACCAAATCATGGAAACCCTCGGTCCAAAACCAAGATAGCTCGAATGAGAAGTGTGCCGTGTTTCCCAGATGGGCGTGAACTCCGGAATCCAGAAATAACGGAGTGTGATCCGACCCTGCACGAGTTAGGGCCTGGACCGTAGACAGAGGAAATTTTTGCTCCCACTCTGAAGTGGCTAGAATGCGATCTAGTTTTTGAAAGGTCGGGTTTTCTCTCCTACTAGCCCATGTGTATTGCCGTCCCGTCATTTCGATCTCCTTGAGACCAATTCCCTCAATTATGACATTAAACATAAAAGACCACCGTGGGTTAAAATTATCATTATTTTTCTCAGTTGGTTTTCTAATGATATTGAAATCCCCACCCACCATCAACGGCAATGGTTCATTCTCACACATACGGACAAATTCCGCTAGAAACTGAGGTTTCTTATCCTCTTGAGCAGCTCCATAGACCGATACCATAACCCACTCAAACCCATCGCACTTAGACTTAACGTAGAGTTTGACACAAAAGTCACCCACATCCACGTTTTTGACTTGAAGAGTGGCCATGTTTATACCAATTAGCATCCCTCCCGATCGCCCTTGCGGCAGGAGACAGAACCAAGAAAAATCTAGCCCGACGGCTAGATGACAAAAAAAAGGGGTAGAAAAATTCGACCTACCTGTCTCCGAGAGAGCAAGGAAGTCTAATTTATTTTCTCTAATTGTTTCCTGAATAAAAAGATGTTTTCCGGGGTTTCGAAACCCCTCGCTGTTCCAAAATAAACCTCTTAAACCACTCATCTTGATCTTTTATTTTGCTTCTTAATTCTAACGCTCCGACGCCGAGTCGAAGTTGAGTAGTCTTTTTGGGCCGAGATTTCTTAGTCCTCTTGAAAGGAACTATTGGATCCAATTGATCCTCTAAATCTCTAGCAAACTCATCCTCCACTAAATCCTCTGATAGACTAGCAGCTCTATTAAGAATCAAATTTTGAGGATCCTCTAAATCAACTGAATCGATATTCTTATTCAACAAATGAATTGTCCTATCAAGATCATTATCTTTTATTGTCTTAGCCGAATTAATTTTTTCCAAGTGTGAGGACCCTAACGAAACTCCTAAACTAGCCGCTCTAGCAATTATTTGATCATCCGAGAAAGATAAAATTGTAAATAATGGATTTAAATTCGTACCTTCTGTGAGGTTTCGACGCTGCGCCAACGCCGTTGCCCGCTCCATCTGAGTGGCATCGGCATTGCGATGTGCTTGTATGCGGCCGCTAGACCGCACCCCTCGCACCGCACCGTCTCGGACACCTCCGAACTCCACCACCTTGCGCCTAATGGTGGCCTCGTCCATGCCCCCCGTGGAAAAAGCCGCCGCAGGTGCAGCCGCCGCCTTCCCCCGCAAGGGGGGAAGTAGCAGCAGCTCAGCCTCCCTGATGCCCCCACCTGGGGCACCCATTAGGGACGGCAGGACCAGCATGGCATGTGCCCCGCTCGATCCTATACCCCCACCCGGGGTACATGGAGAGAGGGCAGCCACCACCGGTGATCCCCCACCCGACATACCAATGTCAGGAGAGGAGGCAATCAGCCATGAGTGAACCAGCGGAGAGAGGCTAGCCGAGTTGCTGGTATTCACCTCCGCCACCATCATCACCTAACGCCGTGGTGATCGACACCCGACATCATCCTCAGCCCCCGTCACCACTGTGTAGGCCTCCGGAAGATAAAAAGTACATGCATCCCTCTTTCTACTGCCCTCCTCCGCAGCCACTTGCGAGCCGACGTCGCTAATATGTGACTGTTTAGAGAAGGTATCATCTTGTGTGAGGCTAGTAAAATATTCCAACGCCTCTTTCATCTTTATTAGAGCAATCTCCTCCTTAGCTCTTTTGATCGAACTCCGGACCAGTGGGGAAAACACCACCCCCGTCACCTTCTCAGTCGAAGAAACACGCTGCTGCAGCCCATCGGAGGGGCCATGTTGCTGCTGTACCCCTGGTTCCTCCACCGAACCAGTAGATGCTGCAGCCTTGTCTTTGCTTTGCTGCTCTTCCTTGGCAAGAGCCTCCTGAAAATCCTCTCCCAACTCCTTTTCATGATCATTGTCCCTCTCCTCCTCATCATCATCATCATCCCTCGGATCATCTAAATCCATGCCCACCAAGTCTCCATTATCCTCACCATCCACAATGAAAGTGAGGTTATAGAAGCCATCTTTGATAAACATTGGGAATTTTTTTGGGATCTTTGACCAATTCAAGCAACCTATAAGAATTCGTAGTACTCCATGCTTCCTAGTGTATGCCATATCAATTTTCAGCGTCATACCAAACATATCGCCGATGGGCCAGAACGCCAGAAAGTCTCCTCTGTGTATCCACGGGATGCCCTCGACACGCACCCAAATTTGTGGTAGCGTCTCCATAGGCTCAGGTGTTTGTCCAACTGTCGACAGTGAGCTTACACGATGTGTTGGGCACCTCACACACTCCAAACACACTCAGCCTCTCCAAATCCATCCTGTTAGGGAATTGAACCCTATATACATTGTCCCCCACCGACTGAACTTCCCAATCAAAGTGCTCCGAGGGCACCAACCGCTGCAACTGCGAAACAATGCGAGGAATACTCAGCTCCCCTCCATACAATGTCACTGAAGCAAGACGAACATTCTCCAGCTTTGGCTTGAAAGTCTTCGTCAGCGGCATCATAAAAAACAGCAACTCGTCATGGGCATACCCATACATCCTAAGCTGCGGTTTTGGTGCTGACAACAAGGGGCACTCACAGCCGACATGCACCGGTCCTTCGCAGTAATCACAGTACGGGGCAGGACAATCCGACAGACGATGTCCCGTCAAACCACACCTGAAGCATTTCTTCCCCTTCTTCGTCACCGCACCCTCAATGGCTGCAGCGAGATGTTCTGCCGACACAGTCGTCGCCGCCGTCGGTCCAGCAGCCCCGGCGTTTGCGACCGCAGGGCAACTACTTCAGGCTGTGGTGCAGCCACCACTGGCACCACAACTGGCACCACCCTTGTGGTATCTGCTGAGCCACCGAAGGTGCCGCAACACCGTTTTGGGCTGGCATCGGCGGCACAGCGTTCGGAACAGCAGCCGCGTGCCGTCCCCTCCCCGCCGCAGCATAGCCATAGTTGAAGTGACCGCGCACCACACGATTGTCACCGCGGCCGGCTGCAGCTCCGTACCCAACGGCACGTCCATAACCGTTGTGACCACCGCCGCGACCGCCATAGCCGCCGTTCTGACCACCGCCGCGGCCGACATAGCCACCGTTCTGGCCACCACCGCGGCCACCATAGCCGCCGTTCTGGCCACCACCACGGCCGCCATAGCCACCGCCATAGCCATAACCGCCTCCTCGCTGGCCACGGTACTGTGCCGCACCTCGATAGGCACCTTGGCGACCATCGACGGTGAACACCGCTCCCGCATGGAAATGGCCGTCAAAACCTGGCTCATCTCCTCCGAATTCAAAACCTCCATAGTCACCGTAGCCGTCGTACGCGGCATGGTCATCAAGGTACCCAGCCGTGCCGCTCGGGCCTCCCACCTCGAAGTGGTGGCCGCCGCTCGCAGGGAACCCTCCACGGGCAGGAAAGCCGCGCCCTCGATCAGCGCCGCCGCGTCCGCCGCCTCGCATCGCCATCTCGCGATCAAGCAGCGTTGCAGCCGATCGTTTCCACGTGAAACCTAAGATCTTTCGGAGCCCAGCCCCCCGAAGACCTAAGTTGATTATCCGTTTTTTTTTCTTCACAACTTTGCCCAAGCCCGAGTTGCTTTCCGGGCTAGCATGCAGGCCGGGTTGGGCTGGGCCGATGCCCCCCCCCCAACTACGGATTTTTTGAAAGTTGGATCCGAGATCCTTGGTAGCACGGCCTCACCTTCGTCGGAGAAGACAGTCGTCGCCGCCGCCGCCGTCCAGTGACCAGGATCCACTCCCCCCCAGTCGAGCTCCTCTTCCCTTGTCGTTGTCGGTGGCATCACCGGCATCTTGGGCACCCGAAGGTGTTTCCGCGTCGCCAGCACCGTCGGTGGAGTACCTGCATCCACCTCTGAAAACGAATTGAGAATGAAAGCTGCTGACCTTTGTCCTTGCCTCTTCGCCATTCGCTTTGCCACCCTTGATGAACTCGACGCAGAGGATCGGCCGGAGATGGGCTCGGGCGTCGCGCAGTCCAGGAAGTAGCGTGTACTCGCTGGATCCCGCTCGACATCTTCCGATTCCTCGTCGTCCTCCTCTCCGGTGAGCATCGAGAAGCGTCCTCTGATCCGAGATCGAGGCGCCCCACCTTCATCTTCATGCACGGCCGCCGGACATGGCTGCAGACCACTTGCCTGCTGGCACGGCATGGCGCCTGCCACGTCCCGCAAGCCTAAAGCCCTTCCAACATACGCCGCCGCGATCTACGTCTTGGCGGAGTCCATGTGAGCGCCGGCGAGCGGCGGCACCGCGGCCGCAGCCACGATCGCCTCCGCGATCGCCTCCTCCAACGGCTCCTTCATCACCGCGTAGCGGATGCTCGAGTGTAACGATATTGGGCCACCGCTGTTTTCATCACCGCATACCAGTGGCGGACCTTGAACAAAATCTTTGGGGGGGCGAAGCTAAAAGATAACATGTAAAAAGAATTGGAACACCAAAATATACGACAGAAACGAGCTAGAATTTGTAGTATTTCTATACACATATATAATTAGATTAATCTTGTCCACAAAATACATTTTAATATATGTACAAGTCCACCAAAAGAAACCATGTATTACTAACTACTTAACCATGGATTTTCACTCATCATGGACACATGTAGTTAATCACTACAGATCAGCTCTTCGACTCTTTGCCTCCGTGAAATGCACAAGAATGTCATCATAGTCGAACTTCTCTGCAATTTCCTTCTCAATGTTTACTAGCAAGCTGTTGGAAAGAAACTCATCCTCCATTCTGTTACGCAGCCTTGTCTTAATAATCTTCAAAGTAGAAAATGCTCGCTCAGCACTTGCCGTAGAAACAGGGAGAGTCACAAGCAATCTAAGCAATCTATCAATCAGGTTGTAGATAGTATGTCTCCCACTCTCAACAAGGCAGCGACAAAGTTTTGTCAATGTTGACACGTTTTTCATCTCATTATCATTGGAAGCATCCACAATAAAATGTTTGAGTTGCTGCTCCAAACCATAAATTTCTTGTTGGCTGAAATCAGCTGGATAATACTTCTTCACCATTTCACAAATATCACCCGCCTTGAAAGATCTGAATTTATTTGCAGGAATCAAAGTAGCACTAGTGGTCAGAAGATCCATTACCTTTTCATTGAAGCGGAAATCTAATTCATGCAGCTGGGTATCAAGTGTTGCACGAAATATTTCCACCCGATAATAATGCTCTTTAGAAAAAGAATCAGGTTGGCGACGAGCCCGACCACCACGGAGAATGTAAGGTTGCCCCAAATCTGGAATATCAATGGAATGGTTTACACAAAACTCAAGAACTCGGTAAAAGAAGGCTTCCCAACCAACATCGGATCTCATCTCATCAAGGCGGAACTTTGTTGATAACACTAGACGCATGGCATTTACTATGTCCTGTCATTTCTTTTGCAAAGCTTGGCCAAGATCTTCTGTAATCTCCAAAATTTCTTCCATCATACACAAAACAAGTATGAACTCAAAAGATGTCAGGTAGCTGAAAGCGGTATCTCCATCTGCCCGAATTGATCCAGCTGATCCATCAGATGCTATTTTCTAAAGCTCTGAACTTACTACATTAAACATGTTCTTTAGGCTAGATATTGAACCCAAGTGTGAACCCCATCTTGTGTCGCCAGGACGTTTTAGTGATTGTATTTGGTTTGCACCTTGTCCAGTTTCAATTTCATCAATTGCTAGTAACCGAGCTAGTTCATCCAACTGAGCATCATGAAGCTCATCATGGCGCTTCGCAGAAGAGTCCATGGTGTTAACAATAAACAGAAGTTTTTGAAAAAATTGAGAAACAGGGACCACTTCCTTGGATGCAGCAACTAATGCAAGTTGCAAACGATGAGCATAGCAATGGACATAATATGCATATGGGCATTCTCGAAGAAAAAGAGCTTGCAATCCATTGAACTCTCCCCTCATATTACTAGCCCCATCATACCCCTGGCCACGAAGGTTTTGAACATCAAAAGCATTGTTGGCTAATAGAGAGCTCAATACCTCTTTAAGTGTCACAGCTTTGGTGCTCTTCACATGTATCAAGTCAAAGAACCGTTCTTGCAAGATGCCATCTTTATCAACAAATCTGAGAACCACTGCCATCTGCTCTCTCTTTGCAACATCACAAGTCTCATCCACCAAGATAGAAAACTTAGCATTCCCAATCTCTTCACGGATATGTTTTCTGATTTTAAATGCATAAATGCCCAAAATCTCCTTTTGGATCTTCGGTGCTATGTATTGTTCATTATATTTTGCATCTTTAATAGCTTCCGCTATCTCGGGATTGAATTCTGCAAGAAGCTTTCTTAACTCAAGAAAGTTCCCGCTGTTCTTCGATTCGGCTGTCTCATCATGGCCTCTAAAAGCACAAGATTGTGATGTGAGCCACTTAACAGCTGCAATTGAGATTTTCACTCTCAACTGGTTTCTTTCTATATCCCTCTTGTTGCCGGCTGCAGCTGCATGTTCTATATGTCCCGGTCTATTCAACAAATCTTGACATGCTTTGGTTGCATTGTTGTGTTCAGAGCAAGGTTCAGACCCTATGTGGTTTAAGAATGCACATTTCCTTCCATCATTCACCTTCTTCCACTTACAAAATCCGTGAACTGTGAATACATCTGAACCACCTCTTTTGTTCTTGTTTTTGCTGGACACAAAGCAAAATAAGCAATATGCATGATCGGTTGTCTCCGAGTACTCCAACCATGAGGGAAACATACCGAACCAATTGTACTTAAAGCGTCGTTGATGACCTTGTACTTCGGATGCTTTGTAACTCTGCAAGCTGGGCTGCATAGGACCTAGTTTTAGATATGCTAGTCGCACTTCATCTCTTTGGCTAGGTGGATATTGCCAAATCTGTGGACGCAGTCCTGGATCCCGCTCCAAAAACTGAATACCACGAAATATTACTTCATTTCTGTGAGTTTGCTGACCTTGTTCTTCATGACTTTGCTGTCCAAATTCGAGCAATAAGAGAGGAGGCTGAACTGGTGTTTCTTCTGTTGCTGGTTCAGGTTCATGTACACTATCTGTTCCTGGTTCAGATTCATGAGCTTGATGATTAGTCCTCTTTCTTTTGAAAAATGAATCAATTCTGCTCTCCTTAACCATCGCCTCCTCAGTCCTCACTACAGATTTAGAAAACAAGCAATCAATTTCATGACCTATTTTGAGCATTCCCCAACTTAGATGTAAAATTCAGAACCAAAAGAAGCAAAATTGGACACAAAATTACCTCAGGAAGGAGAAGGCAGTGGAGGGGATCGGAGATTGAAGATCGACGCAAGATTCCGGCCGGCTCCAGGCTGCTGCAGTTTGAAGATCGACGCAAGATTCACCAGCACCTGCCGGCTGCCACCCGCCGCCACCCACCGCCCAGCCCACCCCGCCGACCGGACGGGAAAGTGGGAGAGGATCCCACCCGCCACCTCCGCCGGGTGCCGGCCACCCCGTCGGCCGTCGGCGCCGTGCCCGTGCTGCAGTCCTCCAACGCGGACAGAGAGGAGAACGAGAGGAGAACGAGACTACGAGAGGATGGCAGCGTTGACTCGTGAGAGGAGAACGGTTCCGTCTTTGTTTTTTCAGTCGATGATTAGGGGGTAGTAAAAAAATTGTATTTTTGTTGGGGGGCCACGGCCCAGGTTGGCCCCCACGAAGGTCCGCCGTTGCCGCGTACTGTTTTCATCACCACTGTTATTGATTTTATTGCACCGCATTCGTAGTAGGCAAAAGGATTATCTTTCTACAGGGACTCTGGCTGAAAATAGTAAGTTGTAGTTCACCCGTTTCCATGCATGTGTGCTGGTAGAGAAATGGCAATATTGGCCAAACATTTTAAGCGAATTGGGAAACTCACTGAAATATGTGTAAAAAATCCCTCATAAATTTTTCATGTATGATTATCTAGCTCGACCTTGTTTAAAAATTAATTAAGTAAAGTTTTTTTTTGAGAAACACAGTACAGCGCAGACGCTCACATACACGCGCATACACTCACCCCTATGAACGTACACACGCACACCCTACCCCTATGAGCATCTCCGAAAGACTGAGCCGGCGGTTGGGTCTTGAAAATGACGAAGTCACCAGGGGCGCCTCGCTGTCGACGGTAACGTCGCCTCCCACTGAAAGAATATTCCGCCTAAATGAGATACACCAACGTCAAACCTGGGGTTTGAACACTGGTGGGCTGGGGGTACAACCACCCTCCTAACCATCTTGCCACAGGTAAGTTCTCAATTAAGTAAAGATATTGTTTGAGCAAAAACATATACTTTTGACAATGTTTTCTAGAAAAGAATAGTTCTTCAAGGTTTTTAAGAAGTTTGTCAAGGGGAAGTTATGTGCAAAAAAAGAGGTTCAGACAGCGGCGGCTCTAGGATTGGACCTCTGCCCTTTCTGCTTTCGGACCAATGCGAGATGGACAAGACTACCAAAATAATCAGTTTACAGCTGGAAGCTTACACAATTAACATTCTGTCGCAATCAGGTTGCACACTTGAACTAGGAAGCCCCTGGCGGCTGCCCTGGTCCTGGGTCTGCCCGGCGTGTTGAGAAATTAAATGTGTTGTGATTTGTGAACACCTGCTCTTTGATCCGTAAAATAGTGAACCCTCAAGTCTCACTAGTGGGATGAACCCTCAGATACTCAGATACTACCCCATCGACTTCGAAATGAGCTCCTGCGTCCGCGAGGGCGACCGCGCCCCGCCGCTGCCAGCCGCGCCAGCGCCGCCGCTGCCGGCCCCGGCCGCCGCGCCGTTGCCGCCGCCGCCGCTGGCCCTCCCGCGCGACTTTGTCCCCGTCTTCCTGGACCTCGAGGAGCTGGTGCGCTCTCCAGCCCAGCCGGACCTGGTCGATCTAGATCGGCTTGTCTCGCCGACGCCTTCCGTCTCGCCGCCTCGCCGGCACGAGGACAGCGGCTCCGAGACCGTCTTCGACACGCCCCCGGATGTCTGCGCCCAGGTCAACTCCGCCCTCGCCCGCTGGCGCATTCGTGGCTCTCCGTCCTTCGTCGACTCGGTGGCAGCGCCACAACGCGGCGACCCGCCGTCCATGGTGTCGCCGCGCTCTTCCTCGGCCACGGCGGCCCTCTCCCTGCGCCCCCGCTACCCTGGCCGGCTCCCCCCGCCCCCGGCGTCCATCCCCGACGGCTTCACGCCGGCCTCCCTCACCGTGGCGGCCACGCTTTCGTCGTCTCGATCTGGGGCCGCCCCAAGATCCATGGTCTTCGGCTCCCTCACTTTCGCGGCCACCTCGCCTGTGCCGTCGCCGCCGTTCCATTCGCCGCAGCGCATCCACGGGGTGCGTTCTCCGCTGCCGCCTGTGGTGGTCAGCCGCCGAGGGCCGCCTCCGGCCAGTTTCCGACCACCGCGACCCGCTCCTCGCGCCCGTGCCATCCACCACCTCCCCCAGCGGCCCTCCCCATGGGTTTCACCCCTGCTTTCCTGGGGTTCGGGTGCCCTCCTACCGCCACGATGGCACCTCGCCCCGGCATCCTGCGTGCGACCACCTCCTCCACTGCGGCTCCCCGCTCCCGTTCTCCGCGGTCGGTCACCTTCGACATCCCGGCGCCGAGCACTAAGGCAAGCCCTGCATCCGCAACCCACCGCCTTCTTGGCGCACCTCGGCGCTCTCCGGTTCCTCCGGCGACGGAGAGCCCGTCCGTTGACGGGTCATGGACGCGCGTGCTCTCTCGCCATGCGCTGCGTGCGGAGAGGCGTACGGCGGGACGACATCAGCCTCCAATGCCTCGACGCGGCCCGTCTCGTCCTCTCCACTGCATCACCGGCAAGCGTTCAAGGCCACCCCCTTCTCGGCCACCCTCGTTTCGACGATCCCCACCTCGGCGCTGCCACCGCTGTCGTGCGAGTGACCATTTGATCGTCGCCTGCCGCGACCCGCTTAAGTGCGACCTCTGCGGGCGCTCCGGTCACCGCGCGTGGGAGTGCAAGCCTGGACGCTCCTCCCCGCCGTCCGCGCCCACACCGCCCACCCGCTCGGCTCGTCCACCAAGCTGCGGACCGCCGGAGCGTCGCTCTGCCAAGGACGGTAACCTCCGACGTCACGATGAGCGTCGAGATGGATCAAGATCCTGTGAGGACTCCAAGCGCAGCCAATCTCAGCGTGACAACCGCGCTGCCGAGCGCGAGCTTCCACGCCAACACCAGCGGGATGACGGCAACGTCGTCAGGCGCGGAGATGCGCGCGAGCGCTCTCCCCGCCGGCACAGGGATGACCCCGATCGTCACGAGCGCCGCCTCGCCTCGCCACCGGTCGCGCCTAGGGTCTGGCCGGCGAGCCTTCCTCGGCAACGCGCGACGCCGGTCTGCACGCTTCGCTCGTTCGCGGACGTGCTCATGGCGCGCCCGGAGATAGACGTGTGTTACTCCTCTGTGGCGTCGAGGGTGTTGGCCAGCGAGAGGTGCTACAAGATGAGCGTGGACGGGGTGCTCTCTGCGGAGAACGAAAGGGCCGGCCTAGGACTGCTGCAAATGCAAGGAAAGGAAGGCGACCGCAAGGCGACTGAGTCGGAGGTGCTTTTGCGCATGTCAACGGTTGCGACTGGGGAGGTGCTGCAGCAGGTCTCGCCGCAGGTCTCTTGTCCGGCTTTGGAGTGCTCCCCATTTGTGGATGTTGAGGCTGAGACTTCGGAAGGGGAGAGGGCCGGCCTAGGGCTGCTGCAAATGCAAGGAGTGGACGGCGACCATGATGCGAGTGGGCTGGATGTGCATTTGCTCCGGTCTCCGGCTATGACAGGGGAGGTCCTATCGCGACATGTCTCGCGTCCATCTTTGGCGTGCTCCCCTTTGCTGACTGGCCATGACCCGGTGTTGATCTCGCCTGGAGACACGCTGTGCGACGGGGGATTTTCTAGTGACGATGATGAGGATGAGGTTGTAGAAGGGAAGATGGAGCAGCTTCTGCCATGCCTTGCCGAGCTGGATCAGCTTGAGTTGCTGTTGGACGGCGAGGAGGTGGCGCACGAAGACGGCCTTGATGACGACGGCGACTTGGCGAGGAGGGAGTTTCAGCTCGTCGCAGACTTCATTGACGCTGACGCGGAGGCTGCTACGATTGGGAACCTCCTCGCTGCCGATATTGATGACGCTCCCTCATCAGGCATCGCGATTCACTGCGTCGCGGATCTGTTCAGCCTGCCGGTTGTGCCGCTGCTGCCCACGCCTATTCCGCCAATGCCACATGCTCATGCGGCCCTGCCCGCCCCCGACCGACACAGCAGCAGGCTCGCGGCGAAGCCACAACTCACAGCGGTCGGCAAAGCGCAGCGTGTCCTCCACAAGAAAATGGGGCTCGACTTTGGAGATATGCCCCTGGTGGAGGCTACGAAAGAATTCACGAACACCTGCAAGAAGGCTCCGTTCTCTGATTCGGCAATCAACGGGTTAAGGACCCTCTTGAGGCTGAACTTGCCGTCTATGACGGCAGCGGATGAAGCTTTGATTGGCCTCGCTGGCCCAGGGGGAAGCGATTTCCCGCCGCCGACGGCGTTGGACGTCTCCGCCTGATCTGCGTCCAGATCCCCAGATCGCGCCGTGTTGTAGCGTTGTAAAGATATGACGATATATCTTTCTAAGAGATTAGACGGAATAGGATGATTTGGATCCTCGCGGGGCTACTTTTCTTTCGTCTAGTACGTCCTGCCATGTATGACTTTTTTTTCTTTTTGGTCTCGGCCATGTCATGTTTGCTTCTCCTATATCAATATAAAAGGCAAAGCTTTTGCCTCGTTTCAAAAAAAAAAGTCTCACTAGTGGTAACTCGCTGCCAAGTTGGTGGAAGCACACATATTTCGCTCATTGCACATTAAGGGGCTGTTTCGTTTCTGCCCATACCCGCCCAGCTAAATCCGGGGCACAATGTTTAAGGATGGCTCCTGCCGGAATAAGTTCCAAAAAGTCCAACCAGAAGGTAATATCTGCCTGATGCTACGAGCTAGAATTTGTTCGAAAGACTTGTAGATGAGAAACTTAGATGATAAGTACCAGGTGTCATTTCTCCATCACACAAACCCTGTCACGTAACTACGAATATTAACCAGAGAGGCCACCAGCTGGGGAAAGGCTGTCGGATGTGCTCCACGAACAAGCTGCATGATCAAATGAAGCCCTTGAAGCCCTTCCTGATCCGAGCCCACGCAAGGGCAGCCACTAGGGTACCCCCGAAATGGAAAAAACCTGATGAACGCCTTTCACTCTGAAAATTGAACATGCATCAGTTAGCCTTAACACCAGGTATGCACTACATGCACAAATACTATTTTTCATCACACACATACTATCTGAATAGAAGATTATCAGCAATATTTGCATAAATAAGAAACTGTAGATTTCTGATATAGTAAGATATTTATGGAATGACGATATATGTGATGTAGCTTGACTGTCATATTAAATGGATCGCAATGCCAGACCAGACATTACCACGAAATTCATGTGTTTCAATACAGAATAAAAAGAAATAATCAAATAAAGGTCCCAAAGTAGTAGTCAAGCCAGGAATGACTCCAGCCCAAAAGATATAGGCATCACATGGTTTATAATCAGTAACGCTTGTTCATCTGGACAATTAGTACTAGTCCAGTCATCCGAGACGTGAATATTGATCTATATGTTTCAACCACCAGGTTGATGTAAGACCAGGAATCGCACGATCAGGAAACACCGTGCAATTCACAAACTTCCAAGTAATTAATAAATGGAAGTAGCAGTGTCCCAAAAGGAACTCATGACTGGTGAGCATAAGCAACGTAGTGGCACTGACAACATTCACTTAATACGTGAAGAATACCCAACAAAATTTATTTATACAGACCTTGTTGTTGCTGGCCTTCAACATATCAAAACCAATCCAAGCAGCCCCCTGAAATGAATAAAGTCAAAGAAATATCATACTCGTTTCCTGGCACCACATGTCTAAGAGAATTTTATGAAAGAATGAAACGATTCTCACCACTAAGGCAGCTGGAACAGGAATGAGGAAGTAAAGATAGACTCGTCCCTTTGGATAAAGAAAAATGTGAAGAAGCACAATGGCATTGACTGCAGCACTTGCACCCTGAGCGAAATGAATAAAAAGGATCATATTAAGTGTGTAACAACTAACTAGGAACTTATGTACATTATCTGTGATAGATGATAATGCTCATTTGGTGGTTCTATATTATGTGATGAGTAAAGGACCATATCACCTCTGATTGCCACTGCCTTCTAATTAATTATTGGTATAAGATGAAGAATAGTTGGTCGGTTGATAACATTCATTGCTTATATGAGATATTTTTTATTGTTCCACTATGAAAACAAACAAAAACTGGATTATAGAGAAATATATCACGTACAAGCCCAGACGTTCTTGACTTGTCCCCCTCTTCATTACCCTGCAAGAGAAGCGTTGCTTATTAAACTAGGGAACGGTAGCGTGAAACATTAAATTTAAAAAATAATTCCCATTCGATGTAGGTTCTGAACAGTCTGCATTCTACATAAAAATTGCACAGTATGTTACCTGTTTCCGTGGAGTTGTAAAAGCCTTTTCTACCAAGAAGAATGTGGATCCAGCAAGCGCGCCCGTTATGTACAGCTTCAACAGAAAAGGAGAACCAAATTTGTTGGAGATCTGATGCAAAAGGAAAATTATCAAAGAAACTCGATGAAATGGAAGGTAATAAATAGACACAACAAAAACAGGGGGTAAGTATTCCCTGATATTGGAGATTGGTTCAAAGAAAAACATAACTCACTGAAAACCATGCAATATTCGTTAAAGCGAACGCTTAGGTGCAACCTTGTCTTTCATTGCAATGAACAAACCCTATCACCCATAGATGCGCACCATTTCTGCTGTTTGTTTAGGTCTACTACTTACCATCTCATAGTGAAGCTGTTCGTTTAGGTCTACTGCTTTACTGGACCTGCAGAAATAGCACTCATAGCCTTTCTGCGTTGGACCCTCATCAATACACAAATATTGGGTTGAATTCTATATATACCCTCAAAAAGTTCACACGTGGGATCAGCACAAGACATTGTCCACTCACGATCGAATGATAATTTGAATAACGGAACAGTCATATGCCAGTTCACGTGGGATCATAATGCAACATCTCTGCGCTAACGCCTTTCTTAGCAATTGAATGTGGAATCCGTAGGCTATAGCATCATGTCGTGGGTGGATTGTTTGGTCCACAACTGCCCAAGTACCACTACTATTTACAAAGAATCGTCTAACCTCAAGCGATGTAAGGTCAACCGATACATAACCCTTCTGAACCCCCAGTCCCTTCTAGCATCAGGTGACAAAACTATATATTTCTAAGTATGTGATTGATAGGCTGCTCTAAGTTCTCCACAAATCTATATTTCTGAACTGAGTGCTTGTTGCTTCTAGTATGCATACATAGGTCCCTTCTAGCATCAGATGCACCACTAGGCTATTTTAAAAGACGAAAAACGTATATGTGCATACTGCATACTTTGTTGCTAGATTATGTAGGGATTAAAGATCTCACATAGAAGATCCCACATTATACGGAAAGGGAGAAAATAGCAGTCTTCCATTTCGTATTGTGTATGTCCTGGTACATATTACTGAAAGAACATTGTATTATTATGTATGGCATGGTCGTAAATTATTCTAATTTGAAATCATACATACATAGCACTAATATGTGGATCTCCTTCCTTCTGCCTTGTAGGGCTAACCACCTACAGTTCTAGTAATGAGCTAATTGGTGAAATATGGTTCATTTATGCTCCGTGTTTTTTCCCGAAATGGGGATGAAGCCCCAGCCTCTGCTTCGAGCGATGCACATAGCTTTTTATTGCAAAGTTTCAGGTATTTCAAGTTTACAAATCACGGATCACATATCAACCAACGAAAAAAGGACAATATTATGAATGCAAAATCTCAAATATATTTATTAATTTCATTTCTCTGTGTTAATGAAAACTTTCATATGTAGAATTGTTTAACAACAATATCAATACCATTGATCGCACAGATTCCAATATACTATGCGTCCATCAATCAATGGAGAAACAAAATTATTCCCTGTGTCGCTTGATCAAAAAATTATTTTAATGGAACAGGGGCAAAAAGTCTTTAGATATGAAGAAGATGCTTATTTATGTGTAGAATTCGGTTAAATTGATCCGTGGAATCTTATGCCTGGTAGATAATATATGTATCCAGTTAAGACATACTCAGTGGAGTACTAATATATTAAATGATGACAATATAAATTTCCATAACTCTACAACCATGATCAGCCATTGCGGCACCACAATTTTGGGGAAACAATGCTTATAACTATAAATACAACTGGAAGCCACACATGGCCCTGCATATTTAATGCAGTACACGTGCTCAAAGCCAACTTATCAGCAAATAAAAATATAATTACTATATTTACCCCATGGTTATTAGCAAAGGATGACTAATATTCTTTTAAAGGTGTTTTCAAGTTTATAAAAAAAATATGATTCTAATTTCTATAAAACTTTCATGCATAGTACAGTTAGTTCGAAACTTCGTTGCAAATTCTTTCTAAATTTACTAGACAGTGCATGTGACAGTGTTGGTTACTAGTATTTACAATCCAATGAAAAGGTTCAGTTCACAAAATCATTTTATTAAACTAACATTGTTGCGACAATTCTTAGGACATGTCTCAGTTTAAATTCAGTTAGATGATGCTGGTCTGATTTGTGACATAGATAAGCTGATATTAATGTTTAGGGACGTAAATACAGTGTTTTACATTCAGTTTTCAGGAAACGAGGGCGAACATGTTTTTACCACAAGGTGGAGTCACTAGTAGAAAAAGGACTTTTCGTCCGGAGTACTGTTTTCCATTAGCCCCGGTTCAGGCAAAAACCGGGACCAGTGCCTGGCACTGGTTCCGGTTCGAGCTGCCATGGCCCCGTGGGGCATTGGTCCCGGTTCGGTTGGGGCATTGGTCCCGGTTCATGCCAAGAACCGGGACCAAAGCTCCAGAGCCGGACCACGTGGCATGCCGCGGAGCTTTGGTCCCGGTTCGTGCCAAGAACCGGGACCAATACCCCTCCCCTGCCTATATATTGTTGCCCCCCCCCTCTCTCCTCTGTTTTTTTTCCTGGATTGGTGGGAAGTGGAGGTGCTAGTTTTTTTTCTCTTTGCCACGCACAAGATGTGTTCGATGAAATGCCCGACCCGCACCGAGGTTAGCAACTATATCCTTTTCATCTGTAATTGATACAGAAATATTGCAGGCCTGCATAAATTTCTCTATTCCCGACCCGCACCGTGGTTAGCAACTATGCCCGACCCGCACCGTGGTCATTTCACTATTCAAGATGTTATTGTAATGGTATTTGATAAACTTAATTATATATATGATGCAGATGGATGCACGGATGCGATGGATGTACGGCGAACGACGCAGTTCCGAGTTTATTGCAGGCCTGCATAAATTTCTCGATGTGGCTGAGGCAAACAAAGAGAATAATTTTATGCCTTGTCCATGTGAGAAGTGTCGGAACGTCAGGGAGTACCCTGACCCGAGAACCATTCAAGACCACGTGATTCGGAAAGGTTTCATGCCCAGCTATAATTGTTGGACCAAGCACGGAGAAAGAGGGGTTACGATGGAAGACAATGAAGAAGAGGAGGATGATGACAACTATCCTATGTTCCCTGAGGAATGCGGTGATACTGTTATGGAAGACGTTGAAGAAGAAAGAGGTGAACATCGGCATCAGATGAGCCCGCTGATGGTCTTGGTGGGGTCATTTCTGATGCAAAGCGAGAATGCGATACAGAAAAGGAGAAGCTAAAGTTGGAGGCCATGCTTGAGGATCACAAAAAGTTGCTGTACCCAAACTGCGAAGATGGCAGCACAAAGCTCGGTATCACACTAGAACTGCTGAAATGGAAGGCAGAGACTGGTTGTTCTGACAAGGGATTTGAGAAGTTACTGAAAATAATGAAGCCGAAGCTTCCAAAGGATAACGAATTGCCCGAGACTACATACGAAGCAAAGAAGGCTATCTGCCCTCTAGGATTAGATGTGCAGAAGATACATGCATGCATTAATGACTGCATCCTGTACCGCGGTGAGTACGAGAACATGGATAAATGCCCGGTATGCAATGCACTGCGGTACAAGATAAGACAAGATGACCCTGGTGATGTTGAGGGCGATGACGAGCACCCCCGGAAGAGGGTTCCTGCTAAGGTGATGTGGTATGCTCCTATAATACCACGGTTGAAACGTCTGTTCAGAAACAAAGAGCATGCCAGGTTGTTGCGATGGCACAAAGAAGAGCGTAAGAAAGACGGGAAGTTGAGACACCCCGCCGATGGGTCCCAGTGGAGAAAAATCGACAGAGAGTTCCCGACATTTTCAGATGACGCAAGGAACTTAAGATTTGGTCTAAGTACAGATGGCTTTAATCCTTTTGGGGAACAGAGCTCCAGTCATAGCACTTGGCCCGTGACTCTATGTATCTACAACCTTCCTCCTTGGTTGTGCATGAAGCGGAAGTTCATGATGATGCCAGTGCTCATCCAAGGCCCGAAGCAACCCGGCAACGACATTGATGTGTACCTACGGCCATTAGTTGATGAACTTTTGCAGTTGTGGTCCGAACCATGTGTACGTGTGTGGGATGAGCACAAACAACAGGAATTTGACCTACGAGCGTTGCTGTTCGTAACCATCAATGATTGGCCTGCTCTTAGTAACATTTCAGGACAGTCAAACACGGGATACAATGCATGCACACACTGTTTAGATAAGACTGAAAGTATACATTTGGGAAACAAGAATGTGTACCTGGGGCATCGTCGATTTCTTCCGAACGGTCATGCCGTAAGAAAGCCCGGCAAGCATTTCAACGGTGAGGCAGATGGCCGCAAGAAGCCTAACCTCCCTGATGGTGATGTTATATATGACAAGGTCAAGGATTTAGAAGTAATCTTTGGAAAGGGTCCTGGCAGTCTATCTGTTCCGAATGACGCTAACAAGCGCGTACCCTTGTGGAAAAAGTGCTCTATATTCTGGGAGCTACCCTATTGGAAAGTCCTAGAGGTACGGTCTTCAATCGACGTGATGCACGTGACGAAGAATCTTTGCGTGAACCTGCTAGGCTTCCTGGGCGTGTATGGGAAGACAAAAGATACACCGGAAGCACGGGCAGACCAGCAACGTATGAAAGACCCATACAACAAGCAGACGGATAAAGGGCGTCAATACTTAAGCAGCTACGCTCTTACCAAAGCAGAGAAGGAAATCTTTTTTGAATGCCTGAGCAGTATCAAGGTCCCGGCTGGCTTCTCGTCAAATATAAAGGGAATAATAAATATGGCAAAGAAAAAATTCCAGAACCTGAAGTCTCATGATTGCCACGTGATTATATTTGACGGACGGTTACGAGGCGTACCTGGCTCCAAGCCCAAGACAATTGCGATTCCCGAGCACAGGAAGAAATTTCCTGATAGAAGCCATCAGAGGAGAAAGGAAAGGGATGCAATGGAAGAACGCGCTGCTGCAGACTGGCTGCTTAATATAGAAGAAGAATTAAAGCGGCAGAAGGAACAAATTGCCGTGCTTAGCCAGCAAGGTACTAGCGGCCAATCTCAACGGCACATGGTAGAAGCTGCATGCGATGGTACCGGTGGCCCATCGAATCGGAAAAGCAGCGTGGCTTCCACGGAGCTCCAGGATGGTAATGATGATGCAGTGGCTCCACTTCGTCGCTACCCAGTGGATGATATCACGGAGAGCACACCTTGTGAGATGCATGTGAAAGTTTTTAACTTAACCGTGAAGGTGGCGGTCGGCTATGTCGTACCAATTGGACCTAATCCAACTTACCATTTCTCTCCGGTTCCAAATGGCTACGCTGTTGTCGCGGTGGATGAAGTGATGAAAGATTATGAGGAGCTGAAGCTGCAACACCCTGCAGGTGAAGATGGGGAGGTGCTTGAACTTGGAGAAGCCAAGAAAGCGACCATTCTATGGCCAAAGGAATTCATCGTGCTTCCGAACTGGCAGCCAAGGCCATCGACTCCTCACCAGTCTCCAGCGCAACAGTCCTCTTCACCGCCTCAGCATTCTCCAGCGCAACAGTCCTCTTCACCGCCTCACCAGTCTCCAGCGCAGCCGTCTCCGCCGCCGCGTCAGCCGTTTCCGCCCACCGCTCGTACTATGAGGGGTAAGCGATCACCGAAACGTAAAAGGTCGCCCCTCCCAACAGTACCTCATAAGAATCTTCCCATTAGACCTTATGACAGGACTGTAGCGGAAAACGCCGCGGAGGTGGTTGCCTACAATAAGGCTTTTTTTGCACCAAAAAAGCCCGAGCAGAAGCCGGTATACGATGAAAAATCCAAAAAGTGGAGAAAGTCCTTCCTTGAGCAGCCATCCCAGATATCGATGAATCTGCCATCTGACTATGGTCGTGAACTTACTAAGCTAGCACGTGCCCAGTCTGAGCAGAACAAGGGAAGAAGTGCAAAAAGCGGGAAACAAATTGCCCAGCTCGGACAGCAGAAAAATCAATCGGTCCCCCGCTCATAGTGTGTTCCGATGTCGACAAGGACTTCAGAGTCGCTATGGATAAAGACCTGGAATTATTGGACCCCAGAGCCATAGCTGCTGCTAAAGAACTTGGTGTCACTGTATCTCAGGCCAAGGAACAGGCTACCGCCTTGGGTATGAGCCTTGGTCAACTTTTAGGCTATGAACATGCGCCAATGTTAGAGATGGCACGGAAATATGTCCAAGGGGAGCCTATGGTCAGTAATGAGGAGATGACGGGTCTATCAACACATATGCGAAATCTGCATACCTGGTACCTGGTGCACACATCAAAGAAGGACGCGAAAGAGTGGTTTCCGCTGGACGTTAGAGTGGAGCATTTCTTCAAACGTTACACTATACAGGTTCAACTGACTGAACTGTTCCAGTTATTCCAAAAGCGCTCCCTCGACAAATCTATCCTCTCTTGCTATTGTCTGTAAGTGATTTATTTTCGTAATTAAGTCTCTAGCTCAGCTCGTTCATTGCCTGTATTATATTATCCTGCCTATATATATATCCTTTTGTACGCTATTATGCAGAATGAAGATGCTGGAATGCAAAAGATCTAAAGTTTTTGAGGTTGGGTTCGTTGACCCATATATCGTGAATTCACATACGTTAGTCAATCACCCCAAAGACGTGGAGCATGACCTGACCACCTTTTTAACCATGCAACATTTCTGTACGGAAATACTATTTCCTTACAACTTCAGGTGAGTGTTTCTGTCTTGTACATATTTTTATTTGGCTTTCTCGATGTTAAGTGTAATTGATGAGCTATGCATGTCTGCTTTATGTAAACGTCCGCAGGTTCCACTGGATTCTGCTAAGCATTCAACCTGACAAGTCCACAGTTGAAGTCCACGACTCATTAAGTTGGGACCAAGCGTTGTGGTCCGACATGAAAGAAATGCTCAACAAGTAATTTCAATCATTATCGCATTATATCGCCCTCTTTCGTTCGTTCCCTGATGTCAAGTAATTAATAACTCCTTTGTTCATTTTCTTTGCCAAAGCAGGTGTTGGACAATTTTCAAACAGAAGGTAGAAGGTCCATTCAAAGATGAGCTAACTTATAAAACGGTGAAAGTCCGCAGCAGCCACCGGGGAGTAATTTATGTGGATTCTACGTTTGCGAGTTCATTCGCGAGTTGACCACTGAGCGGAGAACAACTGCTTTCAGCAAAATGCGGGAGAAGATCGACCCAGAACTGCGCGTAGGAGCAATTCAAGAGGAATTGGCGGGATTTCTGCTTAGGGAGGTCATCGATGAAAGGGGAGAACATTATGCTTCGGACGATGAACTACATATGCCTTGATGGCTTGATCTATCTCCATGTAATTAAATAGTTGTATTCTCGCAAGAGATCGAATATTAATTATATATGCATCAACATGTACTGTGTATATAGTAGAGCGTATAATATGCGTACGGAAACGATGGAGAGCACGTCGGCGATGCGAAGAAGGGGGAGACGACGGAGGCACCGGCGAGAGGGAGAGGGGGCACCGGCGAGAGGGAGAGGAGGCACCGGCGAGAAGGAGAGGGGGCACCGGCGAGAGGGGGCACCGGCGAGAAGGAGAGGGGGCACCGGCGAGAGGGGGCACCGGCGAGAGGGAGAGGGGGCACCGGCGAGGGAGAGGGGCACCGGCGAGAGGAGAGGGGGCACCGGCGAGAGGGGGCACCGGCGAGATCGAATCCTAAACCCTAAATACCAAAAAAAAAACACTCATTGGTCCCGGTTCGTATTAAGAACCGGGACCAATGAGTCTCCCCCCACGAGCAGCCAGACCAGGCCACGTGGACAACCATTGGTCCCGGTTCGTGGCCCAACCGGGACCAGCATTGGTCCCGATTGGCCAGTCCCGGTTGGGCAACCGGGACTGAAGGCCCAACCGAACCGGGACCATAGGCAAATTTTCTACTAGTGAGTTAAGATCGATAGATTGATTTGGTTGTGGTTGTTAGCCCCACGGCTGGCTCTGCTATTTATATTGAAAACAACAGCATGTACAACACGATTACAACACCTACACATGGAAATAATCGGATACGGTGATTCTACCTAATAGGAGGTGCATTCAGGGCACACCACGAGTGTATCTTCATTACACTCCAAGCACTTACTACAAAGCAACATATTTCTACAATGCAACAGCAGGTAGAAAATGAGAAAGGTCCACTTCTTACGCTTGAACCGAAGAAGAAGAGACACATCATGTTGTTGAAGAGATGTCCTGGCTGTCTGGCTCTATGTGGCTGAAGGCATTCGTGAGCAATGTGTACAGCCTCCCGCTCCTGACATTCTCCAGCGAGATCTGCTCAACACAAGAATCAACAGATCTCAATTCATCAAGCACCGGTGAAATCCAAGCAAAGGCCTTTCGACTGAGTGAATCTAAAAAAAAGGCCTTTCGATTGATCACTAACCGTGAAATGATCCGTCATGAAATTTGGATCAACCTTTTGCCAGAGCATGTAGACGGCCACATTTGCCACCATGAGCATCAGCACCGCCCCGTCCGCTGATGGTACGAAACGCGCCCTACCGGAGCCACGAAAACCAAAATTATAACCAAACAACAGCACTACTAACTTCCCCCTGAAAACGAGTACCAGCCGAAACCTCACCAGAGACCACCGCCGCGGGGGTTGCGGCCGACGAAGAGAACCAGCGCGAGGACCCAATGCGCCACAGCGAGGAGAGCCCGAGCGAACCGGCGGCCCGGGCGGCCGCCGCGCTCGCCGGTAGGAGCGTCCCTGCGCTGCGCCACGGGAAGCGGGAGATCGGGATCGGTAGGCGGCTGCTGGCGGGGAGGGGCAGTGGAGGAAGCGGCTGGTGTGGGGGTTGTTGGGTAGGGTTCTGGGCTTCGGAATGGCGGCGCGGAGGGTTTGCGGCGCGAGGAGGCTCTGGAACTGCGGCAGCAGTCTCCTCCCCAGCGCCATTGCTGCTCGCCGAGGCTGTCGTTGGCTGCCGCCGCCTCCGCCGACGATTCTTCCGCTTCGGGGGTAGCACCACCTTCTGCTACCGTCCTCTGAGGTTTTGCCGCTTTGGGTTGATCAGTTCTCACTTTCAGTTCCGATTTTTTTTGGCACTGATGAGGGTCGATTCGAACGTCTTCCCGCAAAAAGAGAACGGGGCGGCCACAACCTCGAGTCGTGGTCACCAACGGCCCGCTTAGTATCTCCACTCGCGGCGTTCAAGGTTCTCCAAAGGGGTTTTCTAATTTAAATTATAATATTTTATAAAGGAAAACCAAACATATACTCCCTCCGTTTCAGAAAGTAAGATGTTAAAGGAAATTTCGGACAACCCACAAAATCGGCCAAATGACCTGTCTGCCCATACTTAATTGCTCATATTACAAAACAATGCCATCCCGCAAGTTCCAGTGAGAAATTTGAAATTGCGCATCACCTAGGTCATCTTCCTCCGCTCGCGTCACCATCGCCCAGCTCGCCCAGGCCTCGCACCAGATCTCCCCCAGGCCTCGCACCAGATCTCGCCCCCCAAGTCTCGCCCCAGATCACGCCAGATCTCGCCTAGGTCCTGGTGCAGCACGTCCCTGAATCAGCTGCTGGTCTTGGGTAGCCTCGCCCCAGGTCCTGGTGCAGCACGTCCCTGACGCAGCTGCTGGTGCTTGTCCTGTTGCCCATCTCCTCGTCCAGATTGTGCTTGCCCATATTCTCGGCTCCATCTCGTCGCCCAGGTTCTGGTCCTGCAAAAATCATGCAGAGGAGCACCAGTTCATTGTCCTACAACAGCAGGTCTCACAGGAACCAGTCCTTGTCCTAGAGGAGCAGCAGCAGCAGTAGTACTCACCGGATGAAGAGAGCAGCAGCAACAACAACACCACCAGGTCCTGAGCAGTCACCGGTAACCCTGCAAGCATAGCGCCTCATCGTCATGTGCGTCGCTCCGAGCAGCAGCAACGGCGCATCGCCAGACCTTGTCCTCCTCGCCTAGCGGCTCGTCCTCTTGTGCGTCGCTCCGAGCAGCACCAGCGCCTCGTCGTCCTGTGCGTCGCTCCGAGCAGCATGGCATAGGAGCATCAGACCTGAAAAAACTGCATTCAGTCCAACAACAACAGGAATAGCAGCAGACATTGTGTAGAAGCAACAGACAGCAGCAATGGTAATGCCAGACTTAAATTTCAGTCCACCTGTCACACAAGAAGAATAAATTCTTGAAGAATATGGAGATGCAATTGATGAAGATGCAGTACCTGAAAATGATCAAGATGCACTTGTAGACAAAGAAGATGAAGTAATGCAAGAACAAGGACCCCATGATGAACAGGAGCAGCTCAATGTCCCCGAGGAAGAAGAGGAGCAGCAGCTCAATGTCCCTATGGAAGGTACCCATACTTCTCCTGCCAATAAGATCACCATGAGTTCATGACTGAGTAGCTAATCAACTGCATGAAAACAAATATTGCATGAATAAATTTAAACTGCTCTAGTATGGTTCAGTTTTGCTCAGTCATTCTCACAGAAAACTTCAGTTGTACACATGCACACAAGTTACCAGGAGAACAAAAGGCTACTGCAAGCACTTGCTACACAAGCAAGCATGTTACTGATAACACAATACTGCACACAAGCAAAATTCAGCAACATATTAAAACCTGATAACACAATAATGCACACAAGCAGTAGAGCATCAAGTTTCCTAGCAGTAGCAAATGTTACTAGGTACAACAGCAAGTGCTCTAATTTTCCTAGCACATTTAACTTATTTCTGCTCTTATTTCTTTGTTGTAGGTGTGCAGCAAGCCAAGAGAACAAGAAAACTGCTCACTGACGAGGAGAAATATGCTGCCTATGTGGCAATGCATTTTGTTTGCATGAGCAATGGTGGAAAATTTAAAAGAGATGACAAGAAAAAGATTGCAGAATTCTTTGGAGCTGGCATTCAAGCCATCCAACGGATTTGGCAGAAAGCAATGAAACAGATTGAAAATGGTTTGCCAGTTGATGTTTCGAACAATAGGAAGGGAAGATGTGGAAGAAAAGCAGTCGATATTAATCTAGCGATGATCCCAACTATTCCACTGAACAAGAGGTCCACCATAAGATCACTGTCTTGGCAGTTAGGCTGCAGCCCCATTACACTGTTCAGAAAGTTCACTGCGCATGAAATAAAGAGGGTCTCAAGTGCCGTGCAGCCAGCTTTAACCGAAAAGCATATGAAGAATAGGGTTGAATTTTGCGTGTCAATGCTTGATGAGACAACCACAACAGATGCAAGACCAAAGTTCAGCAAGATGCACAAGATTGTGCATGTTGACGAAAAATTCTTCAACATGACCAAAGTAAACAAAAACTATTATCTCCAAACAAACAGTGGAAGCAATACTACTCCCAAACTTCAGTGCAATTATGCTTGAAGAAAAGAGAGAATTCCTTTCTTGGCCCCCTGTTAAATTTGGATGCCTTTTTTGGCCCTGGAAAAATTCCGTGTCCCTTTTTGACCCAAAAAATTAGATGACTTCCTTATTTGGCCCTCTAGTTCATTTTGGATGTTAAGATGACTCTTTTGCCCCTGCTGCTGAAAAACTAATCTCCGATTTGAAAAAATCGAAATTTTGACAAAATTTTGGATGTTGATATTTTGACAAAATTTTGGATGTTGATATTTTGACAAAAAACGAAATGTTGACAAAATTTTGACAAACTATATAAAATAATACACGAAATTTTGCCAAGAACGACAAGGCGCGTATCGATCGATCTGTGCTGGCCGCCGTGCGTGTGCTGGCCGCCGTGCGCCGGCGTACTGTGTGCTGGCCGCCGTGCGTGCATGCGTGCCGCCGTGCCGGCGTGCCGTGCGTGCTGGCCGCCGTGCCGCCGTGCGTGTGCTGGCCGCCGTGCGCCGGCGTGCCGACGTGCCGTGCGTGCGTGTGCTGGCCGCTGTGCGCCGGCGTGCCGTGCGTGCATGCGTGTGTGCTGGCCGCCGTGTGCCGGCATGCCGTGCGTGTGCTGGCCGCCGTGCGCCGGCGTGTCGACGTGCCGTGCGTGCGTGTGCTGGCCGCCGTGCGCCGGCGTGCCGTGCGGGCCGTGCATGCATGCGTATGCTGGCCACTGTGTGCCGGCGTGCCGTGCGTGCTGCCGTGCTGGCCGCCGTGCGCGCGGGCGCGCCGTGCGTGCTGCCGTGCTGGCCGCCGTGCGTGCGTGCGTCGGCTGAGCGATCCAAAATTTTGTCAAAATATCAACATCCAAAATTTTGTCAAAATATCAACATCCAAAATTTTGTCAAAATTTCGATTTTTTCATATCTGAGATTAGTTTTTCAGCAGCAGGGGCAAAAGAGTCATCTTAACATCCGAAATGAACTAGAGGGCCAAATAAGGAAGTCATCTAAATTTTTTGGGTCAAAAAGGGACACGAAACTTTTCCAGGGCCAAAAAAGGCATCCAAATTTAACAGGGGGCCAAGAAAGGAATTCTCTCTGAAGAAAACCCCCAAACTTCAGTGCAATTATGCTTACAGATTATATGTTGTGTGTAATGTATGGATTATATGTTTTGTGTACTTATTTGTATAACATGGATTATATGTTGTGAGAACTTGTGTTGTTATTTGTGTGTTTTTATTGAAGTAGCAAAAACAAGCAAGCAAGTGCAATAGCTAGTGAAATGAAAATTCAGTGCACAAGAAATTCAGTTAAAAGCTACTGCAGTTTCTTGTTGCTACTGCAATAGAAAGCAGGGGCATTTTAAAACAAGAGAGTAGCACTAGGAGTAGCACTTGCACAACAATTACTCCAAGCATCAATGAATTTTAGTGCAAGCAACAACGAATCTTACTACGGATGTGCGGCGAGCTCCATTTGGAATTAACACAATGGTGTACTAGAATTGGTAAGTCATCTTTCTGCAACATGCATCAGCCAAAAGAACAAGACCATCGATGTTGCAGACTGTCTAGGTGTTTCAAAGAGCAAACAAAAAAACCCGGCACTGATCAAGAGTACTCCTAATTGTGCAGTACTCCTAGGAGTATATACTGAACTCAACTGAATAACTTAAGT
The DNA here is from genome assembly GCA_947311845.1 of Poa pratensis. Taxonomy (NCBI): domain Eukaryota; kingdom Viridiplantae; phylum Streptophyta; class Magnoliopsida; order Poales; family Poaceae; genus Poa; species Poa pratensis. The sequence goes on along the minus strand of CAMZMU010000027.1, from coordinate 43,767,384 downwards.
ACTCCTACAGTTCAAATTTTAAGTGCAACAATGGCACCAAATTTTCAGTGTACATACTCTGGAGTAGCAAAGAGGTTCATGCATGATTCCTTCTGCAATGCAAAGTTCTCCACCATTTTATTTCTATTGTTTTGATGGTCAGAGCGAAGCAAATGAAACCATCGGGAGCACCTCCTTAATGCTGAATAATTTGAGCACAAGCTGAGGCATTTTACTCATTATCATTATTGTTTTTGCTCATGTGTCAATTTGACCACAAGCTGAGCACCTACTTACTCATTTAGCACAACAGAATGGAAAGAGTTTACTCATAACAAGATAGGACAAAGCCACACTCAGTTTACTGACAGAGCACAACAGAATGGAAAGAATTTACAAGATGGGACAAAATCAAACACAGTACCACGGAGAAGACAGAGGAAGACTATAAAAATTAGGAGTACTCCTTGCAAGCAAACTTACTGTACTTGACACATTAGAACAAGCAAGAATTTAAGCATGCAAGCAAAGATCTTAAGCAGCAAGGAGTAGAGCAAACAATTTGTAAGCAACTACTCCAGCTACTAGAGCAAAGAAGGTTTATCAGCAGACAAACCTTCCTTTTCCAAGCAATTACTGTACCCAAAAGACTACTCCGCCATGCGCAAGAACAGCAAAACCAAAACCCAGAGCGAGCGGGTGGGGCTAGGGGAAGTGAGGTACGTACCTCGGACTCGAGCCACGAGATGTAGGCGATGAGCGCCGCCTTGTGGTGCCGCTTGACGGACTCCTCGCCGAAGCCCGCCTCGCTCAGCCTCCTCCAGATCGCCTCGTCCCCAGCGACGACGCCCCCGCCAACGGGCGACCGCGGGCTGGTCATGGCCGGAATCCTACATCTCAGCAGCGGCGAGCCTGCCCCCAGGCAACGAGCGAGCGATGCTTTCCGGGCGGGTGCAGGTCGCCCTCTCTACCTCTTTTTCCTCTCTGGCTTTTCCCCCTCTTTCCGCCACCTCGTGAGCATGAGCTCGGCTCAGCTTCACCGCGCCATTGCACCACCACCACGTGAGCCGTGTCTGCCATCTTCTCCACGCCGTCGGGGAGCAGATCAAGCACCGCCGCCAACAGAAACATCACCGCCGACCAAAGATACCTCACCTCCGCCCACAGATCTGTGCTCCCGGAAAAAATGAGACCTTTCAGCTCACCCACAAAGCCATGGCTGCGACGGGAACGACCGAGTCCGGCGCCGGCGAGAGCGAGGATAACGGAGGAAGACGGACAGGGGGAGAAAGAGGGCGGCGACTGGGAGGCAGAGGGAGAGGGCGGCGACAGGGATCCAGTGGTGAAGGGCGAGTGAGTCGCCATGGGAAGGGGAGCGAGTGGGGAAGGAGAGGGGAGCGAGTGGTCTGCGTCAGTCTGCGCGAGCGGGTGGGAGCATCGGCGCGAGGGCAATTTTGGAAAGTTAAAACATTTCGTAGCGTGTCGAAAGTTGTACATGAAAAGCTAAAACGTCTTACTTTTCGGAACGGAGGGAGTATTAGTTAAAACACATAAAATTAAATTCCACGTTATTGGAAAATAAAATTACAGCTCAATCATCTTGTCCTGCCTGGGCTGCCGCTAGCGTGCCTCGTCGCATCCACGAATGGTCCGCTAGATCAGCTTGGAATTCATGATGAGTAATTTCATCACGAATTTCCAAATGCATTGAGAGATAATCAGAAATCTGCTGGCACGTTGTGATCAACCTGTGCATGAGGACCCTCAAAGTCATATGGCATATGATCATGCACTGGATTATGGGTCTCACTCTCGATGATCATGTTGTTTAGTATCACACAACGGTTCATCAGCTCCCACATCTGCTCATTCGACCATGTCAGAGCAGGGTACCGAACGATAGTAAACCTTTGCTGCAACACTCCAAATGCCAGCTCGACATCCTTCCTGGCACTCTCTTGTTCACACGGCGAAATGACAAGATTTGTTCCCGTGAGGAGGAGAAGCCAACAGCGGCACCGGCGTCGAGTCGGGGTGGAGGCAGTGGCCGGGCAGCGGGTGTTCCAGATCCAGTCGACGGCGACGAGACGGAAGTAGGCAGAGGAGAAAACGACGAGACTTTTAATCCGTGTCTCACTGCTAGGCGTGGCCCGCGTATTGAAGGCAGGCATTTCGTTCCGTCCGGGGCCGCCCCAAGCCTCCCCAAGTTGAGGGCGTGGGCTGGGCGTGCCGGACACAAAACTGGGCCGCTCCGGACCGAAAATCGAATTTGGTAGATGCTCTTAGAGCGAGAGTAAATACTGCGGCGAACACCGGCCATGAGAATATGCGATTACTTCCACTTTATCCCTCTGCTAAAGAAAAAGGTTCCACTTTATCTTTTACTCCCCTTGTTCCTAATTAGATGACTTTTTTATATCCACATGTGAATGTATTTATAAATGTGACATGTCTATATACATTCCTTTCATGTTTGTATAAATGGAAATCAACTAATTTGTAACGGAGGAAGTACCTTGGGGAAAAAATTAGTGTATCGTAGAAGGATGTTTATGGTAAGACTAAGTCGATTCAGTGTCAGAATTAAAGCTGGTCGCTTGCTCCATGGTGCATGCACTCGTTTTCCAGAATAGGCTCATGGTTCCGCGCAGTGTGAAACAGCAGTATCTGATGTACAGTATTTGCAAAACACAAAGCGCATCACCAACTTGGATCGTCGTATTGGACGACGACATGAACCAAGGATGATCTTAGGTATCCATGAATCTTGACCATTACTATTACTAAGTACATCTTTATTCGCTGGATGTCCCGACTTTCCCTACTTTCGGATGGCAGCCCAGTCAAATCCACACCCAAATTTGGCCTACTGAAGTAGTACCACTATAGCAACCGATACTGCAATTCCAGTTGTGGCATGTCCAAGGATGACCCCAGCAAGAATAAGTATGTAGATTTCAGCCAACTGTTGGCAATATCACACATGATCCTATCTAGGATTTATTTGATCAGAAACTTGGATGATAAGCAGCAGAGTTATCTCTACCCAGACAAACTTTGTCAACTAATCTCAGACGGAGAGGCCACCAGCAGGGGGAGGGCGGTGGGATTTGCTCCATATGAACTAGCTTCATGATCAGATCCAGCCCTTCCTAACTCGAGCCCACACAAGGGCAGCCACTAGGGCACCTCCTAAATGAGTAGAACCTGATGTCTGACCCCCCTGGAGATATGAACAGGAATCAGTTAGCCTGAAGACCAGGTAGGCAAGACAAGCAATTCATGGTATTCACAAATAATATTTTGAATAAAAGATATTTACAGGAACATGTGACATAGCTTGACTGCACACTGAAAACATCCCAATGCCAGACAAGACATTACCTTCGAAGTGCATGTGTTTCAGGACTGAATAAAATGCATTTTATGGGCCAAAAAGATTCAAACATAGAAGACAAGCCTCAAAAGACTACAGCCAACAGATATAGACATCACATGTTTTATAATCAGCATGCACATTATTCATATGAACATGCAGTACTATTTAAATCACCCAAGACGATTCAACACCAGTTTGATTGAAGATCAGAAATTGTGAGGCTAGAAAAAACAAGCACACAGAAATTCAATTTGCAAACTTCCAACTAATGAATAAATGAAAGTAGCAGTGCCCACACACTCCTGTAAAAGAACTCTTGGGCTCGTGGCTGATGAGCATAAGCAACAGCGGCACAGATGAAATAAAATTATTATGTAAAGAATAACAAACAGAAAGTTCATTGAAGTTATGTATACCTTGTTGACCCTCAACAAATCAAGACCAATCCAAGCAGCCCCCTAAAATGAATGAAGTCAAAGAAATTATGTTCCTATTTCCAATCACCTACATGCTTTACCGAATTTTAAGAAGAAAATGAGAAGGTTCCCACCACTAAGGCAGCTGGAACAGGAAGGACGAAGTAGAGATAGACCAGTCCCTTTGGATTGAGAAAAAACTGAAGAAGCATAATGGCATTAACTGCACCACTTGCACCCTGAGTGACATGAATAAAAAGGGTCATACTTCGTGTGTAACAACTAACTAGGAATGTACTTAAAATATCACGGATAGGTCATTATGCTTGTTAGGTGGTTTTATATTATGTTAGCGTATATCACCTCTGATTGCCACATTTACCTTCTAATTAACTGTTTGTAGGATGATGAATAGTTCGTTAGTTGGCAACATTCACTGCTTATATAGATATATTATTGCTTGTTTCGTTATCAATACAATAAAAAAATGAAATATTAGAACATGAAATCACGTACAAGCCCGGATTGTCTTGAACTGTACCACCCTGCATAAACCTGCAAAAGTAGCATTGCTTACCAAATCTCTACTATATAATATGAATAAAGGTGGTGATGATGGTATGTCAAAGCCTAGATTTAGATCGCTGAATTCGGACCGCCTACACGATCAGAGCTCAAATCCTGATCGATGTCCTGTTTCTATGTCTGCCGGTCAGATTAGGAAAAAAAAAGCAAAAAGGCCCATTACTAAGCACCTCCACCAGCCCATAAGGAAAAACGGACCTCCTACACGACCGGTAGCCCACTAGGCAAAACGGACCGCGTACACGATCGGTAAAGAAAGGACCCGGACTATTACGCATACATCCAATCGGTAAAGAAAACGAACGCGGACTCTGCCTTATTATAAGAACTTGCACGATCAGGAAAAGAACTGATACTGGAGCTGTACCACCACTGCCATCGCGTCTTGGACATTGCTCCGCTACGCGGCGACTTGCTTACCAAATTAGGAATAATATTTTTCACACCGACTAACTCTAGGTTCATCTAAATATGGTAAGAGTAAGGTCACTATCTTGCCAATAGCTGCATATGCATACATCTCATAGAAGTGTGAGATAACAAAGCAGATATAGTGATCAGTATGCCTCCAATGAAAGTGTTTCTTTTTCAACACTGTAGATTGTAGGAAATGAAATGTTCAGCTGCAAATGTGAACTCAACACCACTTCTTTTTCCCCTTTATAGTAAAAATAGCATATGTGTAAATGACGTATATCTCCATACACCGACAAACAAAATCAGATCCCAAAATCCCATGGAAAATTCACACGGCTTCAATTGAAAGTTTTTTAAGACTTCAAATCGTAAAATATTTTGCATTGAGATTTTTCACGTTTGTAGGAAATATCAGTAGGAACATGCATGTTTTTTATTCAGAATTTTTGAAACTTTTAAATATGGTTTTCACCAAATCTGCGCTCCAATTTACGTAGCTACTTGAGGCGATGCTCTTCTCTAGATCGACCAGAAGCCTGGCATGTTTTTCTCCAACAAGCAGATGTTGGACCAACACTTCCTTCCCCTCTCTCAGAGCACTACTGGCAGCGGTGCAGAGAACTATCCAACATAGGATTATGAATATATCTAATTGTGTGTGTGTGTGTGTGCAGAGCAAGCAGCAAATATTTTACTCTGAAGCTGAAAAGTAGTTGTAAATTTTAACAAACCAATCAATGTACACAAAAGTAGCATTGCTTACCAAATTAGGAATAATATCCATAAACTTCAAACAATAATACCAATTCAACACATGGTTCTTGAACTGTCCCATCCTACATAAACATAGCCAGAGTATGTTACCTGTTCCCGTGGAGCTCTAAAAGCCTTTTCTATCAAGAAGAATGTGGATCCAACAAGCGCTCCAGCTACATACAAATTCAACAGAAAAGAAGGACCAAACATGCTGGAAATCTGATGCAAAAGATAATGAAAGCAATTAATATATGAATAGGAGGTAATAAATGGTCACAACGAGAACACAGGGTAAGTATTCCCCGCTGTGATAAATGGTCACAACAAAAAATATAGTTCACCGAACATGTAATATTCTTTGAAGAAAATAGTTAAGTACTATGTTATCTTTTCATATAATGGACAAACCCTATATGACATAGATGTACCACAAATGTTAGACACTATCTCATATAGTTCTTGATTTTCTTTACTGGACCTACAAAACCAGCATCCCACAACATTTCTGCACTGAGCCCTTATCAATACACAACTCTCAGGTTGAATTCCCTGAAAATACGAACTGTAACATAAGTAGCATGTTATTAAGTTAACTTGTGGGTTGGAGGGTGGTGGCAGACATACGGGCTATGGCATTTCATGTGGGATCTGTACAAAACTTTGTCGATTCAGACATGTCGAGTGATTATTTTTATTAATGAACCAAACGATTGGTTGCAAAGTGTTATTAATAAGGAATGTTGATAGTGATGGCAGCGCAAATTCCTGGTGGCTGTGGTACTAGTCCCTGATGCGTGTGGTGCCTGTGCTAGTTAGACAAGTGCCAGACAAACGGAGTAAACAGGTCAGCCTGCTGGACATGAAGGTAGTGGCCTATTGGATCCTACATTAATCCAGGCTGATCCTTGTCTGTTCGAATCAGCCTCTTTGCATACAAAAGCAAGGGAAAGGCTGCCTAAAAATTCCAATTCCCAGAGCCCACGACATGTGGGAGGTTTCGGCATTAGGTACGCCCTTTATATAACAGGGACGGTCCAACAGGTGAACGGGTGAAACAAGACCACCTGCATCCTGATCATCACTCCTCATGAGACATAACAGCTCGCTGTCTAGTGTGAAGTTGACCCGTTGAAGCATCAAATGGAGTATACACTCCCAGTTCTGGTACTCCAGCACCCCCTACAGAAGTGTTATATATACACTTGGTTCACTTCCAAAAACAAGTATTACTTCATATAAATAAATGTTTTTGTACGAGAAAATGATAATGATACCCGTTGCAAAAAAATTAAAATTCAACGGAATCTATATTCTGATATTTTTCGAGAATGCGATCACTCGGACTCGAGCACTGCTTCCTAGAAACAGTGTGTCTACCAATTTCAACATGACAGCTAATTTCAATAAAAGCAGCTTAAAAATTGATAGATAACTGGAGAAAAAAAGAGGAAATAAAAATGTTAGATCAGATTCACTACTGTCAAACATAAATGCTATCATTAAATTCTACACGACCGGAATCCAGCCCCTCAGAAATAAATGGGATAACGGGGGGGGGGGGGGGGGGGGGGGGGGGAGGGGGCTTTCTAGCCTCCGCGCATCCCACGAAAGACAAACGTCTGATTGCTAATTTACCATATCTTTAAAATCATTATCAAGTCACAGAAGGCTTGTGATTCCATATTCACCCTATATCACAATCGCATAACTATACCAGCTCGGCTCGATGGAATCGCTGAGCCGAGCCGAGCCGAACGGAGAGCCGAGGCGATCGCTGGTAAAAAGAATGAGATAAGCAACCGCAGGATTCGAACCCTGCATCTCCATCGATGCGGCCACGGAGCGAAACCAATGGGTCGCGAATAGTTTTGTGATTGAAACAGAATGCGAGCCTATTTAGAATGAGAACTGAATCACATGATGCGTACCGAAGGGGTACCACGCCGAAACCCATATCCAAAGGGTAGGGCCAGGGTAGCCCGCCAAAGCCCATATCCAAAGACCGTGTCTGTTTTTTTAAAGAGAAATACAGTGTCTTTGTTGATAGGTATACGGTGTAAGTACGTATCAGTTTTTTTGGGCCCACGTCCTAGATGCACGTACGTAGCAGCCGCCGGTTTGAAGCACGATCTCCGATCCTTCCCGGATCATGTGGATCGTTCGCCATCCCCGCATTAGGCAAGGATACGGCGGCGATCATCCGGAGTCCTCCCACCCCCCTGCCCACCATCTAGGGTTTTAACCCCTACGTACGTCGCCGATCGCCTATCCTTCGCAATCCCCAGACATCAAGGATACAGCGGCGATCATCTGGGTCCTCCCGCCTCCGCCTGCCCACGATCTAGGGCGATATAGGGTTTTGATCCCCCTGTCTGTGCAGCCGGGTTATCTTGATGTCGGCGACGGATCCTATCCACGTTGAGGTTGTCTTGCGCACCGCCGTTGAGCCCAACTTCTCGTGGTTGCCCAGATTGCCACCAACGCGCAGAAGGTGAGCCTCCGTGCCACACTGTTATCCCCGTCTTATTCCATGTTCTTTCTGAGATGTATTATCGCATTTGTGCTCAGGGTTTAATTAGGTAGTTCAAATTTGTATCAAGTTTTGGGACATTGTTTTGTTGATCTACATTACACAATGAATTCGATGCCGAGGTTTTATGTTGATGCATGAACACATGGTCGTATTACAACAGGGTTACAGCTACGTTGGTTATGTCTGTGATGTTGGTTTTACTTGTTTGGACAGATGGAGGGTTCTATGTCAACTGCGATTGACCAGGAGGAAGTACCTACGGATGTTGATGACTCCAGATTGGAGGAAGTAGTTATTTCATCCTCAGAAGATGATGTATCTGATGATGGCAGTAGCATTTTTGGGGATTCTGGAGCTGAGGATGATAATGTGTGTCAATCACAGTTCATTTTATTTATCCCGATTGTATGGGTATATCATGTCATTGAAGTTTTACTCCTTGTTTCAAATTGTGTAGATGGATATGGATGATGAAAACAACAACACTGACTCAGATGATGAACCCACTCTAGAAACAACGAGTGATGTATGTGTTTACTTATTTCTTACTTGCCTTCTTCCAGTTGAATAGACATGTAATTATGTAATTCGTTCTTCTGTTACAATTGCGCAGACTATAGTACTCGAACATGGTGAGCATACCTACTATGGGGATTCAGATTTGGAATACTTTGATGATGAAAAAGTGGATGTTCCTGAGCAGTCAAATTCTGAATGCAAAAGCGGTAGTAGTACAATTGCATGCATGGATAGTCTTTCATGATTATACGTACCTCTGATATGAGGCGTTTTACGCAACTTATGACAAGCACGAACATTACGGGTGCGAGAAGAAATTCCCACCTAATTAAGAAGTGATACATACACAAATTTATGTTCAAATATGGCACTGTGCAGAAATATGTGCAATAACATGATAATTAGGTTGCCCATTTGGTAAAAATGGTTACGAATCATAAGAGATGCCATCCGTAAATCCATCTACACGAAAATGCAGGAATGCTACAGGAAACAGACTAGCATCTGTACCATGCACGCGAAACCCTCCTCACCCACGCGGCCGTGCGTACACCTCCTTCCTACGGACACCCATTCCATGGGCATCCATGAGCCAGCGCTGATCGAGCGTCCTCTACTCAAGGCTAATGTGATCTGCTGCTTAGCTACACGTCTGACGAAAGGCGAGCACATATGGCGGCGGCGGCTAGCGGTTCTAGGGTTTAGCCAAAACCTAATCTAAAAGAGTAGACACGAATTTACCTCGCAAGGCACAATCTTCGTATCAGGTTCGTGATTGGCACCGTAGATCTCCTTGTTGATTGCCTCTGTCTCCGCATCGGCGTGAGCATCACCTCCTCCTACAGCAACCACCTCCGGCGCCACCACTTCCGCCACATCCGCCACAACCGCGTCAATGGCAGTTGCGCCACCCAGATCAGCACTCGCGCCGCAATCTGCCAATGCCGGGTGCATCTCCATCGCCGGATCCGGCCAAACCGAGCTCGACTTTGTTGAAATTGAGTGGGAGGTAGTGCTGGATTGAGTTAGGGTTAGGGTTCTCCGCTTTTTATGAGAACGAAAAATGTAAATCGTCCAGATACGGCAGGGATCCCCTCTCTCCATGTATATCCTGTTTTTTAGTCAAGATACATACGGGTGTGGCGCGTACGAATACGGGAACCTTTCGTCTAAACGGGCCCGAAAGGGCCAACTGTGGGTTTGAACCGGGTTTTGAACTACCCATATGAGGGATCGTTCCCCTAACCGGTACAGCCAATATTTAATCTCTGCCGTCATGTTCCTTTTATCACAGGATACCCGTTAAAATTTCAAACCTATACTTGGTCATAGTGGTTGAGGTCGAGTGTCTCGCGTTGGGAGACCCAGGTTCGAACCCTGCGATCCACTTTTTTACCGCAAATTCCAAACTTCCTTGGAGGCTCATGATCCGGCTCGGCTCAACACAGATCGGCTCCCCCAGGATCGGCTCGAGCCGAGCTGCCTCCGAAGCTTCAATCGTGGCCGTCCTTGTGTTTCCCCTCCACGATAACGCTTTGCCGGGGGTGTGTATGGAATCACACGCCATCACAGAATACATCCTTCAAATCTACTTGGACAGCTGTCCAGACCATAGTACCATACGCGTACAATCCATCAAGGAACATGTATCGTGCAAGGAAAGTTCAACCAAAGAAAACGTATAAACAACAATATGATATTTTCGTGCTTTTATACCGGGGCGCTACCTCTCTGTTGTTCTGCCTTAGCAATCAATATGTAGGCTACAGCCTCAAAGCAATGCGCTGTGGGCTGATTGATTTGGCCGCATCTGGCTTCTGTAGACGAGGGCATGTATGGCACGTCAACTAAACACTTCACTTATAAAACTAAGTGAAAACTGTTTTGCTAATCAGACAGAAAACGGCCATCAACTAAACTCTTCACTACGTTATGTTGGCTTGAATTATAAATTCGACTTTCACATGGATATTGTAGTCTATCTACATTACGATACCATACATGACAGATACAACAAACCACCACTATAAGCATGGACAAATAAGTGTTCACTGACTATATTGGATTTGCCTCGACATACAAATTCTGACAATGAACTCGGGAGTCATACACGTGAACACAAGAATATGTTTGAAATTAATGCCGAACAAAGAAACTTTTCAAAGTCTGACCATACACTAGTAGAAAAGTGGCCTTAGAGGCGGACCTTTAGTTGCGGCTCGTTTCCGAACCGCGACTAGAGGTCTCGCGGCTCCGACAGCTCCAACGGCTAGGACAGGTGGCGGTTTGTGCTGGAGCTTTGGTCGCGGTTGGAGCCACCAACCGCGACTAAAGGTCCTCCACCTGCGGCCGGAGCCGCGCGGGGCACGCGCGAGGACCTTTAGTCGCGGTTGGTGGCTCCAACCGCGACTAAAGGTCCCGCACAAAAAGGCCGCCTGTCCTAGCGAGGACCTTTAGTCGCGGTTGGAGCCACCAACCGCGATCAAAGGTCAGTCGCCTTCATCTTCCACCCCGAGCCAGCCTTGGCCATTTCGAGCTCGAGTTGAATCTCCATTTTCTCTCCACCGAGCTCGATTTCATCCACGATTTTTTGCACCATTTGTTAAGATTGACGGTGGTGCATCTATCCAAGGGTTAGCAACTGCAAACTCTCTCTTTCGGCGCCCGTTTCGTTGGTTGTCTAGCTCATTTAGCTCAATTCATATTTGTAGTGCTAGGTAGGTGTATGATGAAATGCCTAAGTTAGCTCATTTTGCTTATTTAGCTCAATTTTGTATTGTCAATTTGATCTTAAACTAAATTATGTTTTTGTATTTCAGTGTCACAACATTCACCTCCTCACCGTCGTCGATAGACCGTCTCGTCACCGACACCACCTAGGTGAGCTTTCTTTTTTATTTAAAAAAAATCTATGTTGTATGATTTTGTTCCATAATTATTATTTGTTTTTTTGTATAAGTTGTATAATTGTTTTATATATATATATAGTGCCATGGTTTTCACAAATACCCCCACCGGCTCTCGTCCGCTCTATTATTCGGATGTGGTATGACTTTTAATAACTATATATTTGTTTCGTTTCGCGTTTATGACAATCATGCGGACCAACTTTGACATAAATATATATTTGTCTAGGAGGTAGTTGAACCGGAAATTCCAGTGGACCCTATTGTTGAATATTTTGTGAAAGAAAACGATGATTTGAAAGCTAAATTAAAAATAAGTGAAGATCTCCGCAAAGAAGAGAAGAAGGAATTGGAGGTTAAGCTTGTCAACATCATCGATGAACACCAGTTCAAGCTTGCCGACGTCGTCGATGCTTACGAGATCAAGTTGGATGGGATGCGCTCGAAGCTTGCCGACGTCGTTAATGCTTACGAGATCAAGTTGGATGCGATGCGCTTGAAGCTTAAAAAAATTAGAAGATATGCCATTAGTCAAGAGGCTTGGTATCATTATGCTGTTGGTTCAATAGTTACCTTAGTTGCGATTCTGATCGCATTTGTTGTTGGACTTAAATTTTTAAATAGTTCAATGTTAGTTTAAATTAATGGATATTTAATGCTACAATGTATTACATTTGTCGCCACTCTACTTTGCTTGAATTATTATGGTCACTTATCTATTCATTACTGGCATGCATAATTTTTTTGATATACTTATATAATGCAGATGAGACGTCAATGGATGTACGGTGACCGAGTTTGTGCCGAATTCATTACTGGCATGCATAATTTTCTCCATGTGGCTGAGACAAGCAAGCGAAAGGATGGTTTTATGTGTTGTCCATGCAGTCTCTGTATGAATAAGTATACATACTCTTCCACAGACAGGCTTCACGAACACCTGTTGCGAAATGGTTTCATGCTTGGTTATTATTGTTGGACCAAGCATGGAGAAAGAGGGGTTATAATGGAAGAGAATGAAGAAGAGGAGGATAATGACAACTATCCTCTGTTCAATGAACACGCTGATACTACAATGGGGGAAGACGAAGTTGAAGAGGATGCCATCTTTGATGAGCCCGACGATGATCTTCGTCAGGCCATTCATGATGCACAAATGGACTGTGGAAGTGAAAACGAGAGGTTGAAGTTGGAGCGCATGTTAGCCGATCACAGCAAATTGTTGTACCCAACTTGTACAGATGGCCAGAAAAAGCTCGGTACGATACTGGAAATGCTACAATGGAAGGCAGAGAGTGGTACTACCGACAAGCACTTTGAAAGTTTGCTGAAAATAGTTAAGAAGATGCTTCCAAATGAAAACGAATTGCCCTCTAGTACGTATGAAGCAAAGAAGGTTGTCTGCCCTCTAGGATTAGAGGTGCAGAAGATACATGCATGCATTAATGACTGCATCCTCTACCGCGGCGAGCACGAAAATTTAAATGCTTGTCCTGTATGCGGTGCATTGCGGTTTAAGATTGGGCGAGATGACCCAGGTGAAGTTGAGGGCGAGCAAGGTTGTCCAAGGAAGAGGATTCCTGCCAAGGTGATGTGGTATGCTCCTATAATACCACGTCTGAAACGTTTGTTCCAAAACAAAGAGCATGCCAAGTTGTTGCGCTGGCACAAAGAAGAACGTAAAAAAGACATGATGATGAGACACCCCGCTGATGGGTCCCAGTGGAGAAAAATCGACAGAGTGTTCCCGAAATTTTCGGATGACGCTAGGAACTTAAGATTTGGTCTAAGTACAGATGGATTTAATCCATTTGGAGAGCAGAGCTCCAGTCATAGCACTTGGCCTGTGACTCTATGTATATATAACCTTCCTCCCTGGTTGTGCATGAAGCGGAAGTTCATTATGATGCCAGTGCTCATCCAAGGCCCGAAGCAACCTGGCAACGACATTGACGTGTATCTGAGGCCATTGGTGGAAGAACTTTTACAGCTGTGGAGTGATGAAGGTGTGCGTGTGTGGGATGAGCACGAGCAAACGGAATTTGATCTACGAGCGCTCTTGTTTGTAACCATCAATGATTGGCCTGCTCTTAGTAACATCTCAGGACAGTCAAACAAGGGATACAATGCATGTACGCATTGTTTAGGTGAGACTCAAGGTAAACATATAGGTAACAAGATTGTGTACCTGGGCCATCGTCGATGGCTTGTACCGAGGCATGCAGGAAGAAAGGAAGGCCGACATTACAAAGGTGAGGAAGATATTCGGCGGAAGCCTACTCGACCTTCTAGTTCTGTTATACATGATATGGTCAAGGATTTAAAAGTAATATTTGGGAAGGGTGCTGGAGCACTATCTGTTCCGAATGACGCTCAGAACCACGTTCCCATGTGGAAGAAGAAATCTATATTTTGGGAGCTGCCCTATTGGATAATGCTAGAGGTTCACTCTGCAATCGACGTGATGCACGTGACAAAAAATCTTTGCTTGAACCTGCTTAACTTGTTGGGCGTGTATGGAAAGTCAAAAGATACACCGGAAGCAAGACAGGCCCATCGACGTATGCATTCACGAGACGACGATCATTCTGATAATCATCAAGGTCCTGCGAGCTATGCTCTTACGAAAGAAGAGAAGAAAATATTTTTTGAATGTCTTCGCAGTATGAAGGTTCCATCTGGCTTCTCGTCGAATATAAAGGGAATAATAAACATGGCAAAGCAAAAATTTCAGAACCTGAAGTCTCATGACTGTCACGTGATTATGACACAATTACTTCCGGTTGCATTGAGGGGACTTCTAAAAGAAAATGTTCGAGTACCCATTGTGAAGCTATGTGCATTCCTGAATGCAATTTCTCAGAAGGTTATCAATCCACTTACTCTAAAAGATTTAGAGAATGATGTGGTCCAATGTCTTGTCAGCTTCGAGTTGGTGTTCCCACCAACCTTCTTCAATATTATGACGCACCTTCTAGTTCACCTGGTGGAAGAGATACGTGTTCTCGGTCCTGTATTTCTACACAACATGTTCCCCTTCGAGAGGTTTATGGGAGTCTTAAAGAAATACGTTCATAACCGTGCTAGGCCAGAAGGAAGCATCTCCAAGGGCTATGGAACTGAGGAGGTCATTGAGTTTTGTGTTGACTTTATTCCTGATCTTAAGTCGATTGGTGTTCCTCAATCGCGTCATGAGGGGAGACTGCGTGGAAAAGGCACGCTAGGAAAGAAAGCAATCATATGTGAAGACGTGGATTCTTTCACTCGAGCACACTACACAGTTCTGCATAGTTCCATCTTGGTGGCTCCGTATATCCAGCAACACAAGAATGATTTACGCTCCAAATACCCAGAAGATGAGATTGATGGAGTACACATCAGGACTTTTGGCGGTTGGTTACAGAAAAGACTGATGAATGTCACCACAAATGAACTACAGCTATACTTATTGGCCAAGACACCGTCTTCGACTATATTGACTTTTAAAGGGTACGAGATAAATGGAAATACATTTTACACGGCCGACCAAGATAAAAAGAGCACCAACCAAAACAGTGGTGTCCGCTTTGATGCAATAGATGGCTGCAGTGGGGAAAAGGTAACATATTATGGTTACATAGAGGAGATATGGGAACTGTCCTATGGACCTTCATTTAAGATTCCTTTGTTCAAGTGCAAATGGTTCAACCTAGATGGCGGTGTAGCCGTAGACACACGGTACGGAATGACTACAGTGGATTTCAAGAATCTTCATTACGAGAACGAACCATTCATTCTAGCCAGTGAAGTGGCTCAGGTTTTCTATGTGAAGGACATGTCTACCCTACCAACAAAAAGAAAAGATAAGCAAGCGAATACATCAAACGATGAGCCAAAGCGCCACATAGTTCTTTCAGGTAAAAGAAACATCGTGGGAGTGGAGGACCACACAGACATGTCAGAAGATTACAATAAGTTTCATGAAATTCCGCCCTTCAAAGTGAACATTGACCCAACCATCAAGTTACTTCAAGAAGATTGTCCATGGTTACGGCGCGTTCAAAAGAAAGGGGCACACAAGAAGAACAAGTGAACAATACATAGGGATGTTGTTGGTGATGTGTAATAATGTATTAAACCTTTTATGTAACTGTGTTCTGAAAACTCAGAAGAGAGATCTAAACACTAATTTGTTTTTCTGGAGTATATTTTGTTGGACGTATGACGGGAATCTGAATGCTTTGTATTCGGTCAATGAACTGGAGTATTTTGTAGATAGAACAAAACACAAGGTTTCACCGTCATACAGCCCCACGGTGGCTCGTGAGTGCCTGCATATCAAATGCACCGTAGGGCTGCATGACGTGAATCCGAATGTTTTGATTACAAGGAGTAGACACAGAGTGTCGAACATGTCCAGGAGGGGGCTTACAAGCGCTCGAAAGACATCCTGATGATCTACAACCGTCCGGCAAGACATCTCTGATGATCTGCAACCGTTTGGAACGGTCGCAGATCATCAGAGACGTCTTGCCGCTGGTTGCCCAAAGATGCCTCCGCCGAGGGGAGGGTCCACCTTCAACCTTCACTGAGTGCTCTCTGCTACCCGTGTGAGTACAATGAGTAGACACTGAGTGCTCTCTCTGCTATATATAGGGTACATGTACTTCTTTAGTCCCGGTTGGTAACAACAACCGGGTCATGTGGGTCACGAAACACACCTCTGATCCCTCAAAAGAAACACACCTCTGATCCAACAGCTCACAATCCCTCAAAAGAAACACACCTCTGATCCAACGTCTCACAAGCGCTTGAAAGAAACACACGATCTGTGTGCTTCTTTAGTCCCGGTTACAACATAGAACCATCCATAGTTTTTGGAAATTCGACCACCTTAGATGAATAGCCATGCTCTCCATTTTGACCAATTTTTGAAAGAAATGAGAAAAAGTGAAAAAAATACTCAAAAAAAGAAACCCTTTGGCATGAAGTCCTCTTGTGTGTACTAGTTTCTAGGAAAAATTATAAACTTGAGTTCCCTTTCAATTAAAATGATAAAAGAAAACAAATACAACAAAAGAAAAAAGAAACAGCAAAAAATGTAAAAAAGCCCAATAGTCGCGGTTGCAGCAAACAACCGCGACTAAAGGCCCCCCGGGCTTGGCGCCAGAATTTGGGCGGCCCAGGTCGACCTTTGGTCGCGGTTGTTGGCTGCAACCGCGACTAAAGGGTCTTTGGTCGCGGTTGCAGCCAACAACCGCGACCAAAGGTCGATTCCGCGCGGTTTAGTGGGGGAGTTTGCGAAAAATTTGCAAACTCCCCCCAAATCGACGAATTGAACCGCCTCCGGGCTCCCCTGACGCCGCCGACGACCCAGCGCGCCGTGGTGCTGCTCCGCCGCCCCGTCGTGCTGCCCCTCCCCGTCGTGCTGCCCCGCCGTCGCAGCCCGTGGTGGTGCTCGATCCACCGCCCCGCCGCGGCCCGTGGTGCTCCGCCGCGGCCCGTACGTGTTGCTCCGTCGCCCCGCCGCCCGTGGTGCTCCGCCGCCCCGTCGTGGTCCGCCGCCCCGGCCCGTGCTGCCCCGCCCACGCCCATGACGTCGTCGATGCCCCCGTCATCTCGTCGCCGCAGTCGCCCGTCGCCGTCGCCCCCATCCCCTGCCCGAGTCCCCAGGAATAAGTAAGGATTTTAGTCATATGTCACATTTTAGTGAAATAGAATTAGTAGAAATATTTTTCAATTGAGTTAGAATTATTTGTCAAGTTAGTTAGGTCAATTTACTTAGGTTAATTTAGTTAGATCAATATAGTTAGAAATCATTTTATTAGTATATCATAAGTTAGTTAGGTCAATTTACTTAGGTTAATTTATTAGTATATCAATATAGTTAGAAATCATTTTATTAGTAGATCAATATAGCTAGGTAAATTTATAGATATAAGTAAGGATTTAAATTTGTAATTGTTTATCATATATACTTTGTAACTTTTTGTATCAAATTTGTTAAATTTGTTATTGTTTTTGTCATACTTTGTATCAAGCACATGTGGATACTTTGTATCAAATTTGTTAAATTTGTATCAAGCACTTTGATACTTTGTATCAAATTATTGTTTATCATAATTTGTTAAATTTATTGCGTGTAGGAACATTCAGCTATGGATCATAATTGTGCGAGACGAGGAAGGAGAAAACTTATTCATGCAGGATATTTTTGAGCATCGCGATGCAAATGCTGTCGGTGGAGAAGGCGCCGCCGACGATCGAAACGAAGATTTTGAGCAATTTGCATCACAATTTTTAAACCCGTCTGGTGAGGGTATAGAGGAAGAAGAAATAACAGCCTCCACCTCGAACACCCTCCACCTCGAGGTTTATATATGAATTCTATATTTGCTTGAACACAAAATGCATTAACTGATTTGTATTGCACTTATTAACGCATTATATTTCTTACTTTAGGCGTCCACCTTGCATAAAAAGGCTAAGAATCAAGCTCCTCGAGGCCCAGAGAAAAGAATGACTAGAAGATGCAAAGTTACCAATCTATAAAATTGATGTAGATGGTGATCCGGTGGAACCGATAGAGAACCGCAGAAAATATATTAGTCAAGCTGGAGTTATTGTTAGGGACGAGGTCCCGATCTCCATAGCAGAATGGCATAAGCCAGCAGGCGTTGCCGAGGATGACCCTTGCTATGTCCACCAGCATTATAAAGATTTCTGCTTTGACTGAAACTCAAGCACTGGACTCTCTCCAAGATGGCCGACGCCTTTCGGAAATATAAGAAAACATTATGGGCAAAATATGAAAAGGTTGATCCAGATTTCAGTCAAAAAAACTGGTGAAGCTAAGAGATCACTGGGAAGCCTTTAAGGCGTATAAGACCTCGGCTGCGGCTGTGGCCCGATCAGAAAAAATAAGCTAAATGCTGCGAGTAAGACACACCACCATAACTTGGGGCCAGGTGGCTACAGGTCAGCCATTCCTAAGTGGCTAGCCATGGAAGATAAACTCGTGGCTGCAGGTTTCACTCCACAGACATACAGCTGGCCCAAAAGGTCCAAATTCTGGTTGTTCGCGCATGGCGCAAAGTTGAACGAGAAAGGGAAGATTGTCCCGAGGGTTGAAAAATACAAGGCAACAGTAGTAGCCATGGTCCCAAAAATTGAAGATGCAATAAAGGAAGTTCTAGCGGGTACGTGGGAACCCTATAGAGAGGAAGACGAGCTGGCACGGGCCCTAGGGAAACCTGAACACTGGGGACGTTTACGAGGCTTACCCGGCGGTGCCACCTTGAAAAAACAGTATCCGCAGCACGCTGACACTTATAGAAGCCGTGCAAGAAAGAAGAAGCAGGGTGAAGAGCGGATAGCGAATTTGGAATGCCAGATGAAGCAACTCATTAATGAACACCAGGTGCAGCAGCCCCAAGATCCTGAAGTCGTGGATGCTCGATCTCAGCTTAGAAGCAGCGTGGGTTCCACGCAACTAGAACTCGATGCTCGCTACCCCGTGGATGATATCACGGAACCGACACCATGTGAGCTACATACGCCTGTGAGCAACATATCCATGAAGGTGGCGGTCGGCTATGCTTTACCGATTGTCGACACAGCAAGCTACCATAATGGTGTCATTCATCCTGGCTATGCTGTTGTCGGGGTGGATGAAATTGTGCCGGGATCGGAATCATTGGCTCTTGAGATTCCTGGAGGTAACGGTGAGGAGGCATTGTGCGATGTCAAGGGTGGTTTCGTCCAGTGGAACAAGAAATACATCAAGTTCTCAAAGCCACCGACTCAGCAAAGCCCACCCTACCGGGGTATCGATGAGACACATCCATCTCCGGCACCGCGTGACAGGGACCCCACACCGGAAATTAATCTAGAGGACCATCTCAGTCAGCAAAGTCCATCTCCATCTCCGGTACGGAACCCCCCACCGGAAGTGTCCGTACCGCTTAAACGGAGAAGGCGCGCGTCTTCCCCGGTCAAGAGGCGACCTGCTAAAAGGGCCACAACGCCTGATCTGAGGCAACCTTGGCAGAAGACTCTTGACCAAAACGAAGCAGCCATCGAGGAGCATAATAAATCATTGTTCGCACCGAAAGTGCCGCCGCCAACATTTACCGAGGGCTATACTGCAGCGGCTTGTCATAAAGTCATTGACAACTTATATGTCCCTCCAGAGAAGCCGCCATCTGACTATGTCCGTTCTATTCAGAAGTCATATGACGAGGTGACGGCGGCGGAGGCGCCGAAGAAAGGTGAACAAGACGCAGAGTCAGTCCCGCCGCCGGCGGCAAACGAAAAACAAGCAGCACCATCGGTCCCGCCGGCGAAGGAAGCTACAAAAGCAGTACCATCGGTCCCACCGCCGCCGAAGATAGGTAAACAAGTTCCCCAGCTCGGAGAACAACCCGTACGTTCTGTCCCCCCGCTAATTGTCCCGCCGCCGACGAACAAAGATAGTCGAGTTCCCCAGCGCGGAAAACAACCAGTACAATCTGACCCTAAAGAGCCGATGGTGTTTGACATAGAGGTAATCCGTCGTCTTGCCGCCGAAGCGCAAATGCCTATAGATGAATATGCTTCGAGATTGAATTTTGAGACTGCACCACCAGCTCCTCCAGTAAGAAACTTCGTTCCGGGGAAAGCTTTGGTGCAAATCAGGGGCCTTCCAACAAAAATGCGTACTCTGCATCAATGGTACATGAAAAATGCAAAGAAGACATCTGCTATCGTTCTGAAATGTAGGGAAGACGATGAGCACTTCTTAGAAGACTACAATCACACTGTTACGTTTAGCGAACTTTTTCAGCTATACAATCTGCGGGCACTCGACAAATCTATCATGAGTTCCTATTCCCTGTAAGTGATTTATTTAAGTCTTTACCTAGTCTCGTTCATTGTTTGTAATTATTTTCACTTTAATCTTTTGTGTGCTATATTATGCAGAATGAAGATACTCGAGCTCAAGAAGATCAACCAGCATGACATTGGGTTCATTGACCCGGATAAATATAACGAAGCAACCGTAGTAAATCCCTTGTATAACAAGAACACAGAGGATCATTTGCTAAGGTTGTTCAAGCGATACAAGGACAAAAGTACTATATACTGGCCTTACGGCTTCGGGTAAGTTTTAGTGTCTTCTACACATTCTAATTTGCTCACCCGATGTTAAGTTTAACTGATGAGTTATGCATGACTGTGCCCAGCTACCGCTGGATTCTTCTTGTCATTAGACATCACGAAGGACTTATTCATTCACTTGACTCATTGAGGTATCATCCTGACACTTACAGGAGTTGTTTCGACTTACTAGCAAGGTACATTCATTTCTTACCGCCTCTGTCATTCATATCTTGATGTCAAGTCATTAACGAATAACTCATTTGTGAATGTTCTTTGTCGGGCAGAGTTTGGGAAAGGTTTCGAGCGGAAGATACTGAAGGTGGGTGGCGCCAAAAGCTGGATTGGAAGTTAAACCAAGTAAGTACTGCTACCTCTACGTCCACACAACATTTCTCATGCATACTTCATTATTATTGACTGAAATCTATTCTTGTATAGTCTTGCATGGAGCAACCAAAGGAAACTGAGTACTGTGGATTCTTCGTTTGCGAGTATATATATGTATTAGTCACCGAGAAATGGAATATGAGAAAGGATGCAGAGTTGGCAAAAAAGCGCGAGAGGCTACCACTCGACCACCGCTTCAGAGCAATTGGAGAGGAATTGGCGGGATTTTACCTTTCAGAGGCCTTACAGGAGAAAGGAGAGTACTACGATGCTGAAAGCATGAAATCGTTAAAGTAACTTGTTGTTTTGCTTCAACTCTTGTACTACGATAACTCTTGGCGCATCAATGAACTCTTGTCTACGATCTTCAAGTATTACTTAATTTAATTGTATGTGTTATAAATATGTGCATCGACTTCATACGACACGGGAACGGTTACGACATCGAAAACGTTACGGTTACCGTAACGGTAACCGTCACCGGGAACCTAGCTATAACCAAACCCCGGCATATATAAACCTTAAACCCTGCAATTAAATCGAAAAAGAAAAAAAAAACCCTTTGGTCTCGGTTGGTGCTACCAACCGGGACCAAAGGTCCCAACACCCACGTCCCCCTAAAGCCCACGTGGAGGGACCTCTAGTCGCAGTTCGGAATCCGCCGCGACTAAAGGGTGGGGGCTTTAGTCCCGCCAGCCTAGTCGCGGTTGCCCAACCGCGACTAAAGGTACTCTGGAACCGCGACTAGAGGTCATTTTTCTAGTAGTGATACCAGAAGCCAAAGTGTCTAGAATCCAATAGTTTTGTGCAACTCACGTGAATTTTAAATTGTGTATGCTGCCAGCAAGCCTAGAGTAAAGGAGGCAAGGATAAGTTTGTGACCTCACACAAGGACGTCACATATTTTTTTCCAGATCAAGCTATGCGTGCGTATTTGGCGAGTTGTACATATATACAGTAAAATTTCACTTTTTAGTTATAGTTTTGCCTACCCCAACTTGTTTGGGAATAAAAGGCTTTGTTGTTGTTGTTAGTTATAGTTTTATATAAGTTTTATCCTATATTTTTTGTTATCGCAGTATATATAGGAGTATTATTGTTTAAAAAATACATACAACTGTAGAAACTACAAGCCACAGAAAACATCTTGTGGTATATATTTCTTAGAAGTAAAGGTAAAATCAAAATTTTGGAACTTTGAACTCATAAATTATTGAATTAGAGTTATGAACTTAGCTATTCAGACTCATATATTGTAGCTAAATATTACTGATACACTTAGGGACAGCCCCGGTGCAGTAGCTCCCGCTTGCGCAGGGTCCGGGGAAGGGTCCGACCACTTTGGGTCTTTAGTACGCAGCCTTTCCCTACATTTCTGCAAGTGGCTGTTTCCAGGAGTTGAACCCGTGACCTCATGGTCACAAGGCAGCAGCTGTTACCGCTGCGCCAAGGCTCCCTTCATTACTGATGCACTTAAACTTAACTTATTCGAGATACCTATCTGCTGTGGACAAAAAGGTACAAGTAGCTAGAGATTTTATATAGACGATCCTACATTATTTGAAAAACGAGAAAACAACAAGCCCTCTCTTTGTCTTATAAATGACTTGGTGAGTGCAACTGATAAACATTGTGTGTGTGCATTCCAATTAGTTTTGATAACATATGCGCACACCACTAATAAAAAGAGAAATCACTCATGTATTATCGATGGAAGACATGTGCATATGTTCTAATCAAGTCTAGCCTTGGAATATCACGCATATCTCTAACTAAAATACACCCATCAAATAGTTATAAGCAATCGAATTCTAAGAAATGTATACCATTTATTATGACAAAACCTATACATTCTTAGTGAAACGATCCTCGCGATGGGCTATAAAATCATTTATTTTTAAATCATACACAAGAAGCCTGTTTATATGCAAATCGCCTTCATTCCTGCCTTAGGGAAAACCAGTGCAATGTTTTCATAGAAGTGTTTCATAAATGTATTGCTACATTTTACCTGTATTTCGAATATTGAACTTAGGGGTAAATATAATTACTTTCTGGTATGTAGGTATAACTAATGCAAAGTCACCAACGCATTTCTAGATTTTATTTCTAAGTGTTATACAATACTTCCATATATGTTGGTAAATATAATTCCTTTCTTCTATGGGTATAACCAATGCAAAGACACAAATGCAAATTTGTCGATAACAACAATTGTTACCCCCATTGATTGCGCATATTCCAATATGCACATACCTTTGTGTCCACCAAAGAAGAAAGAAAAGCATATCCCATGTGACTTGATCAAACATTTATTTACATATAGATTTTGTTAAACTAATGCGTTAAATCTTATGCCACATAGACCACGTACATGTCCAATTCAGCACTAGCCACTCGGATACGAATTGTATAAAATGTAGCAGAATATGAATGTTTGTAACACTACTACCTTGATCAGGCACCACAATGTGAGTGAAAAATGCTTATAATCATAATACATAATACAAGTGAAAAACCACGCAAATAGCTCTACAGAGTTGGAATAGAAATGCACATGCTCAAAGTGGTCTAATCAGAAAGTGAATAAATAAAAATATGATTATTCTACACTATGGTGATTAAAAAAAGGAAGACTACTGTAAATTTAACATTCTTTTACAAGTGCTTGCAGGTTCTTTACATTTATAACTCTTACAAACTTTCATGTATACTAAAGTTAATCCAAAACTACCCAGAAAAAAAAGTTAATCCAAAACTTATTGGTGAATCCGCTAGCCTGTGCAGGCACGCGGGTTGACGACTACTATTCTGATCCAACGAAAGGGTGCCATTCAGGCAAGCATTTTATTAAACATACATCATTGAGACAATTCCTAGGTCATGTGTTATTGTAAGTTCAATAAGACGATGGATTATCTGATTAGTGACATAAATAAGCTAATATCATACGTGTGGTTTGGGGAAGTTAATGGTGTGTTCCCTTTTTACATTCGATTTTCACGAGCGAACATGGTTTACCACAAGGTGGTACACAGGGGAAAGTATTCCATTATACTCGTAACACATAGAAAGCCTTTTTCTACAATGCAAAAAAAAAACATAGGAGAGAGCTTCTTACGCTTGAACCGAAGAAGTAGAGACCAATCATATTGCTGAAGAGGTGACCTGTGTCTGTGTGGCTGAAGGCACTGGTGAGCAACGTGTGCAACCGCCCGCTCTTGAAATTTTCCAGAGAAACCTGCTCACCACAAAAATCATCCAATCAGACTTCATCAACCACTTGTGAGATCAAAGCCAAGGCCCTTCGACTGATCACCAACCGTGAAATGCTTCTCCATGAAAATCGGATCGGCCACTTGCCAGAGCATGTAGACGGCCACATTTGCCCCAATAAGCATGAAGACCACCCCGTCCGGTGATGGTAGCCAACGCGCCCTTCCAGAGACACGAACATGGCAAAATGAGCAAACAGACAAAGAATTCACCCTCTAATAAAGTCGCACCAACCAGCCAAAACCTCACCAAGGTGCGCGGCGGAGGAATGCGGAGGATGAAGAGAGCAAGCCCGGGGACCTCCTCCGCTGCAGCGAGAAGAGCTCGAGCGACCCGGCGGTGCGCACGGTCAGCCACCGGTTGGCAACGGCCCCTGCGTTCGCCGGCAGGACAGGGGCGGACGCACGTTGTGGCTTGTGGGGGCCTTGGCCCCCACTCAATTTTCACTCCACCCTGTACATGTCCGATATAATTTAGCGATGCCCCCAGTCAGCCAAGCACCGATGCCCCCAGTCAGCCCAGCTACAGCGCCCTCAGTGGCCCAGGCCCAACAGTTTTTGTAAAGCCCAGCAAGAATAGAAAGGCTGGTGTGCTTGCTATTCCAGTTTTTGTCAATATCGTACTTAACTGCTTATCTGATTGATTAACTCCGCCGCTTCCGCCTTCCGACGCTTCGTCTCTGGAGAAATTTTTGACGTTTAGTCTCTGGAGCAATCGCCGCCGCCATTTGCCAGGCCGTGCCCGCCGCCAGATTGTCACCGGCCACCGCGGCAAGCGCCGGTCTGTCTTCCGCGTACCCGGCCGGCCGGCGCCGTCTCCGGCTCTCCGCATCAAGCAATTACATGTAAACATTAGGGGTTAGGGTTTTCCAATTTTTGATTGTGATCTTTTCTATCCGGTCCTTTTGATCTTTTCAATGTCTAATAGAATTATAGAACACATCTTTCTGGTACGGTGGTCCAAATATAATGTTGTAGCAGGAGTATACTATCCAATTTTTAGGATTTGGTAATGCAATCACGGACTGAATTTAATCCGGCTAGCCTCAGCACATTTAATTTTATTTTCCTGCTACTACTAGCATATGAACTTATGCATATTGTGTTTCAACGATTTACGATTGGCAGGGAAGAAGGAAATAATGGAGAGGTATTTGATTAAGAAACCAGCAAATGCTACCCCCAGCACCACCAATGAGAGTTCAACCCCAAATGCACCCAGAACTGCAGCACCAGCACCGAGACATAATTCTGCTGTCCCTGAACTGATTGATCTTGACAAGCTTCCTCGAGATCCAGCTAAACGGAAGAGAATGGCAGATTATCACCCCAATCAACGTGACCAGATCAGGAGAAAGTATTTAACTTGGGGACCTTATCAGCCTCGTGGTTTTA
The DNA here is from genome assembly GCA_947311845.1 of Poa pratensis. Taxonomy (NCBI): domain Eukaryota; kingdom Viridiplantae; phylum Streptophyta; class Magnoliopsida; order Poales; family Poaceae; genus Poa; species Poa pratensis. Next base: position 43,741,717 of record CAMZMU010000027.1, on the reverse strand, counting down.
ATTTTCCATACAAGCTGATTGGGAAGAAGAAGAAGAGCAGTAGGCGATTTAATCCTGATTGGTTTAATCAGTATGCAAATTGGATTGAGTACAGCGAGAAGACGGACAAAGCCTATTGCTTATGTTGTTATCTGTTCAGGGACAACGTTAAAGATAACCATCATGGCCATGATGCATTTGTTGTACAACGTTAGGAGAAGAATTTCATAATAGATTCAACGAGGTAAATTCTGAATTGCTTCAATGTATGTCTGCTTTGAGTCCAAGTGATCTATTTTGTCAATTTGATAAGGAGAAGTTGGTGCAGCTGGCTAAGTTTTATCCTGATGACTTTAATCACAAAGATATGGTGACCCTTGAGCATGAACTTTCCTCTATATAGATAATGTACTCCATGAGACAAGGTTTGCTAGCCTGGACAGTATTGGTGATTTGGCTAAACTCATGGCTGATACAAGGAAGCATCTCTCCTATCCGTTGGTGTTTCAACTTTTGAAGTTAGTACTAACTCTTCCTGTTGCCACTGCCACCGTAGAGAGATGCTTTTCAGCAATGAAGATTGTGAAGAACGCTTTGCGTAATAAAATTGGGGATGATTACTTAAGCCATAGCCTCATTTGCTATGTGGAAAAGGCATTGCTGGACACAATTACCAATGAAGTGATCGTTGATCGTTTTCATAAAAAGAATCGCCGTGGGAAAATGTAATGGTTTATTTCTTACACATTTACTTTATCACCTCCATTAGTAGTTGTATGGCTGATCATAACATGTGTCATTGTTTTCTATTCGCAGGTAACAATATTCATTTGCAAGACAAATATATTCCCATATTTGCAACCTATGAACTATTTGGATATCTATCTTTTTGTTCAAAGAGTGTATGCTTTATTATTAAACTTGTCATATTGTCATATTGCTATTGGATGATGTGTTATGTTAATTCTGATAAAACTTCTATATATATCATATTCGGGTACATTTAAGCTTTTTATAGTTTCGTGTTGGTGATTTTTTCGCAAAAAAAAATGTGTTGGTGATTTTCGTGTACATGGATGCCCCCAGTCCCATTTTTCCCTGGGTCCGCCCCTGCGGCAGGAGCGTCCCTGCGCTGCGCCAGGGGAAGTGGGAGATCGGGGAGCGGGAGGCGGCTGCTGGCGGGGAGGAGCAGTGGAGGAAGCGGCTGTGGGGGGCGGGGCTGTCGGTGGCTGCCTCCGCCGCCGATTCTCGCGCCTCGGGCGGTAGCCGCCGCCGCCGCCGGTAGTTGTGGCGCGGCCCGGTGTTTTTTTTGTTGTTGATCAATTCCAAGCTGCCAAGTCGGGAGTGGGGATCGATAGCCAGATCCAGGAAGGCGGGGCCCGAGATCGCTTGGGCTTCAGAGTCCAACCGCGAATTTGACCCCGTTATCTGACTTTGGGCTGACTGCCCATTAGACCTACTTGTTGGATCCAACACGATCATACAGGCCCTAATCGGACGGGCGCGAGGTACTCCATCCACAGCAGAGAGCAGACGCGCCGTGCAGCCGCCGCACCGCAGCGAGGTTTCAGCAAGGGCACCGCGGAGAGAGCTCCCGGCGGCGGCGCGGAGATGTCGAAGAAGCAGGGTCCCCCGAAGCACCAGAACAGCTACGCCTGGAAGCCCAACCTCGGCCGGAAGATCAACGAGACCGTACAGGGGCGGACGCACGTTGTGGCTTGTGGGGGCCTTGGCCCCCACTCAATTTTCACTCCACCCTGTACATGTCCGATATAATTTAGCGATGCCCCCAGTCAGCCAAGCACCGATGCCCCCAGTCAGCCCAGCTACAGCGCCCTCAGTGGCCCAGGCCCAACAGTTTTTGTAAAGCCCAGCAAGAATAGAAAGGCTGGTGTGCTTGCTATTCCAGTTTTTGTCAATATCGTACTTAACTGCTTATCTGATTGATTAACTCCGCCGCTTCCGCCTTCCGACGCTTCGTCTCTGGAGAAATTTTTGACGTTTAGTCTCTGGAGCAATCGCCGCCGCCATTTGCCAGGCCGTGCCCGCCGCCAGATTGTCACCGGCCACCGCGGCAAGCGCCGGTCTGTCTTCCGCGTACCCGGCCGGCCGGCGCCGTCTCCGGCTCTCCGCATCAAGCAATTACATGTAAACATTAGGGGTTAGGGTTTTCCAATTTTTGATTGTGATCTTTTCTATCCGGTCCTTTTGATCTTTTCAATGTCTAATAGAATTATAGAACACATCTTTCTGGTACGGTGGTCCAAATATAATGTTGTAGCAGGAGTATACTATCCAATTTTTAGGATTTGGTAATGCAATCACGGACTGAATTTAATCCGGCTAGCCTCAGCACATTTAATTTTATTTTCCTGCTACTACTAGCATATGAACTTATGCATATTGTGTTTCAACGATTTACGATTGGCAGGGAAGAAGGAAATAATGGAGAGGTATTTGATTAAGAAACCAGCAAATGCTACCCCCAGCACCACCAATGAGAGTTCAACCCCAAATGCACCCAGAACTGCAGCACCAGCACCGAGACATAATTCTGCTGTCCCTGAACTGATTGATCTTGACAAGCTTCCTCGAGATCCAGCTAAACGGAAGAGAATGGCAGATTATCACCCCAATCAACGTGACCAGATCAGGAGAAAGTATTTAACTTGGGGACCTTATCAGCCTCGTGGTTTTAATTTTCCATACAAGCTGATTGGGAAGAAGAAGAAGAGCAGTAGGCGATTTAATCCTGATTGGTTTAATCAGTATGCAAATTGGATTGAGTACAGCGAGAAGACAGACAAAGCCTATTGCTTATGTTGTTATCTGTTCAGGGACAACGTTAAAGATAACCATCATGGCCATGATGCATTTGTTGTACAACGTTAGGAGAAGAATTTCATAATAGATTCAACGAGGTAAATTCTGAATTGCTTCAATGTATGTCTGCTTTGAGTCCAAGTGATCTATTTTGTCAATTTGATAAGGAGAAGTTGGTGCAGCTGGCTAAGTTTTATCCTGATGACTTTAATCACAAAGATATGGTGACCCTTGAGCATGAACTTTCCTCTATATAGATAATGTACTCCATGAGACAAGGTTTGCTAGCCTGGACAGTATTGGTGATTTGGCTAAACTCATGGCTGATACAAGGAAGCATCTCTCCTATCCGTTGGTGTTTCAACTTTTGAAGTTAGTACTAACTCTTCCTGTTGCCACTGCCACCGTAGAGAGATGCTTTTCAGCAATGAAGATTGTGAAGAACGCTTTGCGTAATAAAATTGGGGATGATTACTTAAGCCATAGCCTCATTTGCTATGTGGAAAAGGCATTGCTGGACACAATTACCAATGAAGTGATCGTTGATCGTTTTCATAAAAAGAATCGCCGTGGGAAAATGTAATGGTTTATTTCTTACACATTTACTTTATCACCTCCATTAGTAGTTGTATGGCTGATCATAACATGTGTCATTGTTTTCTATTCGCAGGTAACAATATTCATTTGCAAGACAAATATATTCCCATATTTGCAACCTATGAACTATTTGGATATCTATCTTTTTGTTCAAAGAGTGTATGCTTTATTATTAAACTTGTCATATTGTCATATTGCTATTGGATGAAGTGTTATGTTAATTCTGATAAAACTTCTATATATATCATATTCGGGTACATTTAAGCTTTTTATAGTTTCGTGTTGGTGATTTTTTCGCAAAAAAAAATGTGTTGGTGATTTTCGTGTACATGGATGCCCCCAGTCCCATTTTTCCCTGGGTCCGCCCCTGAGACCGTAAGCCCGCCACGCGCCTCCCCTTTGCTCCTCTTTCCTCAGTTCCTGTCAGACCTAACCGCTGGGATCATACTCGCGCAGGAGCCCGGTGGCAGGTTCCGGCCTCTGTCGGAGATCACCGGCGTCTGCCAGCGCTGCCGGGACCAAATCGACTGGAAGCGCAAGTATGGAGTTCTCTTCGCCCTCGGTTTACTGTTTCATCAGTTCTCTAGAGTTTACTGATGTTCTAGGTCCGATCTGTTCGTCTCTTCTTTGCAGGTACGGCAAGTACAAGCCAATTTCTGAGCCCACAAAATGGTACCTTTTTGCCCGGCTTGGTGTATTAGCACAACATGTGTGTTGCAAAGATGGAAGAGGGGATAGTGATGGATGCTGATGGTTTTCTTTTATTTTTGCAGTCAGAAGTGTAGTAAGCGGAACGTCCGGCAGGCGTACCACAGCGTATGCACAGGTGAATTTTGGCTGTCCCCCTAGTGTCTTCCGTTATGGTGGTACTGGTATATCATTTGATTTCCACTAATCTGTGTTGTGTCTGCTCTATGCAGGTTGCTCCAAGGAGCTTGGAATATGTGCCAAGTGCCTCACTTCTGTTAAGCAGCTTGTTGGAAGGTGATCCCTGCTATTCATTTTGTTGGTGCTACTGGCGTAGCTACATCATATCTGTAATTTGAACCGTGCGTTTTTGTATTCCATGTGTGTGATGATTCCGTGTTGTCCTGTAGGGATGCTGTGGAAGTGGACAATGAGCGCAAAGAACTAGAGGAGGTTTGATTGTTCTTTATTAGAAGGGGATTGTTGTGAACCTTGAGAAATCCGTCTATCTTGTGCTGACCATTGAATTATTTTGCAGGCCATGAGATTTGCTAGAGAGAGGGAACGACGCACACTACTTCGCATGGTGAGCACTTGCTATATATTTATTTCGTGCTGAATACATTTAATTTTTATGCACTTGCTCTGCTGTGTATGCTTCTCGTTGATGTGAGGTCTAAAAATCACCTAAGAAGCCTGTATGTCTGAATAGGAAAGGAACAACTCCATTTTAACCCACTTGCACTGCTGTGTATGCTTCTCGTTGATGTGAGGTCTAAAATCATCTAAGAAGCCTGTATGTCTGAATAGAAAAGGAACTACTCTATTTTAACCCCCTCTACTCTTTGTGAAATTTGGACTATAGGGAAACTTGAGAAGCAGATAAAATAGTTCTTGATCCACTTCCGGGACCACAAATAATGGTCATGTCACTCAAATTCGGGCCTAGCGTTGTAGCACAACAGAAAAAAAAAACCATTCAAAATGTTCTATTTCCTAGCAAGTCTAGGAGAGTCATATTACAATTCCTCTGATATTTAGCTTGAATGATCGTATATTACCACGCCTAGTATCATTGTGCATGTTAAACTAACTGTATTATTATAGCGGCTACCGCTGCACCTTCTTCCACTAAATCACATTTCATGTTTTACAGTATGCCTTTGCGTCATTGCTTGGATAGTCATACTGAAAGTTAGCTTTCAAGGCAGACTCAGAATAACATTTATTGTATACTTGATTGATGAGATTCAGTCCACTCAAGTTTAGCAAAAACCATCTTGCACAGTAATCAGAACAGCTTGGTTTGCTAACAGCAAAAACCCTATCCACTCATCTACCTCATATGCCCATTTATATCCTTGTGGGCTCCATTGTGACTTTGCTCAAGTGCGATTATTGTCATTCTTAGATTTGGAATAGGTGTCTTGTCTTAGTAGTGATCTTTCAACTAACTCAAAATACACATGCAGGATGCTGTGTGCATGGTTTATTTTTTCCAGGATGCAACATGAAACTTGAAAAGAAGCATCTGATGTTTCCACTTTGTTGGACTAAATTTTCAAGTCTGAACTCTTCACATACATATTTGATATTTCCACGTTTAATCTGGATTTTAAAAACTTCACTCTCTCTGTTCCTAATTATGCGATGTTTAGGATATTTTAATAGGACTACATACGGACTGAAATGACAGAGCATATACACTAATACGCGCTAGATACATGTGAATCAGAAAAGGCTAAAACATCTTATACTTAGGAACGGAGGGAGTACTGAAATTGATGCAGTTGCTGTGGAGATGAAATAATTAAGCTATTTTAGATTGTAGGGATTTTTTACGTGAGCATGGCCTCGTTGATTTTTTTTCCCGTATTGCATAGACCTTCTTTTCTTAAAATTTCTGCAAGGATTCGTGTCTAGCATTCTAAAGGCCCATTCTACCAACTCATTGTTTTCTGTTTCTGTTGGATTCACAAGCCATGACATTGTAATTGTGCGTTTTTTTTATCCTGTGTTTTCAGAATCTACATCCTGCGGCCCTTATGGTTTAAACCCGTATCTAGAACTTTGTATTTTGTAGTTCACTATTACCGAACATGCAAACATAAAGAACTGGTCGAAGTTCAAGTTTCAACAGTGTCTTAATACAAATTGGCCGGTAATTATCTGTTAGGAGACAGTTCTGGACGCATAAGCTTGTCTGCACAAGAAAGAAAACTTAGCATGCTAATAGCCAACAATCATATGCACAAGCTCATATGCCCTTCTATACCTCTTTGAGCTCCATTGTTTCAACTAAATAAAATGCAAAAATTGTTTTTTCTTGTTCTGGATGTTCCGTGCATGATTTGTTCGTATCCAACATGTAGCTTGAAAACTTAAAATGAAACATGTGATTTTTCCATTTTACTGGACTACATTTTCAAGTAACTTTTCGCATAAAGATTTCCATGTTTAATCTGTTGGGTGTGTAAAAACTTGATGAAAAAATAGATGTAGTTGCCATGAAGATAGAAATAGTTAGCCTATTTTAGTTTATATTCTGACATGAGCTTGGCCTCATTGGAAAATCTTCCCTATTGGATAGACCTTCTCTCTCTGCAAAATCCTTGTCTAGCATTCTAACAAATTCATGTTTTGTTTCCTTTCTGTTTCTGTTGGATTCAACAAGCCATTACATCCCAATCGTACATTTTTTATTCTCTGCTTTTAGAATTTACATCCTGATTAGGCCCTTGAGGTTTAAGCGGTATGAAGAGTTCTGTATTTTGCGATTCACTATTACCAAACTTGGAAAATAAAGAACCGGGCGAAATTCAAAGCTCCGGCAGCGTCTTCAAATAATTTGGCTGGTGATTTATCTCTTATAAGATAGTTCTGGAAGCTTGTCTGCAACAAGACAGAAAAACATCATGTGCTAATAAGTCAACAATCGCTGCTATGTTAATTCTGTTGTAGGTAGATTTGCAGTTTGAAACCTCACCAATCCTCTATGCGGTGCAGAAATGTGTGCTATTAAATTCCCAATTCTTCACTCTTCTTATTCTCCTGGTTTTGCACAATTCGGATAACATTCATTCTATGTAAAGTTGCAACATGAGTAACCATCTCCGTTCTTGATTATGCATCAACAGCGCTACAAATTCCCCTCTTTGCTCTTGGGGCCCACGGGTAGCCTAAATTTGTATCGATCCCAGATATCCCATCAGTGTCTTGAAATAAATGGGAGTATTCCTTGTGTCATGGTATAGAATGATCAACATGAAAAAAGAACCCACCATACATGAGATGTAATGTTCTTTTTGAATATCAGTGCGTAAGAATTTGCAAGTGGAATAAGATTCCAAATGGTCATGGTGAACTGAAACTCCGGTTCAGTATCTAATGTATATTCTTGTTGGCGAGTTAAATTTGTACAAGATTTGTTCTTCTGTGGTCCTGGCAATTCCACGAATATTCATTAGGTCAATATATTTCCTCTGCAGATGAACAAAAGCAAGGACGAGGAGAGTGGGCCGTCAGTCCCAAAGATTGCTGACCGAGATCGAGAAGGTGACCTTTTTCCTGTTGCATCTCTCGATGAATATGCAGAACAAGCTATACAGAAGGATGATTCTGATGAAGAAGACGATACGGATTTTGTAGAAGGTTAACTTCACAAGGCTTGGTACTGTGAAAGGATTTTTAGTTATGTGTGCGTACCCTCCTTCAGGGGGTCTTGTAAACTCACCGGAGAAGTGCCAATAACTGTTTTTATCTGATATAATGTTGTTTATCAGATCTTCTGTTGATCAGGGTGTTACTGTGTTCAAAACACCCTCCAGACTATGCCCCGAGTGTAGGATTCTGAAGCTGTATTATAAGGGTTGCTGGGTTGCCTCGTCGTTACCCCTAAATATTCTGAAGATAACCTCATGCTCTATCATGGCCACATCGTCTCCTCCATGAACTTAGGTTGTGCAATGGTAGCACATGGGCCTTGTGGTCAGGGCGAACACCAAGTAAGAGGATCACCAACTAGGCGAAAGATTTGTGCAACCTATCATGATTCACACATACCATTCTCCCCTTCCTTCTTCCTCCACAAGCTTAGGCAACACCATGGCAGTTGCAGCCTCACAGGGCCTCCCGATGAAAGTCACGTGAGAACAGGAAGCACAATGCAAAAATAATGGTCTCCTCCCTCGCGTCGCCCGTCTCGGGCGGCTCGGGGGGAAAACCCTAAGCGTCGCCTCCTCTTCTCTCCTCCGAGCCTCTCCCTCGCCGCCGCCTCCGTCCGCTGCCAGGCTTCTCCCGCGCGGCGGCGGCGGCAGCGGCGGGGCTTCTCCCCGTGCCCGGCTCCGTCCAGAGGTGGACCTCGCAGCGCTCGGGAGCTCACGCGGCCAATATGTGCGGCTGGACGCCGGCTTCGGCGGGCCTTCTGGCGGCGGCTCCTCTCCAGCGCGGGGACGGGCCTGCGCCGTCGAGCTGGAGGCCAGGGTAGGGGCCCTGTCCTGCTCGGGCTGGCCATGGCCGCCTCGCCCTGCTCGTGGATCTGGAGCTGCGCTCCACCGCGAGGGCTGCCCGCCGGATCCGGGCTGGATCCGGCCTCCGCCGGGTCTGTGCGTCGTCCTGGTGTCTGGTGGTGGCCAATGGTCGTGTTGACTCCCGGCTGGTGTTGTGTCCGTCCTCTCTGGACGGCCCCAGGATGTGGAAGTCGCGACGCCGAGGCGGGGGTCGTGGCTTTGGTGATGGCTGGCGTTCATGGCCGTGAGGACGGCGTGTCGTCTGGCGAGCGGCAACGGTGGATGTGGTTCGGTAGCCACCTCGGCAGCCAGCCACACTCGGGGCTTGTGGAGACGGGGTTCCTTGTCGAGGTGAAAACCTGTGTGGCGATGCCATGGCCGACGGCGGTGATGCCCTTGGGCGCCGTTACCTTCTTGAAGGCGTCGTCGCGACGTTTTCCCCCTCTCCCTCCCCGGTGCTCTGGGTGAAAACCCTAGATCCTTTGGATCGGGCTACGACGGTACTTGTGTGCGGCTCCCTTCCTGAAGGCGTCGCCTTGGAGTTCACAGTTTGTCTCTCTTCGGTGGCAGCTTGGTGGCGGTGACGGTGATGTTTGTCCGAGACGAAGTTTGCTTATGTGGTTCGGCCCTTCGCGACGTGGTGCAGCGTCCGTTGGTGTGTTTGCTTGAGCTCTAGGGGGAGCTCTAGTCCATCGACGCCGTGTCTCCTGTCGAGCCGGGATAGTGGTCCCTTTGGCGACAGAGATTGGACTGGCCGGCGTTGTCTTGCCGATCTGGATGTGGTTCACCGCGGCGGCGTCTTCGCGTCTTCAAATGATGTTTGTTGCGGCTTGATGCATGTAAAATGCATACATGAACTTTGCACTATATTACTTATATTCCAATCATATTTGCGTCATGTAAGGGTTATATCAATGTTCTATCATGATTTTCGGAATATTTCATAATTTTCCTATTTTTATGGAATTAACCCTTCGCAGGCAGAAAACTCTATTTTCTACATTTTGATGTTTCAGGGACCCAAACGACGTCCAAATGACCTGAAAATTTAAGAGCATCAGTTTTTGGAAGGAAGAAGACTTGGGAGCGAAAGAGGCAAACAAGCGGAGGCCTGAGGCCCAAATTGAGTAGGCCCACGCGGCCAGATTCCTTGGTCGTGTGGGACCCCCTCTTTTGGCCCTCGAGGCTCTGTTGCAGTCGATCTTCTCTCCACCGACTCCGTCTTGACCTAAAACCGACTATAAAAATAGTCTCCGACGCCCTCTGGAAAGGAGCGCCGCCGAAATACAGAAATACCGAAACAGAGACCTGGAGCTACAGATTGGAGGGGGAAAACTCCGGCGGGGCGCTGCCGATGTGGTCTCCATCTTCTCCAACGACTTCTCCACCGTCTCCGTGATGAAGAGGGAGTATTCCACCCTGGACCATGGGTTTGTGGAAGTAACTTATGTATCTCTCCTCTCTTTGAACTTCACTAATTAGTACCGTATGAGCTGCTGAACATGATTACGGTCATCTATGTAATACCTATGTGGTGGATCTTTTTATGAGTTAATATATGTTTGAGATTGCAATAGTTTTGTTTCAGTTATGAAAGTAGATGCATATTATGTACCCCATTCTTATGTACTTATTTTGATCAAGCATGTTTATGAGAGCATGTGTGGGGTGACGTGTGCATTAGTTGGAGTAACGGGGGTGGTGAGTGCGGTAAGTTGACCAGTGTAATATCGCGATCCACTTGGGTGTTTTATCTTACTTTGTTGACTCACTTGGGATAAAGAAAAATACCATGCTACAAGGGTTGTGGGTGACCATGCCACTTCTCCGTGACTAGATCTAGCATGTTCTTGTTTTAACTTCATGTCATGAAACGTAAAGCTATACTCTGAGTTATCTTAATTACTGAGGTGATATGATTTAGTTCACATCTTGGTGGAGTATGAGTGAGAATAATAAACAAAAGGTCTCTATGTTAGTACGTGATGCCCATATAATTAGTAATTTGTCGTAAAACTTGTATGTTGCAATCTCATATGTCAACTCGAATGTTTCATTGTCTACCACTTTATTAAAGAGAGAGTGCATTTGTGAAACCATGAACCCGGTCCATTTTTAATCATAAGAAACACCTTTCCAACAACTTTTACCACTTTTCTATTTTCTGCCATTTAAAAATCTGAAAATACAAAAACACTTTTACATTTTGCATACATTATATAAAACCCAAAAATATCATTTATCATTGCTACCACCATCCTTGCATACTTATTTACCACCACTGCATATTTATTTCTTGTTTGCATTGCATATTATCTTGATATTATTCTCACACCTTGTGCTTGACAACTATTAGGTGAGGTTGAGAACCAAAACATTTAATTTATTTTGTAGATAATAAAGAGAAGAATAGGAAGATAAATCTTTCACTACTGATTCCCCGAGAGTTCGATATTAAACACTCGAGTCATCCCTCGTGGGGAAAACACGTCTTCCATATACTACACACTCTGCACTTGGAGTCTCAACATAACTCATTTTACTTTTCACGCAGATAACTACATGAAGGATCATATCATCAGTAGGTATCACGGCTTCATGTTGCTTCCGTCCCAGCCTACCAGTAGCTCCGCTTTCACTAGTTTCTTTGTACAAGCCTTCGGCTTGATCCTTTGTTTGTGTGTGTGGAGTTGTTTGCAAGCTGGTTCAGCACTTTGTATCTTCCGTCATTGGCGTCATTAATTTAAACGCTGGGCTACGGCCTCTCGTCTCAGCTATAACTTTGTTCTAGCTAAAAAAACCGTTTAAATTGACACTTGAACACTGACCCTGCTTCCAAAAGGTTTTTTTTTTTGTTTGCAGGAACCCTGCTTCCAAAAGTTGCCCGTTGCCGTCAAAAGCGAGCTGAGCGAAAGTAACCATTGACCAGTTCTGCGTACGCCACGCACAACAGTCTACCGTTTGGCGAACAAGAAGAGTTCGTGTCAAATAAACGGAACTTCATATCTGGCCGTCGACAGCAGATCAGACGGCCCTCCACGCCCGGCTGACCGCAACAAGCGATCCGCATCCGCTCCTTTCTCCCGCAAGCACTCAACAGAGGGCACCCGATCCGTCTTCCCCGCGCGCCACTCCGCGGCCACTGGAGCGCCTCCCACTGCCGCCCGGACGCGTGGAGTCCCGAGCACGAAGCTCGCACTGCAGTTTATATAACAGCACTCGTCTCCTCCCCATTCTCACCGTACGTTCACCACCTCGATCCCTGCCGAAACCACACCGTTGCACACACGCACGATCCTCTGTTCCCATCTCAGATCAGGAAGAAGGAGGAGGAGGATCGAGAGCTAGGCTTTTGGCCGGCCGGTCGTCGTCGATCCAGATCGATGGCGCCGCTGCTCAAGGACGAGCTGGACATCGTCATCCCGACGATCCGGAACCTGGACTTCCTTGAGATGTGGCGGCCCTTCTTCCAGCCGTACCACCTCATCATCGTGCAGGACGGCGACCCGGGCAAGAAGATCCATGTGCCCGAGGGGTTCGACTACGAGCTCTACAACCGCAACGACATCAACCGGATCCTCGGCCCCAGGTCGTCCTGCATCTCATTCAAGGACTCCGCATGCCGCTGCTTCGGCTACATGGTCTCCAAGAAGAAGTACATCTTCACCATCGACGACGACTGCTTCGTGAGATCTCTTTCTTTCCTTTTCACTTGTATTGTCAATCAGCTCTGCTCGGTGTTACGTTGTTTGATCGATCGGTCTCCGGCGATGCATGATGGCAGGTGGCCAAGGACCCGTCGGGGAAGGACATCGACGCGCTGGCGAAGCACATCAAGAACCTGCTCTGCCCGTCCACGCCACTCTTCTTCAACACGCTGTACGACCCCTACGAGGAGGGCGCCGACTTCGTGCGCGGCTACCCTTTCAGCCTCCGGGAGGGAAAACCGACCGCCGTGTCGCACGGCCTCTGGCTCAACATCCCCGACTACGACGCCCCCACGCAGCTGGTCAAGCCGCGGGAGCGCAACGGCAGGTACGTCGACGCCGTCATGACCATCCCCAAGGGCACCCTCTTCCCCATGTGCGGCATGAACCTCGCCTTCGACCGCGACCTCATCGGCCCGGCAATGTACTTCGGCCTCATGGGCGACGGCCAGCCCATCGGACGCTACGACGACATGTGGGCAGGCTGGTGCGTCAAGGTAAACACGCACTGACCATGATCAAATCGTCAACAATGTACCACCGACCTTTCGATCTCCATTGCTCAGCATACATATGATGCTCCAGGTGATCTGCGACCACCTTGGGCTGGGCGTCAAGACCGGGCTGCCCTACATCTGGCACAGCAAGGCCAGCAACCCGTTCGTGAACCTGAAGAAGGAGTACAAGGGCATCTTCTGGCAGGAGGACATCATCCCCTTCTTCCAGGCCGCGACGCTCTCCAAGGACTGCGACCCCGTGCAGAAGTGCTACATCTCGCTCTCGCACCAGGTCAGGGAGAAGCTCGGTAAGATCGACCCCTACTTCGCCAAGCTCGCCGACGCCATGGTCACCTGGATCGAGGCCTGGGACACGCTCAACCCCAAGGAGGGCGCCGATGCCAACGGCAAGCCCAATGGGAAGTAAGTTCATCGAGAAGTCTTTGCGGCAACGTATACCGGTAGCCAGTGTGCTTCTTCAGCAGCTCGTAGGTTCAGCGAGTGCTTCTTCAGTTTGTAGGTTAAGTGCGTGCATCAGGTATTCAGGTTCAGACTGTTGTCTTTTATGCGATCAGAGTGCGTGTACTCAAAAACATTAGTTGTTGTTCTACGGTGTGTTTACATTAAGTGTTACATTAGATCCCACCTTTTTTTAGTTCCCTTGTTGAGCGATGGTGTTTTCTCAAGGTTCAGTAAGGTCGAACTTTTAGGCTACTCGTGTTTCCTTGTAATCTGGCAAGAATAAAAATTGTTTAATAAGAAATGTAACTGTGTGCGTCATCCACTATTGTGTAATCTATGTCATCAAGTTACATCCATTTTTCTCATTTTAAAATGCGCACTGAATAATTTTTAAAATACACAGCTACTATATTCTTCACTTATACTATATGAGTAACTTTAGAAGATGTCTTTGAACCCCTGAAAGTGATTCATATACTCCTCTAAAACAATTTAAGGTCTCTACATGCTCCATGCAAAGTCAAACGCCATAAACTTGGGCATCTCAACTTTTTTTGCATGTAGCATATAATTGATCATACAAAACTCGTTTGGCATTCGAAGGAAACCCGAAATTTCAAGTTTTCAGGTCCATACATGATACAAACTTTTGAAATACATATTCCAATTAAATAAAATTTGTATTTGACCAAACTTTAGAGAAAAGCAAACCAAATACATAGATAATGAACAATACATGATCAAAATTTCACAGCTCATATCATCACAAAATAGTTAATGAGAAAATCATCAAAATATTCCAAGCATCCTCCAAACGTAACATAGGACAAATAGAATGATCGAAATGCATATAGTCACCAACCAAATAGAGACCACTAATATTAAATAAGATAATCACAAAACTGGGTAAGAAGACCTGAGAATCGCGACCTCGACGAAAGAGTTTATGGCAGCTTCGGGTGGCAACAGAGAACACCCAGACACGTCAGCAAATAAGGTGGTGTGGGGTAAAAGAAATAAAGATCAGCCGATAGAAGAAGAGGAGTCTAAGGAGGTAAAAGGAGATATATCACATAAAAGTAAGAGGAGTGATAAAAAAGGAAATGCACGTGCTCAGGTGGACATAAAGAACAAAGAGTGGCACATTTTCTATACAGAAATACCGAATGCAACATAGAAACAAAGAAACACATGACACAATTCGCCTACAAACCTAATGTCTCGGTACGGTAGAACTGCACGTGGTATCTTTATTCTTTAGGCACCGACACGATACACATTGAAACTTTTTTTTTGGCATATCAATACACATTTAAACTTCTTAATGGCCGAATGTCATTCAGTTATGACTTTAGCCGTTCGACCGACTTACTTCTTTTATACTCCCTCCGTCCCATAGTAGTTGTCGCTGAAACGGATGTATATATAGGGAACGAATGGAGCAGAACTTTAACTAGAGCCGCAACGGTGATAAACAAACGACTAGTACTCTTGATAGGGCATGTGGCTCTAGTCATTTTGCTTGTGCGCCCACGCTTTTTCCAAGAGGATGACCAAGATCCAGCGACACGCGACATACGCCGTCGATCGGCTACTCGGCTTGTCTACCACCAGTGGCAGCTCACCGAAACTGACTCGTCGACACCGGAACTTCACCGGGGAGGGAGGCAGCGCACGTGGTGGGCCCCACAGCGGATGGAGGAGGAAGAAGACCGCACGGAAGAGGAAGAGAAGCCCCGACCTGCAGCCCCCACCTAAGTTTCCTCCTCGCCGTCGCCGCCTCCGCCGCGGCCAGCCGCGGCCTGGCCGTCGACTCGCCGGAGAAGAAGATGCGGCGGCCGGCTTCCCTTCGGTTTTCCCCACCCCCGACCTGCACCCCCACCTAAGTTTCCTCCTCGCTGTCGCCGCCTCCGCCGCGGCCAGCCGCGACTCCGGCTCGGCCTGGCCATCGACTCGCCGGAGAAGAAGATGCAGCGGCCGGCTTCCCTTCGGTTTTCCCCACCCCCGACCTGCACCCCACCAAAGTTTCCTCCTCGCCGTCGCCGCCTCCGCCGCGGCCAGCCGCGACTCCGGCTCGGCCTGGCCGTCGACTCGCCGGAGTATAAGATGCGGTGGCCGGCTTCCCTTCGGTTTTCCCCACCCCCGACCTGCACCCTCCCCACCTAAGTTTCCTCCTCGCCGTCGCCGCCTCCGCCGCGGCGGCTCCGGCGACTCCGGCTCGGCCTGGCCGTCGACTTGCCGGAGAAGAAGATGCGGCGGCGGCTTCCTTCGATTCCCCCCCCCCCGACCTGCACCCTCCACCGAAGTTTTCTCCTCGCCGGAGCCGCCTCCGCCGCGGCTGGCCGCGGCGGAGGCGGCTCCGGCTCGGCCTGGCCTTGGTTTGGTCTGCGGTGGAGAAAGAATTTGGGGGAGAGAGAAATTGGGGATGAATCGGGAGGAGGAAGAGAAGGAAACGTGGGAAGGAGATAACGTGGGTGGGACCCACCACGATGCTGCGATGTATCCGCGCAACCGCTCGCGCGGGCAACACGGAGCCCTTTCGGCCGTTGGGCCGGTGAAGCGAGTGCCTTGCACTTGCACCACGTGGTTGCAATGCTGCGGCGCGCATCGTAGTGTACATGCACTGCACTGTCGCCCCCACGTTCCGATCCTTGTCCTCTGCGTGCATTCCCCGTTTAACGCCAAACGGACTCCTGACAAATCCAACGGCCGATAGATCCCGCGCGCCTTCCCAAAATGCCCTCTCGAGCGTCACCTCTCTTCCGGGTAAAAGATGAAGAGAGAATTCCTTCTGTGACACCCTCTTAAAACATCGTTCCCTATTTGACACTCCAAAATATTTTCTTCCCTGTATGTCTCTGATAAGTTTTTCTTTACTTTGGTGACACTTAAGTTCATTTTCTGCGTATGCAAAGACCCTTTTACCCTGGCATAGTATCAGCCATTTGTGCCCAGAAATCTGGAATCAGCTAGCACAGAAAATCAAAAATAGGAAGGAGGTCGGGTAGGGCTGCCGGACGGCCGGGCGCAGCCACGGGCGAGCCGGGCACGACCTCGGGCGAGCAGGGTGCGGGCGCCGCCAGGCACGGCCGGCGCGGCCACGGCAAGGGCGCCGCCGGCGCGGCCCCGTCGCGGGCGCGGCCTCGGGCGGCCACGGGGCGTGGCCTCGGGCGAGCAAGGCGCGGGCGCCGCCGGGCACGGCCGGCGCGGCTACGGCAAGGGGCTGTGCGCGCTCAGGGGGCTGGTGAAGCTGCAGGCTCTCGTGCGCGGCCACCTCGTCCGGAGGCAGGCCAGCAACACACTGCGCTGCATGCAGGCGCTCATCGCCGCCCAGAACAGAGCACGCACGACGCGTCTCCGGCTACTCGACGACGAGAAGCCCATCCGCACGCCACGGATGACGCCCACACGGCGCTCGCCGCACCATCCCCGGTTCAGACAGCATCAGGTATGAATGTGGCCATGTTAAATTTGGTCTGATCAAAACGGAACCAAGAAACAAATTTGCAATTGTTTTGCAAATGCCGGACATGGAGGAGAACATCAAGATCGTGGAGGTGGACACCGTGGTGGGCGATGTCCACTGCACGCCCAGGACGTCCCGGCAAAGCAGCTGCTACGCCACGCCGCTATGCCGCACGCCGTCCAAGATCGAGCTGTACCAGAAGGTGTCGCCGACGCCGTCGGTGCTGACGGACGCGAGCGGGCGGTCGTACAGCGGCCGGTACGAGGACTTCTCCTTCGGCACCGCGCGGACCAGCCCGCACCCTTACTACGCCTCCGACGCGTCATGCACGCAGCCGCAGCAGAGCACCGGCGGCGACCACCCGCTGCTGTTCCCTAGCTACATGGCCAACACGCAGTCGTCGCGCGCCAAGGCGTGGTCGCAGAGCGCGCCCAGGCAGCGCGCGTCGGTGTCGTCCGCCCCCGAGGCGCCGTCGTCGTGGGAGAGGCAGGCCAGCGGCGGGCGGCGCAGGGCGTCGCTGGAGGGGCCAGCGCAGCGCGGGATGGCGTCGCCCAAGATCGGAGCCATGCGCGTCCAGCGGTGCCAGTCACAGGCGAGCGCGCCGGGCACGGCCGGCGCGGCCTCGGGCGAGCAGGGCGCCGCCGGGCACGGCCGGCGCAGCCACGGCAAGGGCGCCGCCTGGGGTCGTGCAGCTGCAGCCCGCCGCTGGAGGCCGGCGCGCCGCCGCCCCGTGCGTTCCCACGGATATGGATAGAGTTTGACTTCATACGAGAGGGTAGTTTCGTCCGCAGTGTCATGGAAGGAAAGAAAAATTGGACAAAGACATGTAGGGAAGAAAATATTTAAGAGTGTCAAATAGAGAACGATGTTTTAAGCGGGTGTCACAGAAGGAATTCTCTCAAAGATGAACATACTCCCTCGGTTCACTTTTATTATATCCTTCTGCACAGACGAGTGTGTTTGTTGGTCCTGATCGGAACCAAACACATGTGCGAGACTCAACACGGGAGAAGCTTTGCCGACGTATTGATTTCAAATACTCCCTCCGTTCACTTTTATTATAATGCATACTAATTATTCGATACATTGTGACCACATATTTCAAATACTCCCTCCGTTCACTTTTATTATAATGCATACTAATTATTCGATACATTGTGACCACATACGTACTAAAATGAGTTAATCTATGTACAAAATAAGTCTAGATTCACTCATTTTAATATGTATATGTGGCCAAAATGAAAAGAATATCTAGTGTGCCTTATAAAAGTGAACGGATGGAGTACAAATTATTAGTGTACATGTTTGATCGTTGAAATATTAGTAGTCACACTAGTAGGAAAAGGGCTATAGAGAGGTTGGCATTCTGTGGCGCACCCTTAATTGGTGCGCCACAGAATTATTTCTGTGGCGCATGGATGTTGGTGTGCCACGGAAATATTGGACTTTCTGTGGCGTATCTTTGGCCCATGCGCCACAAAAAGCCAGAATTCTGTGGCGCATGCCCACCCATGCGCCACAGAAAGTCAGACTTCTGTGGCGCATGCCCACCCATGCGCCACAGAAAACATGTGGGTCCCACGCGCAATCATTGGGCCAAGGTCCATCTGGGGAAATTCTGTGGCGCACCAGCCACGGTGCGCCACAGAATGTCCACTTTCTGTGGCGCATCCAGCACCATGCGCCACAGAAAGTTGGCCCACCAGATTTACAAAAAGGTGGCAGCACACTTTCCCCATGCATGTGACCTTCTTCATGCTCCCAATCTAGCTCGAGCTCTTCCTCTCTCCCATGCCATTTTGACCATCATATTCTCCATTATTTGTTGTTAAACCTACTTTGTTTGATATATAATTGGTGAGGGCTTGAGGAGAGGCTCCATATATATTCTCCTCCTCTCTTTTTGTCCACTATTTTCTCTCCATCACCACACACTCTCTCTCATCGATCATGGTCACGTCTCGGCAACGGATCTAGATCTACTAGGTGGGTATTGTTGGATGGATATGTGTATGCATGTTTTGTGTGGCCGGCGATGTGTATGGATGTTTGTTAAAGGCATGAGAAACTTGTCGGCGGGCGGTTTGCACGACGATCGATGTTTATACATGAAGCTTGTGTGTGTTGTGCATGTTATTGCCTTTTGTTGTTGCGTTGCGCCGGCGTGGTGCATGGTTGTTTGCCGAAATGTTGATTCATTTCTATTTCGGTAAATTTTTGCACCACATATGTCCTACTTTTAGGGGAAGTCATGCCGAATTATTTCGTCGAACATTTCCGACTTTCCGACTTCCCGCATGAGAAGCTTGTATGTGTGTGTGCATGTTGCGGTTAATTAATTCTAATTAATAACACATACTCTATATGTATACCGCGTAGGCGACCATGGTCATCAAGATGAGCTCCAGTCGAATCAACAAGTACAAGGAAGAAGCAAAGGCGAAAATGATTCGGTGCAACGGGCGCCAGATACAATGTCTGTGTAGAAGTTGCAAACTTGTGAGATGGATCGACCCTGATTCCGGACAATTGAAGGAACACCTGCTTGATACGTCTATTTTGCATCACTATTTTATATCATAATTTACTGTTATTCATTGATATATTTCATATTTAGAGATGATACTTATGTTATTTTACCTATTTAGCATGTTTCATGTTTATTGGAGAATTATTCACCGGAGTCAGGATTCTGCTGGAAAAAGCACCGTCAAGATACAATATTTCTGAAGATCAACTATTGAAGCTCCTATTTTGTCAGATGCCGAAGGGAGCCAAAAGGGGATGCCAAGGTGGGCCACCATGGGCCTTCCCCACCCCATGGTGCGGCCCCCTATGCTGGCGCGCCGCCATGTGGGGAGGGAGCCCAGGCCCACATCAGCCGGTGCCCCTTCGCGTACTTCTCCCCCTGGGAGAAATCTGCCGGGGAAATTCCTTCCCGGAGGAGGGAAATCATCGCCATCGTCATCGTCATCGAGCTGGACTTCATTGGGATCATCATCACCATCATCACCATCGCCGACACCGTCATCTCCGCCGTTCCACTCCGTTCCGCTGTAACATCTAGGGTTGAATCTTGTGTATTTCATAGGGAAACTTTCCCGGTGTTAATTACTCCTTGTGGTTGATGCTATTGAGTGAAACCGTTGAATTAAGGTTTATGTCCAGATTGTTATTCATCATTATATCACCTCTGATCATGATCTATATGATGTCTTGTGAGTAGTTCGTTTAGTTCTTGAGGACATGGGAGAAGTCTAAATGTTAGTAGTGAATTATGTTGAGTAATATTTAATGGTTTGATATTTAAGTTGTGGTGTTATTCTTCTAGTGGTGTCATGTGAACGTCGACTACATGACACTTCACCTTTATGGGCCTAGGGGAATGCATTGTGTATTCGTTTGCCAATTGTGGGGTTGCCGGAGTGACAGCAACCTGAACCCCGTTGGTATATCGATGCATGAGGGATAGCAGGATCTCAGAGTTTAAGGCTGTGGTTAGATTTATCTTAATTACTTTCTTGTATTTGCGGATGCTTGCAGGGGTATAATCACAAGTATGTATTAGTCCTAGGAAGGGCGGTGCATTAGCATAGGTTCACCCACACAACACTTATCAAAACAATGAAGATTAATCAACTATATGAAGCGAAAGCACTAGACTAAATTCCCGTGTGTCCTCAAGAACGTTTGGTCATCATAAGTAAACCAACCGGCTTGTCCTTTGCTGTAGAAAGGATTGGGCCACTTGCTGCAATTATTATTACTGCATTTTACTTACTTGTATTTTATTTATCTGCTATATCAAAAACCCTAAAAACTTGTCTGTGAGTATTTACAGTGAATCCTTCATCGAAACTGCTTGTCAACACCTTCTGCTCCTCGTTGGGTTCGACACTCTTATTTATCGAAAGTACTACGATACACCCCCTATACTTGTGGGTCATCAAGACTATTTTCTGGCGCCGTTGCCGGGGAGTGAAGCGCTATTGGTAAGTGGAATTGGTAAGGGAAACATCTACTGTACGTGCTGTTTTTATTTCTGCCTGCTGCTATATTTCATTATGGAGAGGTCTTCTCTTGAATTCCTATTTGGAAAATCTACTACTACTGCAAAGGTAGTAGATGAGGCGCCAGCTGAGCAGGTAATTCCATATAAAATACCTATGAAAATTATTGAACGTGTTACGAATAACCGCTATGGAGGGGATGGAACTGTCCATCCTGGAGATCATTTTGTTTTTACATGAATTATGCGAGTTGTTCAAGTGTGCAGGTATTTCTATGGATGAAGTTAAGAAGAAACTATTCTCTATATCGCTGATGGTAGAGCTGCAGAATGGTACAAACTGCTGAAAATGGTCGTTCTCTTGGTTGGGAGGAAATTGTGCCTCTATTTTATTCTAAATTCTATCCTCCAAGTGAAATTCACAAGATCGAAATCTTATATATAATTTCTGGCCTCATGATGGAGAGAGTATTGCCCAAGCGTGGGGGAGATTGAAGTCATTAATGCTCAAATGCCCATTCATGAGCTTCCTGGTAATGTCATTATTGATAATTTCTATGCAAGACTCTCTTTTCAAGATAAAACCTTGCTAGATACTACTTGTTCTGGATCATTCACGCGCAACAAAGAAGAGTTTAAATGGGACCTTCTTGACCGGATTCAGGAGAACACTGAAGGATGGGAGAACGACAAAGGTAGAGAGTCAGGTATAAAGTATGATTATGAATGCATTAAAACTTTTATGGATACTGATAAATTTCGAAATATGAGTGCTGTTTATGGTCTTGACTCTCAAGTTGTTGCAAATTTTTATAAAGCTTTTGCCTCTCATTTCGAATTGCCTAAGAAAGTTTTAATAAATATCATGAACCTTATAAAGATAAAACTGATTTGCCTATAGGTAAAGTATTGAAGTTAATACTGTTGATCACATCCTTCCTGAAGCTTATATTGAAAAAATTCCTTTTCCTGCTAAAGTGAAGGAACATTCTGTTATAACTAGTGTGGTTAACAAAAGTGCAAAGAAACCTATAGAACCTGATGAGCAAATAACTGTTGAACCTGCTGTAGCGATAATTAAAGACCTTGTAACTGAAAGTGTAGAAGATGGGCACATCATCTTCTGTGAAGATGCTTCTAATATTGTTTCACATCCTAGTAAATCTAGGAAAGCTAGTGTTCCTGTGCTTTCTGTTAGAATAGGTGATCATTGCTATTACGGTTTATGTGATATTGGTGCAAGTTCCAGTGCTATTCCTTATGAGCTTTACAGGGAAATTATGCATGAAATTGGTTCTTGTGAACTTGAAGAGATTGATGTGGTTATTCGGCTAGCTAATAGAGAAACTATCTCCTATTGGTATTGTTCGAGATGTGGAAGTTTTATGTGGTAAGATTAAATATCCTGCTGACTTTTTGGTACTTGGTTCTGCTGCTAGTAAAACTTGTCCTATCATTTTTGGTAGACCTTCTTGAATACTTGTGGTGCTATTATAGATTGTAAGAAAGAGAAAATCTTGACTAAATTTGCTGGTGAATCTTATGAGTTTAATTTCTCTAAATTTGCTAAAACTCCTTATGAAACCGAATTGCCTAATGAGGATTTTAGAGTTGAACAGCTTGCATCTATTGCTCTTGCTCCTAATGACCCTTTGCAGCAACACTGGAGGATCATGAAAGTGAAGTCTTTAGGGAAGAGAGGAATGAGCTTGACGAAATTTTCTTTCGTCAACCTATTCTTAAACATAATTTACCTGTTGAAGATTTAGGTACACACCACCACCAAAGGAAGATCCTGTTTTCGATTTGAAACCTTTACCTGATAATCTTAAATATGCTTATATTGATGATAAGAAAACATATCCTGTTATTATTAGTTCTAAGCTTTCAGGTTTTGAAGAAGAAAGATTATTGGAAATATTGAGGAAACACCGAGGAGCTATTGGATACACTCTTGATGATTTAAAAGGGATTTCTCCCTCTATTTGCCAACACGCCATCAATATGGAAGATGATGCAAAGCCTGTTGTTGAACATCAACGTCGTCTAATTCCTAAAATGAAGGATGTGGTAAGAAATGAGGTATTAAAACTCTTGAAGCTGGTATTATATATCCTATTGCTGATAGTAAATGGGTAAGTCCTGTGCATTGTGTTCCTAAGAAAGGAGGAATTACTGTTGTACCAAATGATAATGATGAGCTCATCCCTCAAAGAGTAGTTGTAGGATATAGAATGTGCATTGATTTTGGAAAGTTAATAAAGTTACTAAGAAAGATCATTACCCTTTACCTTTCATTGATCAAATGTTAGAAAGGTTATCTAAGAATACTCATTTTTGCTTTCTTGATGGTTATTCTGGGTTTTCGCAAATTGCTGTTAGAGCTAAAGATCAAGAGAAAACTACTTTCACTTGTCCTTATGGAACTTATGCTTATAGGCGTATGCCTTTCGGTTTATGTAATGCTCCTGCTACTTTTCAAAGATGCATGTCTGCTATTTTTCATGGCTTTTGTGAAAAGATTGTAGAGGTATTCATGGACGATTTTTCCGTCTATGGGAATTCTTTTGATAACTGTTTGCGAAACCTTGATAAAGTTTTGCAGAGATGTGAGGAAACTAACCTTGTTCTTAATTGGGAGAAATGCCACTTTATGGTTAATGAAGGAATTGTTCTGGGACATAAAATTTCTGAAAGAGGTATTGAAGTTGATAGAGCTAAAGTTGAAGCAATTGAGAAAATGCCCTATCCCAGGGATGTCAAAGGTATTCGTAGTATTCTTGGTCATGCTGGTTTCTATAGAAGGTTTATTAAAGATTTCTCTAAAATTTCAAAGCCTCTTACTAATCTTCTTCAAAAAGATGTACCTTTTGTTTTTGATGATGATTGTAAGGAAGCTTTTGAAACTTTGAAAAAGGCTTTAATTACTGCTCCTGTAGTTGAACCACCTGATTGGAATTTACCTTTTGAAATTATGTGTGATGCTAGTGATTTTGCTGTAGGTGCTGTTCTTGGACAGCGAGTAGATAAGAAGTTGAATGTTATTCATTATGCTAGTAAAACTCTTGATACTGCTCAAAGAAATTATGCTACTACTGAAAAAGAGTTCTTAGCTGTAGTTTTTGCTTGTGACAAGTTTAGACCTTATATTGTTGATTCAAAAGTCACTATTCATACTGATCATGCTGCATTAAGTACCTTATGGAAAAGAAAGACGCTAAGCCAAGGCTTATTAGATGGGTGCTACTTTTACAAGAATTCGATTTGCATATTGTAGATAGGAAAGGTGCTGATAATCCTGTTGCTGATAATTTGTCTAGATTGGAAAATATTGCTTATGATCCCATACCTGTTAATGATAGTTTTCCAAATGAACAATTGGCTGCAATAAAGGTGAGCTCGCGAGATAGTCCTTGGTATGCTGATTATGCTAACTTTATTGTTTCCAAGTACTTGCCTCCAACCTTTTCAGCTCAGCAAAGAAGGAAATTCTTTTATGATTTGAGGCATTATTTTTGGGATGACCCACACTTATATAAAGAAGGAGTGATGGTATTATGCGAAGATGTGTTCCCGAATATGAACAACAAGAGATATTGCGAAAATGTCATGGTAGTGCTTATGGAGGACATCAAGCCGGTGATAGAACTGCACAAAAAGTTCTACAATCAGGTTTTTATTGGCCAACGCTCTTAAAAGATGCAAGCACTAGTACAGAACGACACATCAGAAACGGGCCAAAAACCCCTTCGGCAACGGAGAAAGGGTCCGTGTCCCCGACCCTGTCACTGATGTGAAGGCCTTCATCGGTAACGGAGGCAAAAAACCGTCAGCGATGAGGCCTAAGTTGGCTACGGTTGCCGACCAATCTCCGTTTCCGATGTATCGGTGCATCAGTAACGGAGATTCTATTTTACTCGTTTACATTGAGATTTGTTCAGAAGCCTACAGCAGCAATGCGGTTGCCAATTGACATTCAAAATCTCACAGCAGAAGCACAAAGTTGCTAGCAAATCCATTCATAACGTATATAAGAATTGTCATCATTACATAGCATCAAAAGATGAGTTACACATGCCTCACTAATCCTATCATTCTCATGCCTCCCTAAACTTAACTTTTATGACACTCCACTCTTCTCATGCTTCTCCAAATCATATCTGCAGCCAAATTGCTACACACATACACAAAATAGATGGAGAAACTGAAAACTAGAAACCACACTGAGCTCGCAAGCCTCCTTATCAAATTAATCTTGCCAAATTCTTCGTACTGAGGCTTGCTCCATCTTGGACGGTCTCGCCGAAATATAATAGCGTCACCGCTCTGACATTTCGGCCACACTGTCCAAGACACTCTTAATTAAAAAAGTGTTTTGAACAGTGCAGCGAAACGTCACAACAGCGACGGATCACGGATATGATCCCACTTTGTATTTAGCTCTTTTAAAGCTTGTTTGGATCTGCATGGTGTTTCTGCATATAAAATACATGGATGTCTAGTTAGAAAAGAGCAAAATATGATGCTACATGACATAAAATACAATTTAAGATGAAAACAGTTTACACCTTAAGCGCCTATATCTGTGTGCTTGTTGTCCGATCGAAACGATTTGGAGGCAGAGCTTGAAGGTGATGTTACCTTCAATTGCCTCACCATTTTTATGCATTGTCGCCGAAATATACTATTACTTCATACACTAGCTACACAAAACCATAACGAGGATTAGCACATTGACAAAGGGTTGAAATTAATCTATTCATCATCGGTACTACTAGTAGTGAGGGATCTATTCATCATCGGTAGTACTACAAAGCGTTAAAATTAATTTACCCTAGTAGACTTAAAATAGTGCAAGATTTAGTATTGAGGGATGTATTCATCATCGGCAGTACTAAAAACAGACACAACACAATACTAGACTTCAAATACTAGACAAGTTTTCTATGCTACTTTAAATAAAATGTAAGATCTAGTGTTGAGGGGTGTATTCATCATCGACAGTACTACAATACTAGACAGAACACAATACTACAATACTAGACAGTACTACAATACTAGATCGGTAGATGCTACTTTTTAAATAAAATGTAAGATCTAGTGTCGAGGGGCGTATTCATCATCGGCAGTACTACAATACTAGACATAACATAATACTAGACTTCAAATACTAGACAAGTTTTCTGTGCTACTTTAAACAAAATGTAAGATCAAGTCGGCGACATACCCAAGGAAGATGCACGGCAATAGACCAGTAGATCCGCGTCGGCGACATACTCGGGGAAGATGCGCGGCGGCTCACGACGTGCCGCTGGGGGAAGATGCGTGGCAGCTCGCCGACGCGTCGCTGGGGGAAGATGAACGGCGGCGATGCCGGCCGGACACGCCGCTCAAATCTGCGAGATAAGGGTTAGATCTGGTGTGCTGCTTAAAGCCGCCGCCACACTGTGACTGTGGAGTGAGAGTGAGAGCGAGAGCGTTAGGGTTGCCGCAGTGGCACATATATAGCACTAACATCGCAAACGGAGGCAATAAACAACCGTTGCCTTTTATCTCTTCACTGACACACTGGACCTACTTACGAAGGATCGATACGGTAGAATTGAACTATCTATCTACTCTACTTGTTCTTCTTACGCCCTGCCTCCGCGCCATTGTCATCCGCAGCGCGGCGTCGCTTCTTGCCGGTTGCCTTCTCCTCAGGCGCGTGCTCCTCCTCCTCCTCCGGCTCGTGCTCCTCCTTCTCCGGCCGTGCGTCCTTCTCCGGCAAATCCTCCTCTCGCGCCTCCTTCTCCGGCGCGTCCTCCTCCGGCGCGTCCTTCTCCGGCGCCTCCTCCTCCGGCGCCTCCTCCGATGCCTCCTCCTCTGGCGCCTCCTCCGACGCCTCCTCCTCCTCCTCATCGGCGTCGTATTCTTCCTGGCTAGAATACGGCTCCGGCGAGTCCTCCGGCTCCTCTTCCGCCGGCGACTCGTCCTATTCGGAGTCGTCTTCTCCTTCGCGTGAAGACGGCGGGCCCGAGTCGTCGGAGTCGTCTTCTACAGAGCGTGAAGATGGCGGGTCCGAGTCGTCGGGGTCCAAGTCCGGCGGCCCGTCTTGATCACACCATGGAACTTCACCGCGGTCTTCAGCGCTCGCGTCGTCGCTCGGGACTTCCTTGTTCTGCCACCAGGGTTCCTCCATGGCGGTTGTGCTAGTGTGGTAGAGAACGTGGGAGAGAACGAAGGGGAGAATGCGGGACCTGCCTGGCTTCACGCGGTTCCAGTCACATTTTGTTAGCGTCGAGCAGGCAGTTCCAATCCCTCTTGAATTAAGCCACATTGAACAGGCGCGCTTCCAGTTTGCAACTACAATTTCCCAAGCACATCGCAAACGGATATACATAAACAACCGTTGCCATAGAGACACATATTGGAAACGGAGACGAATTTATGACCGTTGCCGATATATTTGGTAACGGAGATATAAAATCCTCCGTAACCAATGTTGATGGACCAGCCTCTGCCAGGCCTCGTCCGCAACACTAAAGTCGTGATTCTCTGTCACCTAACTCGTGCCGTTTCCATAGAGGGGTATCGGATGTGTCGTTCTGTACTAGTGAAGGAATTTTATTTTATCTTGTGATAAATGTCAAAGAGTTGGTAATATCTCTAGACGCAATGAAATGCCTATGAATTACGCTCTTGTTATTGAACTATTTGATTGTTGGGGATTCGACTTCATGGGTCCTTTCCCTTGTTCAGGAGGTAATACTCATATACTTGTTGCTGTTGATTATGTTACTAAATGGGTAGAAGCCATACCTACAAAAAGTGCTGATGGTGAGACCTCTTTAAAAATGCTTTTAGATGTTATTTTCCCTAGGTTTGGAGTACCTAGGTATCTTATGACTGATGGAGGTTCACATTTTATTCATGGTAGTTTTAGAAAGACCCTTGCTAAATATGGTGTTAATCATAGAATTGCTTCAGCTTATCATCCTCAAACTAGTGGGCAAGTAGAATTATCAAATAGAGAAATTAAATCTATCTTGCAAAAGACTGTTAACAAATCTAGAAAAAATTGGTCTGGTAAGTTAAATGATGCTTTATGGGCTTATAGAACTGCTTACAAAAATCCTATGGGTATGTCTCCTTATAAAATGGTTTATGGAAAAGCTTGTCACTTGCATTTATAATTAGAGCACAAAGCTTATTGGGCTATGAGAGAACTTAATAAAGATTTTAAACTTGCCGGTAAGAAGAGGTTACTCCAATTAAGTTCTTTAGATGAATGGAAAAGTGAAGCTTATGAAAATGCTTGACTCTTTAAGGAGAAAGTTAATAAATGGCATGATAGAAGAATTATTAAAGAGAGTTTAATGTTGGTGAGAAAGTTCTATTGTATCGTTCTCGTCTCAATTTTTTTGCAGGGAAATTACTCTCAAAATGGAAGGACCTTTTGTCATTGTGGAGGTGTATCGTTCAGGTGCAATAAAGATTGCTTCACTGAAAGATAATGCTACACAAGTGGTGAATGGGCAAAGACTCAAACATTATATTTCTGGAGATTCTTATAATGAAGATGTTGATGTTATTCGAGTGGTAACTCCGGAAACTTTTATTAAAAATCAAATTGATGGGACTGCAGAGTCTGTTTTCGAATAGGTAACAGTTTTGGTAAGGAAAAGTTCGCGTTTAACTTTCTAATTGATATTTTTGTTATTTTTTATTTAATATGGAAAATTACGAGATCGAAACGGGTAGGAAAAGGTGCCCGAGGGCACCTCCCCACCTTGTGGCGCGGGCCCACCCCTGGCCGCGCCACCATATGGGGAGGGCACCTCGGAGCCCTTCTCCGACCCGGTTTCTCTCCCGTACCTTCCTTTTGTCGTAAAACTTTTTGCTATATAATCCCCTGGATCGCCCGAGGTCCGTATATCGTCTTTTCGTCGTGTTTTGTTTCGAGCTGTTTTTGTCCAGATGTCGTCTCAGGGTTCATCCTCGGAAGACTACGCGATGGGTCGTAAACGTGAGCTCCTCCAGGATCTTGATCAAGGAACTTTCGTCGGATGGGCGGAAGAGGAAAGAGTCACGGCAAGGCGGAAGGACATGGATGAGAGCGTCAAGAAGGAAGTAAAGAAGATGTCATCAACAAAAAGAGAGCGGCAGGCTGCAGGATTAAAGGGTAGCAAGCCAACCTTTGTGGGATCGGTTCACACTCGACGTGCTTTCTCTCATAACTTGCAGGGACCTTTACCACCTGCCCGGGCCTCAGCTCTTTCCCTGCAGTGGAAGAAGCTCTTCGGGTCACCGATGAGTTTTGTGATCAATATCGTGTTCTGAGAATGGAAGTGGAGATACTTCAAGAGGAGAACAGCCGACTTCGCGGAATGTTGGAGCGCTTCCTCACTCCCATCATGGTTGTTCCACCACCGCCACCGAAGGAGTAATTCATCATTGGTATTGGCATCCCGTTGGCTTGTTCCAAGCTTGGGGGGAGTGCCGCGGTATCACATCATTATCTTTTACCTTTTTACCTTTCAATCAAGTCATATCATGAGTAGAGAAGTTATCATATAGGATGGTTTGCAGTGTGGAAGTATCTCTCTTTTAGTTGGTTATCTATGTATCCCTTGGTGTGAGTTGCCGTTATGGAATATTAATGAGAAGTTTTATCATTTACTTTCTGCACTTCTTATTTTAGTTTGCAATTTCTGTCATATGCATGATCTTGTTGTTAGTATTGGCATCACTTTGGGAGTATTAAGTAAATCTATTTGGTTTTGGCAAACTTAGCATTGGTCAGTAGCAACAATACTTTGAGGCTTAAGTAGAAAAGAGGGAAGTGCATGTAGATATATTATTTCATTATCTTTCTTTCTTGTTGGCTAATGAGCTTAGTATTCTCAAGTTAAAATTATTTGCGCTTCCAAGGAAGATTGCATGATTGTTCTTACTACATGTATACTTGTTTGTATCCCTCAACTCTTATGCTTGCTACCGAGCCTTGCTAGCCAAAAACCTGTACTGAGAGGGAATGCTTCTCGTGCATCCAAAACCTTGAGCCAAAACCCATGACATTTGTGTCCACCATAACTACCTATTATGTGGTATTT
Organism: Poa pratensis; assembly: GCA_947311845.1. Taxonomy (NCBI): domain Eukaryota; kingdom Viridiplantae; phylum Streptophyta; class Magnoliopsida; order Poales; family Poaceae; genus Poa; species Poa pratensis. Next base: position 43,711,884 of record CAMZMU010000027.1, on the reverse strand, counting down.
TGCGCCACTCCAAGTAAATACTTCATGTGCTACCTTTAAATTATTCAAAACCTTATTACTCCTTATTTTGTGTCACTGTTTATTAGCTCATGAGGGTTATGTAGAGTTTCTCTATCACTCTTGTCAGACAGACTTTCACCATTGAACTAGTGGCATATACATCCGCTTATCCATTAATTTTGCAAAAGAAGCTGGCAATTGGGTGCCTAGCCCCGAATTAATTATAACTTTAACCATTTGATTCTCTCCACATGCTTGCCAATGATTTATCAGAAGCAAAACCAAAATGTTAAACTATCAAATAGGCACTCATCCATGGTATGTGATTGTTGGAAGGCACCCGAGGATTCGGTTAGCCATGGCTTGTGTAAGCAAGGGTTGGGAGGAGTGGCATACCAATTTATAAATATGCATGTGTAAACAAAAGAGAAGAGGGATGATCTACCCTTGGGTAGAAATAATGTCCTTCATGGGAGCCGCCTTTGAAAGTCTGGTTGACAAGGGGATAGTGTTTTCTTTACTGCGATTCGTTGACAACGACATACATAGCTCAAACATATATTTTATGTACTCTCTCTATGATTTCAAAACATAAAAAGCTCTAGCACATGATTTAATCCCTGCTTCCCTCTGCGAAGGGCCTATCTTTTACTTTCATGTTGAGTCAGTAAACCTATTCCCCTCTATCTCAAACAAGCATTTGAGTTGTTGTGATTCAATCATCTATATGTTATTACTTGCAATCATGTCTTTTATCCTTCCTTGTTTAGCACAAGTCTTTTATCTGAATAAATGCAACTTTGAAAGTTATCAATGACTGTAAGGAGACTGCTATAGTTGAGCATGCAAGTTCTGCAATATAAGCTCTAATATAAAGACTCTGATCGAAAGATAAGTACAATCTGTTAATTGTTCTCTGACCAAGAACGAAGTTTGCCATCACCAATTATGATTTCCTCTATGCACCTTTATTTGTGATTTCCCTTTACTCGTTTCAAGTTAAGTTATATGAGAGGAAGTTGTTATCTAAAATGACTTGTGTGTTAATAGATGTGATGTTTCTTGTCCGTATTTTATTTATTGGCACTTCACTCCATAAACATGTGATCTTGTTTACTGAGCTCAGTTTTCGCTTGGGGACAAGCGAGGTCTAAGCTTGGGGGGAGTTGATACGTCCATTTTGCATCACTATTTTATATCATAATTTACTGTTATTCATTGATATATTTCATATTTAGAGATGATACTTATGTTATTTTACCTATTTTGCATGTTTCATGTTTATTGGAGAATTATTCACCAGAGTCAGGATTCTGCTGGAAAAAGCACCGTCAAGATACAATATTTCTGAAGATCAACTATTGAAGATTATTATACAGAAGCTCATATTTTGTCAGATGCCGGAGGGAGCCAAAAGGGGAGGCCAAGGTGGGCCACCATGGGCCGCCCCCACCCCATGGCGCGGCGCCCTATGCTGGCACGTCGCCATGTGGGGAGGGAGCCCAGGCCCACCTCAGCCGGTGCCTCTTCGCGTAGCGGTATGAAATGAATTCTTCGTGCTCCCCGTCTCCGGCATGAATGATACAAATGGGCATAATCGTAAAGCCAGTGAAGCTTTATCTGCAGTGCCACCACTTACCCATCCAAATGCCGGTGCACAAAACCTTAGTGCTTATATGTTGGCACCATGAGCGAGGTGTAAGAGTGAATTGGTAAACGCTGATAGTCGCTTGGTATAAAGAAAAAGGTTTTTTTTTCTTAGCATATGTGTCCCTGTAAGAGTCGATGAGCACAAGAAGCCCTTGAATCTCACCATCGCGGCAAACAGATCACACATCAAAGCTTTTCTTGTAGATCCTCTTTCTTTGACTAAATCTACAGACGCAAGATACACATATGAGGTAGATCTACATACTTTCCTCCGCATACTTTCCTCTGAAAAACCCGGCGCTCTGGCGATTAGGGTTTGAGGGTGGATCCTTGGCGGCTGCTGAGATCTCATCGGCAGCGCGCCTTCGATCCCCGGCGTAGATGGCTTCATCATCGACGCTTGGCGGTGGAGGGAGTGCAGGGTGCCTCCCCCGAAGTCTGCACGGGCGAAGTTGGAGGAAGCCTTGGGAAAGTTGGATATCACAGAGGCGGAAGCGACGCCGCTGGTGATTGATGATCATGAGGAAGATGAACCAAAGAAGTGGAAGCTTGCAGGGAAGGTTCTGTACCGCAACGTGTTCCACATACAGACCATTACAAGCACCCTCCGCCCCGCTTGGGGAAATCCAAAAGGTCTGATTTTTGATCCAGCTGGGGAGAATATGTTTGTAGCAGAATTTGCTAGTAAAGGAGATTATGATCGTGTGTGGGGTGGATCCCCATGGCATATTAGTAAAAACGTTGTGATCCTGACGGAATTTGATGATTGCATGAGTCCATCAGAGCTGCGGTTCAACAAACTTAGGGTTTGGGCTCGTGTGGTAAATCTTCCGTTCAACCTGAGAAAGGAGAAGTACGGGAAGATGATTGCTCAGCAGATTGATAAGATGGCGGAGTCCATTTAGTTTGATCATGCTGGTGGTTTTTTGAGGGCTAGAGTGACCCTAGATGTTGATGCACCACTTCGGAGGTGGATCCTTATTGATTCGGCCAAGAGAGCGAGCACGGACCTGTATGAGGTTTAGTACGAGAATATCCCACACTACTGCTTCTCGTGTGGCCGTTGGGGCACGCAGATTTGTTGTGTCCAACGCTGGGGACTAGAGATGCTGATGGCAAATTGCCTTTTAGCATGGGTTTAAGGCTAGCCGATGAACGTAAGAAAGCTGGTTCTGGAGATCAACCTAGTAAAGAGCAATTCAGTGCCAAATATAAGAATGAATCTAGGGGTTCTTCCAATATGGGCAAAGCTGTTGTGGAGGTGACTTCACCTGCCAAACAAAATTCTAAAGTTTTCTCCCAGAAGAGGAAAGGAGGTCCGCAGAAGCTTGTGTACAAACAGGTTCAACCATTGCTGCTAACATCAGGTGGTGGTGAAGATGGCCACGCTGAGAAGGTGAAGGAGGGGGCACCCCTGGGTTCTGATCCCGAGGAAGTGCAACCTTTGAAGAAGCGGTTGACACCAACGAATTCAGAGTCATCGGCGGCGGCTGCGATGCAGCCCCGCCGGACCAATGAATTGTGTAGGATGGAACAACCAGGGGCTTGGGAACCCCTGGGCTGTTCGAGAGCTTCGCAATATAGCGAAGCAAGAAGTGCCCGCTTTGCTCTTCGTGATGGAGACGAAGATCAAAGCTCGTAGAGTGGAGGCCCTGAAGTACTCTTTAGGTTTCTCGGGGTGCTATGATGTGGACAGTGACGACCTAAGTGGTGGTGTTGGGTTGTTCTGGTCTAAGGATGTCTCTGTAAGTTTGCAGAATTTTAGTATCAGTCATATTGATGTGATGGTGAAAAAAGTGGGTGATTCGTCCCCGGCATGGAGGTTCACAGGGTTCTATGGTGCGCCCAGAGCCGAGAATAGACATCACTCGTGAGGTTCTTGAGGACCTTGCATGCCATCCAACATCCTGCATGGTTATGTCTTGGCGATTTTAACGAGACTATGTTTGGGTCTGAGCATTTTAGTCGTGCAGTGAGACCGGAGTGGCAGATGCGGGCGTTCCGGGAGGTTGTTGCTGATTGCTCACTCCAAGATTTGGGGTGGAGAGGTGTTGATTATACTTGGGACAATAAAAGGCAAGGGGCCGCAAATGTGAAAGCTAGACTCGATAGAGCTTTAGCAAATGCTGAGTTCCCTCAGCTGTTCGAGGATACTCGTGTGAAACATGTGAGCGCAGTAGAATCGGACCATTGTTTCCTGCTCGTGGAGGTGTGTGAACAGAGAAGATCGATGAATAATAGAACTCCACGCCAGTTTCGATATGAGAATGTGTGGCAATCCCATGCTGATTATGATCAGCTGGTTGCTGACTCGTGGAAGCGGCTCCATCGTGGGCAAGGTCTGGCTGGGATAGCAAAAACCCTTTCTCATTTGCAAGGGGAGCTTGCTACTTGGGGGGCGCGTGAATTTGGTTGTTTAGCTCGTAAAGTTCGAAAATTGCAGGCTAACCTGGAAAGGTTGCGTTGCCGATCAGTGGGAAGAGGGCCTACCGACGAGGAGCAAAGCATCGTTAAGCAGCTCCGGGAGACACTCAAACAAGAAGAGGTTTGGATGCGGCAGCGGTCGCGTGTTCGTTGGTTACGTGCTGGTGATCGTAACACAGCATATTTCCATGCTCAAGCAACCCAGCGACGTAGGATGAATCATATTAGAGGGCTGCAAAGAGGCGATGGATTAGTTTGTGCAACTGAAGAAGAAGACAAACATGAGGTGCAGTCATTCTATGCGAACCTGTATGCTTCCCAAGGTTTTCGTAATATGGATGATCTGCTGAATTTCGTTCCGGTAAAAGTCACACCGGAGATGAATGAATCTTTTGAGAAACCCTATGAAGCTGCTGAGATTAAAAAAACCTTGTTTCAAATGGCAGCTTCTAAAGCCCCCTGGTGTTGATGGTTTTACAACCGGGTTTTTTCAGAGGCACTGGGATTTAGTTCAAGATGATCTTGTTCCGGCTATTCTGGATTTCTTGAATGGAGGGGATTTGCCTTTAGGTATGAATGACACCTCTATTACTTTGATTCCTAAGGTGTTTAATCCCCAGTCCATTGTGTAGTATAGACCAATTTCTCTTTGCCCAGTGGCTTATAAAATAGCAGCGAAAGCAATTACAAATCGGCTAAGAGTTTGTTTGGATGATATTGTTGGTGAAGAACAGAGTGCATTGGTTCCAGGACGCTTACTAACTGATAATGTACTGGTTGCTTTTGAGAGTGTTCATGCGATGAGGAAACGTAAAAAGGGGAAAAATTTCTCATGCGCAATGAAACTGGATATGATGAAAGCCTATGATCGAGTCGAGTGGCATTATCTCGAAGCTATTCTTCTCAAACTTGGGTTTGGCATCGACTTTGTCAGACTTATTATGAAGTGTGTTACTTCAGTGAGATTTTCAGTCCGCTTTAATGGCGAGCTGCTGCCCTATTTTACTCCTACCCGTGGTCTTCGGCAAGGAGATCCCATATCACCGTTTCTCTTTCTGCTATGTGGAGAGGGACTTACATCCTTGCTGAACCTATATGGAGGGATTCATGTGGACAGAGGAGTCCGGGTTTCTTACCGGTCTCCATGGGTGAATCATTTGCTTTTTGCTGATGATAGCCTAATTTTTATGAGTGCTTGTGATCAGAGTGCGAGAAGATTGAATAAGATTCTGGATATATATGCTGAGTGCTCTAGTCAGAAAGTTAATAAGGATAAAAGTGCAGTTTTCTTCTCACCCAATACCCCTCACTCAAGGAGAAATGAGATCAAGCAAAGGCTAGGGATTACGGTGGAGATTTTTAGTGACAGGTATTTGGGTCTACCTACTGCGGTGGGCCGGATAACCAGTGGTACATTTGCTCATATTGGCGACAGGGCCAAGGGTAAGATGCAAGGCTAATCAGAGAAGAACTTGGCTTGTGCGGGGAGGGAGGCTATTCTGAAATCAGTAATCCAAGCTATCCTCACACATAGCATGAGCTGCTTCAAGTTGACAAAAAAGGTGTGTAAGAGTTATTCCTCAAACATGGCCAAGTTTTGGTGGAGTAGTTCTATTGACAAGAGATCTTTGCACTGGATCTCCTGGAAGAAACTATCAACACCAAAAATCAAAGGTGGTATGGGTTTTCGTGACTTGGAAATTTTCAATATTTCTCTTTTGGGCAAACATGGCTGGCGGTTTATGGATAACCCAACGTCTCTTTGTGCTCGAGTTATGAAGACTCGCTATTTCCCAACGTGTGATTTTATGCAAGCTACAGCGCCGCAATCATCTTCTGCTGTTTGGCGAGCAATAATTGCCTGACGGGCTGCTCTTGAAGTAGGTCTGTACAAAACCATTGGTGATGGACAGAGTATTTCAGTGAGACAAGACAAGTGGATTCCCTCGACATTCACTATGTCTCCAATGTTTGTTCCAGCTGATTCTCCAGTGAACTATGTTAGTGATCTGATTGATGCGGAGAATTGGTCGTGGAAAACTGATCTTGTGCGTAGTACCTTCGCCAGACCTGATGCCGATGCTATTCTGAATATTCCCCTACGGCGTGGTGGTGGTACTGATACTTTTGCTTGGGCACATGAAACTTCAGGATCCTATTCTGTAAAATCCGCGTATCGCTCTCTAGTGAATCATAAGGAGGCTTCTTCTCCAGATGAAGGGACGGTTACAAGTACTTCAATGACAGAACAACAGATGTGGAGTTTGCTATGGAAGTTGAATGTGCTGCCCAAGGTGAGAGTGTTCTGGTGGCGTGTCCTTCGGGGCATCTTACCGGATGAAAAAACTCTCAAACACAAACATATCAAGCCAATCAGCCTATGTAGGCTATGTCTTGTGGAGGAGGAGAATCTGATGCATGCTCTTCTTCTTTGTTCACATGCCAAGAGATTTTGGGATGAGGCTCAATCTTGGTTTGATTTTCGGCTCCCTAACCTGCATCCGGATACATGGGCGAGAGATGTCATGTGTGATGCCAGGTTTTCATCTGAAGATCGTGTGAAGATTATTATTGTTATGTGGTCCATTTGGCATTCACGAAACAGGAAGATCCATGATGATGAGGCCCTCGATCATGTCTCATCTATGCGCCGCATCAAGGAAGACCTGGCTCTGCTAGCTATTCCGAGTGCGTGTGCTGCTGTTTTACCTGGCCATGGTTGGCAGCCGCCGGAGCAAGGAATCATCAAGATCAATACTGATGCTGCGGTGGATTCGAATGGTGGCAAGGCAGGTGCGGGAGGGGTTGCTCGCTCACCTTCTGCGCTGCTTGGTGCTTGGTGTAAGCCCCATGAGGGGGTCACGGATCCGTTGATTGCCGAGGCTGAAGCGCTGCGTGATGGTGTCGTCTTCGCAAAGCTTCGGGGTTTTTCACATGTGATCATGGAGACGGATTGCCTGGAGGTCGTAAACCTCTGGAATCTTCGCCACAATGCAAGGGCTGTTGTGGCACCTATCTTGTTAGACATTGGGGATCTAGCTTCATCTTTTCGTTTATTTAGTGTTCAACATGTACCTACATCATCCAATCTCCCGGCCCATCTGTGTGCAAAGCGAGCCTGTTCGCTGATGGTGACCGAGAGCTGGGTTGATTCTGAACCTCCTTTCCTGGTCACTAGCCTCATGGCTGACTGTCCAGGATGTTCTTTCGTTGAATAAAAGCTCCCGTTAAGCTTCAAAAAAAAAAGATACACATATGAGGTGGACTGATCCAAAATTCCTGCTGCTCAAGATCAAGACGGTTGCCCTTCACAAGGAGTTAACCGAGCCCCATGAGCTGGTAAGTGGTACCGAGCCCCACAAGGAGTTAACCGAGCCCCACAAGGAGCACAAGGAGTTAACCGAGCCCCACAAGGAGTTAACCGACCCTGTTACTCTGTTAGACAGTTTAGAGTTGTGGTGCGGAGGAACGTCTCCTTCTCTAGGACAGCCTCAGGTGATACTGGGCAGGCGGTGCGCGCGGCAGCGTGGACCAGTGGCAAGTGTGTTTCTTCAGTTTGTAGGTCGCGCATCAGGTGTTCAGGTTCAGAGTGCTGTGTCTTATGCGAACGAGTGCGTGTGCTCCAAAACATTAGTTGTTGTTTTACGTTATGTTCACATTAGAGCATCTCCAGTCGGGGCGCCCAAATGGCCGCCCAAAAACCTTTCGGACAGCGCCCTGGCGCATTTGGGCGCCCTGACTCCCCACTCGCGCCGCCCAAAACGGCTGCCCAATTTTTTTCTCATTTCTGCCGTCGAAGTTTAACGAATTGAAATGAGAATTGGCTAGATATCCATAGTTTTATCCACATTCGGCCACAAATTTAAGTTTTTTGCCGCCAAATTACAGATCCAAAAAATGCCGCAAAAAAATGCCGCCAAAATACGCCGGGAGATTTCGTTACCCGACGTCCGATTGCCGCCACCGGCAGGTCTAGATGTCCCCGGGCTGGCGCACGTAGCCGTCGCCGGACTGGGTCATGTCGGGGTCCTCATCGTCGACGACGCCGGTCCCGGGCGTGACGTTCTCGTCGTTCTGGGGCGACTGAACGAGCCCGAGCTCCTGCAGGATCGCGGCGCGATACATGTCGTGCGCCGCCCTGGCCAGCGGATCCATGTTGGAGACGTCGGCCGTCAAGATCATGAAGTCCTGGCTCCGCTTCTTAACGGTGGCTTTCTTCTGCTCGACGTCGATCCTGACGTCGGCCTTCTGCATCAAGGTCACCCACCTTGCGGTGTGCTCATCACGACGCAAGCTCGAGTTGGAACAGACGTCGGCGAGGACCTTGTCGATGGAGGACTGCACCCGGTTCGTCTTCGCCGCCGCAGCCAAGGCAGCTTTCGCCTTCTTGTGCCCTGTTGGACGCCCCTCTGAGTTTTGCGGATCGGCGTTGGTGTCGCCGCGTCCCTTCTTGTTCAGCGTCCGGCGGTGCGCCTTCCATTTCTCGCAATTTTGGAGAAGCTTGTAGCAATGCATCAACTTGAAGTCTTTCTCCTTGTTGAGCGACTTGTACAAAAGAAGGGCGTCGACGAGCTGCAACAAAGCCAGCCGATCACAAACAAAGCCGGCCGAACACAACAAGGGATCGCGCCGCGCTTCTGTTACCTGATCCGCCGGGCCCTTCCCACTCTCCGGCCGATCGACGATGTTCTCATGGCAGCCGTGGAACTTGTTGACGATGCGCTGAACAATGCGCCACCTATGATCGATGGCGCCTTGCCCCCGCACCATGTTCACCTTGAAAAAGTCCTTGGTGTGCCGGCGCTCGTCGAACTCTTCCTTGACCCGCCTCAGTAGGCGGCGCTGGTCTGGTTTGTGCCGGTCCGCACGCCGGTGGTGACGAACTTCCATGACTCGACCATGCACTCGTCCTCCTTGGTCGTCCAAACGATGCCGCGGCTGCCCTTCTTCTTCGCCGCGGCGTGCTCGCCGACCACAGCCACGGTCACCACCCCCTCCTCTTCGATCTCCTCATCGGCGTCCTCGTCCTCCTCATAGTACACCTCGTCCTCGTCGAACTCGTTGTCGTCGGCGGCGTCCGGCTCCAGGCCGTCATGATCGACATGGGTCGCCCGGTCGTCGCCGTTGATCAGGCCGGCCATGAGTTCGGAGGTCTCCTACACACACAAAACGACGCCGGCAGTCACGACTTGCCTATGCGCCTATGGTACGTACCATGCCATCCAAAACACGGCCTTATACCTGCAGGGGTTCCCTGTAATCGGCGGTGATTCCGTCGATCACATGGGAGGCGCCGGCGTCGAATAAAAGGCTGCGGCCGGCCTGCGAGCTCGTTTGTGAGGCGGGGTGCCTCCGCAACGACGGCGATGACAGATCGACGGGGCGGTTCAGATCAAGCCCACAAGAAGGGAAGATGATGTTGGGGTCGAAGCCGCTCTCGTGCTGGCTATCGGCGAACTCGGGGGTGAATCTGGTGCGTGGAGTGCCGGCGGCGGCGCTTTCGGCGAAGAAAGATGAATTCGACGGAGAGCCGCCGTTCTTGCATCGATGAGTGGCGACGCTTTTTGGCTGCCCCCCAAAGCGAAAGCTTGGTTCATCGCCGCCACCTTCTTGTTCACGGCGGCGAGGCCCTTTGCCGTCAATGGCGCGGCCAGGTCGAGCATGCAGCTTCCTAGCTCTCGCCGCCGCACGCCGCCCGCTACGGCTCTGCGTCTCCAATCGGCGCCGGAGACGTTCGAGCTCCCAATCGGTCTCCGACATCGAATCCGGCTTCTCCGCGGGCGGCAGGGGCTTGCGCTTGACACAGAGCGTCTTCTTCGCCGTTGTCGCCTTCTTCTTGGCCTTCCCCTTCTCCTTGTCCACGGTCGTCGGCGCCATGGAATCCGATCGGCGCGGCGGCAGGGCAGGGTTTTTCTTTTTGGCGGAGAACTGGCGCGAGATTGGGGATTTTGGTGAAAAAATGGGGGGGAGGCGGCATTTATTGCGAGCACCGTCTCACTGCTAGGCGTGGCCCGTGTGTCGGAGGCGACCGTTTCGTAGTGTTCGGGGCCGCCCCAAGTTGAGGGCGTGGGCTGGGCGCGCCGGACATAAAACTGGGCCGCGCTGGACCGAAATCAGATTGGGCGGCGCGAGTAGGGAGAAAAAAGTGTCCGGCACGCCCCAAAGGCCTTTGGGTGGCCATTTGGGCGCCCCGACTGGAGATGCTCTTAGATCCCCTTTCTTTAGTTTCCTTGTCAAGCGATGGTGTTTTATCAAGGTTTTGTACACTCGAATTGTTAGTTACTCATTTTCCTTGTAATCTGTTGAGAATAAAAATTGTTGAATAAGCAATGCTAATGTATGTGTCATCCACTACTGTGTTAATCTATGTCATCAAGTCCATTTTTTTCTCATTTTATTTTCTCGAGAATACACAGCTACTGTAATCTTCAATCATATAAGAGTAACATTAGAAGATGTCCTACATTTTGAACCCCTAAAGGTGGTTCACATACCCCTCTACACAATTTAAGGTATATATTTGTTGCGTGCAAGTTAGATGCCATAAACTTGAATTTTTAAAAAAAATGCATTTATCATATATTTGATCATACAATCTCATTTGACATTTGAAGTCAACCCGGAAATGTTGCAAGTTTTTAGTTTAGACAGGACAAACTTTGAAAAGACATATTCTAAAAAAAATCCAAACCTAAATTCTGCCAAAATTTTAGAGAAAAGACAAACCAAACACATAGATAATCAACAATACATAATCAAAGTAGCACGGACATATCATCACAAAATAGTTCATGAGAAAATCATCAAAATAATCCAAGTATCATCCAAACATAACATTGGATAAATAACATGATCGAACTGTTTATAGTCGCGACAAAAGTGACAAAATTAACCTACTATGTGAAAGTCGGCACAATGAAATCTTTTCAGAAACTAACATGTTAAGATGGTGCGCTACCGCATGGAGACATGTTGTCGTTGCGCATGGAGCCATTGTCTTAAGCATGGATCCGCGATCCATGGAGTCATAGTCTTAATGAGCATAGCGCTATTGCCCAGAGCGCCATGGTTAGGAGCATGGCTCCTTCGGCCGGGGAGCCGTGTTGTAGGGTACTAGGGGATTAGGCGCGGTCTCCCCCGCGCCCGTGGGCAAGATTATTGAAATTTTTTCAGTCGTAGATTTGTTGACATTTATTTAGAAACAGGATGTAAATTTGAAACGCAAATTTAAAACGGTATGGAAATTGGAATTTGAATTTTGGGCGGGCAGATGTAATTTTACGTGATCTCTTTGGAATTTTGTTTTTGTGTGAACATGTTTGAATTGATGGGCTGCATTATTTTGAATTTCTTCAAAATAGAAGTGTTGAAATTTATTTAGAAACGGGATGTAAATTTGAAATGTAAATTTAAAGTGGTATGGAAATTTCAAAGTTGAATTTTGGGCGGGCAGGTGTAATTTTATGTGATGTCGTTGAAATATTTGTCTTTTTTTGTCTGTACATGTTTGAACTGATGATTTGCATTTTTTTGAATTTCTTCAAAATCATATGGCTAGGTTGAACTATTTCCGAAAAGTAAAAGGGGAAAAAATGGGGCATTTTTTGAAATTGTTAGTTTGCATTATTTTGAATTATGGAATTTAAGGGGGGGGGGGGGGGGGGGGGGAATTGATGGTCTGCATTATTGTGAATTTCTTCAAAATAGAAGTGTTGAAATTTATTTAGAAACGGGATGTAAATTTGAAATGTAAATTTAAAATGGTATGGAAATTTCAAATTTGAATTTTGGGCGGGCAGATGTAATTTTACGTGATTTCGTTGGTATATTTGTTTTTTTTGAACATGCTTGAATTGATGATTTGCATTGTTTTCAATTTCTTCAATGATTTGCATTATTTTGAATTTCTTCAAAATCATATGGCTAGGTTGAACTATTCGGAAAAGAAAAAGGGGGGCAAAAATGGGGCATTTTTTGAAATTATTAGTTTGCATTATTTTGAAATATGGAAAATAGGGGGGGGGGGGGGAATTGGTGGTCTGCATTATTTTGAATTTCTTCAAATAGAAGTGTTGAAATTTATTTAGAAACGGGATGTAAATTTGAAAGCTGAAATAGAAAAATTGACGATCCGATTTTGTTTTTATTCGTAAGTAGTCAGCAAATTTGAGTTTTGAAATATGTTTGTAATATGGAATGTGAAATGTAGATTTGTTTTTGCAGTAGTTTGGAGATTTTTGTTTGAACTGTTTTGAAGTTGTATTTGAAGAGTTTTTTTATTCGCAAATAGTGTCAACAAATCGAGGATCCGATTTTGTTTTATTCGTAAATAGTCAAGAAATTTGAGTTTTGAAATATGTTTGTAATATGGAAGTTGAAATGCAGATTTGTTTTTGCAGGAAGTTTGGAGATTTTTGTCTGAACTGTTTTGAAGTTGGTTTTGGAAGTTTTGAATAATAGGAAAAATAGTGGGGAAAAAAAAAGTCGAGGCCCCGCTGGGCCGAGCGCAGATGCAGAGAAGGCCGCCCAGCCCAGCTAGGAGCCCATCTCCCCGCCGCGGCTTTTTTTTTTCCCATCGTGCGGCGGCTGACGGGGGGGCCATGGTGACGTCAGCCGGCAGCGTCGATGCAGCACATGGCGGCGCCGCCGAGCTCGCGCTCGCGCATGGCGCACGCGCGCGGGGGCGTCACCGTTCGGATCTAGTGGCGCACGTCGGGGCGAGACGAATGGGCGGCGCGGCGGACCCATTTGGTCGCCGGAGCGGCCGCCGGCGAGCGCGGGAGACGGCGGAGGGAACCGCGGCACGGCGGCTGCGATTTCCGGGCGGACGCGGCGCCCCGGCAAGCAGCGCTCGAGGAGGAGAGAGAGGAGGTGACGGCGGACCATCCGGCGACCGTCGATCTGTGCGGGGAGGAGGGGACCGGCGGGGAAGCGCGGAGGCGGCGCCGGCGACTTTTTGTCGCGTGCGAGCGAGGTCAAAGGAGGGGGAGGTCTGCGGAACCTTTTGCTGGGAGAACCCTGTGTTTTTTGCATTTTGCGGTTAGGTCCTTCCGCGGGGGGGGGGGGGGGGGGGTTCCGCAAAAATATGCGGTGACCGGTGGAACCGGAGGTGACCGGCGGGTGACGGGACAAGTGTCGTCTCCCGATTGGTTAAAACTCGCGATGAACAGTGCGGCGGGGTTTTCGGAGCGACGTGGTTCGATGTTAGCCGTCGATCGCGCTGAATGGACGGCTGGAGTTTCGGAAATGTTGCAAGTGACAAAATTAACCTACTATGTGAAAGTCGGCACAATGAAATCTTTTCAGAACTAACATGTTAAGATGGTGCGCTACCGCATGGAGACATGTTGTCGTTGCGCATGGAGCCATTGTCTTAAGCATGGATCCGCGATCCATGGAGTCATAGTCTTAATGAGCATAGCGCTATTGCCCAGAGCGCCATGGTTCGGAGCATGGCTCCTTCGGCCGGGGAGCCGTGTTGTAGGGTACTAGGGGATTAGGCGCGGTCTCCCCGCGCCCGTGGGCAAGATTATTGAAAAAAATTCAGTCGTAGATTTGTTGAAATTTATTTAGAAACAGGATGTAAATTTGAAACGTAAATTTAAAACGGTATGGAAATTTGGAATTTGAATTTTGGGCGGGCAGATGTAATTTTACGTGATCTCTTTGGAATTTTTTTTGTGTGAACACGTTTGAATTGATGGTCTGCATTATTTTGAATTTCTTCAAAATAGAAGTGTTGAAATTTATTTAGAAACGGGATGTAAATTTGAAATGTAAATTTAAAGTGGTATGGAAATTTCAAAGTTGAATTTTGGGCGGGCAGGTGTAATTTTATGTGATGTCGTTGAAATATTTGTCTTTTTTTTGTTTGTACATGTTTGAACTGATGATTTGCATTTTTTTGAATTTCTTCAAAATCATATGGCTAGGTTGAACTATTTCCGAAAAGTAAAAGGGGGGAAAAAATGGGGCATTTTTTGAAATTGTTAGATTGCATTATTTTGAATTATGGAATTTAAGGGGAGGGGGGAATTGATGGTCTGCATTATTGTGAATTTCTTCAAATAGAAGTGTTGAAATTTATTTAGAAACGGGATGTAAATTTGAAATGTAAATTTAAAATGGTATGGAAATTTCAAATTTGAATTTTGGGCGGGCAGATGTAATTTTACGTGATTTCGTTGGTATATTTGTTTTTTTTAACATGCTTGAATTGATGATTTGCATTGTTTTCAATTTCTTCAATGATTTGCATTATTTTGAATTTCTTCAAAATCATATGGCTAGGTTGAACTATTTCGGAAAAGAAAAAGGGGGAAAAAATGGGGCATTTTTTGAAATTATTAGTTTGCATTATTTTGAAATATGGAAAATAGGGGGGGAAAATTGGTGGTCTGCATTATTTTGAATTTCTTCAAAATAGAAGTGTTGAAATTTATTTAGAAACGGGATGTAAATTTGAAAGCTGAAATAGAAAAAATCGAGGATCCGATTTTGTTTTTATTCGTAAGTAGTCAACAAATTTGAGTTTTGAAATATGTTTGTAATATGGAATGTGAAATGTAGATTTGTTTTTGCAGGTAGTTTGGAGATTTTTGTTTGAACTGTTTTGAAGTTGTATTTGAAGAGTTTTTTTATTCGCAAATAGTGTCAACAAATCGAGGATCCGATTTTGTTTTTATTCGTAAATAGTCAACAAATTTGAGTTTTGAAATATGTTTGTAATATGGAAGTTGAAATGCAGATTTGTTTTTGCAGGAAGTTTGGAGATTTTTGTCTGAACTGTTTTGAAGTTGGTTTTGGAAGTTTTGAATAATAGGAAAAATAGTGGGGAAAAAAAAGTCGAGGCCCCCGCTGGGCCGAGCGCAGATGCAGAGAAGGCCGCCCAGCCCAGCTAGGAGCCCATCTCCCCGCCGCGGCTTTTTTTTCCCGTCGTGCGGCGGCTGACAGGGGGGGCCATGGTGACGTCAGCCGGCAGCGTCGATGCAGGTCAGAGGAGGGGGAGGTCTGCGGAACCTTTTGCTGGGAGAACCCTGTGTTTTTTGCATTTTGCGGTTAGGTCCTTTCGCGGGGGGTTTTCGCAAAAATATGCGGTGACCGGTGGAACCGGAGGTGACCGACGGGTGACCGGGACAGGTGTCGTCTCCCGATTGGTTAAAACTCGCGATGAACAGTGCGGCGGGGTTTTGGGGGCGACGTGGTTCGATGTTAGCCGTCGATCGCGCTGAATGGACGGCTGGGGTTTCGGCGCGACGTGGAGCGCTGTCTGGGGCTGAATTCCACAGCCTTTTATATATAGTAGGATGGAGCCATGCGAATATGGGCATTTCGTGAATTGGTTTCAGAAATCAGTTTATGTTGTGTTGGCTTTCAAATAATAGGTCAATTTTGTCACTTTTGTCTATAGTCGTCAACCGAATAGATAATCAGTTTATTATGTGTCGGTTTTCAGATAATAGGTGAATGTTGTAGTATGTATTTTCCACGCGTTGGAATACTTTGGTTTTGAATTACTTCAGTTTAGTTGATCTATCAAACGGAACCTTAAACTTCTCATTGGCCAAATGTCATTCAGTTATGAGTTTAGCCGTTTGATCGACGATTTTGTTTTTGTTTTTTTGCAGAACACTCATGAAAGCCACAACGCTACTAAACCGCAACTAAACAAAACGTACGGGTGCTCGATGACTACTTCGTGCGTACCACACTTGATCAGGGCATGTGGCTCTCCCGTCCTTTTTGTTAGATGATGTAATACACATGTACGTATACGGTACGAAGTAGTACTCCGACCTATACGTACACTTCATGTATATGCCACGGTGGGGGCTTTTTCCACCTATATAACATGCAACCGAAACCTCTAACGAGGGTATTGTTCCTTTCACAATTTCCAACATGGTATCAGACGTCGTCCCTTCCATGACCTAGCTGCCCAATATCGCCGCCGTCGCTGCTCCTTCAGCAGCCGCCGCCTCAATAACCCAATACCCTGCCGACCTCCGCTGCTTCTTGTCGTCGCCGTCGTCCACAATCTACAAAACCACAACCCAAAATCCTTGCCAACCGGCGCCGCTTCTATAGCCGCCGCCCAATATACCTATAACCCTACCCTCCCGCGCTGCCATGCGTCATCGTCCTCGATCGCCTCTCTGGCCGACGCCCTAGGGCGCCCTCTGCCCAAGCCCTTACGCGCAACAATTTCCTTCTCTGGAAGGCTCTTGTCTTCCCAGCTTTCCGTGGTGCCAATGTCATGGGCCTGCTCGACGGCACCGACCGTGCGCCGCCCAAAACCCTAGAGGTTGAAGATGAGGAGGAGAAGAAGACCACAGTGGCAATCATGCGTACCTCACATGGGTTGCACGGGATCAGCAGGTGTTGCGTTTCTTGCTGAACTCGTTGTAGCCCGATATCCTGTCTCACGTTCTCGGGATGGACTCCACCGCCGAGGCCGGGTCCGCCATCAGCAAGATGTTCTATACTGCTTCCCGCACAAAGGTACACCATCTCCGAGCTGCTCTCAATGACACAGAGAAGTCCACCATGAATGTGCATCAGTATTTCACAAAGATGAACAGGTCCGAATTTTACGGTGTCTGCCGGAGATGCTCTGAGTTATCCGCCGAGCGGAAGATATGACATGGCATTAGTTGTAGGTACACTAGACAAGAACTGTGCCGCGAAACACTGCGCATGTCATTCGTCGCACAACCTGAACGATGGTAGCACAAAGCGGTCGCGGGGGGCATTTATGGAAACTCCATCCAAAAAGGCAAAGCTTGCACCGTCCACGCCATCCGCGGTGGGTGCTGCAAGAAAAAAAACATGCCCAAAAAGGCACACTACGCTACCAACCGGGCTTGGCTGGAGGCGGCGGCAACGCGAATCTCCCCAGTCTGAGATAACCCCACTCTCGCCACCATCCCTTTCCCCACTCTCCACCGAGCAAACCCCACCTCCCTCCCCAACCCAAACCCCCAGCCACGGCCAAATCCACCGAGCTACCTAGCTAGCTCAAAGAGGTCGCCACCAGATCCCTCCTTCTCGGGCTGCCGATCCCTCCGCCGATGACGACCAAGGCCAAGTTCGGGGAGCTAGTGTGGGAGCACCGGCTGCGGGTGGCGGCGGCGGTGGCGCTCTTCGCTGCCGCCGTGGTGTCGGTCTCCGCCATCGGGCCCAGGCTCGGCGCCGTCGTCTCCTTCTTCTGGCCGCTGCTCGTCTCCACCGCCTTCTTCCTCGTCGCCATGACCGTGCTGCTCCGGATCTCGCCGCCGCCCGGGGGCGCTCACGACAACGCCGGCAAGGACCTCATCGACTTCGTCGCCGGATGCCACAACGACCACCTGCTACCGAGGCGTGCGCCACCGTAGAGGTGCCGCCGGAGATCTGACGCTGGCCGGTGCTGCAGGGACGAGGAGGAGGAGGAGGAGCACGGCGGCAGCAGCGAGATGACGTTGTTCGCCGGGTGTAGGCCGAGGGAGGTGCGGCGGAGGTAACCTGTATGGACCCACCTTGGAGTCGGTCGGTGGGGCGGCGTCCCCGGCGTGCGGTGGCGCGGCCGTGGTGTCCTCGGTAGCGTAGGATCCTCCGTCTCCGTGGTGTCTGTGGTGTACAATACCATTCACATTCCATTCAATAAAAATCTTACTATAGATTCCTCTGTCGGCGCATATAGTTATTTCGTACCCATAGCTCTACGATGTTCTCTCTTGTTTACCTGTAAAGCGAGACTTCAACTCTCGATGCATCTCGCATTTCTTTGTGTTTTAAGACGGGTTAAAATATTCCCTGATTGTCTAATCTAAACCTCCCTTTTATTTGTTTGAAAAAGACCTTCTCGGTAAGAAATTGGCTAGTAGGAAAAAATAGATCTCATTTCAAAAGCGACCATCGTTGACCCATTGAGAACGTTGTAAAGACAAAAGGCGATGGATTTATTGCTACTGTAGGTAGGATGCATCCCCTTTCGGCGTTGCAATGGATGGATCCTTCCTTGGGACGTATCATCCTTTCGGCCTATCGATGGATATAATTTCCTTTTCTCGTACCATAGCACGAACCTTGTAAACCTGGGATAATGAATGATCTGATTGGACCGACAACGAGCTTGCCTGGTTAGTTGTCGTCTCGCCAACTCGCCGTACTAAAATCAGCAAGTCGTAATCTGCCTCAGGAGAAGTGAGGTCTACGACACGAGTCAATGCACGCTAGGTGGATCATGTCCTCACGCTCAGAACTGCTCGAATGCTCCATGGTGGTGAACATGATTGATGTCTGTTTTCTCTCTCTCTCTCATCGGTGTGACTGACGTCTGTTTAATCCCACCGGATGTGTCCTAGATCAGTTCATGACTGGTGGGAGACCATTGCACTCTCAGGCAGGGTCTTATCGCTTATTCCACCAATTTTCGGGGTTCTTTACTCTTTCCCTTGCTTGTTGCCTTTTCCTCTACCAATTTTCGGGGTCTCGGGTGCCAACCAGTGATAAAACCGAGCTAAATATGAGGTAATCTATACTACTTTTTACAAAGTATAAAACTTTACTAAGTGTAATTATTATTTTTCTATCTTCATATGCAAGTTATCCACGTCACTGGTAGTTTTATCCAATCAATTTTTCATGTCATCCCACTAATATTTATTAATTATATTTTATCTTTACATGCAAGCATTCAAATCATTCTAGCTTATAGAGGCTAATTCAGGGCGGAAACTCGAGCGTATTGAAAGGAACAAAAGTTATCATCCCTGGTCAGGAGGCATCCCCTACAGCCAAGGCCGCATGTTGTATGTCCTCCTCAGAGCATCTCCAGTCGGGGCGCCCAAATGGCCGCCCAAAGGCCTTCCGGACAGACCCTTTGGGCGCTGTCCGGAAGGTCTGGCGCATTTGGGCGCCGTCGCTCCCCACTCGCGCCGCCCAAACAAAATAACTAAAATTCAAACTTAGGTAAATTTCATTCAAATTTTAGGAACTTTTACATATTGAACGAAATTAAACCCTAAACCTAAATCTACTGGTAGCGGCGGTCGAAGGCCCAGTAGGGGTCCTTCTCCTCCTTCACGCTGCTGGTTCCTGCTTCGCCGTCGTCCTCCTTCTTGACGCGGCTAGGGCGGGGGCTTCGCCGGTGAGGTCGACGAACGGCACGCCAATTTCCTGGGCGTGCATGTACGCCGACCAGGCGCAGGCTTTCTGCGCGTCCATGGGCGGCACGTCGTTGAGGGACGCGACCTCCGCTTGCCGGAGGAGCTCTTCCTCGTCGTGGGCCTCCTGCGCCGCCTTCAGCTCGACGTAGAGCGACGCCGCATGCGACGTCCCGCCTCCGCCTTGATCTTCATCGGCTCCGGCTTCGGCGTCAGCAGCCCGGCGGGCGGGAGAGGGAGGAGGAAGAGCGCGACGAGGAGGATGCGCGCGAGGAGGATGCCGTCGAGCGCGAGGAAGGAGGCGACGCCGCGGTGCCCACCTGTTGGCTGGCGACGCCCACCTGTTGGCTCGCGGTGCCTGAGGCGGAGGCGGGACATGCGCCGCCGGCGGCCACTCCAGGATGGAGGCGCCATTGGCGATGTGCTCCATGACGATAGGGAGCGTGCGGTGAGGCACGCTCCAGAACGCCTCACGCCCGAGGACGTTCTTGTTCCTAGGCACGGGCCGGGGCCGTCCCAGCGGTTCATCTCCTTGTCGAAGGCGCGCTGGAACGCCTCCTCGTAGCGGGGGACGTTGCCCGGGTCCTTCGGGTTCCAGCGCAGGTCCTCGCGCTACTCCGGCGTTAGATCGTTTCAATAATGGGCGATCTGCGAGGCATAGAAGTCGCGCTTCGTCCGCGTGAGCGGCCGCGGCACCGGGATGCCCCGGACATTGATGGCGAATGGTCCTCCGACGTGCATGTCGGGAGGCATGGGGTAGCTGTTCTCCCGCAGCGCTCGGACTCGGCCAAGAGGAGGGTGCGCGGCCCAAAGCCGTTCGCCACCGCGCCTCCGGTGCGTCGCCAGTTGCCGGCCATCTCGTGTGGTGGCGTGCGGTGTAGAAGGAGGCGGCGGAGGAAGAGAGGAGAGAGGAGGGGCGAGTGAGCGCGGGGGGGGGGGGGGCGGCCTTTTTATTGTCGCCGGAGAGCGGTGGGCATTAACGCCGTGGTTCTCGAAAAGGCGCGCCGCATTCACTCCAGCGAGGGAGGCGACGCGACGGTCATCACTGGCGCCTGCGCGCCGGCTCGCTGGGCGTCTGCGCCGGGCAGTGAAACGAGGCGTGACGCGCCTTTGACGACGACCGTCGCTTCGTGTCTCACTGCCAGGCGTGGCCGCGCGTCGGGGGCGGCAGTTTCGTTGTATCCGGGGTCGCCCCAAGCCGCCCCAAGTTGAGGGCGTGGGCTGGGCGTGCCGGACACAAAACTGGGCCGCGCCGGACCGAAATCAGATTTGGGCGGCGCGAGTGGGGGAAAAAATGTGTCCGACACGCCTCAAAGCCTTTGAGCGGCATTTGGGTGCCCCGACTGGAGATGCTCTCATCATACCCTGTTGTTTCTGGCAATTGCAGTTTCTAAGTAGTCCCGCTGTATCTACACACTGAATAGCTGGGATTCTTGGGAGGAGAGAGGAAAGGATTGACAATAGTTAACTCACATACATTGTAATTTTCTTGATGACTACCTTTTGTATCTAATTATATGGCGGTGTGTAGTCATTAAGAATATTTTTCAGAAATAATCAGCTCAATCTTTTCATCTTTTATGTTGGTCCTTTTGTGAATCTCCATGCGCATGTACTAGACCATGAAAACATGTGTTGCTGCATATATCTGTCTTCACAAAATAAGTGTAGAAATATTTGAGAAAAACATAAGGGCTGTACAACTATCTGAGTAATATTTTACGCAATTACAGATACTATCTGGAACAGCATAGTTTTCTCCTATCTTAGTCAGGCATTAAGCAATCAGAGTTGTGGTCGAAATGAGAAAGCAAGGAAGTGATGTCTGAACACATTTTGTTAGTTAATCCTTTAGATGTGTACAAGACAATAATTTTTCCCTTTGCCTCAAGAATAGCATGGGTCGATTTTGCCTTTTGCTAATGTTCCTGGTGGTCCATGTTAGTACTGGGTTGACGCGTACGGTAAATTAAATTTTCACGTATACCTATGCAACCCTATTCCAAGATCTACTATCAAGATACATGCGAATACGAAGATTCGAAGATCTAGTTTAGTATACGTTACCAACACCGTAGATTGCGGAAGAACGTGTTGATGACGTAGTCGATGTAGCCGCACGCGGTCTCTTCTCAACCAAGCCTGGTAGAGAGAATCCGACGCCTTCTTCTCCTTTGCTTCACCACCTTGTTCAACAGCTGAAGGGTGCAACGTCTATGACGAGTAACCCCTCCGAGAGCTTGCACACGTACACTGGAAAGGTTCAGCAGGGCTTCGCCGTCCAAGCTTGAAGTCTGCTAGTGTATATGAAGGTGGAGATCTCAACACATGAGAAGGAGAGGGAGATTAGATCTAGTCTAATCGGATAGGTCGCCTCTAATTAGAGGTCCCTCTAATCCAACTAGAAGAGATCTAAACTTGAGAGCTTGACGCGAGATTTCTATCTTGTCTATTTGGTGTCTATTGTGTCTAATTGCTTGTTCCCACAACTAGAGGGGTGGGGTTTATAAAGGAGCCCAAGGGGTAGGGAGACTTGGGAAGGAGGAAACCTTCCCCTAGTCCAATTGGACAAAGATTGGACAAGGGGAAAGTCCCCTTGCCCAATTCGGTATGGGAGGATGAGTTGGGGTTGCACCCCAACTCTCCTCCCCTCTCCCTTCCTTGCACCGGCCGGCCGGGTGGGGCCCGCCCCTAGGTCGAACCGACCTAGGGCGGGTGGGGCCCACCTGGCCCGCCTCCTGTCTTGCCGCGCGGTGGGGCTCGCCTTGGCTGCCACCAACCTGGGGGTGGGGCCGCCTGGCCGGCGCCTCGGCCGCCGCGCCACCAACCCCGCCGTGGGCCGCATGGCCCACCAGGGTTTGGCCGACGTCTTCGGCCCACCACCACTTTGCGGTGTGGCCTTAATATTTTCCCGTAATTGTTTATCAATTAAATAAATGAATATTTAATTAACATATAATTAAATAATACTTTGTCATATTAATTTTATTTGAATATTTCCTTTTACAGAATATTCACCGAATTAATTACCTATCATATGAAACTCCTTTCATATGATCCGGGACACCTAGTGTCCGCCGACAAAATACTCCGGACAAATATATCCTCCATATAAACCTCGGAATAAATCCGACCGTGATAGTAACTTCTATCACAAACTTTCTCTCAAACTTTCTCTCTTGACAAGGTATGTCATATCACGCAAGCACCATGCCGATGATACTGTCTCCATGTTCCAGACCAACCATATAACACAACTAACCAATCCTAGCTTAAGTGTGTCCACCCTACAGGTCCGATAACGGGTAGCTATAATTGGTTGGGTATCAACCAATCACCGGCCAATGACAGTTCCAAGGACGTCCTGTGTGGCTGCTATCGTTATGCGAATAACTCTACTGTTGATTATGATATATCAATCCCATTACTCGCGACACTGAACTTCACCCGAGATATAGATCCGTGATGATACCATGAATCAATCAAGGATTGATTCACATCATCTTTGTCTATCTCGTTACCGGTAAGTTCCATTTACTCGTTGCCGTATTATGATATCCCACACGGTGTAACTTCACCATGCATTGTCTGCAGAACGTAGTGGATATGTATATAATACCGAGCGGGCCCTGGAAGTATCTCTCTTAACCTAGAGGAGTAATTTCCCATCTCAGAACATCAGGATACACACACACCTTTGAAGCTACCCAGCAACTGCCTTTATGGTCACCCTGTTACGGCCGTGACGGTTGACAGCACCAAAGCAACTCCTCCAATATGCATGACCCCAATAACCTCATGGTTACAAGGACATGTTATACAACAACCTTTCTGTGATAAAGCTAAGGACAAAAAGACTATTTAACGGAATCTCTTAGCATACCAACACTTGGGTGACCCAGCCATATTATAGTCCAATAATATGCCATCCTTGATGCTGACATAAACTCTATGTCCATGACTAGGAAAAGCCGCGTCATCTAGCATTAAGAATTAGTCCATAAAAGAACTAGGGTACTTTTTACGTATTCACATTCTCTACGTGCAGGTGAGCTTTTCCCTAAATCACGCATTTAGAAATCACTGCAGTTATAGCATAGAGAATACGAATCAATAATGTATGAATCAGATATACATATGTATAAATACATTGTCACATGTATAAATACATTGCCTTTTGGGCATATATCCAACAGTCTCCCACTTGCACAAACTGGCAATGTTTAGCTTGCATAAGTTTAACATCTATACGATGTTCGGTGTTTCTCATGCTCACCCTTCTGTGGTTGACATTTGTCTGTTTAGTCCCTAATGGTGACTATGTGAACTTTATGTTTCTTATGCAAAAAGATACACATCTTTTCATGCATAACCTCAATTGATCATATGATCACTTGTAGCCTGGTTATTCTAGGTGAAACCCTGGAACCTTTACTAAGAATACAATTTCATTGTTTTACCAATTAGTTGTTCTTCGTAAAGAACCACACCTAGTCAACCCTTCATCATGGAAGCTTTGCGCTCCCACTGTCTTTGCCACTTGTTGTAGATTTCGTAATATAGACTCAATGTTTTACATAAACATACCCATCATTTGTGATGCACAAAATTTAGAAAATTCTGTCATCTAATCCTTGTCTTAACCTTTATACTTATCTCATAAGATTTTCCAATGCAACTCTTACATTATGAGTATTTCTCACTTTTGAAGTAACTTCTTCAAAATACACCTTATGGAGAATCCTCATCTTAATTGGAGTCAATTGAACTTTTAGCAAATTCAACTTGTCAACAATAAGTTTGACTACTTTGTTTTGATCTTAAAATTTCACATCTTAAGAAATTCCTTTATGATCAAGATTTCAAATCAATTGATCATGCTCACCACCGTATGAAACAGCCATGGTTCTTGCACATGAATTTCCTTAAACTTTATGAGAATTTTCATTCTCTGTATTTTGAATAATATTCAAAACACCCTCAATGAAATTTCCGCAACATTATATCTCATCTTTATATGGCAACTTCCATATGTGATGTGACGAATATGTTCCAAACATGCATGTTATTAATTTCCTTTAATAACACTACACATTGTATCAAAACAAAACAATCTAAAATTACATTATTCAAACTCGAATAATATAACTAAGCTCCCACTGATTTAAATGAAACTATGACTTTCCTTTATTTCTTGAAACTCAAAACAAAATTTGTTTCGTTTCCTCCTTTTAATATCATTTATTTGTCCTAGACAAATATATTCCTTTTATGATTTGATTTATATTCAATTAACAAAAGACCCTCGAGCTGTACTAAGTACACAACCTCGATCCATCTTTCCTTTTGAAAAGGAATATGTCTTTGTCAATATCTCATATAAACTTCCTATCATAAAACTTTCCTTTGATCAACACAACTTTGCGATCATCTTTTCGTCTAACAAAAAGATCCTTATTGAGTTTATCATAACTCAACAATAATGATATTAATTTCTATATGACATCTAAGTCATAATCTATTGGGATCTTATTCTAGCACATCCTTTCTTTATTTTGTTTTAACATATAAGTTTCCTAGAAACTCATATGTTACACTATTCTGGTTAAGTGAATTTATCTTGACAAGACGTCATGCATTAAATGCATAGACTCTCGGTATTAGTTAAAAGACTTGTCAATTGGAATTGCTTCCGCTTGCGCAACATCTGATAACTATTTCCGAAGATTCAAATAATCTCCAAGATTTCACTATCCTCCCACTAGAATTCTTTAGAAGAATAAATTCCTCAAGAATCACATATATCTTAGTGGCAAAACATTGTCACTTATGTGGTGGTTACAAAAGGATTTCCAATTAACTTATTGGAACAACCAACAAAATAAATCTCTATTTATCTTCCTCCTTTAGGATCAAGTTTCAATCTTTCATAAAACTTTAGGTCCCAAATTCTTTGTGTCTTCTTATGTTTATCTTTCAAAACTATGACACAACTCATAAGATAAATATTCCTAAGTCTTCTTTATTTTAGGACCGAACCTCTTTTCAGAAATTCCAAGTACCTAAAATTATCATGTCCCTTTATGTCTATCTTTCAAGACATGACATGATTTCCTTTAAAGACTTTACTTTGTGCTAAAACTAAAACAATGCAATAAATACTGTAATTGGATTTCTTGGAATAATTCTGCAAGCAACAATTTCTTAGCAATTATTTAATCAATTGATCAAATACATGAATCGAAATAAATTTCTATTCATCATATTACTAAGACAATATTTCTAAAACAATATTGTGTAGTCCCAAGATATCAAATAAAATATTGACTATCTCAAAACTCATCATTGATTAACTTCACTATGTGCAATATCTCAAAATCCTTCCATCATATTACTATGATCTATTTGAGACAATAGTGCCACACGAAGGTGGTATCAACAGCTTCACAATATATCTTAGAACAAATGATATTTCCATAATTCAAGAGATTTGTAACTTGATCATCCACGAAGGGATTGATCCAAAATATTCTTTGATAAACGAGAGATAAAATCTCACAAAATCACAAGAGTACTTTCATCGCCATAAATGCGATCCTATTACAAAATAACTTAGGGTAAAACCCTCAAATCTCTTAAACTAAAACTTGAAAGTAAATTGGAGATGCCTTCATCTTGTGGATGAAACTTCATGCGCCGAGCTTGACGCACAT
Source organism: Poa pratensis (assembly GCA_947311845.1). NCBI lineage: Eukaryota > Viridiplantae > Streptophyta > Magnoliopsida > Poales > Poaceae > Poa > Poa pratensis. The sequence goes on along the minus strand of CAMZMU010000027.1, from coordinate 43,685,954 downwards.
CACCACCTTTACTCCTCCGTCATCTTACTTGCCGTATCTCCTATATCATTGCATAATAAATTAGCAATCGATATTTCCAGAGTTACTATTAAGATTGACAAATATCATTTAGGTATAATTCTTATACCTTTCTTGCCCTTAGAAGGTTTCTTCTTCAGAGCCAGGAATTTCTTGCAGTTCCTCTTCCAGTGTCCCTTCCCTTTACAGAAGAAGCACTCGGATTCCTCTTGAGTTTGAGTAGCAGTCTTTCTGATGCCTTAGCATGCTTTGACTTCTTTGTTCTCTTCTTCTTGAACTTTGCGGTTTGGGTAACCATCAATACTTGATTGTTCTCCCTCTTCACGCTAGGTTCAGCAGTTTTCAGCATTGCAAGCAGCTCATTTGGTGTCTTCTCCAACCCATTCATGTTGTAATTCATGATGAAACCGCTGTAAGACGGGGGGAGGGAAGCCAACACCAAATCTATACTTAGCTCGGCCGGAATTGGAAATCCCAGCGCCTCAAGCCTCGTACCATAACCAAACATCTTGATTACATGCTCGCTCACAGAGCCTCCTTCTGCCATGTGACATGACCACAATGCCTTCGTTATTTCATAACGCTCAGTCTTAGCCTGAGTCTGGTACATGGCCTTGAGTGCGACAATCATGTCGTATGCAGAAGTGTTATCAAACTTCTTCTGCAACTCAGGGTCCATACATGTCAACATGAGACACTGAACCGATATGGCAGTATCACTCTTCAAGGTGTACTCCTCGAATTCAGCTGGTGGCGCCTCCACCGCCGGCATGGGCGGTAGTGGCCCATCTAGAACATACTCACTCTTCGCGTTCCTAAGAACAATCCTTAGGGCGCGAATCCAATCAGCATAATTGCTCCCATTTGCAGTCAGGGGTTTCTTCTCAATCAGTGGTCCAAGGTTAAACGTGGGTGCTATCTTAGCCATTGATCTACAACAATTAAGTTCACTTAGACATGTTCATAATTATTTCTGGCACTAAATTTAAAACTAAATGTAAAGTGCTCCACTAAAATTGATATTCCTCAGGATCAACTTAGTGTATTACGAAATCCACAATCCTCAGTTGAGTGAATCATGGATACATGTCTTCACTACGACGAAGGGTAGGTCAACAGACCAATCACTTCCTGCCGTGATTTTCGTTTCATCTTTCGATGTAGTGCTCCGAACTCATAACTAGTTATGCCTGGACGTCAAGACAACCAATCGCTATTGCTGCTAGGACGGTCCGTGCCCGCCTCCCGAACCCTTGGTGCACATTACTCCTGGATACAGGTCGCACGGCAACAAGCATCCGGTTTGACGGTGCAGCGATTGGATGAGCACGAACTCCTTGATATTTTCAATTTTAGCTTTAAGTAATTAAACTTTGGAAGCTACCGAGGAATCTCCCTAATAATCACACTGCTGTGCAATCAAGGGAAGAACAAGAAAAAACACATATAAAACAATCACTAGTAAATTAACACTTGTGTGATGTAGTATAGTCTTTCTTGCTCCATCCGCCGGTGGCACCTTCCATCGGCGTGGCCACGTCGAGGTTCACGACACTTGCATGCCTTCTCCTATCCTCCACTACCACCATGGCTCGATGAATAAGAACGGCACGCCGGCCACAACAAAAGGGTTAGTCAATAAAATAATATTTTATGACTATACCACATCACATGTCCTGCAAAACAGAGTTAGACGTTCCTCTAACGTTTGTTTGCAAATTTTAGCGTGGCTTGTAGGATCAACGGGACAACCGGAAACCTACGGTCCTCACCAAGCATGTTTATTCATGTTGCTAGATTGACTTTACGAGGTGACTGAGGGCCCAACGTTATGAAAACGTTCCAGCTCCCAATCTAAACTTCACTGGTGCGCGTGACCCCGTGTGGACCTAGTCCACATGCCCTTTCCACCACCAAGTCAACGAATCCAACTATAGATAGACCCGAAGCTACTGAAGCACTTCGTTGGCGCCAACAAGCATACTAGGAGCAGCCGGAAGGTCCGCGGATTGCCAGAAGTTCGTAAAGATCTAACTATGCCATCGGAAACAATCCTTAAAGTGATATATTGGGAAGCATCCATAAATAAACTGAATGTTAGAAGCAACTCTTCAACAACATACCGCACAAACTTATGCGGTGCCCGCACATACCATGTGCTCTAGATCAAATCATGTATCTACGCATAGATCGGCTCTGATACCACTACTGGGTTGGCGCGTACGGTAAATTAAAATTTTCACGTATACCTACGCAACCCTATTCCAAGATCTACTATCAAGATACATGCGAATACGAAGATCCGAAGATCTAGTTTAGTATACGTTACCAACACCGTAGATTGCGGAAGAACGTGTTGATGACGTAGTCGATGTAGCCGCACGCGGTCTCTTCTCAACCAAGCCTGGTAGAGAGATTCCGACGCCTTCTTCTCCTTTGCTTCACCACCTTGTTCAACAGCTGAAGGGTGCAACGTCTATGACAAGGAACCCTCCGAGATCTTGCACACGTACACTGGAAAGGTTCAGCAGGGCTTCGCCGTCCAAGCTTGAAGTATGCTGGTGTATATGAAGGTGGAGATCTCAACACATGAGAAGGAGAGAGAGAGAGATTAGATCTAGTCTAATCGGATAGGTCGCCTCTAATTAGAGGTCCCTCTAATCCAACTAGAAGAGATCTAAACTTGAGAGCTTGACGCGAGATTTCTCTCTTGTCTATTTGGTGTCTATTGTGTGTAATTGCTTGTTCCCACAACTAGAGGGGTGGGGTTTATAAAGGAGCCCAAGGGGTAGGGAGACTTGGGAAGGAGGAAACCTTCCCCTAGTCCAATTGGACAAAGATTGGACAAGGGGAAAGTCCCCTTGCCCAATTCGGTATGGGAGGATGAGTTGGGTTGCACCCCAACTCTCCTCCCCCTCTCCGTTCCTTGCACCGGCCGGCCAGGTGGGGCCCGCCCCTAGGCCGAACCGACCTAGGGCGGGTGGGGCCCACCTGGCCGCCTCCTGTCTTGCCGCGCGGTGGGGTCCGCCTTGGCTGCCACCGACCTGGCGGGTGTGGGGCCTGCTAGCGCTAAGTTGACGAGGGAATATCTCCCCGGCAACAGCACCAGAAACAATGCTTGTACGTCACACGTCAGTTGGGAACCCCAAGAGGAAGGTATGATGAGTGCAGCAGCAAGTTTTCCCTCAGTATGAAACCAAGGTTTAATCGAACCAGTAGGAAAACGAGGTTGCTTCGAAGGTGTTGGTGAAGGAGTGTAGTGCGGCGCAACACCAGGGATTCCGGTGCCAACGTGGAACCTGCACAACACAATCAAATTACTTTGCCCCAACTTAACAGTGAGGTTGTCAATCTCACCGGCTTGCTGAAAACAAAGGGTTAAACGTATCGAATGGAAATGATGTTTGTTTGCATAAAACAGTAGAGAACAATGATTGCAGTAGATTGTATTTCAGATGTAAAAGAATGGACCGGGGTCCACAGTTCACTAGTGGTGTCTCTCCAATAAGATAACTAACATGCTGGGTAAACAAATTACAGCTGGGCAATTGACAATTGATAAGTGCATATAACATGCATGTGTGAGTTGTGGTGTCTACTATGAGATTCATTTGGGCATTACGACAAAGTACATAGACCGCTATCCAGCATGCATCTATGCCTAAATAGTCCACTTTCCGGTTAACATCCGTACCCCTTCCAGTATTAAGTTGCAAGCAACAGACAATTGCATTAAGTAATGTGCGTAATGTAAACAATACATTCATCCTTGAATAAAGCATTGCTGTTTTACCCCTAGTGGCAACAACACATCTACAACCTTAGAACTTGCTGTCACTATCCCAGGTTAAATAGAGGTTGAACCCAACTATCATGCATAAATACCCCCTCTTGGAGTTACAAGTATTCACTTGGCCAAGGCTTCAACAAGTAACGGAGAGCATGCAAGATCACAAATGACATAGACATGATAATATAATATTCAGCTCCACATAGGTATCAATATAAGTCAGATCCCAGCAAACACAACATGTAGCATTACAATAAGATGATCTTGATCATGATAGGCAGCTCACAAGATCTAAACATGATGGCACAAGTGGAGAAGACAACCATCTAGCTACTGCTATGGACCCATAGTCCAAGGATGAACTACTCACGCATCACTCCGGAGGCGGGCATGGCGATGTAGAGCCCTCCGGTGATGATTCCCCTCTCCGGCAGGGTGCCGGGAAGAGCTTCAGAACCCCCCGAGTTAGGGTTGACGACGGCGGCGGCAGCGAATATGTTCTGGATGAAAGGCTCGGTGTTTTAGGGTTTTCACGTCTCGGGGAATAAATAGGCGAAGGGGCGATGTCGGCGGACCCCCGAGGGGCCCAAACCACCAGGCGGCGCGGTGGGCCCACTGCCGCGCCGCCTGTGGTTTGGCCACCTCGTGGCTCCTTCGTCTCTCCTTCGGACTCCGTGTACGTGCTGGAAAAATAGGGACTTGGCCTTTTGTTTCGTGCAATTCCGAGAATATTTCCAGAAGTAACTTTCTGAAACCAAAAACAGCAGAAAACAGGGAACTGGCACTGTGGCATCTTGTTAATAGGTTAGTCCCAGAAAATGCATAAAAGTGATATGAAGTGTATATAAAACATGTAGCAAATGGTATAATATAAGCATGGAACAGCAGAAATTATGGATACGTTGGAGACGTATCAAGCATCCCCAAGCTTAGTTCTACTCGTCCTCGAGTAGGTAAAACGATAACAACAAATAATTTCTGAGGAGACATGCTTTCACACAATCTTGATCAATATATTGCAAGGCTCATGTCATGAATGAAGTGACTCAAAGCAATGATCTATAGTTTGCTAACAAATAGATAAAGAGTAAACAATGAATCATATAAGCAAAAACTTTTCATGAATAGTACTTTCAAGACAAGCATCAAAAAGTTTTGCATAAGAGGTAACTCATAAAGCAATAGATTCAAAGTAAAAGGCATTGAAGCAACACAAAGGATGATTAAGTTTCAGCATTTGCTTTCAACTTGTAACATGTATATCTCATGGATAGTTGTCAACATAAAGCAATATAACAAGTGCAATAAGTAAATATGTAAGAATCAATGCACACAAAGTTGACACAAGTGTTTGCTTCTAAGATAGAAAGGAGTAGGTAAACTGACTCAACATAAAGTAAAAGATAGGCCCTTCGCAGAGGGAAGCAGGGATTAAATCATGTGCTAGAGCTTTTTAAGTTTTCGAAAGCATATAGAGAGCACAAAATAAGTATTTGAGAGGTGTTTGTTGTTGTCAACGAATGGTAGTGGGCACTCTAACCCCCTTGTCAACCAGACTTTCAAGAGCGGCTCCCATGAAGGACGTTATCTCTACCAGCAAGGTAGATCATCCCTCTTCTCTTTTGTTTACACATGTATTTTAGTTTCTTTATAGATGACACTCCTCCCAACCTTTTGCTTACACAAGCCATGGCTAACCGAATCCTCGGGTGCCTTCCAACATTCACATACCATGGAGGAGTGTCTATTTGCAAAATTAAGTTGCTTACTGATAAATCAGGGCAAAACATGTGAAGAGAATTATTAATGAAAGTTGTAATTAATTGGGGCTGGGCACCCCGTTGCCAGCTCTTTTTGCAAATTATTGGATAAGCGGATGTATATGCCACTAGTCCATTGGTGAAAGTCTGTCAGAAGTAAATGACAAGATTGAAAGATAAAACACCACATACTTCCTCATGAGCTATAAAACATTGACACAAATAAGGAGTAATAAAGTTTTGAATAGTTTAAAGGTAGCACATGAAATATTTACTTGGAATGGCAGGAAATACCACATAGTAGGTAGGTATGGTGGACACAAATGGCATGGGTTTTGGCTCAAGTTTTGGATGCACGAGAAGCATTCCCTCTCAGTACAGAGTTTAGGCTAGCAAGGTTGTTTGAAGCAAACACAAGTATAAACCGGTACAGCAAGAATCACATAAAAACATATTGCAAGTATTATAAGACTCTACACTGTCTTCCTTGTTGCTCAAACATTTTACCAGAAAATATCTAGACCTTAGAGAGAACAAATATGCATCCCAAGTCTCAACAAGCTCTACGGTAGTTCTCCACTACTAGGCTTTAACTACATGATGCAAGAGCTTAAACATGATCTACTTGAGAGCTCAAAACAATTGCAAAGCATCAAATCGAAACAAGACAATGATCTACAAGAATGCATATGTCTTTTCCAATACCAACTACTACATGTAGCATTTTCTTTCTTCCAAACAAACACCAATAATTTATTTAAACATAAACTCTCCAAATGATAATATAATGCAGCAAGAGAGTATTTATAAACAAGTGCTAACAGCTCGAAGAGATGCATGAAAAACAGGAGCTAAAAGCACTGCAGTAGCTAGTTAAGAATACTCAACAAATATAAGTGAAGAACATGAGTATTCACATGAAAAAGCGGAGCGTGTCTCTCTCCCACACAAGGATTGCTAGGATCCGAATTTATTCAAACAAAAACAAAAATAAAAACACACAGACGCTCCAAGTAAAGCGCATAAGATGTGAAAGAATTAAAATATAGTTTCACTAGAGATGACCTGATAAGTTTGTTGATGAAGAAGGGGATGCCTTGGGCATCCCCAAGCTTAGACGCTTGAGTCTCTCTGAATATGGTTGGGATGAACCACGGGGGCATCCCCAAGCTTAGGCTTTTCACTCTTCTTGATCACATAATATCACCCTTCTCGCTTGATCCTTGAAAACTTCCTTCACACCAAACTCAAGACAGTTCTCATTAGAGGGTTAGTGCATAATCAAAAATTCTCATATTCTGTAATGATACAATCAATCCCAAAGCTTCTGGACATTAGCTACAGCCACCAATGCTTTGTGGAGCAAAGAAATCCACACAAACACAGTAAAAGAGCGAATGCAAAACAAAAGGCAGAATCTGTCAAAAACAGAACAGTCTGGAATGACGAATTTTTTCGAGGCACTTAAGTTGCTCAGATGGATCTGGCCTAAAATAATGAAAGTTGCGTACATATCTCAGGAATATGCGTGATTTTTTCAGAATTTTTTGAATTTTCTACAGGGAGATAAGCTCAAATCCGTGACAGCTAAAAATCTGTCACTGCGCAGAAATCCAAATCTTGCATCAACTTTCAATATAGAACTTTACTTGGCACAACATTGCGATAAAATAAAGATACAAAGGAGTTGCTACAGAAGTAACAAAACTCCTTGACTCAAAGAAAACAAAAATAACAGCAAATAAAAACGATGGGTTGTCTCCCATAAGCGCTTTTCTTTAACGCCTTTCAGCTAGGCGCAGAAAGTGAAAATCAAGTGTCAAGTGGAGGAGCATTGACATCAATACCAAGGGCCATGCGCCTACCTCTCTTACCCTTAGACTTACTCTTTGGTTTGGGGAATACATGGCCGCACCTTGGTGTGGAGGTAAGATTCAGAGTGCCTTTTCCCACATCTATGGTTGCTCCCATTAATTTGAGCAGAGATCTTCCAAGTGTAATTTGTCCTGTCCCTGCACATTCAATAACAAGATAATCAGTGGACACCGTTCTCCCAAGAAAGGTTGTAAACACACCCTCAGCTATCCCCTCGGGAAATATAACAGAGTTATCAGTAAGAGTTATTCCTTCTCCTCCTTCAGCAAGTCCCCAAAGATTCAAAGTTTCATAAATGCTTTTAGGCATAAGGCAAAACTCAGACATAATATCACAACGAGCATAAAAGGTTTCACCACAAATAGCAACCTTTACCGTAGGGACCCACATCGAAGGTTCAAAATTTGTTGGAACATAGTCAAAATATTCCCGAATTTGATTATAGCCATCCTTTAAACAAGATATATGTGTCTCAAGAGTGTTTAATCTAGCATGGATGCTAACAAGGGCCGAATCAAATTTATTAGTTGAGCTAGAAGTTGCAATCAACTTTTTTATGGCATTAAAAGCTTGGTCCCCATCACAGTGAAGGAAATCTCCTCCCACAATAGCATCTAAAGCATATCTATAACAAAGGGCTAGACCAAAGTAGAAGCTAGTGAGAAGCAAACTTAAAGTCATTTTAGGATCAGTTTTACCAAAGGAATCATTAATTCTAGACCAAGCTTCTTTAAAATTCTCCTCACTCCCTTGTTTAAAAGTGAAGATCAATTCCTCAGGTGACATAGCAACAGGCATGGAACAAGACATGATGGTGACAAGAGACAAAACAAAACCGAAATAAACAAGTAACTAATTTTTTTGTGTTTTTGATAAAGAGAGCAAACAAGACTAAATAAAAATAAACTAAGCAAGACAAATAACAAAGTAAAGAGATTGGGTGTGAGAGACTCCCCTTGCAGAAGCAATTCGGTTTTCCCCGGCAACGGCGCCAGAAAACGTGTTGCTGGCTAAGTTGACGAGGGAATATCTCCCCGGCAATAGCCAGAAACAATGCTTGTACGTCACACGTCAGTTGGGAACCCCAAGAGGAAGGTATGATGAGTGCAGCAGCAAGTTTTCCCTCAGTATGAAACCAAGGTTTAATCGAACCAGTAGGAAAACGAGGTTGCTTCGAAGGTGTTGGTGAAGGAGTGTAGTGCGGCGCAACACCAGGGATTCCGGTGCCAACGTGGAACCTGCACAACACAATCAAATTACTTTGCCCCAACTTAACAGTGAGGTTGTCAATCTCACCGGCTTGCTGAAAACAAAGGGTTAAACGTATCGAATGGAAATGATGTTTGTTTGCATAAAACAGTAGAGAACAATGATTGCAGTAGATTGTATTTCAGATGTAAAAGAATGGACCGGGGTCCACAGTTCACTAGTGGTGTCTCTCCAATAAGATAACTAACATGCTGGGTAAACAAATTACAGCTGGGCAATTGACAATTGATAAGTGCATATAACATGCATGTGTGAGTTGTGGTGTCTACTATGAGATTCATTTGGGCATTACGACAAAGTACATAGACCGCTATCCAGCATGCATCTATGCCTAAATAGTCCACTTTCCGGTTAACATCCGTACCCCTTCCAGTATTAAGTTGCAAGCAACAGACAATTGCATTAAGTAATGTGCGTAATGTAAACAATACATTCATCCTTGAATAAAGCATTGCTGTTTTACCCCTAGTGGCAACAACACATCTACAACCTTAGAACTTGCTGTCACTATCCCAGGTTAAATAGAGGTTGAACCCAACTATCATGCATAAATACCCCCTCTTGGAGTCACAAGTATTCACTTGGCCAAGGCTTCAACAAGTAACGGAGAGCATGCAAGATCACAAATGACATAGACATGATAATATAATATTCAGCTCCACATAGGTATCAATATAAGTCAGATCCCAGCAAACACAACATGTAGCATTACAATAAGATGATCTTGATCATGATAGGCAGCTCACAAGATCTAAACATGATGGCACAAGTGGAGAAGACAACCATCTAGCTACTGCTATGGACCCATAGTCCAAGGATGAACTACTCACGCATCACTCCGGAGGCGGGCATGGCGATGTAGAGCCCTCCGGTGATGATTCCCCTCTCCGGCAGGGTGCCGGGAAGAGCTTCAGAACCCCCCGAGTTAGGGTTGACGACGGCGGCGGCAGCGAATATGTTCTGGATGAAAGGCTCGGTGTTTTAGGGTTTTCACGTCTCGGGGAATAAATAGGCGAAGGGGCGATGTCGGCGGACCCCCGAGGGGCCCAAACCACCAGGCGCGCGGTGGGCCCACTGCCGCGCCGCCTGTGGTTTGGCCACCTCGTGGCTCTTCGTCTCTCCTTCGGACTCCGTGTACGTGTTGGAAAAATAGGGACTTGGCCTTTTGTTTCGTGCAATTCCGAGAATATTTCCAGAAGTAACTTTCTGAAACCAAAAACAGCAGAAAACAGGGAACTGGCACTGTGGCATCTTGTTAATAGGTTAGTCCCAGAAAATGCATAAAAGTGATATGAAGTGTATATAAAACATGTAGCAAATGGTATAATATAAGCATGGAACAGCAGAAATTATGGATACGTTGGAGACGTATCAGGGCCCGGTCGCCTCGGCCGCCGCCGCGCCACCTTACCCCGCCGTGGGCCGCATGGCCCACCAGGGTTTGGCCGACGTCTTCGGCCCACCACCACTTGGTGGTGTGGCCTTAATATTATTCCCGTAATTATTTTATCAATTAAATAAATAAATATTTAATTAACATATAATTAAATAATACTTTGTCATATTAATTCTTATTTGAATATTTCCTTTTACATAATATTCACCGAATTAATTACCTATCACCGAATTACCTATTAAATAATCCGGGACACCTAGTGTCCGCCGACAAAATACTCCGGACAAATATATCCTCCATATAAATCTCCTCGGAATAAATCCGACCGTGATAGTAACTTCTATCACAAACTTTCTCTCAAACTTTCTCTCTTGACAAGGTATGTCATATCACGCAAACACCATGCCGATGATACTGTCTCTATGTTCCAGACCAACCATATAACACAACTAACCAATCCTAGCTTAAGTGTGTCCACCCTACAGGTCCGATAACGGGTAGCTATAATTGGTTGGGTATCAACCAATCACCGGCCAGTGACAGTTCCAAGGACGTCCTGCGTGGCTGCTATCGTTATGCGAATAACTCTACTGTTGAACCTGTTGATTATCATATATCAATCCCATTACTCGCGACACTGAACTTCACCCGAGATATAGATCCGTGATGATACCATGAATCAATCATGGATTGATCCACATCGTCTTTGTCTATCTCGTTACTGGTAAGTTCCATTTACTCGTTGTCGTATCATGATATCCCACACGGTGTAACTTCACCATGCATTGTCTGCAGAACGTAGTGGATATGTATATAATACCGAGCGGGCCCTGAAAGTATCTCTCTAAACCTAGAGGAGTAATTTCCCATCTCAGAACATCAGGATACACACACACCTTTGAAGCTACCCAGCAACTGCCTTTATGGTCACCCTGTTACGGCCATGACGGTTGACAGCACCAAAGCAACTCCTCCAATATGCATGACCCCAATAACCTCATGGTTACAAGGACATGTTATACAACAACCTTTCTGTGATAAAGCTAAGAACAAAAGGACTATTTAATAGAATCTCTTAGCATACCAACACTTGGGTGACCCAGCCATATTATAGTCCAATAATATGCCATCATTGATGCTGACATAAACTCTATGTCCATGACTAGGAAAAGCCGCGTCATCTAGCATTAAGAATTAGTCCATAAAAGAACTAGGCTACTTTTTACGTATTCACATTCTCTACACGTACAGGTGAGCTTTTCCCTAAATCACGCATTTAGAAATCACTGCAGTTATACCATAGAGAATACGAATCAATAATGTATGAATCAGATATACATATGTATAAATACATTGTCACATGTATAAACACATTGGCTTTTGGGCATATATCCAACAGTTAGTTCGGTTCATCTAATCTCTGCTGGTCAGCTAGATTTCTTATTGTCGTCCGCCTTCTAGCCTAAGAAATTTTGCAAAATTATAAGACATGTTTCTTTGTGTTGATCTACATCACAACGGTTTGTACTCTCCCACCAGTATTGCACATCATGCACCGTTTGCTTCAAACTACGACTGGAGAATTGGAGATTATTATTTTAAAAACTGGAAGTATAGAACTAATCTTGCTTCGCGTAATTCATATAGAGTTTCTTGCAGAACTATGTATCTAGTAAGCATAAAGTTTCCACGGTTCAAACAACAAAGCTGGAAAACTCATAATAACTAATTAAACAAGAAAATGACGAAGTGATAACAATATAAGCATTGCTCGGTTAATCCCTGCCCGCTGTAGGGCTACATACATTCCACCAATATTGCAATTCATGCATGGTTTGCTTCAAGCTACGACCGGAGAACGACGGCCGATTCGGTGGTCTCCTCTCTCTCCGGCCGCCGGCGCGGCGGTGGGAGAGTGGGGAGACCCCGGATCTGTGCCCGAGGCTTGTTTATAATAGGTTAGGGTGTCGGGGCGGCGCTGGAGAGGTGGATGCTGCGGCGGCGCTCTCGAATAAGGGTTCCGGGGCTCGATCTCCACCTCAGCGGCGCTCTGCGGGGCGGCGTCGGCGAGTCTCCGGCGTGGTTCCCTCCCGGATCGGCGGATCCGGCGAGGTTTTGTGCTCTGATGGCGGTCGTCGCGGCGGAGGTGGCGGCTGGCTTGCGGAGCTTCTTTCCCTCGCCCCCTCCTTCGTCTCGACATGGTTTCTCCTGGCCTTGCCTTGGGGGTGCTGGGGGTGGTGCGGCGGGGAGCTACCGCCTGGCGCTGGCCGTCTCCTCCGCCTGTACAGGAGCAGCTTCTTCGGGATCTCGGAGTTCTTCGTCGACTTTTGGTGCGCTGCTCTGGATTCCCCGGCTGGCCATGGTGGCCTGGGCTGGAGTGACTCCGTCAGCGTGCTCTGCTTCATCTCCGTTTTGCTTCGTCCTTCTCCGGCCGGCCGTGGTGGCGAGGGGAGGAGGTGTGGTCAAGGCGGGGTTGCGGCGGCGGCTCCGGCAGGCCTTGCTCTAGTCCGGTGCAGGGAGTGGTGGAAGCTTGGTGGTTTCGGGGAGGACACGCCTTGGCCGTGTTCGTTCAGAGTGCTTCGGTTCCGTCGCTTGCGGCGGGCGGCTCATGCGGCCTTCTTCATGAGTAGGGTGTCTCCTTCCCGGGGTTGGCGGCGGTCTGGGATCTTCTTCTCCGGAGGTTCTTCGGCGGTGAGGTTCTTCTCCAGGCGTGGTGGTGGTTCAGCGATCGGCCTCTCGAGTTCTTCAGGCTTCGCTGTTGTGCTGGATTTCTTCGGCCTGTTCGTCTGCGTATTTCTGTTCTTCATTTGTTTGCTGGTTTGTAATCTGTGTTGAATACGCAGTATGGATCCTATAAAAAAAAGCTACGACCGGAGAATTAATTGTAGATTAAGTGACTGAACAAATAAAAAGCATGAATGCTTCGAATAATTCATAGATAGTATATTAACGAAATAAGTATCCGACAACCATATAGTTTTCACGGTTCCAACTTCCAAGCGACAAAGTAAACTACCCTATAACTCATATAATTAAGTAAACAAGAAGAATCGACGTGATCTACTCAAATGCCCACTGGTTCTCCTTGCGGATCTCCTCCTCCTCTTCAGGCGTGAAGTCGTTTTTGATGTTGAACGTCTTGCGAATCTCTTCAGGCGACTTGCCCTTGATCATGTCGGCCACCGTCTGGCAGCTGAGGTCCAGGAGCCCCTTGATATCCAGATAGTTGGCGGTGAGGATGATGCCAAATAGAGTTGCCTGATCCACTTTGATGAAGCTCTCGTCGAAGCTCTTGAGGTCCTGCTCGCTGGTGGTGTTGTTGTCGCCGGAGCTGGCGACGTGCCTGTTGCAGTACTCGATGACCTTTGAGAGGATGCCAGAGTTGACGTTGGGGAGAGGGACGCCGTTCTCCACGCAGTCGTCCTCGATCATGTGTTGTATGGTCTGCGAGAGCGCCGCCGCCTCCTGCGTGATCTCGAACCGCTCGCCGTCGGAGCTCACCAGCGTGACCATCTTGCTCTCCTCGGCCACGACCTCTTCGACATTGCTCTGGTCCGCCGTCGCCGCTGCCATGGTTCCTGCTTGATCTCTCGTCGAAACGCTAGGTCGGATGTCGAATAGCTTTGGAACGGCTCGATCTCGATTCGTAGGCTTGGATCGATTTGATGCTGGGCAGCCGATCGCTCCCGGCCTCCCGTATTTAAAGGTTCAGAAAAGGCAAGAAGAGACCGACTCGGGTCCGCGTACTCAAGTTGGATCGATCTCTAGTCAAACACGGTCATGATTTCAGAAAATCCAGAATATACGCGTTATAATGCAAGCTCTGCATAGTTTACGGCCATAACGGCATCCGAGTCCACGATGGATTTGATGGTACAGTACTGTCAATTGTCATTGCTCATACTACTGTCATTCGTGACTGGAATAGTCTTGGATTTAGGCACTGTTCGTAGTAAAATCATGAGCTTATTGTTTGTTCTGTGCAATAAAGATGGACTTGGTATACTGTCTGCTCTCGAAGATGATCACTGCTGGGTTTTCTCCCTGTGTCGTCACCTGTTAAATATGTTTGAATTAGACGAACATATGTTTTCTCTGATCATCTTGGGTAGCTACCGTCCTGAAATATTTCCATACTATCACAGTTGATATTTGCTCGATCCAAATGTAGATCCGATAGTCACATCAGAGTAGCATGCCTTAGATTTCGACACTTTCAGAAAGATCAATTACCTATTAGTAGCATGCTTTAGTTTTCTCTAAATTTGTTTTTCTCCTAGTACTGTCCTTTGTGACTGGAATGGTGTTGGATTTACCATTGTCTGTGGTAAAATCATGAGCTTATGATTTGTTCTGCGCAATAATGATGGCATTGGTATACTGTCTGCTCTGAAGATGATCGTTCTTGGGTGTTCTCCTTGCTCTGACAAGGTGTCGTCACCCGTTAAGTATGTTTAAATTAGACGAACATATGTTTTCCCTGATCATCTTGGGTAGCTACCGTACCAAAAATATTTCCATCAGTTGATATTTGCTCGATCCAAATGTAGATCCGATAGTTACATCAGAGTAGCAAGCCTTAGATTTTGACACTTTCAGAAAGTTCAGTTAACTATTACCATACAGTTGCACATTTTCAGTTAGGAACAAGATTAGAATATGCCAAAATACTTTGACCAACTTCTCTACAATAATGTGACAAAATAAGTAGACAACAAATTAAGCAGCTGAGCCAATACTCTCTCTGTTTTGTCAGATTATGTGCATCATGATTCGTCCAGATGAGGGTTCAACCAAAAATTACTCTACTAATGTGCACTTTATGTGACATAAAAGTTATGTCACTGGATCTGTATTTAAAGGTTCTTAGTTATGATTCTAATGGTGTATCACATAAATATTGGTCTTAACGAATCACGATATGCAAGTGAATGGAGGGAGCAAGTCTTTAACATCAAGCAGTTTTGTCATGAATATTTTGTTGGAGTTGCAAGTGAATGGTTTTCTTGTTGTAAATGAACTGTAACAGTTATAATAGCCTACCCAACTTGCTTGGTTTATTTAATTGTTCACTTTCAATATCTGAACCTGCACTGAGTTTAATTATTTGTTAATTTCCAGTATCTAAGCCTGCACGGAATGTGGTAACAGGTACCAAGCAGTAACAAGTGCATACTACAGAGGTGCAGTAGGAGCTATGCTAGTGTATGACATGACCAAGCGTCAGTCCTTCGATCATATGGCAAGGTGGCTTGAGGAATTGCGAAGCCATGCCGACAAGAACATCGTTATCATGCTGATTGGGAATAAATCAGATCTAGGTACACATCGGCCTGTCCCAACCGAGGATGCCAAGGAGTTTGCTGCACGTGAGAGTCTCTTCTTCGTAGAACATCCGCTCTGGAGGCCACCAATGTCGAAAACGCCTTCACGGCAGCTCTCGACGAAATAGTCCGTAACCCCGATATATAAATATAGCAACCACCCGATAGAACCGACATCTCTCACGGAGATATACCGCATTGTCAGCAAGAAAAACCTTGTTGCCAACTGAAAGAACAATGATGTCGCCTAGAGGGGGTGAATAGGCGGTTTAAAACTTTTTCAGTTTAGCCTATTACGGAATAAAACTAAAACTAGGTGTTTAAATTAACAAGCCGACAACCTAAATAAACTAGGCTCACATATGTGCACCGATAACTTACGCTAAGTAAGACAAACAACAAGGTGTTAGCAATAGAATACTTCAAGCACGAAAGCTATCACAATGTAAAGTGCATAAGTAAATAGCTCGGGTATAGAAATAACCGAGGCACGCGGAGACGAGGATATATTTCCCAGTTCTTCCTTGTTAAGGGAGTACGTCTCGTTGGATAGGTGTGAGACACCACAAAAGTCGATCTCAACGCCACAAAGGTTCACCCTATTCTCCGATGAACCGCGCCACGAAGGTTTGGTTCACCTTCCACTATCGGAATCCTTCGAGGCGGAATCCGGAGCCTTTCAACAACAATCCGAGGCATAACCCTCAACGGGATTTGGGGCTCCCGAACGGCTTACAAGTGACACCACACGGGCGTCTAGGGTCCAAAGACCCAAGAGTAACAAGCTCACAAAATTCAACTTCCACGAATTCTCGTGGAGAGCACAAACCGATGCAAATTGTCCACATCATTTTTAATGTTACTGGTTGTATGCACATTAGTCTTTGTTTGTTAGTTGTCTTAGCCTATACAGTAAATCTTGGTGGCGATAAGATGAGCAATGCAAGATTTATCGAGGGTCAAACATGGTAGCCTATAAGCAGTGCAATTTGACAATGTATATGTAAAAGTGTCATCACCAAACATTTGAAAGATAGGATGTTACCTAAAATATAAATAAATTATGGTTAGTGATATCTAACGGTCTACGTCCATATCTGAATAATCTGAATTTAGATTATACACGTGTAGATATGGATTCCGCCACAATAATTGAGTATCTAAAGTCCCAACTATAGGTTATATCTTAAGGATTTTACTATGTCTTGTATACGCATAGTTTTCTTTGATTTTTTTCTTCAAAATTTTGCTGATACATCTACACACGCATATTTGTAAATACATGTGTAACGGATACAACCTTTTAATTTTTCCACTATTTTTGAAACGCTCTTTCAAGTAAAAAAAAACTAGCCGTTTGTTTGATAGTTCAAGGGTGGTTGTAGCTCTACCCAATAGGGATTAAGCCTTAGGTTTGACGCCTTTTGTGTTTAAGTACATCACCCTTGGTGAAAACTTCTTCAGGCTGGACAGTTTCTCGTTGCCGTTCCGCATTCGTCTTCCCAATACGCGAGAAAACATCGAAGCAAGACTTAGCCCTGCGTGTGGCACTCTGACTCGAAGGCACACCAAAAGCGCCGCAGGTACACTCTTTCTCCCAGGTTTCATTTAATTCAAAACGAAAAACCAAGTAAATTACGACAACTAATTTCGGATTTTCACGCAGGACTATCTCACCGCAGTCAGAGTCTCCCCGCTGACGATATATATTTCAATCTCCATGGGCAGGGGGGGCGGTGGCCCCCTGAACTACAGTAAGCTTTGCGGGTGAATTTATTTATTTATTTAGTTTACTCGGGGCATAGTCATAATTTATAGTCATAATTTATTGGACTGGTGGCACACCAAGTGATATCTTTGATGGAGGAGTAAGTACAAGCAAGTGCGCACTCCCGGACGCGGCTTGCCTGCTCCGCGCTACTGCTCCCATCCATGCTCCCCTACCATCGGACGGCTGTGTTTTCTTGGGCCTTTCGCTCGTTATTTTCTAGCCAATACAATTCTTAATAGTGTACTTATCCTCACGCACATCGTCTCCTCCTGGCTCCTGCCAGGACAGAAGCGAAGAACGTCCAACCGGCACATCCGCCTGACATGAGTCCTTGCATCGCTGCCGGCCATCTGGCCGTCCGGCCGTCCCTCTTTTATTGAGGTAATCTATCTGCCGCCCGTGTTGCTCCGTGCGCCGATGGGAGGGCTTTAATCTCGTTGTCAATCACAGGTACTAGATTTCTTGGCGCGGCTTGCCGCGTGCCATCCGCCGTTGACAGTGGTTTTCAGTTTGCAAAACACTATACTAAAAAATCATGATATACGTTCATAGCAAAGCACAACAACAGCTATACCAAACATGCATAATTTGCGTAGCAAAGTTTCATAGATTCATAGGAAAGTACATTAGTCTTACACAAATAAAGTTCACACACATAAGGTAAGCAGGGTCTTAATTACAACACGTCGATTACATAGATCGTTAAATATAGGTGGCGGCACATAATTATAGTGGGTAGCTCGATTAGCTGATAAGTAGGCAGCGGCGTCTGATGGAGAGGTAGGGCAAACAGAGATGGCCGGATGACTGATGAAGAGCAGGCCTGACCATCTACAGGGAAAGATGGTCCATAGCGCAGAGAGCATACTTGTTAAGGAGGTAAGAATCTTCATAGCTGTTGTCCGTGTCTTGCATCGGTGACTCAGGAGGAGTTGGGTAGTACCCTGGGAACTGGTCAGGCTCACTTGAATCATCATCTGTGTTGCAGATGTGCTTGCTCAGTTGCTGCAGCTGATCTGTAGATTCAAAGATTAGTTGGGCAAGATAGTTTGTGTCTGTCTCTACTTCACAGAGTGTGCTGTCGATGTCGTTGGCTAGCTGACTTGTACTGGCAGCATATCCAGCCTTGGCGATACCAGTGATCTTGTCATTTGTGTCGCCAGCATTGGTGATAAGGTTGCCCCAGCACCTTCTCATCTTCTCTATCGGTTCATCCTTCTCTTTGATGATCTTTGAGGTCCTCCTATTGTTTTCAATAATCTTGCCGATGTGGCTATCCTCAAAACGTTTCTTCTCAATGAGCTTCTCATAGTTGTAATCTTTCAAGACCTTGTTTTCATTCCTCTCCATGTACTTGATAGCTTCCTTCGCTGCATCATTGTTTGCCGCAGCTAGACTGTCCATTGGGTGGCCTTCAAGACTGGCGGTTCCGTTGGAGTAATGGTATCGGGGAGTTGATGGATAAAATGTGATGGATGCTACCAGCTTCCCTTCCTGAGACATGCGAGCCTCGTACATTGGGCTAGGGAGACCTAGCTGCCTCATCATCTCGTGAAATAGGACAGTGGCGGGGATCTCGACCTCCATCTGTAGGGCTGTAAGAAGCTGTCGAAATTAGTAGCCTAGTAAAGCTGTAGCGTATATTACTATGTAATTGTCAGTTAGATGAATGTCTAGCTGTGTGTGAGAGAAATGTGACAAATAAGCATGTTAAATATTATCTCCTTGGTCCTGGGATAATATTTGGTAAAAGACAACATATGTTCTGAGAAGTTGAATCCCTGCTGAAATTATGTTGATAAATAGAACTGTTACATTGAAGCCTGTTGAGCTTTTGTGATTATAGCTACTTCTTCTTGGGTTCAATCAGTTGGTCTGGATTTTATAAGTTGGATCATCTTTAATTAACAGACATTGTATCCTAATCTGTTCCTGTGAACTTCAGTTATTTCATTTGAGATGATCTACTTGAGCCTACTGTTTCCGTAAGCAGTCGATTCATGTTTGTTGCTTATGATTAATTAGTGACATAGGCTGGATGTGGAAATATTTATCTTGGATCATAGTTTCATAGCGTACTCTACCTTAAAGATCTTCTGTAAGATTAGCTTAACTATTTGTTACTTATGATCAATCAGTGATATAAGCTGGCATTTGTAAATACATATTTTGGATCATAGCTTAGCTTAAATGTCTTTTGTAAGAATGGAGGGAGCTGAGTCTATAGACTACAAAGATAGGACACGGTAAACACCTTATGTAGCTAAAGAACAGTTCGGACACATTATTTTCTGAATGAATGGTATCTTTTTTTTTTTGTATGATTAGGGTGCAGCCAGGACCGACTAAGAGATTGCTATGTACAGATAATTTATTTTTATTGTTTTGCGGGGAACAAAACTCTGATGCTGATATTCACTCTTGGATGAAGCGAGACAAAAAAACTAAGAGCATCTATAGCAAATCAACGTTTTTAAACATAAAGCTAAGAATATCTATAACAGCAGACCGTTATAAGAATTTTAAATAGGCCAGCAGTTGAATTTATAGGGTCACAATGTATCTGTATGCAGTTTATTTACAAATGAACATCTGATTCGATAGACAGATTTTAATTACTCGTCACACCTCTCCTTCCTCGCAGCCCTAAACGACCAATACCACATGCTAGCCAACGGAAGACAAAATCATAGTGCGCCATCACACATAAAATCTATTTCAATACAACACCTGGAAAGTACTGTATAGCTTTCACAGCACCAACCAATTGAAACATAATAAGTATACACATTTTTTCAGAATCTAGGACATTGTAATCACCTTAGATCTGTGTGGAGGAACAAAACACGAAGGTCAAAGCAAATGAGCAAGAAATGGATAAACACACAATTGTGTTGACATCATAGCAACCAACAGAGGCAGATAATTTCTAAACCAGATAAAACTGACTGAAAGCACGAATAAACCAGATTCAGATATAAGTGTCTACTGGCACTGAAACCAAGACCATACAAATGTTTGTCTTCCTTCTAACTTAAGCGGTAACATAGGCTAAAGCTTTCCATACCTCTAGCTAAACATCTGATACCACAGCAGACCACAGCACATCAAGAATAGATGCGAGTGGAATACAAAAGGAGCATCCACATAAGGTGCACACGAACGTTGCCTCTACCGGCACTAAGATTATATTTACATGATGATCCCAAAAGCAACCAACAAAGTTCTTAAAGTCGAAGGTATGCGAACTAATAGATAAGGGACACTTGCTTCTAGCTTGCATCTTCAGAAGTGCCCGTACCTGGGAAGGCAGCACAAAAAATTAGGTAGACAGCAGAGAAAGTTATCTTATGTTGCTATTTTACATTACAGTACTTGAAAATATATATACATCTAAAGAGAAGAAAAATTTCACGATGTCAACCAATCACATACCTAAACTAAATCTAGGATTTCTTCTTCTTGGCATCAGCCTTCGCAGCCCCCTTTTCGGAGAGGTGCCTGCGCCTACAAACAAATCCAAACAACCTGGTAAGGCATGGCATAAACACACATGGTAGATATGGGCACATACATATGTGTCCATCGAAACATGAGTCAAGAAATGAAATTATACAGGAGTACACATGTCAGGTGAGTAAATAAATGAAATTACCTTTTCTCTGTATTAGCTTCTGGCAGTGCTTCCTCTGGAACCTGAATCACAAATGAATGATAGCACTTTGATAGCTGGCGACAGGGCGACAATGAACTCAGATTATTACAGACAGATGTTTGTATCACAAAAGCACTAACCTCTGGTGTAGTCACTGTAGATGGTGCCAGCTGCTCCACTGGATCATCGGTGAGAACAGCACCAACCTGAAACGACAGTTAAGCAGCTTATGAGCAAAATAGGCAGTGTCCGGATTATAAGGACAAAACCGATACATCATATAGCACATCTATAGCCTGAGGTACCTCAGCAGCCACAGCATGAGAGGTCTCATCAGCCACAACCTGAGAACCCAAGCCCTGCAACAGAGGCTTCTTAACTACATCCATAGCCTGATGTGTCTCAGCAGCATCAACCTGAGAATCACCCTGGAACAGGGGCTTCAAAACAGATGAATCTGTGGCATCTCTCGTTCTGTTACACAGAGAGATGTAGCACATGAGTATCAGGCCACGTAAACAATAATATCAGACATCAGTAAGAAAAAATATGGTCTTTGTTCTTGGATCACATAAACATACTTTAGTCCAGGTGGTGGCTTTACAACGGACGGTGGTGAGCTTGGAATAGTCAACCTAGCAGGAGTCTGTTCACAACATAGGGGAGACGTTTTAAAACGTCACAAAGAGAAGTAGCACAAATCATACCAACATACTGGAATCTAGTATAAATAGTAATTTGCAGCGAGGAATAAAACAGCAATAACCAGTTTAGTAACAGCATGTGGCAGAACTCGACATGACAAAGGCCATACAGAAACAGTACAATTATAAATTGCAACACCAACAAACAGACTAACATTTAATATAGAAAAACAACATCGATGTAAGATCACACCAGCAATAGAACACGACTAAAAATTTAATAAGAAAAACCATTCTAACCTGATCAGTGAAAGTGTCAGTAGTGGGTGCAGCTTCAGCAGATGAAGTGACAAAGTCCGAAGAAGTGGACTGAGTTAATGCTGCCATATTTGCTAAAGCAATCCCAGAGGAACTTAGCCCACTTTCACCGGACTTGCTGCCTGATGCTAATGCCAGCCCAGCACCACGACGGAGAGCAGCAGAATTAGGTTGTTTTCCATATTCTTCATCAATCTTGTGAACCTGATAGGATGGCTTGTCTGAAGTAACTTCAAAGCTCTTCGATGTCACAGAAACAACCAAACGATACTTCTTTGACACAACAGCAGCTAGCTCCCTAGGAGTAGACTGATCTGAGCGTGCAGTCTCCATAACCTCGTCCAAAGTTGTGCTCTGGGAAAGTCCAGCCCTAAGCAAACTCAACATTGGCTTGCCAACCATCTCTTTACCCACCCTGTCAAACAGCACCAATTCAACTTCACCAGTTCCATCAGATCAAACATAACAAATGCGATACCTGCAAAACAGATGGCTATCAGTAAAACGGTAAGAAAAACACACGATCCTGAAAAGCATTCTCAAGGGATGATGATTACCTAGGCATCGCGCCTTTGCCAACACAGCCAGTATCAGAACACCTGTACCCAGTCCCAAATGGAACAGTTGCCTTATGGCAAGTTGTACATGACGAAAACCACCACCTTTGAGTAGGACTAAGCTTTGTAATAACAACAGTGCAAAAGAACTTGGTTTTCTGCAAGTAAATAGCAGAACGGTTATGGCATGCAAAAACTACACTGGTAACCAGAAGAATACAAACGTAGGAACATACATCATGGTCCCAGATGTTTAGATCCAGCAGTTCAGCAACGGTCTTCGTTTCAAGATCAACTTGGGCGCTGATCTCAGCTGCAGATTGTCCTGGTAGTGAAATGCTCTCAATGGCAGGGATACCATCCTTCAACCTATGGAAGCAAAGGAAGGAACAACCACTGTCAGGCCTAAAAACTCGCCGTGGTATGCAAGCAAGATGAATTTTGCACCCTTGTTACATGCATCATAACTACCTTGTACGCAACTCGTTGATTTCAGGTAAGTCCTCATTAATGTACCAACGACACGGAGCACTGCCGCTGAGTCCCTTCTAACCTGTGATGAAGAGGATGGAAATAGATTGGAAAAAGATAGTGGAAAGGTTGGACTGACATACAACGTGTTCTGATTGAAGTACTGACCTTCATATGGTTTCACCAGGGTGCCAACAAAAATGGCTACGACTGCTTCCTTTTGTGCAATTGAAGCACGCCATCTCCATCAAAGGCAAGTGCGCGTTCTCCCCACAGTATAAGACTGACCTTGTAACCACTGTAAACAGAGCGACAGTAGATCAAAAAGATATAGACCCAGCAAAGAATAGAGGTAAACAAAGACATACTTCACAGTGGTCAACATAAACATACTTTATATCACTGAGGTAAACAATCCTCTTTATAGATGCCGTAGCACGATAGGCACTGTGGTACTGAGCAGCCGGAGATACACCAGTGATGATTCCAACTACATCTACAGATGATAAAACGACGATATTAAGTCACCAAGGATACTGGTACCATGAACAGAAAGATTTAACCCCACAACCTGCACAACGGGAATAAAATATGTAGCATATGGGCACCTATAAAACTCTCTGGCATGTCGACGGGCCTTGGCAGCTCATCAAGTGGAGTCAAAGCATAAGTGCAGAGTGGATAATCCATGATGGTACCATTAATCTCCACCACAGATGTGTATTTGCCAAACCTAATCATGTACTGACCCTCGACCGCCCTGTAGCTGCGTTTCTTTGCAACAACCAAGAACCTCTTTAGCTCATAGACCTTTCCCTCTTGAAGCCTGTTGATGAACATGTCAACCAAGCCATCTGATACTTCACCATACATGTGGTTCCCCTACAGCAAGCAATACAAAATCTAATTTAGCTTCACCGCAAGTTAAAACTGGAGCTGTAACAGGACAGCAAGATAAAATTAAATGTATAACAGCACTCTTTACTTCCACATGTGGCCAATTCGTCAATCATCGATATTAGACATAATTTTATCTGTTTGGGATCCTTCCAATTGACCGTTGCGTACATGCTTAAATGCTACAGCAAACTAACGAAAAAAAAAAACAAATACATGCCTGAGTGTCTAGGAGCACCATGTCTGTGTGTTTTATAGGCCCTTCATCCTTGCCTCCACGATGCTGCCACAGCCTAGAAACATAGACCTGAACTGTCCAGTGGCGGCCGGTTGAGGTGAGGTCACTCAATGGATTAACCGCCATCTAGAGACAACAAAAGATGGCCAATCGTTAGGTCAAACAGGTAACCGAGAACTGATACACCATAGCAGATAAAGTAAGAACTACAGGCACATACATGGACTAACTGAAGCCAAAAGACATTGAAACACAGATACACAAAATAGGCAAAACATCAGAAATGCGACAATCCAATTGAGTATCCAAATAGCAAAAGACAAACAAACCATGACCATTACAAAACATAGGTGGAAGTAGTCATATGATAGGAAATTAAACATACAAACAGAGCAAAGTAAACAGATATGTACAAAGCTAATTTACGGTTTCACAGGTTAGTCAAACCAGAGGCCTTAAAGACCTCATGGTACACAACATTTTTTGTCTGTGACCCACAGGTCTTGTCCTCATTTAGGATTAATATTTTCAGAAACTTTCTGGAGGTTACACGGGACACAGCCACATATAACTGACCGTGTGAGAAAACGGGTGTCTTCAGGTACAAACCAACCGAGGTAAGAGTCTGGCCTGACTCTTATTAATAGTCATAGCATAGCAGAGTCGGATAGGAAATTGTCGTCGTTGGAGTATAAAAGGCCACTTCGATTTTTTTGCTGTTAGCTCAATCCTAGGAATGTAAACCACATCTCCTATGTGTGAGCCTGTGATTATAACGGCTTTAATGACACGGTCAGCAAGATCCAAGATAATTAACCGTGTGCCATTGCACAGACCAGCAGACTGGCTTATATTTCTAAGAAGCATTATTGGAGCACCCTTCTTTAAAACAACCTGTGTCTAGGGAAATTAGGCACAACAATGGCATTTAGAACTTCAGGAGGGTAGAAGAGATCATCTTCTTTGACGGCACCAGCAGGACTAACTTTAGAATCGCAGCTAAGGTACTCCCTACCCTCAAGGAACCATGTCAATTACATGTGTGTTGATCTCCTCAGCTATATCATTGGTGGGTGCTAATATAGCTCGCTGCCGCAAATACATGGGGTCTTGATAGTTAAAAACAAAGTCTACGTAGACAGCATCCACTATGGCCGCTATAGGATTACCGTCCGTGTGAATCAGCAGGTCATCGGGAATATCAATCCAAGTTGGAGTAGCCTCAGTACCACGAGCTACCGCAGGTAACTTTCCCTCCCCAAGAGCAAGGACCCACTTGCTAAATAAGTCAATCTCTCGTAACAAAGAAACATCTGCATTTGGCACAGAGAGCCTCATGTTCTCTGTGAGGTTTAAAACAGTGACAAAATCCCACAAAGGCGAATTTGTAATTGCTGCAGCAACAATCTGTGGCCGAGAACCAGCTGTAACAACAGGAAGTATTTGCCTAACATCCCCACCCAGAACAACAACAACGCCACCAAAAGGAATAGCAGCAAGTTTAGGATTTTTAGTTGATAAGATATCACGCAAACTCCTGTCCAACGCCTCAAAACACACACGGTTTGTCATCAGCGCTTCATCCCAGATTACCAGGCATGTTTTTTTAGGAGATCAGCCAAGTGGGAACCCCTTTTGATATCACAAAACGAAGACTCGTCAATGTCAATAGGAATTTTAAAACGGGAGTGTGCAGTTCGACCACCAGGCAAAAGAAGAGAGGCGACACCAGAAGATGCAACAGTAAGAACAACCTTCTCCTGCCTCTAAGAAAGGAGACTATGGCATTCCATAGAAAAGTTTTTCCGGTCCCTCCAAAGCCAGAAACGAAGTAAAAACCAGGGTTTTGCTCCAATACACATTCAACAATCGTTTTAAAAGCAGAACGCTGATCAGTATTAAGCCTACGAAATAAGAAAACCGCCTATTTTTCAAGAGCAGCTGAATCATAAGCCATCTCTTCTTGGATCATCCTGTTCTCATGAAAAGGGCCACTGCAAGTAGTCCTCGGCGGCAAATTAAAGTCTCCTATCCTAGAACCATTCCTGACAAAAACCTCACCAAGCTCAGCGAGTAACATGTCTCTAAGTTGTTCATCCGGAACAACATAATCTTTCTTCCGCAGAGCCTGCCTCATGCATATTGCATATCATCGGCCATATGAACCCAAAATCGCTCAAAAAACGCCCTTTCATCGGTCACCTCACAATGAATAAGCATGGTCACAAACAGCTGCCTCAAACGTGCCCCAAAACCCCAGACCACAGCTTCATCGAAGGCACGGTACCACTCGGTGTCATCTCCTAGAAGACCCCGAGCAGCACAGGCCTCCTTGAAAGTTGGAAAACATTTAGTCTCAAAGGTCCTAAGGTCCGCATAAGAAGTGGCTCCTTTAACGATCATGAGTAGCGTACGCAAGTAATACAGCTCACCAGCAGTTGGATGCACATAGTAGATACGGCCTATTCTATCGCACCTCCCTCTTTTGTGCCAAGATCTAGTTTCTGGATCCCATGTCCATTGTGTTGGGAAATCACAGTATGTTAATGACCTACCATGAGGAAACAATGTATTTGCAACAAACCATTCTGTAAGCATTGTCTTTCTTAAGAAATCATTGTCAACAATCTTAGTGAGGTCTGTATCAGCCCTGAACGTAATAACATTCATATCAGGTGTGTGCACAGGTAATCGTTCAACAGAAGGGGTTTTTCCATGTATAGTGTAACCATAGATTCTCCATAATGCATCATACTCACAAATAAACCTACACCGCACATACTCTCGAACCTCATCGATGTTGACAGGTTTGTTACTGACCTCAGGGACACCCTTCCCTTTAACCCTCTCTAGATATACGTTCGAAAAATCAGGGCCTTTGGTGACATACTTAAATAAATATTTCATGACCTGAGTCTTGTTACACCATTCAACATTCATGTGAGCCTGAAACTTTTTTAGCAGGGCCATGTTATACGGTACTACCCACCGATTATCAAGCCAATGACCATTTTTAAACACACGTTGTCCATTGTCACGACGCCTATAAAGTGCAAAACCATTTTCATCAATGACAGTTTCTGGTTGAAAAGCTTTTGGAAAATGTTTAGAACAAAGCCCTTTTTCCATGCAAACACACTTATCATTAAGCTCCCCACAGGGGCCATGCATCATGAACTCAGAGACTAAAACATAACCAAGTGGATCCTCTATAGGATCTGGAATTTCAGCACAGATATACGAATCAATCACCTCTGCAGTCACTTCAGCGTCCGGCTTGTCTTGCCAGGTGAGGATGTGAGCGTGTGGAAGCCCTCGCTTCTGAAACTCGACCGTATAGAGAACTGCAAGAAACAAAGGTCAGTTAGTACACACTATCTTACCGGCAAAGGAAAAGCAGAAAAAAAATGCAGACAGTACCAGCCTTTATAGGACCATAAGCACGACCAGACTTAATATCATCAAGAAACTCCTCAAGTTTCATATTATAAATCCTAACAACGATATCTGCCCTATCAGAAGGCTTTTGGCCAGGCTCAAGCAAAAGGGCTTCAGTTATTTCCGGCCACTTGGGGTTACACGTAAAGGTCGAAAAGATGTCAGGACAGCCATGAACACGAGAAACAGCTAAAGCATCTTGGAAATTTTCTTGGAAGTAACGTCGTCCCCAATGTGACTGGAAGGCAAAACGGTTCTTTTACCAACAGCCTCACCATCAACAAACCCTTGACCTACAGCATCGGCAATGCCCTGAAAGTGGTCAGCTCTAAGCTTGTCCTGGTTTCTGAGGATGAACCACAAACGTGCCTCATCTATGCTCGCACGAGCGTCAACAACAGCTTGTGAAGACAGTAGGGCATAACACAAGTAAGGATTGGACTGGTCTAGTCGGTAATTACACACAAAACAGTAGTAGTCCTGCATGGTCAGAGTGTTGCGCGTACCGCTTACATCGCCAATATACGGGATATTCAGGTGGAACCCTCTTTCAGCAAAAGGGAACAACAAAGGATATTGCAAGGACATAAAAGCAGGATGTAAAGAACAAATTTGCTGCAACCCTTCCTCTTTGTTGTCGATAATAATATCACGAGTGGATGCCTCAAGTGTGAAATCACCAACAATCAAAGCTGCCAACCCAGAAGTTGGCAAATTATACTGAGGTCCATCATCGCCCGAAGGACCAACCAACCGTATAGAGACATGTTCATTCTCATTGCCTTTGATCCGCTCGCTAGCTATTCGAAACGTCTGTACCAAAGGGTTACAGGCATTAAGCATGGTGACTAAACCAGCAACTATGGCCTCGTCTAAGTTTGCATTGGTATCATTGTCTGGGTTAACAGCATTGATCCTGTTTTTAACTTCATTACTGGTGTCATATATATACAGCTCAACAAACTTTGGGTTTTCTCTCTCCCCATCAAACCTAGGTGAATCCTTTTTCTTTGGCACAAGAGAGCCAATTCGATGAGAGACCTGACCTGAGATTTTAAAAATATTTGGACCACGAGAGTTGTTTATTGACCGATCAATGTTGCCCCCATCGAAGTAAAAGCAAACAAACATTTATACTGTCGAATCTTGGACAAAACTCTTGGCACGACGGTCACCACTAAAACGAAGCAGCTTAGCAAGGAAAGCGGTGGTTTTTTAAAGGGTGGAATGTAAACCTTTCCACCCTTGCAACAATGGCTATAAAGGACTCGCTGCAACGGGACAGAAGAGGTTGATTTAACACACTCCACGAACCAAAATATCGCACCACAGAACTGACACTGAAACTCTGGGGGGCCATGGTATGAACGTCCTGCGTAAGACACTAAGCACACCAAACACATATACAAACCTTAGATCAGCAATGGTCGAAAAAAATCTAAGAAAAAATATAGAAAAGAACAAACAAATTACCTTTTAAACTTTCAGCAAAAGTAACATCAAAACCAGTCCAATCATCACGCAATGGTCCATGGACAATATGTTCTACGGTAAAAAAAGGGTGCATTGAACAACATAAGCAAAAAGATAGCACGACCAAAAAAAAGGAAAAGATTAATCAGACCCCAGATTTCACACCTGCATACTTAGTTTTTTTTAAGTGAAGCCTAAGCCTTCGCCTTTCACGATTTATCTTTGTGATATAAGCACTGAGAAAAGGATACCAACCATCTCCTAGAAGTCAAAACAAAATAAAAAATGAGACACAAGAAAAACAGAAGGACTCAAGCAAAGCAAAGAAGTAATCTTCAAAAAACGGCGTACTCCTTCTTCTGTGAGCCGGCAAATCAGCCGCTGGACGGGGAACCCAATCAGGAACTACTCGCGGAGCTACGCGTCGCCGACGCGCCATAAGCAGCACTAACAAAGATAGGACAAATTGCACAACATCCTACATTGACACCAAAGTTGGGAAGGAAGAGCATGACCGAGAGAAAATAACAAATATGGGGTGGATGAAACCATAGCTCAAAAAGATGAAACCAGGAGAGAAGCAAACAGGCTACAACACAATAACATCCACCTCCAAATGTCCAAAATCCCTACCGACTACACCAGCAGAAAATCAGTGTGCCCTAAGCTTCAGGAAGCCACCTCAGGGTGTAAACATCTACCACCATGTCATCATGCCGTCAGCTTCATGAAGCTTCCTTGGGGCCCAAATATTTACCTCCTCACATACACATGGGCCGATGAAACCATAGCTCAAAAAGATGAAACCAGGAGAGAAGCAAACATGCTACAACAGAATAACATCCACCGCCAAACGTCCAAAATCCCTACCAACTACACCAGCAGAAAATCAGTGTGCCCTAAACTGCCTCTGCCACCTCATGGTGTAAACATGTACCACCCTGTCATCATGCCCTCAGCTTCAAGAAGCTTCCTCGGGGTCTAAATATTTACCTCCTCACATACACATGGGCTGGATAAAACACCGGAGGGAAAAGCATCACCGAGAGAAAATAACAAACACGGGCTGGATGAAACCATGGCTCATAAAATAAGCAAACATCCAACATGACATGAACTTCTCATAAATCACAGGTATGATATCATACATATTTTGACAGGCAAGAACAAGAAGTCATACTGTCTCAAATAGCTTTCATATTTCTTCCACAGTCAGGCACATCAGATAGAAACAAATGCCCCAGAACAGCAAGATGGAAGAAAAAATAGACATATAAATTAAATACTGTCCAAAAGCAATGAGAGGCAAAAAGAAACCTCTTAACATCCATTTATTACAAACAGCATAAACAATAGCAAGAATATCTTTTACAACTGTGAACTGGAGAAACCACGTTCCCCAGAAAATATGTCAAATGTTACACATAGATGAGAGCAGCTGATTACAAAGCATTTGCCACTGGAGTACACTCATGTCATTTACACTACCAGCAGAAGAACTACAACCCAAGTTGCTGACAGAACAGGCGAGTGAACTCGCGAGTAATACAGCGGATCGGGCAACCTCTCTATATGCTCGCATTCCCTCATAATTGAAGTCACAGACTACAAACCCGTACAGAGCCTGCAAAAATCAAACGGCTTGGAAAGCGGAATCTTCATAGGGACAACGCGAGCCAACAGATGCGCAGGCTAAAAAAAAAAGCCTAGCGGGCCTATCTCCTTCTAAAACAGGGACCTCGAGCTCGACACCTCCAAGGACGGAGCCATCCCCACCTATCTCACGCACGTAGGAATGGTACGGCAACCAACATTGGGAAGCAACAATCTCCAGCAAAGCAACAGAGGAAGAGCACACGGTGAACATCCTGTAGCAGGCAAGCAGGAAAGATAAAAGGAAAAAACACAACCCCAAAAGAAAAAAACACACGTAAGGCTCACACATATGGATGACAGAGTATAAATGCCACCGAGACAAAAGCAAATGTAGGAAAAAACTTACATAAAGAAACAACAGTAAGCAACGATAGCGCGACAACAGTTATATACCTAGCAGGAAGAACGTTGATGATGACAACCCCGAAACACCTGCAAGATCATGAAACAAAAGGTATCATGTGACACAAACTAAGAGACAAAAATAGACATTCACACAGAACACACAGAAGCCACTGATAGGACCTTCAAGGATAAATTGACACAGGCAGAGTATATTTTTTCATAGGCAAGTATAGCCAAGTAGACATGAATGTCAACGTAACCCCAATCTAAGTAACTAACTGTGTTCCTAAAAGGCATCAAAACATGAAAAACAATCGAGCTGACAAACGAACCCCAAATTCATCAAAGTCATCAGAACATTAGAACCAAGTAAGCTACCCAGGTTATCCACCATCTGCGTAAGCAATAAGCTCATTGGTCCACGAAAACCAACCAAGCTGACCTGCTAACTACCAGCTGCCTAAGCAAGAGAGCTAAGCACGATAAGCAATGCACCTATCTGACATTCCAGATCCCCACACCTCTGTATCATTAACATGTAAAGCCCACATGTGTCCACACCACACATCTATTAATAAGTAGAAGTGACACTGCAGATCCACATATCTATTAATATGAGCGGCAAACAATCCTTGTCCCTACATCAATTAATTTGTAAAGCACACATTTGCCATTAATATGTGCAGCAAACATTCCTCATCCCCACATCAATAAATGTGCAAAGCACACATTTGTCCTCAGGTCTTAACTTACCAGGACAACGTAGATCACAAATCAAGCTGCAGCAGCAATCTTCAGGAGACAGTCACCAACCAAGCGACGACCTGACCTGTAAAAACAGAAAGAACACGAATCACGTGTCAGATGAAAACAAAGATAAGAATAACACAAAAACGCAAAGTCATACAGCTCGAAAAGGAAACTGTAAAAAGAAAGCAAGAAGCAGTAAAAAGAAAGCAAGAAGCAGAGCCAAACCCTAAAATAAGCAACCTCAAGCAGACGAACAAAAGCAAAATAAAACAAAATGTCGAAACCAAACAGAACTGACTACGGATAGAATAAAAACACCACCAGAACAAAGAAGAAAGAGCGGCAAAAAGAGATGAAGAAGGTCAGATAGAAAAGAACAAAACAAATTAAACAAATCTAAGAACAACAAATCAAGAACGAACACAACGGGAAGAACCAAAATAAAAGGGAAATAAGAAACCCGGCAAATGAAAGAAGAACAACCAACTCAGAAAACGAAAAACACAGAAACTAAAAAGAGCAAGAAGAACACCTAGAAAGAAACAAACAAAGCCAAGAAGCAACCAAAATCGAAAGCAAACAAAGAAGAATAAAACCCACAGAACAGAAGAACAGTAAGAGACAAAGAATGGAACCACGAAAAAGTCCAAATCCCAGACAGAAACAAAGCCAAGAAGAAACCAAGATCGAGAGCAAACAAAGAAGAATAAGAACCATTGAATAAAAGCATGAAAAGGACCAAATCCCAGATACAGACAAAGGCAAAAAGCAACCGAAAGCTGAGGGATGGAGCCAGTCGAACCATGGCTCACCTCACCCGAAACCACTTCCAGAGGCCTGCATAGCGTCAGGCCCGAGCGGAGATCGGCGGCGCGGCGGCGGATCTGAAGGCGGATCTGAAACTCCGTTGGGGAAACGATAGGTGGGAGGAGGCAGGGGCGGAGGGGAACGCGAGGCGAGGCAGAGAAGTGAGGCGTGCGAGGCCTTCTCCCCGATGGACGCGGAGAATAAGGTCGCCATGACTGTTCATGGCGTACCCGAGGACCACCGAGAGATCGACAGCAAGGAGGACGACGGCATGGGCCGTCCACTTCGACACACACCGAGCATCTGCGCAGCGGGACCGGCAATGTCTGGGCCCAGCGTCAGCGAGAGATTGGCCAGTAAAAAAAGGTAAGCGAAAAAACAGACGGTCTAGATCGCGTTGTAACTCCTCCATCCAACGGCTAGGAGTCCAAACGAAGGAGAGAGCTCCTTGAGGTCTCACCATTTACCTCTTTAGATGCCCGGGCTGATATTCTTATTGTGCTCCTATATATGGTGGACAAGCTCCCGTTAGGCTGCCATTGCTTAGCATATGGAGATCAATTTTAATTGAACGATCTTATATATGAAAAAATTGCTGCCAAGAGAGATCCTACACGCGATAACCCTAGGGATGATGCATGATGGCGCGACGCCTCCATTGCTTGTCTGCTGCCTCTAGGTTCTGTCATCCTGGTGCGTCCACCGCCGTGTTGTAAGGGACGTCGACGGGCTGCAGTCGAGGAGAGAGCTCGGGATCGCGGCCGGAGATCGGTCGAGTTCCTGTGTTTTTCGCAATTTGAGGATGTATATTACGGAGGGGGTCATGCTCGCATGAATTAAGAGGAAAAGAGCGCTCAAAAGGAAAAAAGAAAGCGCGAGAAAAGCAGCCATCCGATGGTAGGGGAGCACGGATGGGAGCAGTAGCGCGGAGCAGGCAAGCCGTGTCGGGCGTCTATGCAGCCTATCCACGTGGAGATCGCCAGTGGTTTTTTTTGTTTCTTTCTTGGACTGATCTGGTCGTTTGTCGTTGGCTATTCGCGAGGAAAAAGGAAGACACTCGGTTAATTCCCCATTCAAACAAATTTTGAGCTTACTAGACGGAAATATGTGCTTCGTCGCGCCGCATGCCAGGCGTTCTTGCATGAAGTAGCCAGTGAGATGCATCCGGGGACGTTTTGGATTGGTTGTAACGGTTATGAGGAGTTTTGTCTGACGGTGTAATTAGGTGTGATGTGTTAGAGGGCGGTTTTTACATGGTATGCGAGGGTGTGTTGCAAAAGACGCTGCGGGTGGGCCAGTTGTCGTTGTATGTAGACACATCGTGAAAGGACAATGATGTCGCCTAGAGGGGGATGAATAGGTGATTAAAACTTTTCCGGTTTAGGCTTGCTAATTGCGGAATAAAACTAGGTGTTTAAATTAATAAGCCAACAACCTAAATAAACTAGGCTCACCTATGTGCACCAACAACTTATGCTAAGCAAGACAAGCAACAAGGTGATAGCAATAAAGAATACTTCAAGCACGAAGGCTATCACAATGTAAAGTGCATAAGTAAAAAGCTCGGGTATAGAAATAACCGAAGCACGCGGAGACGAGGATGTATTCCCGAGTTCCTCCTTGAAAGGGAGTACGTCTCGTTGGAGAGGTGTGAACCGACACAACGGTTCAACAACCACAAAGGTTTCACCCTCTTCTCCGATGAACCGCACCACAAAGGTTTGGTTCACCTTCCACTATCAGTATTCCTTCGAGGCGGAATACGGAGCCTTTCAACAACAATCCGGGGCACAACCCACAATGGGATTGGGGGCTCCCGAACGGCTTTCAACAACAATCCGAGGCACAACCCACAAAGGGATTGGGGGCTCCCGAACGGCTTCAAGTGACCACACAAGGGTCCAACCACCACAAAGGCGTCTAGGGCCCGAAGACCCAAGAGTAACAAGTTCACAAGATTTCAACTTCCACGAATCCTCGTGGAGAGCACACCGATGCACCAAATCCAAAAGGCAAGAGCACAAGTGCTCAAGTCCTCCACTCTCAAATTCCAACAAAGCAACAAATGCTTATGGGGGAATAAGAGAGGAAGAAGAAAGAGGAGACCCACTCAAGAACTCCAAGAACTAGATCCACTATGGTCCCCTCACTTAGAGGAGAGATTGATTGGTGGAAATGTAGATCTAGGTCTTCTCCTTCAATCCCCCAAAGATCAAAGAGTTTGGGTGGAGGGATTGGGAGATATCAAGGAAATGAGCTTGCAACAATGGAGGAGAGAGAAAGCAAAGGTTGCTGGGCTCAGCTAGCTGGCTGGAGGAAGGTGGAGGGGTATTTATACCCCTCCCAGAAAAGTAGCCGTTGCAGCCAGAATCACACCGGAGTTTCAGGTCCAAGTGACCGGATACTCCAGCCTGGGGCAGAAACTCCGGCCCCTTGGGGGCGGAAACTCCGGCCCCCACCAGGAGGTGAACAACAAACAGACGAGAGAAGCTCAGGCAGAAACTCCGGCCCCTGGGACCGGAAACTCCGGCCTGGGGCGGATACTCCGGCCCCTTGGGCCGGAAACTCCGGCCCCCACCAGGGGCTGAACAAGAAAAACACTCTGCGAGGAAAACCAAGGACCGGAGACTCCGGTCCAGAAGACCGGAGACTCCTGCCTGAAAACAGTGAAACTGCCAAACCTGAAATGCAATAACTTTCTCGTATGAACTCCAAAACAGGTGAATCCAATTGCGTTGGAAAGGTAACGACAAGAGCTTTGCCACAAATATTAAGGGTCACAAATATAGAGGGGATACCACACATGGAGAGGTGTGGACCCTATCTCGAAGGTGGACCGATAATATTTCCAACACGAAAACGCAACAAGTTTTCCATAAGAAATCCGTTTTCGAAGAACTTGGGCTTGTCATGAAGATCACGACAAGCACCAAAACACAACAAGGAGAAAAGCCAAATAAGAACCAAGAAAGATGATATGCCAAGTATGCAACGGTATGAGCTCTCCACAAAGATGCGATCAAGTTACTCACTTGAGAGCCCCTCTTGATAGTATGCCGTCTATCCTATAACCCGGTCTCCAACCTAACAACATAAGACCGGTAAAATAGAAACCCTATCACGATCATACCTTTGCCTTGCGCATTCCACTTGAGCTAGATGATGACGATCTTGACTCTCTCAAGTTGGAACACCTTTCTTGATTGTGCTCGCTGCTTGGTGAAGATTCAAATGTTGCTCCCCCATACACCAAGATGGGAGTGCCACTCTTAGGAACATCTTCACTTGACCATTATCTCCAAATGGGTGGCAAGCTTCATGCATATGATTTCTTCGAGATGCTTCTCTTGAACTTGCACTTCATCTTCTCTACATATGACCATTCTTCATATAAAACCATGAAGAGAGCATTGATCATCATGTAATCTTCTAGAGTCCAACACATGAACTCCAATCTTTTCCTATGGACATGATCTACAAAAATATCTCAATGCAAACATTAGTCCATAAGGATTGTCATTAATTACCAAAACCACGCATGGGGGCAAGCATGCACTTTCACATCGTCCAGATGAGTTATGTAGGTTTAGGTCGGGTTCTCACAGATTGACATTGACGTAGTGTTTCAGCATGTTGTGCACGCGGTTTCTTGTATGTTGTTTCTACAATTAACTTTGATATATTGTTAGTTGTTTCGACGTCATAAGGATGATCTTTGACTCCTCTGACTCCTCACTCATCACAATTTACCATGCTTCACGCATCATACAAACATATGGAGAAAGTTTACTTGTTAGAAAACAAAAACAACTATGTTAAGCTTGTTTAGAAACCAAGTCTTATTATACTTAGCATAAATGTTCTTTTCTCCCTAACAGCATAGCTGGCAATCAATTGGATCATCTATATCAAGAAGAAATAAATTCTCACATGTTATCTTTTGATTAATTGTAGACCAATGAGGCAGCGATCAAGAAACTGACAAATATAATTAGAATATGCAACTGCTGATATGAGTTGAAAAGTCATCTAATATTGTTGCCAGTTGTTCCCATTTAACCCTACAACAATATACAGATACAAAACAAATATGTTGTGATCCTTCATCCATCAAATGTTGGTTACTGGATAACTAAAATAAATATTGCAATGAATGACATAATTTTAGTGTTCTCCATGTAACATTGGCATATCCGAAAGCTGTACAATCACAAACTGGCATTATGCTAGTTGTGAACATAAGCTAAATATTCCTCAACCTGTGAAATAATAAATAAAGATTTTCCTTTTGAGCATGCACAAAAACCTAGCAAAGAAAAGGAATCACATCATTAAATATAGTTTAAGAATTCAGAATATAACTGTAGATCGTAAAGCTGGTGTGACCAATGCACTCCGGCACAAACAGACCCAAGTGCACCACCTTCTTTTAGGGAGGCGACAAAAATGGACCAGATGAGTGAGCCTTCAACCAAAACTCCATCAAAACCTCCTCAACATATTTTCATCATTTTGTCAAGTTTTACTACTTTGTTCTTCACACCTGCCGGTCTGATATGCAAGGCTTGCCCCCATATGGCCAATCAAATTAGTTCCTACACAAATTAGTTGAATGAAAAATGAATAATCAAGGAAAAAAAATCAATGCTACTATTATCCTACTCTAAATGTAGCCAACACATCTTGACCATGACAACAGTGTTTGTTTCCTGGTTAAATCCAAGAAGCTCCTTAACGAACAAATGATAACTAAAATTGAAAGCATAAAAACTTCAAATAAATTCGAATCTAAGATACCACCATGCTGACAAAATACTAGGTCTCCACCCGCAGAAATACTTCCAAATCAAGGTTGGAAACCGTTGATCCAAGAGAGTAGTGCATGTACCACATACCCATACTACTCGGGTTCACTAGGAAGTTGGTTCTCAAGCACATCTTGCGACTGCAAACACATTCCCATGGTTTCAACCGAGATTCGACGGCAGCACGGGCTACCGGATGTATACACCAAAGAAATTCTAAGTCATTCATGTTCCTCGCAACCACCGTGACAACTTGATCAAATATATTGCCGATGACATGCTGGGAGGAGACCGCTAACGGCATGTTTATTTTTGATGGAAGAAGTATTAATTTAACTAATTTTGATTACTTGTTCCCTCAGATTTCAAGACAACTTTGAACCTGACATAATCTTGTTGCTTAATTTTCGCAGCATATCACTATTTTCGTGGAGTACAACATATTCAAATCCACAAAACCGTCTAAATCACCCCCCGCCACAGGTTTTTGACAAATTTGTGCGGTTTTACATATTTTGGACAATTAAGTTCGTCACTGTCGTGCTAACGTCCGTTATTGACCTTACCCAGCTGGAGGTAGGAGAGGTTGGAGGTGGTGCATCCGCCGCCTATCTTCCATTGTTTTCTCCGCTGCCGACGTCGGCGGAGGCACGGACTGTCAGCGTGCGGCGGCCGTGCCACGATGTCCTGTACGGGACACAGGAAGAGCGGGATGCGGAGCCACGACATCGACCTCCACGTCGGGACTGGTGGTTGATTCATTTGGCTCACTTCTTCCATGGTTATTTGTGTATGAAGTGAGCCAAATGAAGAGCCACGACAACGATCTAAATTCTGAATTTGCAGGGTGAAAACTATACTTAATCCTTTTTTTTTGGGTTTAACAGGTGGGCCATATTTGTACCCAGCTCGCTGGCCTGTGGGCTTCTTGCTCGTGGGCTCTTCATCGTCCCGCTGACAAGAAGGGCAGTCGCCCGAGTCTTCCACCTCCTTCGCCCAACGCCTCGCCGCCGCCTCCATCTCTCCCCTCTTCCCTTCTCCAGTAGACTCCTCTCCCCTAAAACCCTCCCTGCCGCATTCCTTACCCCTCTCGCAAGCCACGCCATGTCCCGCATCGCGAGCTCGCGCCTCGCCCGGCGGCTCCTCCCCCGGACCTCCGCCGCCGCCTCCTCCTACTCCGTCTCCCCCGCCGCAGCCGCAGCGGCGGCGGCGGCCGCCGCGTCCTTCCCTTCCAAGGAGGCCGCCGCAACTCTCCCTCCCAAGGAGGCCGCCGCCGCCTCCGCGCCCTCTTCCGCCCCTGGTGATCCCTCGCCCGTGCCGCCGCCTCGCAAGCCCTTCGGCCTGCTCAAGGCCGGCATCCTCACCGCCCTCACCGCCGCCATCGGGGCCACCGGCTACGTCACCTACGGTGCGATCTCCGATCCCTCCGCAGGATCTCACGTATTGTTGCCCTTCTGCTCACACTGTATTGACACGAGCTCGTTCTGGTCTGGTCCCTTTTGTCTGCAGCTTATTCCATTGAAGAAGTGGATCAGATGACGCGGGAGCTCCGGAAGAACTCGGAGCATCCTATCCCTGAGGACCTGTCCGGCTTCGAGGTAATCCACTAACATATGCTTAATGCTTTTGGGTGCTGTGCTGTTAACCTTTATATTAGTCGGTCAGTTGCGTAAATGCACAAGCGATTAACCAGCACTGCCTTGCGGTATTTACTACTCCTTTGTTACTATGTACGTAGACAGGATTAAGAAATGTGACCTTGGGGATCTGACGAGGTGCACAATAAACTTACCACATATCGTCGTGTTATTGTGAAACTGTTGATCGGCTATATGATAGTGTTCTTTTTTTGTTTGCACTTTCGAAATCAAATATTTGGTTGTTTGTTTTGAGTCACAATGGTCAAGGAGTTGTCATGCATACAATGATACAAGTATGAGGAATCATTGTGGTCTGGGACATGATTTTCTACGGGAAGTCTGCATTGTGGGGTCTGGGAGTTGTCATGCATACAAGTATGAGGAATCTTTGTGGTCTGGGACATGATTTTCTATGGGAGGTGTCCATTGTGGGGTCTGGGAGAAACCTGAATTAGAGTACATGAATAATTTTCTCCACCGGATATCAACCATCAATCATGTTGCTAACAATGATGGTTTTTCAAATTTGCAGAAGTTTAAGGCCAAGGCTTATTTCGAAGCTATGAAAGGTAGGCTTGAAGGCAGACTCATCCTTATCTTTACTGCTACCTCTTGGACATGGACTGTCACATATTGTGGATACTTTTTCTTCATTCTCCTATGAGCAACTCACCATCCTGTTATTTACTTTCTATATACACTATGGCTGCTTCCAGGCAACCTTGGACAATTTTTCTCACGTCAGTGAATAAATAAGTGTATTTACTGTTAAGAAGTCATAAGTATAATAAAATTGTAGCCAGTAAGAATCCTTATGCAGTAAGTTTTAATATATACGAATATTCACAGGTGAAAAACTAGGCTTTACACAATGTATAAAGTAGCTAGGGAACACCTTGTTTTATTAACGAAAGCTTGTGTCTCACATAGATTGACCAGGGCAGGTGTGTTAATTACTTAATTGTAGCAACCATATGATTAGACTGTAAGTTTGCATCAAGTTATGTGTCCATTTACTGCAGCAATTTGGTACAAAGGAAATGTGTCATTGCCGACTCATTGGTACTAAAATTATTGCCTGAAATCTGATCAGCCAATGTAAATTAGTGCGTGATAATGTTTGTATCTGCACACTCTAGATTGCTCTATACAAATTGATTGACCTGAGGAGGTAGCTGAGGCTCTTCAGTTAATATCTACCTCATCATTCTTTAACTGTCTGCCTACATTGCTTTTTGGTTGAATTGTTCCTTCTTTCTGTTTGCTTAGTGAAAACTGTACGTCATATTCTGCAGTTCCTTCTGAGGCTATTGACCTCTACTTGGACGTCAGGACTCAAATTGAAGATCAAATTAAGGTCAGTCAGTAAGGGCAAATTTATTGCTCCTCGCTATCCACTTTGATATTTTGAATGATTTGTTTTGTGACACTAACACTTATATGTTTGTAGGGATTTGTTGAACCATCATCAGAAAAACTTCTTCCAGATCTACCTCCTAACGAACAACATGTCTTTACTATAGTTCTGGATCTGAATGATACTCTTGTACACTCAGATTGGAAGGTGAATTTATGCTTTCTAAAAAGTCTAGTATCTTGTTATTTGCTATGTGTGCTGCTCATGTGATGTGTATGGAATATGATAGTATGATCAAATCTTTTAATACACTATAAATTTGCACTTCAATTTACTAAATCGAGCTGTATGGCTAAAACCTGAAAGAGCCTGTGCTTAAAAAAGGACATCCTGGCAGTATTTTAAATTCTTGTAATATCTACGGTCAATGGAAGCAAATGGTTTATTTTCTTCATATAGAAGCCTTCCTGTTTTAGTTTTTATAGCTCATTAGCATGGACACTTTATTTCTTGCCCCGTCCCATAAGGGCTGAGGATTGTTTAATCGAGAATATATATTTAATGTTTTCCATTTATGTTTATAGCGTGAGAGAGGATGGAAGACTTTTAAGAGACCAGGAGTGGATGCCTTTTTGGAACATATTTCGAAGTATTATGAAGTTGTTGTGTTTTCTGATCAGTTGAGCATGGTAAGTTCGTCAAGATTTCTTAAACTATATACTATTTAGTGTGTTGCAAAATCTAACTCAGACGAAACTTTTTTTACACGTGTAGTACGTTGATCCTATTATGGAAAGACTGGATCCAAAATTCTGTGTTCGGCATAGGCTATCAAGAGTTGCCACTAGATATGTGAATGGAAAACACTATCGGGTATGGGTATCTTACCTGCTGCTCTTTTTGTTCATTGTGTTGCTGAAATGTCTATCATTATGAGTTCTTAAGGAAGTTTTATATTGGTCAAAACAGTTTCGATTATTGATGCTATAAAATCCCTTTCTTTCAGATAAGTCCCTTGTATCATGTGTGATGTATTGTAAAGCATATACTCTTGCTAATAATTTAGAAGATTCTAGGATATATGTTGGCATGACATGGATTGAAATATGGTAAATGCTAGAACCGGTCACACATGCTTTATCCTTTTCTCCGTCTTGACAGGGTTTGTGCACAAATGTTTTCAGTGATCTTGACTTATATTCTTGCATATTGTTTTTGATAGAATTTGAAACAGTTTATTTTTTGGAAGGGCATGTTTGACCCCCCCCCCCCCCCCCCCCTAATTGAGTATGAGTATTACCATGTTTGGCCCCCCTTAAGTTTTAATGCTACCTCCGCACTCACATGTTACACTGTCATAGTTTTTTTACAAACAGATTTTGAATTTACACAGATGCGAAATATCGACCACTATAGGTTGTGTGGTAGAGACATGCTAATGTGCACAAGTCACACCTTTTCTTGTAGGTTTTTTTTTTTGCAACATTTACGAAGTTGCATAGATGTGCACATATGCTTTTGCTTTATTCTTGGGTCTCTGTTCTAAAATGTTAGGCGATCTGATGTGCTTTCTTGGTATCCTAAATATAAGATTAATACTTCAAGTTGCTGAGTTGAGAAAGAGATGGTTGAATCAAAAGAATTTGAGGACACTTTTTGATTGTTTTAATTAGAGTGCTGCCGCGATGCAAGATGCATGGATGACTTGTGATGCATGATTTAGTAAAGTAATTCCAATATGCACTAGTTAATCCATGTCATATCTTCTTGTTCGGAGATGGAGGTCGCAAACTTTGCACGTACATGCCTTTGCTTGTGACATGGCCTGTCAATTTTTTGCTCAATATTAATTGTGGCCCCATGGGATTTCTTTGGTAGGAGAAATTTTTGGGTCCTGGGTATGTTTGTTTTGATGCCCCATGCACTTGATGAATTATGGCAAACACTGTGAGAGGAATAGGTAGACAATCATTGGCAACAAACCAAGCAAAGACCAAAGTATGCTAGACAGCCATTGTTATGGGCACCAACCAAACACAGACCTATTTGCTCATCAGAGGTTTCCTTTTTCATAATTTTATCTCTCTTAGAAATATCATCTTGATTCATGGAGTATCACAATTGTATTACGTTGGTCCTTTCTTTGGTTGCTTATAATCACAAGTTAGATGTTTCATTTGGTGAACAAAACCCAAGAATATCATCAAGAGCCAAAGCAAACATTGGAGTCCTAACTGCTCACTAGTTATTTGAACTTTGAACATTATGTATCCACTGCCTTTTGCAAAAGGTTCATCATGTGGGCAATTCCTCGTGACCTAGTTTATCATTTCTTGCTGGAAGTTAATTGTAGCTATCTGTTGCAGTAATTACGTTCTGAGAGGTAGGCACTAATTGGTAGTACAATTCGCTAGACTATTGCTTTTCTTCTATGCTTGTGACCCCTGATTTTACATTATAAGTCCATTTATTTTGGCAATTACCTAAATGACATACGGTTTCTTCAAATTATTGAAAGTTGGATCCTTCTCATATATGGTTTGCATCCTTCAGGAAGAAATGAGTTGGCTACTGTTAGCTATTATTCTACAGTATTTTTTTGTAAACTATTCAGGTATCACCATTTGTGATGGTGCATGTATTTCCTCGTGTTGCAACTTATTCTTGATTCATGTGCTTATGTTCTAACTATTGCAAAATGTACCATATAAGCCCACATATGTTATTATATTATATTTTGGTGGAGGTTAGAGATGCAAATGGAAATGGGTCACCATTAGGGTACCCTCCAACCCTCTTTATTTTGAACGAATGAACTGTTTTTCGAAAAATTATGTGACTTTGGAATTTTAGTTCATTTGATTGAACTAAGGAGGTTTGGTGAGTACCCCAGTGTGATCCATTTGCATCTCTAGTGGAGGTAATGATAGTCTACCAAGGCCCAGCTCTTACCCCACCTTAACCCAAATCTGCAAAGAGTACAACTCAACCCAATCCAGATATTTGAAATCTTGCTCAGCTATCCCATGAAGTGCCTAGACCCACTTTTTCTAATGTATTACTCCGAAACAATCTTCCCTACTGTACCAATCTTTTGGCATGTCAATGCTACTTTACCAACTCTAATTCATTTTTCTAGCCAGTGTTGGCCAACTCATGGGCAAGCAAAACCTCAACAGAATTTTTTGCTCGCGAAATCATTGTTGGGGTAACCTTGGGCAAAAACCAAATACACCCCAATGTCATGGCCCAGTCTCTGCCTTCGCGACTTTCATGCTGCAGCCAATCTTGTGTCAGGGTGCTGCTATCGTCATTGGACTGGATGGCCTAACGTGAGCTCTTCTATGCTTTTGTAGTCTCTGTGAACTCTGGTATGGGTGTGCCTCTTCCGTTGGTGTAACACGAGTCCTACTTTTTTTAACCATGGCCCGTTACAAAGCAGCTGAATGCGGATATATCAGAGGGCCTATCCTTTTTTAAGCCCTCACGAGGTCCATTACCAGACATGAGTGGGAGGGGTGCAATGATGATCTGTATTCATAGGGCTAAGGCCCTAAGCGTCATGTAGGGAGTTTTCAGTCACGGGTTTGGGACAAACTCGTATAACCTGGCTGCTTTGACAGCCTAGTGGAGTAAGAGTATTGACCAACTTGAGCTGTTTGGCTAGTTCCAAAAGTTAATAGATGAATATGATGTTTATTTGGACGTTTTGAGGAAATTGTTTTTGGACGGTTATTTCTTCCCAGGTTTTTCGTTGCACCTTGAGAAATAATTATATTAAGATTCATCTTGGCAGTTTATTCATTTTAAAATTTTAATACAATAACTTTATGGTAGATCATGCTGCTTATATCTTAGTACTGAAGGGGTTGCTGATAATTCCCCACCAGGTCATTCTTTTGCTGATGACTAATGTTTGTTCAAGCCTATTGAAATGTGTGAAATATATATTTCTAAAACCTGGTCAATATATAAGTTCTTAGTAACATATCATACGAGGCAATATGCGTTCTTTCATGATTATTTAAGTATCTGATGTTATTTTCCGTGTCATACAAAGTTCCTATCTAACATCATGTTGTCATTTTTAGGATTTGTCAAAGCTGAACAGAAATCCTGCGCAAGTTATCTATATCAGTGGTCATGCTCTTGAGTCATGCCTGCAGGCTGAAAATTGTTTGCCAATCAAACCTTGGAAGCTTGAAACTGGGGACACTCAACTGATTGATCTTATTCCATTTCTCGATTGTAAGCTCTATGAAATTGAATGTTTTTTTTCAGGTTT
Source organism: Poa pratensis (assembly GCA_947311845.1). Taxonomy (NCBI): domain Eukaryota; kingdom Viridiplantae; phylum Streptophyta; class Magnoliopsida; order Poales; family Poaceae; genus Poa; species Poa pratensis. The sequence continues at coordinate 43,641,415 of CAMZMU010000027.1, read as the reverse complement.
TGTGTTCTGCTAGGTGTTGCTACCTTTGGAATCTGATAAACTAACAAATGCTGCAGATCTCGCTATTTCAAGAGTTTCTGACATCAGGCCTGTCCTTGCATCCTTCCAAGGTCGTGACATCGCTACTGAATTTCTTGAGCGTTCGAGGTAAGCAAATGTTTTATCAGCTCCACGCTTCTAGCCGCTTCCAGTTGTAGGTAACTGATTTACCGAGTATAAGCATCCAATGCTTTCTGAAACTAGCAAGTGGTGTTATGGCTGTAACTTTTTGCATCACACTCGATGTAAATATTTTGTTTCCTATTGTTCTTGACAAGCATCATGTCAAGCATACCAGAGCTGTCGAGCGACTTGAATCTGCACAGCAAAGAAACAAAATATTGGTTGTCACGCTAAACTGGACATCATACAACTGTTTGTTCAACAAGTAATTTATAAGGTTAAGCAGAATACACAGACAGTCCTGCCCCCATGATTCGTTAGGTTAAGCAACAGAAGAAGAGTAATGGAGTAGTATTTAGCCATCTCCATTATATGCGTGATTATGTATGGTTTATATTTCAGTTTCCAGTTTTTTATAATTATGATCCTGGTACGCACCAGCAAGCAGTTTAGGTGTGAATTGATGCTTAGCTTCCTTTTTTCCAGACCTAATTTGACTCGGTCTACAAGGCGTTAGTTTTTACCATTGTAGGCTGCGGTATTATTTTAGGGAACTTCCACTTTATTTAAGAACCGTATGCCTCCTGACAAACTTCAACATGCTGTAAATGTGAATGTATGCACTATCTCAACTCTCAGTATTCGGTTATTCACATAATCCATCGTTCTGCAGGCGCCTACAAGAACAGAAGCAACAACAGGGACGCAAATGGCGGCTATGATGACTATAGTCTCCTGTAAGGAAGCAGATCGTTCTACCAACTTCGGCTATGATGACTATAAGCTGCTGTAGGGAAGCAGATCGTTCTACCAACTTCTATATGCCTAGAACCGTTGGGAATCAAGACTTAATCTCTGTAATCTTGTCAAGTTTGATTTCAGAAATCACCTGCTTTTGGTAGTTACCTTGTGTTTCAGTTACTATAGGTGTCTTGGAGTGATCTGTGACCAAGCTATGTGAGAATTTCACGATCATGCAGGGACATGTCATTTTGAAGTTCACTTTGCTTGTTGAAACGAGCTTTCGGTTCATTGATTGCTGTAATCATGTGCAGTGTTATAATGTGAACGGATGTGGCAATGTAGTCAGTTGGCGTATTGGAACCGTTTGTGGATAATAACGTTTGTTATTCCGGAACCCTATGTGTGTGGGGGTAATTTTGGAGTAAAAACTGGTGGGTTTACGTTTCTTTGTTTGGACAGCCGATGCTGGTCATGGGAAGTTAAATTGCTACTGCTCGGGTGTCATCCTTTGTTAGGCTCCATACCTTGTCTAAGAACGGTTGAAGTGCAAGGATTTTAAACTAAGGATTTATCGTGGACGCAGCAACGTCGCGTAGGAGTAGCACGGCAAAAGCTTGTGGCTATGCAGGCCCCGCGCGTTTCCGCCGTGCCTGCCAGGCGTGGGGCGCAACGACCTCTCCGCCGTCACCGTCGGCAAGAGGGCGCCTGCCTTCTGCGTCCGAGCCGTCGACGGGCCTTCTGCCGCCGCTGCTGTTGCCGATCTTCCGCCCGCCGAGGTCACCTGGCAGATCGTCGTCGGCGCCGTAGGTCGGCTCATGACTTTCGTGCACGTTTGTTTCGCTTCCTCTCTCTCTGCGACTAGCTTGTGTTTCTGATGGTAGCTGCCGGGCTTTGTTTCTCTCTGCAGCTGGAGCGACGCCCTTCGTCGTTGCGGGGGTTGAGTTCAGCAAGAGAATTGTGAGTGCGGCCTCTATTTCTTGCCCTTCTGTGTTAGTGCTAGCTTCAATCTTGATTCCTTGCTACAGGAAACACATCTCGCACAAAATTGTAGAACCCTCCACCTTCCTATAAATTCAACCCAACACTACTGCTAGCTAGTGATATCCAACCAGACTCTGATTATCGTCAAGTTTCATCGCTGAGGAGATAATTATACTACTAGTTTACTTATGGTTAGAAGCATTATTCTTCCAGTATGGTATTTCCCACCGAAATCTAATGGGTGAAGATCTCAGGACTGTCAGTCAGGCCACCGCATCCGCTGCTGCTGATGTGTCTGATCTTCTTATTCGCTCATTATTACTATCCTTTGCCTGATAATGGATTGTTTTTCTGTCTGTTCAGATTGAACAAAAGAAATGTGAGATCTGTGGAGGGTCTGGCCTTGTGATGAAAAACGATCTGTATGTTCGATGCCAAGGATGTGGTAGGCATTTTATGCTTCAGTCAGTCTCACCTTAGTTCGCCGGCAGCAAGAGTAGTATGTTTTTTCACATCTTGGTGTGCAGACGTCGTGACATTCTGTTGCCCTGCTTCATTCCCAGGTGGCTTTCTCCCATGACAATCGTGGAGAAGATTCTTCAAAGGCTGAGAATCATCATGTGGCGCCTCCATCGTGTGGGCAAAGGTGGAATTTCTACGTAGTATAGAAGGGAATGTTGCTGTTTAAGAGCAAGTGGGTGAAGAGCGTTTTCACTGTACCAGCAATCTGTAGAGTTGCCTATGCATAGTTTGGACTATAAATAGCCAAATACCAATCACGGAAGTGTATTTTGCGAGAAAAGAAATATAATATTATTTGGGCATGGAACTTATCCGATGCGCGTCTGCGCAACGTGAACCATCTGATCGAGGCAGGAGCTGTAAGGCCGCCATTCATCCCACCAGAGATTATAATTTGATCAGGAAATTTCGGTAAGATTCGGAATGAAAATTGCAAGCATGACTTTGGTCGAAGTTCAGAGAAGTTTAGGATCAAAGCAGGAGAATCTCAGTGTAAATCTAAGGCGTACCATGGCTTTTATTTAAAACATGAGGTGTCCTGATTCTGCATCCTTATCGGCAATCATAGTTTCAGCCCTTGTTTCTTGCAAATAAACTGAAATTAGCAGCAGAGCACGAACTGCACTGCTTGCTATCTCTCTAAAAAAGAGTTAACAAAAAAATACAGGGATAGATGCTTCAAATCTTTTAACTGTATAGAGTGGTAAATGTTAGAAAAGATAGCACGAAAACGATTAAGAGTGGAAAGATTAAACCAACGGAACACGCGATTTAACGTGGAAAAAGCTCTCCAAACAAAGGAGAGGAAAAAACCACGGGCGCCAGCCAGCAATACTTCACTATATCGGGGTGAGGTTACAAACGCCGTGGGTTTACAATGCGTGGCTTACCCTAACTGGCGGCTTACATGATGTATTTATAGTGGGCAAAACCTAAGTCGGTCTGAAGTCCGACTCGGACACGATCCGTACGCTACGGCCCAAGCCTCCCGGCGACGGGCCTTCGCTTCGCTCCGAAGTTAGCCGCTCACTCCATATCGTCATATGAATTTGGATCACCATAAAACAACACTCCACCTTGAGACAAATTCCATCTTGTAGCATGAACGAGAACCTTCACCCCTGAAACAACAAAGAGAACACTTTCGGCGCCAGATAGCCTCTTGGGTTAGACAGTGATACCAACTAAGCCTGAGCATAGCTCAAACTTAGTAACAGGAACATGATTTGTCATCATATCAGCCGGATTATCATGAGTACTAATCTTGCATACCTTCAGCTTACTTTGTGCAACAACATCACGCACATAATGGTATTTGATGTCAATGTGCTTTGTTCTCTCATGGAACATCTGATCCTTAGTAAGGTAAATGGCACTCTGACTATCACAAAACAGGTTAATGCAAGGATCAACTCCACAAAGCTCGGCAAACAAACATTTCAACCAAACAGTTTCTTTAATTGCTTCTGCAATGGCCATGTATTCAGCCCGTGGTGGATTGGGCAGCAACCGGCTGACGTGTTGCCTTCCAACTAACATCACAACCACCAATGATGAACACATAACCTGTGAGGGACCTCCTCTTATCTAAATCGGCAGCAAAATCTGAATACACATAGACTACGAGTCCCTCACCAGCTCTGCCAAACTTCAAGCAAGCATCAGACGCGCCACGGAGGTACCTGAAAATCCACTGAACAGCTTTCCAATGTTCTTTACCAGGATTAGCCATGTATCTACTCACCAAGCTCATAGCATATGACAAATCAGGACGTGAACATACCATAGCATACATCAAGGAACCAACAACACTAGAATATGGAACTCGAGACATGTACTCCAAATCATCATCAGTAGTAGGACATTGAGTAGATGACAATTTAAAATGAGAAGCAATAGGAGTACTAACAGACTTTGCATCATGCATGTTAAAACGATGAAGAACTTTCTTAATGTTAAGCCTCCCGGCGACGGGCCTCCGCTTCGCTCCGAAGTTAGCCGCTCACTCCATATCGTCATATGAATTTGGATCACCATTAAACAACAGTAAACAACACAGTACCATCCATGTCGACAAAGTTCAAGTAGTACATGCCATCTGAACGTTGTGTTTACAGAAATGTTTCTACAGAATGCGATTGTCAAAGTTGTGTGACGAAGAAATATAAGCAAAAGGATGTGACGAAGAATGTGACAAATTCTAGGAACTCAAATCCCACGTTTTAGTTTGGAGCTTGCGGACAACTGCAGTCGTCAGTATTCTCCATCGGAGTCATTTTATTGAAGTATATTTTTAGAATCAACTATAAAATTAGTATAACTAACCAGGATTCATAATCTGTTCAAGTTGGTCCTGCTGCCTTGGCATGCAGAAACAGAGAAGCATGTTCTTGCTGAATTAAGTGCACGCAACTACCTAAGCATGCAGTACAGTGCTACTAAGTACTCCCTCCGTGTCAAAATATAAGTCGCACTAGTCACTTATCACACACATGTATGTAGACATATTTTAGTGCAAGATTCACTAGTCACTTACATGAATCTTGCACTAAAACATGTCTACATACATATGTGTGGTAAGTGACTAGTGCGACTTATATTTTGATACGGAGGGAGTAGATATGTAGAACAGCGCGCGCTACTAAGTAGATATTCGTGCATGCGATGATCTGCTAAGTTCATTGTATGAAGCTAAACCATTCAAATCATCCTACCAGAGATTAGAGATAGGTTAACTGATAAAGAAGGCTTGATGAGTTCATGAAAGGTAAAAAAAATGGAAGCAATATTTTGGTACATATTCAGAAAAGCACTAACCACAATTCAGAAAGATCTAATCAAATAATATGAAAATTGATCTGTAAGGAATTCAGAAAATACGCTAATCAAACACTACACTCGGGTCTAAGTAGGGGATTTACAGGGCCATCTGGACTTGTCTGAAATTCAATTGTCAAAGTTGCATGACCAAGAATGTAAAAATTCTAGAAACCCGAACCCCAGTATAATTAATAAGCAATAAACAACCTGTTCAACTAAGTTATTTTTTGTGAGACAAAGTTGGTCCTGCAGTCTTGGCATGCAGAAACAGAGAAGCATGTTGTTGCTGAATTCAGCGCACACAGCTACATAAGCCTGTAGTACAATGCCACTAACAGTTCGAAACTTTGGAACCAAGAGATTCAACACGCTAAGAAGGCAAAGCCAGATAGAAGTTTGTCCATTCGATGATCTCGACTGAAACTTCTAAGTGAATCGCATAAACCTAAACCATTCCAGCTAGAAATTTGTTCATCCAACAATCTCTATTAAAACTTCTTAATGAATCGCATAAAGCTAAACCATCCCAATCATCCTACCAGAGATTAGAGATAGATTAACTGATCATGCTAGCCTGGTAGGATTCAGGAAAACGTGGAAGATCATGATATTGGTACGAGGAAAACTACGTCCGCTCGTGCAAACTGACGCCGACCGAGCTCTCTCGGTCGAGCTCGCGCACGACCGCCGCCGCCGGCACCTGATCTCCCTCCTCCGGCAACCTCCGGCTCGGCCGGGCACAGATCCGGAACGCCCTCGGCGCCCTCTCTCCATCCATCCAGAAGCCCAGCACCGTCTTCGCCGGGTCCGCAGCAACCGTCGTCTTCGTCGGCGACCGACCTCCGACCTCGAGCACCTCCCCCCGTGCCGCTCCCCAGGCGGCACCGGGGGATTCAACTCCGCCACCTCCAGGCCCTCCTCCGCTGCTCTCCTAGGCGCCGCTGCCGCCGGACTCTGAGCCGCGGTGGCGGCGGGCCCCCGCTGCCAAAACAACTTGGTTGCGGGGGTGGTTTCCCTGCTCGTCGTCGCGCGCGGGCGGCCGCCGGGCTCGTCTGGGGCGGCGATGGCGGTCTGCCGGTGCTTGCAAGCCGGAGCGGCGGCTCCGGGACCGCGCTGTGCTCGTCGTCATGGCGGCCGGCAGCGGGGTGGCGGTTCTGGGGGGGCCTGGCGCCCAGTTCTGATGGGGAGGCGGGCCGTCGTTGGTGGCGGCGGTCCGGCAGATGCACCGCTGCTCTGGCCATAAGGATGGCAGGGCGTCGACGCGGGCCACGAGGTGCGGCGGGGTAGCACGCAGGCCACCGGCAGGGAAGAGGAAGCCGGGGCGGCGGCCCCGGATCGATGGCGCGGCGCGGAGGCCAGGGCGCATTCGGTGCGGTCGGGGTTTGTCCCGGTCGTGTGGCCGGCATGAGGTGGCCGTGCTACACCTCCGGCTGGGTTTCGTCTTCCAGCCGGTCGAGAGGATGCCGGGGCGGCGGCCCCGGACACGGCGTCATGCTACTTGCTTACTGCCGCGGAGTGAGGTGCCACGGTGGCTGCGGCATGCGGTGTCGGTGGTCTGGCCGGTCTCCGATGAGCGGATGAGGGGTTTGTGACGCATCGCCGGGCGAAAGCCCTGCCCAGGTTGTCTACCAGGGCCGACGACGGCGACGCCCTCGGGGCGCCGCTTCCTTCTTGAAGGCGTCGTCGAGGTGGTGTTGTTGCTTCCCCACGTCGGGTTCTCCGGGGGAAACCCTTGATCCCACGCGGGATCGGGCGAAAGCGGCGCTCCTGCGCCGCTTGCCTCTTGGGGCCTCGCTTTGGATGTTCCACCGGCCAGGGGGACCAGTGGATTCAGATGGTGGGTGGCGGTGGCGAGCCTTCGTCTTCGGCTAGGGGGCGCGCGGCAATCGGACCGGTGTGGATGTCGGAGCAGCGGCTCCGGATTTCGTCTTCCGTTGAGATCGTCTCCGCAGTGTTGGGTGTCGGTTATGGTCGCTAGGGCGACATGGTCGTCGACTCGTTTTTAGGGCGCGGCAATCGGTCCGGTGTGGATGTCGGAGCGTCGGCTCCGGATTTCGTCTTGCGTTGAGATCGTCTCCGTCATGTTGGTGTCGTCTATGGTTCACGAGGGCGACATAGGCGTTGACCAGTTTTTGGGGCGTGGCCTTAGGGTCGGTGTGGTGCGTTGTGTTGTACGGTTTTCGGCCGGTTTCCCTCATAAACTGTCCAACTCTTTTCGACTTTATCAATCAAAGGCATTGCCGAGGTTCGAAAAAAAATGATATTGGTACAATTTCTGGAAAACACTAAAGGAAACAAAGCAATCTGTTCATAATTCATAAAAATAAACTAATTAAACACTACGAAAATTATCTAGTACTAATTCAAAAGAAGCTGATCAAACACAAAGACTCGGGGTCCAAGTAGAGGATTTACAGGGCCATATGGACAGCGTGTTTAAAATAAACACACAAACACAAATCTCCTCTTTTTTTTTACTATCAAGATCCTCAGTTTTAAAATCAACTCTATATTAACTACGATTAATGAACAACACAAACGGCAAATCTCCATTCAAGCAAGTCTTTGTGTGCCAAAGTTGGTTCTGCTGCTTTGGCATGTTGGATCCACAATTTGGATTCTGAATCGGCCCTGAATTCAGTGCATACAGCACCTATGCCTGTAGTACGATGCAACCACCAGTTGCAAATTTGCAATAGAAAGACTTGATTTGTTCATTCCTTAATCCCAAAGGATGATCGACCCAATTTGTTCATTATATATTGGATAAAGCAACTATTCCAAAATCTTATAGATAGAAAATTGCAAGCACGATTTTGGTTCGTATTCAGAAAAGAGCTAATCAAACACAGCAAGCTGTTCACAGTTCAGAAAAAAAGGTAATCAACGACCCCTTGCCGCGACGGGTCCTGCTCTTGGAGGTCTTGGACGAGAGAGCAGCGGACAAGAAGTCGCCAAACGTGGGCTTGGGCGGAGCCAATTCACGGGCGCCCTTCCGGGTGGCCAATCGGGCGCTGAGGGCCTCCCTCTGCTTCCTCATGTCCTTCTCCTTCCTGCGCATCTTGTTGGCGGCCTGGAAGAAGAGATGGAGGCAGGGGTTGCCGGAGTTGGAGTAGGTGGCGGAGCAGTTCTCCGTGAGAGCCCTCCGTGGCTTGAGGGCGGCCTTGATCTCGGCGCCGGACGGGGCGTTGAAAGCGGCATCGAGCAGGTCGAGTAAGGGGTGCGACGCGGGGGCGCCGTCGGCGGCGGCGGCGGAGTTGCTCGACGGGCGAGCGCCGCGGATGACGGGAGGGTCGAGGAGGGACAAATTACCTCGGTTACCGGCCGGTAACATGATTTCTCGGCCCCTTCGGTAAATAAGTTTACCGGGCAAAAAATGTCAAACCATTTAAAATTGGGACAAATTCTTCCTCTCGAAATTTGTTTTTCTATTTATCGTCATAAGTTTGAATTTTAAAATTTTAGCAACAATCTCGTTCGGTAACCGCCAGTAGATTTCCAGTTATCTTGGTTACTGGAAATCCTGGCCCCCTCTGAGATTTTTTTTCAAAACGGTAACCAAAACCTCAGGCCATGGCTGCTGCTACGGTTTTGGCGATCTGATCTAGCCTCCGGTCTAACATAGTTCTTATTTAAGAATTTTTTTTTAGAGAGTATGCCAATAGCATACCTTATTCTTATAGAAGGAGAAAGCAACCAAATTACAAGAAATCCAGTGTGGTTGCAAACAACCGCACTGGATCACACCGCACACACCCAAACTCAAACTCGACACCTAATCTCTCGCGGCATGGGTTACACCTACACCTGTTCGAGCTTGCTCCCACATCAAGAACTCCTCTCTCACCCTCTCGACTAACACCACTGTGCTCACCTGCTCCTGCACTCTCCCAAACACCCTGGCATTGCGTTGTTTCCACAACTTCCAGGCTGTTAGGATTACTAGCGTGTCAAAGCGTCTCCTATCTGTCCTCTGAACTTGGCTCCTTGCCTCCACCCACCACTCCTGTAGACTGTTGGTGTTATGCGGCTCACTGAGTTGAATACCGGCCGCTTGCAAGCACCCCCACCACACTTCTTTCGCATACGGGCACTGCACGAGGATGTGATCCACTGTATCCTCTTCTTGCAAACATGTGAAGCAGACGTCCGTGTGTTCCTGCAGGCCATGCCGAGTTCTCCTATCGGAAGTCCATAGTCGCTTCCTGATCGCCAGCCAGCAAAAGATTTTGCACTTCGGTATTGCATGCGATTTCCAGATTGGCCCTGCCATGTCATCTCTTACTCGTCCTTGTTGCTGTTGCAGCTTCTCATAGGTGGACTTTGCAGAGTATACGCCCGAGGCCGCCGCAGTCCAGACGAACTTGTCCTGGGCCTCCACGTCACGCTCGACGACGCTCACAGCCACCCATAAGTTGATTAGCTGTCTATACCCCTCCTCACCCAGTTCCTCGGTAACATCTAGCACCCAACTCTGGCCATCCATGGCCTCCTGAACCGATCGCTTGTTCTTCCTCCTCGTGGGCACAGCCGCAGCTACCAGCGGCGCAATATCTGTTGCTGATAATCCGTCTATCCACCTGTCTGTCCAGAACCTCACTTCGGTCCCCTGTCCGACTACAATTTTCACCATGCTGTCAAAGACCGCCGCCACCTCTGGGTCTCTGGATGCCGGCAATCCTTGCCAAGGCCTGGACGGGTCTGTCCTCCTCAACCACTCCCATCTGGTGCGCAAAGCCAGCCCATGAAGTCTGAGATCTTTTACACCCAATCCTCCAAATTTTGTCGGCTGGCTTATTGTCTCCCATGCAACCAGACATTGCCCACCTGTGGCGTTCTTCTTTCCTGCCCAGAAAAAGGATTTGAGCCACTTCTCTAACTCCTCAAGGGCCCAGATTGGCGCATCCGCAACCAACAGCTGATGAATTGGCTTAGCTGTGATCACAGATTTGATTATCGTCAATCGCCCCGCTCGCTCGATGAGCCCCCGTTGCCATCCCGGCACACACTCAATCACCTTGTCAATCCATGGCTGCCATTCGTCTCTAGTCAGGTTCCGTAACGCTAACGGCAAGCCCAAATATCTGATTGGAAACCTTGCTGTTTCACAGCCCATAATTGCGCTCACTCTTGCCTCATCTCCTTCCTCCGCTCGAATTACGGTGGCCGTGGTTTTGCGATAATTTACTTTCAGCCCCGAAGCCTCCCCGAAGATAGCCAGAATATCTTTCATGGCCAGCATCTCCTGCTCATCCATTCTGACGAACACCACTACATCGTCCGCGTAGATGGACGCCCGCTGCAGCGGCGATATCCCAGCTAGATTCTTCAGCAGCTGCGCTTCCACCGCTTTCAAGATTGCAGCCGTCAGTACCTCCATTCCCATAACGAAGAGCAACGGCGATGTGGGATCGCCTTGCCTCAAACCTCGCACATGAACAATTCTCTTCCCCGGCGTGCCGTTCACAATCACTCGCGTGTTTGCTGTGGACAGCAGGAGCATGATCCATTTCAGGAACAGGTCGCTGAACCCCAGTTTTGCTAGCACTTCGAACAGGAAGCTCCAGGACATTGAGTCAAACGCACGGGATATGTCCAGCTTCAGCAATACTCCCTTGATCTTCCTCTGATGTATTTTCCTCGCCACCTGCCTTACTAGCATGAAGTTATCATGCAGATTCCTCCCCTTTATAAATGCAGACTGGTTCGTGCTTATTATCTCCCCCATTCTAGGTCTCAGCCGATTTGCGATCACTTTGGAGAATAACTTCGCAAAACTATGTACCAGGCTGATTGGCCTGAAGTCGCCGATCTCACATGCATCTTGCTTTTTCGGGATTAACGTGATCAAGGCTCTGTTAAGGCGAGCAAAACCTCGTCCATCTCCCACTGCGAGCTTCAGCAAACCCCTCATGATATCTCCCTTAATCACCGGCCATGCCACCTGATAGAAACCTCCAGTAAATCCATCCGGTCCAGGGGCGCGATCAGATGGCATCTCCCTGATAACCGCCCAGATTTCCTCCTCTGTGAAAATATTGTCCATCTCTGCTAGATCTAACTGCGGCAGCTCCAATTCCTCCAGATTTATCCCATGTTCTCTCGTCTGTATCCTTCCCAGCAAGTCCTCATACGCCTCAGAAAATACCTCCACTTTCCTTTCATGACTAGTGACAGTCTCATCACCAACTCTGATCGCAGGAATAAAATTCCTAGTTCTCCGCCCATTGGCTACCGCGTGAAATAGGCGAGTATTTGCGTCGCCCTCCTTGATCCATCTGATCCGCGATCTTTGCCTCGCAATCGTCCTCTCGAGAGACGCCAAGCCAAGTACCGAAAGCTTCAGCTCCCTCCGCAACCAGAGCTCACTAGGAGAGAGACTCCTGCTTTCCTGCGCAACGTCCAGCCTGAAGATAAGTATGTTAGCCATGGCAATCTTCAGCTTCACGTTCCCCACCTTTTTCTGTCCCCATGCCTGCAGATATTCCGCAGCATTACGGAACAAGGCATCTAACTTCCGAAACGGCTCCACAATTCTGTCATCACACACCCAAGCCTCCTTGATCGCTTCTGGAAACCCCTCCAGTTTCAGCCAGAAGGACTCAAACTTGAACCGCTTCTTAGGGCTGCTAGCCGCACTCATGCCAATATGTAACGGTGCATGATCCGAGACCGACGAAGAAATCGCCTGCATCACCGCATCTGGCATCATCAGGTCCCAGTCCACCGATACCAAAGCTCTGTCGATTCTAGACATCGTTGGCGTATCACGACCATTGCTCCATGTGTAAACCCTGCCATGCATGTATAGATCTTTGAGCTCCTGTTCTTGGACGAAACTCCTAAATCTGGACATCATGTTACGGTCCAGATTGTTATTGTTTTTCTCGCGTGCGTTGAGAATCATGTTAAAATCGCCCAGCACCATCCATGGGCCCGGGCAGAGCCATCTACGCGTGGGGCAAATACACGAAGCCGTCAAACGACGGTCCAGATTGTTATTATTTAAGAATTAAATTTTAACCATAAAACACGTTATGAGAAATCCCAATAGTAACCGACATAAGAAATACGAGAATTTTCACGGTACCAAGAGTGTTGTTTGTTCCCGTAAAAGAAAAAGAGTGTTGTTTGTTACTCTTCATTCCCAACCTCTTGGATGATATACGACGTCATCCTACGTCACTTATTTTTAGAAGTCTAGTGTTGTACTTGAAGGACAAAAAAACATTATGAAGTTTGTATAAGGTTAATTTGGACCCAATTTTAGGAATTTTTAAAGTATTTGGCAAACTAGTACAATTTTAGTTCGCCGTCAGGTAGAGCCGAGACTCTGGTTTCGGCTCTACTAAAGACCGAAACTTACCGATCTGCATGTGAACTGACGCCCCAAACATATGTCCCCCACAAATTCAGGAGTATTATGGCCAAAACCTACTTTCGGACCCGCTGAAGCTGAAACATAGCATACATGTTCCTTTTCCTAATTAATTTAAACAAAAGTTTCTCGACCGTGTCATGATTCAAGATAAAATATATATGAAAATATGCGACGTCGATGAGTGGGTTTTATTCCCGTGATCGGGTTTAACTTTTGTTGGCTGCAATTTCTTAATTTTTAACAAATAATTTACATTTTTTGACGAATTTTTCAAATTCATCGCACACATTGGAACGTTTGAAATTTCCTTCCACCAGAAGATGTATCTCACAATTCTCCACAACTTTTACGTTGTAATTTTTTGTTTCGTAAAAACAAATGTAAATTTTGAGCCAAAATTATGAAGTTATTGTCGTTGAAACTCGCAACCGATCACGAGAATGAAACCTACTCGTAGACATCACATATATTTCATATATAGTTTTCCATAAACATGACACGGTCAAGAGCATTTTGTTTCAATGAAAGTATTAATAATGAAAAGAGGTTGGATGAGCAGTAAACGATATAAGAAATAGGAGATATTTCTTTCTCTCTTTTTTTGACAAAAAGACGAGATGTTTTTTGTGTGTTTTTGTGTGGTGCATGCTTTGCATTAGGTTACTGGGGTGTCGCCGCTAGGCGTGTAGTGAAAGCATGTCAACAAGTCCGGGAGTTGTCCGCAGCTCCGAGTTCGCCCCCAAGTTTGGAGACCGGGGTGCCGAACAAATATCTGGCATGGCTAGATATTGGGAATGCCTCTCTGCCGTTTTCGTATGTGGCACCCCAACATGCCCTTTGAGCATGCTTTCAGCGTGCCGGTGGAGATGGTTCTTTTAGTGCCCGTTTCCAAATCAGGCGTTGATGATAGGCAAAATCCTAAATTCCAACGAGAATCGCTCGTAACGGTGAGGATTTATGTCCCAGCGCTTGTTCTTAACGCCCCTGTTCTACGTGGACATTATCGACATCGCGATGACCTTAGCCATGCCCTAGCAGCAAGAACTTACGTAAATCAGATGATTTTTTGTGGTAGGGAAATCAAACCTCTACTGACACGAATTCCGTAGAAAAACCGCTACCGGTACGCATTGGGATCCCACCCTGTACTCTGAATCCAGAAAACAAAAGAGGAAAATCGCGCCGATTCTTCGACGATCTATCCCTCACACCAGTACACCACCATTGCAACCTCCACCCGCCGCCTTCCCTCGAAAACTCGCGCCTCGCCGGCCCTCCACCTCGGCAGGAGACTCCAAGCACCTGGCTGACTCACACTACCTCCGCTCCCTGCTCTCCCCCAAACAACGGCCAGGGCTGCCCTCCGTCCGTGTCCCTCTAGCATTATGGCTCCAGCTGCTTTTTTCAACTTGCGTCCGAGAAGCTCGCCGGCTCACAGTATAATGCTGCCCAAGATGAAGGGACGAAACCTCAGATTTGCGATCCGCGCTCACAAGGGCGCTACCAACCAGCCCGTCAACCCGGATCCGGAAGAGGGCCTGGTATGTTGGTAACATCAACTCTTCCTGCCTGCTGTTTTATGAAAAACCTAGACTATCAAACTTCGATTTCTCATTTGGTTAGAATAGACAGAGCCATAGAAGCGACCTTCCTTTGTCTCTATTACACATGTACACATCCGGAAGACACGGGGTTTGGTCATTGTTTGCATATTCTACGATTTACTTTGAAGCTTTTTGGCCGGGTCATTTTGTTCGATGCCTGTAATTAGTTAGTTTTGCAACTTGACAATGTTATGTCATCCAGGCTTAGACAGTTAGACTTTTAGCTGTAATAGTACAATGTGTATGCCATATCTAAATATAATAAATAGATTAATTAAATCCCTTTCTTCTAAAGTAACCATTTGAATGCTCCATTGGCGCCGATCCACTTTTGACTTGAAAAAACATGGTTACCACTCACCAGCACCACGGTTAGTTTATTTGTGGAGGATTAACCACGGTGTGCAAGAGTTTGAAGCTTATGTGACTGATCATTTGCATGTTTACTATGTTTTGCCATTTTGTGTGCCTTAAATTCAGCCTGAGGATTACCAGAAAAAATGGGAGGAAATAGAGAAAATAGCAAAGGGGCCACCGGTTAGTGCTATTCATATCTATATTTATCGTGTTCCATCTTGTTTTCATGTTTGGTGGTGATTAATTATTTGTTGATGGCATATTAGATCTTTCCTACAATAGCAAAGCCCCTGCACCGACAATGTTTTATGAATTTCCATTAACGTAGTTTCAGTATTGTAAATTTATTCAATGTCTTAACAAAAGCTCTATGATAGCGAAGTTAATTCGCAGCTGTAGTAGTTAACTCAGAGCGGGCATTAACTTCACTATGATAGTTAAGTTAAATATGAAACAAACCTGAGTTTTTGTTATGTTCTTTACTCATAATCCTTTTTTTATATTTGGTTGAAAAGGATATGCCATTTCGTCAAGAGATCGACAGAATAGATGACTACACCATGAAGATTCATAATAACAGCATTTTGGCAAGCCTTCTTTCTAAAATACTCTTTTTCTTCTAAACTAAGTAAATAATATAGAACCCTCCCCTGCTGCCAAACGTGAGCTCATACATTGTGCTTTTCTTTTCCATTGATCTTGTGTGGAAGTAAACACCATCTGGAAGCGACTGCAGTATCAGTTTATCTTTGTATGATTGCTCGGAATGCTGTCAAGTTAGCTTCTGAAGTTCTGGTAAAAGCATTAGTTTCCCCTCAACAACAGACCCGCATTTACTTCACGATCATATTGTTGTCTGCTGTCACCTTCACAAGTACAATTTTTGTTTTACTTTCAACAATGATTCCAGGATTGTGCAATTTTGGCACGAGGCATGCCAGGTGAATATTCTCTACATACAATTAAGCAGGTACATACTATCTTTTTTCCAGTCGTTTAGATTTGAAGTTGCAATGATATATGCACTAACCCTCCTCCCAACGAAACATCAACAAAAGACTGTCCAGATGTTCGTGAATATCATTGTCAGCACAGCTGAGGACAGCTACCATAAGAAGGTTACAAAGGAAACTATTGTTTCCTTTCTTGGTGGGCTTGAAGGTGTGGCAGCTATAAGCCACATCTTGGTGCAAGATACTCTGAAAAATCATGTTGGTGATAGTAAAGAAGGTTCATTAAATTATAGCGCAGACTATTATAGAGCTCGACTGGAGTATATCGCGAAAATGAATATTTTGAAACAAGAATTCATGACAGCTCAGCTGACCGACGCATACCAGGTAGTCCCTCTGTTTATTAATATAAGATGTTTTAGGTATTCTACACGTTGTCTAGATGCATACTAAAATGAGTGAACACACACCCTAAAATGTGTCTAGATATATTTTTATACATGTGAATGTGGGAAAATTATAAACCATATTATGCTAAAAACGGAGGGAGTAGGCATTAATTTCGATCGGACCTCCCCTTATACGTTCACCAACACCATCCTAATGTTTTTATTTGGTCGTAACAGATTCTGGAGTCTACACTGGCTGATGCAATAATGTGTACAAAAATATTTGTTAGATCGATGAATGCTTATCGCGAATGGACACTAGGCCATGTCCCAGGTAAATATGTGTTCATTTTATGCATGTTATGAGTTCCGCTTTTCACCATGCACAAGTGGACAATCATCCACCGTTTCCGGCAGTGTTAATGTTAGTGTTTGTTACCACTGCATGCGCAGGTCGAAACCAGGGCAACGGATGATGGGGCACCTAATAACAAATAAAAAACACTCTTGGCGCCAGCATTTGGAAAAGTAGATGATTTCCCGTGTGTTTTGGCGGGAAATAGTTGCATAATACTATGTGATAATAAAGTTCAGAACTTAGGAGCTCGTGAGTAAACAATTTTACCATCAGTACGAACAACAATCATTATTACGTGCAGAGTTCAAGGACCATTTTAGACATAGCCCACAAGTTTGAGGATCGTGCATGAATTTCACTCTTAAATATGCAACTTTGGTCTACAAAATGGAACCCATCTAATCGGCAACCAGGTAAAATTAGAAGATTCACACATTTGAAAGGAAAAGAAGACGATGCCATGAGTCATGGGAGGGACGGAGGCAATGGAAAAGAAGGCTTTGCCACGCGAGCGTGGTGGGTTCTTGCTTGGTCGAGGGTTAGGAAAACTAGAAGAGCTCCCGCGCGATCGTACGGAGGTGCCAGCAACATCAGAACGCTGTCCCCGCAGGCCAAGAGCCCCTGACACTTGTCCTACAGTTTGATCTTGCAGGAAAGGATCGCCGAACCAGCCGCATTTGCAAGTTCCTGGCTTAGTTTGAACCAGTCCAAGTGTACATCGATGAAATGATGAAAAACAGGTCATCTCAACTGGCGTGTTCTTCACTTCCGATCCATTGCTGATGCTCGGTCGAGGGGTAGGGACACGCAGTTCATTTCAAACTTCAATCGCGCAGGGGCAGGCAGATGTCCAGGGGCTTTCCGTTTCCCAGCCAGCTGTGCCTTTTGAAAGCTGTCAAGGCTGGGGTCTTGGGTGGGTAGAGAGAGAGAGAGTCTGTTTGTGTCAGGGAGAGCAAGGCCGAGACAGACAGTCTGAAAAACACAGGGATAGGGGTTTCGCTGCTGCTTTTGCAGTTTCCAGCTTTGTCTTTCGCCGTGCCGTGCGGCTGCAGACCGGCTTGGAGTTATTTCCAACCTGGCCGGATTGCTGGAACACACAGCCATTTCTGCGTGTCCAGATTTGGACGTACGTGTTTTCATATCGATCATCTTGCTCTACGTTCTAAAACTGCACGTTTCACTGCCAATGCTAGCACGAAATCTTGCAACCGGCCTCGCTAAATTTTGTTACCATGTCTTGCCTGTATTGTCCAAATTAATATTTGTGTGTCTTTTCTAGTTTTGTTAGAGCATCTCCAATGGGCCTCCCAAACCCTCGCCCGGGCGGATAGTTCGAACACGTCCCGTACAAAAAAAAACACACACACCCAAAATTCAATCCAAACGTCCCACGCCCTTAGTATCAGCGCAGATCCACACGGAGCAAGGAGGTTGACCAGTGTCCACGTGTCGCGGACTCGCCGGCGCGGCACGCAAGGCAACGCATGCATGCCGGCTATATGTCCCGCTACTTGTCCAGCCGCTCAGCCCCATCCCGTCTGTGCAAGCCCCGCCTAGACGGAGGATGCTGCCGGACAAAGCCGGTGGGTGGCGGCTGCGGCCAGAGTCACCTCCTCTAAAGAAGACGCCGCAAATATAGGCGTGCGCATATCGCCGCATCCGCAACGTGGATCGGGATGCGACGGCATGCGCATTAGTCGCGTGTGTGACATATCTAATACCGTTGCTGGTTCTTGACCAATCCATGACCTTAGCGCAAGGACAAAGTGGGGTTGGACACCGCCATTGAGGAGTCGAAGAAGTACGCAGAAAGGACAACGTCACGTCTCAAGTGGTGGCTCCCATCGCTCCACCGAATATGGCCGCCTTGCTGCCATAGGCTCCACCCACTTCTGTGACCTCCTTCCCTCCTGACACGACGAAACCCAAGCGGCAGGGTGCTCGTCTCTTGCAGGCAAGAGGTGCCCCACCGCAAGGGTCTCCTCCCGCAACGGTATTGAACAAGTGTCCGACACCCCCATAGGGGACATAATTTAGGAAATGCCAGACAAATTTCCGGGTTCCGGTGGAGATGCTCTAAGATCTGTCTGTATACACAAAAGAGTGTCCTACTCAACTTGTTTGCGTATACACAGTAAAAAGCCCAAAGACTTAAATTTGTAGTGCGGGGTGGGTTTTTTCAAAAACATGTGAACGTTTGGCTTGGCGGGAGAGAAATTTCAGCTTGAACGGTGCCCCACCGACGCCGAACCAACGTGAAGTGCCACCAATTTCTAGCGAATTCCAGTTAATCACGGATGACAAGGCCAAGGGGCACCATAGGGAAGCAATCATGTCTGTTGCCCCTCACATCTCCGTCGGAGGCTTCTGATGCACAATTTGTGCATCTTCCGTGTCTCCACCATGATCCCAATAGAATGTCCGACAAGTGTGCTGGATAAATGCTTTTTTGAGCGCCGACACAAGCTGCCGCGCTATTGGGAGCGGCTAACTCCACCGGCCGTTCCCAATAGATGTTTCCAATAGAGAATCTATTTTTTTTAAAGTAAAACGGTGATATTTCATTCATATTTCATATATTTTACATTTTCGATGGAAATTTCAACGACTGCGGCGTTGATGCTGAATGCGATGGCCTCCTTCGGCGCCTGGTCCTCCTTGCCATCAGCGTCGCCTCTGGTCCGCGGTGGCGCGGCATCCTCCTCTTGTTCGTCTAGAATGACGACGATGTTGTTCCCGATGGCGGATCACAAACCCATTGAGCGGCGATTGGACGGTGTGTGTTGGGGGGGGGGGGGGGGATTCGTGGCAGCGCGACCAATAGCCCGCCCGTAGAAATGATGTGATATGTGTTTCTTCTGGATCAGCATCCAATGCAAATGTGTTTTTCTACGGCGAGGAAACAGGCCACAGTCCGTAAAAGTAAAAAGAAGTTCAACAAAGGAAGTCTCGTTCTGTATCATCACGGTAAAAAGGAATGGAACGGGATGTGTGTTTCTTGTGTGTCACAAAAGGAAGGGTCACAATCCTTTGGACGCGGCACGAGACGAGAGTACACCTCTTCCAACCCACGAGTCTATAAAAGCACCCCCTCTTTGTCGTCTCCATTCTACACCAAACCACTAGTAGTACCAAGCACCGAACCCAACAATGGCGTCCTTCCTTGCCTCCTCCCCTCCTCCCCGTGCTGGCTTCGCGGCCAGAAACGGCGACGCCGTGATCATCGTCGTCGGATCTTCCCCGGGGTACCTGCTGCTCGCGCGCCCGTCAGCACTGGGCTGGGGACTCGTGGCGAGGTCGCCGCCGTCCGCGCTGCTCTCCGTCGCGCCAGTCGCCGCGCTGCGCCCAGGCGTCGAGGCCTCGGGCTCATCTGAGCGCGTGGATCCTGGCTTCACCCGGAACGGCTCGGGACCGGCGACGCTCTTCTCCGGCCAGAGTCTCTCGCTGCTCGGCATGGGGTTCGCGGTGCCGGGAGGCAGCACCGCCCTGGATTCCACCACTCGCATCAAGTCCACGGGTGGAGCGGCTGGCTCTAATGAGGTCGAGGTATGATTTCACTAACCATCTGTCGTGTGTTGGGTGTTTTTCTCATGCTTTCGCTTGATTGTTTCTAACTAATCTTCCTTGATGGTCTCGACAAGGCGCTTCGGGAGGAGGTCGAGCAGGCTCGGTGCCAAAACCGCCAGGCTCTACTCCGATCGATGATGGGTCCTATGGCCTACCGTCGCATCGCCCGCACGGCTGGCGACTGCATCGATTTGCTACTCTTCGCCACCAAGAAACGCCTACCGATTTCCTCCTCCAACCGCCATGTCTCCTACGTTACATGGTACGGGGATACGGGTACGGGGATACGGATACGGAGATACGGGAGAACGGCATTTTCTGAAAATAGACTTACGGGGATACGGCGAGTATAGGTACAAATGCGTAAAAATTAGCACCAATTAACTATTTTTGAGAATGAAAAAGTGATGTCAATGAAGTAGCTTGGTCATTTTTATTTACGGTGATCTGAGTAAGTCTTTTCAAGTCTCCTTGTACGCAGTCCATTAGGTATATAGCCCACCCAGTAGGTCTTCCGATCATCCGATGGGCTGTAGACAGAGTGGAAACAAGGCCCGTACGTACCCCCTGCTTTTCCTAGCCATTTTTCGACTTTTTTCTTTATTTTAGTTCGGGAAAATAAGATACGGTGTGATACGTGTATCCCGCGCGTATCCCTGCGTATCCCCGTCCCGGTGCAGTATCCTGCACTGATACGGCACCTCACGGCCGTATCGCTGCAACGTAGCATGTCTCTAAGCACTGGCGGAGCTCCGTTGGGGCCTAACTGGGCCATGGCCCGCCCATGTTTTCTGAACGAAAATAATTAACTCCTAGGCATCCGTGGCCCAAGCCCACCAGCACGCATTGCCTCTCCCTGTAACGCTGTCCTTCCGTGACTCATTCGTCTCGTCTCCCTCGACCTCATCCAGCAGGCACGGAGCCGGCGTGAATTCTAGCAGACGATGCCACCCAGGGACTGCTGCGACCGAATCGATCCCCTTCGGCTTTCTCGTCTCCAATTTACCCTTCCAAGATTATCTTCTTTCTTTCTCCCGAATCTTAGTCTGCGTAGCCTCTATTGTTCACTGCATTGTGAATTTTTTCATCAATTTTCCAAATTGCAACGACCAACAACCATGGGAAACAGGAAAGGTCGCTTAGAAATGAATTATTTTTTCTTGAAATAACAAGTGATGAGAGAATTGAAACTGAAGATCCTTCAACACTAGCAAATAATTCTTTGCCCATCATCAGATTGGAACAACATCAACAGAACCACGACTAAGGACTTCCGATCGGGGCTCTCACTTTCCCCTTTTCCTCCTCTCTCCTTCCTCCCTCTTCTTGAGAGTCTGCAGGTCAATTGGTGGAAGTGGGGAATCAAGGTTCCTCTCCTCTGCTCGTCTTGGTGGCGAGAGAGGAAGAGATTTTGAAGCTCCGCTTTGCTGCTGGTGGGATCTGCGCCTGGGGAGAGTCATCCTTGCGTTCGAGCGCGGCGTGGGGCAGCGATTGCGATGCATCTCTGGCAGGCTTCCATGGTGGAAGCTGAAGCAGGGGATGCTTGGAGTCAACTCTCTCATCAAGCGATGTTGCCTCTTTCTCGAGCATGGAGTGCGGTGGCTGCATCTTCCTCCGACCGGCCGTGGCGGCGAGGGGCGGAAGTGGAGCTGCAGTTCTTTCTTTGCTTCGGTTCAGAGTCCTTTGCTGCATCTCAGAGCTCATCACGCGGTGGCCTTGCTTGCCGCCGCGATCTATGGCCATGAAGGTGGCCTATCTTTAACCTCCGCTTTTGGAGGCCTGCTTGACCCGACGCCGGAGCTCGGCTCCTCGATGTAGCCAAGTGGTTTCGTCCCCGGCTGTGTCGTGTGTGCCGGCGTCTGAGGTCGTCCGCCGGAAGGGAGAGCCCGAGTGCTTCAAGGAGCTCCGATCTCGGCGCTCGCACGCCTGGAGATCGCCGGCGGCTGGTGGCAGAGAAGACCAAGGGCTTGATTGCTTTTCTTTCTTTAGCTCTAGGGTCTTTTTTGTAAGTTTTCTGGCCTTTTCTTCGAATTTGAGGTCTTCTAGGGCAATAGATGAAAAGGTCCGGAATGTAATTTGTACCTGCCACGTGTTTGAATGATATTTGCAGCATCGGGGTCCTTGGGCCCCACCCCTTGTTAAAAAAAAAGGACTTCCGTCCAATTTTTTTTTTTGGTGGGTTCTTTTAGCATGGCCCGCCCATGGATTTATTTCGAGCTCCGCCAGTGTCTCTAAGTATGCTCGCCTTGCCTATTTGATTCTTGATCTTTTCTGTCCGCATGCGCAGGATGCTCTGCGTATCGCTCTGAAGTTCGTCCAGGTGGAAACGGACTGCATCACCCGCAAGGGGGGCCTTCTCGCCATATCTGTGGATGAGGCCATGGATGGCCTGCGCGAGATGAGGGATCTCTACGTCTCCTCCCCCAAGACCAACTTACTTCCGACATTCAAGTCCGACAACGTCCTCCCACCAATTCCCGCCTGGGAATCCGAGTCTTTTCTTCGCCATGTCGCCGCTGACTTCGAGTTGCTGTACTCGTCCGTCGAGAAGGACGTCGCCAGGGAGTATGGTGGTCTCATCTAGTTACTGTTATCATGTTTGCATGGAGATGGTCTGGCGATATCTGTTACTCCCTCCGTATCAAAATATAAGTCGCACTAGTCACTTAGCACACACATGTATGTAGACATGTTTTAGTGCAAGATTCACTAGTCACTTACATGAATCTTGCACTAAAACATGTCTACATACATGTGTGTGGTAAGTGACTAGTGCGACTTATATTTTGACACGGAGGGAGTAGATTAGAACTGATCATTGGCTACATTCAGTGAGTGTCCTCTTTTAGCACTTGTGGTATCATCAACCGCAGTAATCATTAGCAGCAGTGGCTCAGTGAGTAGTATTGCTGTCTTCAGCCTACTAGAAATCGTCTCCGTAGATTTTCATTTCATCAATATTCAGAACTTGTGAAACCCTGAGTTGGTTTTAATGTTATCCCATGTTTTGGTTTATATCCCTGAATGATTTTTCTGTTTAACTTATTCTGCTCATATTCTTGTATTAAAACTGAAACTCCCCACTACTGTATAATTTTCCCGAACAAAAAATTGCATCCGTTACTAGAACGGTGGGTTCTTTCTTTTATCCCCTTTGCCCTCGTCTACTTTCGGGGCAGGAGAAAGAAAATCACAGCATGTTCTTTTCCAAAAAACAAAAACTAAAGAAACGCAACCATGTAACGCCGCTCTATCTGACGCGACATGGAGATGGTCTAGATGGAGTCCACTCGGAGGCAGGAACAGTGCAAAGGCTGCTGTACGCCTGAATCCAGTGGCAGTTGGGTTTCTTGCACGCTACGACTTAGCGATTTAATCGGCCATGTAAAAATGCATTTGAAGTGTGGTGCAGCGCCACGAAAAACAGAGTATACGGTCAGTTACGTTCTATCTTAGAGCATCTCCAACTCCAACGGTCGCTAAAAATGTGGGGCGCTAACCTATCTTAGAGCATCTCCAACACTCGCTAAAAATGTGACGCGTTAACCTATCTTAGAGCATCTCCAATAGTCCCTAAAAATCTGACGACGTGAAAAACCGTCATTTAGCGTGTCGTGGAGCTTTTCACACGCTTCAACAGACGTGGTCAATTCCAGCGTGCGGGATAAGTGAGAGTGCGCGACTAAAAGTGGCAAAACACGCGCACTATATAGCGCGTTGGGCATCCACGCGTCGCGCGACCGCCTCCCGCGACTGGCACGTTATTTCGCCTCCTCTCATTCTCTCTATCCCCACGCTCCTCCGCTGGCATACCTCCACGTCGTCGAAGCCTCTCCGGCTACTGCGGCATCCACCCCGCCAACACTTTCTACGCCGAAATCTGCTCCGGCGAAGAGCGGATTTCGCTCGGCACCATCAAGAATGCACACGAGGCAGCATGTGCCTACGATGCGGCGGTGTGGCGGCTCGGCCGCCCGCGCTGCTAGATGAATTTTCAGGACGCATGCAGCAGGCGCAGGCTCTGGCGCCGCCCCCGCACCTCATCATCGACGAAGACCGCCATCTCCACCACCGGAACCAGACCCGCCTCCTCATCACAGAGAGGGACGAGCTCGTGGTGGCGCAGTAGCGTGCGCGCCACTTGAAAGAACCGGCTACCATGGAGGAGTTCTGGGCGACCAGGGCGGCCGAGCGGACGGAGAGGAGGGCTGAGCGTGTAGACGAGAGGGCCGAGAAGCGGGCGTGCAAGCCCGCGGCGGAGGAGCGGCTCAACGGCGGCCACACCACGTGGGCCGAGGAAGATCCCAGGTGGGCTGGTCCATTCACTGACATCGACAACACCTCCTCCTCCGACGACAACGAGTAGATTAAGAATAGATTAGCTAGATTTAGTTGTTTTATCTGTGTTTATTCTATCTCATCGGATGAACTGAATAAAATTTAATTCCGGTCTACTTGTTTGATCTAGTTCACCTTTCCAACTCGCGAAAACGTGTTTGCGGCGCTAAAATAGCATGTCTGCCAAAGCTTCTATTCGCGCGCTAAAATTTAGCGTGTGCGATAAACCTATCAGTCTCTCCCGCACGCAAAAGTGCTAATTTGGCGCTGTAAAAAAAACGCACAGAGGAGTCCCGCGTCTATTGGAGATGCTCTTGGTATCTTACCTTGATAGCACTAGCTGTTTTCAGCAACAAAACTGGATTTCTTGAGCCTCATTCTTGGTAATAATTAATTCCATACGGTTATCCTTGATGTACTGCAAAATATCAAAAAACAAATGCTGCAGTATTTTGTTTCAACAACTCCTACTCCAATGGTAACTTGGTGTTTTGATTGCAACTCTTTTACCAACAGTTCTTAATCCTGAAAAACATTTATGCATGTAAAAAAACGAAAGAAGTAAACGTTCTATCCTTCATAAGCAAACCTCTTGTTTGTATAACACTAGATTCGAACGGCGTGGCTCGCCACACGACACTCGTTGGTTCTTTGAATTTTTTGCCCGTGGTTATCACAATTTATACAGATTATTCGAAGGATACTAATATTCTTATGTATCTGATCATAGGTCTATAGATTTGAAAGCATATTTTTTGCAACGTATGAAATCAATAATCAGAGCATCATACAATAAAAATCTTAAGAAATAGGAAGATCAAATAAATGTTGAAGCACACAGGGAAAGTAAAATAGAAATTCACACCGCATTCAATACATAAGTTTTGACCACCAGGAAGTAGTACCAAATACATAAGTTTGGATCAATTTTGGAAACATGATCTCAAACACCTGATTAGTTTTGTTTAACCAACAATGATTCTAAAAGGCAGAGGTAGTGATCTCAACAGTATTAACAATGAGACATTCGGCAACGGGGAACAAATTTATCACCGAGCACAAATTTATCACTGAACGGCGGAACAAATTTATCACCGAGCACGGGTTCAGCTCTGCTAGCAGCAACACCTTAATGCAGCAACGTGCTCCAAAGCCCTGGTTTGGTGATACATGAGTAATTTCAGCTCAATCTACAAAAATAAATAAGAGTACAAAAGATAAATGAATGCAAATCAAGAAAATAGGAGAGCCATATAGTTACTATACTATAAGAGAACGAAACATATCATTAACAGACCTATAATAGTTGTTTGGATTGAGTAGTTACAAAAGAATCGCATAATTATAAAACAATGTGCAAAAACTTAAATTTGCAAGAACCGACAGAGAGAAACAACATATGGCATACCTCATATAAAATCCGGTGACCAAGAGAGAGAGAGGCATAGAAGAGGGAGGAGCCGTGACGCTGTCCAGCATCCTCCTTGACCATGATTGAAAGGACATTCCCTAAACCCTTGTGTTTTGTGTGTTAGGCAACAACACTAGCGATAATCTAATATGTAAATTAAGTGGTGCAGGTTTTAGGTGCTTAAAACATCTTTGCATCAAATCCAAAAAGTGAGTAAAAAAGAGCAAAAGTGCCCTGTAGTTATTCGGATTATCCGAGTAATGTTGGGTCGGATTATCCGAGCCTCAAGCAAAGCTCAAAATTTGGCTAAGGACTCGAAGCAAAAGTGCCATGTAGTTATTCGGATTATCCGAGTAATGTTGACTCGGATTATCCGAGCTATTAGAGGAAGCTCAAATTTCTGCTAAGGACTTCGAGGAAAAGGGCCCTGTATTTACTCGGATTATCCGAGGTCGTCGTGTCGGATTATCCGAGCCAGTCGGATTATCCGAGCATGACTTTGCTCGGAATATCCGAGTATTCTGTCTCCAACGGGCAGAAATGGTGGAAAGGCTACCACGACCAGAAATTTCTCCCCCACCATTGTTGCAAGCTTAAACTTAGTAGATCTCTCTCCCTAGCCACTCAAACACCTTGTCCTTCTAGGACTTGGGAGAGTTGACCTAGATCTACACTTTCACCAAAGCGATTTGATTTCCATATCCATTCCTTAGAGGAACTTGTGAATCTTGGGTTCATTGGAACCCTAGACGGTCATTGGTCGTTCTTGTGGCTTTGAAAGCCGCGGGGACTAGCCGGGAGCCTCCAATTGAGTTGTGGAGACGTGCCCCGGCCTTGTGATTCTTGCGGCTTTGGGAGCCGTGGGAATTGGTGAGAGCCTCCAATTCGGTTGTGGAGTGTGCCTCATCCTTGTAAAGGTTTGTTGCCGACCTCGAGGGCATCATATAGTGGAGGAGATACGGTGTGCCATATCACGGCTATTCGGGGATCACTTGTGACCCCGCACCGCTCCAACGAAGACGTAGCTTCCATTGGGAAGTGAACTTCGGGAATCATCTCCGTGTCACCGTGTGCTTATCCTTTTTATATATACCTTTACTTGTATTGCTAGCTTACCTTGTTTAGTATATCTTGTTAGCTAGCTTCTTGCTCATCATATAGGATTGTTCACCTAGTTGCATATCTAGAGAACTTATATTTGAGCAATTCCTTAACTTGTTGAAAAGAAAATTAAAATTGGTAGTTGCCTATTCACCCCCCCTCTAGTCAACCTACTCGATCCTTTCAATTGGTATCAGAGCAAGGTCTCTTTATTAAGGGCTTAATCGCCTAAAGAGGAGGATGGCTAGTGCGGAGGAGTACAACGTGCTAAAGATGAGGAGTTAAACTTGCTAAGGAACAAGAAAAACTTGATAGAGAACAACTTAACAAAGAACTAATCGAAGCGGGAATAATCCCTCCCGAGGGTGATGCCCCAATCACCATGAAGTCCATGATTGAACTCTTTGGGTTCATGAAAGGCAAAATGGTGGATGAGGTGTATACTCGGGTATCTAATCAAAATGGCTCCTCATCAACCGCTAGCCCTATTAAGGGAGCTAGTGACAAGGATAAAAATGATAAACCTATGAGAAGCCTTCTCTTAACTTTGCTCCACCTAGCTCTTATCTCACTCAAGTTGCACCCACTCAACCTCATATAACCAACCTTGGTAGACCCCCTCCTAAGCTTGATAATACTCGTTATTTCACTTGGAAGAAATCTATGGAGTCTTATTTTCGCAGCTCATCGGTGCATCTTTGGAGGGTGGTTCTACATGGTTTCAACCCGGTTGATCCCAACAACTTGACCAAGCAAGAAGAGATTGATGAGCAACTTGATGCAAATGCCAAGTACATTCTTGAGAGTGCTATGACCGCAAATGATGAAGATCATGTGCGGAATCTCAAAACTTGCAATGAGGCTTGGCTCTATCTTGAAACCGTGTATGAAGGAAATGAGGGCATTCAACGCTCCAATGCGGCCGTCCTTCAACATCAAGTTGACAACTTCATCATGCTAGAGAAGAGACTCCGACCGAACTTTACCGAAGACTCACAAGCTTGTGGTGACATGTAGGGAAAATGGAAAGAAGGATATGGATGATGAATGGGTCAAGGCCAAGTTCCTTCAAGCAATTATTCCATATAGTGAAACTATGGTGATGAACTTCATGCAAGAGCGGATTACACAACAATGACTCCCAATGACATCTTGGCTCAATTTGTCACCTATGATACATTGAAGTCCACATCCAAGTCTTTCAACCAAATCCGTGGCCAAAGACTCTTGCTTTGAAGGCCCGTGTGGTAGACCATCCAAGATATGAAGAAAGCCGGTCTATGAAGGTGAAGAAGACTTGGAGGGTGAGCTCAATGAAGTTCTTGCACTTGCCGCCACCCGGTTTTGGAACAAGAAGAACAAGAGCATCGCCTCTCCACCAATAAAAAGAATGTGCTTCAATTGTGGAAAGGACACTCATCTTGTGAAGGATTGCCCCTATGAAAGAAGAGAGGATAATGGTGGTCAACTCATTCTAAAGAAGAACAAGTACCACCCCAAGCCTACCTATATCAAGAGATCACCTCAAAAGGCTTTTGTGGCATCCCATCAAGAGGAATACGAGTCCGGAGGTGAGGAGGATAAAGACCAAGTGAAGAAGTAGGAATGGCGGCTCTTGCAATGGGCACCCTTCCTCCATCATTGGCCAACCTCTTCTCATCTCCAAACGACGACAAGATCTCCAAGCCTATGTGCCTCATGGCCAAGGAAACAAAGGTGAATTCCCCACCAAAAATTACTATCTCCTCTAACCCATCACTATTGGATTGTGTTGAGGATGTAGGGAAAATTGAAGAAGAGGATAAAATTTCTATCTTCATTAGCAAGCTCCAAGGTCCAACCAAGAAAATGGTTGAGGCCCTCATGTATCAATATGGAGAAGCCAAGCATCTTCTTAATGAGAAGGATGTTAGGATTTGTGAGCTCGAAGGGCATGCATGTGATCATGCCGACAAAATTGGTGAGCTAGAAGATCAACTTGTTGAGGAACAATTGCTCCGTGAGCAACTTGAGGAGACACATGCCATGGATCTTTCCAAGGCAAAAGAAACTCGTGAAACCTCTATTCAAATTGCTATTGATCTAAAAAGTAAAAATGAGGAACTTGTAGAGAGTCATAACAACTCTTTGAGGGTTTTGAGCAACTTAGGGAAACCCACAAGGTGACCTCAAGTGAGCTCACTACACTCAAGGAGTCATATGCCAAACTACAAGCTCAATTTATCTATGCTAGCTTCACCACTCTCATAATGATAAAGATGCAAATGCTTGTACCACTAACCCTTTATGTGTCAAGGCATCTCTTATTGAGGAAAACACTAGGTTGAAGGCCCAACTTGAGAAGGGCCTAGCCACTTGTATCCAAGGGGAAAAGAACCTCAATGATCTTTTGAGCAATCAAAAGGGAGTGGTTGGCAAAGAAGGAATTGGGTTCACACCCAACTCTAAGAAGGTCAACAACAAGAAGAAGAAGCGACTCCCCCTTCCAAAGATATTGTTTTTGTGAAGGAGGGGGAGTTAGCCAAAGCAAATGACAACTCTATTGGGAGTGGTAATGTCACTAGGGGCAATGCCACTCACAATAACTTTGCGGGAAAATACAACCCTCATATGTTCTTTTGAAATCTACAAATGGTTGTGTTTTTGCTAAATATGTTGGCTCTTCATATGGAGATGATTATCACTATGCTATTTGGGTTCCAAAGACCCTTGTGACTAACAAAAGAGGACCCATTCCAAAATGGGTACCTAAATCAAAGACTTGATTATTGTAGGGTTTCTCTTCCGGTGGATCTTCATGGCTCATTGATAGTGGATGCTCATCCCATATGACCGGAAGCAAAGAACTAGTAAAGGACTTATTGAAACAACTACTCTCATTCTCTCATGTCACCGTTGGCAACAATGCAAGACTCAAGGTAGTGGGAGTTGGTAAGGTGGTGATCACTCCGGAGTTATCCATTGAGAAGGTCCTCCTTGTTGAATCCTTTCATACAATTTACTTTCCGTTGGTCAATTATGCAATGCCGGTTACACCGTTATTTTTAATAAATACCACGTGACCATCCTTTTCACTCAAACACTCAATGTCGCCTTTGTTGGATTTCGTGAAAACGGTTTGTATGTGGTTGATTTCTCGAAAGAGACCACTCAAATCGCTACATGTTAATGGCTAAAGGCGACAAGGGGTGGCTTTGGCATCGCCGACTTGGCCATGTCGGTATGAGAAATTTACAAACTCTTGTAAAGGGTGGACACGTGGTAGGACTAACCGATGTTAATTTTTCCAAAGATCGTCCTTGTAGTGCTTGCATAGCCGGAAAGATGCATGAAAAGAATCACCCAAGAAGACCATTATCTCCACTAAGAGGCCTTGGAGCTCTTCATATGGATCTTTTGGGCCTCCCACTATGATAGTCTTGGTGGCAAGAAATATTGTTTGGTGATTGTGGATGATTATTCAAGATATTGTTGGACTTTCTATATCAAGAAGAAGAGTGAAACTCAAAAGATATTCATTGACTTTGCAACCCTTGTTCAACGTCAATATGGCACCAATATTTTGGCAATAAGAAGTGATAATGGTACGGAGTTCAAGAATTACACTATGGATGATTTCCTAAGTGGGGAGGGCATTCAACACCAATATTCCGCTGCATATACTCCCCAACAAAATGGTGTCGCCGAAAGGAAGAACCGCACTCTTATTGATATGGCAAGAACTATGATGGCCGAATTTCATTCCCCATATAACTTTTGGGCCGAAGCCATCAACACCGCTTGTCACTATTCAAACCGGCTCTTCTTTCGTCCTCTCATGCAAAAGACACCATATGAACTCCTTATCGGTAAAAAGCCAAGTGTCTCTTACTTTCGAGTATTTGGTTGCAAATGCCATGTTTACATTAAAGGTTGCAAACTTGCTAAATTTGAATCTAGATCTTTTGATGGTATTCTTGTTGGATATGCCGCAAACTCTCATACTTATAGGATCTACAACATATCCACCGGGTGTGTTGAAGAGTCTATGAATGTGGAGTTTGACGAGGATAATGGTTCCCAAGCGGGCATATTGATCATGATGATGTAGGTGATGAAGAGCCATCTCATGCCATAAGAACTATGGGCATCGGTGAACTCATTCCTAGTGAAGAACCATTGTTACTCAAGAAGAAGGAACAAGTTCCACCCAAGTTGAGCCATCTACCTCAACAAGTGATCAACAAGCTATCCATGATCAAGAACAAGAACATGAAGATCAAGAAAATGGTCAAGACCCACCCAACTCTAGTGGTGAACAAGAGAATGAACCCATGACTCCAAGAACTCCACTTAGGGGTGACCATGATCAAGATGAAGGCAATGATGAAGATATTTGTGTTGGTGAATCTATTGGTCAAGCTATGGAACGTGATGTCATCCGGCGTGCATCAAATTGGATTATCAACAACACTTCAAAGAAAATATCCTTGGGAGTATCCGTAGAGGTGTGGCCACTCGCAATCAATTAGCTAACTTTTGTGGTCATGTCTCTTGCTTGTCTAGCTTAGAACCTCTCAAGGTATATGATGCTCTTGAAGACATGGATTGGGTTGCGGCTATGCATGAAGAGTTGAACAACTTCGAGCGCAACAAAGTATGGTCATTAGTGGAAAGACCCAATGACTCCTCCCATAATGTCATTGGAACCAAGTGGATATTCAAGAACAAGCAAGACTCAAATGGTCAAGTCATCCGCAACAAAGCAAGATTGGTTGCACAAGGCTACACCCAAATCGAAGGAGTCGACTACGGTGAAACCTATGCCCCCGTTGCTAGACTTGAATCCATTCGCTTACTTATTGCCTATGCATCCACTCATAAAATTACTTTATATCAAATGGATGTTAAAAGTGCTTTTCTAAATGGTCCACTAAATGAACAAGTATATGTGAAACAACCTCCGGGTTTTGAAGACCCCAATTTCCTAACCATGTCTACTTACTCCATAAGGCTCTTTATGGGCTCAAGCAAGCTCCACGTGCTTGGTATGATCATCTCAAGGAGTTCTTAGTAGACCGTGGCTTTGCAATTGGGGTAATAGATCCCACCCTTTTCACAAAAAGAATAAATGGAGAATTTTTTGTATGCCAAATATATGTTGATGATATTATCTTTGGTTCCACTAACCATGAATTTAGTGATCAATTCTCCAAGCTAATGACCAAGGAATTTGAGATGTCCATGATGGGGAAATTGAATTATTTTCTTGGCTTTGAAATCCATCAATTCCGAGAAGGAACATTCTTATGTCAAGCCAAGTACATTAAGGACATGCTCAAGAAATTTGATATGAACAATGCCAAGCCATATAAGTTTCCTATGGACTCCAAAGCGGATCTTCACTTAGATCCGATGGTAAGGAAGTTGATCAAAAGCTTTATCGTTCTATGATTGGATCCTTGCTTTACCTTTG
The DNA here is from genome assembly GCA_947311845.1 of Poa pratensis. NCBI lineage: Eukaryota > Viridiplantae > Streptophyta > Magnoliopsida > Poales > Poaceae > Poa > Poa pratensis. The sequence continues at coordinate 43,609,272 of CAMZMU010000027.1, read as the reverse complement.
TGCATCTAGACCGGATATTATGTTTAGTGTGGGTATGTGTGCAAGATTCCAATCAAGTCCTAGGGAAAGTCATGAAACCGCGGTCAAAAGGATTCTAAGATATTTGTTGGATACTCCCAACTATGGTCTTTGGTATCCCCATGGTACAAGCTTTGATCTTGTTGGTTATTCGGATGCGGATTGGGCGGGTTGCAAAATGGATAGAAAATCAACTTCGGGTACATGCCAATTCCTTGGTAGGTCCCTTGTGAGTTGGTCTTCCAAGAAGCAAAATTGTGTGGCCTCGTCATCCACCGAAGCCGAATACATCGCCGCCGGTAGTTGTTGTGCACAATTATTATGGATGAGGCAAACTTTAAAGGATTATGGTGTCATTTGTGACAAAGTGCCTCTTTTATGTGACAATGAAAGTGCTATCAAAATTGCACACAACCCGGTTCTTCATGGCAAGACCAAGCACATTGAGATTCGGTATCATTTTATTCGAGATCATGTTGAGAAGGGTGATATTGCAATCAAGTATGTCAACACCAAGCATCAACTCGCCGATATGTTCACGAAGCCTCTTGGTGAAGCAAGATTCAAGGAGTTGAGAGGAGAACTAAATGTGGTGGACATATCCAATTGGACTTAGTGGATTTCTTGCATACCTACCCATATTAGACGATACTTATTTGGTTTAGATGTAGGCATGGACATAGGGGGAGTGCGGTCCTAATACATTGGACTATCCCTCCCCCCATTATGCCGATAGTAAAAACTCATTTTTGTCTCTATTTTTCATTTTGATGAACTTTGAGCTTAATTGACGAGTAGTGGCGGTGAACCCAAGATATATCTTCGCGGTGTCACACCACATACACTCATACATGGTGGCCTTGGCCACCGACATCTTCTTTGTGAAGATTTGATCTTTTTGGAGCTTTATGGCATTTTTGCCTATCCATTGGTTTTATGGAAAACACACTCAACTTGGTTTTCCTTTGCTCGATTCTTGCAAGTTTGAGCGTGAAGTACCAATATCAGTTTAACAATCTTATCCCAAGCCTATCTTACCTAAAAACTTTCTATCTAATGCACACAAGTCTTGTTTCAAAAATCTGGGAGAAAGGGTTCAGCTGGGCAAATCTCCTGTAACTGCTCGGAATATCCGACCCTGACGGAACCGGATTATCCGACCCGTCAGATAATCCGACTCAGTCAGGATCAGAATATCCGATCGCGCGGTCAACCGTTTTTAAAAATAAGAGAGGTCGGGGTGAAGGGCTCAATCGACCCCTTTACTCACCCCGACCTCTCTCTCTCTCTCTTGCGCCGCCGCCTGCCGTCCCGCGCCGCCCCGGCGACTCCCGCCGTCCCCAACTCCGGCATTTGGCCGGATTTGGTGCTCCTCCTCCCCGGGAACCTCTCCCTCCAAGCATTTTCCTCAATGGATGAGGGTAACTTCTTATTTCTCAAACCCTAGGTGTTCTTCATCTAGTTCTTATAAAAGAAGTTATTGTTGCTGATTCCGTCGAGGGTAGTGGTTCCCATTGATGCTTAGTACACTAGGCTTGCCTCCCTTTTAGTCGATATACTGCTAGACCTAGGATTTGAATCAATTTGCTGCTGCATCGCCATGTCGGAAATTCCGACTCACTTGGTACCGGATATTCTGACCCGTCGGAATATCCGATCCAAGATGAATCGGATTATCCGAGTTTCTTCAGCACACTATGATTTGTCCAGGTCTGAGTAGTTTCAACTTAGGGATGCTATCCTATTGTACCTTGTATCATTCCTTGCTCTGAGACTTGTGTGTACTTATCTATGCTGCCTATCTATTGCATTATCTCACAGGTGGTTCGAGTAGTCCTCCAAAGAAGTATGCCCAAAGAGGGAAGTTGCCTGCTGAAGCAACTGGCAAGTTCCCTGCCAAGACAGTATCTGGGAAGAAGGTGTCAGTTAGACCTGCAAAGAAGGGCAAGGAAACTCGCCCCAACTATTTGACCATGCCAGGCCCTCAGTATACCGAAGTTCGTCAGTTTGACTGGTATAAAATTTTTCCTAGAGATGACAACATTGAGGACAAAAACTTCTGGTGCATGGAGCAGATCTATATACACAAGGATATCTATCTGCATTATCAGAACCCCATTCGCCCAATGCAGCCATACCGGTTGCCAGATATCAAGGACAAACCCAGCTATGCTAAAGCCGCCGAGGTGATTCAACAGATGGGACTTGTTTCTCTCATTGAGAAGCAATGCCCTTACGATGAGGACCTTGTTAAGCAGTTTTTCTCCACCTTGGTGATCGAGAGCAACCACTCCAAGACCATGAAATGGATGTCGGGAACTACTATGTGTAAATCTTCCTTTTCTCGGATGGCTCAGCTCCTTGGGTATTCTTTCAACTCCAGCAATGCTGCTAATGGTCACCGCATGCACTTTGAAGTAGAACGTTATCCCAATAAAAATGAGATGGTGGACTTGTATGGGGCTGGTGCAGTTATTGGCGGAAAGGATGGTCTTCTTCCTGTCTATGATCAGCTTGTGCGCATCTTTCGCTCAACTATTTGTCCCAGTGGAGGTAACAATGACAATATTGTCGCTCCTCTTGCCTATTTGCTTATTCTTGCCAAAGGGTTGTTGAGAATGAAGATCCCTCAACGGTGTTCACTATGGATGTGGGGCATTTCATCTTTAGTGAGTTATGGGACTGCATGATCAATGGGTACTCTATTCCTTATGCTCCTTACATCATGATGCTTATCAAGGACACTCTCAAGAACCACAACTTCCGCAAGTCCAAGATGATTTCCCATGCTTACAAGAGGGTTTATCAGAAAAAGAAAGAGGTTGTTCCACAGTCTTCTACTGCAGCTCTGGGCTCTTTCATGGGTGATGCACGTCGTGGAGCCACCATGGCTCCTTCTTTTGCTCCAGAGATTAATAAGTTGAATTGGTTCTAGCGGAACATCCTTTGCATGAATGCAGACATCAGGAAGGGACAATATGAGTCCTATCTGAGGCAGGAGGACATTCTCAAGCGACTCCCTCGCCTTCCTAATGATCCTGAAGTGATTAATCCTCCTCTCTCTTATGCTCAGTGGAATGAACACTCTCAGTTTCCTTGGGCTCAGCTTGACACTCATCTCCTAGAGACAGCTTCTGCGGGCCCTTTGTAACATCCCAAAATTATTATCAGGATTATGTTCCAAAAATAAGAGCCAACAAAAACTTTTGTTAATTATATGTGTTGATCTCTTGCTATTACTTGTGTGGTTTAATTCTTGTTGCTTGTGTTATTCCTTCTTGCTAGTGGTTTGTTGTTTGCTCTAAATAAAAGCAAGAAGAAAGGAAAAGAATTGAAATAGCAAATAAAGCAAGAAAAATAAAAGTGACATTTGTGTCCCACAAATTCTCCAAGTGAGAATTTCAAATGGTTTCAAACAAAATTCAGTGGAGTGGGTTTATAAACACTCCCCATTTTGTTCCTACCACTTTCCCCTCTCAAATATTATTTTGAACTAGTTTTAAAATTCTAAAATCAAAACAAATTGAAATAAATTAAAATGCCTTAATTAAAGCACTATAAAAGAAAATGTTTCAAAACATTTTATTATTTTATGCCAATTTTTGTGGAGCTTCTGTACATTATGGGAAGGCCCCACAAATTTTTATAAATTGATTTAGTGCCTCAAAATAAATCAGGAGTGCTACTGCAATTAAACAGAAGGACTAAAAATAATTAGAAGAAAGAAGAAGGAAAAGAGCAGAGCAAAGGAGCCAGGGAGGTTTTTGCAAAAATGTCTTCGGCTACCTCTCCGTCGCCGTGTCGTCGCCGTACGCCGCGCCGTCGCCGTTTCCCCGGGTCCCCCAGGCCCCCCTTGCTCGCAGCCGTCCACGCTCCGTGCCTCTGCAGCCGCTCGAGCACCACGCTCGACCCGATGCCGCCCCTGTCCCCTGCATCTCCGCCGTGGTTAAACGGACGGCGACCGGCCAAATTGGCCCAGCTCGCCGCACCTCGCCACGCAATCCTCTACGCAGAGAACCCTAGCCCACGCCCGGACCCCCCAGACACCGCGCGCTGGCCTCTCCCGCCCTCTGGACGCCGCTGGACTGCGACCACCGTGCGCCGCCGTCGCGCCTATTTAAACCACCCGAGCCCAGCGCTCTCTCCACACCGCCCCACTGTCTCTCTCACTCACCACCCTCTCTCGTGCACCGCCAGGAGGCCGGAGCCTCTGCCGGGAAGCCACTGCTGCCCGTGGCAGTGCGCTGCAACCTCGCCGTGCCGAGGTAGGCGACGACCACGGCCTCGCCGTGCTGGCCTCCCATTTCCTTCCCTCTGGCCTCTCCCTGCATCCCTACGATCACCGCACTCACTCACCCCTTGTTCCCCTCTCTTTCGTGCACCAGAGCATCGCCAGGAAGTCGCCGGAGCCCGTGCCCGTAGCCGAGGAAGTTCCGGAGCTCGCCGCCGACGAACCACTCCTTCCCAGGAAACGCAACTCGGCCAGGAGCTTCCCCCACATCGCCGCCGTCGATCTGCATCATCCCCGCCGTCCCTAGCCCTCTCAGGTGAGCCAATCGAGCTGCTCGCCGCCGCCGGAGCAACGGCGCCGCCTAATTTAGGTCGTCGATGAACGCGGCCTCTGTGAGCCGTTGGATCTTTGATCCACGGTCGCATACCGCTTCGCGCGCTTAGCCACTGACTGGTGGACCCCGCTAGTCAGATCTTTAAACATTTCCCCGCGCGCACCGTTTCGCCTGAGTCACTGACTGGTGGACCCCACCTGTCAGGGATTTCAACATTATCCAGAACAGTTAGGATTTCTAATTTTAGTTTCTCTGGAAATTCAGTACTGGACCATTTTATAAATTCAATAACTTGAGATTTAGGAATCCAAATAAATCAAACTCAATTGTTCTGAAAGCTTAAAATTGTTTAACCAACCCAATTGGTCTCATGTCATTTAATTAAATAGTTAAAAAGTATTATTGAAAATGCCACAGAAGGTTTAAAATCTAAACTTGTTTGTTTCTGATACTCTGTTAGTCCAAATAATTCCAAACCAATTTTGCTAGCTTAGTACTGCCTTGTGTTAGCTCCCCTAATTTTGGTAGAATTAATTAAGCAGTATTAATTGTTGACTTTAAGATAAACCCTTCTGGACTAAAACAAACAAATATGTTTATTGGTTGACCCAAATGAGTTAGGACCAATTTTGTTAGCTCCATATAGCCATGTTTAGTTACCCCTAAAAGGGTTTAATTTTTGGAGCAATAGAATTTAAATGGTAGCTAAAACTTGATTATTAAGCTACTGGATTCAATCCAATGTGTAGGGAGTTTGGTAACTCCAAATGATCCAATTCAAATTGGGTTGTCTTCTACACATCAGTAGCTTTCTATAGAAATTTAGTTTGTATTTTTGTGACCAACAGAACTCAAGTTGTGGAATTAAACATGAATAACTAGTTTCTGCCATAATTTGGACTTAATTAAATAATGTTTAATTCAATTTTTTGAAAACCAAATTGTGTGGTTTGTGTGTGCAGTAGCTAATTGTGATGTTTATGATTGTGTGTTGAGATGATTGCTTGTATAGCTTAGTGATTGGTTGCATTGTTTGTTTATTAATTAGACGAGAACGTTGTCGGATATATCGAGGAAGGAGAGTTTGCTGAATTGAAGAACAAGAGCAAGATCACTTTGCCAAGCAAGGCAAGCTATTCTCTGAGCTTGCACTACAAACCTATGCATCTACTTTCATAACATGTTTTACTCTTAAGGCAAGATTTATAAAACCCATTTCAAAAGTATATGGAAATTATTTTGCCACCTATGTAGAATACAAGATAGTTATATCAAATTATAGGATGGGAAAAACAATTGTGTTTTATTCAAAACTCCTTTGAAATTACTTGTGAGTTTATGAAATACCGAGATGTCGGTGTTGAATGGAGAAGTGGAAAATGGTGATGTTTATGAAAAATGCACAGTGTGTCCTTGTACTTACGTCAACCATCCGATACCCTGTGCGACCACATCCACCACATATGGGAAAAGGGCGTAGTCATATAATTTGCTCATATTAGTATGGGACTCCTCAACAACGAGGATGACCTCGTTCCATGAGGGGATGGTCATGGCGACCTACCCCCTGACCTGGGTCCTGGCATCTGAGGATGGGGGATTGAAGGGTTCGCTCGCCGGGCAGAACTACGAGTCCTCACACTTAGGTTTCCCGACGGGGAATCTGGACTGGGTGTTGATGGAAAGGATGATAATTTCGTAGCGGTAGGATCCTATACTAGCATGAGCAAAGGACAGGCTATGGTCGGCGGCTTACTTCGCATACACCTGTATGGCGAGACGTGGCGGACACGATGAGCTGCCGGATGGATGTGGGATAAAAGCGTGCTACCTCTGCAGAGGGTTAAAACTATTCGAATAGCCGAGTCCTCGGATATGGACAGTTGGGAGACCCTACTTTGACCATGTGCAAGTTTTGAAAACTTTTAAGTCAAAAAGAAATTGAAATGGTGGTGTTGTGACCAACTATACCAAATGGAGTGGTATGAGTTGTTGGAATAAATGGACTATGGTGAGCCATGGTCAGGAAAAGGAAGGGTTTTGGAGAAACAGATAAAATGGTGGTTTCTTTAAAAAGTGATTATAAAACTCTTCTTACCTTTTTCAATAAAGATATAGAGATGTTTTAAACAAACAAAAGTTGTAAGTTAAAATAGAACTAGTGCATACTCATGTTGGGGTAGTTTGCGAGTACATTCAAATGTACTCATATTGGTTTCGTCCCTGGCTATTGTCCTAGCCAGACTACGAGGAGGAGCACTACGCCGAGCAGGAGTATGGCGACTTCTATGCGAACTAAGGATCTCCACAAGTCAGCTGCCTGTCGGGTTGTCATCGTTAGAATATGATGTCTACTACGCCGTAGCTTCCGCTGATATATGGTTTGGCCCATGAAGGCACCTATGTAAGAACTTGGTCTAAATGACCATTTATGTAAGACTTTTATTCGGTACTGTAATGGATGTAAACTTTGGTATCCAATTCGGATTATGTGCAACGACAGACTGATCACGGGATCGTTGTGTTAAGCATAATCGGGTATTTCGGACAGCTAGTCCGGGGTCCCCACAGACTTGGTATCAGAGCCATCCTGACTTTAGGAAACCTTAGTTAGCATGGTCGTTTGTCAAATGTTACAAAAGATGAATTTCTAAAAAGAAAGGAATGAAGTATTTTCGAAAATTGCTTATCTCCAATCCTCTTACTTATGCAAAATTTTACTCTCATTAAATATTACATTTTCCTTGGTATCCCTAAAATTTTGTACACCTCTCATTAAGTTAAAATTTGACTCACTTGTTGCCCTACTATATTAAAATTTTGATATACTTGTCACCTAACTAACTTAAAATTTTGCTTAAAAATGTAGATGGCACTCCACTGGACCGAGTTCGTTCAGCTGGAGAAGGACAGCAAGTTGACGTTTGAGAGGGACTTGTTCGAGTTGACCAAGCTGTTAGGTCGCCCCGCTCCAGAGTTTGAGGGAGCTCAGATTGATGTTCACGGTGTCGGAAGGCTGAGCTGGCTCATCAGATCGTCAGTTCGCAGGAACATCAAGTCTCCCAGTTCCAGGACGCTCATCTTCACCACCAAGGAGGCCACCTGGGTTGATGGTCTCTGTACTGCTACCAGAGGATGCTAGCCCGACTTTGTGAGGAGCACAAGGCGGAGTTAGTAGACTCCCGTTTCCGGTTCTACGGGAGGCGCAACTGTGATGGACACCCTACTCCTTCACCTTACCACCCGATGTTTGGGAGCTACATCATGGACATGGAGATCTTACTTCAGTGCACTCAGGATGATCTGTTGCGCACTAGGATTCAGCTCCACTTCGACCGCGAGTCGCTCGTTGAGCTTCGCGAGAACGAGATGAAGCTGATGGTGGAGAAGGTTGCTCTTCTCAGGAAGAGGGCCCAGCTGAGGAAGACTATCGTGAAGCTCCGCACGAAGGTGGCAGAGCAGGATGGACTGATTGAGGATCTAGAGCACCATACTGACGAGATGGAGGAGGAGGGCGAGGATCTCCGCAAGGAGAACGACGCTTTCCTCAGTGACGATGATGACTTCGTGGAGGAGATGGACTGTGAGGAGGAGGATGATGAGGAGGAGTTAGTTGACGAGGAGGAGGAGCCACTCGAGCCAGTTCTCGAGGACGAGGAGGAGGATCCCGAGGAGCCAGCCTACCAGTCAGATGCTGACGTGTTAGAGCTGGAGGTTCCACCTCAGTAGGCGAGTGACTTGATCACTACCGCAGGATTAGGTTGACCCCCTATAGCTAGTCGAGTAGTAGTAGTGGTTCTTTTGGAAACCAGATGTTATGTATCCTAGATGTAAGCTTGATGTTGTAAGCTTGATGTTGATGTGAACTCTTTGATGTGTTGTTTGTGAAATATAAGTATGTTTGTCTTGTTTAAATCTGTGTGAACTATTTTCATATAAATCTTAGGATTAATCAACCACTTGAGAGATCATCTTTTCCCTTAGTCGAACTTTTCTTGCCTTGTCTCTTATACCCGGTGTGCTTCAGGATGCCACCCCGTCGCAGCAATGCGGAAGGATCAGGATCAGCACCACCACCACCGGACCCAACCCCCACCCAACTTCTCGCACTTATCATGGAGGAGCGTGAAAATGCCCGGCAAGAGCGCCAAGCTCATCTCGCTGCCTTACAACAACTCGCAGCCGCTTATAACAACAACAACAACAACAACAACAACAACAACAACAACAACAATGGTGGTAACGGCAATGGCGATGGAAACCAGCGATCTACCTTGGGTGATTTTCAGAAGACCAACCCACCCACCTACTCCAAGGGACTTCACCCACTAGAAGCCGATGATTGGCTTCGCACCATCGACAACAATCTGGAAGTTGCTGCTGTGGGAGAGAATGAGAAAGTGTGTATGCAACCCACTATCTCGCTGGACCTGCAAGAGCTTGGTGGGAGACTACCAAGACTCTCCAGCCAGCTGGTCATGTTATCAACTGGGCTGAGTTCCAGGAGAAGTTCCGCAAGAAGCACATTCCCATGGACTCATTGAGAGGAAGAAGGATGATTCCGTAAGCTGAGGCAGGGAAGTAGAGATGTGGTCGGTTATCTTGAGGAGTTTACCGACTTATCTCGGTATGCTCCTGATGACACCGACAAAGAAGAGAAGAAGATGGAGCGTTTCATGAGTGGACTTCATGATGAACTGCAGTGTGCTCTGGTTATCCATGACTTCCGTGATCTGGAGTCACTTGTGGACAAAGCCATCCAACTGGAGACCAAGCGCAAGTCTATGTATGAAGGTCGCAAGAGGAGGATGAATGCTCAGGAAGGTTCGAGCAGCCAGAAACCCGTATCTTTCAGCAGAACCCCAGGCCTGCCTATCGTCCACCCCAAGTTCCACGCCCCAATTTCCCTAACCGCCCGAACAACTTCAACCGCCCCAATGACAATAACCGTCCCAGAGGAAACTTCAACCCCAATGCCAATGTTGTCTGCTTTGAATGTGGCAACAAAGGTCACTACTCCAGGAATGCCCCAATCCTAAGAGGAATGTCCAGCGCCCCAATGCACCTGCACCGAACAATGGTCAAGGCCGCAATGGAAATGGTAATGGCAAGAATGCCGCACCCCGGGAATGCTGCTGTTGTCAGAGGCCGTCTGCACCACATCAATGCTGAAGAGGCTGAAGAAGCGCCAGATGTTGTGCTGGGTACGTTTCTTGTCAACTCAGTACCTGCAACTGTTCTGTTTGATTCTGGTGCTACCCATTCGTTTATTACCAAAGAGTTTGTTTCTAAGGGAGGTTTAGTCGGGAGTCTTTTACCCAAACCAATGTTGGTACAAACCCCAGGACTGTTAGCCAAAACCAACCAGATGTGTTCCGAAACCCCCATAGAAATTGGAGGAGGAAGGTTTGCAGCCGACCTAATTATCTTAGGAAACCAAGGCATAGATGTTATTCTTGGAATGGATTGGTTAGCCAAGTACCACGGTCGTATTGACTGTGCCCGAAGAGCTGTTTCTCTCACTTCTGATGATGGAGTTGAAGTGGAGTATGCATCTGAGACCAGCCAGACCAGACCCGGATGCCATGAGAGCATAGCTCGACCCGCCCTAGATGAGATCCGTGTTGTTCATCTGTTCAAGGATGTTTTCCCAGAAGAATTGCCTGGTATGCCGCCAGACAGGGATATTGAGTTCATAATTGAGCTTATCCCAGGAACATCCCCCATATCCCAAAAGCCTTATCGGATGAATCCGGAAGAACTGGTGGAGTTGAAGAAGCAGTTGGCTGATATGCTAAGCAAAGGTCTTGTCCGCCCAAGCGCTTCACCATGGGGATCACCCATTATTTTTGTGGACAAGAGAGACGGTACCACACGCCTGTGTGTGGATTATCGCAAGCTGAATGACGTGACCATTAAAAACAAGTACCCTCTTCCCAAGATCGAGGATCTGTTCGATCAAATGAACGGAGCCCGAGTCTTTTCAAAGATCGATCTTCGGACAGGTTACCATCAGTTGAAGATCCGAGAGACAGATATTCCCAAGACCGCCTTCACCACCCGTTACGGTTTGTTTGAATACACCGTCATGTCCTTTGGCCTGACCAATGCCCCAGCCTATTTCATGAATCTCATGAACAAGATTTTCATGGAGTACCTCGACAAGTTCGTGGTAGTTTTCCTTGATGACATCCTTATTTATTCCAAGACCGAAGAGGAGCATGCTGAACACCTGCGTCTAGTTTTGGAAACCCTCCAAGAGCACCAGCTGTATGCCAAACTTAGCAAGTGTGAGTTTTGGCTCAGTGAAGTGGCATTTCTTGGGCATATTGTATCCGCTGGAGGAATTTCTGTTGACCCTGAGAAGATACAAGCCATTCTTGACTGGTTATCCCCAACCAATGTTTTTGAAATCCGAAGCTTTCTCGGACTTGCCGGTTATTACCGCAAGTTCGTCGAAGGATTTTCCAGTATAGCCAAACCTCTGACCCAACTGTTGAAGAAGGACAAGAAATTTGAATGGACTCAGAAGTGTGAGGATAGTTTCCAAGAACTGAAGAAGAGACTAACCTCAGCCCCAATCCTGATCATGCCAGACGTCACCCAGAGTTTCGACGTGTATTGCGATGCATCACGCCTCGGACTTGGTTGCGTTCTGATGCAAGAAGGCAAAGTTGTGTCGTATCTGTCCCGGCAGTTGCGACCGCATGAAGAGAATTACCCAACCCATGACTTGGAGTTAGCTGCTGTAGTCTTTGCTCTTAAGAAGTGGCGTCCCTATCTTGCGGGACATCGCTGCGAGGTCTATACAGATCACAAAAGCTTGAAATATATTTTCACCCAGAAAGATCTGAACCTGCGACAGAGGAGATGGATGGAATTAATCAAGGATTATGATATTGGAATCCATTATCACCCTGGAAAGGCTAATGTAGTTGCCGATGCCCTTAGTCGCAAACCTTGCACCCTGAATGCCCTGATCCAAGCCGAACAGCCAGCCTTGTTCAAAGAGTTCCAAGATTTTGGACTAGAGCTTGTTAGCCATGGTTATCTCGCCAATTTAGAGTTAACCCCAACCCTGATGGATCAAATCAAAGAAGCCCAAAAAGGTCATGAAAGCATAGAGGGAATTAGGAAGAAGATTTCCCTCGGCAAAGCACCCGGTTTTACCGAAGATGCTGAGGGAGTGCTGAAATTCAATGACCGTATCTGTGTGCCCAATGTCACGGAACTTAAGGAGTTAATCCTGAAGGAGGCCCATGAGACCCCTTATCAATCCACCCCGGCGGAACCAAAATGTACCAAGACCTTCGAGAAAGATTTTGGTGGCATGGAATGAAGCGAGAGATTGGTTCATTCGTAGCCAAGTGTGACATCTGCCAGCGAGTTAAGGCTGAACATCAGCGACCCGCTGGATTGCTTCAACCTTTGAAAATTCCCGAGTGGAAGTGGGATGAGATTGGAATGGATTTTATTACCGGACTTCCAAATCCAACCGAGGCCATGATTCAATCTGGGTCATCGTTGATCGACTGACCAAGGTTGCCCATTTCATCCCTGTCAACACCACCTATCGGGGACATCAGTTGGCCGACTTGTATATTTCCAGAATAGTGAGCCTGCATGGTGTGCCTAAGAAGATTGTATCTGATAGAGGCACGCAATTCACCTCAAGGTTCTGGAAATCCCTTCATGAAGCCCTCGGAACCAAGCTAGCATTTAGCACAGCTTATCATCCCCAGACCGATGGCCAAACTGAGCGAGTGAACCAGATATTGGAGGACATGCTTCGCGCATGTGTTCTATCCTATGGTTCCAAGTGGGAAGATTGTCTTCCGTTTGCAGAGTTCTCGTACAACAACAGTTATCAGTCCAGTCTGCAAATGGCCCCTTTTGAAGCCCTTTACGGCAAGAAGTGTCGTACACCCCTGAATTGGTCCGATACCGGAGAAAGCAAATTGTTCGGACCAGATACCCTCCGAGAAGCTGAAGAGCAAGTTCAGCTTATTCGTGAACGCCTCAAAACTGCCCAATCCCGTCAGAAGAGTTATGCTGACACCAAGCGCCGTGACCTCACTTCAACGTCGGAGATTATGTTTATCTCCGAGTGACACCCCTCAAAGGAATGCAGCGTTTCCATGTCAAAGGAAAGTTAGCGCCAAGGTATATTGGACCCTTCAAGGTCATTGCTCGTCGAGGAGAAGTATCCTATCAACTGGAGTTACCCCAGGAGTTAGGAGATTACCATGATGTCTTCCACATTTCCTTGCTCCGGAAGTGTCTTGAAGTTCCTGACCAGCCTGATGTTTTCAAAAACATCGACCACCTCTCCATCGACCTGAACCAAGATTTGACCTATCGTGAGAGACCTCTCAAAATTCTCGAAGAAGATGTTCGTGTTACCCGAAGACGTGCGATCAAGTTTTACAAAGTTCAGTGGACTAACCACTCTGAAGAAGAAGCAACTTGGGAACGCGAAGATTATCTTCGAAGCGAATTTCCAGACCTCTTTAGTACCCAGGCCTAGCAAATCTCGGGACGAGATTTATTCTAAGGGGGGAAGGATTGTAACATCCCAAAATTATTATCAATTATGTTCCAAAAATGAGAGCCAACAAAAACTTTTGTTAATTATATGTGTTGATCTCTTGCTATTACTTGTGTGGTTTAATTCTTGTTGCTTGTGTTATTCCTTCTTGCTAGTGGTTTGTTGTTTGCTCTAAATAAAAGCAAGAAGAAAGAAAAGAATTGAAATAGCAAATAAAGCAAGAAAAATAAAAGTGACATTTGTGTCCCACAAATTCTCCAAGTGAGAATTTCAAATGGTTTCAAACAAAATTCAGTGGAGTGGGTTTATAAACACTCCCCATTTTGTTCCTACCACTTTCCCCTCTCAAATATTATTTTGAACTAGTTTTAAAATTCTAAAATCAAAACAAATTGAAATAAATTAAAATGCCTTAATTAAAGCACTATAAAAGAAAATGTTTCAAAACATTTTATTATTTTATGCCAATTTTTGTGGAGCTTCTGTACATTATGGGAAGGCCCCACAAATTTTTATAAATTGATTTAGTGCCTCAAAATAAATCAGGGAGTGCTACTGCAATTAAACAGAAGGACTAAAAAGTAATTAGAAGAAAGAAGAAGGAAAAAGAGCAGAGCAAAGGAGCCAGGGAGGTTTTTGCAAAAATGTCTTCGGCTACCTCTCCGTCGCCGTGTCGTCGCCGTACGCCGCGCGCGTCGCCGTTTCCCCGGGTCCCCCAGGCCCCCCTTGCTCGCAGCCGTCCACGCTCCGTGCCTCTGCAGCCGCCGCAGCCGCTCGAGCACCACGCTCGACCCGATGCCGCCCCTGTCCCCTGCATCTCCGCCGTGGTTAAACGGACGGCGACCGGCCAAATTGGCCCAGCTCGCCGCACCTCGCCACGCAATCCTCTACGCAGAGAACCCTAGCCCACGCCCGGACCCCCCAGACACCGCGCGCTGGCCTCTCCCGCCCTCTGGACGCCGCTGGACTGCGACCACCGTGCGCCGCCGTCGCGCCTATTTAAACCACCCGAGCCCAGCGCTCTCTCCACACCGCCCCACTGTCTCTCTCACTCACCACCCTCTCTCGTGCACCGCCAGGAGGCCGGAGCCTCTGCCGGGAAGCCACTGCTGCCCGTGGCAGTGCGCTGCAACCTCGCCGTGCCGAGGTAGGCGACGACCACGGCCTCGCCGTGCTGGCCTCCCATTTCCTTCCCTCTGGCCTCTCCCTGCATCCCTACGATCACCGCACTCACTCACCCCTTGTTCCCCTCTCTTTCGTGCACCAGAGCATCGCCAGGAAGTCGCCGGAGCCCGTGCCCGTAGCCGAGGAAGTTCCGGAGCTCGCCGCCGACGAACCACTCCTTCCCAGGAAACGCAACTCGGCCAGGAGCTTCCCCCACATCGCCGCCGTCGATCTGCATCATCCCCGCCGTCCCTAGCCCTCTCAGGTGAGCCAATCGAGCTGCTCGCCGCCGCCGGAGCAACGGCGCCGCCTAATTTAGGTCGTCGATGAACGCGGCCTCTGTGAGCCGTTGGATCTTTGATCCACGGTCGCATACCGCTTCGCGCGCTTAGCCACTGACTGGTGGACCCCGCTAGTCAGATCTTTAAACATTTCCCGCGCGCACCGTTTCGCCTGAGTCACTGACTGGTGGACCCCACCTGTCAGGGATTTCAACATTATCCAGAACAGTTAGGATTTCTAATTTTAGTTTCTCTGGAAATTCAGTACTGGACCCATTTTATAAATTCAATAACTTGAGATTTAGGAATCCAAATAAATCAAACTCAATTGTTCTGAAAAGCTAATTAAAATGTTTAACCAACCCAATTGGTCTCATGTCATTTAATTAAATAGTTAAAAAGTATTATTGAAAATGCCACAGAAGGTTTAAAATCTAAACTTGTTTGTTTCTGATACTCTGTTAGTCCAAATAATTCCAAACCAATTTTGCTAGCTTAGTACTGCCTTGTGTTAGCTCCCCTAATTTTGGTAGAATTAATTAAGCAGTATTAATTGTTGACTTTAAGATAAACCCTTCTGGACTAAAACAAACAAATATATTTATTGGTTGACCCAAATGAGTTAGGACCAATTTTGTTAGCTCCCATATAGCCATGGTTAGTTACCCCTAAAAGGGTTTAATTTTTGGAGCAATAGAATTTAAATGGTAGCTAAAACTTGATTATTAAGCTACTGGATTCAATCCAATGTGTAGGGAGTTTGGTAACTCCAAATGATCCAATTCAAATTGGGTTGTCTTCTACACATCAGTAGCTTTCTATAGAAATTTAGTTTGTATTTTTGTGACCAACAGAACTCAAGTTGTGGAATTAAACATGAATAACTAGTTTCTGCCATAATTTGGACTTAATTAAATAATGTTTAATTCAATTTTTGAAAACCAAATTGTGTGGTTTGTGTGTGCAGTAGCTAATTGTATGTTTATGATTGTGTGTTGAGATGATTGCTTGTATAGCTTAGTGATTGGTTGCATTGTTTGTTTATTAATTAGACGAGAACGTTGTCGGATATATCGAGGAAGGAGAGTTTGCTGAAATTGAAGAACAAGAGCAAGATCACTTTGCCAAGCAAGGCAAGCTATTCTCTGAGCTTGCACTACAAACCTATGCATCTACTTTCATAACATGTTTTACTCTTAAGGCAAGATTTATAAAACCCATTTCAAAAGTATATGGAAATATTTTGCCACCTATGTAGATACAAGATAGTTATATCAAATTATAGGATGGGAAAAACAATTGTGTTTTATTCAAAACTCCTTTGAAATTACTTGTGAGATTATGAAATACCGAGATGTCGGTGTTGAATGGAGAAGTGGAAAATGGTGATGATTATGAAAAATGCACAGTGTGTCCTTGTACTTACGTCAACCATCCGATACCCTGTGCGACCACATCCACCACATATGGGAAAAGGGCGTAGTCATATAATTTGCTCATATTAGTATGGGATTCCTCAACAACGAGGATGACCTCGTTCCATGAGGGGATGGTCATGGCGACCTACCCCCTGACCTGGGTCCTGGCATCTGAGGATGGGGGATTGAAGGGTTCGCTCGCCGGGCAGAACTACGAGTCCTCACACTTAGGTTTCCCGACGGGGAATCTGGACTGGGTGTTGATGGAAAGGATAATAATTTCGTAGCGGTAGGATCCTATACTAGCATGAGCAAAGGACAGGCTATGGTCGGCGGCTTACTTCGCATACACCCTGTATGGCGAGACGTGGCGGACACGATGAGCTGCCGGATGGATGTGGGATAAAAGCGTGCTACCTCTGCAGAGGGTTAAAAACTATTCGAATAGCCGAGTCCTCGGATATGGACAGTTGGGAGACCCTACTCTGACCATGTGCAAGTTTTGAAAACTTTTTAAGTCAAAAAGAAATTGAAATGGTGGTGTTGTGATCCAACTATACCAAATGGAGTGGTATGAGTTGTTGGAATAAATGGACTATGGTGAGCCATGGTCAGGAAAAGGAAGGGTTTTGGAGAAACAGATAAAATGGTGGTTTCTTTAAAAAGTGATTATAAAACTCTTCTTACCTTTTTCAATAAAGATATAGAGATGTTTTAAACAAACAAAAGTTGTAAGTTAAAATAGAACTAGTGCATACTCATGTTGGGGTAGTTTGCGAGTACATTCAAATGTACTCATATTGGTTTCGCCCCTGGCTATTGTCCTAGCCAGACTACGAGGAGGAGCACTACGCCGAGCAGGAGTATGGCGACTTCTATGCGAACTAAGGATCTCCACAAGTCAGCTGCCTGTCGGGTTGTCATCGTTAGAATATGATGTCTACTACGCCGTAGCTTCCGCTGTTATATCCGGTTTGGCCCATGAAGGCACCTATGTAAGAACTTGGTCTAAGTGACCATTTATGTAAGACTTTTAATTCGGTATTGTAATGGATGTAAACTTTGGTATCCAATTAGGATTATGTGCAACGACAGACTGATCACGGGATCGTTGTGTTAAGCATAATCGGGTATTTCGGACAGCTAGTCCGGGGTCCCCACAGACTTGGTATCCCCGCACCGCTCCAACGAAGATGTAGCTTCCATTGGGAAGTGAACTTCGGGAATCATCTCCGTGTCACCGTGTGCTTATCCTTTTTATATATACCTTTACTTGTATTGCTAGCTTACCTTGTTTAGTATATCTTGTTAGCTTGCTTCTTGCTCATCATATAGGTTGTTCACCTAGTTGCATATCTAGAGAACTTATATTTGAGCAATGATGAACCAGGGCCAAACATAGCACGTGGAAGGCAGTATTAGGCGGAGCAAGGTGACCAGGTAAAGGGCACAAACATTTCACCACATATATTCCTATGAACAACAGAGGAGGTCTATTTTTTTAGCTAACAAAAGAACGACAAAACTGAAGGCGAGAATTTGTAGGCAAAGAGAGGAGAAAATAGTCACATTAAGTAGGAGAGAGGATAGCATGACATGACGACCCGACCCCTTCCCCTCGCGTCGCCTCCCCCAAGGCGGCGCTAGGGGCACATCCACGCCGCCACCCGCCCCCTCCCCTCACCGGAGCCACCTCTGCCGCTGCCGTCGCCGGCCTCGGCCGCGGCGGTGGCGGCACCCCTCCGCTGCCACAAAGGTGGTTGGGGGGCGGTTCCTTCTCTCGCGCTGGTGGAAGAAGAACGGCCCATGGGGCGGCGCCAGTCAGGGAGGAGGAGGCCGAGCCGGCGGGCTCGGGAGACGACGTCGGGCGGCGGAGCTTGCGGGCGGAGGTGCAGGGCTGCTGCGGCGCCGGAGTTGGTGCACGCTAGATGGGCTTGGCGGGCCCGATCTGGGCCCGTCGGGCCCTGGCTGCAGCACGCGGGTGCGTTTCGTCGTCTGTGTGGGCGGAGGCGGAGGCACCGGAGGAGGTCTTCCGTGCGGGTAGAGGCGGAGGCTGTGTGCGTCGAGCCCGCGCCGAGGAAGGAGAGGGAAGTGGTGGCACCAGCGCGGAGCCGAGGCGACCGATGAGGCGCGGGCTGGTCACAGAGGCAAGCCAGGGCGGCGGCCCCGGATTCGTGGCTGATTCAAGGATCTAACGCAGCAGGCATGACGGCTGCCGTGGAGGGAGGTGACGCGGTGGTGGCAGCGTGCCATGGAGATAGGTGGCTGACGACATGGCCAGGATGCCATCCTATGGCTCCCGAAGCTTTGCGGTCGGGTTGAACTCCAGGCGAAAGCTCACGCAGACTTAGGTCAGTGCCGACGACGGCGGCACCCTCGGGTGTCGTTCTCCTTCTTGATCGCGTCGTTGTGGAGCTTTTCGACCTCGACTAACGCGTGTGGTTCGAAGAGCTTCGGGTGAAAACCTATGCTCTTCGGGAGCGGGCGGCAGTGACGATCTCGTCACTACCTTGTTGGAGGCGCCCCTTTGGAGTTCTGGGCCAGCGCGGTGCGACGGTTTCGCGGCGGATGTGCAAAATGGGTGTGTGGTCGTGGGTGGTGGACGTCGGGGCGGCGGCTCCGGGAGGTGGTGGTGCGCCGAAGCGGCGGCTTCGGTCCCTGTTGCAGTGGCGGTTCTATGGGGCAGGACCGTGACCTTACACAGTCTTGGGTGACAACCTGGATGAAGACTGCGTGGGCAGAGGGTTCGTTGGCCCGACTGGATCGCCTTCGGGCAATGCGAAGGTCGATCTGGTTGCTACACCGGGGCGGCGGCCCCGGAACATGGTGGTTTTGGTGGCAACCTAGATGAAGACTGCATGGGCAGAGGGTTCGTCGACCATGACTGGATCGCTTTCGGCCAATGCGAGGTTCGATCTGGTTGCTTCGCCGGGACGGCGGTCCCGGAAACGGTGGTGTGTTTTGTTGCGTTTGGTTGACTTGTGTCGTGTGGGCGGCGGGTCACCTCGCTTGTGCGGTTTTTTGGCACCTTATAAACAGGGCATTTGTATGGTTTTTGGGCCCGGTCTTCCTTATAAACTAGGCCAATTCTTTTCTATCTATTCGAGGGTGGTACGACCACATTATCCTCAAAAAATTAAGTAGGAGAGGAGAAAATAGTCACATTAAGTAGGAGAGGAGAAATAGTCACATTAAGTAGGAGCCTACTACACCTACAACTGGCCCAGTTTATTTATAATCTAGCAAAATATGCATCCTAAAATAAGAAGTCATACTTTATGAGCTTGTGAATATAAGATGCAGAAGATATATTTTTGAAACTGTACGGCAGGAGTTCTGCCTTTTGCATTATAGAAGGAGAAGAAAGAATCGTACAAGCATGCCATCCAAACTGATCAACAACCTGATCGGATGGCAAACCCCACAAACACAAACACTATGTGAAAACCTAAGGAGCAGTCTTCCTACCCCAGGCGCATGGCACTCTAAAATTACTCAGCTCAAGCTTTGTCAGTCCAACCACAGCCGAAAAGCTTGATTGAACTCCTTGGAAAATGTGTTTATTTCTCTCATTCCAGATATTCCAGAGTATATAGAAAGCGGTGGTGGTTTGGCTATTGGTTCCTTGTCTGTACATGAAAGTCAGATTCATCCACCAATCGTCCAAGCTGTTCGATCCCAAGGCAATCTGCACCAATCTTGGCTCCTAAACCATGAAGTTGTGCCAAACCTGCTTTGAGAAAGCAATGCAGGAACAGGTGGCCGGCATCGTCAAGCACCTGGTCACAAAGACTGTATTTGTCATCATGATCCCATCCTCGTTTCTGAAGGCGATCAGCTGTCCATAAACGGTTTTGCAACAGCAACCAGACGAAGAACTTGATTTTTCCTCCGCTTTGACCTTCCAAACCAGGCCCAAATCTGGCAGCTCTAGTCTTCTGAGAAAATGTGCATCATAAGTTGATCTTGCCGAATATTTCTTGGCAGCAGAAAAGCTCCAGGTTGTTGAGTCTCTCTCTTGGTTAAGCTGCACAAGTTGGATTTTGCTCCAAAGAGCAACAAAAGTTTCCAGATCAAGGGCATTATCAATACGGAGCAGCCCTCTCATCCAACGTCCATCATGTAAGGCCTCCGCCACAGAGAGAGTTTTGCGGTATGCCAACTTAAAAAGATTTGGCGCAAAGTCCGCCGGAGCTTCACCATCTAACCAATGATCAGACCAGAATCTAGCAGTCTGGTCGTTGCCAATTGTGAGCACCATGCAAGCAGCGAACAACGCACGGTCCACCGAATCGCAGGGATAGCCATCCCCTTCCAAGGGCGATATCCAACGAACCATCAATGCTCTACTGAAAGCTGAAATATCCTTAATGCCTAAGCCACCATACTTCCTAGGAGCACAAACACGTTTCCAGTTGACCAGGCATTGGCTCCCTTTTGCCTCCTCCTCCGCACTCCAAACAAAGCCCCTTCTTAGCTTATCGATCTTCTTTATTAACTACTTGTCTGCAGGAAACGCCGTAAGGTGATACGTTGCCTTTGCTGTGATGACCGAGTTCACCAGCCTCAACCTTGACGATCTGTCCATCAACTTGCCCTTCCACACTTTTAGTGTCCCTGCAATGATGTCCAGAATTGGTTGCAGCTCAGCTCTTGTCGGTTTTCTAATCCCTACTGGCAGCCCAAGTACTTACATGGGAAGGAACCAGCAGAACCACCAAAATCAGCCAAGATGTCATCAACATTAAGCCCAGCACAACTGATGGGGAAAGCGACACACTTCTGAATATTTCTCCTCAGCCCAGAAACGTCCCCAAACAGCTGCAGGATCCTCTGAACAGCTAACACATCACTTGTCACAGGGTTTATAAAGATTGCAGCATCATCCGCATAGAAGCTTGTCCTCAATCTTGCGGTCTGGATTTGAAGCGGGGAGAGAACCTCGTGAGCAGTGGCCAACTCCAACAACCTCTGCAATGGTTCCAAAACCAGGATAAACAACAATGGAGACAGAGGATCTCCTTGCCTTAGACCTCTACGGTGCCAGAAAGGCCGGCCAGGCAGACCATTAAGAAGGACCCTCGAAGAAGCAGTAGCCAAGATAATGGAGATCAGATCCCTCCACTTTGATCCAAAACCCATTTGCTAGAGCACTTCCAAAAGGAACGGCCAGCTCACACTATCAAAGGCCTTGGCCAGATCCAACTTGAGGAAAATCAGTGGTTTTTTCTTAAAGTATGTGAAGCGGATGATGTTCTTCACATACATATGGTTATCTTGAATAGATCATCCTCTAATGAAAGCACTCTGGCTTTGAGACACCAGTTTAGGAAGCACAGGCGCAAGCCTATTTGCAAGCAGCTTACATAGTATCTTGGACACGCTGTGCATTAAACTGATAGGTCGGTATTCCTGCGCAGCCGTCACCCCATCCTTCTTTGGCAGCAGGGCCAGATTGGTTGTATTCAACACACCCAGAGGTCACCTCTCAGCTCTTGCATTTGGACCAAAGCAGCCAGCAGATCATCTTTTATCACTTGCCAGCAAGATTTGAAGAAGTTGCCAAATCCATCTGGACCCGGTGCTTTCTCACCTGGCATATCAAAGATAGCGTCGTGTAGCTCTTTTTCCGTGAAAGCAGCCTCAAGGTGCTGCAAATTAGCCTGAGGCAGGCCGATGAAGTCCCAATTTAGACTCCTTGACGTGGCAGTCGCGGTACCCATGATACCTTGGAAATGTTGAAGCAACATCGTAGCCTTGTCGGCCTGGTTCTGGACAGTGCCACTTGGACCTAAAAGCTCGGGGATGTGGTTCTTCCTCTGACGGCCATTGGCCCTAAGATGAAAGAGCTTGGAGTTTGCATTGCCCTCTTTGATCCAAGTCAGCCTGGATTTCTGTCGCCATCTGCTCTTGGTAATAGCCACAAATCCCAATAACTTGGACTACAGCCTGGATTGTTGTCGCCGTCTGCTCTTGTCAATAGATGCAGAAGATATACGGAGTCAGCTCCTTCAAGATACGAACAAAGATGCATAACATAGGGATCATGGAAGGAGTGAGAGAACTGGTACCTTCAGAGACGGCCACAGGATCCCTCCTCGTCGGATACGGTGTCGGTTGATAATTTAAGCTGCTGCAAGCTTAAGTCCAAGGTGCAATAATCAAAGAGAAACCTGCATTAAAAAAAGGAGTGCACCTTGGTCATTGAGTGCTCTTCATCAGGAAATCCTACATTGTATCCATGCAAGGAATTACAACAAATAATCGAGTGCTCCTCAGCAAGAAACCTACATTGTATTTGTATCCATGAAAGGAAATCTGTAAATCTGCATTACAAAAAGAAGTTATAGGACATGACAATAAAAGCATGATTACAGATTTCTTGACTACTATGTCCATTTAGATTATGATATAAATTGATAGCACTTCAGATTGACCATGATCGAGCTGAAACACTTGGACTCAATATAAATATATCTGTATACAACGCTAACGACACATTACTATATCTATGATTTAAAAGGCTAGCAATTGAGAAAAGTCAATATTACAGTCTATTTGTGTATAATTCTGACTTTAGATCAATTGTTTCTTCCATCTAAACATAATCCAGTCAAAAAGGTTAAAATAACAGGGATACAAATATATCAAATAAATCCCCACCATTTGGACGTGGTCTGATGCCAGGAAAGGGAGATAACTAACCGAGCCAGCATGCCAGTATAAGTATATTGATATATTCTATCACATGATCTTCAGATCTTCTACCCATATTCAAATCACAAAAGTTAAAAATCCCAACAGATAAATGGGAGAGGAAGGCCAAAAAATGGTGCAGTGTCTCATACTTCAGCAGCATGTCAAAGTTTCATAAATCAAATACTTTAGGTCACCAAACTAGTGTATTTCATTCTCACAACTTCGCCACACAGGAGATTATAAATGAACATGACCTGAAGCCACGGGAGATCATAAATGAATAATCGTATGGCTGAATCTCTAAATCAGCCTCATATAAGTAGACACACTCTGCTTTTCCTATGCAAAAGAAGCTACAAGAACCTAATGTGAGCACACTGCAAAAGGTATGAAAGAACATTGTAAGGATGGACTTTTTTCTAATTAGAGCAGCACATCAAAACATAAGGCATGCACATAAGACCGTTTAAATCAAAACGCAAATTGATTCAAGGGCTAAGCTAGAAAAGCTTGAACGACTAAATAAATGGCTAGTATCACAGAGATGGTTAAGCACCTGTCCAGCCAGACCCTGGTGCCCGGTTTCCTGAAATAAAGGCCTGCAAACACTTGATGTCAAGGAAACATCCCTGGCATCATGCACTTAGCGATTGAAGTTGTCACTACAAAATAGCACATCAAAACATAAGGTATGAACATCTGTAAATATCTATCGTCCTGGTAGTAAATACCTAAGTGTCGTAAGCTTGTAGACAGAAGGAGATGTCATGTACAACGTTAACACAAGCAGACTGTCACAGTATGAGGCAAAAGTCAGACACATAAAAACGAACCAAAGAAACATGCCAAGAGAAATTGTATTAGACTGCAAAGAAGATCTATATTTCACATTTATGTCTGCCGAGTTAGTCAAGGTCGGAGGAACATCTATTGTAGGCCCAACAGTGAGTCCAAGATGTTAGATCCTAGGATTGCTTGAATCGGTAGATCAATGTGTAGATCATGTAGATCATGTGTGTGTGTGTAAACAGTGTGAGAGAGAGGGGATTAGAGAGATACCTTGGCTCTGTCCAGAGGAGCTCGAGGAGTCGGCCATGGTGGTCGACGGTGGTGGCTGCGGGGCAGGGGCGGCGCAGCGGTGCTTCCCGTGAGCACTACGCTAACCCTAATCGGAAGGGGCTGTCGGTGGGGTGGTTGGCAGCACGGTCAACCTCGTATTGTGTGCTTGACCCCCCACCTCTATATATAGCGCAGGTCACAGGGGCCCACTGCTCCATAACAGGAAACAGACGCCCCCGATTAGGGCGCAATCAAGAGGATTGATTTAGCCGTTGGGCTAATCAATTCGGAATCAATCTCATTAAAACAAGATCAATCAAACATTCTCCCCCTGGAGCTCAACTTTTACTTTTAACTTTTACCTTTTACTTTACTCGTCTCATCACCGATTAGTACATAGAGCATGTTTCATCGTCACAGCTCAATTGCCGATAGAATCAGACAGCCACCATATACTTTTCAGTTTTGAAACAATAAACTATTACTTTTGGGCCTCTGTGATCCAGTGATCATAGGCTTTCCATTAATCCCATGCCGGCTATGTGTTTCTGGAACACATCGGGTGGTAAGCCTTTCGTTAGCGGATCCGCAAGCATTTCCTTTGTCCTTATATGCTCGAGACTTATAGTTTGATCCTGGATCTTATCTTTCACAACATAATACTTTATATCTATTGCCTTTGTAGCATTACTCGACTTGTTGTTGTGAGCATAGAATACTGCGGGCTGGTTGTCACAGTACATCTTTAGTGGTTTGTCAATACAATCTACCACTTTCAAGTCGGGTATAAATTTCTTTAACCATATCGCCTGTCCCGTGGCCTCATAACATGCTATAAACTCTGCATACATCGTGGATGAGCAACTAATGACTGTTTGGAGCTTTTCCACGAAATAGCCCCTCCTGCGAGAGTGAACACGTACCCTGACGTGGACTTTCTATCATCTTTGTCTCCCGCAAAATCTGCGTCTGAATACCCTCTTATCTCTAGGGAATCAGATCTTCTATATGTTAGCATGAGGTCTTTTGCGCCTTGCACATAACGCAATGCTTTCTTTACCATATTCCAGTGTTCATGGCCTGGATTTTCTTGATATCTACCGAGTACCCCGGTGATAAAAGCTAAGTCAGGGCGAGTGCACACTTGTGCATACTGTAAGCTTCCAACAGCCGAAGCATATGGTACTGCTTTCATTCGATCGATCTCATATTGACTCTTGGGACATTGAAATTTCCCAAAACTGTCGCCCTTGACTATAGGAGCAGGTGAGCGCTACTTTTATGCATATTATATTTCTTTAGAACCTTTTCTAAATATGCCTTTTGTGATAGTCCTAGCACTCCATTCTTTCTATCCCGGTGAATTTCTATGCCCAAAACATATGAAGCTTCACCAAGATCTTTCATATCAAAATTTGAGGACAAGAATTTCTTTGTTTCTAGTAGTAGACTGACATCATTGCTTGCAAGCAGAATATCATCCACAT
The DNA here is from genome assembly GCA_947311845.1 of Poa pratensis. Lineage (NCBI taxonomy): Eukaryota > Viridiplantae > Streptophyta > Magnoliopsida > Poales > Poaceae > Poa > Poa pratensis. The sequence continues at coordinate 43,584,033 of CAMZMU010000027.1, read as the reverse complement.
ACAGAATTAGGAAAATATATTTCCCACTTTTAAACTTTGCATAAATGCAGTTGTCCTCAACATTCTCTTTAAATCCAAAACTTTTAATTGTATTATTGAACTTTAAATACCACTGTCTAGAGGCTTGCTTTAACCCATAAATGGATTTCTTTAGGCGGCATCCCATATGTTCCTTCCCCTCCATGAAAAAACCCGTGGGTTGTTTCATGTAAACATTTTCTTCTAAATCTCCATTTAGAAATGCCGTCTTTACATCCATTTGATGCAACTCTAAATCAAAATGCGCAACTAGTGCCATGATGATTCTGAAGAATCCTTACATGAGACCGGAGAAAATGTCTCATTGTAATCTACCCTTCTCTTTGCGTAAAGCCTTTTGCCACAAGTCGCGCTTTATACTTTTCAACGTTTCCATTGGAGTCATACTTAGTTTTGTAGACCCATTTGCAGCCTACTGTTTTGGCTCCTTTAGGAATTTCCTCTAAGTCCCAAACATTGTTAGAACTCATCGATTTCATCTCGTCTTCCATGGCTTCCAGCCACTTCGAAGAGTGAACGCTTCTCATGGCTTCTTCATATGAAGTGGGATCTTCTTCCATATGAACTGTTTCTGTATTATAAACTCTATAATCACTAGAAATAGCTGATTTCCTAGCTCTTTTAGACCTTCTGAGAGTCTCATTCTCTGGCACATCATGTGTCTCAACGTGCGACTCTTCTTCTAAATTTGGCTGTCGTCGCTCCCTTTCATGCTCAACAACGGGTTGAGTCGGCTCCTGACGGACAGGTTCCGAATCTTGCCTCGTTGTGGTCACGGGTGGAGTTACAACAGGTGCTTGCACCACAACCTCTGGGATTATCGGTGCAGGTACAACAGGTAGGGCGAAAAATGGCTCATGGATCATCGGAAAAGGTGCACACACCCTCTTCTCCTCAAGATCAATTTTCCGGCCTACCATGCTCCCCCTCATCATTTCGTCCTCCAAGAAGACCGCGTGTCTCGTTTCTACAAACTTTGTGTGTCTGTCTGCACAGTAGAAACGATAACCTTTTGATCTATCAGGATAGCCAATGAAATGGCAAGTTACTGTTTTGGGGTCTAACTTTGCAATGTGGGATTAAAAACTTTTGCCTCAGCTGGGCTCCCCCAGACTTTCAAGTGGCGTAGAGAAGGAACTTTCCCTGTCCACAACTCGTACGGTGTTTTGGGCACCGACTTACTTGGTACTCTGTTGAGAATGTGAATGGCGGTTTTTAACGCCTCCATCCATAATCCCAATGGCAGTGTGGAATAACTCATCATACTGCGCACCATATCCATAAGAGTACGGTTACGCCTTTCAGCTACTCCATTTTGCTGTGGTTCGCCCGGCATAGAATACTGGGCGACTATTCCATTTTCCTGTAAAAACCTTGCAAAAGGTCCAGGTACTTGACCATATGGAGTGTGCCGACCGTAGTACTCCCCCCCACGGTCGGACCTGACTATTTTAATTCTTTTATCATGTTGATTTTCAACTTCAGCTTTGAATATTTTAAATTTATCCAATGCTTCAGATCTTTCTTTAATTGGATAAATATAACCATATCGGGAGTAATCATCTGTGAACGTTATGAACGAGTCATAACCATCCACACTTTTCACCGGAAATGGTCCACATATATCAGTGTGAATAATTTCTAGTGTCGCGGTGCTTCGGTTTGCACCCTTTTTAATTTGTTTTACGTATTTTCCTTTTATGCAATCTATGCATTGTTCAATATCTGAGAACTCTAACGGAGGAAGAATATCATTTTTAACGAGGCTTTCTATTCTTCCCCTCGAAATATGGCCTAATCGACAGTGCCATAACTTCGAAGAGTCATGAGTTCGCTTTCTTTTCTTTTGTTCTTTGTCGACAAGGGAATTTGTTCATTCACATTACTCACAGAATGCACTTTTTCACGCAAGGATAACAAATAAAGCTTATCATGAAGTAAAGCAATACCCACACAAGCATCTTTAAACCATATGGCACACTTGCCATGACCGAAATAACATTCATAACTGTCTTTATCCAAACACGATACACTTATTAAGTTTCTGTGAATCGAAGGAACAAATAAAACATCTCTAAGCATAATATTGAAACCATCAGCTAGCTCCAAGGAGACGTCGCCAACAGCTTCAACTTCTGCTTGAACTCCATTTGCGACTTCAATGTGTCTTTCGCTTCTTTGCATACTCCTTGTCGAATGGAATCCCTGTAAAGAATTTGCAACATGAACAGTTGCACCTGAGTCAATCCACCAAGTAGATTTTGAAAACTGTGTATACAGGGATTCATTTACAAAAGAAACTGTGTCTGTACCTTTCTTGGCCATTATCATCTTGAGCCAATCTGGGCAATCTTGCTTGAAATGCCCTTTCTTCTTGCAGTGGTGGCATGTATCTTTGTCCACTTGCTGAAACTGCTGGGGACCTTTGCCATGTGGCTTATACTGGTGAGGACCTTTGCCATATGGCTTAGAAGGGGAACCGTTGTAGTTCCTGTTCTTGTTGTCCTTCACAAAGTTCAAGGAGCCCCCATTCTGGGACTTCAGCCTTTCCTCTTCTTGCGACAACATGGCAATGGTCTTTTCAATGTCCCATTTTTCAGGCGACACATTGTAGTTGATGATGAAATTTTAATTGTGGTGGCAGTGAAGCCATCACCAAGTGAACTATGAGTGCAGGCTTGAGCTCCAGATCAGCCTCCATGGACTTAAGCTTAGCAGCCATGTTGCTCATTCTGAGAATGTGCTCCCTTATGCCATGTGTACCTCCATGATACTTTTCTGTCACCAGCTGTCTGAGCAGCTGGGTAGCATATGTCTTTGAAGAACCAGTAAACTGGCTCTTTATCTTTTGGAGATACTCTCCCACAGAGGTACACTCTTCAATTGAGCCCACAATAGCGTTCTCAACTGTGTTCTTTATGAATGCCATGCACTTTTTGTTGGCGTTCACCCACTTTTGGTTCTCTAGGGTGTAACCCATCTCTACTGGACCATGGTCCAGCTGCTTTTTCTGCCAAGCAGAATCATCATCATCAGATGCTCTCACTGGCTCTGCTGGCTTGACTGGCTGTGGGGTAGTCACAACCCAGTCGACCTCAGCGCAGACAAAAGCCAGCTCCACTTTCTTCCACCATTTGGAGTAGTTGTCACCTCTGAGCGTAGGGACATCCTTGATACAGCTCATCAATTAGTACCCTCCTTAAAACCACAATTAAGTTAGACAACAATTGCATATAAAAATCCAACGTTGGTCGAAATTAAAATATGCAACTGTTTGCGCAATTTAAAACTACATCACCGTTGGGCAGAAAATAGCAATAAAAGCACATAAAACAATAGCAAATCATGATTATGTTATTAATGATGTTGGTCATAATAATAACAAAACCATAATTGTTTCAATAATTCCTTTTAACATGCTCTTGTAATTTAATTCTTTCTTTATTTCTATTTACACTTTAAGAGCACTTTTATATATTTGCAGCGGAAAAACATGAATAAAATTCATGAACTTTATACTTTTCACAACTATTTGTGTCACTGTTTGTGCAATTAAAACTATATCACCGTTGGGCAATAAAAGAAATAAATGCACCTTTTAACACATAATAAACAAATCATGATCATGCTATTAACAGCGTTGGTCATTTAATAACAGAATCATAATCATCTTTAATATCACTTTAATCAAGCTTTTAATTCTCACTTTAAATCATGATAATGCTATTAACAACGTTGGTCATTTAACAACAAAATCATAATCATCATTAAAATCACTTTATCATGCTTTCAATTCTCACTTTAAATCATAATAATGCTATTAATAACGTTGGTCAAATAATAGCAGAATCATAATCAGCATTAATATCATTTTAATCATGCCTTTAATTTTCACTTTATTGCTCTTATGCAATTTCTTTTAACTATTTGCAGCGGAAACTTTACAAAATGAATAAAAATTCATAAACTTTTATACTTTTAACAAGTATTCACTTTTCTTTCTTCTGTTTTCCTAAACAAAATTTTCGTTGGATAAATTTGGATAGGAAAAACATAATTAAATTTGCCCAAAAAAATGGACCAAAACAAATTAAAACTTGCTTCTGTTAAAAAATAACAGAAAAAACTATTCTGTGCGAAAAAAACTTTCGGCCCATGGCCCTTTTGCTATCTGTCGCGCGGTGCAGCTCTTAACAGCGGCCATGGCCCGTCAGCGGCAGCGCTAACTGCCGCACGCGGCGACGCGAAAAAACAGCCCGCAACGGCCCATGGCCGGCTTCTTTCGGCCCACTGGCCCGTCTATGCGCTAGGGTTAGGGTCAGCCGACCCGTTTTGTTTGAGCGTGGAGTGCGGACGGCCGTCCAATCGCACAACATAAAGTGCATGGCATTTATAAAGAATACAATTGAGCAAGCTATTGTCTGCTCAATTGTAAAGTGTACATCGAAATGAGTTCCTTGAAAAGATAAAGGACCAGTTCACTGGTTCTTCAAAGATATATGCTACCCAGCTGCTGAAAGCAGCTGGTGACAGAAAAGTACACTGTTATTTTGGACATGGCAAGAGTGTCATATGGTGTAATAATGATCATGTGGGTGTTGCATTACTCCACAATGAGCTTTATTTATTATCTTCATGTGAAAAGTGAATTTTAGTGTGCAAAGTGAATAAGCATGTTTCCTCGTTGGATAAAGAACAAAAGAAAAGAAAGCGAACTCATGACTCATCGAAGTTATGGCACTGTTGATTAGGCCATATTTCGAGGGGAAGAATAGAAAGGCTCGTTAAAAATGATATTCTTCCTCCGTTAGAGTTCTCAGATATTGAACAATGCATAGATTGCATAAAAGGAAAATGCGTAAAACAAATTAAAAAGGGTGCAAACCGAAGCACCGCGACACTAGAAATTATTCACACTGATATATGTGGACCATTTCCGGTGAAAAGTGTGGATGGTTATGACTCGTTTATAACATTCACAGATGATTACTCCCGATATGGTTATATTTATCCAATTAAAGAAAGATCTGAAGCATTGGATAAATTTAAAATATTCAAAGCTGAAGTTGAAAATCAACATGATAAAAGAATTAAAATAGTCAGGTCTGACCGTGGGGGGAGTACTACGGTCGGCACACTCCATATGGTCAAGTACCTGGACCTTTTGCAAGGTTTTTACAGGAAAATGGAATAGTCGCCCAGTATTCTATGTCGGGCGAACCACAGCAAAATGGAGTAGCTGAAAGGCGTAACCGTACTCTTATGGATATGGTGCGCAGTATGATGAGTTATTCCACACTGCCATTGGGATTATGGATGGAGGCGTTAAAAACCACCATTCACATTCTCAACAGAGTACCAAGTAAGTCGGTGCCCAAAACACCGTACGAGTTGTGGACAGGGAAAGTTCCTTCTCTACGCCACTTGAAAGTCTGGGGGAGCCCAACTGAGGAAAAAGTTTTTAATCCACACATTGCAAAGTTAGACCTCAAAAACAGTAACTTGCCATTTCATTGGCCATCCTGATAGATCAAAAGGTTATCGTTTCTACTCTGCAGACAGATACACAAAGTTTGAAGAAACGAGACACGCGGTCTTCTTGGAGGACGAAATGATGAGGGGGAGCATGGTAGGCCAGAAAATTGATCTTGAGGAGAAGAGGGTGTGTACACCTTTTCCGATGATCCATAAGCCATTTTTCGCCCTACCTGTTGTACCTGCACCAATAATCCCAGAGGTTGTGGTGCAAGAACCTGTTGTAACTCTACCCGTGACCACAACGAGGCAAGATTCGGAACCTGTCCATCAGGAGCCGACTCGACCCGTTGTTGAGCATGCAAAGGAGCGACGACAGCCACATTTAGAAGAAGAGTCGCACGTTGAGACACATGATGTGCCAGAGAATGAGACTCTCATAAGGTCTAAAAGAGCTAGGAAATCTGCTATTTCTAGTGATTATAAAGTTTATAATACAGAAACAGTTCATATGGAAGAAGATCCAACTTCAAATGAAGAAGCCATGAGAAGCGTTCACTCTTCGAAGTGGCTGGAAGCCATGGAAGACGAGATGGAATTGCTGAGTTCCAACAATGTTTGGGACATAGAGGAAATTCCTAAAGGAGCCAAAACAGTAGGTTGCAAATGGGTCTACAAAACAAAGTATGACTCCAATGGGAACGTAGAAAAGTATAAAGCGCGACTTGTGGCAAAAGGCTTTACGCAAAGAGAAGGGGTAGATTACAATGAGACATTTTCTCCGGTCTCATGTAAGGATTCCTTCAGAATCATCATGGCACTAGTTGCGCATTTTGATTTAGAGTTGCATCAAATGGATGTAAAGACGGCATTTCTAAATGGAGATTTAGAAGAGAATATTTACATGAAACAACCCACGGGTTTTTTCATGGAGGGGAAGGAACATATGGGATGCCGCTTAAAGAAATCCATTTATGGGTTAAAGCAAGCCTCTAGACAGTGGTATTTAAAGTTCAATAATACAATTAAAAGTTTTGGTTTTAAAGAGAATGTTGAGGACAACTGCATTTATGCAAAGTTTAAAAGTGGGAAATATATTTTCCTAATTCTGTACGTGGATGATATCTTGCTTGCAAGCAATGATGTCAGTCTACTACTAGAAACAAAGAAATTCTTGTCCTCAAATTTTGATATGAAAGATCTTGGAGAAACTTCATATGTTTTGGGCATAGAAATTCACCGGGATAGAAAGAATGGAGTGCTAGGACTATCACAAAAGGCATATTTAGAAAAGGTTCTAAAGAAATATAATATGCATAAAAGTAGCGCCTCACCTGCTCCTATAGTCAAGGGCGACAGTTTTGGGAAATTTCAATGTCCCAAGAGCCAATATGAGATCGATCGAATGAAAGCAGTACCATATGCTTCGGCTGTTGGAAGCTTACAGTATGCACAAGTGTGCACTCGCCCTGATACTTAGCTTTTATCACCGGGGTACTCGGTAGATATCAAGAAAATCCAGGCCTAGAGCACTGGAAGATGGCAAAGAAAGCATTGCGTTCTGCGCAAGGCACAAAAGACCTCATGCTAACATACAGAAGATCTGATTCCCTAGAGATAAGAGGATATTCAGACGCAGATTTTGCAGGAGATAGAGATGATAGAAAATCCACGTCAGGATACGTGTTCACTCTCGCTGGAGCTCCAAATAGACAATAGTTGCATCATGTATGCAGAATTTATAGCAGTTTATGAGGCCACAAGGCAGGTGATATGGTTAATGAAATTTATACCCGACTTGAAAGTGGTAGATTGTATTGACAAACCACTAAATATGTACTGTGACAACCAGCCCGCAGTATTCTATACTCACAACAACAAGTCGAGTAAAGCTATCAAACCAATAGAGATAAAGTATTATGTTGTGAAAGGTAAAATCTAGAATCAAACTATAAGTCTCGAGCATATAAGGACACAGGATATGCTTGCGGATCCGCTTACGAAAGGCTTACCACCTAGCGTGTTCATGGAACACGCAGTCGACATGGGTTTAATGGAAAGCCTACGATTCCTGGATTACAGAGGCCCAAAAAGTAAAAGAATTTGTTTCAAAACAGAGAGGTATATTGTAGCTGTCTGATTCTATCGGCAATTGAGCTGTGACGATGAAACATGCTCTATGTACTGATCTGCGATGAAACGAGTAGAGTATAAAGTATAAAGTTAAAAGTAAAAGTTGAGATCTAGGGGGAGAATGTTAGGTCGATCTCCAGCTGTGTGAGCCCAATGGCCGCACAACCCTGATCCCACGCCCTGATCGGGGGCGTCCAACCGAACCACTGGTTGGTGGGCCCCTGTGGCCTACGCTATATAAAGAGGTAGGGGGTCGGCTACACAAGACACGAGGTTAGTCGTGCTCCACCGCCCCACCGATGCACCCATCCGATCTAGGGTTTTGCGCAGTGCCCACGGGAAGCTCCACCACCGCCGCCACCTACACTCTGCAATCACCGCCGCCGTCCACCATGGGCGGCATCTCGAGTGCCCCAAACCATGGAGGAGGTACACGTTTTCCTCTCCTCCTATCCTTCTACCGAAATTGAAGATTCTAGGATTCTAACAATGGTATCAGAGCCAGTTCAGGATCTTGTTTTTTGTTTCGGTAGTGTTTGAAAATCAAAAGCAAAAGAAAAGTTCACCGGGGATGCCCTTGGGCTCACCGGAAAAGAAGCGCCACCGTAAGGCCGCGCCAGTTCCGCTCGATCCAGATGCGCACCCGAGTGGGGCATCTGGACGAAGAACACAATCCCCTCGGGGGCAAAGGACAGACCTCGAAACCCTAACCGTAGATGCAAAAGGGGAAAAGAAACTCACCGGCGCGTCGCCGGAAAAGGGCACCGCCGCCTGCGCCACTTGACGGTGATGCGCCCACCCTCAGGTGCACACACACGCCGGCAAGGGGGCAGGGGAGGTGCCGCGATTTCTTCACGATTTTGGCCTTTGGGCTTCTGTTTTTTGAGGAAAAGAAAAAGAAAGGGAAGAAGAAAAGAGGCCGCGGTGCGGCGTGCTGCCGTCGAGCACGGCTGCCGTCGCCGGCGCCGGCGGTTCTTCCACCGCCGTCGAGCGTGGGTTTCGGGAGCAAGTGAGAGAGCAAAGAAAAGAGAGGAAAAGGGGAGAGGGAGAGAGCCGCTCGCACGGCGAGGTGGTTGACGGCGCCGTCTCCGGCGTGCTCGCCGGCGGCCGGAACCCTAACCCTAACGCGGCGCCGCCACCGCGGGAGCGAGAACAGAGGCGAGAGAAAACGCGGCTAAGGGTTTGACCGGGATCGCTGATGGTTTTGTTCGTGCGTTTTGCACGAACGGACGGTGTGGATGCGACCAGGCGAAACCCTAGCACGCAGATGGGCCTTTGGGCCGAAAGCGAGCAGGCCGCGGGCCATGGGCCGCGTTTCTGCGTCGCCACGCGCGGCAGCTAGCGCAGCCATTCACGGGCCGTGGGCCGATGTTATGAGACGCACCGTGCGACAGATAGCCGCGGGTTGCAAATATACAGTTTTTCTTTTTAGCACGGTTTTTGGCAATTTTTTGCCCAATTTTGTGCTGAATTTTGCATAGTTTTTCCTATTCAAATTATTCCAACAAAGATTTGTTTAGGAAATATAAAAGTTACAGAAATGTTTCTGAAAAGTATAAAGAGTATATATTTTATTTAAAAGTTTCCGCTGCAAATAGTTAAAAGAAATTGCATAAAAGCAATAAAGAGAAAATTAAAAGCATGATTAAAAATGATATTAATGCTGATTATGATTTTGTTATTAATTGACCAACGTTATTAATAGCATTATCATGATTTAAAGTGAAAATTAAAAGCTTGATTAAAGTGATATTAAAGATGATTATGATTATGTTATTAAATGACCAACGTTGTTAATAGCATGATCATGATTTGTTTATTACGTGTTAAAAGGTGCATTTATTTATCTTATTGCCCAACGGTGATATAGTTTTAATTGCACAAACAGTTACAGAAATGGTTATAAAAAGTATAAAGTTCGTGAATTTTATTCATGTTTTTCCGCTGCTAAATAAAAGTGCTCTTAAAGTGTAAATAGAAATAAAGAAAGAATTAAATTACAAGAGCATGTTAAAAGGAATTATTGAAACAATTATGGTTTTGTTATTATTATGACCAACGTCGTTAATAACATAATCATGATTTGTTATTGTTTTATGTGCTTTTATTGCTATTTTCTGCCCAACGGTGATGTAGTTTTAAATTGCGCAAACAGTTGCATATTTTAATTTCGACCAACGTTGGATTTTTATATGCAATTGTTGTCTAACTTAATTGTGGTTTTAAGGAGGGTACTACTTGATGAGCTGCATCAAGGATGTCCCTACGCTCAGAGGCGACAACTACTCCGAATGGAGAAAGAAAGTGTATTTGGCCTTTGTTTTGTGCTAAGGTCGACTGGGTTGTGGAGACTCCACAGCCAGTTAAGCCTACAGAGTGACTCAGAGACGAAAAGGGTGTTGATAGTATTTGGAAAAGAAAGAAGAGGGACTATACTCCGCTGGAGATGTCTTACACCCTCGAAAACATAAAGTGGCTAACCGCCAATATAAAGTGCATGTCATTTATAAAGAACACAATTGAGCAAGCTATTGTCTGCTCAATTGTAGAGTATGCTTCGAAATGAGTTCCTTGAAAACATAAAGGGCCAGTTCGCTGGTCCTTCAGAGATATATGCTACCCAGCTGCTTCAGCAGCTGGTGACAAAAAAGTACACTGTTAATTTTGGACATGGCAAGTGTGCCATATGGTGTAATATTGATCATGTGGGTGTTGCATTACTCCACAATGAGCTTTATTTATTATTTTCATGTGAAAAGTGCACTTCAGTGTGCAAAGTGAATAAGCATGTTTCCGCTCGGATAACGAACAAAAGAAAAGAAAGAGAACTCATGACTCGTCAAAATTATGGCACTGTTTTTTCGGCCATATTTCGAGGGGAAGAATAGAAACCCTCGTTAAAAATAATATTCTTCCTCCGTTATAGTTTTCAGATATCAAACAATGCATAGATTGCATAAAAGGAAAGTATGTAAAGCAGATTAAAAAGGGTGCTAACCGAAGCACAACGACACTAGAAATTATTCACACTGATATATGTGGACCATTTCCGGTGAAAAGTGTGGATGGTTATGACTCGTTCATAACGTTCACAGATGATTACTCCCGATATGGTTATATTTATCCAATTAAAGAAAGATCTGAAGTATTGGATAAATTTAAAATATTCAAAGCTGAAGTTGAAAATCAACATGATAAAAGAATTAAAATAGTCAGGTCCAACCGTGGGGGAGTACTACGGTCGGCACACTCCATATGGTCAAGTACCTGGACCTTTTGCAAGGTTTTTACAGGAAAATGGAATAGTCGCCCAGTATTCTATGCCGGGCAAACCACAGCAAAATGGAGTAGCTGAAAGGCGTAACCGTACTCTTATGGATATGGTGCGCAGTATGATGAGTTATTCCACACTGCCATTGGGATTATGGATGGAGGCGTTAAAAACCACCATTCACATTCTCAACAGAGTACCAAGTAAGTCGGTGCCCAAAACACCGTACGAGTTGTGGACAGGGAAAGTTCCTTCTCTACGCCACTTGAAAGTCTGGGGGAGCCCAGCTGAGGCAAAAGTTTTTAATCCCCACACTGCAAAGTTAGACCCCAAAACAGTAACTTGCCATTTCATTGGCTATCCTGATAGATCAAAAGGTTATCGTTTCTACCGTGCAGACAGATACACAAAGTTTGTAGAAACGAGACACGCAGTCTTCTTAGAGGACGAAATGATGAGGGGGAGCATGGTAGGCCGGAAAATTGATCTTGAGGAGAAGAGGGTGTGTGCACCTTTTCCGATGATCCATGAGCCATTTTTCGCCCTACCTGTTGTACCTGCACCGATAATCCCAGAGATTGTGGTGCAAGCACCTGTTGTAACTCCACCCATGACCACAACGAGGCAAGATTCGGAACCTGTCCGTCAGGAGCCGACTCGACCCGTTGTTGAGCATGAAAGGGAGCGACGACAACCACATTTAGAAGAAGAGTCGCACGTTGAGACACATGATGTGACAGAGAATGAGACTCTCGGAAGGTCTAAAAGAGCTAGGAAATCAGCTATCTCTAGTGATTATAAAGTTTATAATACAGAAACAGTTCATATGGAAGAAGATCCCACTTCAAAGAGAGGAAGTAGATTACAATGAGACTTTTTCTCCGATCTCATGTAAAGATTCCTTCAGAATCATCATGGCACTAGTTGCGCATTTTGATTTAGAGTTGCATCAAATGGATGTAAAGACGGCATTTCTAAATGGAGATTTAGAAGAGAATGTTTACATGAAACAACCCACAGGTTTTTTTTCATGGAGGGGAAGGAACATATGGGATGCCGCTTAAAGAAATCCATTTATGGGTTAAAGCAAGCCTCTAGACAGTGGTATTTAAAGTTCAATAATACAATTAAAAGTTTTGGATTTAAAGAGAATGTTGAGGACAACTGCATTTATGCAAAGTTTAAAAGTGGGAAATATATTTTCCTAATTCTGTATGTGGATGATATTCTGCTTGCGAGCAATGATGTCAGTCTGCTACTAGAAACAAAGAAGTTCTTGTCCTCAAAATTTTGATATGAAAGATCTTGGTGAAGCTTCATATGTTTTGGGCATAGAAATTCACCGGGATAGAAAGAATGGAGTGCTAGGACTATCACAAAAGTCATATTTAGAAAGGTTCTAAAGAAATATAATATGCATAAAAGTAGCACCTCACCTGCTCCTATAGTCAAGGGCGACAGTTTTGGGAAATTTCAGTGTCCCAAGAACCAATATGAGATCGATCAAATGAAAGGAATACCTTATGCTTCGGCCGTTGGAAGCTTACAGTATGCACAAGTGTGCACTCGCCCTACCTTAACTTTTATCACGAGAGTACTCGGTAGATATCAAGAAAATCCAGGCCTAGAGCACTGGAAGATGGCAAAGAAAGCATTGCGTTCTGCGCAAGGCACAAAAGACCTCATGCTAACATACAGAAGATCTGATTCCCTAGAGATAAGAGGGTATTCAGACGCAGATTTTGCGGGAGATAGAGATGATAGATAATCCACGTCAGGATACGTGTTCACTCTCGCTGGAGCTCCAAACAGACAATAGTAGCATCATGTATGTAGAATTTATAGCAGCTTATGAGGCCACAAGGCAGGTGATATGGTCAAAGAAGTTGACACCCGACTTGAAAGTGGTAGATTGTATTGACAAACCACTAAAGATGTACTGTGACAACCAGCCCGCAGTATTCTATACTCACAACAACAAGTCGAGTAAAGCTATCAAACCAATAGAGATAAAGTATTATGTTGTGAAAGGTAAAATCCAGAATCAAACTATAAGGCTCGAGCATATAAGGACAAAGGATATGCTTGCGGATCCGCTTATGAAAGGCTTACCACCCAGCGTATTCATGGAACACGTAGTCGACATGGGTTTAATGGAAAGCCTATGATTTCTGGATCATGAGAGGCCCAAAAGGAACATAAATTGTTTCAAAATAGAGAGGTATATTGTAGCTGTCTGATTCTATCGGCAATTGAGCTGTGACGATGAAACATGCTCTATGTACTGATCTATGATGAAACGAGTAAAGTACAAAGTACATGGATAAAAGCAAAAGTTGAGATCAAGGGGGAGAATGTTAGGTTGATCTCGTATTGATGAGCCCAACGGCTCATCAATCCCCTTGATTACGCCCTGATCGGGGGCGTCTGTTTCCTGTTATGGAGCAGTGGGCCCCTGTGACCTGCGCTATATAAAGAGGTGGGGGGCCAGGGCACACGGAACGAGGTTCACCTGTGTTGCCAGCCGCCCCACCGACATCCCCTCCGATTAGGGTTAGCGCGGTGCTCACGGGAAGCACCACTGCGCCGCCACCGCTCCGACGGTGACGCCGTCGACCACCATGGCCTTCGGCTCGAGCTCGTCGACACACACCGAAGGTTTGCATCTCCGATCCCCTCTCTCTCTGTTTACACACACACACACACACATGTTTTCCATGTTGATCTACCGATACAAGTAATCCTATGGATCTAACAATAGTGTGTGTGTGAAAAAGAGAGGGAGAGAGGGGAGATGGCCGTACCTTCTCCATGGGTCGAGGAGCTCGAGCCCGAGGCCATGGTGGCCGAGGCGATGGTGGCGTGGTGACGGCGGTGGAGTTTCCCGTCGCTCACTGCGTGACCTAGATCGGCTAGGGTTCTGTAGGTGGGGTGGCGGCGGCACGGTCAACCTCGTACCGTGTGCCCCGGCCCCCCACCTCTTTATATAGCGCAGCGCGACAGGGGCCCACCGACCATTAATGGATCGGGCGCCCCCGATCAGGGCGCGATCATAGGGGTTGATTAGCCGTTGGGCTAATCAACGGGAGATCAATACCTAACACAAGATACATGCAGACAAAAAGGAGAAGAACTGAGACAAATTTTGCACGCGATAAAGCTAAATAAAGAAATTTCTAGTAAATCAAGTAGATAATTAACTCCAACCGCAAGAAGTTTAGATCATGCCTTTGTCAATAATTCCATGATTTGAAGCTTAGTGATCATTCTTAATTCAGACCAACAATGGCAAATTAAGTAGATATGCAACTATACCAATTGCCAAAAAAATCCGAAGAAAAACGAGAGGAAGTGAACCCCATGTACAAACAGTGACATAAATATGCAGATATTATTTTCATTTCCAAGCATCAATGATCGATCAAGAACAATTTTATGTTTATCTTCACAAAAACTGGTTGGTACTGTCTGTAATAGCTCAGTATATCTTCAACCAGAGATACTGGACATCAAGCTATTTGATAGCCACATCTATGCGAATTTAAACACTCTGTTAGAGCAGACAATATTGACTGCATAGAAACATCAGTTTAACAACAAAAAATAGTTTAGAGATTCCATATCAAGAGCTTTTTTGCTGGATAACTAATACGACTCAGCTAGGAGAGAACAAAAATACAGTCCAAATTGAAGCTTTGCCGGGCACCAACTATAAGTAGATTCAGCCAAATACCACAGGCTTCGATATTTAACTCAAATAGAAAACGATTATGACTCATCCACATATTCACATATCAGTTTAGTTGAATATGATATAATAGACTCGGATACAAAACTGAGCGCTAATTCCTTAGCTTCAAAAAATTATTTGAACATCAGAGGAAACTGGAACTTACATATCAATATTACTCCCGTCGGCGCAATAGGTCTCATACAGTTACCAACCAGGTGATGCACAGAAGAATGCCTTTGTCTGTCACAGTAGAACCGAAATATCCCAATTCCCGTGCAATTACAGTCAATCTGGGCAAACACTTTTATATCCTCATTCACCATATCAAGCTGTAGCTACAGAAACAAGAAAAGAAATTGATTATCACATGCATGTATCCTTGCATAGATGCAAATAGCTGTCCTAACAGAAATGCACCAGCTATCGTATATAAGGTTAGGACAACAATATTTGGAGTAATAAGCCAATAGGTTCATTTTTTAGATTAGTCCTGCAGTTTGGTATAAAAGAAAAAAACTGTCAGGAAAGCATACAATTTTGATGAATATAATGATATATTGTGTTGCACCATGTACATGTATTTTATCCAGCGGAAATTGAAAGGAATTTAGAAATCACTTAAAGCTGAACTTTGTAACAATTGTTGTCCTGGGCTGATGTACTCTCTAAAAAAGAATCGAAAGAGGAATCTATATGAGAAGTGTCATCAGTATAGTGAAAATGGCTCCTCCATAACAAATGATCATAGAAAATTTGCTTCTGTCGAAAAGGAGAATATCTTAAAGAAAAGGTGGCTTGCCATTTTCTTATGACAGTCTTCTATGTCAAAAAGCAGGCCATCTTTCCATACTCAAGCTCCAAGAACTGAATGTAAAATAGATGGTCATAATCAAGAATGGAGCATACAATAGTAATATAAGCACTGAAATAATAATTGACAAGCTAGGGACGCGCCGGTGGACGTCGAGCTCGTCGCTTGCACCGTCTGCGTGTCGTCGCCGTCGGGGCTGATAGAGAGAGACAGAGAGAGAGAGGAGGTGAGACGGGAAAAAGAGAGAATTAGATGAGGAGGACGAAAATACATACCATGCTAGAGGAAATTAAGGGCTGCTTCCGTAGGTGCTCGTGGAGCGGAGGAATGGCGATGCAGCGAGGTTACCTCGTCTCCATCCTCACGGCCAAATCCTGCTCGACATGCCTCGTCTCCACCCACTCTACCCCGTGTCCCCGTTGGCGAGATGGAGGAGCGTGCGGGAGAAGTCCGATGGGACGAACGATGGCGGCGGCGGCGGGCTGGACGCAAGGCCCGCTGACTGAAACTAACCCAGGATTACCGGATGACACTTGTGATGCCCAGGCCTATGTGTGACGAAATTCTAGGAACTCAAATCCCACGTATAGTTTCGAGCTTGTGGACAACTGCAGTAATCAGTATTCCCCATCAGAGTCATTTTATTGAGTATTCTGTTTTGGAATCTACTATAATTTAGTATAACTAACCCAGGAATCATAATCTGTTCAAGTGAGTTATCTTTTTGTGAGCCAAGTTGGTCCTGCTGCCTTGGCATGCAAAAGCACAGAAGCACTTCGTTGCTGAATTCAGTGCATACAACTACCCATACATGTAGTACAGTGCTACTAAGTAGATATTCGTGAATGCCATGATCTGCTAAGTGCATTGCATGAAGTTAAACCATTCAAATCATCCTACCAGAGATTAGAGATAGGTTAACTGATAAGCAAGCTTGGTGAGATTCACGAAAGGTGAAGAGACAAAATTGCAAGCAAGATAGTGGTACGAATTCAGAAAAGCACTATAAAAAAATCAGAAAAAAAGCTAATCAAATAATGTGAAAACTAATCTGTTAGGATTTCAGAAAATATGCTAATCAAACACTACAACTCGGCTCTAAGTAGAGGATTTACAGGGCCATCTAAACTGTGTTTGAAATTCAACTGTCAAAGTTGCATGACCAAGAATGTAAAAATTCTAGAAACCCGAACCCCAGTATAATTAATAAGCAATAAATAATCTGTTCGACTAAGTTAGTTTTTGTGAGATAAAGTTGGTACAATGCCACTAACAGTTGGAAGCTTGGAATCAAGAGATTGAACACGGTAAGAAGGCACAATCACAGCCAGCTAGAAATGTGTTCATTTGATGAACTCGATTGAAAATTCTAAATGAATTTCATAAAGCTAAACCATTCCAATCATCCTACCAGAGATTAGAGATAGATTAACTGATCATGCTAGCCTGGTAAGCTTCAGGAAAATGTGAAAAGATCATGGTTTTGGTCCCAATTCAGGAACACACTATAGGAAACAAAACAATCTGTTCATAAGTCAGAAAATAAACTAATTAAACACTACAAAAATTATCTAGTACTAATTCAAAAGAAGCTGATCAAACACAAAGACTAGGGTCCAAGCAGAGGATTTATTCGAATTATCTTATTTATTCACTTTAAATCAACTCTATATTAACTACGATTAATGGACAACACAAATGGCAAATCTCCATTCAAGCAAGTCTTTGTGTGCCAAAGTTGGTTCTGCTGCTTTGGCATGATCCACAATTTGGATTCTGAATCGGCCCTGAATTCAGTGCATAGAGCACCTATGCCTGTAGTACAATGCAACCACCAGTTGCAATAGAAAGATTTAATTTAATATAGTCAGAAGCACAACCAGTTTCATTCCTTCATTCATTCCAAAGGATGATCGACCCAATCTGCTCATTATATATTTGATAAAGAAACTATTCCAAACTCTTAGGGAGAAAATTGCAAGCACAATTTAGGTTCGTATCAGAAAAGAGCTAATCAAACACAGCAAGCTGTTCACAGTTCAAAAAAAAAAGTAATCGAACACGACGACACTTAAGCTATTGAGAAGTAACAAAAGGATCCATCTAATCGAACACGGCCAGCTTCTGGTACTCCTCGCCAGCAATGGCCTCTTTCATGATGGCCTCAGGGTTCACCACGCCATCGTTCTGAAGGAAGATCTTGAGAAAGTTCTTGGAGAAGCCGCTCACCATGGCCACTCCTGGCTGGGTCGACGTCACCGGTGTAGACTGGGAGTCCCGAAGGTTCCAGAAGACGATCTGGGGCACCACGTCACCGTAGCCGGCGGCCCTAAACTTCTGGCAGATGACCTCATAGTCAGTCTCCCACGGTTCTGACCGACGACGGTGATACCCGTTGCGCACCGACGCCTGGTCGAACTCCATGTCGCTGTACACGAACACGGTCCTGATCATCTTCTCTGGCGCCAGGCAAGCTTCCACCGCCGTGCGGAGAATTTGGTCGAACACCGCCTGGAAGTTGGTATTCATTTGCCAGTCCATGTCCCGCACAAACGCCATTTTCTCGCTGAGGGTCTTGCCCTTGATCAGGTGGATCTGGGGCGTATCACTGAAGGTAATCACCTTGCCTGCCCATGGCTTCTCACTGAGCTCCGACGTGAGCACGCCAAGCGCGATGCACACCTCCATCGGGGTGCCGGTCATGCTTCCGGACACGTCGCAGACGGAGATACAGTTGCTCAACGACCCCTTGGCGCGGAGGTCCTCCACCATGCGCCTCCACTGCAGCTCGGACACCTCATCATCCTCACCGCGGTAGGCAGCGGCGGCGATCTCGTGTGGCAGGAGCGCACCTGCCGCGATCGTTGCCTTGCCCGCCTCGACGTCCTCGAGGTACTTGGCGAAGCGCACCTCGTCGTGCTTCTTGAACAGGGACTTGTAGCGCCTCATGGCCACGGAGGCGACGCGGGTGTAGGGAAGATTGGACCATAGCTGGGCGCTCATGTACACCTCCGGGAGCTCGAGGACCTTGCGCAGCGGCACGAGGACCTCACGGCGGAGACGGTGGAGGACTTGGTAGGTGTAGTGTTCCTCCGTGAGCTGGGCGTACTCGGGGCTGGAGTCGCGCGGGAAGAGGCGGCGGGCGATGGCCTCGCACAGCAACGTGGTGCGGTCGAAGGACGAGCCCGGCGTGGGACACCACTTGGCGGCGAGCCCGATCTTCTTTTTCTTCCCGCTGTTGGCCATCTGCTCGAGGTCCGAGGCCAGGAGGTCGGCGAAGAATTCCGCGACGGAGTCGAACAGGAAGCGGTAGGCACGGTCGCCGTAGTACGTCTCCAGGGACTGCACGGCGAGCTTGGCCACCTTCCGGACCTTCTTGGACATCCGACGCTTGGCCGGCTTCTTCTGATCCACATCCATCACCTCAGGTTCCTGCGCCGCCTCCGGGTTCTGCTGCGCGTCCGAGGCGGACTCGATCTCCATGGCCGCGGCGGGCTTGCTCTTGGGGGTCTTGGACGAGAGAGCAGCGGACAGGAAGTCGCCGAACGTGGGCTTGGGCGGAGCCAGTTCACGGGCGCGCTTCCGGGTGGCCAAGCGGGCGCGGAGGGCCTCCCTCTGCTTGGTCAGGTCCTTCTCCTTCCTGCGCGTCTTGTTGGCGGCGGCGCTCTCCTTGGCGGCCTTGCGCACGTCGGGGCCGTGGATGAGGCGGAAGAGCAGCTCGGGGAAGTCCTTGAGGTAGCCGAACTCGGCGAGCGCGGCGACGTTGCAGGCGAGCGTCTTGGGGTGGTTGGTGTGCATCCAGAGCGCGGCGGCGTAGAAGCCCTCCTTGTCCGACTTGCCGGTGCCGCGGACGCCGCGGAGGTTGCAGGCGAGCTTGAGGGCGGTGAGCGCGTCGTGGGCCCAGGCGGCGGCGAGGAGGGCGCTCACGCGCTCGGGCGGCGTGTCGGGGACGACCTGGAAGAAGAAGTCGAGGCAGGGGTTGCCGGAGTTGGAGTAGGTGGCGGAGCAGTTCTCCGTGAGGGCCCTCCGCGGCGTGAGGGCGGCCTTGATCTCGGCGGCGGACGGGGCGTTGAAGGCGGCGTCGAGGAGGTCGAGGAACGGATGCGACGCGGGGGCGCCGTCTGCGGCGGCGGCGGAGTCGCTCGAGGGGCGAGCGGCGCGGATGACGGGAGGGCCGAGGAGGGGCTTCGCGGCGGATTCCGTCTCGATCGCCATGGCTGCTGCTAGGGTTTTGGGAAGCGGAACTCGAGGGGAAGATTTGGTTTGGCGATCTGATCTGGCCTTCTGGCTATCGTGGCTCTTATTTAAGAATTATAAAGCCTAACCGACTTAAAACAAATTACGAGAAAATCCCTATGCGAACCGACATAAGAAAGAATTCGAGATATTACTTTTTTTTTTACAGAGAGAAATATCTGTGTGCGTACGTACTGCGTGTGTGGCTGTCGCCGCGTGTGTGCCTTGCTCAATTTCATTGTGTACCACAGTATGTTTTTTTTTCTTTGTGTACATTTACCCCCCTTGAGTAATTCTCTTTTAATTACCCCTTAGGTGCCTTGCTTTGTACTTGAAAATAGAATCTCAATGTGAATTTTGTGCATTTAATGAAACCGGCAATGGGAAAATGTGAATGATGTTGGGTATTTTACATTCGAGAAATGTGTACAGTTGGGTAGAATGAAGCCTTATCCATGGTGGTTCTGGGTCGGCTTGGGCGACGAGGCGAGTGCCACAGATAAGAGTAAGTAGAAGGAACGAGAAGCCTTCGGTGTTGATACCGGTAAGAAAATAAAGACGCCGAGGGCGACAAGAGGCCAGTCGTCGAAATAAGAAGATGACATAGTGTCATGTAAGCCTTGGATTGCAATTAGCCCATTACCGGTGTGCACAACAGACTCGTGGATATTGGTTAGATAATTCAATGAAAGGAAGTAATACTGACCCTACGACAAAATGGTAATAATCACAACGAGGTTGCTATGACGCACCAGTCTGACGTCATAAAAGAGATGTACAATGAGTTCCATGGATGTTACCATCAGATTAAGGCTAGAAATTAGATTGGCAATAACTCCTGTCAATGAATTAATATGCTAAAACTATGTTCAACTTGGCATACACAAAGTTATGTGTGTTTGATATGTGCCTTTTATGTAGTTGCAAGATGCTCTAGAGGTGTGGACCTCTTTCTTCCACAGGTGGGGATTGGACATCGGCCCGGATGACCGCTTGGTGGACCAGCTTCCCGGCAAACAGGAGGATCGGGACATTTGGACTGTCGTAGCTCTCATCAGTTAGTGCTTGTGGCGGCACCGCCATGATGTGGTTTTCAAAGGTGCGACCCCCTCCGTGGAGACGGTAACCAAGAAGATCTTAGACGAAGCAGACAACTGGCGGATTGCTAACCTCTTTAGGGGTAGGCTAGCTCGAGTGGATATGTGGGTGGTGCGAGAGTAATCATGTATTTTTTTTCTATGGAGCAAGCTTGGCGTATGTGCCATTCGAGGTCGTAAACCAACTACTTGGCCTCTTCTTCGATGAAAATGATATGCATGTTGGAGAGCATCCTTGAAAATATTCTCTAGCTTTAGACGATAGTTGCAAGTTCTTCGATGCTGCTTGGCCTCTTCTTCGATGCTACTATGTTGTTGAAGATCCTGTTGTTTCTCTCCTTCCAGATCGACCACCAAACTAGGTGAGCAAGCGTAGTCCATTTTTTCTGGAGAGACTGCTCTATGGATGCTCTTGTGTCCGTCAGCCAAGTCGTGAGGGAGGCCGTGTCCTGAGTTGGATTCTTGATTTCCAATAAAGTCAAGTCAAGGATAAAACGACACGACCCGTCAATACAAGCGAAACTAAACTGACAAAGTGAAATACCACGAACAGGACAAGGATGGATCAGAAAAACGAACTGAGTCTGACAGCTCGGCGGCTTAAAAGACCAGTCGTGCTCTCTTGCCGCGACTCTCTTACCGTCCCTCTAGTCTGTAGATGGATCTCCTCTCCGCCATTAACGAACAGACGCCATGGACTGGAAGGCCCCGTTCGCCAAGGTTGGAGCTTCCGCCATTGACCACAATCGATTGATAGATCAACTCGCGATTGGATTATCCCTCAAACTCATGGGACATCGGACCTGGCGGTTAGCGACCTGAACAACGCGGGTGGGCCGGAGATTTGGGGGCCCAAAACTTTTGGAGGCCCTGTGCCGGTGCACAGCTCGCACGTGCCTGTCGACGGGCCTGGTTGCAACAAGAACTGGAGCTTCAATTTGATGCATTTTTGGGAACGATCCAAGATTGCCAAGTGGATGACAGTTCGATACTCTTTGAAGGGTCAACCAACGACGAGTAAGTGTGAGTACATTGATTTAGAAGAAAAACCAATACCGTTGATGAGCTTTGAACGTCCAATGGGTATAAAAAAGTAAGGTGGCAAAAAAGTAATCAATTGTCGAGTTTATAAAGAAGGTATCATCATCCTCAACTTTGAGACACAAAAGAACAATAAAAAATATGGGATATATACTTTGAGGTGCAAGACCAAGACTTTAAGAAGATGCTCAACGATAAGGAACTAAAGAAAAATACCAAGGAGCCGAAGTTCATGTCCATGGACCTAGCCACTATGGAATATGGACCTGAATGAGTAGGCTTAGTTTGACGATGAATGCAACGGACCATAATAAAAAGTAGAGAATGATTATATATATTTTTAAAGATGTATTGTGATGTTTTGGTGTCGGGACTTGGTGTTTTCCGGGATTTTGATTTGGTATTCTAAATTTTAGTCAAAATGCACCAGCTGTTCGGTTGTGTCCTCCGAAAATATACGGAGATATGTCCAACACCTCGATGGTGGACAATATTTTGGTGGTGACACACACGTTATCGGGCTATCAATTTTTAAGCCTTAACGACAAAATTGATATCAAATTAACTATGTGCCCATATTAATTTAAAGAAGTATACTTCACGTTTAATCGTGAAAAATAGTTTTGTAAAAGAAAATCGAGATTTTTTGACATTTTTTACCACTCTACTAGGTCAGCAAACCGGCTAATTAAAAACCTTCGAGTCCCCTAAAGTACACTGGAAGGAAAAGAGTGCGTCATAAACTTGCTGTCTAAACCAAACAAAGATACATTGTTCATTACCCTCGGAATAATAAAACTAGGAGGATTAGACTCTTAAAAGACCAAAGAATCAGAATCAAAAGCAAATCTAGCTATCTTATGTGCTACGACATCAATTCTTCTCGAGATATTGGCAGAGGATGTGTCTTTAACTTTTCCTTTCTCGAGATGTCGCTTATATGGAACATGGGAAATAGTGGACTTTACGGGCCCGATCTGGGCCCGGGCGGGCCAGAGTGGGCCTGGTGTGTCCCGCTGCCGCGTCCGGATGGCAGCCGCGTCTTGCGGTGGAGGAATGGTCTCCTCCGTTGGGCGGCGGGCACAGCCGGTGGCCGAAGTCCGGCCTGGCGGGCCTAGGTCTAGTCGCTGGATTGCGGGATGCGTCTGTGCATCTCTGCCGCCCTCTTGGTACATGGTTCTGAGCCAGGCGGGCTCGGAACTGGCGCTTATCTACTTCCTGGCCTCCTTGGTCCATTGTGATGTTGTTTGACTTGCCTCGGGGTTGGGTTCACGGATGCCGGGCGGCGGCCCTCGTGTTGGTAGCCATGGTGCTCGTGGACGGGGCTCATGGCTCGGGTGCAGGTTGGCTTCCATGGTGGTAGCTAGTGATCGACAAATGGTACGGGTGGTACGGTTTTGGCTGCACCATCATTAAGAGGTGGAGGATGTTTGCCGGGGTGAAGACCTCGCCAGGCTTTGGCCAGGCCGACGGCGGCGGCGTTTGTGGGCGTCGTTTCCTTCATGAAGGCGTCGTCGTGACTATCCTCCGGTCTTCGGGTCGCTCTGGGTGAAAACCCTGATATTCAGATTCAGAGGTGGCGGCATTCCGGTGTCGTGGCCTTCTTGAATGCACCGTCTTGAGAGCGCATCGTTTGTCGGGGGGGATAATTTACTATTTGCCGGACGCGACTTGTTCTACTTCAGTGTAGCGTAGATCTTGCCTTGGGTGTCTGGTGTGGTGTCAGAGTTGTATGTTAGTTGTTTGGTCGGTTGCTTTATTTATAAAGCGGGATGAAAGACCCGATCTAGCTTATATGGGCCACCTGATGCTAAATAGTGTAGGTGACATGAAGACGGTACATCGGCCGTTGACCAAGAGCCCCAGACGACAGTGAAAACGCACGACACGCCACGTGCACAATCCGGTCAATGGAGAGAGAGAGAGCGGCGCCACCGCCTGCCCGTCATCTTCGTCGTCTACCATATCCGGATCACCGAGCGTCATGCGGCACCGCTCCCCATCCTCGATCCTCAACGGCCGCGCGGGAGATAAACATCACGCGAAACAAGGTGGCGCCTCCGTCTGTCGCGGTTAGTTCGGTTGGCACGCCGCATTTGTCCCCACGCGCCCATCCACGGCAGCACTGCACGGAAGGGAGAAGAAGCCCGACTCGTCCTCTCTTGATCCCCTCCATTCCCGCCATATCCCAGCACGCCATGCCCGCGCGCGCAGGTTCTTGCAGCCAAGCGCCACCTCACGCCCCTTCTTCCGCTTCTCCGCTCTGCTACGATCCAAGGCCTGCCGCGGCGGCGACCCAGTGACCTCTTGCCGCCTTCCGTCCGTCAGCCTGTCGCCATGGACGACGTCACCGACGAGGCGCGGGTGGGCGCGTTCGCGATCGGCCCGTCCACGGCGCTGGGCCGCGCGCTGGCCCTGCGCGTGCTCTTCTTCGGCTCGCTCGCGCGGCTCCGGCGCCGCCTCTCCGCCGCGCTCCGCGCCGCGGCGCCCTTTGCCGCGGCGTGGCTGCACCCGCGCCACAACACGCGCGGGATCCTGCTGGCCGTCTGCGCCGTGGCGCTCCTGCTGCGGGGCCGCGGCGGCCGCGCCGGGGTGCGCGCGCGGGTGCAGTCCGCCTACCGCCGCAAGTTCTGGCGCAACATGATGCGCGCCGCGCTCACCTACGAGGAGTGGGCGCACGCCGCGTGGATGCTCGACAGGGAGACCCCGCGCCGCGCCACCGACGCCGACCTCTACGACGAGGAGCTCGTGCGGAACAAGCTCCGCGAGCTCAGGCACCGCCGACAGGAGGGCTCGCTCAGGGACATCGTCTTCTGCATGCGCGCAGACCTGCTCAGGAACCTTGGAACATGTGCAACCCGGAGCTCCACAAGGGGAGGCTGCAGGTACTGCGCTGCCCATCTTGCCTGAAATTTGTTGCCATATGATGCTTGCTTTGGCTTTGAACCTTTGATCATGTTACTGTTTGGTGCCGGATTATTAGAAGTGTTTCCCCTTTCCCGTAGTAAAAGACTCGATAAACTTGCAAAGTTTGTTAATAATTCATGTAGGTAGTACTATAAGCTAGTGATTAATAATAAATCTGCTTTGTTCGTAAGACGATTCGTTCACATTAATTCTGGACATACATTGGAGGATCACTGAAATGTTTATGCTCAATGATCTGCTAGGTCCCTAAACTCATCAAGGAGTACATTGAGGAGGTATCCACTCAACTGAAGATGGTTTGCAATTCTGATTCAGACGAGTTACCTCTCGAAGAGAAGCTGGCATTTATGCATGAGACAAGACATGCCTTTGGTAGATCTGCCTTACTGCTAAGTGGAGGTGCTTCATTTGGAACTTTTCATGTGGGTGTTGTGAAAACCTTGGTAGAACATAAGCTCCTACCCAGGATTATTTCAGGATCAAGCGTTGGCTCGATAATGTGTTCTATTGTAGCCACAAGATCATGGCCTGAACTGGAGAGCTTTTTTGAGGAGTGGCATTCCTTGAAATTCTTTGACCAGATGGGTGGCATCTTTCCTGTATTTAAAAGAATTTTGACACATGGAGCTGTTCATGACATTAGGTACTTGCAGACGCAATTGAGAAATCTTACAAGCAATTTGACATTTCAAGAGGCATATGACATGACTGGGCGGGTTCTCGTTGTCACTGTGTGCTCTCCAAGAAAACATGAACCACCTCGATGCTTGAACTATTTAACATCACCTCATGTTCTCATCTGGAGTGCGGTAACTGCTTCCTGTGCTTTTCCTGGACTCTTTGAGGCCCAAGAGTTGATGGCCAAAGATAGATTTGGAGCAACAGTTCCTTTTCATGCTCCATTCTTGTTGGGCGTGGAGGAACGAGCTGATGCTGCTACACGACGCTGGAGGGATGGGAGCTTAGAAAGTGATTTGCCCATGAAGCAATTGAAGGAATTGTTCAATGTGAATCATTTCATAGTAAGCCAAGCCAATCCTCACATAGCTCCACTATTGAGACTAAAGGAGATCATCAGGGCTTACGGTGGCAGCTTTGCTGCCAAGGTATGTCATATACTTCCTCCACAGTCCTTGTATTTGTTACTGTTTGTTTATTCTCTGTCGAATTATTTAGCCAATATGACTGACCATGCTTTCCGTTTCATGCTATAAATATCTTCCTTCTTGTAAGTATTGATGATACCTTTCATCGCTGCAACAGTTTGTGTGAGTTTATGACTTTGTAGGATAGCATAGCACTATACCCATCAAGGCATAGTTGACTGTAAATTCCAGCTGAACTGTATGGCCGAATTCATTCTACCGAAGTATACCCTGGCCGAATTACTCAAATGACGATATTTATGTTTCCATTTCATGCAAACAAAAATATCTTCATTTTTTTATCTTTCATCGTTGCAGCAATGTATGTGTGTTTGTGGCTTAGTAAGATAGCATAGCAATATACCCACTTAGGCATAGTTGGCTGTAAAGTCCAGCTGAACTGTATGGCCGAATAATTCATTCTACCAAAGTATCCCCTTGAAGAATGCACTGAGGTAATTTTTCTATGGCCTAATATGATCTTATAATCTTGTTTCTATATAGCTTGCTGAACTTGCTGAGATGGAAGTTAAGCATAGGTTCAATCAAGTTTTGGAACTTGGATTTCCATTAGGAGGAATAGCCAAGTTGTTTGCTCAACACTGGGAAGGTGATGTCACAATTGTTATGCCAGCCACTCTTGCTCAGGTTCTGAACGCTTCCCAATCCATTCTTCCGTGCAAATATCAAATCTTCAAACAATAAACAGTAACCTTACAAACATTCTTTTCCTCTGTATATACAGTATTCCAAGATCATACAGAATCCGTCATATTCTGAGCTTCAGAAGACCGCAAGTCAGGGTAGGCGATGCACTTGGGAAAAGCTCTCTGCTATCAGAGCAAATTGCGCTATTGAGCTTGCATTAGATGAATGTGTTGCCCTCCTCAACCACATGCGCAGGCTCAAGAGAAGTGCAGAAAGAGCAGCCGCTTCACAGGGACATGGTGCTACAATTAGACTCTGTCCATCTAGGAGGATCCCTTCATGGAATCTCATAGCAAGAGAAAATTCGACTGGTTCGCTCGAGGATGAAATGCTTACATCTCCAACTGTTACAAGTCAAGCAGCTGGAGCTACTGCTGGACTATCTAACAGAAATCATCATCTCCAACATAGTATACATGACAGCAGTGACAGTGAATCTGAAAGTATAGAACTACACTCATGGACGAGAAGTGGTGGCCCTCTCATGAGGACAGCCTCGGCTAACAAGTTCATCAGCTTTGTTCAGAACCTTGAGATTGACACAGAATTCAGAACAGTTTCACCAAGGGGAAGCGAAGGTGATACTGTGACACCAAGTAGTAACTTCTTGGCTGGCCGCCCAATTAGTAGAGATCTAGTTGATAACCACATGAGCCCCGCTACTCCTGGTAGGGCCTCAGGCAATTCAGGTTGTGATCCTCATGATACTACTGTCCCTGGATCTCCATTTGGTCATTCGACAAGTATTATGGTCCCTGAAGGCGACTTGCTGCAGCCTGAAAAGATCCAGAATGGTATTTTGTTCAATGTTGTGAGAATGGATAGTCTTCTAGCATCTACTAGCGGAGTTGACCCTCATGGATATTCACACGAAGCAGATGTAGAAACAGTACCCACTGAGTGCCTTTACGGTGCTTCGGATGACGAGGACGACGTGGAACCAAAAGTTGATGATGAAGCAGCATCTGACTCTGGAGTATACATGAGCAGCGGAAGTGTAGGACATCAGAGACCTTCTCCAGCAGGAAATCTAGATTCTTCTTCTTCCATAGACTGTCAAGCTGAAACGAGTACTACTCGATCAGAAGCTCCCTCTCTTTTTGATATCTGTGTGGAGATCCCTGCAGGAACCGCGACCACAGAAAATAGTCAGCCTGACGAGCATTTTTCGGAAACAAGAGTGGAGACAGCAAAGATAGAATTCCCTGATGGGAGTCCAACTGCTAGGAAGGATGAAGTGGTCTCAAGTCTGGCTAATGAAGAATCTTCCAGTTTTTTCTGGGACAGCAGAAACTTGGCAGCAGCATCAAGTGGATAGGGGATCTGTGAACTCGTATGATGTTCCAGTTTCAGAAGATGATAGAAATGTCAGCGTCACTTCGAGAGAGAAACCACTTACTCCTTCTAGTGGCGGAGCCGAGAGTATGACATCTGGAAGAAATGAAGCTGAGTACTAGCATAGAAAGTGATGAACTGGCTTAATCCTAGGTTGTGTTGGGACTTGTAGTTTAAACAACCCGGCTTTGATCTGAGCGATGTAATGCTAGCAGTGTAAAGTGTCTCGGGATCAAACTGGATTGTGTGAAAACCCAGGTCAGGTTTCCAATATAGGGCAGTCAACCCCCAGTGGAGTAATAAGAATGAGTCGTTTTGAACGCACATAAAAATGAGTTTCTATGTCCCTGAAATTGATGAAATTCCTTGCGGTGGATTCCCTTTTTTTTCTAGAACCATGCTGTGGATTCTATTGACTGAACTGCAGAGCGCACGGCTCTGTGAAGACTATGGCACTCCCTGATTTGTGATTACATAAGTTTTTTTTTTTTTTGACTTGATGATTACCTAAGTTGCACATTCAGGATTGTTAAGGCCATCGGCATTCAGCAGGTTACGTATAAGTTCAGAGCAGAGTAGGGTTAAGGTGAGCAGAGTAGGTCCGACCAAGGTTTTGGATACCGGTACCAAAAAAAATCTCGGAGGGGGCCGGGATTGCCGGTAACCGTGGTTACCGGGAAAATACCGGTTGGTTACCGGCCGAGATTCTCAACCAAATTTTGAAATTCAAACCTAAAACATCAAAAATAATTCAAAAAATGATTTTGGAGGAAGAATTCGGTCCAAATTCAAATGGTCCGAGAATTTTCGACCGGTATGCCTATTTACCGGGGGGGCTGGGAAATGCGGTAACCGGCCGGTAACCGTGGTAAATCAACCGGTAACCAAAACCTTGGGTCCGACCATTTGCTATTCGAGCTGGAGCCCATTAGGGTCGTACCACGAAACATTAGTCGATAAGCTGTCGCGACAGCCCAGCCCACGAAGGCCAGCCTCGCCGGCGGCCCCCAACAACTCTCTCTTCTTCGTCGCTAGAACGGTAGAAGAACCCTAACCGCCGCCGCGCCACCCCAAAGAATCAAGAAAGGGAAGCGACGATCTGGTGTGCTCCTCGTCGTCGAATCCCGCCACCTCGTAAGCTGCTCCTCTCTCCCATTCTTCTCCTTCTTGGCAAGCAGCACTCTGGTCCGACTTTCTCGTGGGCAGCTTCTTTTCGCCAGGCAAGGAGGAAATCTCTCCGGCGAGATGGGCAAGGCGAAGCGGGCGTCCATCTTCATCAGGCTCGTGTCGGCCGCCGGCACGGGGTTCTTCTACGTGAAGCGCAAGAACCCTCGCCGGATCACGGAGAAGCTCGAGTTCAGGAAGTACGACCCCCGCGTCAACAAGCACGTCCTCTTCACGGAGGCCAAGATGAAGTGACCTTCGCGTGGCCGGAAGCCCCGAATAACGCCGTCGTCGACATGGACGAACGCATATGTTCCTGTTCTTCTTTCTTCTTCGCCTGCACTGTACTTGTCTGTCGCTGGATCGAGCTGCACTGCGGTGCTGTTGACATGTTCCTCCGTGCTGCTAGTCTAGGTCCGATGTATGCCCATGAATCACTGACTGGCATCTGTGGTCTCTCGCTTCGTGGAAACTAGAAATCGGTCACTTGACATGAAGTTGTGGCTTACTGCAGATCACTGATGAATGAGTGAAACGCTTTCTTGTTCTTGCAAATTTTGTCTGAATTTATTTCGTGTCTTGTGAAAATCATACGACTTAATCATTAAACAAGAGAGAGCCTAACAATCCAGAGCTGAATTTTGGAAAGTAAGTTATGAACCTTATAAATAAATAAAGGTGGCTCTTAGTTAACCCCATAAGCCTTAAAATTAAGAACAAACATGAATCATGGATGCGGCTTTGCTATATGAAGCTCAAGTGCATTCTAGACGAATACCGGAGGTTGCTTTGTAATTGGCACAAGGAAAAAAGTTCAAAATTATTTTTGAGAGGCACTCCTTTAAAATATGCTCATTCAGTAAACAAACTTTTTTATGAGCATAAAGCAGGTTTTTATGTTTTCTGAAACGTCCTCTACTAATCTAAGTTAAGAACCTGAGTAAATAATTACTAGCAAAGCAACTTATATTAAGTGGTGTCCATGGAATGATAATGAAAAATAAAGGGATCTGTCCAGAAGGCAATCTGTTCATAACAACGTTAAGGGCAGTGGGTTCAGTTGTTTCCAGACATTTTCTGGTAAACCGTTCCATACGACTGCAATTTCATACAAATCCCTAAAAAATGATGCAAATTTTGGCGAAATTGTGCATTTCACCACAGTGATGCAACCATGGTGCTGCCACTAGTCTGGGAAAACGGGCAATGCTATACACCACAAAATTCAGAAACACCTTTCTCTGATGGTGGAGGAGCATCGTCAACATTTGCTACCAAGAGGTTTTATGAGTTCCCAGCATCATCTTTACTGTGTTTCTGAATTCTTCACCATGCAGTCTTTTGGGAACATCACCCAACGGATCAGTCACCCCTTGAGCTTCGTATAGCAAAGCCGCATCCATGTTTGTAGATTCCGGAGCAACGTCTCCATATGGTGGAACCCTGCCAATGAAGGAACTTTTCAGTTTATAATTGTGGGGTTATAACATAAGGCAGAAAGTTACTGATAGAACAGGACAGCCATAATTATTTCGGCAACCAGTTTGATGACACAATGTGCCAACTTCATCCTGATGACTGCATTTTCTAACTGGCGTTTTTTCAGAAAGGAACACAGCTGGTAGTGTCTGAAGAGATTATGAAGTACTATAAAAACAAATTGCAGAGTGATGAGATATTTGTGACTAGGTAGTACTGAACAGCATATAACATTTCTTAAGCAAGATAGCACCTATCCCTCCAGCAAATGCAATTTGGTACGATGCTAATCACAATAAACACATCAAACAAGAGACGCTAGATTGTCCCATGTATTGCTATCGAGTAACATTGGAATAACTAGATTCACTACCCCTTCAAACAGCAATGCACTCAAAGCTGGGCAACCACATTACCGTAGAAACATCTTAAACATCACTAATCCTCATGTCACAAACTAAACGTTGGAGTAACTGAGGACATATGGAAACAACAGCGGATCCAAAGGAGCACACACCCCAGCAGGGCTAGCGACTTATAAGAACAGAACCTAACCTGTCATCGAGAACATGGCCGACACGTTCGAAGGCGTTGACGAAGTTTCCTCCTTGATAGCATTCGACTCATTGTCAAACAACTCCTGCTCATTCCGGGGCACAGGGGTGTAGAAGCCGACGACTGGAATCAATGGACGGAGGACATTATTACCACACACCTTCCTCACCCGTTGGGACAGTAGCTCGATTGTGAAGAGGCCAGCAACCGTGTCAACGAAAATGACATTTGCTCCCTCGGCAAAGCCCAACACGCAGAGACTACTTGCTGGATCCACGAGAGCACCAGCTGGGAGCAAATTGCCCAGGTGGATGACCCGGCTCAGCACCCATCGTGCATCAGGGCGGTCATTTGCCTCCCTTGACCAGAGTTTGATGAGTGAATCCTTGTCTTGCATAATAAGTCCCAATCCTCCATCCTCCGCCAGCATGAGGGTGAATCTCTCTGCATAGCTGGACTCGCGGTCTGTTCCGTCGATCACAGTCAGTTCATTCCTCGCCAAGTCATACTCAAGGATCAACCCACTATCGTACCTGAAGTAGAGCAGAGAGCTCCCAACGAGGACGCTGGAATAATGCAAGTCCATGGAGCCCTTGCCGACGCCGACCAGCAAGGTCACCTCCCCCCAGGTGCCGGTCTCGGAGAAGTACATCGTCGCCAACGTGACATACTCCTCGTCGTCAGAAATTTGCTCGACCCAGACGGAGACGACGCAGAAAGGACCGCCGAGGGCGAGGCAGTCGCGGTGGTCGCACCCGTCCGCTGCGCAGAGTACGGTGGCGCTCGAGCACCCAAAATCCACGGGCGCCGGTACGCTCTGTCGAGCGCCCGTGATCGGCTCCCATACGAGGAGTTCCTTGGTAAACAGGCTTAGGAAGAGGGCGCGGCCGTGGCGGCAATCGAGGGCCCGCCAGGACCGGCGGTCCGGAGGGGCGAGGGAGAAGGCTGAGTCGGTGGTGGGGACGAAGTTGGCGATACGCTTGCCAGACCAGTGGTGGAGGAAGCCGAGCACGGGGGGTGTGCGGTGGAGCTCGTGGATGCGGCGGCGGAAGCTGGGGTGTGAGACGGCGCAGCCCCAGGTTTTGCAGACGACGGAGGCGCGGATGAGGCAGGCGGGGTCTTCGGGCGGGAGGCGGAGGAGGATCTCTTCCACGAGTTCGTCCGGGAGCGAGGCGCAGAGGGCTGGCGGCGCCGCCATGATGCTCGCTGGGTCTGGATGTGGGTGGGGGAAAAAACTGGATTAGGATTCAGGAACGGCTCGGCTCAACCAGCTTGAGAAATTCTTCTCCAGACTATCCGCTCTCCGCTGTATGCGTGGTGTTCTGTTTGAATGAGAAGTTCTCAAACTACATTCCCAAATAAATAAAAAATGTGAAGTACTCTCCATATCGAACAAAAACAGAAACAAATGAACTTTTTGTTTGCTTTTATCTCACCTATCAAATAGTACATTTCATTGTCGTTTTATAGCCAAAATAATAATTCTTAATCCGTATTTGTCCACTAAATTTGCATCCAATATGGGTAAAAGGGGCGTTGACCTCGTCTTCATCGCCGGATCTGTCGTTTCATAAACACAACCTGGAAAAAAAGAAATGTGCCTGCAGGTACTTCTCCATGTTAGGATTTTATCCTAGCATTAAGATAAAACTATTGCTAGACAATAAATTGGGCGAGTAGCAAGCGCCAATATATGACAAACAAAATGTAGATCCATTGATCGGAGGGAACATGAGCTAGTGGACATCAGCATGACTAAGGTGGCAGCATACAACTAATTCTAGCATGGCCAGATGTTGTTCTCCACCTAATTTTAGTGGCAGCATACAACAAATTCTAGCATGGCCACATGTTCTTCTCCACCTAATTCTAGTGGCAGCATACAACTAAGCAGTGAGCTCAGAGGCATCACAGCAACAATGTTCAGCCCTTCAACCAACGATACGGCAAACTGCAAACAGTTCATCCGCCAGTTCGATGACATCTGTCATCTCAGATGATTCTCTACTGAATTGCAGTTTCGAACAAAATCATGATAACTTAGAATGTGACGGTACAGAACTTATCAGTTTTCAGAATCCTCTGTGCATATGTAGTTGCAAGAACTATGTACTAGTAGTAAACAACATCACATCAGCTTAGCTCCAAAGCCAACATATATTGATAGGAAACCTGAAGAGGGGTCTAATAAGAACTGAACAAGATGGGTTACATTCAGCAATAACCAAAAATACTGAAAATGATAAGACAAATATACTTTGTTATCTGATATCCTGGGGCATTTTTGTACGGCGATATGAAAAAAAAAAGCCACGCTAAAAAGAATAATATATGGGTGATGGGTGCAGACCTAAGCTAGTATGGATCAACTAAGGTGGACGTTTGTAAGAAGCCTTGTTAGTTTACTGAGGGTTTCTCGAGCCGAAACCGTGTCGGGGTGGTGCTCGCCACAGATGGAAGTGCGGATGAATATGGCCTTGCGTATCAGGTCATCTCCAGTGTCATACTGTCCACCTCTGAGCATCAGCTTCACCCGTGTTTCTAATATAGAAGCTTTCAGAAGAGCCAGCTCCTGCCAAAGATAAGTGTACTGGGCCTCTGACTGAACTGGCCTAAAGCAGGATAACGATGTCTCTCTCCATTTACCAGCATTAGAAAGCATGGATTCAGCTGCACGCTCCAATGCATCGGTGCACAGGCGCAGCAGCTCCAATGCGACGTTACATCGGGAATATGTGATGAATGTGTTTATCGCAAGTGGCACCACAATCTGCTTCACAAAGAACATCAGCTCAGATGGCCTCAGTTCAACCAGAAAAGGATCAGAACCAAATCCAAAAGCCATGAAGCAGGCAGCCCACAGGTGCTCAGAAGAATGTTTGATTGAGCCTCGGAGGTACACTGATTGGACCGCAGCTTGAGCTGTTCTTGTGCCCCCTCGCTTGCGAGCATACAGCCTGATCATATCATGGAACTGGATATACTCAGACTTGCGCTGCATCTGGCAATTCCAAACCTCATCAACATTGCAGCAGCTTCAGCTTCAGATCTCTGCATCCTAGAAGTTGCGAGGCCACAAGTTAGTGTTCGCCACCACTTCCTCCACCTTGGACCCCTCCGATGCTTCTTTGGGATTTTATGTGCAGCCAGAGCCAACATAGGAATTGGAACGGCGGAAGGTGCAAACCAACCACACACTTGAACCATACGAATTGCCAGACTCCTAGGACCGTCTGCATGTTCAAATATCGATAGGCAGACATCCAGGAGTCGAACAAGGACTTCATTATTTTTCAAGCTGCTTACTTCCCTCTCATTCCAAGAAAAGTCTCTTACAGGCAATGGCCGATTCAACGTGTCAAGAAGCCTACTTGGAGTGATTGGAAGCTCCAAGAGTATAGCTCCAACAATACTGAGGCCAAGAGTGAGCCTTCCAAGCTTTTCTTCAATGACCTTGAGCGCATCAATTTCCATGAGCGGGTATTCCTTGACACCTCCCTTCATTAAAGTCATTGCCTCAGCACCAGATAAATAAGAAAGCTTCATCGGTTCCAAGTTTATCACACGTGAAAGGCGTGTTGTTATGATGAAGTGAGTCTCGCCACCAAATTGTGGGAGAAGGTCTGTTATGACTCTCTTATCCCACCAGTCCTTCTCGCTTTCCAGATTATCAATGATAACTAAATATGGTATGTCCCGCATCAGTTCTTGTCGTACTTTGGCAATGGCTTCCTCTTCCTGCTCTTCAAAGCATCGGTCACTTCCTTTCTCATGCAAGTGAGTATCAACACTTAGATCTAGCTCCAGAAGATTCCGTAAAGCCAAATAATTATGACGAATGTATCTGCTCTCCCCTCTGACCCACAAGATCATCTTATATCTCTGGGAGAATCTGTAAGCGTACTCCAGTGCTAAGTCTGTCTTGCCCATGCCAGATTCCCCTGATATGCAAGCAATGCCCTTTCCATAGAGTATCTTTGTAGATTTTTTCTTCCTCCCATACCTTCCCCCATTCTTCACTCTTGGTTGTCGGCCATGCTGCAGTGGAGTGCCCAGTCTCTGCATCTCAATGCCTTCCTCGGTCTCTTTCCACAAAACTGGTTCCTTTCCCTTGATTTCATCTGCATTTAATTGCTCATAATTGTTAGCAGACCACCCACTAACAGGGCCTTTTCTTCTTTGCTTTGTCTTGAGCTCAAAATATTTCTTTTCCCCTTCCCCGCTGACATCACCAAACAAAATAAGCTCCAACTGTGAGAGCTCCTTCTTCCTCCCGACAAAATCACCATTGCGAGGGAAAGGAAATTCCTCCTTATCCACCCTCGCTCTCCACCTATTCACCCGGTCAACCACACTTCTCCTACCTAATTTTGTGGCTAAAAGAATAACTGCTTGCAGTATGCAAGCTCTCCAATTGGTATCATTCGCTTCCAACTGCGCATCTACCACCCGAGAAAGAGCATCAACTGATTCCCTCCATTCATTCTCCATTCCACCATATAACATCCACAGTTCACCACCATGTTTCTCCCACAGTTCTCCCCTCTTCTCAATGATATCTCTGGCAAGGCAATCAGTAGCACCCAAGTCAAAGAATATAGGGATCAGGTTTTTCTTGCCAAAGAAGTTCCTGAGCTCCTCAATGGTATAAGGATTCCCAAATGACTTCTTTGTAAGGATGACAACTCCATATGTGGATGCATTCATTATCCTCTCGACATCATCGTGGCTGTGTGAATTCCGACACCTAGACCTGTCAGAAGCAAAGCAGCTGATTCCATGAATCTCAAGTTCTGCACGAAGCCAATTTGTGAACCTCAGCAGTGAAGCTTTGCGTCCATGAAACCCTATGTACACATCATAGGTCCGAAGCCTACTGACAGAAGCGGCTGATGTTGTAGGTTGGGAGGATGAAGATTTCCGATATGTTCCCACCTGCCTCTTCTGTTTTTCTTTTCGAGTTGAACGGTCACAGTTGCTAGTTGCTGATGAACTACCTTGGTATGGGCCATTGAAGGTGGTAATGAAGCTGGGATTGTTATAGACAATTGCGGGAGTACCAAAATTACTTGAGGTGCAAAGGCTGGGAGGAGGAGAAGCATCGTCTTGCAATAACCTAATGTTGGCTGCTGGCAACTGGTCCTTCTGTACCAGTCTGTCACTAGAGAGAATATCACTGATTTTCAGCGCAATTCCATTCGAGGAGTTATTGTACTCAGGCTGTGCATTCTCTGGGCGACGAACAGACATTGACCGTGGTGTGAAGAAAGGTGATTGGTTAGCAGAAACAAATGTGGAGGAAGAGGATGACAGGTTCCTTGATGGTGCCGAGACCAAAGCCCATGTCGAGGAAGAGGATGATAGGTTCCTTGACGGTGCCGAGACCAAAGCCCCGACATCGGAGCTTTCATGTTGAAGCTCCATATACCCATTTTCAGTACTATCCAGCTCTCAAAATGGCCTGTAATTCAACTGATCGCTGTGCAAATCAGTATCTGCAAGAAATAGAAACAACCCCGTCATGACTTGAAAATCGTCAAACAGTTCATAGACACAACATATTAAAATAACACCTCTAGGAACAATAATTGTTGATCAATATGATGCTTGACGTTTCATCGATCTTCTGGGACGAACAAACAACCAAAACTAGTAAACAACAGTAAAACGTACACATTTGTACTGACTGAAATAAAATGATGAAGTTTGAAGAAATGGGACAAATTAAAACTGTAGCAAAGGTGCATTCTATTGGTCATTCAGAAAAGGTAGCCCATCATGGCTCAATAATGGCTCCTCAGGTCGAGAGAAGAAAAAACCTTCTCCAATTGCTCTCGTACAACTGGATGCCAGCAAGAAGAGAAGAAGAAAAAGGTTGAGATGAACTGTGCGCTTCACTGTGGTGACCAATTTGGTAACAGAGGAAATAAGTGTCATGGTGACATAACATACGGGGAGAATTGAGTTGCCCATACTTGATGATGCACAGCACAGGGTACCAAGTACAACCTGGGCCAGCAGCCGAGATAGGAAAAGAAACCAACCCGTGTACGAGCGCAGCGCAGCAAGGGGAGATGGAAAAAATGGCAACTCTTTCCCATCCTTTCGTCAACAAATTTTCAATACCGCGAGGTGGGGATAACGGATCCAGTCGTACCGGCACGGCGGCACCAACCAACCGAAGCTAAATCTTTGCGACGCCTCGCAGCTCCAGCTCCAGATCTTCCGCGCAATCGCAATCCGGCCGCAGCTAACTAATCAGCGATGAGAAGCAGACGCTGGACAGAGCAAGATCACGCGCACCGACGGGTCTCAGATCTGGCAAAGCAAGAAAGCCAGCCGAGAAACCGCGTGGAGACGGCTCAGGCGACCGCGGCCCGATCAAGATGAGCAGCTCTTCCACGCTCCAAAAGCGGAAACGGATAAACGCCCGCTCTACCGATTACTCGCGCCCCTGGGTGGTAAGAACAGCGCAAGAACGCGAATTTGAAGTACCTGAGGGCTTACATTTCTTCTCCCTCGGGACAGCAGCAGCCGGCTTGCGCGCCGTGGTGGCGTCGTGCCCGTCCCCGCTCCCGCGCCGGATCCCGATCCGAATCCAGCACAGCCACCCTCGTTGCCGCCCGCCTCAGGGTAGCAGCTTCGGAAGCAGCGGTCAGCAGGAGTCCATCATCCAGTGTGAAACGTGCGCGTGATTCGTCGGGACGAGGGGTGGTGTCAGTGTGAGGTGTCGCGGCAGGCGAGTTTTATATGCCGGGCGAGGGAGGAGGGAGGAAGCAGCGGCGACGGCGGGGCGGGGAGAAGGAGGCAAAAGCTGAGCGAGAGAGAGAATGGATGCTAAGCAGCGGTGCTGGTGTTGGTGGTGGTATAATTGGGGGATTAGGCTGGAATGCGGTGTGATTAACTAATTAGGCTGCCACGCCGACGAGTCGACGACGAAGCTGGCGTCGGCGACGGGGTGGTCCCCGCCGGCAGCGGCTGAACGGCTTTGGTTTGGTTTACCGTGGGTAGGAGGAGACAGGCGCGGGTGGGCCGGGCCTGACCCGACAGCGAGAGCCTGTTCCTGCCCGGGTTTAGGTGTGGAAAGAAGGAAAAAGTATAGTTTTCATCCTCAAATGTCATGATTTGGAGAGAATTCACTCCAAACTCTAAAACCGTCCAATTTGAACCCTGAAATATGCCACTTTGGTTAAATCAAACCCTGTGGTGGTTTTGATCAATTTGGGTGGTTTTGAACAGTTGACGTGGCGCTGACGTGGCATCACTGTTAGTAACGGCCGTTATGTCCTAGCGTGGGCCCACATGTCAGAGGCATGTGAGACCTTTTTTGCAGAATTCCCCTGTATTAATTGTGTCGGAGCGTCGGGCCCACTTTCCAGTGACTGTGACGCTATTTTCTTACACAATCCCCCTGGATTAATTACAGTACCGTAATAAATACATCTCTCGATCATTCTCTCACTTTCTCGACGCCGCTCTCGCCCACGACGAACCCTAGCTCTCGATCTCGCCCACGACGAACCCTAGCTCTCGATCTCTCCCGCGACGAACCCTAATCTCTCCCGCGACGAACCCTAACTGTTCCTTGAGCTTGCGTCGGTGACCGCCATGGCTTCCTCGAGCTCCGTCCGATCTGTCCGCCGCCCAGCCGCGTTCATCCCTCTGATCTGCTGCCCCGGCTGTGGTCAGGAGGTGAAGCAGGGGCGCTCCGGCACCAAGACGCACGAGGGTTGGATCTACTACTTCTGCAAGAATCATAGGGTATGTGATGCAGGACATTTCTCTGGATTTGGTTTTTGTAGCGTAGAAATTTGCAGATTTTAGGCCTACTCGAGGTTGTGAATGCCTTGTTTTGAATATCTTCTCCTTTTTTGACAGAGGGGGTGCGATTTTTGGTATTGGGAGCTGGAGTATGTGATGTACATACTGGAGAAGGGTTTTCTCAAAGGTAGCCTTGGTGATGATACCTTTGGATGGGCAGAGGAGAGGAGGGAGAAGTTGGAGCTGAAGCAGAAAGAAAAGGAATCTGCAGCCTTAACTGCTTCTGAACAAGAAGAGAAGATGATGAAGATCCTGAGCTCAGTGGGCAAGCAACTGGCTGAAACACTGCTACTTCTGAAGTTTGTTGTTCTGCTGATGGTTGTTGGTTGTGTGCTACTTCTGCAGAACAAATGAAGTGTGCACTATGTTTGACAGATGTAGTTGTTGTAAGATGTAGTAGCATGAATGAACTTGGTGTATGTTGGAAAATGTAGTATGTTCATCTGATGTAGTAGTTGGAAGATGTAGTAGTTAGTTTGAACTTGGAAGTATTGAAGCATGTACTGGAATGTACTGATGCTTTTGTTTGTGTAATGAACCTGTGAGTTATGAATGTTGTTCTTTTTGTGTTTGTGTTTCATTGCAAAACTATTCAGAATACATTGCTCATTTATTTGATGTTGCAAACATTACACATCATTGAGAATCAAACATTGCATATCATGTTGAAGTTATCATGGTACATGGATACATCAAAAAACACCCTCAATTAGACAAATGGCTACTTCCTTTGCAGATCTTTAGCAGCTCTGTATGCAGCAAGACTGAAACTGGTATGCTTAGGAGGAGCTTCAGTCTTGTACTTGTTGAAGCTCTTTTGGTGGGTAGTATCAGTTGGTCTGGGTGTCACAAATGGCTGGCACAGGTTTACAATTTTCATGTTCCCCAGCTGGTTGGGCTGGGAGCTTGACTGGGACAGTGGCTGAGAGCTTGGCTGGGAACTTGTCTTCCTTCTTGGCTTGGAACTTCTCTTGTTTGTTGGCTGAGAGCTGGTTGTGTTGTTGCCTTGCTCAGTGCTTGCATTTGTGTTTGGCTTGACAGTTTGTTGGGAGTCTCTCCCAGGTATCTTCAGTCATGTAGGCCTGGTTCTTAATGCCTTTGCTACTGCATCTTCATGCACCAGAACATCCTTTCCTTTCCTGGCTCTTGCAGCATCATCATTTTCCTGTCACAAGTGTGTAAGGTGAACCCACATATAGTAAGTAGGTAAAAGAGTTTATAATGCAGTGCAGTTGTACAGAAATCCTTACCTTAGCTCTCTTGCTAGTTTCCATCTCAAAATCCTGTTGTTGTTGCTTCCTTTTCTTGGTTCTATCTCTGACTATGTGTGCATTGCCATGGCGCTTGGCAACAGGATTGTTGGTGCAGCTGGACAGATTGTGCCCCTTTCTCTTGCAGTTGCTGCAAGTTATTATTTGGCCAACCCTGCTCATCTTTGAGCCCTTGGGTCCTCCA
Source organism: Poa pratensis (assembly GCA_947311845.1). Taxonomy (NCBI): domain Eukaryota; kingdom Viridiplantae; phylum Streptophyta; class Magnoliopsida; order Poales; family Poaceae; genus Poa; species Poa pratensis. Next base: position 43,543,607 of record CAMZMU010000027.1, on the reverse strand, counting down.
TCTGGTCCCCTTCTCCTTTCAGTTTTGGGCCTTCCAGGCAGTTTGATAAAACCAGGGGGGTTTGGTCTAGGTTGATCAGCTGTTGGCCAGCTCTCTACACCTTCCATTGGCTCCAAGCAATGGTCATATATCTTGTTGTAAACCCTAATAGAATAGCAGTCAGCAATGTAGTCATCAATCTGTCTTGAAGAAGCATAAATTGCACTAATTGCATGACAGCAAGGGAGGCCTGACAGCTGGAAGTATCTGCAAGTACATGTTCTTTTCTCTAAATTGACAGTGAACCTATACTTCTGATGTTCTTGCACCTCAAACCCTTCTTTTCCATTCCAGAGCACCTCAACGTTTGTAGACCTTGTGATGTTCATCTTGAGTTTTTTGAATATGTTTGGACAGATAATCGCTTTCCATTTTGCTGACTTGGCCCTGTTTTGCTGAACCCTAACTGTCATCTTGCGTCTTATCCATTCCAGCATGGACACAACAGGCAAGTACCTTGACTCTATTATGTAGTTGTTGAAGCACTCACACATGTTATTGTCCACGGAGTCACAGTTGGATCCAATTTCCATGAATGCCCTGCTCCAGTGTCCTGGATCAGTGTTCATCATATCTTTAGCTCCTTCCACTGTGTACTGAGCAAGCTTTGCTCTGTTATAGTTGAAAAGCACCTTGTTTGGCGCCTTGGCACATCTCCAGAATATTTTTTGTAGGTCATGATTTGGATCCAGCTTCTTCCAATTTGAGTATATGTGCGTAGCACACATTCTATGCTCTGCCCTAGGAATTATGTCCTCAATTACAGATAGCAAACCTTTCTGTTGATCAGATATGAACACCCAACCTGCAGCTTGATCTTTAATTCTTAGGTCTTTGTTCAGCAGAGCAAGAAACCTGAACCATGAATCATAATTTTCCTTTTCCACTACTGCCCAAGCAATTGGGTACATTTGATTGTTGGCATCCCTTCCTAGTGCACATAGCATCTGTCCAAAGCAAGCTCCTTTGAAGAAGCAACCATCCAAGCCAATTACTTTTCTACACCCAGCAAGAAACCCTTTCTTGAGCTGAAAAACACATGTAGAACCTCTGGAATACATGAGTATCATCTGGTTGCAGAGGGTCCATTTTGACAGCAACAGTACTACCAGGATTAGAATTTAACACTGCAAGCTGATAATCAAAAACCTTTGAGTACTCTCCTTTTGTTGAATTCATCAATTTCCTAAACACAAGCTGCTTAGCTCTTTTGCACTGAGCTTCAGAAACATCTGCCCCAACTTCTTGCAGCACTATCTGCTGAAAATGTTTGATCTTCCAGGTTGGGTTTGCTTTTATCATGCTGCCAAACCTCTTAGCAAGATAAGTAGAATTGACTAATTTGTTGTCTCTCCTTGGAATACAGTGGTGCACGTCAACTAGAGTAGTTACTTGAAGCCACTTGTTCCTGCTAGTCCTTGATGCATATATAATCCAAGGGCAAGATTCCCACGTACAATGTGCATGCTCATCCTTTGTGAAAGCCAAATGGTGCTTCTCCTTGATTCCATACTTAATCAAAGCCTTCTTCATTTGTTCCTTGCTTCTGAAAACCATCCCTAGCTAGAATTTTTGACCCTCTTCCTTGCTGTTGTATCTAGGCCAGGTGCTCTTTTTCCTTACAGTTGTCTTCTCCCCTTCTCCATCACTCTCCTCTGTATCTGAATACTGGTCATCACTGTCAAAATATTCAGATTCTGATTCAGAAAAGGGCACACCTTCATCTCCAGATCCATGTGTCACAACTGCATTGTCTTTGATGATATGTTGTGTCCCTCTTCCAAGCTTTTTGTTCCTCTCATTTAATCTTATCTCTCTTGAAAGTTTTCTCATCTGCTCTGCCTCAGAATCCTCACCTGAACTGTCTTCAGGAATTGGCTCATACTCAGTGTCGTCATCTGATTCTTGGACAGGTGGTGCATCTTCTGTCACACCTGCATCAACTACATGCTGCTGCATTGCTTCTTCTTGCTTTGCTTCTTGAACCGGTATCACAAGGTCCTTGCTATTCAAATTGTGGGCTGAGTATGTTTCAGTAACAGGTATCTGAACAACAGTTTCTGCATTTTTTTCTGCATCCAACAGGACAGCTTCTTCCATTTTTACCTCCTTGGCCTTATCCCTTGCCACTTCTTCAATATATATTTCAGCCTTTTCATCATAACCAATGGCCAAATCAATGCTCAATATGGCAGCATTATCTCCCACAAACATCAGGCCATCACTAAGAGTTTTTCCTAGAGCAAGCCAATGCATCTTCAGTGCAACCTTACTGTTCAGTCTACCCAATTCAATGTCATAAATATCCCTTGCATAGTTCATCAGTTCCTTGAAACACAGTTCACCTCTATTGATACACACTTCTTGCACAATCTCCTCCCCCACATAGTCAACATTGCGTCCATCTCTTCTGAAGGAACCCATGGCATGGAACCTGAAATTCATGTCATTTGCTGTGCAGACATCACTCCTCATCCTCTTCAAGAAATTTGTATGATCAATAGTCAGGCAGAGTGTTTTATGGCCTGCACTTACAGCCTTGAACATCTCAACTAGGTCTGCATCGGACTGTATGCACAACAACCCATTGATAGCATCCTTCCCAGGTTTGTTCCGGTACACATGCATCAGTTCATCCCTCTCATACCCCAACTCCTTCAAGAAATGGTTGATCCACTGAATAGACCAAGTTTTTGTATTACAGTAGTCAACGTAAGTAGGTGTTCCTTGCATGTAATCCAGCTCCGCACCTAGGCCACAGTACCTACCGTTGTGCTCAAAGGCAACAGTGAAGCTGGAGTCGTCAACATACTCCGGTGGATACTCCTCCTCCCAAGGACGGAGATGAGGCTCGTGATGCAATTCGCTGGTGAAATTCAGACAAGTGTTAACTGACAGAGAAGGTGAAATCCACAAAGTTGTGAGAATTGTGGACATAAATTTGTGATATTTCTTCTCATTAGCATGATACTTAACATTACGGTCGATTCCAGCTAACTTTGGCATGTTAATTCATCTCAGATCTCTGCCACATAGAGGCGCAATATTTAGCTAAAACCCTGCACTTTGAAGTTCAGAAACTGTCGGGGTCGAGGTCGAAGTAGAACTCACCATGATTGTCCATCTCGGTGAAGAATTAGCACTCCACGGTGCACTCGACGGCGGGGGTCGAGGTTGCGTAGAAGCGGACAGAGCACTCGACGGCGAGGTCGACGTAGAGGTCGAAGGAGCACTCGACGGCATCAGCGCAGCGTCATGGCATCCGCCGCGACACCTCGGGGCACCCAGTGCCGGCGACGTCGTTCTGGTGGTGGCGGATGGTGGCGGCGTCGACGACAGAGAGGTCAAAGTGGTGGTGGTGGTCGCAGACACGCAAGGAAAGGCGCAGAAGTGGTGGTCGATCTCGTCCTTTTGTCTGAAAAGGTGATAACTGCCTGGGACGAGGGAGGGCCTGTTTGCGAAAAGAAAATGAAGGTGAGGGTTGTTTATGCAAAAGTGGCGCGCAGACAGCCGGCTTTGTCTGAAAGTTGCCGCCTTTTGCCCAAGCTCCAGCCGCTCCGCTGCGCCGCCGTTCTGCCACGACGCCATGAACGAGAACTGGCACCCGCTCTGCTCAAGCTCGAGCTCCACCCTCCTCGACACGCCGCTCGCCCAGACGCTGGTCGAGCCTGAGACAACTTCGTACCTGCCAGATGTAAGTGCTCCGCCGCTCCGCCACGACGCAGCTAGGGTTAGGAATCCAGTTTGCTTCTTCTTCCACCTTTGATTCCCAAATTTGTTGATGAAGTAACCATTCTCGTAGATCACGTACAGAGATGACGCGCCTGATTCAGTTCAGGACCCTGTATTTTGTGGGGTTGATGCGGACGCCACTGTGCTCTGTCCAATACATAGGCTGAAGCCCGAGATGTTTGTTGCATTTGAAGGAAACATGACAGGGAGACGTTTCTACCTTTGTCCACTCAAGAATGTGAGTGACACAAGTAGATTTGACTTCTGAATTTTGTACTGCTTGCACTGAACTCTGAATTTCTATCAGTTGATACACTAACTCTGAATTGCTGTCAGTTTGCACACTAACTCTGAATTTCTTCCAATTTGTAGATATCTGAGAATTGTGGGTTTGTAGGATGGATTGATCAAGAATGGCATGGAGGTTTGCAGAATTGTCTTGCTAGGTTATGGGCTATGCATCAGGGAAGTGAAAATCGGCTAATTGAGAACAACCACCAAAATGCAACACTGCTGCACAATATTTCAGAACAGAAGAAGAAGGTGGAGAAGAAATACTCTAGTCTTTTAGAAGATATGGACAACTGTATGAATGAAACTCAACAAAAGCTAAGAAAAAATTTACTGGAAGAAGCCAATTCGTCGAAGGTGATAACACAGAAAGAACTAGATGTACTGAAGAAGCAAAATATTCAGATGCTGGAACAGTTGCAGAAGATGGAACTTATGAAGCAGAATGAGCAACTGGAAGTGGAGGAAGTGAAGAAACAAAATGCTCAGTTGCTTGAGCAGTTCCAGATAATGAAAACTGTGCAGAAGGGTGAGCAGCAGGAACTGAGGGAGTTGAAGAAGCAAAGAACTCAGTTGCTTGAGCAGACACAAAAACTACATGAGGGTGATCATGAGGAGCTACAACATGTCAGGAAGCAAAGGACTCATTTGGTAGAGCAGAATCAGTTGCTTCAAGCAAGGCAGAAGGATGAGCAAAGGAATCTGGAGAAAGAAAAGAAACACACAGCTCAGTTGCTAGAGCAGTTTGAGATGTTCAAAGCTGTACAAAAGAGTGAGCAGAAGGAATTTGAGGAGTTGAAGCAAAAAGTACTTGAGCAGAAGGAGTACATAAAGAATTTAGAGTACAAGCTCTATGACTTGTTCCACATCAAGGAAGCAAACAGAGAGAAACTGGCTAAAATCAGGGAATTATGTGATACCTAAATCCTATCAGGGAAATGATGTACCCATTTAGTTTCTGTTGAATCACTTTGTAAAAATGTTGTTGCCACAATGTAGTTCCAGTTGAACAATTTGAAATGATGTCATCTATGTTTAATTTTGAGCCAAACAATTGTGTTTTTCAGCCAAACACAAGCTGCAGAAACAGATGAACAGATGAACAGCACCATCACAACCATGCTTTATAACAGAAACAACACCATCTGTTTGTAAACAACCATGCTTAATAACAGAAACAACACCATCTGTTTGTAAACAACCATGCTTAATAACAGATGAACAAACAACCTTGCTTAAAAACATCATCACAAACACATCATCACAAACACATCATCACATATAAAACATCACATATAAAAGTACGTAACAAACACCTGGACATGACCAACATATGGTTCATTACAGCACAAAAGCAGAGCACATGGCTCACAAGTCTGACCAACAACAACTACTTAAGATTCATTACAGACCATTAACTAACAAGACTAAACAAGTACTCCTAGACAAGCACCATCTGCTTCATTACATTACTGCAGCTCCATCAGTCTTCAATGACACGTCAGTGCTCCTGTTCATTCAGCCCAAATGCACCTGGAGTGATCTTGTCAACATACAGATGAACTGCTGCCTTTGTGGCACTGCGAAACCAGAACATGACAACATGGTTAGTTGTCTCCCACCTGGTAACATTCAGCACATTTGTCCAGTTCTTGGTCATGATGGCAAGCTTGTCACTTTTCCCAATTTTCATCCTAACTGAAGTTGTTCTGGTGTTCTTCATGTAGTGGACAATCACATCAGTTCCACTAGCTTTGATCTTGGGCCTGATGTGAACCCTGGTGAACTCCTTGCTGAAGTACTGCAACACAAAGAGACAAACATTCAGTTATGTAAAAGACAATAGCAAGTGAGTACTGACCACAAACTTGAAAAAACAATCTATGCTCAAAAGTACTGACCATTTTCCTCTACCATCCCTGAGCACTTGTGCCTCCTTCATCAAAGTTACATAGATGGGTGTCTTTGGAGCTTGTTCAGCACAAATGTGCCTCAGAAGCTTAACTTCCTGAGGAAACAGTGCAACTCAATTGGGGAATACATAGAGAGTGTCGAAGCTGTCGTTGCCTGGGAACTTTGGACCTACAAACAAGCAATTAGACAGTCATGAATCAAAAACATATAGAATTCACAACTGAAGAACAACATTGAACAGAAAAACTACCTCTGACAACCATGTTGTTCTCCCTTTCCCAAATGCATGTCTCACAGATGCACACATCCTCTTCTTCTTCTTCTTCTTCTTCTTCTTCTTCTTCAGAGGATTCACCATTTTCCATCGATTCATCCTCAGAGGACGAACCATCTTCAGATGGGGATTCATCCCCATCTGAGCCTACCATAGCATCAGTGGATGAATCATCTAAAGAATCCTCCACCTCCACCTCCACCTTCACCTCTGGCGCTGCATCATCCTCTGAATCCGTACCATCGAGAATGATGTACTCGCTCTTTGGCGCCATGGCGGACTATCAAAATCAGTACGAGAAATCGAGCAAGTAAGGTGGCTTCAAAGAACAAATGCACATTCCTAACAGCTTCAGAAGCGATGGATCTATGCGCCGGCAAATAACCTAAACCTAATCGACGGACGACGAACCCTAGCGTCGGAAGCATCGTCGGCGCCGGCGCAGAGATGAAAAGGCGACCTACAGCAGGCGAATCGGTGGAGAAAACTGACCTTGCAAGGACGGCCACGGTGAGCCGCGACGGATTCGAGCAGTCGCGGCGGCTAAGGGCGGTGAAATCGCCGGGCTTCTCCGCCGGCGAACGAGACGGGGACGAGCTCGAGGAGGAGACGACGAGACAAAGCGGTGGAGTGAGTGGGGATTAACTGCAACATTTATGCCAGGGAGGTAATAAAACGTTTGGTCTGCGACTGACAGGTGGGACCCAGTATTCACTGTTCAAATCGTGTCTGAAAATACAATGACAGGTGGGACCCACATGTCAGTAATGTATGTTAACTCACTTGCCACGTCAGCGCCACGTCAACAAGTCCATCCTTGACCAAAACCGCCCAAATTCGACTCAAAACCGCCCAAATCGATGCAAAACCGCCTCCAGGGTTTGATTTAGCCAAAGTGCCATATTTCAGGGTCCAAATTGGACGGTTTTGGAGTTTGGGGTGAATTCTCTCCAAATCATGACATTTGAGGGTGAAAACTATACTTTTTCCAAAGAAGAACGAAATGGAGAAAAGGATACTGATGGAATGGACGGAGTGGGGGAATCCCGGGGGCCCATCAGGATCTGATGCGTGAAAGAGAGCTGTGGTTTTCTACCCTGTTTAGGGCTTATTTGGTAACTAGAATCCCGAAATCTCGGTCTTTTGCTGGAGAGAATTTTCCTCTAATCCGGAGGTTATGAACAAAATTCTAGGGTTTTATACGTGTTTTGTTTCTTCAGATTCCCGGACGGGATTATTTTCCTGAAAATATTTAACCCAGACAGCCAAACAAGCCCTAGATTTACCACTTTTTTGTGTGTGAATAAAGAAAAAAATACCTTTCTCTTTTACAAAACACAATACAACGCACACCCTCAGATACATATTCACACATTCACCCCTATGAACACACTTGCACACCCTCTATGAGCACCCTTGAAAGAGTGAGCCGGCGGCCGGGTCTTGAAATTGAGGAAGTCACCACACGCGCCTCGCTGTAGACGGAAACGTCGCCTCCCACCCAAATATATTCCGCCTATATGAGAAAAACCAATGTCTAAACTCTCGAAGGTTGGTGGTACAACCACCATCCTAACCATCCTTACCATGCAGGTGGGTTAGGGATTTACCTCTTTATGTTATCCAAGGTCTAGCCATCCTTTATCTTAGAATGTGTATTGTACTACTGGTTCATAAGGGAAATGATTCCCCCTAAAAAAAGAGTAAGAAGTCCTTTGAAAAAATGTATATCTCCTTGAGCATTATAGCAAATTAGGCGCGCAAACTTGTACAATTTTCCTTGTGCAAAAATTCCATAAAGTGTGTGTTTCCAATAAATGGTTTTTTAAATAATTTAATCCAGATAGATATCATGACATAAGTACTAGACTATAGCACACTAGAATTTCATAGCATTTTTATGCACATAATATGTTCAACTATCAAGTGCAGAATAAACATCAGAATGACATTGGATTGGAGTGATCCGTACATATGGTGTAGTCCAACCGACGACGAGCAATGATGATGAGAACTTTGATGTAGACATAGTCGAACAATCATTCCGAGACGATGAATGTGTCGTAATTGACATGATCGTCAAAGTACAAGAAGAAGAGTAGTCACTGAAGACGCTCCCAAAAATTCTTGTCACCTCTAGGCTCACTAGTAGATAGGATTCCGAAGGTCCGTTCAACAGCCATGCACGCATATGTTTGATACAACTATAGTGGAGATAGATGTGTCTCCGCTGACCTTGTCGTTGACCCAACTCTCACTGAAAGATACGCCACTAGAGACACATATATGATTTTGGATCCAAGGTGTTAAGTGGGATCCCACCAAAAACCCACTTGTAGTTCAATTGTGTTTTCTAGTGAGACCACACTTTATACGGAGTACTAGAAATGAAAAAGTGAGTGGGATCCCATTTACACTCCTATGTTGGACGAGCCGTGACTCATGAGGCTGACGTAACTTATCCGGATATTCAGCAAGGGTGGCCGAGTTCACCCTAGTATAAGTCGCGGCCTATGTCTAGTGGTCGTCTATGGTTTATGCATGTTTTGGTCTAGTATTGGTGTTGGGGGAGGTCTCCGCGCTTCCAGCATGACCTACGATGCATTTGTCAGCACGCCCGATGCGGGAGGATAATCCCAGCTGCATCCCAGGGGTGTCGTGACCCCCTGCACGCTAGACACGGCCGTGCCTCTAGCCCTACATCGGAGGCACGTCCAGCACAGCAGGGACCAGCTCCACAAGGGAGGACGGGCGTGCGTCGAGGGCACGTCCAGCACGTCAGGACCAGCTCCACGAGGGAGGACGGGCGTGCGTCGAGGGAGCGTCTAGGGCCGCAGAGGCCAAGCGTGGATCACATCACCTGACAGGAATTGGACGACGGTTGGAAGACAGGCTCCCCTAGGGAATACGTCTTCCACCATTCCCATCGGTGTTTTGTCGGGATATTCAGGTGGAATATTCTTATAAGATTCTCTGTAAGGACCATAGTGCCCCTCGGGGTGTTGCGGACCAAAGGACGTACCTGTAATTTCATACTAGGCCTTCATTTTTCCTATAAATAGAGGAGGCCCTCTCTCATTTGGAGGGATCACAAATCTGAAATAAAGAGAGCTCTCATCATAGTTGTTCCTCTTGTGGTATGTTTGAGGTCATTGGGCCTCCGTCCGTGGAGCTATCGTCGCACGTAAGCGCGAGTCTCATACTCAAGGTCCCCGTGCACCCCGCGTAGACCTCTGACGTCTCACGGGGGTGCCTCAAGTGTATTGTCTAGTCTTGACCCTACGACAATTGGGTTTCTAAATGAGCCTTGGGACCAGAATGGAAATTGGAATAAACCTGGAAACCCAAAACTGCCAGACTTTTCACTAGCACTATGTATCGTCAAATACCAACTCGCTTGTAGTGATCACCCAAATGGGCCCCATCTTATTTTTTCGTTTTTCTACTTTTTTCTCTTGTTTCTTTTAACCTATTCACTTTTATTTCTTATTTCAATATCTTTTATTTTTTGGGTTCTATGTTTTTCTTTTTCTTTTTTTTGAAAGGTTTATGACAGTAGGGCGAGCCCCTACTGCCTCAATATATTAAAAAGACAGCCAATATTTACATATTTACAAAGGGCGCAAGGGCCAGAGAATCAAATTCTATCTAATAAGGTTTGAATGAAGGGATGTAGTTCAGCTTTTGTTCTATGGACAAGAAGGCCAAAATCTATAATGAATCTACTTTTCCAGCTATCTGTGAAGGGATTTATTCCATTAAACAACAAATTATTCCTCTCCTTCCAAATGCTCCAAGCTGCAGTGATGAAAACTTCTGTGAACATAGGCTCAGTCCATGCCTGTTTTGCCCCTGAGATGACTGATGGCCCTTCACGAAGTTACCTGCGTGAAAAGTAAATGGGTTAGGCTGAGACTCCAAGTGCAGAGTGTGTAGTAAGTGGAAGACGTGTTTTCCCCACGAGGGTGACTCGAGGGTTTAATATCGAACTCTCGGGGAATCAGTAGTGAAAGATCTATCTCCCTATCCTTCTTTTGGTCACCTACAAAACAAGGTTAATTGTTTTGGTCCTCAACCTCACTTGTGGTTGTCAAGCACAAGGTGTAGAATGATATCAAGATAAATATGCAATGCAAACAAGAAACAAATATGCAATGGTGATGGATGAATGTGCAAGGATGATGATAACGATGATAAATGATATTTTTGGGTTTTTTATGACGAATGCAAGATGGAAAAGTGTTTTTGTGTTTTTGGATTTAATAATGGCAGAAAATGGAAAAGTGATAAAAGTGGTTGGAAAGGTGTTTCTTATAATTAAAAATGGACCGGGGTTCATGGTTTCACAAATGCACTCTCTCTTTTAATGGTGTGGCAGACAATGGACACATAGAGTTGACATATGAGATTGCAACACAAAGTTTGATATCAAGTTACTAATTATATGGGCATCACGTCCTAACATAGAGATCTTTTGGTTATTAACCTCTCTTATACTCCACCAAGATGCGAACTAAATCATAATACCTTAGCAATTAAGATAAATCAGAGTATAGCTTTAAGTATCATGACATGAAGTGAAAATAAGAACATGCTAGATCTAGTCATAGAGTAGTGGCGATGGTCACACCCACATCTCCGGTAGCATGGTATTTTTGTTTATCCCTAGTGAGGCAACAAAGTAAGGTAAATACCCAAGTGGATCGCGATATTTCAGTTGTCAAATTACCGCACTCACCACCCCCCGTTACTCCAACTAATGCACACATCACCCCACACACGCCCTCATAAACATGCTTGATCATAACAAGTATATAAGAACGGGGTACATAATATGCATCTATACTCATAACTGAAACAAACATTGCAATCTCAAACATATATTAACTCACAAAAAGATCCACCACATAGGAATTACATATATGACCGTAATCATGTTCAGCAGCTCATACAGTACTAATTAGTGAAGTTCAAAGAGAGGAGAGATACATATGTTACTTCCACAAACCCATAGTCCAGAGGTGGACTACTCCCTCTTCATGGTGGAGACGGTGGAGATGTCGATGGAGAAGATGGAGACCACGCCGGCAGCGCCCCGCCAGAGTTTTCCCCCTCCAATCTGCAGCTCCAGATCTTCGTTTTCGTGTTTCTGTGATATGGCGGCGCTTGTTTTCGAGAACGCAGTGGGACTTCTTTTATAGGCGTTTTTAGGTCAAGACGAAGGCGGTGGAAGAAAGATTGACGGCTGCGGAGCTCCGAGGCCCAATTGGGTGGGCCCCACGCGGCCAGGTACAGTGGCCGCGTGGGCCACCCCTTTTTGCCTTGCGGGCTCCGTTTGCTTGATTCCTTTGCTCCTACGTCTTCCTCCTTCCAAAATAATGACCTCTGTATTTTTCCATATTTTTCTGACGACGTTTGGGTCCCAGAAACATAAAAGGAAAAAATAGGGTTTTCTGCCTGCGCAGGGTTAATTTCATAAAAATAGGAAACAATTATTTATTTACTAAAATCATTAAATAACAGTGGTATAACCCTTATATGATGCAAATATGATTGGAATATGAGTGATATAGTGCAAAGTTGATGTATGCATTTTACATGCATCAATGACTTCCAGGTGGTCACCATTGTGTTACCATTGTATCCCTAAGATATTCCGGCATGACAGACTGAATTGGCAGTGGAGGAACAGATGATCAACTGTTTCCTCTTCATCAGTGTTACAGAGAATACAATTAAATCCAGAATTGATATTGTAGTGCCTTCTTCTTAGCATGTTTCTAGTATTTACCTGTCTGAGAATAATAGCCAGCAAAAGAATTTCAACTTTGCTGTGCATTTTGATTTCCATATCCACTTGAAGGCCTTGTGAGAAATGATGTTTCTGAAGCAGAACTTGTAATACTTCTTGGATTTGAATTGTTTATCCCCCCATACATATTGCCAAGAATCAGAGGCTGTAGATGACAGCCGAATATTAGTGGAGGCTGATTGTAGCTCCCTGATCTCCTGCATAGCTTCTGGGGACAGTGGTAGGTGAAAATTGGCGCCCAGTGTCGTGGTGGGATCACGGCAGATGCCATAGGTATGGCTAAGATGGGGCCGAAAGTGCGTTCGGGGAACCGGGGAGGGTTTATGCACTCAAGAAGTGCACAAGCAAGAACTCACAAGAAACCGCAAGAACATGAACAAGAAACAAAGAAAGCAAGAACACAAAGCACACCACGATGTACCCTGCTTCGGGGTCCTCTTGTGGAGGTAAAACCCCTACTGCAGCACTAGCCTACTCTCTTTATATCTCAGTAGTGACAAGTACAGTGCGCTCCTTGAGCTGTATGAAGCAACAATGGTGAGAGCTCACGATGAAGAAGAAGCTACCGAGGGGGGAAAATGAGCTCTAGGGTTCGTCCCTCCGCACTGGAGGATGTGCTGGTCTACTTATACACTAACCGGATTACCTTTTTGCCCCTGGCCAGAGATGATAATGGCATGGACAAGAGGAACAGGACAAGCCCTGGCTACTGTCACTCAGTCCAGCTCATCGTCAGTTCAACGGCGGGTCTATCTTTTCCTCTTTGAGCTTAAGCCAGCGTAGCCGATCAGAGCCTAGGCCACCGCCCTTTCCCGAATTAGCCAAGTCAGCACCTAGGGCCTTGTGACCCGGAAAACCCGTGGCTCGACCTGGCTGTCTTCCAAGCCTCGGGCAGGAGGCCTGCAGGACTCGTGAATTTACTGACATTACTCGGTCTTTGTGCATTATCCGACATCGCAGGTAATCCGGATTCTTCCAGGCAACCCGGCTAGCCGAGTCAGATCTCTTTCAGGCAACCCGGCTAGCCGAGTCGGACCTCTTCCTCTGATCCGGCTAGACTTTGCCTGATCCCTTCTGGCGTCTCCCTGCATTTGAACAAGAGTGAGTATTGACCGACTCTCTCAACCGATCCGGTCGAAGAGACCCGGCTTGAGTGACCCGGCTTGAGTTTCCTTTCCACTTCTATGCCCTACCCGGGGGCAGCCCCCCGACAGTAGTCCCCGAAGCTGGTGCGGTCCTACAGCCTCGGATGGAGCGTCGTAGCAGGTTTAAAAAACAAACACCATTAACCGAATTCCATACTACACAATCTTGTCTCAGGATTTCCCGGGACACTTGGCAGAGAATCTCTGCACAGAGGCCCCGTAATCCGGGTCTTTGATTTGACATGCCACTGACAGCACATTATCCGGATCCACCAGGTACTTGAGTGCATTTGACTAAATGACCGCGTCTCCTCGATTTCTTCGCTAACCGGCACACCCGATCCACAGAACCGCTTCTAATTCTGTGACCCACCGTGTGCTTGAAATACACAGCCACAGCTGCGACCGCAAAGTTCCGGTGCACACTTGATCCGGCCACACCCCGAAAACCGCGCGGTAGTTCGCCCGTTACCAGCGAGCGGCTATATATAGGGGTGCGGGATTCCTCTTCTTCTTCCTCGCACTTCCACTTCGAAACCTCCATCTACACCATTGCCGCCGGTGCGACCTCGCCCTCGCGACCTTGCTGCGCCGGAGACACCAACAACACCGGAGAAAACTCGCCGGAGCCGCACATCACGCCCTGCGCCGCCGTTTCTCCACCGCGCTTCTTCCTCGTCGTATCACAACCGTAAGTTCCTCCTCTTCCGGCCATGGCGACCTCGCGCGAGTTCATACTCCGATGGGAACTTGCGCCTGCTTCTTGCAGATTCACTCGCGCACGAGTTCACTGTCACGCCTTAGTGCATTCCCTAGATCTCCTTTCTAGGTTTTGCACTAGATTGCCCCAGTTTGGCTTGCCACTGCTTGAACAGCCCCAACATATTTTTACTCGGGATTTCTTCTCTATTTTACTGCTGCGGTAGATCTTGCGTAACCCTAGATCTTTACAGAAAGGTGTTTGTAGTTACTAGCCGAATTACTTTTCCGCAGTAACTAAACCACTTTATCCGGGATTGCCTTCACCGAATCCCTTAACAGCTGATTCGGTTACACCATTATCCGACTTGTTCTAGATTTGAGATTCCACATCTTCTAACTCGGCTATGTCCGACCTTTTGCAGACTGATTCGGATATGTCGAAGCTGCCCCCCGGCAGTTGGGAGGGTTCCGATGTTACCAACGATGACCTGGAATGGCTGCGGAGCACCCGGCGTATAACACCTAATGTTATATGCCGAAAACCGGGGAAGGAACTCGAACCGGTCATCCAACCGGGTGAACGTGTTGTATTTCTGGCGCACTTCGAGTGCGGATTCGGACTCCCGGCGAGTGACTTCTTCCGGAGATTCCTAGACTTCTTCGGCCTGCAGCCTCACCACCTCCCGGCTAACTCCTTTGTTTCCCTGTCTGCTTTTACCTCCTTTATGGAGGGATATCTCGGTCTCTGGCCGACTGTCGAAACCTGGGCGAAGTACTTCCATCTCCGGAAACATACGATCCCGGGTAGTGACCCGAAGGTGATGACCGCCTGTGGTTCGTCCAGCATTACCCCGAGGACGGGCTCCATCTTTCCCCGAATCACTGGCCTGGATACTTGTAAGAAATGGCAAAGGTCCTTCTCTACGTGAAGAGCGTTGAAGGCCATGATGCCCTCAACTTGCCCGAGTTCAAGATCGAGCCCCCCACAGCCGAATTAAATTTCAGATATGATCCGGCTGACACTCTTGCGGAGCTTCAAGTCATACACCAAACTCTAGAGGATTTTCTGGAGAAGGGCCTGCTCTCGGACGACCTCCTCCGAGCCTTCGTCTCTCGCCGGGTCAGTCCTTTACAACAACGTCAGCACAAGATTTGCCATATGAGCGGTCTGCTAGATCCTATCCGGATCAGCAAACATGATCTCACCAGAGCTTCCGTCAAGAGACGGGTAAATGCCATTGCCTACACCGAGATGTCGGATAAGTGGAAGTGGGGCGTGGAGCCATTCCACCGAGACGCACTTCCACCACAGGTTAGTTCATCATTCCCGGATTAATCCATACCCACCGAAATGCCATTGGACTAATCCGGACTTGCCTTGACTCTACTGCAGCTGTTCGACCGCCAGATCACCGAAGATGGAGATCTCTCCACCAAGGTGTGGGCACGGGATCGCAGCCCGCTGCGCGAGGGCGAAGAGGATGCGGATACGGACGATTATTTGCCGATTCCGCGCGCCAAGCCCATTCGCAAGGGTAAGCAACCGACTATTTACAACCTTTCCGAGGATGAAGATGATGATTGCTGGATCCTAGATCCTATTGATGCCATTCCGATTTCATGGTCACAACCTTGTGTTCCAGCCAAACCGGATACTCAAGGGACATCTCGGAAACGCCCTGACGCGTCCGGATCAGATGCCCCTCCAGCCAAGAAAATGAAGAAAACTGTCTCCAAATCGAATCGGCTAAAGGCCATGCCTACTACCAAGGGGTAATGCCAAGCTCATTTGCTTTCTTCTTTTATTAACCGAGTCGCCGTTATCCGAATTAACTGTTTACCTTACTCTATGTAGTGACGTCATCGTCACCGAGCAAACTCATTCATCCATTCTTTCTCCCATTCCTCCACTGAATACGGCCACGGAGAGCCAATCCCCTGAAAAGGCTGTCCCTTCTCCCGCGCGTGCCACAACCGCCAAGACTCCTCCGCCAACTCTCGCTCCAGAGTCGGTTATTGACTTGGAGAAAGAGGAAATCTCGGGTCCCACCCGAGATTCAACTTGGCCTCGCCCTCTGAAGGAGTTGGAGAAGGAGAAAGCTAAGACTTCGGCTAAGTCTTTGACTAACCCGGAT
The DNA here is from genome assembly GCA_947311845.1 of Poa pratensis. Lineage (NCBI taxonomy): Eukaryota > Viridiplantae > Streptophyta > Magnoliopsida > Poales > Poaceae > Poa > Poa pratensis. The sequence goes on along the minus strand of CAMZMU010000027.1, from coordinate 43,527,563 downwards.
CCTCGCCCTACCACCAAGGCTCAAGAGCAGCAGAAGAAGAAGAAGCAGCAGCAGCAGCAACCTCTTGAGAAACAGCAGAAGCAGCAACAGGAAGTATCTAAACCAGCACAGCAAGTGTCGCAGAACCAACCGAAACAGCCAGCTCCAGCCAAGCCCCCGGGCGCATCGCCTCTACCTAAGCCGACTCAGGTCTCCTTTGGCACAACTCCAACGACCTCGGATAAGCAGATGGTTGCTAGCAAGCCGGTTTCTGCCGCTCCATCAGCAACTCGGGTGCATGATCAACTCTCTGAGGCGATCACTCGCGCCCGCCTTAGTGGCCAGGTCTTGCCGAATCTCCGCACTCCGGGCGGCGACAAACTCGGCTCCGCAGAGGAATTTGTTAAAGCTTGGAATGCTGCGGACCTTGCGGAAGGTTCGATCACTTCAGCGTCGCCACATCCGGCTGGTCCTAGCCGGTGTTTCAATCTCTACATTCTGTACAGGCCTCGGTCGTCGACGCTAACCGGGTCCTCGAGGTAACTTTGCCGAATCTTGCTTTTATTTCACCATGATCAATCTACACTATCCCCAGTCCCCGAGATTCGGGTCGAATGACTGATACTCCTCAGAGTAAGAAAGGCATTCGGCTTGAATCTCTAACATTTGATCATAAGTTTTGTCCCGCTGAAAAAATCGTGGGACTCCCAGTCCCCGAGTCTCTTTTCCAATTGATTCGGTCAGCTTTCTTTTTTATTAATCTCGGGCCTCCAGTCCCCGAGATTCTTTTTACGCCATTAACCCTTTTTCTTTCAGGAAATCACCACTGCTCGCAGCCGGCTCTTTAAGCAGCTAGTCTTGCAGCACCAGGCCCTCCAAGCTTCCTTTGATGCGCAAAGTGAGGAGATGAAAAAGAAAGATCAAGAGCATAAGCGCGCTTTATCGGAGGAAAAGTCAGAAGTGACTCGGCTCCTGCGGGAGCTTGACCGGGTTGAAAAAGTGAAGGAGAAGGTCAAAAAAGACCGGGACACGCTGCAGAGGGAGAAAGACTCGATCCAGAAGGAGCGAGATACTTTCAAAGCCGGGATTGAGAAGCGGGCCGAATTGGACAAGAAAATCCAAACGCACGTTGCAGATGCTGAAGCCGAAGCTAAAGCGGCGAAAGATGATCTGGCTGCCCACAAGGCGATCAGCGCGAAATGGCTTGCTGATCTTGCTAGCCTCAACGAAGACATGGATCGTAAGTTTGCCGAATCTCCTTTTTCCCTTCTGCTCTTATCCGACTCATAACTTTGTTCACCCTCGTCTAACTCAGCGTTAGCTCATCTATATGTAGGAGAGTTCACCAGCATCCGGTTTCAAGCCGCCAAAGCTGTGAGAGATGCCCGAGCTGAGAGAGCTAAGTTAACTGGGGCTCCCCTGCTCGAGACATGGGATATCGAAGACCACATCACTGCACTTAAAGCTCGGATTGCTCCTTTAAAGGAGTCCCACACTACTCTGTTCAATGCAAGTCTCAAAGCTCACCGAGTCTTGTTTCCTGAAGCTCGGCAAGCCCGGTCTGCGGACGAGCTAATCAAAGACCTGGATCAGGCAGAGACCCGGTTAAAGCAGTGGAGATCTTCGTCCGCCCGTGCTGGTGCTGACGCAGGTTTGCTATTCATCATGTCTTGGTATGAGCTGATTGATCTCGCCAAAGTGCGCTCCCTTCGCGAGGGTTCTTCATGGGCTTCAGATCCAAACCGGATCAAGATCCGCGAGGAAGCTGCCAACTTTATGGCCGAATTTGCAAACACCAAGCATCTTGATCTGAGGCTCCGGTCTACTCGGATGGGGAAGAATCTGAAGAAGAGGAATCGGATGATGCCTCCCTTGACGAATACGCCGAGTCTGAGGACGAATCTGGCGATTCGGCAAACTCCGCCGAACAACCTGCAGCTTGTGACTTGGCCAAGACATCCAAGATGCCAGCCACTGACTCGGCTAAGACCTCAGAGCAAGCTTTAGACAAGACCTCCACTTCTTCAGCTGACCCGGATGTTTCCGAATCTGCCCAGCCTTCAAGCTCGCCGTCCAAGGTCATTCCTGCAAGTGAGGGTCCTCCATCATCCGAGCTCATCCCTGCAACCGAGTCTCCTGCAACTTTGGCTCCTTCTTCCTGAACTATCTTAATGAAAATCATTAAATCCCCGGTATGCCGGGAGCAGATGTAATATAGTTTAAGCTCTTTCGAGACTATTTTTATTTTGCTTAATGTGATCCGGACGAGGTTTATGTTGGATCATCTTAAACCGAGTCCCCGAGTCTGTTTTCTTGTTTACTATTTTTGCCGAATCTTTGCTCTTGTCTACCTTTTAGGTGTTCGACAGTCGAGTCACAAGATAGGAATCATAGCATACAATACTTGCAACATGCGAGTTGTGGTTTAGAATCATCTAACATAAACAAAAAAGAAAATAACAGGGGTTAGTAAACGACATGTGCCGAATCGGATTTGGACCGAGTCCCCGAGTCCATTTTCATGTTTCCCATATTCTCCACCTCTGCTCTTGACTACCATTTTGGTGTTTGTCAGTCGAGTCACGAGATCAACAACACAGCATACATTACTTGAATTTTGGGACGAGGTTCAAAGCAATCCGACACATGAACGGTATGGACAAAACAGTAATAAAAAACACATGCATAAGAACAAGGCAGTCCCCGAGTCCAGACTCGGATTGCCGAAATTTCATTTATGATAAACTGAGATACATACATTGCGCCCCTAAGAGTAAAAGGGTCGCTTGGTTTCTTGTCCGGGTCTGTCCAGGCCGTCCGTCCTTGGTTCCTGTGCATCTACAAGGTAGTACGAGTCATTGTGCATAGCCTTGCTTACAATGAATGGTCCCTCCCATGGAGGTGATAACTTGTGTCGGCCTTTGCTGCGCTGCACCAGCCTTAGTACTAGATCTCCCTCATGAAACACTCTAGGGCTGATTTTCCGACTATGATAACGTCGGAGACTCTGCTGGTATATCGCTGTCCGGGATAGGGCCAATTCTCTTGCTTCCTCTAGCAGATCCACTGCATCTTCCCGGGCTTCTTTTGCCTCGGTTTCGGTATACATTGTCACCCTTGGTGCATCATATTCTATGTCAGTGGGTAGCACTGCTTCTGCCCCATATACCAGAAAAAATGGCGTATAGCCAGTTGACCGATTCGGCGTGGTCCTTAAACCCCATAGTACTGATGGTATCTCATCTATCCAGCACCCCGGAGTCTTTACCAGTGGTTCCATTAACCGAGCTTTTATCCCAGCTAATACCAAAGCATTTGATCTCTCCACCTGTCCATTGGACTCTGGGTGTGCCACTGAGGCTATGTCTAACCGGATCCCCTTATCCAAGCAGAATCGGGCAAACTCTCCCACAGCAAAGTTCGTGCCATTATCCGAGATGATGCTATGGGGGTAACCGTATCTCAAAATGATTTCTTTCAGGAAGGTTACAGCCGAATGACCATCCACTTTCCGGATCGGTTTCACCTCTATCCACTTGGTGAACTTATCCACCATCACCAACATATGTGTCATGTTACCCCTAGCCGGCTTGAATTCTCCCACCATATCCAAACACCACACAGCAAACGGCCAAGTGATAGGAATTGTTTTGAGCGCCGATGCGGGTAGGTGTGTCTGCTTGGCAAACCTTTGGCATCCTTCACATTTTCGGACTATGTCCTCTGCATCTGCATGAGCAGTGGGCCAATAAAACCCATGCCGGAATACTTTAGCCACCAGGGCTCTTGTACTGCAATGATGCCCACATTCTCCTTGATGTATCTCCAGGAGCATCTCCTTGCCCTCGGCTGGCTCCACGCAACGTTGTAGCACCTCGGTTGCACTCCTTTTGTATAACTCCTTATTTATGATGGTGTAAACCTTAGACCTTCTCTGCACTCGCCTAGCTTCGGTTTCATCATTTGGCAAGCTCCCCTCCGACATGAATCTCATGATTTCTTCAGCCCATTCTGGTACTGGATGCAAAGGGAATAAGTGCTCATCTATTTCTACTGGTTCGGCCGCCAGTATCTCTTCTATCAGTCTTTGCCCATTCTGTAACATCCCAAATTTATAATAAGAATAAATAAGACCCAAAATTCAGAACCAACAAAAACTTTTTTGAATTATTTCACTAATGATTGTGTTTTCCTTTATATTGCTATGTTTGACCTTGTGTGACTTGAGTTGACTGGTATGTTGTGTATGTAACTTGTTTGTTTTAAATGCATCATCCTTGTGATTTCTGTGATCTTGATCTTGTGGTGTTGTTGATATTGTGTGTTGTTTGCTTGTGAGGATAAATTCCTCAACTATGCTTAACATTAAGATAAACCACCCCTGACAACAATATTGGAATGTGATTTGAACAAACACAAACCCTTTAGAATTATCCACACCTAAGTTAAATTCCTAAGTTGGGAAATAACTTTGATAAAAGTTCCCTCCCTGTTTATTCCTTTATTTTATGGAAACATTCAGAACTTCCTTATTCTAGGAATGAGATGAATTAATAATCATCTCAACCCCATCTCACTCCCTCCTCAAGTAAACATAATTTTCAAATTAAAATCCACCTCTCAAATTATTCCACCAGAGGAAATTAAAGTCATAAGTAAAAATGCTCTAAATAAATCAATTCCACTTCCTAATTCCCTATTTCTTCAAATGATTAATTTCTCTATGACAATATAACTTATTTGAAGTCATCATATTTGTCAAAGCATTTCCAAGAGTTCAACACAATATTTTATCACTTGTTTCAAATTATTAAAGAAATGTAATTTAGTAATTACCAAAAATGACCTATTTAAAACCTATGAATAAAAATGGTTCAAAACATTTTATTTTCAAAAGCCAATTTTTGTGGAGCTTCCCCATATATATGGGAGGCTACCTGAATTTTCTCAAATTTTTGTAAAATGTTTAAGCACCCCAATTAAATCACTGAAACCTACTGGTTTTAAAAAGAAATAAACGAAATAGGAAGAAGGACCTATCTGTGAGGGAAAACTATTTGTCAAGGGGCGTTTTGCAAAATCTGCATTGACTTCCTGTAGCTCCAACGCCACACGCCGCCGATGCCGTGCTCCCTCGCCGACGACGCCGTGCTCTCCCCGGCATGTCGACACCGCCTGGACCCCTCTCCTCTGCGTTGCCCTGCAAAGACGATAAGAAGCACTCCACTGTCTCTTTGCTCCTCTGCTCCCCCATTTGCTCCCTCACTCCCTCTCTCCCATTTCTACCACGAGACGAACCACGGCCAAAGCCGCCGACACGCACCACCGTCGATAGAGACCTCCCCGTCCAAATCCAAGCCCACCAAAAGCCTTACCGCGTCGCCCTCTTCCACCTCGTGCAAGGAATCGAGAAGAGACGCCCGGGATCGCCGTTGCCATCCTCAACTTCGTCCTCCCCGGCCGCTGCTTGTCGATCGAGCTCACGATGGCCACAGTCCACCATTCTTCGCCATTGTTACATCCCTGAGACCCCCTTGCTCCGCTCCCTCTCACGCACTATTCCTTCTTGCTCAGGGACCACCGGAGCTGCCTCGCCGTCGCCACCGTGCTCCACTGCTGTGCCTCGCCTCCTATGTTCGTGTCGAGGAAGAAGATGCTGGCCCGTACCGTTTCGCTCCCTCACGTGGGCCGCGAGCTGGGCCTCTCTCCTCACTGCGCGGCCCAGATCCATCCAGATCCAGTTTCGGATCCAGCCCGTTGATCTTTTCTTAGGTTGTTCTATTAATTGTTTGTAGATTTGTTTCTGGACCTTTAGTTTAAATCGTTTTAAAACAGTTTAAGTGCAAATTTGGCCAAACCAAAAATCACACAAGTAGCCTGATAAGTTTGGAGTCATATCTAACTTACAGATCTGAAAAATATTAAATTATGTGACCATGGAAATTCCTGATTTGCCACTGGTCAAAATCACTCTTTTAGTCATAGATTGAGTTAGGATGAGCTAAAATTTATGAACCCATTGGTTTTAGAAAGCTCTTCACATTACCTTTCAGTAGAAATTGGTCTCATGTGTTTTGGATGCTCAGAACAAAAGTTGCATGCATTTCTAGTTTAGGCCAGCAAGCACTTTGTGCATTTCTAATAAATTATGTAAATAACTTTTTGGATCAAACTCACTTGGAGTAGTTCCTAATTGCAACAGAGAACACAAACCCAAGTTGGCATGATTGTTTGATGTACAGAACTCCCTAGGTGCAATTTTTAGTAAAAGTGTTGTTCTGCCACTAATAAAAATGAATTAGATAAATTGCTTTTAGTTAGGAAATTGTGGGTTGTGCTTATTGTTGATTGTTGTGGTACTGCCACTTGTGTGTTACTGATCCTTAATATGTTAAAATATGTTAGTACTGATAGTAACCTGTGCTATGATTGTTTATTTTGTTGTTAGATTAGTTTTGTGTGAATACATTTTTAAATATGGCTAGAATGAATCTTATAAAGAGTATCTTTAACACTAAATAATTCCATATCTCAAGATTCATGTGTCCCAAATAAATCAAACTAAAATGTTCTGGAAAACTTAGGAAATTGTTAATCCAACATAAGTGGTTTCATCTTATTTAGGTTAATAATAAAAGTACCCTCTTTAAAATGCCACAAGGGGTTTAAAACACCATATGAATTGTTTCTGGAGTTATATTGGTCCAAATGACATGAAACCAATTTTGTTAGCTTAGTATGATGATAAATTAGCTCCCCTAATTTTGGTAGAATTAAGTGATCATTATTAATTAATTGGCATTAGATTAAATATTAGAAAACCTTTCTGGACTAAAACAATTATAAAAATTAATGGTTAATCCAAATGGGTTAGGACCAATTTTGTTAGGTCACATTTAGTCAAGGTTAGATGCCCCTAAAAGGGTTTGAATTTTGGATAAAAATAACTTGAGTTGTAGCAAAAACTTGATTAAATAGTTTCTGTAATAAAACAATTGTGTAGGGAGTTTAATAACTCCAAATGAATCAAATCCAATTGTGTGGTCTTCTACACATCAGTAGCTTTCTGTGGAAATTTAGTTTGTATTTTTGTGACCAACAGAACCCAAGTTATGCAATTAAACATGCACCACTAATTTCTGCCATATTTAAGGCCTAATTAAATAATAGTCAATTCAATTAGATTGAAATCAAATTGTGTTGCTTTGTGTGTGCAGTAGCTGTGTGTGATGCTTGAGAGTTGTTGTGATGCTTGATTGAGTAGTTTAGTAGTTGTAGGTATTGCTTGTTCATGTTAATGTCTTCACCTTCACTTGGTGAGATATTTTGGTTTACAGATAACTTTTGTCTGAAGTATTTTCCTATTTAAATAAAGATGCTTAATCACAACTTTAACCATATCCTTATAAGCATGAGTAGCGTGGTGATTGCCCAACTTGTTTGTTAAATGATAGTCTTCCCTCTTGATTGTGTTTGTTAGTATTGCTTGATGCTGTTGTTGGAGTGTCCTACTGTGTGTTGATTGTGTTCTTTTCTTTTTGCGACGCTAGATATAAACGTTACCGGGGGATCGTTGGAAAGGATTTATTGAAGAAGGGTCGGAGTTTATTTCTTTGATCAGTGAGAAGAAGTTCAGGGACATCATGCTGAAATCAGGCAAGCTACTTCACTGAGCTTGCATCTATATACATCTATTTTGATTTACCTGTTTTACTTATAATTAGCATAATGATTTACGTGGTGTTTGCCATGAAAGCTATGTTTTTGAAAAACTTTTTCCAAATTACAAGTATATTATTAAGACACCCGATATAGAGGTGTCAGTGGTATACAATGATTTCGAAATGAATTTGTTTTACTCCAAAACCTTCTGTGAAAAATCTTTTTGGTGGGATTACGAACCACCCAAGTTTTGGTTAAAAGTATTTTGCTAATAAAATTGGAGATGATCGTGAAAACCTTTTCAAAAGTTTATGAAAAACTATTTTGTCACTCTATGTAGAGATATCAGTTGTTTATATAAAACTATAGGATGGGAAAAACATTGTTTATTCAAAACTCCTTTGAAAATCCTTGGATGAATTATGGTATACCGGGATGTCGGTATGGAAGTGGAGAAGTGAAGTGTGGTGATGTTTATGAAAAATGCACATTGTGTCTTTGTACCATGACTACCAGCCGATAACCGGTGCGACCACATTTACCCACCTATGGGCAAGGGCGTAGTCATATAATTTGCTCGTGTTAGTACTGGATGCCTCAATAACGAGGATAACCTCGTTCCATGAGGGGATGGTCTGAGGACCTACCCCTGACCTGGGTCCTCTTAATAGAAGTCTACCGGAAGCCGGTATGAGCGTAAAGAAGAAAGAGGATTGAAGGGCTCCCTTGGGTCCGCCGGACAGAACTACGAGTCCTCACACTTAGTTTCTGAGGATTTAAGTGTCGATGGAAAGTGTCGTAGAGGCAGGGTCCTATACTAGCATGAGCAAAGGACAGGCTATGGCCGGGAACTCAACTTCGCATACCTCTGGTATGGCGGGTCGTGGCTGACACGATGAGTGACTGGATGGGTGTGGGAAAAGCGTGCTACCTCTGCAGAGGGTAAAACTATTCGAATAGCCGAGTCCTCGGATATGGACAGTTGGGAGGCTGTCCTAAGACCATGTGCAAGTTTTACAAAGTTTTGGGTTTGAAAGGAAAATGAGTGGAAATTGTTTTATGCAACTATACCGAGGGTATGGTATGAGGTTGCTGGTAAAATAAGTAACCATGAAGGGGTATGATCAGAAACCAGGAGGTTTCGGAGAAAGGGACAAGAGGGTGATTTTCGAGGAAAAAGTTTTAAAGGGTTTTCTCACCTTTTAAAACGAAGGTATATTTTCGGGAAAAAGGTTTAAAAAGACTTCTTACCTTCTTCAACAAAGGTAGGTGAGAAAACTACTTCCAAAATGTTTTGTCTTCAACAGGATTACAAATCTACTCTTCCCTTTTTAAATAAAGATATAGTGATGTTTTCCTAAAAATAAAAGTCTTTTAAAATTAAAAAACTAGTGCATGCTCCTGTTGGGGTAGCTTGCGAGTACAATCAAATGTACTCATATTGGTTTCGTCCCTGGCTATTGTCTTAGCCAGATTGTGGAAGAAGAAGCAGTTCGAAGAAGAGGAGTTCACTGACGTCCTTGCGAACTAGGGCGCTTCCCAGTCAGCTGCCTGTAGGGTTAAGGCGAATGACTTGGGCTCCACGTTGTTTGGTGATTCCGCTGCAAGTACCTGATGAAGCTGATCACTTCAATCACGTAAGTAAATAAATTCGGTATGTATGGATGTTCTTTGGTTACCAAGTTTAATTGTGCTTCAGCGACGCACTGATCATGGGATCGCTGATATGTAGGCACAAGGGTATTTCGGACAGTTAGTCCGGGGTCCCCACAGACTTGGTATCAGAGCCATCCTGACTGTAACAGACCTTAGTTAGCATGGACGTTAGTTAGGAAAGCAAATATTTTGTTAAAAATATATTAATACCAAAAATATATCTTTATCTAGGGAAGTCCAAACATGACTTCCACTCTTCTCACCTTCTCAAATAATTTCTGAGTCTTACCCTTCTATTTTAAGATTTACCAAGGATTTCTCTACTCCCTCTTACCCGTTCAAAATACTAGACGATGAACCCAAAGGAGACCTAATTAGCTAGCACCTATGAGAAGAAGCATCCATCTTGAATATTCAACATTCAACATCAAGGTGATTGATCTGCAAATGCCAAGATCATCAATATCAACAAAGCAAGAGACTTCCGAAGACCCTCGCTCAACGTCAACAATTCTACTCAAGTTGCAACCTCGACAATCTCAAGTATTCCAGCTGAAGCCTAAGGTGATGAAATGAAGACTTCATCAACCATGTATAACCAAGGCCCCTAGCTTTAGTTATATTACCCGACTACCACGAGTAGTAGGCGTCCATTGGTACTAAATGTACCTTGTGTGTTGTTTGTCTGTGAAGTTCCTTGCTTGTGTGTGCTCTGTTTGTGTGAGGTTTTTCATGTGTGTTTCACAATCACGCCTTGTCGGCAGCACAAAGTAATTTCAAAAAATTCTCCTTATTATAAAAACTCTTTTTGTCACCTAACCAAAAGAACCATTCTTGACCTCTTGTCCATAGCTGCACCTTGTTGCGGATATAAACCCGCCTAGGAAATCTTCTCAGGTATTTTTCCCTCTCATCTAAACCATCTCCCAAACAGAACTGACAGTTCCGCAAGATACAAAAGACCCCCGATCTTTAACCAAATAGCCTGAGATTTTTGTACCCTTTCGAAAGTCCGACTTAGAAAACCCTTCAGAAAATTTTGTCCTAGTAAAAGGAACAAGATATCGAATACTCTCTACTTCAACCCTGAGGCCCAAGACTCAACGACCTTCTGCAAGACGGATAGCGGCCTTCATACATCGTTTTGTACAACCACATCAAGCTATCAAGAAAGATGAAGATTCAAGACCCGACGTTAGATGACATTAGTCATATCCCGTCGGACTAACAAAAGATTATGAAAACTAACATAACTAACCTAATTGATCTAATTTTAAATCTCTCATCTAACCAAGTTTTGCAAAGCTACTAACTGCTTTTTCTAGACAAAGGAAAGAGATGCCATAGGACGACTCAAAACTATTTGGTGGAAAGGAGAACTTTAGGAGGATATAAGAGTGTTGAACTCTAAGATTATTAGTTAAAAGGATCCCTTAAGAATCTAGTTGATGAGATCAAAACTTGTTGGATGATGTTGGTAATATCAAAAATTTGGGGTTTAGAATAGAAGTAAAAACTTGGAGTGGATCGATAAATTAATTGGATTTGGACAAATGATATATCTGATTTATGCTTTGGGGCTAACCAGTTGTGGTCCCCAACCATTGGTGATTATCTGGAGCTAGAAGATGTGACCCTTGATTTGAGGTTTAGAAATACAGGTGAAAGTTATTGGATTTTTAGGAAGCACTTGCTGATAAAATGATATTTGGATTGGTTAGAAGCAAGTAAATTAAGAAGAATACTCCTGTGTTGGAATGTTTAGGGTGATTCTTAGCGCAAGTGACCTTTGTAATAAATTCTTATAGAATTATTGGAAGTGGTCAAAGATGAGTTAGCAAATGAGCAGATCGTTGTATGCAAGAAATAATTGGTGGGGAATGAATGAATGTTTATCGGATTCTAGGAATCAATATGACTTGGTCTAGTAGCCAGGCATTCTAGGTGACAGTAGTTTTCAGAGCTTGTCACGCTCTGTTTGGATTGTTCTTAGAAAGATCATTTATCTTTGATTATGAGATCAAGGCCCAAAAGTGTTGAGATAACAATCTGAATTTGGTTAGAAAGTGGGTCAATTCTGGATGGTATGATCACATGATTGTTGGATGCTTCATTTAGCTTTGATGATATGGTCGTGGGAAAATGGCAACCTAAAGGAGTCAGATATTATGAGGTATGCCTATCTGGAGAGAAAAAATCAATCAGGAAATAATTGGTGGAGCACTATGATTTTTGTGATAGAAGGCAATGGGAAGACTATGCCTAAAAAGATTTGATGGGTACCCGATAGATTGAACTATACCATGATAAAGAGTTTATGCCCAAGGAAGATGAGGGCAGATTAATAATTTTAGCCTGGGCAAGGACCATGTTTTAAATTAACTAGTTGATAGTAGTGGCCTTACCAGAGATTTGGAATGGCATTTTGAAAAATCAAGAATTAGAGGCCTAGGTAAAGTTGGACATTTAGGATCTTAGGTATAATAAGTTTGATGTTTAAGGTATGGCACCCAACTCCCTTGAAAACTAACATAAGCCCCTCAACCCCAAAGTTTTCCGGGAAAACCCTAACTATTCTGGTGCACTCTAACTTACATGTGAAGACACCTGCGAAGCTGTGTGAAGACCCAGAACCAAAGAAGCGATATACTAAACTATCATTGAGTATTTGGAAACTCTTATATCAGAATCTATTTTTCTTAACCTCTCTAGAAATAATGTGATATTCCACTGTTCGTGTTATATAAAAGTACTTTGGTAACAAGCCTCATGAACTTGTTAGCAATTCACTTTTGTATGCTCAAACAATTGAGTGTCATATACAAATAAACAGAACGTCAGATAATTCAGTACATCTCAGCCTCTGGAATATGAAAAGTAGTTTGATGACAAGACTAGCTACCTTGTTAACAAATTCTTCTTGTATGACTAAGGCAATTCGATGTCATAAAAGACACCCACATTCTTATACAACTACCCAATAGAAGGCCTCGCAACATCAAGTTGTTAAGATCTCACATGGCGACCTCACTAAAGGAGCATCGACTTCGGAAGTATATTCAGCCCAAAACCCGTGCCCTCGTACTCCCTTGTAACCCCGGGGCAAATCTCGGGACGAGATTTATTCTAAGGGGGGAAGGATTTGTAACATCCCAAATTTATAATAAGAATAAATAAGACCCAAAATTCAGAACCAACAAAAACTTTTTGAATTATTTCACTAATGATTGTGTTTTCCTTTATATTGCTATGTTTGACCTTGTGTGACTTGAGTTAACTGGTATGTTGTGTATGTAACTTGTTTGTTTTAAATGCATCATCCTTGTGATTTCTGTGATCTTGATCTTGTGGTGTTGTTGATATTGTGTGTTGTTTGCTTGTGAGGATAAATTCCTCAACTATGCTTAACATTAAGATAAACCACCCCTGACAACAATATTGGAATGTGATTTGAACAAACACAAACCCTTTAGAATTATCCACACCTAAGTTAAATTCCTAAGTTGGGAAATAACTTTGATAAAAGTTCCCTCCCTGTCTATTCCTTTATTTTATGGAAACATTCAGAACTTCCTTATTCTAGGAATGAGATGAATTAATAATCATCTCAACCCCATCTCACTCCCTCCTCAAGTAAACATAATTTTCAAATTAAAATCCACCTCTCAAATTATTCCACCAGAGGAAATTAAAGTCATAAGTAAAAATGCTCTAAATAAATCAATTCCACTTCCTAATTCCCTATTTCTTCAAATGATTAATTTCTCTATGACAATATAACTTATTTGAAGTCATCATATTTGTCAAAGCATTTCCAAGAGTTCAACACAATATTTTATCACTTGTTTCAAATTATTAAAGAAATGTAATTTAGTAATTACCAAAAATGACCTATTTAAAACCTATGAATAAAAATGGTTCAAAACATTTTATTTTCAAAAGCCAATTTTTGTGGAGCTTCCCCATATATATGGGAGGCTACCTGAATTTTCTCAAATTTTTGTAAAATGTTTAAGCACCCCAATTAAATCACTGAAACCTACTAGTTTTAAAAAGAAATAAACGAAATAGGAAGAAGGACCTATCTGTGAAGGAAAACTATTTGTCAAGGGGCGTTTTGCAAAATCTGCATTGACTTCCTGTAGCTCCAACGCCACACGCCGCCGATGCCGTGCTCCCTCGCCGACGATGCCGTGCTCTCCCCGGCATGTCGACACCGCCTGGACCCCTCTCCTCTGCGCTGCCCTGCGAAGACGATAAGAAGCACTCCACTGTCTCTTTGCTCCTCTGCTCCCCCATTTGCTCCCTCACTCCCTCTCTCCCATTTCTACCACGAGACGAACCACGGCCAAAGCTGCCGACACGCACCACCGTCGATAGAGACCTCCCCGTCCAAATCCAAGCCCACCAAAAGCCTTACCGCATCGCCCTCTTCCACCTCGTGCAAGGAATCGAGAAGAGACGCCCGGGATCGCCGTTGCCATCCTCAACTTCGTCCTCCCCGGCCGCTGCTTGTCGATCGAGCTCGCGATGGCCACAGTCCATCATTCTTCGCCATTGTTACATCCCTGAGACCCCCTTGCTCCGCTCCCTCTCACGCACTATTCCTTCTTGCTCAGGGACCACCGGAGCTGCCTCGCCGTCGCCACCGTGCTCCACTGCTGTGCCTCGCCTCCTATGTTCGTGTCGAGGAAGAAGATGCTGGCCCGTACCGTTTCGCTCCCTCGCGTGGGCCGCGAGCTGGGCCTCTCTCCTCACTGCGCGGCCCAGATCCATCCAGATCCAGTTTCGGATCCAGCCCGTTGATCTTTTCTTAGGTTGTTCTATTAATTGTTTGTAGATTTGTTTCTGGACCTTTAGTTTAAATCGTTTTAAAACAGTTTAAGTGCAAATTTGGCCAAACCAAAAATCACACAAGTAGCCTGATAAGTTTGGAGTCATATCTAACTTACAGATCTGAAAAATATTAAATTATGTGACCATGGAAATTCCTGATTTGCCACTGGTCAAAATCACTCTTTTAGTCATAGATTGAGTTAGGATGAGCTAAAATTTATGAACCCATTGGTTTTAGAAAGCTCTTCACATTACCTTTCAGTAGAAATTGGTCTCATTTGTTTTGGATGCTCAGAACAAAAGTTGCATGCATTTCTAGTTTAGGCCAGCAAGCACTTTGTGCATTTCTAATAAATTATGTAAATAACTTTTTGGATCAAACTCACTTGGAGTAGTTCCTAATTGCAACAGAGAACACAAACCCAAGTTGGCATGATTGTTTGATGTACAGAACTCCCTAGGTGCAATTTTTAGTAAAAGTGTTGTTCTGCCACTAATAAAAATGAATTAGATAAATTGCTTTTAGTTAGGAAATTGTGGGTTGTGCTTATTGTTGATTGTTGTGGTACTGCCACTTGTGTGTTACTGATCCTTAATATGTTAAAATATGTTAGTACTGATAGTAACCTGTGCTATGATTGTTTATTTTGTTGTTAGATTAGTTTTGTGTGAATACATTTTTAAATATGGCTAGAATGAATCTTATAAAGAGTATCTTTAACACTAAATAATTCCATATCTCAAGATTCATGTGTCCCAAATAAATCAAACTAAAATGTTCTGGAAAACTTAGGAAATTGTTAATCCAACATAAGTGGTTTCATCTTATTTAGGTTAATAATAAAAGTACCCTCTTTAAAATGCCACAAGGGGTTTAAAACACCATATGAATTGTTTCTGGAGTTATATTGGTCCAAATGACATGAAACCAATTTTGTTAGCTTAGTATGATGATAAATTAGCTCCCCTAATTTTGGTAGAATTAAGTGATCATTATTAATTAATTGGCATTAGATTAAATATTAGAAAACCTTTTTGGACTAAAACAATTATAAAAATTAATGGTTAATCCAAATGGGTTAGGACCAATTTTGTTAGGTCACATTTAGTCAAGGTTAGATGCCCCTAAAAGGGTTTGAATTTTGGATAAAAATAACTTGAGTTGTAGCAAAAACTTGATTAAATAGTTTCTGTAATAAAACAATTGTGTAGGGAGTTTAATAACTCCAAATGAATCAAACCCAATTGTGTGGTCTTCTACACATCAGTAGCTTTCTGTGGAAATTTAGTTTGTATTTTTGTGACCAACAGAACCCAAGTTATGCAATTAAACATGCACCACTAATTTCTGCCATATTTAAGGCCTAATTAAATAATAGTCAATTCAATTAGATTGAAATCAAATTGTGTTGCTTTGTGTGTGCAGTAGCTGTGTGTGATGCTTGAGAGTTGTTGTGATGCTTGATTGAGTAGTTTAGTAGTTGTAGGTATTGCTTGTTCATGTTAATGTCTTCACCTTCACTTGGTGAGATATTTTGGTTTACAGATAACTTTTGTCTGAAGTATTTTCCTATTTAAATAAAGATGCTTAATCACAACTTTAACCATATCCTTATAAGCATGAGTAGCGTGGTGATTGCCCAACTTGTTTGTTAAATGATAGTCTTCCCTCTTGATTGTGTTTGTTAGTATTGCTTGATGCTGTTGTTGGAGTGTCCTACTGTGTGTTGATTGTGTTCTTTTCTTTTTGCGACGCTAGATATAAACGTTACCGGGGGATCGTTGGAAAGGATTTATTGAAGAAGGGTCGAAGTTTATTTCTTTGATCAGTGAGAAGAAGTTCAGGGACATCATGCTGAAATCAGGCAAGCTACTTCACCGAGCTTGCATCTATATACATCTATTTTGATTTACCTGTTTTACTTATAATTAGCATAATGATTTACGTGGTGTTTGCCACGAAGCTATGTTTTTGAAAACCCTTTTCCAAATTACAAGTATATTATTAAGACACCCGATATAGAGGTGTCAGTGGTATACAATGATTTCGAAATGAATTTGTTTTACTCCAAAACCTTCTGTGAAAAATCTTTTTGGTGGGATTACGAACCACCCAAGTTTTGGTTAAAAGTATTTTGCTAAGAAAATTGGAAATGATCGTGAAAACCTTTTCAAAAGTTTATGAAAAACTATTTTGTCACTCTATGTAGAGATATCAGTTGTTTATATAAAACTATAGGATGGGAAAAACAATGTTTATTCAAAACTCCTTTGAAAATCCTTGGATGAATTATGGTATACCGGGATGTCGGTATGGAAGTGGAGAAGTGAAGTGTGGTGATGTTTATGAAAAATGCACATTGTGTCTTTGTACCATGACTACCAGCCGATAACCTGTGCGACCACATTTACCCACCTATGGGCAAGGGCGTAGTCATATAATTTGCTCGTGTTAGTACTGGATGCCTCAATAACGAGGATAACCTCGTTCCATGAGGGGATGGTCTGAGGACCTACCCCTGACCTGGGTCCTCTTAATAGAAGTCTACCGGAAGCCGGTATGAGCGTAAAGAAGAAAGAGGATTGAAGGGCTCCCTTGGGTCCGCCGGACAAAACTACGAGTCCTCACACTTAGTTTCTGAGGATTTAAGTGTCGATGGAAAGTGTCATAGAGGCAGGGTCCTATACTAGCATGAGCAAAGGACAGGCTATGGCCGGGAACTCAACTTCGCATACCTCTGGTATGGCGGGTCGTGGCTGACACGATGAGTGACCGGATGGGTGTGGGAAAAGCGTGCTACCTCTGCAGAGGGTAAAACTATTCGAATAGCCGAGTCCTCGGATATGGACAGTTGGGAGGCTGTCCTAAGACCATGTGCAAGTTTTACAAAGTTTTGGGTTTGAAAGGAAAATGAGTGGAAATTGTTTTATGCAACTATACCGAGGGTATGGTATGAGGTTGCTGGTAAAATAAGTAACCATGAAGGGGTATGCTCAGAAACCAGGAGGTTTCGGAGAAAGGGACAAGAGGGTGATTTTCGAGGAAAAAGTTTTAAAGGGTTTTCTCACCTTTTAAAACGAAGGTATATTTTCGGGAAAAAGGTTTAAAAAGACTTCTTACCTTCTTCAACAAAGGTAGGTGAGAAAACTACTTTCCAAAATGTTTTGTCTTCAACAGGATTACAAATCTACTCTTCCCTTTTTAAATAAAGATATAGTGATGTTTTCCTAAAAATAAAAGTCTTTTAAAATTAAAAACTAGTGCATGCTCCTGTTGGGGTAGCTTGCGAGTACAATCAAATGTACTCATATTGGTTTCGTCCCTGGCTATTGTCTTAGCCAGATTGTGGAAGAAGAAGCAGTTCGAAGAAGAGGAGTTCACTGACGTCCTTGCGAACTAGGGCGCTTCCCAGTCAGCTGCCTGTAGGGTTAAGGCGAATGACTTGGGCTCCACGTTGTTTGGTGATTCCGCTGCAAGTACCTGATGAAACTGATCACTTCAATCACGTAAGTAAATAAATTCGGTATGTATGGATGTTCTTTGGTTACCAAGTTTAATTGTGCTTCAGCGACGCACTGATCATGGGATCGCTGATATGTAGGCACAAGGGTATTTCGGACAGTTAGTCCGGGGTCCCACACATTCCCTAAGATTCGGTTAACATCATTTTCCTCTCTTCTCCTTTTCCCTTAGACTCGGTTATCATCCGCCGAGTCTCGGTGCTCAGTCCCCGAGTCTAACCATGTAGTCCCGGGTCTTCCCAAATGTACTTGACATCAACATTCATAGGAACAGCTTCAGCTTCTTGCTTTGGGATAAAAATTGACTCGGAATCAGGTGAAGGTTTGATTGAAGGGATCCTTAGGTGATTCAAGGATATCCCGGGTGGGTAAATCTGGAACTGGACCTGCACCGTCCATGGGCTTTGGACCTAACTCACCCTGGACCATGTTGGACTGGACTACATTGGACTTGGACATTTGTTGGATTTTAGTCTAATGGACAGTGGACATTGCTGGACTCACAGGATAGGATCCATCCAAATCCATTGGACCTTATCTGCTAGCGGGGAATGACGGTGGCGAGGAACGCGTCGGAGACGGCGGCGACGAACGCCGGCAGCTCGGCGAGGCACGGGGAAGCGCAGTAATGACGATAGCGTGGTGCACGCCCTCGTCGGTGACCCAGCCCTGCCCTCGTCGCTCGCCAGCGACCCAACCCGCCCTTGTATCTCGCCGGCGACCCAGCCCCGCCGCTCGCCGGCGACCACCGTGTCCTCGCAGCTCACCGGCGACGCAGCCTCGCCGCTCGCCGGCGACCACCCCCGTCCTCGCTGCTCACCGTCGAACCAACCCTGTCGCTCGCCGCTCGCCGGTGACCACCCTGTCCTCGCAGCTCACCGGCGACGCAGCCCCGCGCCGCTCGCCAATGCCGGCGACCACCTCGTCCTCGTAGCTCAACGGCGACCAAGCCCCGCCACTCGCCGATGAGCCCAGGCCCAAGTCTCGCCGATGGCCAGCTCGTGCTAACCTGAATTATTTGGCTGCTTTTTCATGGCCACTTGGAGAACATGACCGATCGAGAAATCCAGGCGTTATGTGACTGTACGTGAATTTGGTCCATTCGTAATATACAGGAGCTGACACGTACTGTATGCGCGTACACGTGTGGCCCAGTTGGGCCTTGGATGTCCAACGTTACAGCAGTCTGGATTTGGACGGATTTGGATACTACGAGATAAACGTGGACCTGGAGTTGGATTGGAGCACTTCTGAGTGGACAATTCTTGGACTAGCACGTTTTGGACTTGGACCCGTATCCAGTTCCAGGTCTACGGGTGGGATTGCATCCCTAGGCGACCCCAGTTTTGACAGGATGTCAGCAGCTTCATTCTCTAGCCGGGGTATGTGCTTGTACTCGCAGCCTTCAAAAAATCCTGAAATTTTCTGGACATGAAATCGATATAGTGCCATATTGGCATCAAGGGCATCCCAATTTCCAGAAGATTGCTGCACCACTAAATCTGAATCACCAAAACATTCTATCCGGCGGATGCCGATGTCCTTAGCCACATTAAGCCCATGGATCAGTGCCTCATATTCGGCCACATTGTTTGATGCTGAGAAATGAATCTGCAACACATATCGCAACTGATCTTGCTTCGGTGATGTGAGTACTATCCCAGCACCTAGTCCGATTTTGGTTTTGGAGCCATCAAAGTGCAACTTCCAGTAATTGTAATCTGGCTTGGGTGGCTCATACTGCATCTCGGCCCAGTCACAAAGGAAATCCGGTAAAGCCTGAGACTTGATAGCATCTCTTCTTCATAATGCGGGGTGTAAGGAGACACTTCTATTGCCCATTTGGCAACTCGGCCAGTCGCATCTTTGCACCCAATGATCTCCGAGATTGGGCTTCGCATACTACGGTGATCGGGTGCTCCTGGAAGTAATGTTTCAACTTCTTGGCCGCCAGGTATACACCATATGTCATCTTCTGGTAGTGAGGATAATTCTGCTTCGAGGTTGAGATCACCTCGCTTAAATAGTACACCGGTCTCTGCACGGATTTACCCTCCTCTTCTCGCTCTACCACTATCACCACACTTACGACCCGGTTAGTGGCCGCAATGTAAAGTAGCATTGGCTCATTCGGCAAAGGTGATGCCAGAATTGGTGCAGTGGACAACATCTTTTTTAATTCATTGAAAGCCGAGTCTGCCTGCGGGGTCCATGTGAACCCGGTGCTCTTTTTCATCAATTGATACAAGGGTAAGGCTTTTTCTCCTAGCCGACTCACAAACCGACTCACGAGGCTAGACACCCGGTGAATTTTTGTACATCTTTTAGACATTTAGGCAATTTCATGTTTTCTATGGCTCGGATCTTAGCCGGATTCACTTCAATACCTCGGCTCGATACAAGGAAACCGAGCAACTTTCCAGCCGGGACACCAAAGGTGCATTTATCCGGATTCAATTTTAACCGATACTTTCTCAAGTTCACAAATGTTTCCTCGAGATCCTCGAGGAGAGTGCGTTTTTCTTTAGTTTTGATGACGATATCATCGACATACACTTGCACATTTTTGCCCATTTGAGATGTAAGCATTTCTGCATACATCTCTGATAAGTTGCACCGGCATTTCTCAAACCGAAACACATGACACGATAGCAATACGCCCCATACGGGGTAATAAAAGCAGTCTTTATTTGATCTTTGGGGTTCAGTGGTATCTGGTGAAAACCAGAGTACGCATCAATAAAAGACAACAACTCACACCCAGCAGTAGAATCGATCACTTGATCAATCCGAGGTAAAGGAAAGGATCCTTCGGGCACGCCTTGTTCAGGTTGGTGAAGTCGATGCACATACGCCACACCTTGACCACCGCTGGTTCGTCCTTCTTCTTCTCTACCAGAACCGGATTGGATATCCAGTCTGGATGCAACACCTCCATAATGAATCCGGCTGCAAGTAGCTTAGCCAGCTCATCAAGCACCACTTTTCTTCGATCGTCTGAAAGACGACGAGTCGGTTGCCTCACCGGCTTCACATCCGGCCTGACAAATAAAGAGTGCTCTGCCAACTCCCTCGGAACACCAGGCAGGTCCTTAGCCGACCATGCAAAGATATCCCGATTCTCACGGAGGAAGTGACAGAGCGCGCTTTCCTATTTCTCGCCCAATCCGGCACCAATGATGGCCATGCGCTCCGGATTCTCCGGGTCAATGGGGATCTCTTTGTCTCCTTGGGCACCTCAAAAGTTGCACCTGCATCCGGATTGGTCATGGCCAGACGCCGAGCTGAGCTGACTTCGCCATCGCTACTACTTCATGCATCTTGCTCTTCTCAGCTTGGATCACCAACGACTCGGCTAAGGTGGAACCAACCGTGGCACACTGTATGGCCTTCTTGTAATCTCCCGCAACGTGATGATTCCATTCGGGCCAGGCATCTTCATTTGAGGTAAGCAACATGAGTGGAATCATGAACTTGGCTAATGCCGGCCTGCCGAGCAGAGCATGGTATGGGCTCTCCAAGTCTACCACCTCGAATTCTAGACTCTCAAGTCTGTGATTGTCCTTGGTACCAAATAGCACATCTACCCATATCTTACCCATTGGGGAACAAGACCCCCGGGTACTATACCATGGAAGGTACAACTGCTCTGCTGCAACTGATTCGGCGAATAACCCAACTTGACCATTGTGTCCCGATACATGATGTTTATAGCGCTGCCATTGTCAACCAAGACTCGAGTGAATTTCACATTAATCTTTGGTCCAACCAAAGTCGGATCCACCACCAGTGCGTAGTTTCCTGGGCTTGGCATAACCCTGGGATTATCAGCCCTGCTCCAAGTGATCTCCTGCTCGGACCAGTTCAGGTATTTTGGTACTGCTGGTGTGACTGCATTCACCTCCTTCGCCCTTCGCAGCTGACTTTTCTTGTCAGTTGGCTCGGTCACAAAAACCACATAACTTTGATGAGCTCCTTGTAATCATTTCCGGGGTATCCACCTTGCCGACTCGGACCAGCATTGTTGTTGTTGCCTCCCATATTTACCAGGTTAACCGGCTTTGTGGCTGCCGGCCTTGGAGCTCCTTCGTTCACCGGGGTTGCATTGGCTCCGGATAAAGGCGTATTTGGCCTGAAATTCGGTCTAGGAGCACCTCTCTGAGGTGGCCCTCTCTGACCTTCTGCCTGGATGCGATGATGCCAGCTACAATTCCGAGTTGAATGATTGGCCGGCTTGCGTGGGTCTGTTGTGTGATAACGGCAAGGCCCATCTATCATTGCCTCAAAAGTTAGAGGTGGACTCGGTCCATCCCACACTTTCTTTGCCCAGGCACCTTGATTCGGCCTCCAAGCTGGACCCTCATTTTTTGGTCTCTGGCTATCAGGATGATCCATATTTACTGCTGCAACCTGGTCTGAGCCGTATCTGTAATCCGGATCCTCCTTTTATAACCGAACTCATGTCGGTCACTGGGCCTCAATGGTCCAGTTCGGTTATTAACCGGTTGCCTCCTGCTTGTTCCCACCACATCCAACGCTGGCTGCGTCGGATCGCCAAGAGCATATGTATCTGCTATCCGGATCATTTCCGCTAGGGTCTTTGGCATATCCCTCTGGAGCTTCTGCCAAAGCGGGGTGCCATGTCGGCAACCCTGCGCGAACCAAGAAATGGCCTGCTCCTCCACGACACCTTCACAAGAATTGCGAATGTTGCTCCACCGAGTCAAAAATTCTCGGTCTGTCTCCCGCTCTTCCTGCCTGCACGCAGACAAGAGCTGAGGTCGGTTTGGCCTCTTGTAAGTGCTGGAGAAGTTGCTGTAAAATGCCTGCTCCAAATCCATCCAAGAGTTGATACTACCCTCTGGTAAGTTATTCAGCCAAATCCGGGCTGGCCCTTCCAACATATGCGGGAGATACCGGACCGCCCATCGGCGATTGCCCCCGCAATGTGCACCGAGGATACATAGTCTATCAGCCAATCCTGCGGCTTAGTGCTGCCATTATACGGCTTTGTGATTCGGCCAAGCTGAAACAACGGCACATTCGGCTCGTTCATGATCCTAGGCCCAAAGCACGGAGGACCTGGTGGGCCTTGCTCTTCCAGCCTCTCGGACTGATAAATCCTATCCAACCTGAGACGCTGATCATCCGGAGCCAACGTCCGAGGTCCCAGTCTGGATGCAAGTGCATTGTCATACGTTTGGTATCCGGCTCGCGCCATAGCCGAATTACCATCATCATAGCGGTAGCCCGCCTGGCCACCACCTTGCTGCTGCGCTTGCACCATTACTTGCTGCTCCTGCCGGGGTTGATTCTGCCCGGGAGGGCGAGGTGGTTGACCTCGGCCAGCCGAATTACCCCTTCCGGCCCCGGATTGCCTTGACCGCCATTGTTTCTGCTCTGGCCACCTCTTCCTTGAGCAGCTAGCTGCTTGCCGGCATACTCAGCATCATAGGCCTGCAGCTGTTTGCTCTTGCCCGAATTCACACTTTGAGCCCGGTCAGCTCCGACATGCGGGGATGACGCTTGCCCCTTGGACCTCTGGCTAACCGCCTTAGCCGACACCACTACCCGAGAACCACCAGCATCCGGATTAGCCTTCCGGTAAGCCTCATTCTGCCGGTTACACACATCAACCAGCTCATTGACCCTTTCTGCCTGCTTGCGCCAAGCATCCCCGGTTAGTGTGGTCAACTCGGCTCGCGCTGCCGCTGCAGCCCTAAGATTTTTGGCCGGGGAGCTATACACCGGCTTGCCTGTACCCGATCTATGACTAGTAGCCTTACTTGAGCTCGATCTTGCGGCTCTAGCTAACTCGTCATTGAGGTCCTTACCCCTGTTACGCAAATCTGCTTTCTTGCGCGGGTGAGGCGCTACCGGAGTGAAACCATCGGTAATACCATTGGCAGCATTATATTCTCTCATATCTCTATCAAATGCTTGCCTAGATTCTACCACCAACCGGGCTTCTCTTTGCAACCTCAGGCGCTCTGCCTCTAACTGAGCTATAGTAAGCTCTACATTTGCCCCAGGTGCCACTGGCCGAGCTAACTTTTCCAGGACATCCTCTAAGGGAGCCTCCCTACTTGACATGCCAAGTGGACCAACCGGATCTGGTTTCTCCTTTGGGAACTTTGCCGTCCGAGTCGGCTTGTCAACCGGATCGGTTGGCGTAACCAGCTCCTCGGGTATGCTATTGCCGGCATCTCCTTTGCCAGCTCCAGCACTTGCTCCGGTCATCATCACTTCCACGCTACTCCCGGGGCGAGCGCTACGCTGTCCGAGAGCTGCGCGGAAAGAAGGAGGGTCCTCGGCCACGAGCACCTGCGCCGGGTACTCGCGAACAGCCTCGACAGCAACATAGGTGACGAAGCTACCGAGCATCATCAGGAAGCCATGCTCGGGGAAAGGCTTGCCGGCGAAACACCCTGCATTGTCGCTGACGAAGGTGAACTCGCCGATCTTGGCGATTAGACCAGAAAGAACACGCTCGCCTGAGCCCGTCCGGATGTAAACTCCCTCCAACGCCTCAATCTGCCCCACGGTGGGCGCCAACTGTCGTGGTGGGATCACGGCAGATGCCATAGGTATGGCTAAGATGGGGCCGAAAGTGCGTTGGGGGAACCGGGGAGGGTTTATGCACTCAAGAAGTGCACAAGCAAGAACACACAAGAAACCGCAAGAACATGAACAAGAAACAAAGAAAGCAAGAACACAAAGCACACCACGATGTACCCTGCTTCGGGGCCCTCTTGTGGAGGTAACACCCCTACTGCAGCACTAGCCTACTCTCTTTATATCTCAATAGTGACAAGTACAGTGCGCTCCTTGAGCTGTATGAAGCAACAATGGTGAGAGCTCACGATGAAGAAGAAGCTACCGAGGGGGGAAAATGAGCTCTAGGGTTCGTCCCTCGCACTGGAGGATGTGCTGGTCTACTTATACACTAACCGGATTACCTTTTTGCCCCTGGCCGGAGATGATAATGGCATGGACAAGAGGAACAGGACAAGCCCTGGCTACTGTCACTCAGTCCAGCTCATCGTCAGTTCAACGGCGGGTCTATCTTTTCCTCTTTGAGCTTAAGCCAGCGTAGCCTATCAGAGCCTAGGCCACCGCCCTTTCCCGAATTAGCCAAGTCAGCGCCTAGGGCCTTGTGACCCGGAAAACCCGTGGCTCGACCTGGCTGTCTTCCGAGCCTCGGGCAGGAGGCCTGCAGGACTCGTGAACTTGCTGACATTACTCGGTCTTTGTGCATTATCCGACATCGCAGGTAATCCGGATTCTTCCAGGCAACCCGGCTAGCCGAGCCGGATCTCTTTCAGGCAACCCGGCTAGCCGAGTCGGACCTCTTCCTCTGATCCGGCTAGACTTTGCCTGATCCCTTCTGGCGTCTCCCTGCATTTGAACAAGAGTGAGTATTGACCGACTCTCTCAACTGATCTGGTCGAAGAGACCCGGCTTGAGTGACCCGGCTTGAGTGACCCGGCTTGAGTTTCCTTTCCACTTCTATGCCCTACCCGGGGGCAGCCCCCCGACACCCAGGCTATTGGCAGTAAGAAACTGCTTGGCTGAAATGTCTTCCTCAATTGCAAATGAGAAAGCCCTGGGAAATTTCACGTCAGCAGTTTCATTCATCCACATATCTTTCCAGAACAATATGGAAGAGCCTTCAAGAATCTGGCATGTAGAGATGTCTCTGAAAACTGGGCTGAGCTTCATGACATCCTTCCACCAGAATGATCCACATGGATCAACAGCATGTGGGACTTTTTCTTCATAGTAAGCTCTCCACGGCAGAGTAACCCAAGGTGTGTCCTCTTTATTATAGAATTTGTGAAGGAATTTGAGCAGGAGGGCCTCATTTTGAATTTTCAGATTTAGCACACCCAATCCACCTTTATCTTTTGGTCTGCACACTTTCTCCCAAGCAATGAGTGCATTGCATTTTTCTCCCTCTTCAGTTTTCTTGTTCCAAAGGCAGTGTCTCCTAATCTTCTCAATATGCTCCATAATTTTTGGGGGTATCTGAATGCAGCACATATGGAACATAGCCACTGAGGAAAGCAGTGAATTAATCACTGTGGTTCTACCACTGTATGCCATCATCATGAAAGAGGCAGTGAGTTTTCTCTCAACTCTGTGAACTAAGGGCATCAGTTCCATGACAGTTGGTCTTGTGGTTCCCACAGGAAGCCCCAGATAGGTGAATGGCATAGCACCTCTAGTGCAGCCAAAGCTGTGTGCCAGATTATTGGCCATTGCATCATTCCGATTAATTGGGATCAGAACCGACTTGGAGTAGTTGATTTGTAATCCAGTAGATGTGGCATATTTGTCCAGGATATCTTTCATTATATGTAACAGCCCATGCTTGTAATAAAGAGAGAGTTTGCACATGATGAGCATAGCATGCATTTATTTTTAAGTCCTAGAAAAAAATTGCATTTGTGAGGGAAATCTGACACTCCAATTGGATACTTTTTCTCTCTATTTTAAAGACAACAACAAATAAAATCCACCAAAAGATAAAATCAAATAAGATACAAATGGTAATGTGCCTAGAGCTAATTATCTGGCAGCGTTGAATTGATAGCTTTTAGCTACAGTACCACCATCTAAAAAACAGGGGAGAGAAACCGTGCTTGGCTTGAAGAGCAGTGACCAACTAGTACTCCTTTGTTCTACTTCCATCGTATCAGACCACCTTATCCATCGAGTTTTGCCGCCGCCTGGGAAGCCAAGAACCAGCGCCATGGATGTGCCCTAGTTTGGAGGGGATTTAGCTGAGGGAGCTGGACTTGTGGAAGAGAAAAGATCCAGGGAGGAGAAGTCTGGGCAGTCGCCCGAGCAAAGGACGCCATGGCCGACCGCCGGAGCCATACAGGAAGGCGTCCGGGGAGGCAAGGAGGAGAGAAGAAGACCAAGCTCGTCTCCGATCTGTTCTGCTGCACCTCTGAGTACAGGTACAGTCGTACGTGAGGTTACTAACTGTAGGTTTCCTTGTTAAGATCGATTCCTTGCATTCCTGTTGATGTCCTGATGCTTGGAAAACAAAAGACTTCAGATGTGAAGAGAGAACCCGACTTGTTCTTGAACAAAATTATGTAGCATTCTATATTCTCAGATTTAGCAACCTTTGAGTTTGTTTCTGAAGATGTTCTTCACACAAGTAGAGAACAAGCGAGCAGCGATTTCTGTACTTTGATAACTGTTAGGTAACTGCTGCCTTCTATAAAACTGCTGCCTTCGCTTGTTCTTCACACAAGTAGAGAACAAGCGAGCAGCGATTTCTGTACTTTGATAACTGCTGCCTTCTATAAAACTCAGGTGCGCTATTGGCGCACCCATAAAAAAAATAACTGTTAGGTAAAGCATCACTCTAATTGGCTGGAGGTAGCTGGTGCTTGTATCTCTGAACCAAAGTTCTAACCTGTACATGCACGTTCTGAACCAAAGTTGCTCTGAATCACCTACTCTAGCACTGTATCAATCTGATCACCTCGTGAGTTCATCCACTGCTGGCATGTTTATCTCTGCCGAAATCTTGTTTCTGTTGTGAAAACAGCTTACCAAACTGAACTATCTATTTTCGAAATTCAACCACAAGCAGAACCTGGGAGTGCTCAGTGTGTTACCAGTACACATGTTCAGGTTTTAAGAAAAGAGCTAGTCCCAGGAAATCTTCAGCTTAGCCGAGTGTTTCAGCTACTTGTGACTTGTTCTCAATGTTCTGGTTACACGTACTCAAGATCCTGGATAAAGTAATTAGTAGCTAAGCAAAGATCAATTTTTTTAGAGTCTAAAAATACTAATTTCGTGTTCTGTAATTTTTATCCTACAGAAAATAGTGAACTTGTATAAATCATAAGTAATTCTTTCTGAGTCAGAAAAATGCAAATGATATATCAAAACGTTCAGATAAATGAACTCTATCTTTTTGCATAAAAATCATGCATGTTTAAATAACTTTGAACCCTGTTTATATTAAAATAACAGATAATGTACATATGGAGATGCTTCTGAATGCTATAGTTAAAAGCATTTGGACTCCATTTAAATCTACGTTTATGTTTAGGGCTCTATTTCAATTCATTTAAATGGTCATTCATTCATATTGCGCACTACACCAATGCCATGCCTTGAATGTTGTTTTCCCATTTCCGGTGATTTGCTTCTTGGTAGAGCACAAACCTGGAGTTGAGATCGACCACAACTACGAGCAGTACCCCTTGGTCGACGAGCAAGGCAAGCGTAACCCAACTTTTGAGCATTCTCTGATCCCATGTTTTTCCCCAAGTATTTTGTTCCACTATATTACTTGCATCTCGATTCCAATGTCAATTTTTGGTCGATAATAGTTATCCTATATGTTGCATTAGTTATCCTGATAGCCTTTACCTGTTTCCATTCCGAGCATACATAGGCTTGGTTGAATCGCTGGAGCTTTTATGTTGTATAAATGCTTAGCCATGCTTAGTTATTTTCTCTGATCGTCCGGTTGATGAATCAGAGGTGCGATTAATCTAGTATGTTAGTATGAGTGGAGATGTTCGGTAAATGCTTAAACTGACTAATAGGCTTGGACGAGAGGCTACTCTGGATATGTGGTGTCTTGTCTCGTTTTTGCCGCCTAGGTGCGAGTTCCCGCCTTCGAGCCAAGATTGAGCGTGCATCCACACGTGGGCTTAGGAACCCCCATCGACCAACTAAGTTGTGAAGGCCTATCCAGGGGTCCTCTAGTTCGGCTTTCCATTTGGGTGTGCGTCATGTGACCAAGGTTTGGAAAGTGGTGGGTGATGGTGTTTAGGTCGTGGCCACGGTCCAGGGTGCTGGAGGCACTGAACCTGGACTTCTGCACAAAGATGCTCCCTGGATAGTCCTATGCGATGTAAAGGTCGTAACCGTTCCCACTCTGCCGGCTTTCCCAGATAGAGAGCTAATTGCATGGCAAGGAGCCGGGCGGTACGTGTGGTTAAAATTGTACACCCCTGCAGGGTTAATCTTTTCGAAAAGCCGTGTCCGCGGTTATGGACGACTTGGTGACGGACTAAAGGATCATAGAAAACTTGAACCTATCGTAAAACTTTGAAAAGCTCACGAGTGCAAGGTTTATTTCCTCGAGGGTGATTTGAGGAAGTGCCTTAGTAGATAGGTGCAGATGATGATGGATCTTTGGTGGATGTAACTGATCAGGAGATCTAGAGATGTTACTATCTTATCCCCTTTGAAAATATTCTGACTAGACGATGCCATGATTTGAGTCTTTGAAAATAAAAATTGGCTTTATGCAAAACAACTCCACAAAAAGCCTTGCTGACGGAGCATCTAGCTAGTAGCTCTAACTAAGTCTTGCGGAGTACTTTTGTACTCAACCTTGTTTTGCTGAATCTTTTTCAGGTAATGATGATGGTTTCTATGTGGAAGTTGACGAGTAGTTCGGGGTTCCCGGGTGGCAGCCTGGGCTCATTAGGAACAAGCTGGTTGGACGTCGTTTGTTTTAGGCCTCTTAGGCCATATGTTGGATCTTGTTGTGTAGAACAACATATTTTGCTTTCTGAATGTTGTAATGTCGGGTCAGTGACCTTTGTGTGTATTTTGCTATCTTTACTCTGTTATAGCAGAGTTGTAATATATTTGCTTTCATGTCGTAGAGTCTGTTGTGTGCCAGCTGTTCTGTCCTCTCTTGTACATGATGCGTGTATGGATACAAAGTACACGGTTGAGAGGCAAGGTTCCCGGGCTCGTAGTTATGCAGTTTTGGCTATGCCTGACACATAGCATTGCTGTATAATCTCGAGATCGGGGTCCGACATTATACTCATCTGAATTGGGCAGGCTGGCAAAATAACCAGAGTGTCGTCTGCATATTGGACCACTGGGTAATCCATATTGAAATCCACCGGGAAAGGGTCTGCAGCAGATTTTCTCTGTATGCCTTATTGATTGCTGCTTGTAACAGATCAGCTGCCAACACAATAATGATTGGGGAGAGAGGGTCACCCTGTCTTACGCCTCTTTTACACCAGAATTGTTTGCCAGACACACCATTGAGAAGAACTGATGATTTCCCTGATGAAAAATAATAGAAATCCATTTAAGCCACCTTTCATCGAATCCCATTTGCTTCATGATTTTTAGCATAGCCTCATGGTCTATTGTGTCAAAGGCCTTGGCAAAATCTAACTTCAGTAATACAATTTCCCTTTTTGAAGATTCACACTGATGAAGGAATTCAAAAGCCCAGGCTAAACAGTCCTGGATTGTTCTGCCTTTAAGGAAGCCATATTGGTTCTTGTGCACAATTTTGAGAACCACTTTCTGTAGCCTGTTGGCCAGCAGCTTGGTGATGATTTTAAGGCAGCTGTTAAGCAGTGTTATAGGCCTGTAGTCAGATGCTTTTTCGGATGTAGGCACCTTTGGAATCAGAGTGATATATCCCATGTTTAGGCTTTCCAAATCAAGAGTTCCAGAGTGGAAATCCATGCATAGTTTGTATATGTCCTCTTTAATAATATGCCAAAAAACCTTTAGGAAGTGACCATTAAAACCATCAGGGCCAGGGGCTTTATCACCAGGCATGTGTGCAATAACATCATCAATTTCCTGAGTGGTGAAGGGATCTGAGAGAGTTTGCAGGCCAGCAATCGGTGTAATTAGAGAATTCAGGTCAAAAAGCATCTCAGGATGATTTGCAACACCTAGCCTTTCCTTAAAGGAGTTGTAAATGACCTTTGCCTTACCAATATGATCTCTAATCTCTCTTCCATCTTCCAGTTTCAGGGTGGAGATATTGTTTCTGCGGTGTCTTTCAGTGGCTATTGATTGGAAAAAAATTGTATTCTCATCTCCCAGCTTTGTCCATCTGATTGTGCATCTCTTTTTCCAGTACTGCTGTTGGAAATCGAGTAGAGTGAGAAGATGTTTCTTAATAATTTTTCTGAAGTTCTTCTCAGGGACAGAGAGAGCCCTACTGTCCTCTAAATTATCCAGTTCCAACAGGGCCTTGTTACAGTTTTCTATGCAGATCTTTAGCTTGGAGATCGACTTACTCCAGTGCTTCATATCATATCTTAGCCGTTATAGTTTAGCATTTAGGTTGGTAGCACTGTTCTTTTGTGAGTCGGTTTTGTCCAGCTGGTGCTCACCATATCCAGAAAACCCTGATGAGCAGCCCAATAGTTCTCAAATCTGAATAATTTACTCCCTGGGATACTAGTCTGAATGGTGACAATGAGGGGGGTATGATCAGATGTTGGTTTTCCTTGTGGGTGAACATATGTTGCTGGATAAGACAGAGCCCAGTGTAGAGACGTGAAAAAACCAGTCGAGTTGCTCTAGAAGGGGTGATTCCTGCATATTACTCCATGCATACGCTCTGCCCTGAATTGCTAGTTCAGTTAAGTGTTGTGAGCGAATGAGATCATTGAATGTAAGCATATCATTAATGTTTCCACCAGGTCTGTTTCTGTTATCAGGACCCCTAATGAAGTTGTAACCAATCTTCATCATCAGGTATTTGTAAATCATAGAGCCACTGAACAAATTCCCCACGCAAATCACCAGCACAAGGCCCATAAACATTTACCGGAGTCCAGGATTGGGCCGATTGTGTCGAGGTAAAGTGAACAGAAAGCCCATAAGGCTCACAATGCATAGTAAGCCCAGTAAATAAAGAACTATCCCAGATAATAAGAAGCCCACCAGAGGCCCCATTTGAAGGGTGAAAGTGCACGTGTTGCCCCATGTGTGGTTTTGGTAATTAATGACAATCCTTATGGACTAATGTTTGCTTTGAGATATACTCGTAGATCTTGTCCATAGGAAATGATTGGAGTTCATGTGTTGGACTCTAGAGGATGACATGATGACCAATGCTCTATTCAAGGGTTTATATGAAGAATGGTCATGTGTAGAGTTGAGCTTATTACAAGTATGGCTTGGAAAAGAAGATTGAATGAACAATCATGTTTAACCCCAAGCCATCATACATATCAAGAGAAGAAGATGAAGCGCAAGCTCAATATGATACATCTCGAAGATATCATTTGATTGAAGCTTGCAAAGGAGACATGAAGACGGAGCTTAGCGAGGCCCTCCCATAATGAAGTATGGTGGAGCATTTGGAGAAGTCTTCATCAAGCATGTGCTAGCAAGCACAATCAAGAAAGGTGTTCCAACTTGAGACAGTCAAGATCGTCATCATCGAGCTCAAGTGGAATGCGCAAGGCAAAGATATGATCTTGATAGTTTTTCTATTTTACCGGTCTCATGTTGTTAGTGGGAGACCGGGTTTTAGGATAGACGGCGTACTATCAAGAGGGGCTCTCAAGTGAGTAACTTGATCGCATCTTTGTGGAGAGTTCAAACCTTTGCATACTTGGCATTTCATCTTTCTTGGTTCTTATGTGGCTTTTCTCCTTGTTGGGTTTTGGTGCTTGTTGTGATCCACATGACAAGCCCAAGTTCTTCGAGAATGGTTTTTGTTTGGAAAACTTGTTTGTTCTCGGCGTTGGAAATATTACCGGTCCACCTCCGAGTTAGGGTTAGCACTCGTCGTTATCTTTGCAACGAAATTGGTTTCACCTGTTTTGGAGTTCGAATGGGAAAGTTATCGCATTTCAGGCTGTGTTGTTCTGTTGCTGCTTTTCAGGCCGGAGTCTCCGGCCTACAGGTCCGGAGTCTCCGGACCCAAGGATTTTCGTCGGAATCTGTTTTTCTTGTTCAGCCCCTAGTGGGGTCCGGAGTTTCCGGCCCAAGGGGCCGGAGTATCCGCCCCAGACCGGAGTTTCTGCCGAGCTGCTCCTCGTCTGTTTGTGGTTCAGCCCCTGGTGGGGGCCGCAAACTCCTGCCCCAGAAGGCCGGAGTTTCCGCCCCGGACCGGAGTTTCCGGTCACTAGGGCCGGAGACTCCGGTGTGAAACTGGCTGCAACGGCTCTTTTTCTGGGAGGGGTATAAATACCCCTCCACCTACCTCCAGCCAGCCAGCTCTGCCCAGCACATTTTGCTTTCTCTCTCCTTCATTGTTGCAAGCTCATTTCTTTGATATCTCCCAATCCCTCCACCCAAACTCTTTGATCTTTGGAGGATTGAAGGAGAAGACCTAGATCTACATTTCCACCAATCAATCTCTCCTCTAGGTGAGGGGAACCTAGTGGATCTAGTTCTTGGAGTTCTTGTGTGGTTCTCCTCTTTGTTCTTCCTCTCTTATTCCCCCATAAGCATTTGTTGCTTTGTTAGAATTTGAGAGTGGAGGATTTGAGCACTTGTGCTCTTGCCTTTTGCATTTGGTGCATCGGTGTGCTCTCCACGAGGATTCGTGGAAGTTGAAATCTTGTGAACTTGTTACTCTTGGGTCCTTGGACCCTAGACGCCTTTGTGGTGGTTGGACCCTTGTGTGGTCACTTGAAGCCGTTCGGGAGCCCCAATCCCATTGTGGGTTGTGCCCCGGATTGTTGTTGAAAGCCGTTCGGGAGCCCCCAATCCCATAGTGGGTTGTGCCCCGGATTGTTGTTGAAAGGCTCCGGATTCCGCCTCGAAGAAATACCGATAGTGGAAGGTGAACCAAACCTTTGTGGTGCGGTTCATCGGAGAAGAAGGTGAAACCTTTGTGGTTGTTGAACCATTGTGTTGGTTCACACCTCTCCAACGAGACGTACTCCCTTAACAAGGAGGAACTCGGGAATACATCCTTATCTCCACGTGCATCGGTTATTTCTATACCCGAGCCCTTTTACTTATGCACTTTACCTTGTGATAGCCTTCGTGCTTGAAGTATTATATATTGCTATCACCTTGTTGCTTGTCTTGCTTAGCATAAGTTGTTGGTGCACATAGGTGAGCCTAGTTTATTTAGGTTGCCGGCTTGTTAATTTAAACACCTAGTTTTATTCCGCAATTATCAAGGCTAAACCGGAAAAGTTTTAAACCGCCTATTCACCCCCCTCTAGGCGACATCATTGTCCTTTGTCATGATGGTATCACGGCAGATGCCATAGGTATGGCTAAGTTGGGACTCGCTTGGACGCTGGGGGATCCGGGGAGGGTTTGCGCGCTAAAGGGGACCCGTAGAACCGCAGCACGCCTCTGCCATACTCCGTGCCAGACGCTCCGTGTCAGACGGGAAGTGACAGGAGCATTGACTCCCGCCCGACATAAGACTCCTTGCCTCGGTTATCCCGGCATGGATGTGTCGGGCTCCCCTTGACTCTAACCCGGCATGGCTATGCCGGATACTCTTCTTGGTTAATCCGGCAAGGATATGCCAGATTCCTAGCCTCGGTGCAGAGTCCTCACCTGCATACAAGAACAACTCGGTTTTACCGACATATACATGTCGGTGCGGTTATGTCGGTTCAGGTATGTCGGCCCAAACATGTCGGACCAACAATATCACTTAGCACCTATCAGTCACTCCGGAACTGTATACCTCGGTTACCTCCATACCTCGGATCACATTTGGTCACACTTAATACCTTACCATGACCCTGCCCGGGGGTAGCCCCCCGACATTTGTCCCGAAGCTGGTGTGGTCCTACAGACCTGGATGAAGGGCCGCACCAGGTTTAACAAAACCAAATATCCGAGACAGATTTCCAACATCCCTATGTCGGAGCCATCCCAACTTCCATATCCCAACTTCCTTATTTTCACCAACTCTTACCGACATTTCCCAGATGTCGGTTTCTCCGACACAGTGAGATTCTCATAACCTCGGTTGAATAGTTTCCACGATACTTGACCGAGTTTCATTGTTATCTCCTCGGTTCCTACGCTGACATAGACATGCCTCTGCGCGCACTGCTCACACGTCACAGTGAATATTTTGAAACTCCCGCCCGTTGGTGTTCCACTAACCGCACCACGGGCGGTTGCTCTCCTGTGGTCGGTTGGTGCAGTTGCACACCACTACACGTGGAGATCATGCACAATAAATCTCGCGGCGGTTTCGGAAACCGTCCCCTACCGCTTCGTTAACCGTGCGCCCACTGCGCCTATAAATAGGGGTAATGGACCCCATCCCTTCTTTCTTCCTCACACCTCCGTTCTGCGCCTCCATTACCGCCGCCGCGTGAAGCTCTTTCCCGCCGCCGCACGGAGAAGACCGCACGCCATCGCCGACCGGATTCTTCTGCGCCGTCGCCGCGCCCGAACCTCCGCCGCAGCGCATCGCATTTCTCCGGTAGGTTCATCCTCTTGACCGATCTTCTCCGATCGATTTAGGATTAGAACTATCTTCCACTGCTCACGCATAGCTCTTCAATAGATTTAGCTTTTCTCTCTTTTTGTAGATCTTCTCACCCATGTTATATCCATGGAAACCTGTTTTTCCTTAGCCATCTACTCTTCAGCACTGTGAACACACCAAAGTGCTCATCTCCGGTGCATTCTTGCCCTTCTTGCAGATCGATTCTTCCGAGATGCCTCCCCGAGATACCCCGGAGCCTTCCGACGTTCCCGAGGAAGAGGGAGCCGGAGAACGCGGTGGATGGGAGGGATCTGACGTCAGCCATGCCGAGATTGATTGGCTAAAGCTGACTCGGCGCATTCCTGCGCAGGTGGAGTGCCGGGTCCCGGGCAGTGAATCCGAGCCCGACGTGAGACCCGGAGAACGGGTTGTCTTTGTCGCGCACTTCCAGCGCGGCCTCGGACTCCCGACGAGCAGATTCTTCCGGAGCTTCCTCGACAAGTTCGGGCTCTAACCCCATCATCTCCCGGCAAATGCCATCACCACCCTTTCTTCCTTTGTCTCTTTCATCGAGGGATACCTCGGCCTCTGGGCTACGGTCGAAGTCTGGGCCAAATATTTCTAGCTCCGGAAACAGAGTATCCCGGACCCAGATCACAAGGACCTCCCGAAGCTAATGACTGCTTGCGGAGCCGCCACCATTACACCTCGGAAGAACTCTATCTTCCCCGGATACCTTGCCTCGAGTCATGCCGGAAGTGGCAAAGGACTTTCTTCTACGTGAAGAGTCCGGAAGGTGAAGATCTTCTTAACCTGCCCGAATGGGATCTCGCTCCCCCTAATGCACAGCTCAACTGGGACTTCCACCCCGAATCTTCCATCCCCGAGGTCAACTCGATCCACATGTATGTCGAGTCATTTCAAAAAGAGGGACTCGTGGCTGATGACCTACTGCGGACATTCGTCATCCGCCGAGTCTCCCCCCTCCAAGAGCAAGCTCACAAGATCTGCCAAATGAGTGGCCTGTTTGATCCCACCCGGAGCAGCACTCATGCTTTGGACAAGGCCGCGGTGAAACGTCGGGTCAGGGCCATCGCCAAGACCAAGATGGATGACGAGTGGGAATGGGGAATGGAGCCCCACCACCGATACCAGCCCCCGAAACATGTAAGTACTCACCAACTTGAACCGACATAACTTTCTCGCCGAGACACCCTTATGTCGGCAGCACATTTACTATCAGTGTGAACTGATATCCTTGTACTTATGCTGCAGAGGTTTAGCCGACAAACACTTGAAGATGGGGTTCACCCCTCCGATCATTTGAGCGAGGATCTGTCGGAGAATGACTCCCACGAAACAGGGATAGTCAAGCTCACGAAGAGAGTTCGTGTAAGGGGCTGAACACGTTGGTCAAACAACCCTCAACCTGCACGGCGACGGTGCTCGTCGAGCAAGTGGAGGGACATCACGACAGAGATGAACACCAGCCCGTACCCAGGTTCACGGCCCTCGTGTGGAGGTAAACCGCTACTCCTGCTTGTCTGTATTGCACTGCTTGTAGAGGTTACAGTACAATGAGCTTGCCGAGGGCTCTCTTTTGGCAATGGTGTACACAAGGAAGGGAAGCTATGGTCTTCTTCTTCCTTGCGCGTAAGTGGCTATGCTGGAATGAGAATGCGATCCTTTGCTACGGTGCTGCTCGTCCTCCTTTTATAGGCGCCCCGTGCTCCCTCCCTGCGCTTGCACTATGGTAGGGCTGTCACGTGGCGCAGAAGGTGGAGCGCGGTGCACCGCAGCCCGGTTGTCCATGGACGCGGTCCATGGCGTAAAGCTGACTCCTGTAGCAGAGTAACCACCGTCCATGCAGGACGGCCAGCTGGGGCCGCAGAGGAACGTGGGGGTGCCCACGGTGACGTTGGCCGTGGAGCGTAGCGCCGGCCGGTCCCCTTATCACCAAAGAGGAAACCTTGTAGTCCGGTGCGGATGGCACAGCTTTGTTGACCCCTTTAATCACCAAAATGGCAACTGCGGCGTCGTCGTCACCGCGCGCAGGGGCGCGCGTCACTCTGCGGCCGCTGCAGAGCCCATGTGCGCTCTGCAGAGGTTGCTTTGCAGCGAAGCGATCTCCACGAGGGCTTGGGCGCCCTGTAGAGAATTCGGCGTTGACCTCTCCCCAGGGGAGATTTCCTTGAAGAGGGGGCAGCAGTGGATATGGCCTCCGCAGGCCTCTGCTGCCTCAAAAGCCCTCGCGAGGCAATCGCCTCGCGAGGCTCTCCAAGCCGTAGGCTTGGTCCTTAGCGAAAATTCGCCATCAAGTGTCGAGGGCCGTAGAGGACAGGCCCAGCACACCCTGGATTTCACTGGGCCGACAGTAGCCCCCGGGCCCATGATGGGCACGATGTAGTCCAATGGACGCAGGCGAATCGTCATGGGCCCAAAGTGTCCGGCCGGCCTGAGACACGTGTAGGGCAGTTACGCCGCGACGACACGTTCTCCTCGGAGATGATGGGCGTAGTGGGGGGTCCCACCACGTCTCGGTAACTGCTCTGAGGGGAATAAAGCCTGCAGCGCCGGTTCAGGCAGCAGTTACTGCATCATTTGCGCGCCCGTCTCCTCGCTCTTGACGCTGCGCTCCTGTGTCTCCGACGCTCTCCTCCTTCACCGAGCTCTCCGCCGCCCTTCTTTCTTCGACCATGGGTCCCAAGAAGGGCAAGGCGGCAATGGCGAATGTACCGGCCGAGGCGCAGCAGGAGGACGAGTTCGCGCCGGCGCTGGTGGGGACTCGCATCCACACGGCGGAGGCGCTGGACAAGATCCGGCTGATGGCCGCAGGCAAGAACAACGAGCACGGCGCCACTGTTCTCAAGGCGGCGCGCTTTGGCAAGCTCGCGGCGGGGCTGTATCCCATTTTCTTCCAGACCATTTTCGCTGGTTTGGTGCCGCCATTTTCCCCTTTCCTGGAGGAGGTTCTGGCCTTCTATCAGATCCAACTCTGCATCTGCACCCCAACTCCATCTTGATCCTCGCCATCTTCGCATATCTTTGCGAGGCGTATTTGGGGGTGATGCCTTCCGTGGCCTTCTTCCGGAGCTTCTACGCGCTCCGCTCCACGGCGCCTGGCGAGCGGTCTGGTTGTGTGTCCTTCCGCATCGCGGATGGGATGGGAGGCATCTACATCCCCATGTCCTGGGACGGCGACAAACCCGTCACACGGGTGACGAAGAAGGTGGACGATTTCCGCCAGCGGTGGTTCCTCGTGGACGCCAAGACGCAGAATTCCTTCTTCGACGTCCCTGAGGCGCCGCCGCTGAAGAACTCGAATTGGTCGAGTGCAACCTTCAGAGCCCGAAGATTGCTGACTTGGTCGCACGCATGAAGCTCGTCCGCGACGCTGGCCTCACGGGGCAGATGGTTGCTGAAGACTTCGTGAGGCGCCGTATCGCCCTCTCCAGAAGCACACAAAGCCGATGTGGATGTATTCAGGCCCGGCGGACGCAATGCGGCTGCACTGCAGCTCCCACCTCCCCGACGTCGTAGCTTCCATAATGGGCATCCTCTTCACCGCCCCGGAGGTTCCTGTGCCGCGCAGTGAGCTCGCGAAGCCACTCCATCAGATTACCCGAAGAAGCGCCTCGCGATCCTGGAGCTGATGCCGGAGTTCACCCCTCAGGGCCTGGCTGGGGAGGAGAAGAAGGAGGACGCGGCGCCCGTGGTGGAAGAGGACTGGGCCTCGGAGTCACCCGCCGCATCTGACGCCGATCTGGGCGTCACCTGTGGAGGGGCGAATCCCTCGGCAGGGGAGGCGAGCTCTTCGAAACCTGCTCCTCCGAGGGAGAGTTCTGGAGATTTCGTCCAGCGGGGACGAGGATTTCCTTGTGGCCCCTTCGCGCCAGGTCGCGGAGGGGGAGGAAGACAGCGATGAGGAGGCCGTAGCGGGACGCTGCGATCCCCGCTCCAAGGCTTTTCACGACAGGGCCGCCAAGAGCCCAGTGGGCACCCCTCTCAAGAGGAAAGCTGAGACTGCTCCTGAGGGGCCCGGCTCTGGAGCTGCTTCGTCGAGGTCGTGGCGGTCGTCCACTACGATGTGGGTCGACTCACGCGCCAAGTCATCTGGGTAAGCGTTGGCCCCTGTTTTCGCATCTTTCGAGAGTTTTCTTGCTCTCCTCTTGATGGCCTTCATTGTTTGTTTGTTAGGGATCTTGTGACGGCAAAACGCCGGAGGCTCCGCAAGGCCGCGGAGGTCCGGGGCCTGGCCTCGGCAACCGTCGAGGAGCCTGTGGAGCCCTCAGCTGAAGAGGTTGCTAAGCCCGTAGTGACCGAGGCCTCGGAGCCGGTGGCGGAGGAGGCCACGAAGCCTGTGGCGGAGGAAACGTAGGGCATGTGGTGGTTACACCTCTGGCCGGAGCAGCTACTTCGTCTTCTACCGCGGAGGCGCGCCCCGAGGAGGAGGCGGTGGTGCGGACACCAACACCACCACGTCCCGTCACTCCACCAGAGCGGCAAGAGGAGGTCGCCGCGGAGAAACGGGGAGCGGCTCGCCGGCGAAGGGAGGCGCTGACGTTGAGATGGGGGAGAATTACTCCGCCGCCCCAAGGCACCGACGCCGCGATGGAGGAAAATGTCCCTCCGCCGCCCCCGCCTAACGCAGATGCTGAGGGGGCGGCGGCTTCTTCTGAGGTCGCAGCGGGCTCGGCGGCGGCGGACCCCACGGTGGCTGGGCAATCTTCCCCAGCCCCTGAAGCTCGAGAGGAGGCGCCGGTTGAAGACGACGGTGCTGGAGCCCATGGCCCCAATGACGGAGAGGGCTCGCACAGCCCCCAGGCCAGGTTGACCGGGCCCAAGCTTGGAGGTCCCACCCTCGAAACTAGTGCGCACGAGGGAGCCTCCATGTCTCGTGGAGTTCGCGGGCTCTGGTCCTGGGTGGCAAGAGCTGGAGCGGCGCTCGCCGCAGCTCTACCTTCCGCCTGGCGAGGGGTGCACTGGATGGGCTGGAGGCCCAACTCGCTCTCGAGGAGGCCGAGCTCGCCAGAGAGTATGACGAACTTGAGAGGGCTGGACCCGCTTCTTCGAGGTCGTGGAGCAACGCCGCCACGACAACGAGGCCATGCAGGCGCAGCGAGAGGAGGCGCTGCGCTTCGCCAAGGAGGTCCGCGAGAGCGCGGTTCGCGAGGCTCAAGAGACCCTGGAGCCACTCCAGGCAGAGCGCCAGGCCGCTGCAGAAGATCGCGAGGCGGCCGCGGCGGAGCGCCAAGCCGCTGCCTCAGAGCGCGCGACCCTCGAGACCACGCTAGCCGCTCAGCGCCAAGAGCTTGCCGACCGCGAGGGGAAATTTGCTGCGGAGTCGGAGGCTACGCGGAAGTCTTTGGACCAACACCGCGTGTCCTTGGATGCCCGTGAGCAAGTACTGGCGGCGCGCGAAGCGGAGGTGCTCAAACGCGAGGAGCAGCAACTGCAGGCTGACAAGGAGCTGTCCACGCAGCGCGCAGATCTTGAGGCGCGGGAGGGCAAACTGGCCGAGGCCATAGGCAAGCATGACGAGGAGGTGGCCAGGCACAAAAAGCTTGTAGAGAAGTCCAACCGAAAGCTCGCCGCGAGGAAGGAAGAGGCTGAGAAGGATGCCGCCGCCAAGCAGAAGAATATCGCTCCGCCGTCGCCGAAGAATATGCCGGGAAGTTCAGGAAGCAGGAGGACCGCTTCAAGAAGAAACGCGCGGATGACAATGCCCGCATTGTTCAACTGGAGCACCAGAACGCCAACCTGAACTCCCAGGTGAGGCGCGCCAGGGACGGTCGTCGCCGCGCGGAAGAGGCTCGCGAACGTGCAGATCAAGACCTCGCCTCCCTGATGGCTGATATGAGGGAGCTGCGCGCAGGGGGCCCTGCTGTGGAGCGTGCTGCAGAGGATGAGCACAGCGTGCAGGCGGCGCGGGTCCTGACGCAGCAGCGGGAGCGCGTGTTCAAGTCCTTGGTGACCCGGGGGAACACTCTCGCGGGGCAGCTAGGAGTGGATGCTCCTGTTGTTCCCGTCAATGGGAACGCTGACGCCGCCACATACCTCGCCTACTTCGATCAGCTCTTCACTGTGCTCGAGGGCCCTGTGGCGGAACTTGGCGACGTTGTTGATGAGGAGTGCCGCAAGCTCTTGACCGTGGCGATCGATCGCGTCTTCGCCAACCTCCAGCGCCTTCACCCCGGCTTCGACTTACGAGTCAGTGACCGAGCCCATCGAGGGGACCAAGCCTGGGAGCTCTCCAACTTGGTTCGAGAAGAAGTCAACGATTACGTCGACCGCTTCAAGAGGGTTGAGGCGGAGCAGGCCGCTGAGGAGGATGAAGGCGCCGAAGAAGAGAAGGCTGAAGAGGACGGCGATGGTGAACCCTCTGCCTAGGCCACTCCTGCAACAAGATGCGCTTGGCGCAATTATCT
This sequence comes from Poa pratensis, assembly GCA_947311845.1. NCBI lineage: Eukaryota > Viridiplantae > Streptophyta > Magnoliopsida > Poales > Poaceae > Poa > Poa pratensis. The sequence continues at coordinate 43,486,292 of CAMZMU010000027.1, read as the reverse complement.
TTGTTTTAAGACTTGTTTTAATTCACGCTGGCTTGTAAGATACTTTGATCGTATGCAAACATGTGTGTGTGCCCCTCGAAGGGCCTTTTATCCCTGTTCCATGTCTTTCTTCGCTCTACGTCGTCAGGACCCATCTCTTTGCGCTATGACACCGCCGCTACGGTATGCCGGAGCGTGACTCGGCAAGGCCGGGGGGTGTTTAAGGCTTGGAGAGGTAAGGGCTCTCGAGTCGCGGTGCTCGAGGGCTCCCCTTTGACGCACAAGCAGTCCATGGAGTGTGAGAGAGAAAAAACCGCTCGAGGGACGACAGGTGCCGTGAGAGGGAGAAAAACTCTGAGGGCGCGAGCGCTAGACTTAGCTTGGCGAGACTTTGGCCTCGTAGAGGGCGTTGGCTTCCCTGATGGTGCGCTCCCTCTAGGGGTCGGAGCGTGACTTCTCGACCTTGGGGAGGACTCTTGTTCCCTGTATTGGTTAGAGAGGCAAACCCAAAGCAGGCACATGGTAGTAAACACTCATGCGCGCTTATAGGCTTCCTCATGGTATCTCGCGAGGAGAGTAAGTACCAAGGTCCTTTGGTGAGGTGGCGTGTTTTGGGAGCAAGCCCATGGGCCAGAGCTCTTTGGGGAGGTAACAGGCGTGAGAGCGTGCTCACGTGCTAGAGCTCGGATCCTTTGGATTTTGCGGTGCTGTTGGGGTGCTCTTGAGGCACAGTCACCGTACTCAGCCCCCGCTCGCGAGGTGCGCATGGGGAAGAATATGAGCGCGAAATGAACTAAGATGATGAAAAGTAAAACTCACCACCAAAATATTACATAGCGGCGCCTCAGCGCAATGTTTCATTGAGAAACGAATTGGTTCATTACACTTGGTGTGACCAAGATAAAGTTTTCCATGTCGAGGCATGGGGACCACATTCAGTGGCTGAGACTCTTCACGGCCTGCGGCGGCACGTAATCAGGAGAGCTCAGAGGGGCTGGCCCTCGGGAGGAGAAGCTTTTGTGAAGCTTGGAGGTGAAGTTGTGTGCTTCCCTCTAGAGACAAAAAATGTCTGGCGTGACTATGATCACGGGTAGAACTTGCGTAGATGCGCGATGTTCCATGGATTCTTGACCGGAATGCCGTCCTCCGTTTCGAGGCGTACCGCGCCAGGCCTGGCGATGTGTGAGACCCTGTAGGGGCCTTCCCACATTGGCGAGAGCTTGTGGAGACCTTCCCTGGAGAGGATTCTCCTGAGGACGAGGTCGCCTGTCTCGAGAGTGCGCGGACGTATGTGGCGGCTGTGGTAGCGTCGCAGGTCTTGCTGGTACTTGGCTGCCCTGAGGGCGGCACGGCGGCGCAACCCGTCAAGGAGCAGCAGGTCGTCGCTGTGGAGGTCTGCTTGATCGTCCTCGTTGAAGGCAAGGACCCGTGCGGATCCATGCTTGATCTCTGTGGGGAGGACTGCTTCAGCTCCATACACGAGAGCAAATGGCGTCTCACCAGTGGGCTTCGTGGGGTTCGTGCGGATGGACCAGAGCACGGACGGGAGTTCGTCTATCCAGCCCTTGCCGTAGCCCTTCAGGCGATTGAAGCTTCTTGTCTTGAGGCCCTTGAGGACCTCAGCATTTGCTCGCTCGGCTTGGCCGTTGCTCTGTGGGTGAGCCACCGAGGCGAAGCAGAGCTTGGTGCCGAGGCTCTCGCAGTAGGCCCTGAAGATGCCGCTGGTGAATTGTGAGCCATTGTCGGTGATGATGCGATTAGGCACACCAAAGCGGCAGACCAGGCCTCTGATGAATTTTACTGCCGCCCTGGCCGGTATGCTGCGCACTGCTTCAACCTCTGCCCACTTGGTGAACTTGTCGACTGCCACGAAGAGGAAGCGGTAGCCCCCTTGTGATCTCGGGAAGGGTCCCAGATGTCAGCCCCAGACCGCGAAAGGCCACGAGAGCGGGATGGTTTGGAGTCCCAGTGCAGGCTGATGACTTGCTTGGCGTGGAACTGGCACGCATCGCAAGACTGGACGATGGTGGTGGCATCTTGAAGCACTTGGGGCCAGTAGAAACCGCTCCTGAAGACCTTGCCTGCCAGGGTGCGTGCAGAGGAATGGTGGCCACACTCTCCACTGTGAATGTCTCTGATCAGCATGCGGCCTTCCTCGGGGGGGACGCACTTGAGTGCAATTCCATTTGGGCGCTTGCGGTACAGGTCTCCCTCGAGGATGTAGTATGACTTGGCTTGTCGAGCCACTCGTTCTGCCTCCGCGTCTTCTTCAGGAAGGACTCCCTTCAGCAGGTAGTCTTTGAGTTCGTCAACCCAGCCTGTCTCTTGATGCACCATAGCCAGCAGCAGACGCTCCCCTGAGGATGGACCGCAGTTGGGTGCCCCACCTACAGGAGGTGGTGGGAGTACTTCGTCTGTGCTTGCGGCTGCTGCTTCTTGTGGCTGCTTTATGGACGCCTTGGAGAGTCTCTCTTCAAAGACGCCGGCCGGCTGGGCCTGCCTTCGTGATGCTCGCTTGGCGATGTCATCTGCCTCTGGTTCTCCTTTCGCGGGATGTGCATGAGCTCCATGCCCCTGAAGTGCTTCTCGAGCTTGCGGACCTCTTCAAGGTAGGCGGCCATGTGGTCGTCTTTAGGCGTGTAGCTCTTGTTGGAGAAGTTAACCAGGAGCTGGGAATCACCCTTTATGAGTAAGTGCTTGACGCCAAGGGCGATTGCGGCTCTGAGCCCGGCGAGGAGGCCCTCGTACTCGGCGATGTTGTTGGAGATCTTGTCTATTGTGAAGCACAGCTGGATGGCGTAGTAGAGCTTGTCACCTTTTGGTGAGGTTAAGACAACGCCAGCCCCACCATTGCGGCAGGCGAAAGCTCCATCGAAGTGCATGGTCCAGTGGCTTGGCATTGTATCTCCCGATGACGCGGTTTCTTCTTCGCGAGGCTCTTCAGGAGTTGGGTCTGTCCACTCGGCGACGAAATCCGCCAGCGCTCTCCCTTTTATGACTCTTGTGGTGTCGAAGCGCAAGTTGAATGGCTGCAGCTCAATGTTCCATCCTGCGACGCGGTCAGTAGCGTTGGGGTTGCGCAGGATCTGCTCCAGGGGGAAGGACGTGACCACCGTGATGGGGTGACCCTGGAAGTAGTGGCGCAGCTTCCTGGAGGCGATGAGTAGCGCGAGGAGGAGCTTCTGCTGCACTGGGTACCGCTCGCGAGCATCTCGCAGTACAGTACTGACGAAGTAGACTGGATGCTCGACGAGGGTCGTTGATGGTGCGGCAGCGTCGGCTCCCTCGAGAGGCTCCTCAGGACCTTTGGCGAGGTTTGCCTGTGGAGGAGCCTCGGCAGGGGCTCGTGGAGGACTCGACTTGAGGCTGTGGGCCTGGCACTGGGTCTGGAGAGACTGTTCCCTCGTCGGGAGGTTCTGGACTTGGTGTGGCAGTGCTTTTCTTGGGGAGAACTGGCTCTTCTCTTTCCACCACCAGGACGGCGCTAGCAGTTTGTGGAGTGGCTGCTAGGTACAGCTTCAGATGCTCGCCTGCCCTGGGGGCTACCATGACTGGTGAGCTAGCCAAGTATTTCTTCAAGTCCTCAAATGCTTGTCGCCTCTGGAGTCCACTTGAAGGTGCCGGATTTCTTCATGATCTTGAAAAATGGCAAGGCTCTCTCGCCGAACTTGGAGATGAAGCGGCCTAAGCTGGCCATGCATCCTGCTAGGCGCTGCATGTCCTTGAGGCGGCGAGGTGGCTGCATGTCTTCTATAGCCTTGATCTTGTCAGGGTTTGCTTCTATGCCGCGGTGGGACACGAGGAACCCGAGGAGCTTGCCTGAAGGCACCCCGAAGACGCACTTGGCGGGGTTTAACTTGATGTTCACCTTGCGCAGGCTGGCGAAGGTTTCCTCGAGATCCTTCAAGAGAGTGTCTCCCTCGCGAGACTTGACCACGATGTCGTCGACATAAGCTTCTGCATTTCTTCCCATCTGAGCCCCCAAGGCGATCCTCATGAGCCTCTGGAAGGTGGCGCCGGCATTTTTCAGGCCAAAGGGCATGCAAGTGTAGCAATACACACCACAAGGGGTGAGAAATGCTGTTTTCTCCTCGTCTTCCTTGGCCATTTTGATCTGGTGGTAGCCTGAGAAGGCATCCAGGAAACAGAGGAGATCACAGCCGGCGGTGGAGTCCACAATCTGGTCTATCCTTGGCATGGGGTATGGATCCTTGGGGCAGCCTTGTTTACGTCTGTGTAGTCGATGCAGAGCCGGCCTCCTCCATTGGGTTTTGGGACAACCACACCGTTGGAGAGCCAAGTGGGGTGGGCAACTTCTCGAATGATGTCTGCTGCTTTCAGCTTCTCTACTTCTTTGATGATGAACGCTTGCTTCTCGGGGGCTTGTTTCCGCGCTTTTGCTTTACAGGGCGTGCGTCTGGACACACGGCTAAGTGGTGCTCGATCACCTCCCTTGGTACACCGGACATTTCTGACGGAGTCCATGCGAACATGTCAGAATTTGCCCGAAGGAAGGCGACGAGCGCGCTTTCCTATTTGGGAGGCAAGCCAGCGCCTATGGTGACGCTAGCCCCCGAGCCCTCAGCCCCCGAGCCGCTGGTGCTCAGCGACACCTTCTTTGTAGATGCTTGCTCTTGAGTGAACAGTTGTTTCTTCTTCTTGGGCCTCTCGAGAGGCTCCATGTCCTCGTCAGCGGGGAATGCCATGGCAGCGGCCTTGTAGGCGATCTCGACAGCGCGCGTGGCGTCCTGTACGTGACCACGTATGGTGATGGTGCCACCGCTGCCAGGGATCTTGACCATGTTGTAGGCGTGGTGCGTGACGGCCATGAACTTCGCGAGGGCGGGGTAGCCGAGGATGGCGTTGTAGGGCAGGCCAATGTGCGCGACGTCGAAGTCAATTAGCTCGGTGCGGTAGTTCTCCTGCGTGCCAAAAGTGACCGCGAGCCTCACTTGCCCCAGAGGCGAGATTGAGCCGCTGGTGACCCCGGTGAAGGGCCTGGAGGGCATGAGCCACTCGTAGGGCACTTGAAGCGTCTCGAAGGTCTCGACAGAGATGACGTTTAGGCCTGCACCCCCATCAATGAGCGTCTTGCCGACGGCGATGTTGTTGATGGTGGGGGTGCACACCAACGGGAGGGTGCCCACAGTCTTTGTAGACTTGGGGTGATCTTTGGCGTCGAAGGCGATGGTGTACTGGGACCACTTGAGGGGGCGGGACGTCTCGACCCCGGGAAGCGCTGCGTTGAGCTCGCGAGCGAACTGCTTGAACTGGTTGTTCGACTTGGGCGCCTGGGATCCGCCGAGGATGCATGCCATGGCACCCTTGGGGGCCTGGTAGCCTCCAGGCTCTTCGTCGGGCAGATTGTTGTTTTTCTCGGCGGCATTCGCCTGAGTTCCCTGAGGCCTCTGGAAGTTGCCCTTGCGTCCACCTTTGCGGTAACCACGGCCTCTGCCGCGGCCACCGCTGCCTTCTTCTTGCTCACGCTTCTTGCTCAGCTGCTTGAGGTCATAGCAGTTCTCCGTCGCATGGCCGCGCCTGTTGTGGTAGATGCAGAACGGGCGGTTGTCCACCTTTTTCTCGCCAGCCTCTGGAGAGTCCTCGCGAACATGCTTGGCGTCGGGTTCAGCTGCCAGGACTGCGGTAGGCTTGCGCTTTATCTCGTCACGCCTCTTCTGGGTCTTGGATCCCTCGACAGGGTCGTCTGTCGAGCCCACCTTGACGAAGAGGAGCCCTTCCTCTGCCTTGGCGCATTTGTCTGCGATGTCGAAGAGCTTCACCACGGAGGAGAGGGTATCATGGATGCCGAGCTTCTCGAGCATCCTGTGGTTGGTGACGCCCTCTCTGAAGGCCGCAATGACGTGCGAGTCCGGGATGTTCGGGATCTTGTTGCGGACTTGGCTGAAGCGCTGGATGTACCTGCGGAGGGTCTCGCCAGGCTTCTGGCGCACAGCTCGCAGGTCGTTGTAGGTGAGGGCGCGCTCGTACGTGCCCTTGAAGTTCGCAACGAACTGCTGGCAGAGCTCCTCCCACGAGTCAATGGAGTCCTCGGGAAGGTTCAGGAGCCACGACAAGGCGGAATCCTTGAGAGCGTGGGAGAACCAGTTGGCCATGACCTTGTCGTCTCCCCCCGCAGCTTGGATGGAGGTGGTGTAGAGCTGCAAGAACTCGATGGGGTTGTTCGTGCCGTCGTAGCCCTTGGGTAGGTCAGGCCTGAACTTCTGTGGCCAGACGACGCGACGCAGGTTGCGGGTGAAGGCCGCGCAACCTGTGGCGTACGAGGCGATGCCACCCTGAAGAGCACGGCGGTTCTGTCGCCCTGCTTGGCCGATTTCCTCGACGATGCGCTTCTGGAGGTCCTTCTGGCGCTCCATTCCACCCGCGCGTCTGGGGGTGTCCGCTGCACGATTTGACAATCGCGCGGCGAAGACGCGTGGGATGCGGCCTTGTGCGCCGCAGCTGGAGGCGGACCTGGCGGAGGCGGCGGAGGTGCGCCATGCGCGGTGGTTCCAGCGCGTCCGGAGTTGTGGTGCACCAGAGAGCGCGACGCCGCAGGAGCAGCGCGCGGTGCTGCCGCGATGTCGACGAGGTGCTGGAGGCGGCCGAGCCAGTTGTCGTGCGCCTCGGCGGTGGGGCGGTAGCGGAAGAGCTCCGCGGCCATGAGCAGCGCGGTGTTTGGGCTGGGCGCTGGACGCCCAAGAGTGGAGGCGCTCTGGCGCTGGGACGGATGCGAGGACTCAGCGTCCTCGCCGTGCCCGTGGTCGACGTCGTCGTCGAAGCGGTCGTCGTGGTGGCCGTCGTCGTCCTCGGGGTGCTCCACACGCGGTTCAGCGGTGTTGCGCCCCGTGGCACGGCTGGCGCGGGGACGGCCGCGAGGGTTGGTGGTGTTGGCAGCGGGCTCGGTGGTTGCCCTGCCTGATGCCCCCGGGTGGCGCGAGCTGCGCGAGTGTCCGCCATGGTGCAGAGGTCGATGAAGGTTGAAGACGCGCCTCAGCCCCCTACCTGGCGCGCCAATTGTCGGAGAATGACTCCCACGAAACAGGGATAGTCAAGCTCACGAAGAGAGTTCGTGTAAGGGGCTGAACACGTTGGTCAAACAACCCTCAACCTGCACGGCGACGGTGCTCGTCGAGCAAGTGGAGGGACATCACGACAGAGATGAACACCAGCCCGTACCCAGGTTCACGGCCCTCGTGTGGAGGTAAACCGCTACTCCTGCTTGTCTGTATTGCACTGCTTGTAGAGGTTACAGTACAATGAGCTTGCCGAGGGCTCTCTTTTGGCAATGGTGTACACAAGGAAGGGAAGCTATGGTCTTCTTCTTCCTTGCGCGTAAGTGGCTATGCTGGAATGAGAATGCGATCCTTTGCTACGGTGCTGCTCGTCCTCCTTTTATAGGCGCCCCGTGCTCCCTCCCTGCACTTGCACTATGGTAGGGCTGTCACGTGGCGCAGAAGGTGGAGCGCGGTGCACCAGCCCGGTTGTCCATGGACGCGGTCCATGGGCGTAAAGCTGACTCCTGTAGCAGAGTAACCACCGTCCATGCAGGACGGCCAGCTGGGGCCGCAGAGGAACGTGGGGGTGCCCACGATGACGTTGGCCGTGGAGTGTAGCGCCGGCCGGTCCCCTTATCACCAAAGAGGAAACCCTTGTAGTCCGGTGCGGATGGCACAGCTTTGTTGACCCCTTTAATCACCAAAACGGCAACTGCGGCGTCGTCGTCACCGTGCGCAGGGGCGCGCGTCACTCTGCGGCCGCTGCAGAGCCCATGTGCGCTCTGCAGGGGTTGCTTTGCAGCGAAGCGATCTCCACGAGGGCTTGGGCGCCCTGTAGAGAATTCGGCGTTGACCTCTCCCTAGGAGAGATTTCCTTGAAGAGGGGGCAGTAGTGGATATGGCCTCCGCAGGCCTCTGCTGCCTCAAAAGCGCTCGCGAGGCAAGTCGCCTCGCGAGGCTCTCCAAGCCGTAGGCTTGGTCCTTAGCGAAAATTCGCCATCAAGTGTCGAAGGCCGTAGAGGACAGGCCCAGCACACCCTGGATTTCACTGGGCCGACAGGATCTACCTGCCCCAGCCGTGCCCGAGGCCGAAGATCCGGATTCTGAGGACTTCATGCCCATCCCCTCTGCCCGCGCCTCTGCCTCGGGTAAGCCTCGAGCACAAGCTTCAGTTCGAGATTGGTCCGATGATGATGATGATGACTGCCAAATCTTGGAGCCAATTGACGCCATTCCCATCTCCTATGCTCCTCCCTCCTACAAATTTTTTCATCCAGCACCTTCTGCACCCGCTACCACGAGCTCCCGAGGCGGACCTCGGAAACGCGCAGGACCCGGTGCTTCGGAGACCGGGACATCCACACTCTCGGAGCCTCCTGCCAAGAAGGCCAAGCGGTTGAAGAAGTCCGGGGTGATAGTTCGGACCAAGAAGCCGCCAGTCACTGAAGGGTGCTGAATTATTTCCAATACCTTTGCTCTCTTTATTCCTTAACCGGGACAACCTTTTTCCCGAGACTAACTTCTTCTTTTACCTCATTACAGTGAAGTCCTTCGTGTCAACCAGAGTGCCTCCTCGATGCGCTCTCCTATACCAGTGCGCGAGGTAGCTCAGGGCTCCGAGGCAACGACTGCTAGCCCAGCCCGGGCCAATCCTACCTCGGGCTCCCCTACGCCTGCCGGCACACCGCCGCTGACCTCTCAAGTTGCTCCTGAAGGAGCTCAAGGGAATCTAGAGACTTCGGCCCCTAACCAGCATAGAGACTTCGGGGTCCACATTCTGGACTCCGACATATCTCGACCAGAAGCTCCGGTTATCTCGGATCAGCAGCAACCACCTCGACCACCGCCACCGTCGCAACAGCAGAAGCAGCAACAACCACCTCAGCAACAACAGAAGCAGCCGAAGCAAAAGGAGCAACCACAGAAGAAGGACAAGCCGCAGAAGAAGGATAAGCCTCCGCAGCCACAACAACAGCCACCACCGCAGCGATCACCATGCATCCCTTCTCGCTCTCCGAAGTCTCCTTCGGCATCAGCCCGGAAGGCCGCACCCCCAGCTAAACAAACTTCGAGCCAACAGACCATCGGAAAAGAGCTGGCAGTCCCGGACAAGCAACAGCCCGAGGTGAACCCGAACCCGAAGCAATCTCTGACTGCTGCCATCTCCCGAGCTTCCTCAGGCCTCTGGGTGTTTCCTGTGGTGCGTACTGCAAGCGGCCATAGCTTGGGCTCACTGGAGCATTATAACACGGACTAGAATGCCGCCGATCTCAGCGAGGTCTCCTCCGCAGACCCCGCAGCGCTCCACCCTGCAGGCCCAAGTGCCATAGCTCAAACCATGCACACCCTACAAGTTGCGGCCCTAAACGCCAGCAGAATTGCCGAGGTAAATTCTCAACTCAGACCTTTCTTCCTTTACAAAAGCTTATAGATATACTATCCCCAGTCCCCGAGATTCGGGTTAAGTGATTGACACTCAACCGAGTTAAAATCACTTGGTGCGAATCTTCTCAAAAAATTTCAAGTTCCAGTCCCCGAGACTCTTGTCGAGCTTACCTCGGCAGGAATTCTCAAAAAATCCTACATTCAGTCCCCGAGACTCTTGTCGAGCTTAACTCGGCAGGAGACTCTACCAAATCCGACATTCCGATTATTCGGTTTGAGTCTTGATAACAACACTAACATTTCCATCTCTTTCCAGAAAAGCATGAATGCTCGGACCAAAGTGTTCCACACTTTGCTCCTTGATCATAAGAAGCTCCATGACTCCACAAGTGCTTGCAAGCAGAGCAGAAGACTCGGGAGGACGCGCACCAGAAGGCGCTCAAAAAAGAACAGGACGAAGTGTCGCGGCTCCAGTCTGAACTCCAGCGGGTGCAGAAGCAACGGGAGGATGATGCCCAGCGGCTGAAAAACGAGATGCAAACCGCTGTCGCCGCAGAGAAGAACCTCCGGGAAAACGCAGCTGAGAAGCACAAGGAGGAACTCCGCCAGGCCGAGGTTCGCGTTACCTCGGCGACAGAAGCCTTGGATGCCCTGAAGGCAAAATGTGACAGCTGGCTGGAGAAACTTGTCTGCATTAACCGAGAGATGGACAGTAAGCTCTTTGCCCTTCATCTTTCTACTCATACCGACATTTGCTATATGTCGGATTGTGATTTTACTTTTGACAACAGCTTTTCCTACTATAGAGCATTTCATGCACACTCAAGTTGCTGCCTCCAACACAACCAAGAGGGCCCGAGAAAGAAGATCCGATGCTGGCCCCATCTCGGATGAGTGGGATATTGAAGATCACTTGACTGCGATGAAAGCTCGGATTTCTCCCTTGAAGCTCCTTGGCACTGAGCTCCTTGAAGCCAGCATCCACGTTTACCGGACATTATGGCCTACTGCCCAAACCCCTACAACCACCGCCGAGCTAGCCAAATGTCTGCATGCTGCCGAGAAAAGACTCCGGGAGTGGAGATCTTCCTCAGCTCGCGCGGCGCAGACCAAGCGCTCACCTTTTTGATGTCTTGGTACGAGGAGATTGAGCTCGAGAAGGTGAGGTCCCTGCGCTCTGGCTCGCAATGGACTGAGGACCCTATCTTAGTCGAGCGCCGCAAAAGTGCCGCTGCTTTCATGGCCAGCTATGCTGAAACTCGGTATTCATCCCCGGGGATACCTACTCCGACCTGAAGATTACGCTGCTGACAGCGATGATGAGGAGACCGATGAGGAGGCAATGGACGAAGAAATCGAAGCTGAGGCAGCCGACACTGCCACCGACATTGCCGCCGAGACTGCCCAGCAGCCAACAACCGACACTTCTCCAGAAGCGGCCTCCGACACTGCCGGAGCCTCGGCTGCCACTTCCACTCCCGAGGTTGCTCCAACACCTGAAGGTGCTCCTGCTCCCGACGCTGCTCCTGCCACAGGCCCTGCGGATCCGAGCTCTTCCGGCGCCGCTTCCTGAACTTCTTACAAGTAGAACTATCAAATCCCCGGAATGCCGGGTGCAGATGTAATATACTTTAAGTGTTTCACCGAGCTACCTCTATTTTGCTACTTTTATTCGAACCGGCTTAATGCCGGACCTCTTTGGGCCAAGTCCCCGAGTTTACTTTCGTGTTTACTATACTTAGTAACCTTTGCTCTTGTCTACCTTTTTGGCGTTCGACAGTCGAGTCACAAGATCAAAATTATAGCATACAGTACTTAGTAAACTTTTGAGGTATGATTCAAAGTTATCCGACACAAGGAAAAGGAATGAAAAACCGGGGTTAGTAAACGACATATGTCGGATCATTTTAGGACCGAGTCCCCGAGTCCACTTTCATGTTTACCACATACCACAACCTTTGCTCTTGACTACCATTTCGGCGTTCGTCAGTCGAGTCACAAGATCACAACAAGATAGCATACATTACTTGAACTTTGAAACGAGTCAAAAAATCATCCGACACATGAACGACATATAAAAAACCGAAATAAAACACATGCATATGGACAAGGCAGTCCCCGAGTTACAGCTCGGAGTGCCGACATTTCATTTGAAAAGAAACCGAGATACATACATTACGTCCTTTATGAGTAAAAGGGATGAGTAGAGCTACATTCCAGGGTCGTTTGGTCTCCTCTCCGGACTTGTCCATTACATTTTTCCTCGGTGCCTGTGCATCTATAAGATAGTATGAATCATTGTGCAGAGCTCTGCTCACAATGAACGGTCCCTCCCATGGAGGTGACAATTTATGTCGGCCTGCACTTCTTTGCACCAGCCTCAGTACTAAATTCCTTCTCGGAATACCCGAGGGCTGATTTTCTTGCTATGATAGCGTCGGAGATTCTGCTGGTATATTGCTGACCGAGATAAGGTCAATTCTCGTGCCTCTTCGAGCAGATCCACAGCATCTGCCCGAGCCTCTTTTGCCTCGGTTTCAGTGTACATCGCAACTCTCGGCGAGTCATACTGTATGTCGGTTGGCAGAACCGCTTCTGCTCCATAGACTAGAAAGAATGGCGTATAGCCAGTTGAGCGATTCGGTGTGGTCCTTAGACCCCACAGCACTGCTGGTATCTCCTCTATCCAACAACCCGGAGTTCTCAACAGAGGTTCGATCAACCGAGCTTTAATGCCGGCCAACACCAGTGCATTTGCTCTTTCCACTTGGCCATTTGCCTCAGGATGTGCCACCGAGGCTATGTCCAGCCGGATTCCCTTTTCTGCACAAAACCGAGCGAATTCCCCCACAGCGAAGTTGGTGCCATTATCCGAGATAATGCTATGGGGGTATCCATATCTCAAGATGATGTCCTTCAAAAAGGACACCGCTGTGTGACCATCACACTTCCGGATAGGCTTTACCTCGATCCATTTGGTGAATTTATCCACCATCACCAGCATATGAGTCATGTTACCTCGGGCTGGTTTGAACTCTCCCACCATGTCCAAACACCACACAGCAAAGGGCCAAGTGATAGGAATTGTCTTCAGTGCCGAGGCTGGTAAATGGATTTTCTTGGCGAATCTCTGGCATCCCTCGCACCTTCTGACAATATCTTCTGCCTGTTCCATAGCCTTGGGCCAGTAAAACCCATGCCGGAATACTTTAGCAACTAGGGCTCTTGAAGAAGCATGATGACCACATTCCCCTTGATGAATTTCCAAGAGCATTTCTTGTCCCTCTGCTGGTTCGACACAGCGCTGCAACACCTCGGTTACACTTCTCTTGTACAGCTCCTTGTTGATGATGGTGTAAGCTTTGGACCTTCTTGCACTTGCCTGGCCTCCACTTCATTGCTCGGCAAACTCCCATCTGTCATGTACGCCATGATTGGTTGTGCCCATTCCGGGACAGGGCGCACAGGAAAGACCGGGATCTCTATGTCTTCATCCATGGGATCAACCGACATTGCTTCCTCCGAGATTAGGTGACCAGTCCCCGAGTTCTGCCAAGCAGTCCCGGGTTTTCCCAAATGCATCCGACATCAACGTCCATGGGGACAGCGCCGGACTCCAGTTTAGCTGGGATAAAAATTGACTCAGACTCAGGGGATGGCTTGATCGATGGTTTCCTCAGATGCTCCAACGATATCCCGGGCGGAATAGCTTCCCGAGACGAACCGAGCTTGGATAACACATCAGCAGCTTCATTCTCCGCCCGAGGTACGTGCTTGAACTCGCACCCTTCAAAGAATCCCGAGATCTTCTGGACATGAAACCGATACAGCGCCATATTGGCATCCAGAGCATCCCAGTTTCCTGAGACTTGCTGCACCACCAAATCCGAATCTCCGAAGCATTCAATCCGGCGGATGCCAATCTCCTTGGCCACATTAAGCCCATGGACCAGTGCCTCATACTCTGCCACATTATTAGATGCCGCGAAATGAATCTGCAGCACATATCTTAGCTGATCCGGCGAGGTAAGGACTATTCCGGCACCTAAACCAATCTTGGTTCGGGAACCATCAAAGTGCATCTTCCAATAGTTAAAGTCCGGCACAGGTGGTGTATACTGCATCTCGGCCCAATCCACCAAGAAGTCTGGCAAAGCCTGAGATTTGATAGCATCTCTTCTCTCATAGTGTGGAGTGTAAGGTGATACCTCGATAGCCCATTTGGCTACTCGGCCAGTTGCATCTTTGCATCCGATGATCTCCGAGATAGGAGCCTCACACACCACTGTGATTGAATGCTCTTGGAAGTAATGTTTCAACTTCTTTGCAGCCAGATAGACACCATATGTCATTTTCTGGTAGTGAGGATAGTTCTGCTTGGATAGCGAGATTACCTCGCTCAAATAATACACCGGCCTCTGCACAGTTTTGCCCTCTTCTTCTCTTTCCACCACCACTACGACACTCACAACTCGGTTTGTGGCTGCAATATAGAGCAACATCGGCTCTTGGGCAATGGTGAGGCCAGTATCGGTGCTGTTGACAGCATCTTCTTTAACTCGGTGAAGGCCGCATCTGCTTGCGGAGTCCACACGAAGTGAGTGGTTTTCTTCATGAGTTGATACAAAGGTAATGCCTTTTCACCTAACCGGCTTACAAACCGACTCAAAGATGCTAAACATCCAGTGAATTTCTGCACGTCTTTGAGACATGTCGGTAACCTCATGCTTTCAATAGCACGGATTTTTGTCGGGTTAACCTCGATACCTCGGCTAGACACAAGGAAACCGAGTAATTTTCCTGCCGGCACACCGAATGTACACTTATCCGGGTTAAGTTTCATTCGGTATTTTCTCAAGTTTATGAATGTTTCTCTGAGATCATCGATCAGAGAGGACTTTTCTTTGGTTTTTATGACGACATCGTCGACATATACTTGCACATTCCGACCTATTGGTCATGCAGACATTTCTGCATGCACCTCTGGTATGTTGCCCCGGCATTTCTCAAACCAAAAGTCATGACACGATAGCAATAAGCCCCGTACGGGGTAATGAAAGCAGTTTTCAATTGATCAGCCGGGTTCAGAGGAATCTGATGAAACCCAGAGTAAGCATCTACAAAGGATAACAGCTCACACCCGGCCGTGGAATCGATCACTTGATCTATCCGAGGTAACGGGAATGGATCCTTAGGACATGCCTTGTTAAGGTTCGTGAAATCGATACACATACGCCACACTTTGGCCACCAGAGGCTCATCTTTCTTCTTCTCTACCAGGACCGGGTTAGACAACCAGTCGGGTGCAGCACTTCCATGATGAAACCAGCCGCAAGCAACTTGGCCAGTTCTTCTCCCACCACTTTTCTTCTCTCATCCGACAGTCGACGTGTCGGTTGCTTCACAGGCTTCATGTCGGGCCTGACGAACAAAGAGTGCTCAGCCAACTCCCTCGGCACACCTGGCAGGTCTTGATTTGACCATGCAAAGATATCCCGATTCTCACGGAGGAAGTGACTGAGCTCGCTTTCCTATTTCTCAGTTAACCCGGAGCCAATGATGACATTACGGTCAGAGCATTCCGGGTCAACGTTGATCTTCTTCGTCTCCTTCGGCACCTGGAACGAAGCATTCAGCTCCGGGTTAATCACCCGGGCATGCCGAGCTGCGTGGCCTGAGCCATGGCCACCACTTCAAGGATCTTCTTCTTCTCAGCAGAAATGATCAGAGACTCGGCTAGGCAAGAACCAGCCGAGGCACACTCCATGGAGCGCTTGTAATCGCCCGAGATAGTGATAATGCCGTTAGGACCGGCATCTTCATCTTGAGATAGCCCACATGGGTGGAGATCATGAATTTGGATAGTGCGGGCCTACCAAGCAATGCATGGTATGGACTTTCGAGGTCCACTACCTCGAACTGGAGACTTTCAGTTCTGCAATTGTCCTTGGTCCCAAACAGCACATCCACCCAGATTTTACCCATGGGAGCACAAGAAACTCCCGGCACTATGCCATGGAAGGTCGTGCTACTTGGCAGCAGCATGTTCATCGAGATACCCATCTTCACCATGGTGTCTCGATACATGATTAATGGCACTGCCATTGTCAATCAGAACTCGGCTGAACCGAACATTGATAGTGGGTCCAATGAATGTCGGATCCACCACCAGAGCATATCCTCCCGGAGTTGGCATGACTCGGGGATGATCTTTTCTGCTCCAAGTTATCTCTTGCTCTGACCAGTGCATGAACTTCGGTACTGCCGGCATAACAGCGTTCACCTCCAGTGCACGCCGATGCAAGCTCTTCTTATCAGTTGCCTCGGTCACAAAGACCACATAGCTCGCATGAGCTTCTCTGTAATCCCCCTGGGGATACTCATTCTGGTAGCTCGGGCCAGCGTTGTTGTTGTTTCCTCCGACAGTCACCTGATTCACAGGTTTCGAAGCAGCTTGCCTCTGAGCAGGTGCATTTACCGGGATAGCATTTGACCCAGTGAGCGGTAAGTTCTGCCTCGGCGGAAACCTGAGGTGCTCCTCCCTGATTTCCTCCAGCTCTTGCTCCTTCTCCTTTTACTCGGGTGTACCAGCTGCACTGCCGAGTTGTGTGATTCGCCGGCTTGCGGAAGTCGGTGGTGTGGAAGCTGCAAGGTCCATCCAACATGGTCTCATAAGTAAAGGACTGCTGCTGATCACCCCAGGGCTTCTTTCCTTCTTGATTCTGGCCCCATGCCGGACCATTGAACTTCGGACGCTGATTGCTGCCGACATCTGGCTTGTCCTGGTTCACTGCAGCCACTTGATTCGAGCCATACCGGTAATCCGGTTCTCTCCTCTTGGTGCCGAAGTCTTGGCGGTCATTCCTAGCTGGTCCGGGCCTGTTGTTCACCGGGTATCTTCTGCTCGGCTCAACCGAGTCAAGCAGAGGCTGCGTTGGATCACCAAGTGCATAACTATCCGCAATGCGGATTGTCTCGGCCAGTGTGGAGGGCATTTCCCTCTGCAGCTTCTGCCAAAGCATGGTGCCATGCCGACATCCCTGCGCGAACCATGAAATGGCCTGCGCCTCCACAACTCCTTCACAGGAATTGCGAATGTTGCTCCACCGAGTCAAGTAATCTCGATCAGTCTCGTCATCCCTCTGCCTAC
Organism: Poa pratensis; assembly: GCA_947311845.1. Lineage (NCBI taxonomy): Eukaryota > Viridiplantae > Streptophyta > Magnoliopsida > Poales > Poaceae > Poa > Poa pratensis. The sequence goes on along the minus strand of CAMZMU010000027.1, from coordinate 43,469,783 downwards.
ACATTGCAAGCTGCTGAGGTCGGTTTGGCCTCTTGTAAGTGCTGGAGAAGTTGCTAACGAAAGCATCTTCAAAGTCCAGCCAGCAGTCAACACTGCCCTCCCTCAAGTTGTTGAGCCAGATTCGGGCTGGCCCTCCAACATTTGTGGGACATATCTCACCGCCCATCTGCGGTTACCTCCAGCAATGTGCACTGCCGTCACGTAGTCAATCAACCAGTCCTCTGGCTTAGTGCTACCATTATAGGTTTTGGTACCTCGGCTCAGTTGGAAACCCGGCACCGGCGGTTCCCTCATGATCCGAGGTCCAAAACAAGCTGGGCCAGGTGGACCTTGCGTTTCCAACATCTCGGACAAATAGATTCTGTCCAACTTGTAACGAGCGTCATTCGGAGCTAACTGGCGAGATCCCAGCCGAGCTCCCAATGCACCCTCAACCCTCTGATACCCGGCTCGCTCCATGGCTGAGTTTCCATCATCATATCTGTTGGCCCCTTGACCAACGTACTGAGGCTGCTGTACATACTCAGCCTCCTGGTGCTGCTGCATTTGCTGCGGGACTTGCTGCTGATACACCGGATTCCGAGGTGGTTTACCTCGGCCAGCCGAGGCAACAGGCCGACATTCGGATTACCCAGACCGAGGTTACTTCTACCTCGGCCAGCATTGGCCTGCCCCGCTAACTGCTTTCCGCATACGCAGGATCATACGTCTGCAGCTGCTTGTTCTTACCGGAGTTTATACTCGGTCGCGACCTCCACCGCTATGCGGAGATGAAGCTTGTCCCTTAGACCCGCTGGCTGCTCTAGCCGAGTGAACTATTTGGGACCCACCAGCACCTGGATTAGCCTACGAAAGCTTCGTTCTGCCTGTGTGCAGTACCGACCAATTCATTAACTCGGTCCTGCTGTTTCCGCCGAGCTTCTCCGTTAAACCGGGTAACTCGGCTCTTGCTGCCTCGGCAGCTCTAAGAGTCTTGGCAGGGGAGCTATACTTCGGCTTTCCATCCGACATACCACTAGGAGTTCTACTAGAAGCAGATCTACCATCTCTAGCTATCTCGGCATTGAGGCCTTTGCCTCTCCGGCGCACATTCTCTAAACGACTAGGACGATCACTACCGGAGTAAAACCATGAGCTGCATTATACTCACGGAGACTGATGCCGAACTCTCTCCGAAGCTCGGCCATCTCAACTGCCTCTTGGTGCAGCTTCTGCTGCTGCAGCTCTAACTCGGCAGCGGTCAGGGCAGCATCTACCCCCTTGCTACCAGCACAGTCAGCTTCTCGATGATCTCCTCCAAGGGAGCGGGCCTGACCGACACGTTGGATGTGCCGGCCTGGTGGTGCTGCTGTCCTTCCATCGGAGGCTTTGCTGTCGGGCGGATTTTTCGGTGGGCTCACCGAGCTTCTCCTTGCCCACACCAGGCGCAGGTCCGGTCATCATTACCTCTGCGCAAATCTCGGGGCGAGAGATACGCCTACCGTGAACTGCACAGACAGAGGGAGGATCTCTGTCACAAGCACCTGCTCTGGGTACTTGCAGATGAACTCGGTGGCGATGTAGGTCGTGAAGGTGCCGAAGTTCATGAGGCAGCCGTTCTTCGGGAACAGCCGCACGCCAAAGCATCCCGCGTTGTCGCTGATGAATCTCAACGACCCGAGCTTGCAGACGAGCCCGGAGACGACACGCTCGCCGGAGTTGATGATGGAGCCCGTCCGGATGATCACCCCAGCCCAGCCAGCGCCGCTGCTTGCCCCACGGTGGGCGCCAACTGTCGTGGTGGTATCACGGCAGATGCCATAGGTGTGGCTAAGTTGGGGCTCGCTTGGACGCGGGGATCCGGGGAGGGTTTGCGCGCTAAGGAGCACGCGATGAAGCACACACAGATCCAAGAACACACCGATCTACCCAGGTTCGGGGCCCTCATATGGAGGTAAAAACCCCTACTCCTGCCTACCTCTCTCTGTATATCTCAGTGTATCATAAGTACAAGATGCTCATCGAGCTGTATGATCCTACAATGGTGAAGTGGTGAAGCTCTCAAGGAAGAAGATGAAACTACAGGGGGAAATGGAACTCAGGGCATCGTCCCTCACGCAGGAGGGGGGATGCCCTTTATATAGGCCAACCGAGTTACGGTTATGCCCCTCGAGGTACACTACTGCCATGCCACTGAGGAGTCATCATGGCACTCCTGTCAGGGACAAGACGTGGCCTGCCCATCCCCTGCAGCCAACGGCAGAGCTAGAATGTCTCCTCTGACAGATACAAGACGTGGCTTGTCCGTGCTACCTCGTAGCCTTTTCCGTAGCCTTTCCCCCGGTTAACCCGGAGGCAGCGGTCAGACGCGTGCTATCCCGTAGAACCGCAGCACGCCTCTGCCATACTCCGTGCCAGACGCTCCGTGTCAGACGGGAAGTGACAGGAGCATTGACTCCCGCCCGACATAAGACTCCTTGCCTCGGTTATCCCGGCATGGATGTGTCGGGCTCCCCTTGACTCTAACCCGGCATGGCTATGCCGGATACTCTTCTTGGTTAATCCGGCAAGGATATGCCAGATTCCTAGCCTCGGTGCAGAGTCCTCACCTGCATACAAGAACAACTTGGTTTTACCAACATATACATGTCGGTGCGGTTATGTCGGTTCAGGTATGTCGGCCCAAACATGTCGGACCAACAATATCACTTAGCACCTATCAGTCACTCCGGAACTGTATACCTCGGTTACCTCCATACCTCGGATCACATTTGGTCACACTTAATACCTTACCATGACCCTACCCGGGGGTAGCCCCCCGACATCCTTTCAAAGGGACATAAACAAAATCATCAAAACACCTAGGGCAACATTTCCGAATAAAAGCAGCATCAATAAAGCCCATCTTAGTTTCTTGCACACAAATAACAGAACAACCAGAAAGTTCAGCTGCATTAAAGAGAGCTAATTGTTTTTCATGGGCATTAAGTCTTCTAATATTCCAACACAAAATGAACCACTTCTTGAGGAAACTCATTGGGCAGAAGATTTATTCTTGGCCATCTGCATCTCCCTGCAGAGCATTAAGCTTCTTGGAGAGAGTTCTTCCTGTGGTACACCACAGAGCATCACTCCAATGTTTTGCAGCACATGAACAGGAGTATGTGGTGGAGCTGCTGCATCTGCCTTGGTCTTGCTCTGCTTGGCCTCCTTGACAGCTGATGCATGTAAAATGCATACATGAACTTTGCACTATATCCCTCATATTCCAATCATATTTGCATCATATAAGGGTTATACCACTGTTATTTAATGATTTTAGGAAATAAAATAATTGTTTCCTATTTTTATGGAATTAACCCTGCGCAGGCAGAAACCCCTATTTTTTCCTTTTATGTTTCAGGGACCCAAACGTCGTCAGAAAAATATGGAAAAATACAGAGGTCATTATTTTGGAAGAAGGAAGACGTAGGAGTGAAGGAATCAAGCAAACGGAGCCCGCAAGGCAAAAAGGGGGTGGCCCACGCGGCCACTGTACCTGGCCACATGGGGCCCACCCAATTGGGCCTCGGAGCTCCGCAGCCGTCGATCTTTCTTTCACCGCCTTCATCTTGACCTAAAAACACCTATAAAAGAAGTCCCACGGTGTTCTCGAAAACAAGCGCCGCCATATCACAGAAACACGAAAACGAAGATCTGGTGCTGCAGATTGGAGGAGGAAAACTCCGGCGGGGCGCTGCCGGCATGGTCTCCATCCTCTCCATCGACATCTCCACCATCTCCATCATGAAGAGGGAGTAGTCCACCTCTGGACTATGGGTTTGTGAAAGTAACATATGTATCTCTCCTCTCTTTGAGCTTCAGTAATTAGTATCGTATGAGCCGCTGAACATGATTACGGTCATATATGTAATTCCTATGTGGTGGATCTTTTTGTGAGTTAATATATGTTTGAGATTGCAATGTTTGTTTCAGTTATGAGTATAGATACATATTATGTACCCCGTTCTTATATACTTATTATGATCAAGCATGTTTATGAGGGCGTGTGTGGGGTGATGTGTGCATTAGTTGGAGTAACGGGGGGTGGTGAGTGTGGTAAGTTGACAACTGAAATATCGCGATCCACTTGGGTGTTTACCTTACTTTGTTGCCTCACTAGGGATAAACAAAAATACCATGCTACAGGAGATGTGGGTGTGACCATCGCCACTACTCTATGACTAGATCTAGCATGTTCTTATTTTCACTTCATGTCATGATACTTAAAGCTATACTCTGATTTATCTTAATTGCTAAGGTGTTATGATTTAGTTCGCATCTTGGTGGAGTATAAGAGAGGTTAATAACCAAAAGATCTCTATGTTAGGACTTGATGCCCATATAATTAGTAACTTGATATCAAACTTTGCGTTGCAATCTCATATGTCAACTCTATGTGTCCATTGTCTGCCACACCATTAAAAGAGAGAGTGCATTTGTGAAACCATGAACCCCGGTCCATTTTTAATCATAAGAAACACCTTTCCAACCACTTTTACCACTTTTCCATTTTCTGCCATTATTAAATCCGAAAATACAAAAACACTTTTCCATCTTGCATTCATCATAAAAAAACCCAAAAATATCATTTATCATTGGTATCATCATCCTTGCACATTCATCCACCACCATTGCATATTTATTTCTTATTTGCATTGCATATTTATCTTGATATCATTCATACACCTTGTGCTTGACAACCACAGGTGAGGTTGAGGACCAAAATAATTAACCTTGTTTTGTAGGTGACCCAAAGAAGGATAGGGAGATAGATCTTTCACTACTGATTCCCCGAGAGTTCGATATTAAACCCTCGAGTCACCCTCGTGGGGAAAACACGTCTTCCACTTACTACATACTCTGCACTTGGAGGCTCAACCTAACCCCGTATACTTTTCATTTCAGGTAGCTACTGAAGGCTATCACTTCTACGGTTATCAAGACTGTTTTCTGCCGCCGTTGCCGGGGAATCATAGCTGAAAATATTTATCCAAGGAAGCTCCTGCACTAGTCCTGTTTTCTAGTGCCGGATTCATCACAACAAAGTCAACATCACCAACTTGTGCTAACACCTAAGCTTGGGGAGGTTGCACCTACGTGAGCATCATCTTATCCATCTTTACCTTCAAAGCAAAATTATTTGTTTTGTCATTGTCATTGCATTGTCTTGCTTTTGTAATTCAGTTTGCATTTGTGAGACATATTTTATTTTCAGTTTTGCATATAAAATTAAAAAAATACATAAAAACTTTGCCAAAATGAAACCTAGTGTTGAAAATGTTCCTTTGCAAGAACTAGTTGGTAATAATTCTAAAAATATTGATGTCAACTTCATTAGGAACTATGGTACCAATGAGTATGGGAACAACAATTGCAACTCTTATAACAAACCCCCATATGTGCCAAATAAATATGCTAGTAGTGGTAGTGTTTCTAGTGATTTGGAAAACATCATTAGATCTTTTATATCTACTGAAAATGAGCTTAATAAGGAATTTATCTCAAAGTTTGAGAAACAAGATGCTTTGTTTGAAAGGGTAGATCAGCTTGCTAAGGAAGTGTCATCATTAAAGAGTATCATTACAGCCCAAAAACATGAGGAAACAATTAAGTACTGCCAAGAAGTTATCAATAGGTCTTGGGAACACATTCATGAGCAAGAGAGAGTTGCTAAAGAATCTATTGGGGTAATGAAAGAGAGAGAAGTTGAAGAGGTTAAAATGCTTAGTGAAGTCAAGGATCCTTTGCTTGACTTAGAAAATTGTAGCTTGCATGAGCTAATCTCTATCTTACAAAAGTTTGCAAGTGATCCTTCCATCAACACTAATCAAGCTGGCTTTGGTTCCTTTATTGCTAATCATGTCTTAAAAGAGAAAATTGCTAGGTACAACCAAGAGGCCATGATACCACCTAAGCTTGGGGATATATGGATTCCCAAGGTACTAGTAACTATTGGAAAAGAGACACATCATGCTATACTTGATCTAGGATCCAGTGTCTCTGTCATGTCTAAAGAACTATATGAAGTACTTGAATTGAAAAATCTTGAAAAATGCTCTATTGAACTTGCACTTGCTGATGATTCCATTAAACATGCTTTAGGGAAGGTAAGTGATGTTATGGTAGAGTTACATATGACTTTTGTGCATGTGGATTTTCTAATCATGGACATGGGGAATAAAACCTCTAGTCCTATTATTCTTGGAAGATCTTTTCTTCGTACTACAGGTGCTATCATTGATTCAAAGGAGGGGCACGTTAAGTTTCAGTTCCCACACAAGAAGTGCATGGAAAACTTCCCAAGAAAGAGGGGAACATCAAAGTTCAAGCTCCCTCATGAGCTTCATCTTCAATAAACAACAAGTAAGAAGCCTAGCTATATGGCTATAAAGAAAGCGCTTTGCGGGAGGCAACCCGGTTATTTTTATGTGTGATTTTCTTTGTGTCCTCTTGCTGTATCAAGAGAGTTTGTTTTTAGTTTAGTTTCTAGAGTTTTTAATAAAGTGCCAAGTTTTACCCATTTTGGTCTTGAAAAGTTGCTTATAGCGTTCGGAGATTTTATTCCTGCACGAATCTGTGCACGGTATGATTTTTAATTCTTATTCTGTAACTCCGAATGAGCTCATATTTGAACTGTAGTTGTAACTTTTCATCCTATGTATGCATGAATGTTTGCATAATTTTTCGGCAAGGTTTGGTAGGGTAGAAAAATATGTTTTCCTGCTGCTGTTTTTCTGGACAGATTCTGTCCCATTTTGTTTTATGCATGTTTTGAACTTTTATCTTGAATCTTTTTGATTCAAATGAGTTTATGAGTAGGCATACAACATTATATACTTTCTGGACATTCATATGGTATTTTGTTTAAGGATTATATGCAGCAATAAACCTATTTGTTTATCACTACTAATGCACCCCACAGAAAAGAAAATGGGAGAAACGGTGTTTTGAAGTTTTTTCAGAGGGATTGGAGGAGATGCACCAAGAGTTATCCAAGGATGGTGAAGACCATAAGCTTGGGGATGTGAAGACAACCCCACTGGACCTACACACTCTCGGTTTGCACACGTCTAACTTCTGTTTTTCGATCGAAACACTTTATCGCATAAACTTGGAGCGTCTTTTTGTTTGTTTTTTGTTTGTTTGTTATTTTGTGAGACCACCACATTATCATTTATATGAGAAAGAGCTGCTGGAAATATGGGTTGAAATATGTTGGATGCTTTTATCATATTGGGAAAAGGGATGTTTGAGTTGATTTTTAATGATACATATAGTTGCATGATTCATGAGCTTGTTTATGAGTAATAATTTGCAAATGCTTTATCAAGAGCTATCACTTATTCATGTTTTGATGCTGAAAGTTATTTTACTTTGTTTAACATGGATTAGTTAGTTCTATGGATACTCATGCATGCATCTAGATGGTCAACTTTCTCCCTCTTGCTAGCCCAAACATTCCAACAAGCAAAAACTTGTTTCCAACACCTTCAACCAAAGTTATTCCAGTGAGTCCACCATATCTACCTATTAGCTTTATGCTATTCCGAGTATGTATATCATGATATTTGTGTCCACCTTTTATATTCAGATTTTCATCTATACTCTATGAGCAATGTAGGATGTTCTTACTTATCATTATGCATACATGTGGTCCATATTACTATCTTCTATGTTACACTTTGTGAACCATCATTGAACATCCTTGCATTGAATACTTGATATCACTTCATAAACTATTTTGCATATTGCTACTCCTTTGAAGAATGAATCATTTGACTCTATGTAGCAGTAGCAATTATCTTTGATATCCATTGTTAGTGCTATATTGCAAAGCCCATGTTAGTTTTATCACCTTCATACTCGAGGACGAGTATTGGTTAAGCTTGGGGATGTTGATGCATGTAAAATGCATACATGAACTTTGCACTATATCACTCATATTCCAATCATATTTGCATCATATAAGGGTTATACCACTGTTATTTAATGATTTTAGGAAATAAATAATTGTTTCCTATTTTTATGGAATTAACCCAGCGCAGGCAGAAAACCCTATTTTTTCCCTTTTATGTTTCAGGGACCCAAACGTCGTCAGAAAAATATGGAAAATACAGAGGTCATTATTTTGGAAGGAGGAAGACGTAGGAGCGAAGGAATCAAGCAAACGGAGCCCGCAAGGCAAAAAGGGGGTGGCCCACGTGGCCAATGTACCTGGCCACGTGGGGCCCACCCAATTGGGCCTCGGAGCTCCGCAGTCGTCGATCTTTCTTCCACCGTCTTCGTATTGACCTAAAAACGCCTATAAAAGAAGTCCCACAGCGTTCTCGAAAATAAGCGCCGTCATATCACAGAAACACGAAAACGAAGATCTAGAGCTGCAGATTGGAGGGGAAAACTCCGGCGGGCGCTGCCGGCGTGGTCTCCATCTTCTCCATCGACATCTCCACCATCTCCATCATGAAGAGGGAGTAGTCCACCTCTGGACTATGGGTTTGTGGAAGTAACGTATGCATCTCTCCTCTCTTTGAGCTTCACTAATTAGTACCGTATGAACTGCTGAACATGATTACGGTCATATATGTAATTCCTATGTGGTGGATCTTTTTGTGAGTTAATATATGTTTGAGACTGCAATGTTTGTTTCAGTTATGAGTATAGATGCATATTATGTACCCCGTTCTTATATACTTGTTATGATCAAGCATGTTTATGAGGGCGTGTGTGGGGTGATGTGTGCTTTAGTTGGAGTAACGGGGGTGGTGAGTGCGGTAAGTTGACAACTGAAATATCGCGATCCACTTGGGTGTTTACCTTACTTTGTTGCCTCACTAGGGATAAACAAAAATACCATGCTACTGGAGATGTGGGTGTGACCATCGCCACTACTCTATGACTAGATCTAGCATGTTCTTATTTTCACTTAATGTCATGATACTTAAAGCTATACTCTGATTTATCTTAATTGCTAAGGTGTTATGATTTAGTTCGCATCTTGGTGGAGTATAAGAGAGGTTAATAACCAAAAGATTTCTATGTTAGGACGTGATGCCCATATAATTAGTAACTTGATATCAAACTTTGTGTTGCAATCTCATATGTCAACTCTATGTGTCCATTGTCTGCCACACCATTAAAAGAGAGAGTGCATTTGTGAAACCATGAACCCCGATCCATTTTTAATCATAAGAAACACCTTTCCAACCACTTTTACCACTTTTCTATTTTCTGCCATCATTAAATCCGAAAATACAAAAACACTTTTCCATCTTGCATTCATCATAGAAAAACCCAAAAATATCATTTATCATTGTTATCATCATCCTTGCACATTCATCCACCGCCATTGCATATTTATTTCTTGTTTGCATTGCATATTTATCTTGATATCATTCATACACCTTGTGCTTGACAACCACAGGTGAGGTTGAGGACCAAAACAATTAACCTTGTTTTGTAGGTGACCAAAAGAAGGATAGGGAGATAGATCTTTCACTACTGATTCCCCGAGAGTTCGATATTAAACCCTCGAGTCACCCTCGTGGGGAAAACACGTCTTCCACTTACTACATACTCTGCGCTTGGAGGCTCAACCTAACCCCGTATACTTTTCATTTCAGGTAGCTACTGAAGGCTATCACTTCTACGGGTATCAACAGCTAGCATCACTCGAGGCTTCACCTTGGACTGTGTCTTCTTGGCATCAGAGGTGTTTTTTGGCTTGAAGCCATTGTACCTAGTTGACCTGGTGCTCCTCCTGACCTGAGTGGTGCAATCAGGTGCTGACATCTTCCTCTTCTTGTTTGCAGGAGGAGTAGCAGGCATAAAATCCAGCACAGCATCATCTTCTAGCTCTTCAATTTGAACAAAGTTGTTCTGCCTATCAGAGAGCAGCAACTCACTCCCCTTGGCATTTTGCTTAGAAGTCCACAGAGCAAAAGCTTCACCAAAGAGCTCAAAGCTGACAACAGGTGACAGTTGGAAGTGTTCAGAAATATGAAATGCATTATCCAGCATTGCATTAGGCCTGTATAGTGCCTTGAACATCATGGGAGCTGAGTACAGGCTGGTAATCACTTGTGCATTGCCAGAAAAGAAGCTCTGACTGTCAGACTCTACTAGGTTCAGAGTAAGTGCAGTAGAGGGAGAGAGCTGCATCGCTGAGTCTTCAGAAGAGGAATCTGAGTCCATCACAGCATCATGCCAAGCCTGCATTGGAATGTCTGCCAGAGCATTTGCTGGGGGAGCAATACCAGCAGGAAACTGCATCCCCTGTTCAGCCATGAGTGCTTGGAAATTGATCAGAGGAGGTGGTGCATCATTAACTATCTCCACTTCAGCTTCAACATGTTGCATCTGGTGATTCTGGATGTTGTTGTTGTGATGCTGTCCTTGCTGTGGGCGTTCCTGGTTCTGCTGGTTCTGCTGGTTCTGTTGGTTTTGTATTATCCAGTTGTTCAGTTGGGTGTTGTATATCTGGGCCGCAGTCACCTCAGGTCCATACATAGGATGTGGGTTACCATTAGGGGGCTCTGGGTCTTTAGCTGGCTGTGGCACTTCAGGTAGTTGAGCATTCCAGTCAGAGCTACGCAGGATATACACAGGCACAGACCAGCTCTACCTTGCACCACCAAGTTGTCGAACCACCAGGCTTTTGGGCACAAATTTAGGGTGCACTAACCAGACCTTCACAAGAACATATTGGTTGTTCTCTCTAGGCCTATGCCAGACAGATAGCAAGCCAAAATCATCCACAGCTTTGTTCACATAAAAGGAGTTCTGATAATCAATAGGGAAACCTAGGAACATGATCCAAGTCTCGCGGCCAAAGGAGGTGATTCTCATGTTCTTAGCAAAATCATGCCTAACAAAAGTGACTGTGGTTTCCTCATCAATTTCTAATGTGGTTCCAATTGCACGATCAGCCGCCAGAGTGTCAGCAAGAGTAAAACAGCCAATCCCAAAGGGGTGGTCTTCCTTGCGCCTAACAATGTGACCCAGTTCGATCAGCATACCTTCAATTTCCACGTGCAGATCTTCACACAGCTGGATGGGGATGAAGCGATTGGTCTCTGAGATGACCACGTTGTCATGGCGGAGCGGTGGCACAGAGTCGACCACGAGGTCCGCCCGCACCTTCCTATCCACAGGGCCTTGCTCAATCGTCATCCCGTCCGGCAGAAAAGCGAGGGGATTCACCGAGAAGTTCGCCATTGCGGCACTAGGGTTTTTTGGGGGTACTGTAGCTTGGGGGAGAAGCGGAGACTGCGAGGAGGTAGGAGATGAAGCGGCAGGCAGGGTATCTTCTGTTATTTGGTGGAAATCCTATGTTTCCTTTTTCTGCTTAACAACCCAAATTTGCCGCACCGTTTTCCGTCTGTCGTTACGATCCTTTCTTCTCCAGATTTTTCCGTTTGGCGGCCCACGTTTGTAGCAGGCCGTAGCAGGATGGCCCAATTGATTGCAGAGGGAGCAAGCTGGCTTGGAGGGCGCCAAGCACCGTTTGTATTTGTGGCCCAATAAGCAACAATCAGAGCATATCCCTGGGCAGTCGATAGATTGGTGGCCACGTAGGCTGCACCGTTTGCACCGGCCCAAAATTTTGAAAATTAACTCCTCGGGCGGGATAATTGGCAGGTTTAGAGCTGACGCAATCTGGTCATTAGAGTACCGAGCAAGCCGGAGATCCACAATATGCTCGAGCGTGATCTTCGGGATGATGGAGAAATATTTCTCAAGAAAATCTTTTCCGTAAAAACAGCTTTTTGAAATTGAATCAGTGATAGGGACCGGATCAAAACTGCCAAATCTGATAGAATTTTCCTTCAGTGCCTTAGAATTCATAGCAGAACGATCAAAAGACCCAAAAGTAATATGCTCATTGATATAATCCGAGCTGGATCCCTTGATAATAGAATGGTGATCGGACAAAGAATTCTCAGGACAATTGACTTGAAACCAAATTTAGCCAGAGCTTGCCTTGAACTATTGCTATCCTCAAGAGCAGATTGTTCCAGAAACTTCAGATTTGGACGTAGCCTTGTGTGATTGCGTTGCGCAACATCAAGAACTTGATCAGAGGAAGACCATGTCTTATTTGAATTTGCCAGAAAACCAGAAATCCCTGGATGAAAGCCCCGAAAGAGAGAGAAATCACAAATGAAATCTAGCCATATGCGATCTTTCAAACCATAGACAAAATGTCCAACTTTACTGGAGGCCACTGAGAATCGGAAACGATGATCACTGAGTTGAAAAACCTTGTAACCAGATCGATCACCACCAATACAACATTGAAGAGCAACACCCACAGATTCTTCATCCAGACGAAAAGAGGCCGACGAGAAGGAAACCACCAAGAAAAATTCCTTGGAGCCGGGGGAAGGGGAGAAGTGAACCGTGGATCTGAAGCGGCGACGCACCTGGTTTGCAAACGCCTCGCCGGTGGCGAAATCCCAATGCAGGAGGGCCTCCATGGCAGCTTAGATCTCAAGGGCATGGTGGCAGACTAGGGTTTGGGCGCCGGGGGTGGAAGGGGTGGGAGGTGGGAGGAGCGCCATTCTAACTCTATCCTTTGTTTTCTTTTTAATTTTACCCTTTTATGTTTTTTTGTTTATTTTGTCCTCCTCTTTGTTTAAAATCTAGAAAATGCTTCGTATTTGAAAAATTCCTTTTGAAAAAAAATTCAGTTAAAAAAGGTTCAGTTTTTAAAATGTTCAAATACAAAATTATCATTTGATAATGGTTTAGATTAAAAATGTTCATTTTTTAAATTTGTTCAGATTTTGAATATGTTCATTTTTGGAAATGGCTCAGGTCAAAAAATATTTCAAAAGTATTTCAGATTTAAAAAATATTCATATTTCAAAGAAAACATTCTTGAAAATGGTTCTTACTTTAAAAATTGTTTAGCTTTTGGAAAATGTTCATATGTTAAGAAAATATTGAATGGATTTAGCGTTTAAAAATGTTTGTTTATTAAAAAAAATTGTTAATGTTTTAAAATGGTTCAGATTTTAGAAAAAAAATTAAGGAAAATTTGAAAATAAAAACAGTATTTTTATTTTTAGGGGAAATAAAAACAGTATGGAACGTACATTCCACTGGCTATTAGATTGGGCCACTAGAGCCGGCCCAGTAGTAGAGCTGCTGCGAGCGAGTCCCCACCAGTGCTTGCCACGAGCGATGCATAGGGGGTCTTCGGAGATCCCTCCGTATCGTCCGAGCAATTCGAACCCCCGTTTCGCTTAAGGAATTTAATTGTGGGCTCGGCCCAGTTGGACGACTGCTTCATGCTTCCGTTGTGTGTCTGTAAACTGAATCGTTAATTTTGCTGGAGTGTTGCTTGTAAGTAAACATTATTTTTTGTACTGAAATGTATGGATTACAGTTGTAGTACAAAATTTCTAAGGAGCAACATGTGGAGAAAGTTACATTCAACATCCTTTTGTCAAATATTTGTGCCCGACAACATAATTGTCAGGCTTCAAGAAAATAGCTGCACGAGACCGCATCGCATCGGTGCGTTCATTTGTTTTCTCGAAAGTAACATTAAAATAGTCTCACCTCGGAAGATGGCAGACATCTGTACCAGTTTAAATAGCTCTCTCTCCACCGGGGCACAAGCTTATATTAGGAAGGTACGCAAAACCATCTGACAATCAGGGCACACGTAGTGAAAAGACCCACCACATGCACTGCCGAAGGAACCATACGAACGAAAAAGGAACAGAACAAACACATATACCACCCACGTAAATGGGCCACCACCAGCCGGCCCAATCGGGCGATTTCAGAGCAGGGGATCGCCCTGGTGCGCAGAACCTACATGCCGCCCGCGTGCGCCCATCCTTTTGTCAAATATTTGTGCACGACAACATAATTGGGAGGCTTCAAGAAAATAGCTCCAAGAGACCGCCTCGCATCGGTGGTGCGTTCATTTGTTTTCTCGAAAGTAACATTAAAATAGTCCCACCTTGGAAGATGGCAGACATTTGTACCAGTTTAAATAGCTCCCTCTCTCCACCGGTCCACAAGCTTAGGAAGGTACGCAAAACCATCTGACAATCAGGGTCCACGCAGTGAAAGGACCCACCACATGCACTGTCGAAGGAACCATACGAATGAAAAAGGAACAGAACAAACACATATACGACCCACGTAAATGGGCCACCACCAGCGAGCCCAATCGGGCGATTTCAGACCAGGGATCGTCCTGGTGCGCGGAGCCTATATGCCGCCCGCATGCGCCCCTAAACTTCAGCGCCTCCGGAAGAGTTTTCGCTCGTGACGCTATTGGGCCGGCCCATTAACACTTCCTCAAGCCGCTAAAATGAAGTCGCTCCGACGGGATTCCAACCTACGTCCTCGTCCATGTACAATGAGCATAACCACTGAGCCACACTCGTTTTTACGTTCATATTTCATTATACACCGCCTTATCTGTTACCAAGTTTCAAAATTTTCTATTTCTTTTTTGTTTTCCGTTTTGTTCTTTCTTTTTATGTTTCCTTTTTCGTTTTCTTTTCCTTTTTTTCCTTTTCCCTTTATGTTTTTATGTTTTCTTTTCTTTTTCGATTTTGTTTTTTGTTTTTTGTTTTACTGTTTCCTTTTCTTTTTTGTGTTTTAATTTTTGCTTATTTCGAAATGGTTCATATTTTCAAAAAAAAATGTTTCCTTTTAGAAAATGGTTTCGAACCGAAAAATGGTTCGATTTTTGAAACTGGGTCTGATTTTTCAAAAATGATTCCGATTATTAAAATGGTTACGGACCAAAAAAAATAGTTCCTTTTTTAAAATGGTTTCGAACAAAAAAAATGGTTCCGATTATTAAAATGGTTCCGAACCGAAAGATGGTTCCTTTTTGAAAATGGTTCTGAACAAAAAAAAAATGGTTCCGTTTTTAAATTGTTCCAATTTGTAAAAATGGTTCCGATTTTTCGAAAATGATTCCTTTTTTATAATGTTTCTGAACTGAAAAAATGGTTCCGATTTTTTGAAAATGGTTCCGGACCGAAAAATAGTTCCTTCTTGAAAATGGTTCCGAACCGAAAAAATGGTTCGAGACCGGAAAATGGTTCCTTTTTTTAAATGCTTCCGAACCGAAAAAATAGTCCCAATTTTTTAAATGGTTCCGAACCAAAAAAAGGTTCCGATTTGTAAAAATGGTTCCAATTTGTAAAAATGATTCTGATTTTACGAAAATGATTCATTTTTAAAATGGTTCCGAAATGAAAAAATGGTTTCGATTTTCTGAAAATAGTTCCTAACCGAAAAGATAGTTCCTTTTTAAAATGGTTCCTTTTTTAAAATGGTTCCGTACCAAAAAATATTTTTTTATGGTTCCAAATATAAAAATGGTTCCGAATTTAAAATGGTTCCAAATATAAAAATGTTTCGAATTTAAAATATGTCCAAAATTTAAAATGGTTCCAAATATAAAAATGGTTCCGAATTTAAAGTGGTTCCGAATTTAAAATGTTTCCAAATTTTAAATTGGTTCTGAATTTAAAATGGTTCCATATAAAATGGTTCCAAATTTGAAAATTGTTCATTTCTGAAAATGGTTCCATTTTGAAAATTGTTTCAAATTTAAAAACGGTTCCAATTTAAAAATTGCTTATTTTTTAAAATGATTCTATTTTGAAAATTGTTCCAAATTTAAAATGGTTTTAAATTTAATAATGTTTCCAAATTTGAAAATTGTTCCTTTTTTAAAACTTGAACCTAATGTGCCAGAACATGAATATTTTTCAAAGGTAAACATTTTGCAAAGTGTACGTGATCATAAGAAAACACCAGTGTAGTATAAGAAAACATTTTGTACATTTTTCTACGTACAAGGAAACTCCACGTAACCTAGTGTAGCATTGAATATTATTTTATTAAAACAAAGAGTCGAAATCTGGCTGCTGGCTCAAAATACGTTCGAAAATGAAGAAACAACACGAAACAGTACACGCAAAGAAAATTCGATCAGAGGAGAATCGAACCTGGCTGTTGGCTTCAACCAGCGCGGCAAAACCTATACATCGCGTACCGCGATGGTTGTTTACCTTCGCGTACCCTCATTCCACTTGGGCCTGGCCCAGTTTCTGCTCACCCCCGCGCCGCACTGCTTCTTCCTCCCGACCGCGCCGCCAGGCATCTCCTTCTTCTTCTTCTTCTTCTTCTTCTTCTTCTTCTTCTTCTTCTTCTTCTTCTCCCCTTCTTCTTCTTCTTCTTCTTCTTCTTCTTCTTCTTCTTCTTCTTCCACCAGCCAGCCATGGGAGAAGCTCTGGCCATGAGGCCCTCCTCACCCTACCCTCTCCCGCCTCCCCCCACCTGTTCATCTCGTCTACCCCCTGCTCCACTGCTTCGTCGGCCTCCGGTGGTCCGCCCACCGCGTCCAGGTACGCCTGCCCTCGATCTTCCCCAAGGAACCACGTCCCAGTCCGTCCCATGTGATACGCAGAGGGAGCACTGGTGCTCGGGAGCAATAGGGGAAATTCTGCTATTTGGGCCACGCTAAGGATTTAGCCTATCTTTACTATTAAAGCAGAGAGTGTGGTTGGTGTCACACCACCCGATTATTTACACTGACCTGCCACCGATAAGTGGAAAATACTGGTTCACAAGTCACAACAGCCTCGTGTATCGCTAATCTCTCAGACGGCACGACCCCCACACGCGTGCCGCCATGCCTTCCTTGCCACACGTCCTTCGTCGGGCTCCAACGCATTCCGCCCATCCTTCGTCGCGCCCGAGCCACACTCTCCCCTGCATCCCTTGCACCTCCTCCTCCAGTGCTCCATACACCAGCCGCCGGTCCCCACCGCACGTCTCAGGCTATGGAGGCCCGCGCCCTCCCTAGATCGAGAGCAAGACGCAGCCCGAGATCTGGGCATGGATGAGGACGGGATCCGACCTCCCCGCTTGATCTTCCCTTTTCCGTTACTTCTTTTGGTTCTAGATCAGTCTTCGGTTGAATCTAAGGCGGTGAACAATTGGATCCATTTGTTGTCTTTCCCAATCTGATCACATGGTCGATGGGTTTTACCAATATTATCTTACACATCATATCTGATTCCAATTGTTGAATTTTGTCTCAACTTTGTAGTCAGCATATTCCCTAGTATATAAAAGTAGGTGAGATTCAGCTTCAATGGGGCTGTCCACGTCACCCCAATATCCTCGGCCGTCCGATCGCGATCACGGACGGCCCAGATCGTCCGAAATCCCCGCACGTCACCCCAATATCCTCGGCCGTCCGATCGCGATCACGGATGGCCCAGATCGTCCGAAATCCCCGCAAAACACTGTAGCTGCTACAGTATTACTGTAGCAGCGGAATTTCTTCCAATCGGAGCGCGACACGTCGTCCCGCACGGTTTTTGGCGCAGACCATTTTGCAAAAACAGACACCCAAACCGAGCAATTACAGCGCAGCTCAAAATTTACCACACCGAAGGACCTAATTGGGATTCTAGAAAAAGTCGCGGCTTTTCCTGCAAAACCATCCCGCACAATCCCCCCTCCCCCTTCTCTGTCCCGCGACGGCGAAATCGCCGCTGCCACCGCCGCGTGCCCCCGCCGCTCCGCCGCTCCCCACACACATTGGCGCACACGCCCGCTTTCGCCGTCGCCTGCTCTCCCTCTTCGCCCAGCACGACATGACAGAACGCCGCGCACGCGCCGGATTCGTCGCTGGCGTGCTCCCTGTCCACCGCCGCGAAATTGCACGCCGGCGGCGACTCCGGTGGCCTAAACGTGGCGGCGCCGCTTCTTCGGTGACCCCGTGCCAACGCACATCCGCCGCGGCCACGGTCGCGTCCCAGCACGAGCCGAGGCGCCGCCGGCGTGCTCGCCTCCGCCGCGCCAGCTCCGGCCGCTGTGACGTCGTTGACGTCATAGTGGGCTTGGGCCGGGAAGACGGGCCCCCTACTGGGCTGGCCTGCTTCCTGTGGGCTGGCTCGGCCCTTTTATTTTTTTCCCCTTCTGTTTTTACTTTCCTATTTTCCAATATTTTAGTAACTTTTGAAATAGAACTCCAAATCAATTGAAACCAATTTTAAAAAAAATGTAAAAATAAAAACAGCCACTTCAAACACTTAGTGACCTTTTCCAAATTATTTCAAATTCCACACAAAATTGTATCCAACTACATTGTGATCTTTCCAAAGTTACTTCAAATCTTAAATTTTACACAAAATTTCATTTTTTTCAACTTTCTTTACAACTGAAATAAAAACCACAAAAAATAATATCAGTAATCACTTAGTATGATAAACCAAAAAAAAAAACAATTTGGTACAGAACATCTTATTCAAAAACAAAACAAAAATCCGGTAAAACAATTAAATTCAACGACCCATTTATATCATGATCTTCAATACATCAAAATAAGAATACCACAAATGTAAATATTAAGAAATAACCGTTTTAAACTTAATTGCCAACTAAACATAATTAGAATTCTTTAAAAAAAATCAAAACATTTTATAGATATTGTTTTACGTTATTTAAACAATTTTTGAACACTGCTAAATGTTGCAAAATCAGTGACTTAAACTACGTCCACCAGAACAATATGCAAAATATATCAAACTGGTCACAAAAAAAAGAACATGACCACAAAAAAAAACACTTCCTATTTATGTCATATGACCAAATTTAAAATTTCAAATCTTTAAATTCCCGACGAACTTGCAAACACACAATATTTTTTAATTTCGAAAAATTCAGATCCAAAAAACTTCCAAATGTGACCATTTCGAAATTAGAATTCTCCACACCGCGTTATTTACAAATACAAAAAAAAAAAGACTACAAGAATAAACAGCGCCTATTAATGTCGTATAACCCAGCCTCTGCATCACGAGGATGCACACAGTCGTTTTATTACATAGTTTTGTAAGTACCCGAACACAGGTTCCAAAAAAGAAAAATAAGCACACTGCAAGCTTTTCCAAAAAAGAAAAATAAGCACATTTAAATCTAAACATCATTAAATGCACACGTTTTTAAATTCAAATTTCACCACACGGGCCGCGGCATCAATTTTACCAATTTCTAAAATTTAGACAACTCATAACTGCAAGCTTTTCCAAAAAACAAAAATAAGCACATTTAAATCTAAACATCATTAAATGCGCACGTTTTTAAATTCAAATTTCACCACACGGGCCGCGGCATCTGCCGCGCCAAGATCCCTAGTATTGCTTTACCTAACATATGCAAAGTCTGTAGGATTTTCTCTGTAAATTTTTAAATTAATATGTCACTAATGTGTGCTTACGGTTTCCTTTTGCAGTATACGCCGGGTACACATATGTTCAGCACGAACAGTATATATAAAGATTTCTCCATGGATGACGTTGACCTGAGTTACAAAAATTATAAAGAAATATTCTGTCACTCTCACATTCGAACTGATGATGTTGGTATTGACAACTACTTTGAAAGGAAGTGCTCCCTGGAGGTCTGTACTTTGTTCTCAATAGCCGTTTATTTAGTTAAACATGAACTTTTGTATATGTTCACATTCATGTGCTGATGGTCCCATAACTGGATTTCTCTCACTATTTTAACAACCATATTTCTCTGATATCAATCTTGTATATCTCTGATGCTCGCTCGTCAAATTTCAGTTTAAGCCTTATATATGAAACTGCAAATATCTGATGCCTCATACCTCAGATTTGTTGGCATGCTTTATGACCATTTCGTGTGGTAAGATTTGAACTCATTTACGGCTTATTTGGTGAAAAATACATCAAATATCATTTCTCTCGAAATGAATGACCCTTGGCAAGCCAGCGGAGGTAAGCGACAAACGGGCTCTTTTGTGCTTTTCTTTTTGAAATCGAAGTGATGTAGTGAGATTGGTTTAAATGAAAGTTTCATCATTCCACTGTGCTTGGTTCTTACATTGGATCCCCGTGACTTTCTTTTCTGAAATACCTTTTCAGATAGAAAATATTGTAGATTTCTAGCCCATATGTAGTCACAAATGCAAATCACACATGTTTTGTAATACGACCACTTCGTATCTCTTTTAGTGACAAGGAGCGGCCATGAAGTTTGAGGCACACGTGATTTCAGAAACCGGTTCAATGCAGTTTCTTGTAATGCTAATATTATAGTCAGGTCATCAAACGACAGTGATTCGTCAATTTAGTTACACTAATTTTTGTTCTGGTCACATGGACAAGCCATGGTTGTGTGTTCATATAGTTAGTTTCTACGGTACCAACAACTGTGCTACTGTCTGCATACTGATTGGGCACTCATGTTTGGAGTTGGGCACCGAGTGGCATCCTTGGTGAAGAGCGCTAGCTGCTTGACCAAGGTGAGCGCCCCTTCTCATCACTCCGTTTCTTAAGCGCGCATGCATCCGAGTAGCCTCCATGCCAAATTTCCTTTTTAAAGATGCTCCATCACTCAGTGGGTGTCCATCATGCTCCAGATCAACCACCCCATTCAACATGCTTCAATCCTGTTTCATTAAAAAAAATCAAGTCTGTAAGTACACATTATATTTGTAAGGAGTGTTGCCTTCCTGAACATGATGTGTGATAACATACTCACCTGGACACATGATTTCCAAATTTTAGATATAGATCTCTTTGCGCTGGCTCTTGCTTCTCAGGTGTGACTCGTCTCCATGAATAATAAGATCAAAGTAGAAACGATGATGGGACAATCTTAGTGAACACAAACTCAAATGCCTTATCTTCTAAAAATATATTCCTTTGTGGTTATGTAATATCTGTGGTTAGTGTTGGATATCAAATATCCTTTAGTCGTGAATGTGTGGAGTGTGCACACATCTAACACCTAATGGTGTGGTTTTATTACCATTGCAGCTATGCTGATGCGGAGGGTTAATAGCTGGTTGCTGCAAATAACATGGAGAGCAACATTGAAGTGGGAGGTGGTGGATCTCTGCTTGTAATAACAATGATATCTACTTCCGCTACAAGTGCATGGGTCTGATGACGGTTCAGTCCAAGGAGCAGATGGTGAGGCTGAAGGTGCTCCGAGCAATGAACCAGTATGGGGTGGAGATGATGAGGACCAAGATTGGGATGCAGAGCAATATTGATCAGAAATCTTCCAAAGAACGTCATGTATTTAGTCAACGCTGATTTGTATGCGAGCAGAGTCTGTGGAGCTCCAACGTCATGTATTTAGGCTATGGGTGTGTTTTCTCTATCTGCTTGGCATGGCAAACCATGAAGTCCTTTTTGTTGAGTTCAGTGGCCACATAAATTACAGTGTTCAGTCCAGTTGAACATATGACGAATCTTACGGGAAGACAAAGCTGTATCCAGCATAGTACCACTTAGAAACCATAATATGTGTTTTTGGATTCTGATCTAAGTTATGTTATTCTTGGTGACAAATGCAAATCTTTTTCTGTCAAACTAGGTAATTACCCATGGGTATAATTACTCTGAGGTTCCAAAATAATTATTCTAAGTTATGTTATAATTACTCTGAGGTTACATATTTGACATGATTAGTGTTGAACCACTAGAAAATGTATGTCACGGAAATTTTAAAGTTACATTTTGACATGATTATTGTTGAACCCAATAGAAAACATATATCCCGTTGCAACGCACGGGCATTTAGCTAGTATATAGAATGAGAGACATTCCACAGCCTACATCGTACACCAGGGAACCCCTCTCAAAGAAAGAAAAAATATCAGATTATCATGAAAAAGGTATCAGGGCAAAATGGAACACCCAGACCCGGTAGAGATTTCTGCTCCCTCCAGTGAACCCTCTAGTTCAAAACAAATCATATTTATAAGTTTTTTATAAAATAGAAAAAATCTGCATGTTGCCAATGATATATCCCACAAACATGCAAAAATCTCGCTCTGAAATATTTTATATTTAATTCCATGCAAAAATGGCAAATGTGTGGATCTTAATATACATACTTTCAAATGTTCAAAATATACAAGATTTGTTATTTCTGTAGCCCCGAATATAAAGTATTTCAAATAAAAAAAATCACGTTTGGGGGATACATCATTAGTAACATGCATGAATTTTTTCAGATTTTTTTAAAACTTTAAAATATCATTTCCAATTTTTTACCAGAGGGAGCACTGGTGCTCGGGAGCAATAGGTTTTTTCCGCACCCAGACCATGCTATTGAAAAATATTCTCGAATGGAGAATTGGAATGCAAGAGGCGTGAATTTACATCTTTTTTTCAAACTACCAATAAAAACAAACGCACACGAGCTCATCGAGGTGTGGGCGTTGTTGTAAAATAGCGCAGAAAACGTAGATCAAACAAAGAACAAGAACACAGATTTAACGTGGAAACCCATACGGGAGAAAACCACGGACGCACGAAGACGTATAACTATAACCAGGAGGAGTATTACATACACGAGAGGACAAACCCTTCTCGTGCTATGGATCTGGTGGATCTCTCTCAATCTCACGATCTATTCTATGACTACCTCTAGCTATATATGGGGGGCAAACAACTCTCTATCTTGGCGGACACGAAACGGAGTTGTAGACATGCCTTATTCCGGTAGGACTCCATATATGGTAAAACGGGATTAGGATTCGGAGCACAAGAAAAATAACACTCCACCTTGAGACGAATCCTCTATAACAGTCATAGATAGTATCAACTCCTCAATTAAAGTCAGCACAAGTAAACCTTGTGTCTTCAAACGTCCATAGGACGAATAAATTTCTCTCGAAGTCATATTGAGCAAATCAACGGTAGGTCGTACGGAAAACAACACAGCTGTAACAAAGCAGACGGGCGAAACTTGGGTCTCCCATAAAACCCAATAAAAGTCTGAGTCTGTGTCACTGACCTCCAAAACTGGAAAAAACTGCCCAATCATCAAATGGCATAAGTCATCATATCTCCTGTGGTGCCTGAACGAGCGCATAGCTCAATAGTGCAACATCTAGATGCACATATCATTGTGAAGAACTCATCCCATGGAATCTGAACGTGCTACCAAAATCTGAAAAGCACAAACCTCGACAAATAATACTCATGCAAGAGCATATGGTACGATGGCATCACGTACACCAAAAAACTGCCGGCGGTAATGAAAAATCCATGACATGGTCAAAATTTTGTCCCTATAGAACAACTGTCGGATGAAAGAACCTTCTCAACATGCAACGGAGCATCAACTCTGCAATAGACCTCTCACAAAGAGCAACGACAACTGAATTGTACTGAAATCTTAACAGTACTAAATGTTGTAGTATCTAGCAGACAACAAATCTCCTTGCACCATAACTGATCCTCATCACGAACTGAATAAAACCTTCACATGCATAACAGCAAAAATCTCTCGAGAGCAAAGAGTATATGCTGGCTACCAACAGGCTTAAATAATTACCTCCTCCATAATATTTTTTTTTTCTGAATTGTGTTCATGTAATTGCAGCGATATAATAACTTGAATTTGCATCCATAAAATTTCCCAAAAGGCTATAATCAAATAAACTCCACCTTAAACAAAAAACTAACCAGTGCATCCTCCTAATCCACCAACGCTTGCATC
Source organism: Poa pratensis (assembly GCA_947311845.1). NCBI lineage: Eukaryota > Viridiplantae > Streptophyta > Magnoliopsida > Poales > Poaceae > Poa > Poa pratensis. The sequence goes on along the minus strand of CAMZMU010000027.1, from coordinate 43,446,215 downwards.
TTGACTTGCCATATGAAAAACCTTTTGTCACAGTCCAACAAAGATCGTACTTCATGGAAACTATTAGTAGATCAAATCTGTGAACACAAAAGCAGTACAAGCCGATACACAAATTCCTGACAGAATTAATTTGTGGAGCAACAAGTAAGAGTAGATAGCACCTGGTAGCTCATTGGGGTGGACATAGCAATATGGAGAGATCAAAGAATTGTTTACTTCACGTGTACATGCAGCCACGTGAAATACCAGAAGCTGATCTCTTTAATGGCTTTGGATTTCTTGCCTAGGGACTTACCGAGCTTCGGCCTGCCGACACCAGGAAGAGCTCGGCCTGCTTGAGGAGTAACCTCGGCCCGCTCCGAGCTGAAGGAGAAGTCGGCCTGCCTGTGCCGGTCCACCAAGGGAGATGTGGCCTGCTCCGAGGAAGTTCGGCCCACCGAGATTAAGAGCATTCGGCCCTGGACGTTTTTTCCTGCTTCCTGCCATCTCTTTCATCTTTTACTTTTTTCTTGATTGGCTCCTCTTACAACTCAACAAAACCACCAACTCTGGGGTACCCGGGGTTACATCCCCGACAGTAGTCCCCGAGGCTGTGGGGGACTCGTAGAGTCGCGCACAGACTTACAAAAACAAATAACTGTACCAAAAAAACCTCCTGCACTGTACAGCCATGCCTTCCAGGCCAAATGCGACATCCGGTTGACCGAGCTCATCCGAATCAACAACGTGATGCACAGTTTGCACTAGAAATGTGTTGCAGGCATGGGCATGGCGACACATAGATGTCTCTGCCGACATTGGGCAATTTGGCACACTGCCTGCATGGTCACCAGCATACGTCGGTTCTTAGCCCTCCTGACCTTTACCGAACTCGGATGCCGCCAGCGTCGGTTCTTAGCCCTCCTGGCTTTCACCGAACTCGGATGCCGCCTGCGTCGGTGCTTAGCCCTCCTAGCTTTCACCGAACTCGGATGCCGCCAGCGTCGGTTCTTAGGCCTCCTGGCTTTCACCGAACTCGGATGCCGCCTGCGTCGGTTCTTAGCCCTCCTAGCTTTCACCGAACTCGGATGCCGCCAGCGTAAGCTGGACCGACATAAACCTGCAAGTACGTATCTCATATGCCTCGGTATCTCGGCCCCTCTGGGCATATCACATATGTCTCGGTATCTCGGCCCCTCTGGGCATATCACATATGTCTCGGTATCTCGGCCCCTCTGGGCATATCACATATGTCTCTGTATCTCGGCCCCTCTGGGCATATCACACGTGTCTCGGTACCTCGGATGTCTGGTAGCCACTCTGGGCGCTTACCGACATAGATGTCTCCAGCCACTGCTGGTTTGACATAAGCATATCTCGAATGCCGGTTTCAGCCACTCCGGGCGTTCACCGACACAGATGTCTCCAGCCACTGCTGGACTGACATATAACCTGCATAAAAATATCTCAAAGGTTGCCTCTGATTAACCAACATAGACACTGATCTGATACACAGGTAATGCCATGATACATTGGCAAACAGAATAAACGATGATTTGGGATATGGAATGATGCCAGGATATTGTGACAAACCGAAGTAAACGGCGACATGTAGAATACCGATATTGCCCGGATACACTGGCGAACCGACATAAACGGAGATCTGGAGATATCGCATGAAGCCATGATACTTTGACAAACCGACATAGACGGTGATCTGGAGATTGGGGGTGATACCGTGATATTGTGTCAAACCGACGTAAACAGTGATCTAGGGATATGCCATTCATAACTCGGCAAGCCGATATCAAAGATCATACATGATTTGCCTCTGACACCAAAATGAATCCAAGATGAATCCGAGATGAATCCGAGTTAACCATATCTCGGTGATGAACATTTCGTTGACAAAACTGATTCCACCTCTGAATGTTAGCTCAAGCATATATACACAAAGAATATTTGACGGGAACAGCAATTATACTAACTGAGGCAAACTTGCTATAGCACTTGAAAGAAAACGAATCTAACAGCAGTTACTAAGCACAAAGATCTAGACTCGGTATCGACCGAGTCCCTGAGTTACTTTTCTTATCTATGAGAAGCTGCAAAACAGTCTGGCTATCCAGTCCCCGGGTCAAGACATCTTGTCCCGGGGAGAACACTTGGACAAAAAAAAGCGAGGGGGCAGTCTCCGAGTACTATTTGAGACTATCTAAAAGCATGAGCAGATATATAAATGATACTTACAAGGCCAGGCTGTTGGAGAAGTCTTAACTCGGATTCTCCAGGATACCTCGGACTTCAGAACAGCTCGGATCCCAGAACACCCCGGATTCCAGAACAGCTCGGATTCCAGAACACCTCAGATTTCATAACAACTCGGATTCCAGAACAACTCGGATTCCAGAACACCTCGGATTCCAGAACAGGTCGGATTCCAGAACAGCTCGGATTCCAGAACACCTCGGATTCCAGAACACCTCGGATTCACACCGTAGCCAACTCGAAAATGAGTCAACACACGGGGACGATGCCGTAGTCGAGTCCCCGCGTTGATAACGAAGGTCCCATCCGAATTGATCCAGCAAGCGCCATTATCAGCCCCACGGTGAGCGCCAACTGTCGTGGTGGGAATCACGCAGATGCCACGGGGTGGCTTATTCTGGGGCCGAATGGACGCTTGAGGATTCGGGAGAGGGTTGGTGCGGTGGAACCGCACACGAAGAACACGAAGAATAAGAGCAAGAATCGCAAGAACACAAGCAACCACAAAGACACAATGATGTACCCTGCTTCGGGGCCCTCGTGAGGAGGTAAAACCCCTACTGCAGCACTAGCCTACTTGGTGCATATCTCAAGGTGACAAGTACAAGGTGCTCCTTGAGCTGTGAGGAGCTAGCCATGGAGAGGAGCTCAAGGAAGAAGAAGAAGCTAAGCCAAAAGGGGGGAAGTGAGCCAACGTGGGAGCTGTCCATGCGCGCCTGTCCCCTCTTCTGCCTCTTCCCCAAGCTTGTATCGATCTGATCTGGAAATAATCCATCACGCCAAAACTGCTGCTTCCGACGCTTTAACGCTGCCACTTCCGATCTTCTCGATCGCCCCATCGTGACGAACGAGACCAACGATCAACTTCGGCAGCCACGTGAAAGCAGTAACGCAGCAGCAACTCTAAACCGATCCGGTAACTCACGCTGATCCACGAGCAGCTCCTGCCACGGAATTAGTACCGAATAGAGAACAGGATATATGGGTGGATCGGAAATAGTACCAGAATCGAAGACACGACCGATCCAAACTGCAGGACGGACGAAACGGCAAGGCGGCACACGGGATGCCAACAAAAATTGCAAACTCTTTAATCTCAGATCTGATCTCATGATGGATGCTTGAACTTTGGTGAAGCTGCATATGCCGCAAGACTGCGACTGTTGATCCGATTGAACGTTGCGTCGATGCTGCCCCGGGAGCGCAGCGGAAAATCTCTCGGGGAAGCGGATCGAAGAATCCGTGTGCTCTGATACCACTTGTTGTAAAATAGCGCAGAAAACGTAGATCAAACAAAGAACAAGAACACAGATTTAACGTGGAAACCCATACGGGAGAAAACCACGGACGCACGAAGACGTATAACTATAATCAGGAGGAGTATTACATACACGAGAGGACAAACCCTTCTCGTGCTATGGATCTGGTGGATCTCTCTCAATCTCACGATCTATTCTATGACTACCTCTAGCTATATACGGGGGGCAAACAACTCTCTGTCTTGGCGGACACGAAACGGAGTTGTAGACATGCCTTATTCCGGTAGGACTCCATATATGGTAAAACGGGATTAGGATTCGGAGCACAAGAAAAATAACAGGCGTGACGGAGAGGTTCACCCCTCATAACGCACTAGCAACTTGTCTATTTAAGAAAAAGAACGACAACTCTACGACGCCTTCTCTATTTTCGTCAGCGACTGCAAGAGACGAAAACACAAGACGTGTGACATATAAAGATGTTGTTATTTCCTCGTCCAACTTTTACCTCATCGAGCAAGTGACATCGATCTTTTTTTTTTTAAGAATAAGTGACACATTATCTAACCGTACGTAGACGTCTCGCAAAATCCAATCATATGCCATGCATTGACATGGATAGGACGATCATCGGTGAGCTGATCGATCGTCTCATGTACCACCACCGCTTTATCCATGTCACTGAATTGTCGATTGTCGCTAGGGCTTTTCAGCTAGTTACTCGATCTAGAACCTTATCGTGAAGCGCATCGAATCAAGGTGTGACGATCGCTGCCGAACAGTATGTAACCTACACGGTTACTGCTCACGTACCTGCATCATCGCTGGCGCGCATATGAACACACACGTCGCGCATGATGTCGGAAAAACCGCGGCGGCCGTCACACACAACGTCATTCGAAGGAGAACTTGCTTTCACAGACTGCTCACATTTTACGCCTTGTATCTCCGGTAAGGAACAAAGATTGGACCTTGCAGGCTTTGCAGTTTATAGATAGGTCGCGTGGATAACACGACGTCGAGATCTTGAGATGGTGATGGTTTTCACCTTCGCGCTTTCGGGGTCAATGACGTTGCAGGACACTCTCTTCTTGGACCGTGAACCTTCCTAGGCCGACGACGTTATGTGATGCCCCCTCCATCTCGACATGTGATACACACGATGTTTCTTTCGTAGACGTCAAGTCATGTTTGTTGTGAGCTACACACAATGTCCCATGTAGAGACGCCAAGTTATGCATGTTACCGGTACACGTGCTACGCACGATGTCTCTTCGGAGCTGTAAAATCATGCATGTCGATGTCTGATCGAAGGAGTGCGACGATGTTTGAAAGCAAGGTGGTACGAGGGACGTCCCCGACTTTCAGCATCTCCTCCAGGCTCCAGCGGTATCCGGCTACCGAGGCGTCATTAGCATATCAAGTGATGATGTTACAAGCGGCGATAGGTATGTGCACTCCGGTGGAATCGTAAGATTCTCTATCGGTCTATATTGATGTGTGCTTGTGTCGTGCCCTTCTTGTGGGTTCACTTGATGCTCGGCCGGCTCCGCGGATGAAAATCCCGAGATCGACCTACGAGTAGCTAGACTCGTCGTCATCGTTGCACGTGTGAAGATATTTTTAAAAAGTTTAGCATAAGAGTTGTAGAATTTTCGTTTATTTCCGTCTTTTAACATAGGGTTACGGTAGCCTCATGCAGTTATTGCCGCGAGGCATACAACTTTAAAGTTTTTTTTTCCTTTTTCTAGATCGACCTTTTTCGGCTTCGACGCATGGTTACCTAGCTTTTGAATAATGAATAAATATAATGGTGCAGGTTGGGTTATACTCCATTTCGGAAAATGGAAATTTGGAATCGGAATACTTTAACACTTTTCTAGAAGGAGGAGCCAAATTTCGTATCCTAAAGACACACTTACAAGTCAAAAAGAAAGCAGACTGGGTTTTCTCCGGAATATATATAGCCAATTTCCCAAAACAGTCCAGATCGATATATATGTTGGTCAATAAAAGGTGGCCATGATTGGACGACACGGGGTACGTACGTTCGAACCATGCAGTCAGTTTTACTGACGATATCTATGCTGGTCACGCCATCGTCTCCGTCTCCATCCATGGCGCAAAGCTGGATAGCAGAAGCAGATGCATGTAGAGGCGAGAGCACCGCGCCGAATGCGTGCTGCAGTTTGTTATGAAGTCGAAAGGGTGGCGCATGTACTGCCTAGGTCACCGGCAGTCGTCCCACTTGTACTCCATTTTATACATATCTAATACGAAATTTTGGACCAAAATTCTGTACCAGACAGGTATAAAATGGGGAGTTTGAGCAGTGACCAAAAGTGAGTTTTTCACGCAAGTTTGGTGTATTTTGTTCCCACCAAAAAATGCATCGTCGAACGCCAACTGGTAGCTGAGCATCTCTCGGTGGCCAAGAGTATATAGCTGTTATGTTAACTAGCAAGAGGGCCCTCGCAAATGCGAGAGCATCATCTTAAGCATAATGAACATGTACACATATTTTATTTAAGTAAAATAATACCAATTTAATGTTTAATACAAAATTAACCCATTCTCTAATTGATTGCGACATTTCCAAAAATTCCTTGACAGCATTTTGTAACGTAGAGCAGTGGCTTGATTTATTTTTACTTCCTTCATGTTGTTGCTAACTCCTCAGTAGAGGCTATCCATAAACTAACTCAATATGTTGTGTCCAGTCACATGACTATGCTGATTCAGATTGTTCATAGTTCAAAAATATTGTCCCTGATTTACTACATATCCTCGCATGATAAATACTACTATTTTAAGGCACCACCAAATTCTTATCAACCTATCATGAACACTCCTTAGTAGCATCATAATTAGGCCACAAAGATTAAGTTAATTATTTGTCTCGCTTATCTAAAAGATAAAATATTTGATAAACTTTAAAAGTTGATCACAATTATTCATCCATTAAACTCTTACATGTTTTAAATTTTATATGTGGCAAAAAGTGCATTCGAATATAAAATTACACCTCAAGGAAAAAAATCATTTTATGCGTGATCCATAGAGAATCATTCTTAAGATTTATCGTCATGCATCAACAATTGTCAATGGAATCTTAGGAACACATATTATTTAAAATTCTTTTGAAATTTATTTTCACCATGAAGTGAATATACATACATGTACATTGGACATACCAAATTGAAACCATATAGAAGACCGTCCTCTATAGTAGCAATCACATTTTAGAATTAATACTTATATAGTAGCAAGACCTTTCTCTCTCATTGACAATCCTCACCTCTATGCACATCTTGCGCTTGATATATATTTTTGGTTGACACCAACTTTGTTAGAAGGTTATGAACGATCAAGATCAAATAAAATTCCTTAGATCTTACATTGTAGAGTGTTGAGGTACACAAAGCAATTTAGCCCCAAAAAGGTAAAACTAATAATTCTGTTGTCAACACGAAAATTTCATTGGGAGTAAACAATTGGAAGATGGTGTCAAGTGGCCTTTGCATCTCAGATACTATGAGGATAAAATTATATGTAGAAATTATTTGAAACCAGGGATAATATGATATGCGACCTTCTAGTATGAAACCAGCTTCATATTTTGAATTCAAAGATAATATCAGCATCTTATGTTTCATTAACAAATATCCAAATAACCACCCAAGACAAAACTCAAGACCTTCTGGGCCGATTGCACATTTCTTTAGCTAGAAATCGATACGTTTTCCTTACCACACTGTGGTGTATAGATGCACATTTGCTAATCTCGTGTATTCTATGATGCATACTCATCCTAGATTGCTAAAGCAGTTAACTTGTCAGCATCACCATTTCTATTCTCCTTGCTTGTAATGTGTCGAGTATTTTCTATCAACTTATGATATTTTTTTGGACGCTAATTATTGGGTGTTAGTGAATGGAATATAGCATATTTGGCCCTTGGTACCTCTCGAAATAAGTAGTTTCTCTTTACTACACACTATCTCACAACACCAGCATATGTAAGTATTTTCTTACTTGTTGCTATGTTCGCCCTGTATGTGTGATATATCATTGCCCTCTCACTTGCTCTCGTTGTGAGCTGGTACTATTTTAGAATGTTTTCTTTTGTAACAACTTAAGTTTGTTATGCACAACAAAAACGCATTATGACATACTTAAAATGAGGGAAATCATCTTTCACTGGTAGGTGTAGATGCATCCACTATTTATAAATGGCAATTTTAAAATGTCAAACACAAATTTCGGGTGTACCTTTGGATATTTTATCTTCGCAGAAAAAGTTTCATGTAAAAATGACATTTTTTGTGGACTATGTAAGACAATACAAATTTTTCTCCAAAAGAAAATTTCATGAAACATTTTTTTTTCATTTTTACACAAGCCACAAAATGTCTTTTATTTAACATTTTTTTGTGCAAATATAGATTCTCTGGATCTACATCCAACATCTTTATTGAATTTTTTTGACATTTAAAAGTTTTAAAATTTATTTTCATATATGATGGGTACATCTACACCTATGATCCAAAAGATCGTGCAAATATAGATTATCTGGATGTACATCCAATATCTTTATTGGAATTTTTTACATTTAAAAAGTTTTAAAAATTTATTGTCATAATGGTTACATCTACACCTATGATCCAAAACATAGTGTCTGACATATATTAAATATTCTTTGTTCTCTATAACGTGTAGGGAATGGAATAATTAGAAGGAATAGGCTTCAAATATACGATATGAAAATTAGTTACAAAACTGTCAGCGTGCCTGCTATGGTGGACCACAAACGAATCGTTTTTTTTTTAATTACACCGCTTGTACGTGTCAGATGACAAAAACTTGTACACAAAATATCGTGTGTAACTTTCCAATCTAAAAATCTCAGCCGTTACAATCTAAATCTATGGTCCATATATTTTAAACATATGTGGCTTAATGTGGTGGCTCCGTTAGCTAACTCATTTTGCTTTTAGTATATAATAGATTGAAGTCTGTGATGTCAAGCACGTTTATTTGTATGAATTTATATTTTTTGCATGGTTTTTACTCAATATGTGAAGTTTTTGCCAAAATAATGTGTAGTCAGTTGACAACCCAGGCCGTGGCTCCGCCACTCTGTCCCATCCGTAAGTCGATCGAGAGACTATTTCCTCCACAATTTTGATCCAGTCTTCAATTATGTCGCAGACGCGAGCTATCACAAATGTGGTTGAGCAGGAGACGAAGCATCGTTCGGTTCTGTGGGGTTTCATTTCTGGCTACGAGACATTAATTTTGGTGGAATCCACTGTAGCTGTGTAGAGCACTACATGCACGGAGATGCTATCTCCATGTGTGCGCCGCAGAAATATCTTGAGAAATCTTTTGCCTGTTCTGTGACGTCCAGTGAAAAGAAGCACGAAGGAGCTTTGGAATGTAACTCTGCAAGTCTCACGCTCACGGAAAGGGCTCTCTAGGCTAGCTCGGGATCCAGTGCCTCACGTTTCCGGGAACTACGTACGTGCGTGCGTGTGTGGATAGGATGCAATAATGTAGGCAATGTGTACGCCTTTTAGGCTTTTACGTCTAGCCCCTGGTATATTTTCTACTCCCTCCGTTCGGAAAAGGATGTCACAAAAATGGTCTATCTATAGTTCATTTTTGTGACATCCTTTTTCGAACGGAGGGAGTAGTATGTATTATAGAAGTTGATATTTTCGTATCCATTTTCAATCAAATCTAAGATGTTTTGGTTCTTGATTACATGTATATGGCTTATGTTTTGAAAAGGGAAGGTAGTACTTGTATTGCCGTGAGCGATAAATATTTTAGATCATTTTAGGTTGACAATGTGGATTAGATGTTTTATCAGATTGAATCGAAACAAAAGTGATCATGAAAAAACATTCAAATAACTCTATATTAATATCAATTCACACTGGTATTATGTGAAGAGTTCTTCCATGCACCTCGCAAACAATTCACAAAAGACCATACATATACAAGTTTGAAATATTTAATAATAACCACATGAGGCGCCTACCATAAGACGTCAAGATAGGACGCAAAACCGCCGCTTCATTGGTGGGGCACCGAAAAGTGAACCAGATCATGGTAGGACGAAATGGAAGAAACCATGACACTACCGGCTCCCTGTTACCGGTAGAACCAGACAAGCCAGTATGGGGATAAAGCCTGGAGACCATTATTCCACATGTTGTTGCCTTCACCGTCGAGACATCACCTGGGACACATAAAAGTAAAAGGGAAAAACAAGGCTACATGTGTGTATCAACTTTGCTCCACTTGCATCCCATGATAAACCAGCGCGATTATATATGGCTGCAAGACGGAGCGACCGGCAATGGGAGAACACAAGAGACGAGGAACAAAGTGCTATTTATAGGAGTTAAAGGTAAAAAAAAGTTTGAGTTGAGAATATGTAATGGAGCCAAATGTGAGGGCAGGGGCTTAGACTGAGTGTTGATCCTATAATGGCAGGTGCCAACTTGAAACAATGTGTTGAGATCACGAAGGCTCTTCATATGGGTTAAAATCAAACATCCACGAAAAGTGATTTGAAAAGTGACACATGCGTTGGAAGCGTGCATATATTGATGGATTTTTATAACTCGATCTCGTTTGTTCTCAAAATCTGAGCCATGAACCAGTTCGTGATTTGTGCGAGGGGAACTGGTAACGCTCGTCCACCTAGACCCAATATGAAAACTTAACTACCAACATTGAAAATTGTTGAAACTTAAATTGTGGCATTCTTATTTTCTCAAATAACTTAGCAAATGAACATAGCATTATTTTTACAAGAATGAACATGTGTAAGGTATAACTCGGGGTTTTGTCACATCATCTTGGTTCACTCTTCTATATTTATCCGGTATGTTGTACTACCGATGATTGTTACACGTAAGACTATCTTATGAGAGTATGAAATATTCTCCAAGACAGTGAAATTACATCTGGAAAGTTGTTAGATTTGGCATAAGTATACTCACTGTCACTTTGTTCTGAAGTACACTATCCATGTCGTTCTACAGATACGCAATAAATCCGCTCAACGGAGTAGACACCGACTAAACACAAGCACTCAGCATCGTGAAGTTAGCTTTGCCAATTTCTGAACGACATGGATACATACATGCGCGTCCTCGCCAAAGCGACCTGTGCAGCGAAAAACGCTGTCAAGCTAGCACACCCAGAAAACCTTCTCTGAAAAGCCCCATCACACTGTCGCTGACCTAAAGGGACGTCTGGGCGTCCCCAACTCCGGCAGAACCTAGTCAATCGTATCAATGGCTTACAGCTAGCCCGCACAGTATGACTAGTACTACTAGATCACAAATGCAAAAACCTTACTACACTGACTGACAGGCTAACATCACTCGTTTTATCCGTCGCAATTTGAGCATTTATCGTGAACACTAGCTGGAGTATCTGTTAAGGCGCGGAGATCATCTTCTTGGCTTCTTTGTTTGTATCTTGTTTCCTTCTCCTGTTTGGTGTAAGCATAGATATCATCACTACTTGGGCAGTTCAATTGACACTGCCGTACATACGGTTCACGCATATAAATTGCCTCTCTCAGCCTCTGCTTCTTACAAAGTTTATTGGAAAGTTTGTACCTTTGTTCTCCCCGCCGTTGCAGTTCGACTCTACTAGCTAGAGAGCATGGAGGAAGCCCTCCCGGAGGCAGTGAGGAAGAAGGGCGGCCTCAGAACAATACCATTCATCATCTGTAAGCAAAAACGTGCATCGATCACCTTAGTTTCTCTTTCTTTTGCAGGAGGCTAAACAGAGCTGAACATTTGCAATCATCTACAGTATCTGTAAGCAAGTGAATAGATTTACACTTTCATGTGACCATCTGCTTTTATCTCTTGCTTCAGCGAACGAGATCTTCGAGAAGGTGGCGTCGTTCGGCCTGCAGACCAACATGATCTTGTACCTGACGGAGCGGTACCACATGACGGCGGCCAACGGCACCATGGTGCTCTACCTCTGGAGCGCCATGACCAACTTCCTGCCCATCTCCGGCGCCGTCCTCTCCGACGTCTACCTCGGCCGGTTCCGTGTCATCGCCCTCGGGTGCACCGTCAGCCTCTCCGTAAGCAGCCAAGAGACTACAGTTAACTTCATTCGGCCGGCGCGTTCGTTTTTAAATTAGTTGATACCGATCGCATATCTTGTTGGCAGGGGATTTTTTTTAGAAAAGGAGGGTGCGATTCCCCGGCCTCTGCATCGAGAGATGCACACAGCCATACGCACTTATTAATTCCAACCAGAGTTATAGAGTACAATGTTGAGCACAAAACTGAAATCAACCTGTCGACAACAAGGGTCGCTACCACTATGATGGGGGTGACTAACACCAACGCACATCATCTAAAACCCAGTTCAGCTAAACACTCAACGCACACCGACATGTACGCTTTAGTCACTGCCGCCATCTTCCACGAACCCATCTTTAGAAAGGATCAATACCATGACCTTGCAAAACCGGTCTGCCGTCGGCATCGCCACGATGCCAGACAGCGCCACCATGCACGAGTCCATCAACCCGAAGTCGAGACCCCGCAGCGCCACGCCGCCGAGACCCACCGACATCGACATCCGGCGCCGCTCCACAGACGATGCCCCCAAGAGGGAACACGACACCACAGCGCCGCCATCGTCCGATCCGTAGATCTTAGGGTTTCACCCGGAGCATTGCAAGCAAGAAGACGTGGACTGCTAGGACGATGCCTTCACCAAGGTAACGACGTCGAGACGTCGCCATCGCCCGCCAAAAGGCCAGCTTTCACCGGCAGCCGCGCCTCCGAACTCGCCGCCAGCCTGGCCGACCACCTTCGGTGGAGAAGGTAGCCACCACCACCATGCCCGGGCCAAAAAGACCCGGACGTCCTCATGCCGCGAAGATGTCCCAGGGTACCTCCTCTTGCTGTTGCCGAAGTTGACTAGACGTGGTCGATGGAGATCCAAACCCTAGAGATTGGATCTCACCGCAGCCACGATCCAAGTCTTCCGCGGAGGACGACCGCCGGAGATCCCTTAGCCGCCAAATCTCCGCTGCGCACCACCGTTGGAAGGGAAAAGGACGGGCGCCGCCGCCCCTTGCGTTTCCGTCGGCCGAGGACAGCGCCGCCGCCGCCGCCTCACCACATGGGTTTAGCCCAGCGGGCGTCCTCAGCGGCGGCGGCGGTAGAGGGTGAAGATGTGGGGGAGGGGATGTGCCTGCTGCTGGTGACGGCGATCCTTCCGGTGTTCAAGAAGACGCCGGAGTGCGCGGCGCACCCGGTGGAGTGCACGCTGCTGCCGTACCAGCTCCCGCTGCTGTTCACGTCGTTCCTGCTCATGTCGATCGGGCCGGCGGCATCCGGCCGTTCGCCCTGGCGTTCGGGGCGGACCAGCTGGACAAGCGGGACAACAGCTCCAAGAACGTGCGGACGCTGCAGACCTTCTTCAACTGGTACTACACCGTGCTGGGGCTCTCCATCGTCTTCTCGGCGCTCGTCATCGTCTACATCCAGCAGGCCAAGGGGTGGGTCATCGGCTTCGCGGTGCCCGTCGTGCTCATGCTCACCGCGCTCACGCTCTTCCTCCTCGGCTCGCCCTTCTACCTCAAGGCGGCCGCCGACAGGAGCGTGCTCGTGGGCATCGTGCAGGTGCTCGTCGCCAGCTACAAGAACCGGGGCGAGATGCTGCCGCCGGAGACTGCCGACGCGTCGTGCTTCCACAACAAAGCTGGCTCCAAGCCCAGAGTTCCCTCGAGCAAGCTCCCGTACATGAACCAGGCGTGCGTGCTCAGGAACCCGAGCAAGGATCTCAACGCCGACGGTTCGGCGTGTGACCCGTGGAGGCTGTGCACCGTGCAGCAGCTGGAGGACGCCAAGGCCGTCATCCGCGTGCTGCCAATATGGTCGACGGGGATCATACCCGGCGTGATCGTCGGCCAGCAGATGTTCCCCACGCTGCAGGCCAAGACGATGGAGCGGCGCATGGGCGGCATGGACGTCCCCCGGCGTCCTTCGGCGTCTTCGCCATCCTCACGCTCACCGTGTGGGTGGCGTTCTACGACCGCGCCCTTGTCCGTCCCCTGTCTCGGCTCACGGGCCACGCCCGCGGGCTCAGCCTGCGGCAGCGCATGGGCGCCGGGCTCGCGGTCTTCGCCGTGGCCATGGCCGTGGCCGCGCGCACCGAGGGTGTCCACCGCGCTGCGGCCATCGCAGAGGGGCTCCAGGAAACCGGGCACGCGGTGGTGCACATGTCGGCGATGCGGCTCGTGCCGCAGCACTGCCTGACGGGTTTAGCGGAGGCGCTGAACCTGATCGGGCAGATCGAGTTCTACTACTCGGAGTTCCCCAAGACCATGTCCAGCATCGGGGTGTCCCTGCTCGCGCTCGCCATGGGCGTTGGGGCCGTGCTGGGGACCGCCATCGTCGGGATCGTCAACAGGGCCACCGGAAGGGACGGCCGCGACAGCTGGCTCTCCAGCAACCTCAACAGGGGCCACTATGACTACTACTACCTGCTCCTCGCCGCGCTGGCCGTGGCCGACTTGGCGTACTTCGTCTGGTGCAGCCGGGCGTACGGCGAAGAGGGGAAGAACAGAGTAGTGGCGGCTGAAGTTGAGGAGCAGGAAGAGACCAAGCAAGAACAGCAGAAATGGTAGCCAAGAACAGAGTGACGCATGTTTGAGCTCGGGCCTTTTCTGCTGAATCGTGATATGGATGTGCTACTGCCGGTGTAAAAATGTCGGATGCAGGCAGTCTATATCAAAAGTTCAAATGTTCGGGGGTCTCTTCAGCTTGTAGGATTTTTACAGAATTTATGGTTCATAAATTTGTTCATACGAAAATCACTTGGTTTAAAAACATTAGTCCTCAAATAGTTAATACTCCCTCCGGTTTAAAATAAGTGTTGGAATTTTGAACTAGAGTTAGTTTAAAACAGTGACACTTATTATGTATTGGAGTTAGTATGATATTTCCTACAATACAACTCGGTAGGATGTCTAGCAAAAGGTGATATGTCATGGAATTTTACCTTTTTTTTAGAACTACCTTTAATAAAACCAATGACATGCTTTGAATCTCGTAGAAAGTTTTGTATTTTTTCTATGGCCCAAGCCCGACTAAGCAACTTCTACCAGAGCTCTTTAGATTCAAAGAATTTGGATGATTGTAAATCCTTAGGATTCCTCTATGGTGATTTTTTTTTAAAGATTAGTTTGCGACGCACTTGATCGAAGCTTTTTCATCCACTTAAACCTCCTAATAAAGATCAATTTTCCCCATGGTGCCATCAAATAATCAAAATCTTGTAGGATTCATTTGTTTTTCTTTCTATTCACGCATTTGTAATCCGTGAATCAAACTTATGATTCATGCATGATTCTACATGTCATGACAACCTACATATGACTTATTTTCCTACTACTCTATTTTTTTAAATCCTACAGCCCAAAGAGGTCTTCCGTTTTCGTTCAGATATTAAGAGTGACGGTAGGCCGACTACCAATGAGCGGTGAGCTATATCTTCGGTGTTGTCACTGAGGTAGGAAGGCGATGCACTCCAATCTGGCTATGTTGGTGGTTGTAGCGCATCGAGTGAAAGTCTTATCTAACTTTTATTGCTATCGACGAGTGCACTGCACTTGAACGCTCTCCCTCCATGCTCATTGGCAGCATCGTCGTGGAGCCATCCTTGGCACAAAACCCAAATCCTTATTATAAGGTTTGACGATGTTCTCTTCGACATTCCACCGGTGATGCATTATTCTTGAGAGATGACCTCTTAGTTAGCATGCAAGGAGGCTTTGGCATTCATGTATGAGGTTGCTGACTTTGATCGTGGTCAGTGTGTGTATGAACAACGTTGAGATGGAGTGGTGGGGGTTGGGGCTTGTCAACCCTAGAGATACAGAGGCCTAGACCCACTTTCCTTCGCTTCTGACTTCTTTCTTGTAGAACGGATATAGAACTTTCTCGACTTCTCATAATGCCAGGCTTAAAGTTCTCCATCCACATCGCAGCAAAAGTATGCACTTCTTTGGTACTTACTCACTTGTGGCTAGATTTACCACCTGTCGTGTACTACTATCCACTATCACGTGCTACCTCGCACGGTCTTCTCGTTCATCAGATAGGCAAACGGCTTTCTTTAATGGGTAGTTGGATGAGGAAATTTTCATGGAGCAGCCAGATCGAGAGTATCCGCGCATTCGCCTCACCTAGGGTTTTTTCGATCCAGCAGTATGGAACCTTCGGTTGTATTGTTGAGTATATATTTGTCTAATATTCGTCAAGCTCAAACTCGTCTGATATCTGGTGATTGTCTCGAAATCCATGACTAGGTTAACTCTTTAATATAAAGTAGCACAGTCATTCATTTCTAGGTTTGATCACTCAAGTCATATCTCTTCATTATAGAAAGGTTCAAATCCTTGACAGACCATGTCTCACAACATATTTCATGAAAGACAAGTAATCAACATTTATAGCTATAAAGTTACAAGGCGGAGTCATTGGCTCGATGAGGGGGGTGCTAACTATGATACCAATGGGCAACTTCGACGATGAGTTTCTCCTCCTCCATGATGTGCACGTAATTTGTGGTTGTTGCCGGATCGCCAATTTGTGTCTTAGTATGATATTCTTTCATGACAGTTGTGGGCATTCTGTATCGGTTTTGAGTCGACTTTCCGCAACTCTCTTCTCTTTAGTAATAGATCAACTCCTTCAAAAATAAAATGAAATTAAGAGCTGGGACACAATTACCATAGCTTAATATTTTCACTGGGCAAAGGACGAATGCCATATTCTTCTACGAATATGCGCCCCCTTGATCTCTCAACTTCTCAAGTAAAAATCCCTTGGCATTGTGATGGACTGGCGGTTGAGTCCACGACTTTTTCGTTCATTTTTCTTCTTCTATGCTTATTTTTCCTTTGCAAGAAGGTCACGAGTTTGTTCCCCGTCTCCTACCTTATATGGAACAGTGTGCAGTTTCTTGTACACGCCCCTCGTTTGCCCCATTCAACTACAGCCCTGCCGATTTCCAAGGAGAATGCAGGAGCATGTTCTTTCCTCTGCCGAATTCCAGAGTTAGTCACAATGGGGAGTATCATATTGTAGTATCATGCATATGATACTAGTGTATGTTACTACTTCTACAATGGGTAGTAACATATGTGTGGTATCATATAGTACTACATTTATTATGTTGTAGACTCATCTTGCATTGGAATCCGTTATGTTACGGTATCTACCTATGATACCACTATCACCTCTCTCTTCATTAATTGCACTGCCACGTCAGCTTTTTGCCAACATGGCATGCATGATACCACCTATGATACCCCCATTGTGGCTAGTCTTATATCTCCAATCAGGCATCCTGACATAGCTTGAACTCCATCAAGTTTAGCGAGCAACAACATAGAGGACCAAGGGAGCTAGTGCTGTTCACCGCTCCCGGCCAGCTCTACTACCTACCTGCTGCCGGCCCTTGGCTTTGCAGGAGATCCATGGAAACCAGGAAGGTGATACACATTGCTCCGAATCCGATGCCTCCAAAGTGAAAGGGAAGGGTGGATTCGTAGCCCTACCGTTCATCATAGGTATGTACTAACATTCTCCGCCGCCCCTCCATCGATTAGTAGATTTGCATTGCACTTGCACCTCGTCAAAGATTCGTAGATAGTGAAAGAACATGTATCCGGATCGACGAACATGCTATTAATCCATGTGGTATTTCCAATGTGCACTTGCATTAGATTTGATGAAGTTTTATCCCTCCCCTTTGTACCCGCAGCAAATGAAATGTTGGAGAAAGTTGCGGGATTCGGGCTCAACACCAACATGATCATGTACCTCACCAAGCAGTACCACCTGAGCAATGTCACCGCGGGAGCGACGCTGTTCGTCTGGGCTGCAGCTGCAAATTTTGCACCCATTCCCGGCGCGTTGATAGCCGACATGTACATAGGCCGGTTCATGGCCATCTCGTTGGGCTCCATTGCCTGTCTAACAGTAAGTGTAAAAATTTACCACGCATTCATGTTGTTTCTCTAGCAGTTAACAAAAGAAGGCTCTCAATGCTTACTTGCGTCCAATTTGTGCTTGCTGCAGGGTATTGTTTTCCTGTGGCTGAGCGCCATGATACCCGGAGCACGGCCGCCACCGTGCGGCGTCGGCCTCGTCACGGAGCAGTGCACGCCCCCGGGGCCGAGGCACCTCGCCTGGCTGATCGCCGGGTTCACGCTCCTCTCCATCGGCGCCGGCGGCATCAGGCCGTGCTCCATGGCGTTCGGCGCGGACCAATTCTCCAGGCACCCCAAGGAGCAGAGGTCGAGGATCCTGAAGGCCTACTTCAACGCCTACTACGCGTCCATCGGTGTGGCCTTCACGGTGGCGGTCACGGTCATCGTCTACGTGCAGGACAACGTCGGGTGGAAGGCCGGGTTTGCCGTCCCTATGGGCCTCATGACGCTCTCCACGGTCTGCTTCCTCCTCGGCTCCCGCCTCTACGTCAAGGAGAAGGGATCCAAGCAAATGTTCTCCGGGATCGGCACCGCACTCGTGGCGGCGATGAAGAACCACAGGGTGCGGTTGCCGGTGAAGACCGAGGACGGCGTGTACCATCATCTCAAGGGCTCCAAGTTCACTGTCCCCACAGACAAGTTGAGGTGAGTAAAAAGCATGAGTGATCATCAGTAAATGGTTCACCTGACATACATGGCGACGTTTGAAACCGTTCAGGCTCTTGAACAAGGCGTGCCTGATCAGCAGCACTGGGAATGAGGACGTAGCGGCCTCGGCATGCCCTAGCAACAGCTGCGAGAGGAGGCTGTGCACGGTGGACCAGGTGGAGCAGCTCAAGTCGGCGATCCGAATCCTGCCAATCTGGTCCTCCACCGTGTTCTTGGCGCAGGCCATAAGCCAGAACTACGCCGTGCTGCAGGCCAACGAGATGGACCGGCGCGTCGGCGCGTTCCACGTGCCGGGCTGCTCCCTCACCATGTTCAACATGGTCACCATGTCGCTCTGGTCGGGGAGCTACGACAGGTGGATCGCGCCCGCGCTGCGGCGGGTCACGGGCAATCGGCGCGGCCTCACCATGAAGCAGCGCATCGGCGTCGGCCTGCTGCTCGCCACCGCGGCCATGGCCGTGTCCGCTGGGGTGGAGGGCGCCCGGCGCAGGCTGGCGCTGTCCGGTGCCGCCCCCATATCGGCGTTCTGGCTCGTGCCGCAGTTTGCGCTCATGGGGCTCGCCGAGGCGTTCGGTGTGATTGGGGAGCTCGAGTTCTTCTACACTGAGCTGCCCAAGAGCATGGCTAGCTTCAGCATGGCGCTGCTCTACATGGCCTTGGGGGTGGGCAACCTCGTCAACAGCTTGATCGTCAAGGTGGTCGACGGCGCCAGCAGGCATGGAGGGAGGACGAGCTGGCTCTCGAGCGATCTGAATGCCGGGCACTACGACTACTATTACTGGCTGCTCGCCTGCTTGGGCGCCGTGAACTTTGTGTATTTCCTCTGGTGCGCCTGGGCGTACGGCGAGGAGGAGAAGAACGTGCAGTGGGAAGAGGAGGGTGAGGGAGAACCACCGGTGGCCTAGTTTTGTACGTTGAACTCGGGCGTCACAGGCCATTTTACCGTGAGTCTCAACTCAGAGTGTCTTTTGTGGGACGAAAACCGCAGGTTTCGGAGATGCTTCTCTGAACATTTTGTTGAAGGTTTCAAAGTTCACGGCCAGGGCACAGAAGATATCTGTGGGACTCATTTTGCCTGCATTAGAGCATCTCCGACTCCAAGAGCATTGCCAAACCGGTTTGGTTAATAGGAGAGAAAATGTTTGGCAATCCAAAAAAAAATATCAGCTTTTCAAACAACCCTAAGGGCCTATGTGATTCGATGGATGTCATTTCAAAGGAAAAGTGTAGAAAAAACATCCACCAAGACCTCATGTATAAAACTTGGTGGGGATGGATCCTTAGGCAACCGCTAGGTATGGCTGGAATCTACCGCAGGCAACACAAATCAAGCCCGCTGTGTGGCGGCCCTATATGGCTCTCCAAATTGGGTTATGGATTGCAAAATATACCATTTTGGCCAAAAATTTAGCCAGCCAAATATACCAATTTCGCCAAAATTTAGCAAGCCTGGTAAAAAAAAATGGGACCTGACACCGCTTATAGCAATGCTCTTGGAGCAAGATTCTTTCCCCAAATGCTAAAAAATCAGTGTTTTATAGCAATGCTCTAAGAGATGCTCTTAGCAAACACCGGCTTCTATAGTTTGTCCTTTTCAGCGATATTACCACATTCAAAATTAAAATATGTATTCAAACTTCTTTAAGCATAACAACGGTCCTATATCCAATAATTACTTATACATTACTATAGCCAATCTAAAACATTATTGCCGAACACAACAAAACAAAATTACTTAGTGGGCCAGGCAGTGATGCCTTCTATTCTATAAAACACAAAATTATTAGGAGACCACTTGAGTTGTCTACCTCGTAGAACTAAGGGTGAAACAGAAGATTGGTCCAGTAATACGACCGCGGCTACACTTCTAATAATTTTTTCAGCTCCTTTTTATTAACCTGAAATAAGCAACGATGCTATCAGTAGGAAACTCAACACAGATGCACTTTTAGAAGAGAAAACGTAGCATGTATCTTCGCACCTTTCCCATGGCATTTCGAGGAAGAGAATCCCATAAGTACAATCTTGTTGGAATCTACCATGCATAGACAAAAAATTAACTCCATAACAAAAAAAAGGTCATTGTTACCATATATAATCTCTCAAACATTTTTTAGATAAACCAAAACTGATCTTTTATGTTAGCATAATTAGAGGATCGTTAATTTCACACCAGTACGAGGCTCGTAAAAAAAATACTAGCAGATGTGATTGTAGATATTTAGATTGGGAACCACCCCTTGCATACAAATTGAGAACCTGATATTGATACTTGATAGTATGTGGCAACAGAGAACACTTTAAAAAAATAGACAACAGAAACCATCTAAGGCAATGTTGTAGAGTAGCTAGGGGAAAGGAGAGTACTGTAGAATAGCAAACCTTGTATGGAGCAAGCTTATCTTTAGACCAACTTGCCAATGCTTCTAAGGTTAATGCTGGCTCTGAACCCTGTTCGGCTCTTTCCTTCGCATCCTCCTTAGGCACGATTATTGCGCATATAACCTCCCATAAGCTTCGTCAGGAAAGCGAGGACAGCACACTCCAATATAGCGTCATGCTGAGTAAGAAAACAGAGCATGTAGAATTTAATTATATGCAACAGGAATTCTTTGGTGAAACTTTTAGCCTAAATGCCTAATATCATATACTCCCTCCATCCCAATATACAAGGCGCCTAAGCACCTCTAATTTTTTCCGAAAATATAAGGCGTGTAAGCATTTTTGTGCCGTTTCTTTCAACTCTGCCCCTGCCTGCATGCAGCCTGCGCCCATCTCTCTCCGCAAAATACTCTTCGGCGTTAGTTTAGTTTCCTTTTTCTATATTAAATAGTTTCCTTTCCTAGTGGATGCTACAAGATTCATCACGGAGGCTGCAAAAACTACCAAAAATCCAACGACATGTCTCATCTGCATGGCAACAGATTTATTACTGCGTTCGCATGGACGGCAATAAATCCCTAGAATTACTCTCGTTTCCTTGCAAGGCTGTGTCGCTAATTAAAAGAGGCAGGGGTAGAAGGTCAAAATTAGCATGCGCTAATTATCGTGCCAAATAGCTTAGGCGCCTTGTATATTGAGACGGAGGGAGTACCAGTTACACTATCTGTGAGTACTTCTCTAGCGAGAAGAGAAATAAGTTAGTTCAGTTCATAATTATCAGCTATTTTATAGTCCAGTAGCTGCCCAATTTTTTCTACTAATGATTTAAACACTTGAAGAAGTAGTTTCTATCGAAAGTAAATTTACCTCTAACAGTACTGCCTCAATTTCTAACGCTGACAACTTGTAACCACCAACTTTCATGATGTCAGCATTTGTGCCTACAGAATTAATACAAATGAGTCTGCTCCCAAAATGTTATTACCGTAGACATAATATCACCGACGATATGGAAACAGCAACCAGAAGGACATGATACTGCAAGGCCATGATGTGGTACTTACGCCCTAAAATTATGAAGTATCCATCCGCATCTAAAGTTACTGTATCACCAGTCTTGAAGAAACCACCGTCAATAAATGATTCTTTTGTAACCTGCACTAGAAATTTGCCATGTTATACAATGAAACTATTGTATTAACTTCTCAGCATGCATCCTTCGTCTGGTTCCATATAGTGCAACTCTGAGTAGAGTCCATGCCCAACCCACATCACATGTCATAATAATACATTAATACACAACATCGTATTTAGATAAGAAGAACATATTAACAAGTGTACTGTTGATTGGCTGAACAAATGCAGCAACGGTACCCTCCAAGAAACCATAACTACCAATTGTAAACTAAAGCAACCATGTTGTCGACGAATAACAAGTGTAACATAAAAACTATAGAAAAAATCACTTTGTTTTTCACATGCATTAAAGAAGTTAAGAAAATACTTCACATCGTTTAAAAGTTAATGGGTGCTGAATTAATGAAGAGTTCTTTGAATGAAATTGTACCTCGGGTCTTTTCCAGTATTCTTTGAAAAGGGATGGACTTCTGATACAGAGCTCACCAACTCCAGCTTTAGTTTCAGTACCATCGTCCATAATGATCTTGGCCTGAGAAAAGGATGCTTTAAGTGGCATGCAGCAATACAGAATAAATATTTTAACTATATCCCTAACTACAAGGAATCATAGCATACCTCAACACGTGGAAGAGGTTTACCGACTGTACCTTCTTTCCGTACACCATACAATGGATTGGACAGTCCCATGACAAACTATAACCAAATAAGACTGTCGCTGTCAGCAACCATGAAAAAAGTCCTATTGATGAATGTGAGTGCATATTGACTACAAAAGTAAGATTTCATGCTTTAACCTCAGTCATGCCATAGCGTTCCAAAAGACGGTGGCCTGTCACTTCCTCCCATCGTTTCATAAGCGGTGAAGGAAGAGCTGATGATCCACACATCTACAGTGATTCAATGAATGTTAGTAGCACAAATATTGAAAATTCAAAATATCGATGCATTATGATAGTGTTAAACAAAGTCACAGAAATAGGAAGCACACAGTGAGACAAGAATGCATTGGATTATAGAAATGAAAAGCACAGAAATAGGAAGCACATAGTAAGACAACAATGCAACAGCAAAACAGAGGATTGCAGAAGACACAAAAACTGCAGGAGAGGTCATTTGCATGGAACAGAGGATTTTCTTATAAGAGAAAGTGCCTCAATCCTACGCGGATTGATTGGAAAATTACGTCAGAATTGTTGTTCAAATTTCTATGGCATTAGGGGCATAAAAAGCAATCCATAGGAATTAAATAGCGTCATTCTGTGATTCAAAGAGCCTTCGTAAGAAGAATTCTCAAGGATAGGAAACCTATAAATATCCTATGAAATCCTAAATCCGAAGAGGGCCTATTTCTACTAGCTAGAGCTGGAGAAGTCAATACAAACTAACAAGTCAATGTGGCTTCAATTCCAAGCGAAAATCAGGAGCATGTGCATATATGAGCTCACAAAGACACACATGCAAGAAGCGTCATTTTTGTAGTATTAGAAGCCTCAAAGACAATTAGACCATAAGTTATCCTATGCATAGATGACTTCATGGTTATCGGATGTATAAGGTGCATGATTTTCAAGCACTGACTTAAGTATTTTAGTGTTTGATTGATCAAGCATACCAACTCAGCCAGTTGGACCTTGCAGATTTGACAGCTCAACTGAAGGCCGCTCATGCATGTGATTTATCTACCTTGGCATATATCCACAAAATAGCAATACAGTTTGTACACTGAAACTAGCTATGAGTGTGAAAGTGAAGTAGACACGATAAGACTTACGTAGATCATTAATTGACTTTTGGAAGGAGCATTTAAAGTCAATTTTCAATGCTAAAACCAAGATATAAGAAAAATACAACTCGTCACAAGGTATGCATGGAACATACCATTAATCTCAGCTGCTTTGCAGCGTGCGAACAGGCAGACTGTTGATCAGGATCCATACTATCGTACCCTTGTAGTAGACGCGTGTACACTGTTGGAACCTAAAATTACAGAAGTATCGATCAACCTAACACATCGACTAATTTCACAAGAAATGTAGCTTGAAACATATTTTTTTAAGCACCATATGTCACAGAATCATACCCCCGTAAATACAGTAATAGCCTCATCACTTTTACTAGCACCATTGGGATATGACTCACGCCATCTCTGCCATACTCCCCTCACGCTAAACTTTGGCATAAACTCAACCTATAATCACAGAGGAAATGTATTATCAACTTACCACGGAAGCAGCTCCACTGATGTGCTACCGAAATAATTTGATCATATGTGTCTTCTAAAGAAAAAGCTGACACATTAAGTGACTAGAAAATAAATCTAAGAGCGGAGACGGTTTACTTAAAATAAATCATAATTTATTGATGAAATGAGCAATTATTAAATTCCTAAAAAAACATTTTGGATAATACTACAAAATTAATGAGGGGGTGCTGTAAAAAAAATTAATAGGGGTACTTACCACTGATCCTGAATAGAGGGGTGCAAATAGAGCATTGAAAAGGCCATGCACATGTAGCTTTAAAGTTAAGGACTTCAATAAAACTGACAAAATGGCATGGAGCCTCCAAAATAAATAAGAAGTTAACGTGCGAATTGCTAGCCATCATAACTGAAAATAAAAATTGCAAGCAAGATTAAGTCCTAACTACTACTACCTTTGTTCCAAAATGTAAGCCTTTTTAGCAAGCTAAACTAGCTAGGTAAAAAGGCCTACATTGTGGAACGGAGGGAGTATCTCAGTGCATAACTTGACATTTTATAATCAATAGGCATGACGAGTTGATGACTACAATATGGGAAGCTTAGCGGAAGATAACTGGAGATAACAAGCATTTTTCAGAAGAAAAAAAGGGAGAAGACATGATCCAAGCACGTGCCTACAGAGCTATATACTTTAATTGAAAAGGTATTTGTTTAATAATGCAATCTATAATGTTAGTACAGAATACGGTGCTAGATCTTAAATAGCTTTAGCGTAGTGTTTATTATGGATATGGTGCAGTGGAAGGCAGTGCAGAAATTGATCTTCACTTTGATATCCCCATGCCTCTGACAGAATTTGAACCTGCCAAAACAGTAAACAAAATGTTAAGTAAATTAAATGAGCAAAATATAGTCATTAAGCAACTAAAAGTAACACAAACCAACCATACATGCTTATAGATTAGTTCAAATAGATAAAAGAATCATTGAAAGATGCATAAACATGGATATAGGCACATAGCAACAGTAAAGTAACCAAAAGTGTTAGCTGAAATTAGAAGGTTAGAACGTTTCTAAAACTGAAGCTATAGATCTAATTAACGATGATGAAATGCACCTGAGAAAGTATTCCCTTATGAGTGTGGACTACTCCTTTTGGTTTACCAGTTGTACCACTAGTGTAAAGGATAAGAGCGGGATCATCGCCTGCATAATCAAACTCAGAAAAGTTAGGTAAATAGGAGCTGGCCACAAAATATTTGAAAATAACATGGATTATCGAAGATACGTTAGTGATGGTAAGATAAGAAAATAGTGAAATATGCAGCGTAGAAAGCAGCAGCATAAATCAAAATATAAACTGGCAGTAATATAAGCAGAACCAATCACCTTTAATTTTCTTTAAACTGTCAATCTCAGCCATTAAGCTAGAAACTGATGAAGTCAGTTCACTACTTAAAGGTTCTTGGGAATCTATTTTTGGAGGTATACTTTCCACAGATGGAAGAAGAGAATAACGAGTGGAACATTTGATAGAGATGCTCTCCATAATTTCATGATGCTCCTTGGTGCTTAAAACCATAGAAATGTCCTGCAAGTTGCGGAAGTTAAAAGCAAAGACATATTGCATGGTATATGGTAAACTATAAACACATGTGTATACACGGCACTGAAATTAGTACATATGTACTATCTAGAAACACCCTACTTAACCCTCTAACTTAACTATTTGGCCCCTTATTAAACACCAAGGTGGAAAGAAATACATAATATGCTATTAGAAATTAGGTATCTTTCTACATAAGCTGATACACTGCAAGAGCAAAATAATGTAATAAATTTGGAACGAACCGAGTCATTCATGACATGCAGAAGTTCAACTTCTGGGTAGCTTAGTGCAAGGGGTACTGCAACTCCACCAGAAAGCCAGGTTCCAAATATCCCAGCAACGAATTCGGGGGAGGGTTTTGCCACAATGCCAATACGAGCACCATGAAGAAATCCTGTTCTATGTACTCCCTTGGTAGAAGAATCATCAGCATCCTGTGTCATTTAAAATAACAGTATGACGAGGTTTTTCTAAGGCATCATCAACAGGCACAGAACATATGAACAGAATAATATTAAGTTTATGCTTACCAAGGCTCAGTTGACTTTTATAGTAAACTATTTGGTCATAACAAAATTGAATGCAGAAATCAACTACAGCGTAAAGTAGAGGATTGGGTGAACTAACATATTCTCAGGAAGAAAAACTTGAAGTGTGAAAAAGTATAATGACTGGATTTGTCAATTTTTAATAGAACTGGAGTTTGACCAGAGCTAGTAAGAAACTGGGATCAGTTGTTTAGTCATCTTTTATTTTGAAATGATAGGGGAGAACCCTATTGAAAACTAGTGCGATTTTGTGATGCCTTCTAACAGACATGCAAGGACAAGGCAGGAAAAACTAATTGCTTGACTACAGATGATGCAAAGACAGGACGAACTAATGACAGCAGTGCAGATACTTCCATGAACTGGTTCAGCTAAATCATAAACAAATAAACCTTTACATTTTTGGGGGAGTAGGAACTTGTATACCCAATTAGTAGAATAACTTCAGTCCCAATCTTATGAAATAATATTTATACTGTTTTGCAAAGCGACAAAAGGAGAAAAATAAACCAACAAGACATCAATTTCAGAACCAAGAAAGAATCTCAAGTGAATACAAAAGGTAAATGAACATATGAGAAAGGAGTGGTGGTACATTTTTTCTGCACAAAATATTGTGGACGTCCAGTGCAGATGAAATAAGCTGGACGAAGCTATAACTCTTTTGGTCAGCTCTTATCGCCCCACGGGCACCATGTGCCGAGCTATGCTTAAAGACTTCTCGAACAACCTCCATGAAAGTATGAGAATTCTGTCCGGTACTGTCAACTGAGTCATAAGCAAAAAAATATAAACATCACAAAAATGCAAATGACATGTACAATTATATACAAATATAACCCTATACCTCGAACTATAATCAATTACATCAAGTGCATATGAAATAAGCTGGACAAAGCTATAACCCTGCATGCCATAAAAGACGGTACACAGTAGTTGGTCTAAGAAATCAGCCACGCCGCCAAAACAAACCTAATCAATGTAGACCGCTTGGCTTATTTGACAACCCACTTAGAAATCACAATTTTAATAATCAATTTGATCAAGCACAAAGGAGTGACTACGAAGTGCTGCATTACCAAGGTGAAGTATCTCAGCTGCACACCTGTAACTAGTCCACTACTCCCTCTGATCATAATAAGTCCCATTCATCATTCATAAGTCCTTTTACAATTCCAATAGAGTTTTGCTCATGTTGTTCCTATTTAGACCCTCATTAATTTAATCAAAGAATTGGTCCTCTTAACACTTGTCATTGGAGTACTAATATTTTTCGCACTACTACTTGAACTATTAACTTGAGCATGTGACATCATGAGGTCCAAAAGGCAGGTTAGGAACCCATTAGGACCACTACTCCGTCCTGCCACCGCAAGAGCTCCAGTAAGCAGCAAGGTGTCCCGTAAGGCCGTAACCCATTCCTACTCAAATTCAACTGTACTTGCACACTAGATTCATCATCAAAGCCCCCCTGAATCCGTAGCTACTGCTGCTGCTGCTGCTGCTACTCTATCTCCTTTCTACGCGGAACACCCGTCGAAGCAAAAACAGCGAGCACCCTCCCATTCCGCCGGCCAAATCAGAGGACGAGGGAGTGGCGCAAGGATTCGCTTCACCGGAGCTTAACCGGCATCAACTGGACGGCGCAGAATGACCGAGGCCAACCGGGCGACGGCGGCGGGTGCGGCAGAACGACGAACACCTGGCGGCGCAGATCGAGGTGGGGAAGGGGGAGGAAGAGGAGCATGCTGACCTGATGCTGGCGAGGAGTCCGAGGCGAAGTGGCGTCCTCCGTGGCGAGGAGGAGGGAGGAGGCTGCTATAAGAGGAGGAGGAGGAGCGGAGCAGCAGCCGCGGCAGCACGTGGGTGGAGCCGGAGGAGGCGTGGGCCGTGCGGCAATTGAATGGCGTCATCAACCGCGCCACCGCCCCGTGCGGCCACGCCGCGCGCATTGACGGGCAGCAGCGCTGGGGTAGGTGGGTGGCTGACTGGCTGTGGCCGTCGGGTAGGTTGCTCGTCGTGCCAACGGCCGGGCCGGGAGGGGCGGCGCACGGCCGCATGCGCCGTAGGTTGTTGTGCTGGGGGGCGGTGGACCGGTTGTTTGTGCGGCCGACGCTGATTCGGTCGGAGAGTAGTGCCCCACCTCGATCAAAGGGCGAACATCGTGTGTCATACTGCCGTCGCGTCACGTGCACAACACAGCTGGAGTTTTTCAGTTACAGGAAATATTCCAGGTGTGGGAGGCGACATTCTCGTCGATGCTAATGCACTTTCTCTATCTTAAGACCTGATGCTCATATGCGTAGGGTATGTGTGCGTGCATTCATGAGAGAAGTGTGTGCATGTGTTTGTGAATATATAATCACGCGTTTGGTAGTTGTTACTTATGATTCCTCTCACAATCGTTTTTCTTAGTAATCATTTGGCACTCATCATTTCATTTCATTTGAATGATGTCACTATTTTTTTTTTGAATTTTCAACCACCATATATTAGGTCAGCGAGCCGCCTCATTAAAACTCTGCCAGTCCCTTTCGGTACCTTGGTTAGGGAAATAGTGCGTCTGAAACTCGCCGCCTCAACCAAACAAAGATACATCGTTCATTACATCCGGGATAATAAAGTTAGGGGACTAGATTCCCAAAAAACAGAAGAATTTGAATCATAAGAATGCCTAGCAATATTGTGAGCTACCTTATTTGCTTCCCGGGCAGTGTTGCACTACCACTTGGCTGATTCTTCTTGCAGTCAGAAAGCAATCCGTGAGTATTGCTGTATATGGGCTCTAGATTTCGGTCACTCCATTAAACGCTTCAACAATTTCCAGCGAATCCATCTCCACCGTCACGGGAGTACACCCAAGATCATCCGCAAGGTTTAAGCCTCTTTGTATAGCCAAAGCCTCTGAAGTTGCAGCATCAAGTAGATTAGTCGCGGGCTCCCCTACACCAGCTACAGCTTCACCTTTGTGATTTCTGATCACAACACCAACAGCTCCTGCACCATTTGGAAAATAGCATGCATCAACGTTAATTTTATAAGAGCCCGGTCAGGGCCTAGTCCAATGGATTTATGGTGGAGTCCCCTTCGTCGCTCTCTTATAGTTCAATGTAAGTGCTTGAATTGCGAAACTCGTACGTGGCGGAGGAGCCACTTTTCCCCCCTTGACTGCCTTCCGCCGTTGCCACCAAATGTACCAAGCACCCACAGCTAACACCTCCTTAATCCCAACATGCTTCAAGTCGGTTGGAGTGTTTATGTCAGCACGCAACATTTCTTCCAAAGCTACTGAACCTGATCTATCCACCATGCCAAATCTTTCAATAATCGATAGAACACCCAAGGAATTCCATACTTCCTTTGCTCTCAGACATTTAAAATATTATGTGGCTGATATCCTCCGCATCCAGCAAGCAGATTGGTCATTGTGGAGACACCGGAATGTGTCTATTAGCAAGAATACACATCCCCGGGACAGTTCCGTGTAAAGCCTTCCACAGAATTTTTTTAATTTTACTTGGTACGTGCAGATTCCAAAGAATATCCCAGACTGGATTGTTTGCCGAGACCCTATGATCATCCATTCTTGTAAGCCTATGTCCGTTTTGAT
Source organism: Poa pratensis (assembly GCA_947311845.1). Taxonomy (NCBI): domain Eukaryota; kingdom Viridiplantae; phylum Streptophyta; class Magnoliopsida; order Poales; family Poaceae; genus Poa; species Poa pratensis. The sequence continues at coordinate 43,416,486 of CAMZMU010000027.1, read as the reverse complement.
GATTCCATTCAGTATAATATGCCGATCGAACCGAGAACCTATAGTTCCTTGTCGGATGCCATGCCACAAAATCCTCCTGTAGGTGCATCCTCTCAGCGTCGATATGGCTAAAAAGTTTCCCAATCAACTCTGTATTCCGTGCTCCTGTCCGCTGGTTAATTAATTCATTTACGGTACAAAGGAGACTATTACCTCTAGGAGTGATCACGTGGCGTGTAGGACTTCCAGACACCCACGGATCATCCTCGTTTGAAAGTCTGTAATCCGGATATAATACTTTGCCACGTGAAAGAAGATCCCTTTTTTGCTCCAGCTTTAATAAGGCTACAGTGTGGGTAATATTTAGCTTTTAACACCCTAGCACATAGAGAATCCGGATTAGCAATCAGTCTCCATGATTTTTTGGCCAGCATTGCTAAGTTAAAAGCGTGGAGATCGCGGAAGCCTAAACCCCGATTCTTTTTTGGAACACATAGTTTCCACCATGTCATCCAATGCATTCTCTTCTGAGACTCCGAGTCACCCCACCAGAAGGCACCCATTGCATCTGTTATTTGTTTTCACAAGTTCTTTGGGATCTTAAAAAACCCCATAGCATAAACGGGAATCGCCTGAATGATTGCTTTGAACAGTATTTCCTTGCCACCCATGGACAAAAATCTTTCCTTCCAACCCTCTAAACGCTTGATGATTCTCTCAAGCAGATGTATGAAACTGTTAGTACGGTCCACCCCAACAAGAGCAGGCAAACCTAAGTATTTATCTGATAACGCTTCAGTTATGATATCTAGTTCAGAGCAGATTTCAGCCTTCACATCTGTACCAACATTTGGGCTGAAAAATATACTACATTTTGCCCGACTCACCATTTGACCAGAGCTAACACAGTACTGTTCAAGAACCTGTCTCAATGAGGTTGCATTAATCATATTAGCTTTCATAAGGATAAGAGAATCATCAGCGAAGAGTAAATGAGATACTGATGGAGCATTTCTGCAGACCCTGACACCTTCAATGCCACGAACCTCCTCTCTATGAGCCAGAAGACTTGAAAGACCTTCAGCACATATCAAAAATAGGTATGGGATAGTGGATCCCTCTGTCGAAGACCCCTCATAGGGGTGAAGCTACCAGTTTCTTGATTATTAAAACGAACCTTGTATGTCACCGATTGTACACAAGACATGAGAAGCTCAACAAACCTGACATCAAATCCAAGAGTGATCATCATTTTCTTCAGAAATACCGATTCCACTCTGTCGTAGGCCTTATGCATATCCAGTTTCACCGCACAGTAGCCCCATTTGCCCTTTTTCTTACTCTTTATCATATGCATACTCTCATAAGCCAGCAGAATATTATCCGTTATAAGTCTCCCTGGGACAAAGGCACTTTGCACGGGGGAGATAATATCATCAAGAACAAATTTCAATAAAAAAGCAATCATTTTTTATATTACCTTGTACAGAACATTGCAGAGGCTAATTGGCCGGTACTGAGAAATAAACTCCGGTTCTTCAACTTTTGGAATTAGTACAATCACCGTGTCATTCCAACCTACAGGGATCACCTTATTATTTATGGCATCAAGGACCTCCGAAGTCAGTGCATCTCCCAAAATATCCCAGCATTTTTTGAAAAAAATTGCATGGAGCCCATCTACTCCAGGGGCCTTCATGTCACCGATTGAAAACAAAGCTTTTTTAACATCTTCAGCTGAATAAGGTTTCATCAGATGCTCATTCATAAGATATGTTACTTTCGGGGCTACCTTGGCCAATAATTCAGGGTCTGGCTCGTCGACTTCCGTCGTGAACAGACCAGGAAAGTAATCAGATATCATTGGGTTTAGAGCTGCAATATCCTCCACCCATGCGCCATGTTCATTTTTCAACTTCTTGATTGAATTTCTCTTCCTCTGCTCATTAGCAAAATGATGAAAATATGATGTGTTTTTATCACCATGCTGTAGCCAATTGATTCGGCTCCGTTGCGCCCAATGGATTTCTTCCTGTTCCAGAAGTTGTTCTATTTCCTTTGCAAGTTCTTTTTGCATCTCTATGTTCTCATCAGACAGAGCACCGCAGGCCACCTCCTCCATATTTTTTTGCTTACTACGGATCTTTCCTTCCTATCCTGTAAAATAGATCGATCCCACTTGTGGAGCTGGGAATGCACCAGCGCTAGTTTTCCCGCCAGAGAGTTGTTTTGAATGCTGGCATCGGCCTGCTCCCAAGCACGCTGGACTACTTAGCGAAACTGGGTCTCCTTCAACCACTTAGCTTCAAATCGTAGCACTGCCGGCCCAACACTCGCCGTTGAGTTCATAGATTCTAGTGTCATCAGAATAGGTCTATGGTCCGAACTGCTATACTCCATATTTTGCAGCACAACCCTTCAAACCTGTCATTCCAAGCTTCATTTGTTAGAGAACGATCCAGTCTTTCTCATATACGGCCTCTATGCCAGGTAAATTTATTCCCTATATAACCAAAGTCCAAAAGATTGCAATCATCCAGACAATCTCTAAAGGATTGCATGAAGTGTTGAGGTCGTGGGTTACCTCCCTCCTTTTCAAAAGGATATAGAATTTCGTTGAGATCACCCATGATCAGCCAAGGCAACTTAACAGCTGCATTTAGGTCTCTCAAGCATTGCCATGCCAGGTGTTTGTCCTGCCACCGAGGTTCACCATACATGCCAGTAAAACGCCAAACATCTTGCTGATTGTTACCAACAAACACATCAATGAATTTTTTTGTTTTGTACCTCAACGAAATGACAATCGGTTTCCTCCATAGAAGCAACAGACCACCACTTCGACCATCACTCCTAACCACCTCCTTAAAATCCATCTTTAGTTGACGACGAAGGATCTCCGCCGACCACTCCTCAAGATGTGTTTCAGAGAGGAACACCACATCCGGGTCGTGCCGCTTCAAAAGATTCAGCAGCGCCCGGGTAGCCGTGGCCTTATTCAGACCACAACTGTTATAACCTAAGAGTTTCATTGCGTCCGGTCAACCCCCAGCTCGGGAGTTGCTGATATCATATGTGTGTTTTCATCATCACCAAGTTTTGTTCTCTTCGGAGGTTGCACCTTTTCTGGTGTCGTCATGACCTTTTCAGCCGGCTCCAACTCAGACCTCTCATTACCCTCAATTGCTAGGAGGCCCTCAGTGGCTGTGGTCCTCGCAGGCACTGACCCCATGGGATCAAAATTCAGTCTTTTCCTTGACGGATGTTCTTTGGCAAGACCATCTTCATCATCTAGCTGCTCAGATTGCCACTCATGTGCATCCATATCTGTCGGTTCCACCACATCAGCACATGTCCTACCTCTACCTCTACCAAAGGGAGCTCGGCCACCCCAGCTGCTACCACGAGTTGGCCCTCGTCCTCTACCACCATCAGGCCTAGCTCTACCTCTACCTTCATCTACCATGATGAACTTACCCCACTCCATCTTTGTAAGATCATGCTCCCCGGTTCCACACTCTTCATGCCAGTGTCCCATAAGACCACAAAAATTACAGAAAATTGGCAGCATTTCATATTGCACTTGGTAGTACTCCTTTTTCTGTTTCCTTGTGATAGAGACAAAACGAGATAATTTCATGTTAACGTCCAGCCTAACTCTAATTCTGACGAACTCGCCGGCGAAACCCGCCGGCAAGGTTAGCTGGACCTCCTTCACAAAGCCCATTGTTCTGCACATGCCTTTAATCACTTCGATCTTTGAGGTAATTGTCAGGCAACTTCAGTACACGTGCCCATACCTCTATTTTGTCCAGAACAACTTATCTAGGATTTTCAAACCCGTCGTATTCTTCAATCATCAGAGCTTGATTACGAAACAGCCAAGGGCCTTGTTTGATCGCCTTGTTCCAATCTGCTAAGCATCCAAATTGAACCGTAAAAAGATTGTTTTCAATCCTTCTCCACTTGACCTCCTTGGCAGGATTCTAGGCAAAGCGCATATTCGAGAAGAGAGCGCTAGGGCTAAAGCCCTTGGCGGTATGCACCTTCGCAATCGCTAGCCACTTCACCGGAATAGGAGATTCGTCAACCTCTTCTTCCCAGATAAACTCATCTTGCTCATTTTCTAGCAGCTTCAGTCTTCCCAACAGATCTTCTACCTTCTCTGGCTGCGGTTTTGCCGATCCACTCGACTCGCCGTGTTCGCCCATCTCGCCGTGATCCAAAAACCCGGCTGCCCCTCTTCCTCTCGTACCTGGTAAGGTGTGCAGGACACCCCAAAGCAGTCCGGGCAAGATAGGGAGACGCGAGACCAAGCTCGCCTGAATTCGTCCGGAGAGAAACTCTCGGTGGCGTCGCCGCCGCCGGAGGACAGAGAAACCCTAACTTTTAGTTAGGGGACTGAATAAATGATGTCACTATTTTATTTCACTTGGAAAGTCAAATGATTAGGAATTTACATAACATACAATAGGTACCTATTTGCTAATTACAATTAAAATGACACGTCTGGTTTCACGCCAGTCAAATAAATTGGGCGTAGAATCACAAATGAATTCCATGATTACGGCTCGAAATGGTTTTTAGATAAAGGGCTTTATTACTCAAGATAAAGTATTACACCCGGCCTCTACATAACAAACGCACGCATCCACAATCCAAAGTCAAAAGTAAAAGGTGCAAAAATAGACGAATTACAATCAGCATGATAATATAAAACGTCTATGACATGGCAATCTCGTCAGCCTATGGAGGTCCAATGCGGCGATCAAGCGGCCACCCATGTTGTGAGAAAAAAATGTCCCATGCCACCTCCTCTAGTCGTGCACACGCCTCTATAAAGAGGTCTCAATGTCCCACGAGAGTACTGGTGCACCGGTAGAGTACCTGCATAAGAGAAACATCTTTATCATTGAAAACCTTGTCATTTCTACAAAGTCAGAGTGACCATATGACGGCAATCACTCCCACCGTAATAACCGTTCTTATCTTTTTATCTATCCCATGTAACCAGTTACCAAAAACATTGGCTACAGACTTGGGTGGATATAAGTTAGACGCTATTTGGATAGATGACCATATAGAACGTGCAAAACTACACTCGAAGAATAAGTGTTTTATTGTCTCTTGCTGAGGACAAAACACACACTTAGTACTTCCATGCCAATTCCGTTTGACAAGGTTATCCTTGGTTAAAATGACACCTCTACGAAGATACCATGAAAATACTTTTATCTTAAGTGGAATCTTCATATGCCAGATTTTTTTATTATCATCGAATGGAATGTCAGAATGAACTAACGCCCTATACATAGAATCCGTTGAGAATTTTCTGTTCTCGCATAAATTCCACCGAAATTCATTGGAACCTTGTGTGAGTTGAACAGAATCCAACCGTGCCAGCAAGGCGTTCCAAGAAGCTAATCTCGGTCCAATTAAATCTCGTCTGAACGACACATTTGGAGGTGAACACTGCATGACAGTGGCTATAGTATCTCCTTTATGTCGAACAATATTGTATAGAGCCGGATATTGATCCCGGAGGGTGGTGTTGCCTAACCATTTGTCCTCCCAGAATCTAATTTCCGTGTTATCCTTAATATTAAATACGCCAAAGCGAAAGAAATGATTCTTAGTCGCCATTAGGCCGGCCCAAAAGTGGGAGTCACCAGGTTTCCAATACACCTGTGATACCGCCTTTGAGCTGATGTATTTTCTTCTAAGGAGTGTTTGCCAAATTCGCTATTCGGTTAGTAGTTTAAACAACCACTTCCCTAGTAGGGCTGAATTCTTGATACAATTATCATGAATACCCAGCCCTCCTTGATCTTTAGGTCGACAAACAACATCCCATTTAGCCTGTCGATATTTCTTTTTCTCGCCATCCCCCTGCCAAAAAAATCTTGATCGGAAGTAATCCAATTTATTCAAGACACCTTTTGGTAACTGGAAGAAGGATATCATATACAGTACCATGTTTGTAAGTACCGAATTAATGAGAACCAACTTTCCACCAAGGGACGACAATTTTCCTTTCCAACTAGCCAGCCTTGCTTGCAAACGCTCCTCGACATGTCTCCATTCCGCGTTTGTCAGTTTCCGATAATGAATTGGTATGCCCAAGTACATTATAGGGAATTGACCCTGGTCACACTCGAATATTTTGGCATACTGAGAATCGGCGTCCTGGGCCTCGCCGAAGCAAAAAAATCACTTTTATGGAAGTTTATTTTTAACGATAACTGCTCGAATGCTGACAATATCAATTTCAGATTCGTCGCTTTATCAAGATCGTGTTCCATAAAAAGAATAGTATCATCCGCATATTGAATTATGGAAAGACCCCCATCGACAAGATGTGGGACTACCCCTTCAATTTGGTTGTCCAACTTTGCCCGTTCAATCAAGATGGTCAACATATCAGCCATATATTAAATAGTATAGGCGATAAGGGACCACCTTGCCTTAAATCCTTTTTTGACTGGAAGTAATGGCCGACTTCATCATTGACCTTTATTGCCGCACTCCCCCCACAACAAAGTTATGTATCCAATCGCACCACTCGTCAGAGAACCCTTTCATTCTCAGAGTTTGTAGTAAGAATGGCCACTTTTCTTTGTCATACGCTTTTTCAAAGTCTATTTTAAAAATTACTGTTAGCACTCGTTTTAGGCAGATTGCCAGTTTGCAGGTTGAAGGAAGACTTGGCAGCTTGAAGAAGGCAGCAAAGAAGGCAAAAATGATGATCTGGGAATTTTCCAGGAAAAGACGGCCAGAAGAAGGCAGCCAATAATCCATCAAGTGGAACAAGGCGGAAGCTGGATTCGGGAGTGCTAAGTTGTCAAAAAGAACCTAACAAGCTAAGTCAAAGGAAGGCAATAAAGGTGGCAGAAAAGAAGGCATAAAAAGTCAACTTTATCAAGACAAGGCGGGAAGTCAACTTTGTCAAGACAAGGCGGAAAAGAAGCCAACTTTGTCAAAACAAGCCGGCTCAGGAGAAACCAACTTTGTCAATACAAGCCGGCAAGTTAGAAGACAACTTTCCAAGATCAAGGCTGGAAAATGACATACAACTTTCTAAAAGGCCGGACGGATGTTGAAGTCCGGGTTTAAAACGAAGCCGATCAAGATATCACATCTCTGAGGAAGGAGGCAAGTTTGAAGCCAATATGGAAGACAAAAGGCAACTTTCCAAAGTAGCCAACAAGTTTGAAGCCGACATGGAAGGGCAAAAGGCAACTTTCCAGCAAATTTGAAGCCAACGTTGTCGGTAAAAAGTTGCCTATTTTAGAGATGGATTCGACTTAGACTATGATTTGTAAGCCTTGTAGAAGTCCAATACTTGTACGGGAAGTCTAGCCGCCTCATATATATGTGAGAGGTGATGGCCGATTGAAATTAAGCAAACAATCGACAACCTATCAATACAACCTACTTTTTCCCTCTAACCTTTGTTCATACTTCCGTTGTTCGGCGACTTGGCGTAGATTTCACCGGATATCGAAAACCGAGCTAAGAGCGGCCAAGTCCGGTTCAGCTCAGCCAATCGTCGCCGGCTTCCTCTGACGGGGCTTGTCCCGAGGGGCTGGGGCGTCTGGCCTAAAAAGCGTCTGCTTACTGTCTTGCGTATCGCGCTGGAAGCAGGCCTCCCGCGGGGCGAGTTGCGGAGTATCTCCCCCGACACCGCAGGTACACGAGGACGTGTTTGTGTGACGCGTTTCGAGCGCAACACACTTTTTGGCGACTCCGCTGGGGACAATTTGATCTAACAAATTGGACAGCAATGACCAATTCTAAGACCGACACTGCCAGCATCAGTACCGACAACATCATCAAGCCAACTATCGAGAAGTTGTCGGATGACCAACGCCAAGGTCTGGAGGCGTGGAAGAAGAAAAGAGATGAGGAGTTAGAGGCGCTGCGAACCAAGCGGGATCAAGAAGATGAAGACCTGTACTTATCCAACTTCAAGGTAGATCGGCAAGGTGTAATCTTGCCGATCAAGGAGCCGGAGTTCGTACCGCTGGACATCAACGTTGACAAGCCTGCTGTAAGTAGTAGCCTTTTTTCCTCTGAACAAATTGCCGAAATTCAATTTCATGTTTCGCAAGGCACTGCCAATGTTTACGATCTTATGCTAGAACATGAAAAGGCTAAGAAAAACACGCTCCATGATAAGCCATCGGACAAACAGCCGATGGATCAAAACAGGGAAAACCAACTTGTGCCTACACTGCCATGTCCAACTCCTATCCAGAGTGTGCCTAACTCGGCAAACCAGCCGAGTCAAACAAGGCGGATTTTGGGTCATGAGTCAATGCCGAATCAAAATTCGGCTACTTGGGTGCAAGCTGGCCCGGCTGCCAATCCTTCTCTCATGCCGGCTCAATCGTCTGTTATGGATGATACCTTAGCCGAATTCAGGAGAAGGCTGGACCAAATAGCTTTTGATAAACTCGGGGTGATGCCAAAACATAGAACTTACACTAAGCCTTACCCGATTACTTTGATCTGCAACCTTATCCACCTAGTTATAGAGTACCTGAATTTGCCAAATTTAATGGGGTGGATAGTAAATCAACATGGGAATATATTAGTCAGTATTTGGCTCAATTAGGCGAAGCTAATCATGACCATATTAAAGTTCGTCTATTCTCATTGTCTTTAACCGGCATTGCGTTTTCTTGGTTTTCGGCTTTAGCTCCTAATTCTATACATACTTGGTTTCATTTAGAGCAAAAGTTTCATGAACACTTCTTTACCGGAGAAATAGAACTCAAGTTGTCCCAACTTACATCGGTTAGGCAGAAACATGACGAATCGGTATCCGATTATGTCAAAAGATTTCGAAACATTAGAAACCGATGTTATAGTTTGGTGATAACTGAAAGAGACATGGCTGACTTAGTTTTTAATGGGCTGAGGTCCTACCTGAAAGAGAGGTTGGAAGGACATGAATTTTTGTCTGTTGGTCAAGTCCAGGAAAGAGCGCTAGCTCAAGAGAGCCGGGTCAATGAGTCGTGCTTGAGTGAAGACGAAGCCATAGTTGCCATGGGAGAGGTACATGATGGTTTATGTGGAACACATCAGTCGGCTCACAAGATGAAGTGGATACTCAGGCGAGCAGGATTTTATTGGCTAACAATGATCAATGACTGCTTCAGATACTACAAAGGATGTGAAGCCTGTCAGAAGTTTGGAGATATTCAGTTGGTGCCGGCTTCACCTCTTAATCCAATTATAAAACCGTGGCCTTTCCGAGGTTGGGCGCTTGACTTTGTCGGCATGATCCATCCGCCTTCATCCAAGGGGCATCGGTTTGTATTGGTGGCCACTGATTATTTCACCAAGTGGTCTGAAGCAGTGCCTCTCGGAAACATGACCCACAAGGAGGTAATTAAGTTTATTACAGAGCATATTATTCACAGATTCGACATTCCCCAAACTCTTACCACAGATCAAGGTACTTCCTTCATGGCTAAGGAGGTGAAGCAATTTGCCGAATCACTTGGAATCAAGATGATGAGTTCATCTCCCTACTATGCGCAAGCCAACGGACAAGCCGAGTCAAGCAATAAAATATTGATCAAGCTGATCAAGAAGAAGGTGCAGGACCATCCAAGAAGGTGGCATGAAGTGTTGTCCGAAGCATTGTGGGCTCACAGAATCGCAAGGCATGGAGCAACTAAGACAACTCCTTTCGAGTTGGTGTATGGACAAGAAGCCGTTTTGCCAATAGAGGTGAATCTGGCTGCCTTGAGGTTTGCTAAGCAAGATGACTTGTCGGCTGAAGACTATTGCAGCTTGATGATGGATAATGTTGATGAAATAGCTGACAAGCGTGCTATTGCTTTGAGAGAAATCGAGAAGGAGAAGTTGCGGGTGGCAAAAACTTACAATAAGAAGGTCCGGCTTAAAGACTTTCAAATTGGCGACTTGGTCTTGAAGGTTATATTGCCAGTTGGCTCTAAAAGCCGGAAATTTGGCAAATGGTCCCCAAACTGGGAAGGGCCACTGCGAGTCGCGAGGATAGTACCCGGCAACTATTATCTGGTGGAGACGTTGGAAGGCGGCATGCTGCCTCGAGCTATCAATGGGAAATACCTGAAGAAGTCCCCCCCCCGAGCGTGTGGCAAACTGCATGAGTTGCACGTATGGCCGATATACATATATCGCCCTTAGCATATGGCCGATGAGCTTAAGCATCGCCCTTAGACAAAGACTTCTACATTGAATATTTTCTAGTACGCAAGCTCTACTAGAAAACAGGGGGGCATGTGTTAGCACCCGTTTTAGGCAGATTGCCAGTTTGCAGGTTGAAGGAAGATTTGGCAGCTTGAAGAAGGCAGCAAAGAAGGCAAAAATGATGATCTGGGAATTTTCCAGGAAAAGACGGCCAGAAGAAGGCAGCCAATAATCCATCAAGTGGATCAAGGCGGAAGCTGGATTCGGGAGTGCAAAGTTGCCAAAAAGAACCTAACAAGCTAAGTCAAAGGAAGGCAATAAAGGTGGCAGAAAAGAAGGCGGAAAAGTCAACTTTGTCAAGACAAGGCGGGAAGTCAACTTTGTCAAGACAAGGCGGAAAAGAAGCCAACTTTGTCAAAACAAGCCGGCTCAGGAGAAACCAACTTTGTCAATACAAGCCGGCAAGTTAGAAGACAACTTTCCAAGATCAAGGCTGGAAAATGAAAGACAACTTTCTAAAAGGCCGGACGGATGTTGAAGTCCGGGTTTAAAACGAAGCCGATCAAGATATCACATCTCTGAGGAAGGAGGCAAGTTTGAAGCCAATATGGAAGACAAAAGTCAACTTTCCAAAGTAGCCAACAAGTTTGAAGCCGACATGGAAGGGCAAAAGGCAACTTTCCAGCAAGTTTGAAGCCAACGTTGTCGACAAAAACTTGCCTATTTTAGAGATGGATTCGACTTAGACTATGATTTGTAAGCCTTGTAGAAGTCCAATACTTGTACGGGAAGTCCAGCCGCCTCATATATATGTGAGAGGTGATGGCCGATTGAAATTAAGCAAACAATCGACAACCTATCAATACAACCTACTTTTTCCCTCTAACCTTTGTTCATGCTTCCGTAGTTCGGCGACTTCGCGTAGATTTCACCGGATATCGAAAACCGAGCTAAGAGCGGCCAAGTCCGGCTCAGCTCAGCCAATCGTCGCCGGCTTCCTCTGACGGGGCTTGTCCCGAGGGGCTGGGGCATCTGGTCAAAACAAGCCGGCTCAGGAGAAACCAACTTTGTCAATACAAGCCGGCAAGTTAGAAGACAACTTTCCAAGATCAAGGCTGGAAAATGAAAGACAACTTTCTAAAAGGCCGGACGGATGTTGAAGTCCGGGTTTAAAATGAAGCCGATCAAGATATCACATCTCTGAGGAAGGAGGCAAGTTTGAAGCCAATATGGAAGACAAAAAACAACTTTTCAAAGTAGCCAACAAGTTTGAAGCCGACATGGAAGGGCAAAAGGCAACTTTCCAGCAAGTTTGAAGCCAACGTTGTCGGCAAAAAGTTGCCTATTTTAGAGATGGATTCGACTTAGACTATGATTTGTAAGCCTTGTAGAAGTCCAATACTTGTACGGGAAGTCCAGCCGCCTCATATATATGTGAGAGGTGATGACCGATTGAAATTAAGCAAACAATCGACAACCTATCAATACAACCTACTTTTTCCCTCTAACCTTTGTTCATGCTTCCGTTGTTCGGCGACTTCGCGTAGATTTCATCGGATATCGAAAACCGAGCTAAGAGCGGCCAAGTCCGGCTCAGCTCAGCCAATCGTCGCCGGCTTCCTCTGACGGGGCTTGTCCCGAGGGGCTGGGGCGTCTGGTCTAAAAAGCGCCTGCTTGCTGTCTTGCGTATCGCGCTGGAAGCAGGCCTCCCGCGGGGCGAGTTGCAGAGTATCTCCCCCGGCACCACAGGTACACGAGGACGTGTTCGTGTGACGCGTTTCGAGCGCAACAATTACTCCATTAAGTTTCTTCGTATGCATCTCATGTACGGTCTCGTGGAGAACCACAACCCCGTCTAGGATATTCCTCCCTTGCATAAAAGCAGTTTGGGTAGGTTTTGCCACATGATCAGCTACCGAATTTAACCTAATAGTTTCTACTTTAGTAAAGATCTTGAAGCTAACATTATGGAGACATATAGGCTGATACTGTTGTATCCTCTCAGCCGCCTGAGTATTAGGTAACAAGACGATTTCCCCAAAATTTAGGCGAAAAAGCTCGAGTTGTCTAGCATGAAGACAACCGAATAATTCTAACAAATCAGGCTTAATGATTTCCCAAAATGCTGGTAGAACTCAGCTGGGAATCCATCAGGTCGGGTGCCTTATTATGCTCCATTTGAAAAATCGCCTTGTGATACGTCCATTTTGTATCACTATTTTATATCATAATTTACTGTTATTCATTGATATATTTCATATTAAGAAGTGTTACTTATGTTGTTTTATCTTATTTTGCATGTTTGATGATTATTGGAGAATTAACTGCCGGAGCCAGATTTCAGCTGGAAAAAGTACCGTCAAGACACTATATTTCTGGAGTTCAACAAATCATGAAATCAATACTGAAGCTCCTATTTTATCAGAAGACGGAGGCAGCCAAAAGGGGAGGTCGAGCTGGGCCCGAGGGGCCAGACACACCCTCGGCGCGGCAGCCCTAGGCACGGCGCCGAGCCCATGTGTGGCGCCCCTGGCCCACCTCTGGCACTCACCCTTCACGTACTTCATCCCCCAGAAACCCTAAAACAGAGGGGGGATCAACGAAATATTCCGCTGCCTCCACGAGGGGGAAAACACCAGAGAGAGAAAAAGCTCTCCGACGGGGAGAAATCAGCCGAGGAAATTCCCTCTCGGAGGGGGAAATCATCGCCATCATGCCGGATTTCATCGGGATCATCATCACCATCATCTCCACCGCTCCACCTCGTTCCGCTGTAACATCTAGGGTTATACTTTGTGTAGGTCATAGGAGAAACTTTCCCGGTGTTGATTACTCCTTGTGGTTGATGCTATTGAGTCTTATCGGTGAATTAAAGTATATGACCAGATTGTTATTCATCATTATATCACCTCTGATCATGATCCATATGATGTCTTGTGAGTAGTTCGTTAAGTTCTTGAGAACATGTGAGAAGTCTTGTGAGTAGTTCGTTAAGTTCTTGAGAACGTCGACTACATGACACTTCATCTTTATGGGCCTAGGAGAATGCATTGTGTATTCGGATATTAATTGTGGGGTTGCCGGAGTGACAAAAACCTAAACCCCCGTTAATATACCGATGCACGAGGGAGTGTAGGATCTCAGATTTTAAGGCTGTGGTTAAATTTATCTTAATTACTTTCTTGTATTTGCTGATGCTTTCAAGGGGTATAATCACAAGTATGTATTAGTCCTAGGAAGGGCGGTGCATTAGAATAGGTTCACCCACACAACACTTATCAAAACAATAAAGATTAATCAACTAAATGAAGCGAAAACACTTGACGAAATTCCCATGTGTCCTCAAGAACATTTTGCCACCATAAGTAAACCAACCGGCTTGTCCTTTGTGCTAAAAAGGATTGGACCACTAGCTGCAATTATTACCACCATCTTTTATTTACTCGTATTTTATTTATCTGCTATATCAAAAAATGCTAAAAACTTGTCTGCTACTATTTACAGTGAATTCTTGATCAAAACTACTTATCAACACATTCTGCTCCTCGTTGGGTTCGACACTCTTATTTATCGAAAGTACTATGATACACCCCCTATAATTGTGGGTCATCACCTTGCTAACCTTTTCTTCAGAGAAGGGTGCGATTAGCAGGTTATTTTCCTCCGGAGTAACTTGGGTGATATTATCCGTTCTCGTCTCATCTAGAGTGAAGTTTCCTTCCTCCGAAGCACCGAACATACCTTTATAGTAGTCAGTAATATAGTCCTTGAGCTTGTCCTATCCCTCGATCAGGCCCTCCTCCAGATGAAGAGAATGAATGAGTTTCCTCCTATGTCTGCCATTAGCGACATTGTGAAAGTACCTCGTGTTCGAATCCCCTTGCAGAATGAACTGTGCCTTAAATCTTTGGTACCATTTAAGCTCCTCTTTTCGCAACATCCGCCCCACTTCCTCATTCGAGTGTCGTTTGAGGTCACTCTCATTTGCCTCATTTGCTGATAAGGGGCGCGATTTCCGCAAGTTTATCGAGCTCATCAATGATGGAACACATACACTCTTTTTCTTTTTTGAGAACTCCGGTTGTGTGCCTTGCCCATCCACGTAGGAATTTACGCATATTACGCATCTTGCAATTCCACCGTTGGATAGCAATGGTACCCACAACCGGAAAATCATCCCGCAACAGCCAACCTAATTCAAATTTGAATAGGTGCTTAACAGTCAGTTTCAATTATCCAGTAAAAACGGCCCTGGTTTCAATTCGAATTCGATTGGGAGGTTGCGAGGTGCGTCCGGTGTCCGGAGGCCACGAGCTCCCGCCCAAAAGAAAATGTCTTCCTCGATTCAACTCTAGCCTTCCGGCATGGATTCGCAGCAACGCTCGCCGGAATACAACTCCATCCTCCTCGCCGGCCCTCGCGCCGGCCCTCTGAAGCAAGCCCACGCGCGTCTCGTCGTCGCGGGCCACGCCCACTCCCTCCCCCTCATCACCAAGCTGGCCACGCTCGCCGTCGCAGCCGGCGCCGCTCGCTACGCGCACCTCGTCGCCACCTCCCACCCTGCACCCGATTCCTTCCTCTTCTCATCCCTCACGCGTGCGGCGGCGCACCAGGGACTCCCCGCCGCCGCCCTTGCGTTCTACCGCTGCCTCCTCTCCGCCGCCCTCCCCTTCTCCAGCTTCACCTTCACCGCTGTCGCCAAGGCCTGTGCCGACCTGTCCGCCCTCCGTACCGGCAAGGTCATCCACGGGCAATCCATTATCCTCGGGTTTGGATCCGATCGTTTCGTGCTGACCTCGCTTCTCGTGCTCTACTCCAAATGCGGCCAGCTAGCTGTTGCACGCAAGCTGTTCGATGCAATTCGTGATAGAAGTGTGGTCGCTTGGAACGCGATGATCTCTGGGTACGAGCAGAATGGACTTGCCGAGCGGGGGATTGAGGTGTATAAGGAGATGCAGGTGGCTGAGGCGGTGCCTGACTCCATGACATTTGTAGCCACGCTCTCTGCTTGTGCACAGGCTGGTGCGCTGGACTTGGGACGTGAGGTGGAGAAACGTGTTGTTTCTGAAAGGGTGGACATGAGTGTGTTTCTTGGCTCTGCTCTTGTGAACATGTATGCCAGGTGTGGTGTCGTGGACAAGGCTCGCAAATGGTTCGACGCGCTCCAGGAGCGGAACGTGGTTACATGGACTTCCATGATCGCCGGATATGGAATGCACGGCCATGGTCATGAGGCGATCAAGCTGTTCGAGTTGATGAGACGTGAGGGGCCACCACCCAATCATGTCACCTTTGTTGCTGTTCTATCGGCATGTGCACACGCTGGATTAGTTATGGAGGGCCGCGATGCTTTTGCTTGCATGAAGAGGAACTACGGACTGGTCCCTCGTGTAGAGCACTATTGTTCTATGGTTGATATGTTTGGAAGGGCCGGACTTCTTGATGAAGCAATGAAATTTATACATGATTCTATGCCTGGAGAACCAGGACCTGAAGTTTGGACAGCAGTACTTGGGGCATGCAAGATGCACAAGAATTTTAATCTTGGGGTGGAGGTGGCTCAGCGATTGATTGCTCTCGAGCCTGAGAATCCGTCCTACCATGTTCTTCTTTCTAATATATATGCTCTGTCTGGTAAAATGAACCATGTCGAGAAGGTGAGGAATACCATGATCAAGAGAAAATTGAAGAAGCAGATAGGATTCAGCTTGATTGAGCTAGGCGGTACTTCCCATTTATTTCGCATGGGCGAAAAGTCTCATCGGCAAACTGGAGATATTTACCAGTACTTGGAGAAACTTATCCATAAGATTACTGCTGCTGGCTACATGCCTGAAACTGAGTCAGTGCTGCATGAGTTAGAAGAAGAGGAGAGGGAGGGTGCACTTAGATATCACAGTGAAAAATTGGCAGTAGCATATGGGCTCATGATGACTCATGGGAGCACCACCCCCATCAGAGTCATAAAAAACCTGCGGATTTGCGGGGATTGCCATCTTGCCTTCAAGTTTTTGTCAGTTGTGGAGAACCGAGAGATCATTGTCAGAGATAAGCACCGCTTTCACCATTTTAAAGATGGCAAGTGTTCATGTCTGGAATATTGGTGACAAGCTCTCATCTGTTGTTAGGTGCACTTGCCTTTCACTAGTAGTCATTGACAAAATTCTTGGGATTGAACAACTACATATGTATCCAGTACCTGTCCAGAATTCTGTCATTAGATCTTTAGAGTAGTCACATTCAAGGAGTGGGTTTTTTTGTGATACATGCTCATGATGTTGCATCTAAATGCAAATACATAACTCTACCGATTTCATTGTCTGATGGGCCCAATGTTTCTTACTTTGCTGAGCATCCACAGTTCTGGCAACCTGTGTATTTCCAGACTACCAACAAATTTCCAAGCATCAGGGTGTTGAAAGACGAAAAACCAGCTCTAGTATCTTTTGTTAGCTCTTCTGGACTACCGACTTGTGCTTTGGATAAGTCTGGTTTCAATCTTGGTTTCAATCTCCAGCTGTGCCTGCAAGTGAGAGCAGATCAAGTCCAAAACGAGTATTCGGATACCGAACCGTCTATCTAATTCATGCAACAAGTTGATTACTTATGTGCATCTGCTATGTGAATACATATTCTTGCTTTCTTGTGCTCGGAGTTAATTATGTGCCTGAATCGTCGTGTGGGGGGATTTATCGCCCGAAAGTTCTTCCTCCCTGTCTTGCTGTCCGTGGATAATCGACTGCATTTGAAGTCTTGTTCCGCAGTTGCCCACATCGGTGAATGGTGAGTGGCGACTGACGCCCATCAAGGTACGTGCGTAAGTTTGCTAGTTGTTTTCAACTGCTTAACGGCTAAGATTAGAAGATTATTGAGTTCCATGTCCCAAACTTAATAGTTTTCAACTGCTAAACGGCTAAGATTAGAAGATTATTGAGTTCCATGTCCCAAACTTAATATTTTGTTGAGGGATAAATGGGCAAACTACAACTCACTCGATGGCGATTGCACTTTTGAGCATGCCCTTGGTTTGTCATTGTCCTTCCGAAAGTACTACAATATCCTGATTCCTTGTCACTTGCAAGCCACCAACTTTCAGCAAAGCACACCACGGGCACCACCGCACCAGCAGTCCAGCAGCATTCACCATTCAGCACAACATGGTCCCCGATGTGTGGTTGGAGTTGGTGCTTTGTAGGACGGTGCTGCTGTCTGGCCGGAATTTTTGCCACCGTTGCGAGAAGCTGCGGAGAACCAGAGACCCCAGAAATCGTGAGCGTCGCCATTGGAGCGGTCAAGTACCACAGCCACGCTAGGCTTGGAGGCGTTTGCTCTTTCCTTTGGCACCGCAGAGGGTAGTGTGGTGTAAAACAAAACAGTGAAAACACAGAAATTCTGTAAACTTGGGTGTTTGATTTACCAGATTAGAAAAAAGACAAGAATAATAGTAAACATGGTCAAATCAAAATCAAAACACATGAGAAATTGTAATTCGAGTCTTATTATTCCACTAAAGACCTCAGACTAGTTCTTCGTAGAAATTTAGGAAATAGATCCAAGTAGATTGTAAACTAAAGGAATTTTTCCTGTGTTTTTCTTTTACTCCATTCCTCTTAACCAAACCGATGGATAGTGCCTTTGCAAGAAAAAATATTATTTTTATGTTATTCATGCATTTTTTTTCCTTTGAACCAAATAATCCGTCGATGTTTGTATGTGTTTGACTCGCTTGATACCGGCATGTAAGAAGCATCAATTATCGGTTTCGAAATCCAACATGTATGATATCCACTGGGAACTTGAAATCATATTTTGTGCCCACAAATTCAAATATGAATGTGCTCATACGGGTTTAAACATACGTTCAAATCATCACTCTACTATAACAAGACCGGATGGGGGACCCACCCCGGCTTTGTCATTAAGGTAGAAGTGAGGAATCGAATCCGGGACCTGGCCCTTATAGGCTTATGCACGGCTACCACTAGTTCACGGAAGAGTTCTCTCATCGATCTATTAGGATGTGTTTGGTAGCCCGGGCCTCTCCAACTTGTGTTTCTCAACTGGGCCAAGCTGAGCATATACTGGTTGGGCTGAGAATTTGTTGCCTGTTTGGTAGATTGTATGTGTTCAAACAAGCTGGCGTGAGATCTTGTTTGGCAAGTCGTATCCGTTGAGACTAGAGTGCAGGAATTAAAATTACAAATGGGTCCAAAGGTTTACACAAAAGCCCTTGAGCAGAAATTAAAAAAAGCAATCAGGTCCGGCAACCACACCAACCACCGATCCAGAGGTGCTCGTGGGGAGCAGCTCGCCGGCGGTGACGCTCGCGGCCACACAAGGCGGTGGAGGCGCGAGGCGGCGGTGCTGGGCCATCCACAGCGGCGCGAGGCGGCGTCGCTCCTAGCCAGCCAAGGCGGCGGCGGAGGACGCGCAGTGGCGCGATGGTTGAGTGTGGCAGTGGCCGCCCAGCCCTCCCAGGTTTGACTCCCCTCGGGAGCAATTAATTGGGTGCCTCACCTCTTCTGCCTCCCACGCATGTTCAGGCCACAACTGTCATATCTCAAAACATGCGTGCTGTGTGTGTACGTCTGTAGATCTAGCTTGTGTACTAGGGTGTGAGTGTGTGGGCGCGTGCGTGTGGTGTGTGTTTGTACTCAGGTTCAGATACTACAGCTGTACCACCCTTCGAGAGGCCTCAAAAAAAAAAGCCAAGGCGGCGGCGCTCGCGGCCATCTGAGGAGCCGGCGGAGGCGCGGGAAGCGGCGCAGGGCGGCGGGGACCGGTCAAGCGTGGACGGCGGCGCTGGGCGGAGGCGCAGGGAGGCGGGGCGAGGTTGAGGTGGCGCAGGGTCGCGGGGCGGAGCGGCGCGGCGGCAATGGCGACGGGAGCAGCTCGCCTGCAAGGAGAGAGAGAGGGCTCGGGGGGCAAATGAGGTCGTGTGTGGTGCGGGGGCGGGCAGCGCAACGGCCCGGTGGGTCCCGCGCGTGGGATTTTTTCGGATGAAGGCTGAGGAGAGAAGCTCGATCTCAGCTTCTCTCACGGGCAAGGCCGAGAGTGCTTTTCGGGGTGAGGTGGGCATGGCCGAGGGAGAGGAACCGGGCTACCAAACAACTAAAAACGGGGTGAGGAGAGATTTTCTGAGTTCAACCGGGCTACCAAACACGCCCTTAGTTGTTTACGGATCATCGCAAGTGTTACAATTACAACAAAGTATGAAAAGACTAAACAACACATGACTACAATAATAATGGGTGCTGGCACGGCGGCGCAGTGGGAAGGCAGCGCGGCGGCGCCGCGATGATGTGTTGGTGCTGCTGGTGTTGCGGTGGCAGGGCCGTCGGGTGGAGCTGGCGCAGGAGTTCACAGGTGTGCAGCGAGGTTCGTGTTGCAATCTGTTGCGGCGTGAGGTGCTGGCACCAGAGGCTTTACGGAGAGGAGCTTGGAGGAGTCCAGGGAGAGTTGCGCGTGCTGCATGCTGCTTGTACCGGAGTCATCGGCGCCATTGGTGTTGTTGATCTCCCGGACGTTCACCCATTTCGTGAGGATGCGACGGAGCACTAGGCGAAAGCCTTGCCTTGACTCTCTGTCATGGCCGACAACGGCGGCGCCCCGGCGTCGTGTGCCTTCTTGGAGGCATTGTCGTAGAGCTCCGGTCTCGCCTCCGTGGGTTGTGGCTCTCCGGGAGAAATCCCATGCTTTCGCTTGCCGAAGCAGGGCGATGGTGTCAGTTACGTCACTACCTCCTTGGAGGCATCGCTTTGGAGAGTCTACAAGTGGCTGCTATGCTCGTCTCTCTCGTCGACGGTGTGGTGGATGTCGGGGCAGCGCCCCCGAGAGGTTGTACTTGTGTGCCGAGGTGGCGGCCTCGGGGTCCATCGCGAGTGGCGGCACTATGAGGCAGGGCCGCAACTCGTCATGGCTTGGGTGGCATATCTTGAGCTGTCAGTGCAGCAAGGTTGTCGGCTTGGTCAATGCGTCCCAGCGAGGGGCGATCTTCAATATGTCGAGGCAGCGGACTCGGACGTGGTGTGGCGGCCGTGGTCTGCGGGTATTTGCTCTGTGCAGTTTGGGCTGCGGGCAACTAGGCCGTGCGGCGTTGCAGCTCGGGGTGCGAGCGGTGGCATGTCGGGGCGGCGGCCCCGGAAGGTGGTGCATGTGGATTGCGCTGGGCGTGACAGAGAGGTGGATGTCGGGGCGGCGGCTCCGAGATTTCTGCAACATCGCGGGTGCTCCACCTTGTGTCGTGTGGGCGACAAGGTTGTTCACGGTGTTGATCGTCGTCGGGGCTCCTGGTGGGTTCGTCGCTTTCGTCTACGTTGGAGCGTCCCGTATCTGCTCCTCCCTTAGCAGTTACTGCTTCTTCTCTCCGGTATGGGTGGATGTTTGACCGGCTCGTTGCGGAGTGGTGTTTAGAGCTTGGGTCTAGTTGTTCTCGAGGTTGTGAGTTTTCGCCCTGTGGGGTTGTGTTGTTGTATGGTTTTCGCCCGGTTTCTTCCGATAATAAACTGGGCACCTTCTGCTTAATTAATATAAGGGGCAACGCTTTTGCCTCCCGTTTAAAAAAAACAATAATAATGGGTGTCCATGTTCTAGACAAGCCATTTTGTCCAAATGGAAAGACAAAGCTACACTAGATATGCACCATCAATCTTTATTTGACAAATATTAGAGTGATATCACACATCACACGCACTAGTAGAGAACGAGGCATTAGTACCGGTCCTAGATGGCCTTTAGTACCGGTTGTGCAACCGGTACTAAAGGGTCGGCACTAAAGGGGTACCCCTTTAGTACCGGTACAAAACTAAAACCGGTACTAAAGGGTCTCCACGTGGGCGAACAGCCGCGCGCGCAGCGGAGGACCTTTAGTACCGGTTGGTAATACCAACCGGTACGAAAGGTTCCTGTTTTTTTTTGCTTTTTTGCTTATTTTTTCATTTCTGGTTTTTTTTCTTTTCGATTATTTTTCGGGGTTTAGGGTTTCTGTTTTTTTCCTTTTCGCTCGTTTTTCAGGGTTTCGGAGAAGATCACGTATAAAGTACTCACTACACATATAAAGTACTCATTATACACATATAAAGTACTCTCGTCACATATAAAGTACTCCTAATTACAATGGAGGTCACCGCTAGCTATTACATGCATGGAGGGGGTGGAGGGGTCTGTCGACAAAGTGGAATTCACCGAGTTCATCTATGACATGCGTAAGTAAGAATCCCGTCAATTCCTCCGCAATAGCTTTTACGCGGTTTATTGGTAGGAGTCGGTTCCGCTTCTTTGACATCTTTAAAAGAAGGAAATCAAATCAGTTATGATCGAAACTAAACACAATTGATGGTGGCAAAATAAAAGTTGTGTATGATGTTTACGTACCTCTCGATTTTTTACACTATTGACTCTCTCATTGACCAGCATGTGAATGTACTCGCAAACGTAGTATCCACATAGTTCCGTCCCCTGTGGTTGTCGCAGACACCACTATATATACAAGAATATAATTTAATCAAATAATAATTAAGAGAATGATAATGATATTAGAAAGATACACGTAGTAGTACTTACTAAGTTAGACTTGAACTCCAGCTTTTCTGGCCATTCACTGCGTTCTTCCGCTTTGAACTTTCTGTAAACCCTGTCCGGAAAATAAAATGAATTGAGGAGTTATTACTTATAATTTTGATATCCGGAAATGAACGAAAGAGACCGATATAGTGCGATTGAAATTACCTCTTGAGCATTAGACGCACGCTTTTGTATTCATCTTGATCTTTTCTTAATGAGTCCCAGACTTCAACTTCTCCATCCTCGAGTCTAATGATTAGGATAATAAAGTGGAACCTACGCACATTTATATACGCAGATATTCAGAACTTATCGATTACACTTAATATAGGGAAAGCAAAATAGAATGTGTACAAGACAGTAAAACTATCCCGAAGTTGTAAGGAAAAAGTATTTCCTTTTTGGTACTTTGTCGCTTAAAAAACGTTAGCAAAACGTTCTCTGTGGCCTCAGGACTATCAGTTATGGTCTTGACATGAACTTTATCCGGGTCAATGAACCCAATGTCCCAGATTACTCCAATTTTGCATTCACGTATCTTCATTCTGCATAATTAGCGTACAAAAGAATGTTGTGAGGATAATTACAAGCAATGAACGAGAGCTTAACTATAAATAATTAAATTACACGAATAAATTACTTACAGATAATAGCAACTGATAATACATTTGTCGAGAGCACGTTGATTGTACATCTGAAAAAGTTCTTCGAACTCAACCTGCACACCATATTCTCGGAAGTAGTGTTGTTCCTTAACCGCCGCCATGAGATAGAATCTCCCTTCTTTTGCGGCGATCATGTACCAGCAATGCAAATTCCATAACTGTGTTGTTAGAGCACTCGGATTTTCCACCAGAGGCAGCCCGAGTTCAAATTCAAATCGTGGGATAAACTCCGCCATGGGGTAACCTGTGTCGCCAACGACAACTTCTCCATGCTCGATTTCCCGAGCTTCAGAAGGCACAATGAGCGGGGCGAGCGATTGTGCTTCTTGTTCTCCGAGTTAGGCAACTCTTTTCCCGCATACGTTTTCTTGCTCCATCTGCGAGGAAAGTACCTTGTCAATACCTCGCTCATAGTCTGAAATGGGCGGCGGTGGAGGGTCATATAGGTTGTCAACGGTGCGACCCTTTACCTCATTTGGTATAGTCTTCAGAAGTTCCTTTATGGGGTCAAGTTTTGTCTCCGGTCTTTCCTTTTTTTCCTCTCAAAAAAGGCGATCGACTCTTCACGTAGGCTCACATGTATTTCCTCCTGAGTCATCTTAGGAGCTAACTTCTCAGGAGCCTTGACTTCCTTGGGTTTTTTTCCACGTTTCCTGACAGGGGACGACGTGAACAGCTTCCACTTTGTCAAGTTACTAGTGGGCGCATCAGTCGGCTGACGGGACGGCGCGGGCGATGGACTCGCGGTGGGCTGCCAATCCACGGGGGAGGCGGGTGGACTTTGATGTGGTGAATTTCTAGCCGGAGGAGTCGGTGGCCTTGGCGCCGAGTCTGGAAACTTGATGTATTTCTTCTTCCATAGAACGATACCAAGCTCGACTTCTCCCAATGTCTTCTCGCCTTCAGCTCCAGGAATGTCAAGATTTATTGAGTTGAATCCCGACATAACTTTCGTGGCCCCGACACGAGCAAATCCAGCCGGAATCTCACCAAAATGGAAGGTTGCTCCAACTTGATGTTGTAAAGCATAGCCAATCGCCACCGGGAAACTAATGTTCTTCATTGCCGCATGTAACTCACAATTTGTCTTCTCCGTGATATCATCCACGGGTAGTGAGCCGCCGACGGTTCAGCAACTGGTTCATCAACTGCAGGATCTTGTAGCTGCGTGGAACCCACGCTGCTTTTCCGCTGAGATTCCCTTGTAGCATCGACTGCAGGATCTTCTACTCGCAGCTGAGATTCCCTTTGCTGGGTAATTGAGGCCAGTTGCTCCTGCACAGCCTGTACCGTGCGTTTTAATGCAGTAACCCTCTCCGCCTCCCTCTTCTTAATTCTGCAATGTTTTCTATAAGTTGCAACGTCCTCCGGAAATACTTCAAGAAAACCAACCCCGCCTCCTCTGCCTCGACATCGTCCCCAGTGTTCTTTATTCCCGAGGGCTTGTGAAAGCTCGTCGTCCTCTCTATCGGGAACATATTTTCCCTCCTTGGCTAGTACTATTATTTTTTTTTATTTTTTTGACGACTCTATTAATTCTTTTCCACCATTTTCTCTTTGCAACAATCAGCCCTGTGTCTGGGTCCAACACTGCCCCATGCGCGAACAACCAGAACTTGGACCTGTCGGGCCAGTCATCTGTCTGTGGAGTGATCCCTTTCTGACGCAGCTCGTTTTCATAGGCTAGCCACTTAGGCAAGGCAGTCTTGTAGCCACCTGAGCCCAAACGATGAAATATTTCTTCTTCGCCGCATTCAAATTATTTTGGGTCGATCGGGCCACAGCGACAGCCGAATTCTTATAACCCGCAAATTCAGCCCATTCATCTTTTAGCTTCTCTAGATGTCCAGTGAAAACTATATCTTTGTTCCCATATTTTCTCCCCAATGTGTTCTTCCAGTTGTTGAATTGCTGGGCCATCTTGCTAAGAGTCCACTCCTTGATTTTATCCTTCCTACTCTGTGGGAGATCTGCCGGTTGGCTGAATTTAGCCAATATCGAGTCCCAAAGGGTATCTTTAATTCTTTGCTCGAGATATTTTGCGCCAATGTTGGCTTTCTTCGGCTCATTCCATTCTGCCACGGTGATCGGGACCATGTCCCTTACAAGAACTCCGCATTGAGCTACATATTTAGTGTAGATTCCATCGGGTTTCTCCGGTTTGCCTTTTATGGTAACTTCGTCGATCGACAACGTTGCACCATCCGGGAGCTTTAACCCTTGGGCCGGGCCTCGTTTAGGGATTGACGACTTAGATATAGAGGGCTGAAAGAAAAATGTTTCGTTAATAAGTGCGCATATAAATCAATTAATGCATCTAGCTATAGTGATTAACAAGACTTAATACCTTGCCGGAGTCGTTCCTAGCTAGTGATCCGGAGTTTTGTACGGAGTTTTCTAACGACAGTTCTTCTTCGTCGTCGTCGCCGTCTCTGAAGTTTTGTAACTCAAGTCCCTCACCGGAGTCGTTCAAACATTTCGCGCTGAATTCTTCGGCGTCTTCTTCGTCGGAATCTCCATCAGAATCTTCTCCATCGGAATTGGGTCCGGCAGCCCTATTATATATTATTTGTTGCATCCGGTCTTCTTCCTCCAAATCTCTGATGAAGGGGGCGTCGATGATGGGGGCATCGTCCTCCATAGCTCAATGTCACTGCAAATTGGTAATTCATAGCAAACAACTTTAATATTCTTATACACAATAATATTGCAACTAAAAATAACTTTGCTAAAATTTCTTATACACTAATAAAATAACTTTGCTAGTAAAATAACAATATTGCAACTAAAATGAGTTAGCAAAATTTTCAAAATTGCTAACTTTCAAAAATTGCTAAGTTTCAAAATTGCTAAGTTTCAAAATTGCTAACTTTCAAAAATGCTAACTTTCAAAATTGGTACACTAAAAAGTGATAACCTCAACAATAATAATTAAGCTAATTAACAAAATGACTTCAAACTTAGAATTTATACACATATTCACATATTCACATATTTACTAAAATAATAAAAATGACAGATCACATATTTACTTAAAATTTTCTAAATAACTTCAAACTTAGAGATTGCTAAATAAGTACACATAATAACCTAAACAAAATTTAAGCAAAATTGATAACCTAGCTATAATAACCTAACTATAATAACCTAACTATAATAACCTAAACAATAATAATTAAGCTAAACAAAATTTAAAACTTAACTAAAAATGAAAAAAAATACCTCTGTGTGCGTGCGCCCGAGGCGGTGGCGGAGGTGGCCGGACTGGCGACGGCGGAGCGCGTGGCGGTGGAGGCCGGTGGAGGAGGTGCAGCAGCGGAGCGTCGCCAGCACGTGGAGGGCGCAGCGTAGCGTCGCCGGCGCGTGGAGGGCGCGGCGGCGTCGGGGCCTTGGCGGCGCGGTCGACGGCCGCGGAGGGCGACATGTGCGCGTGGAGGGCATGGCGGGGGGCGGCGGCGCCGTCGACGGCGTGGAGGCGCGCGGCGTCGAGGAGCAGCACTTCTCCGGCGTCGAGGAGCGGGCGTCGTCGTCGAGAGGAAGCAGCACTTGGGCGAAATTGGGGAATCGATTCGATTCCCTGCACTTAACTGCCGCCAACACCCCTTTAGCACCGGTTGTGCTCTACAACCGGTACTAAAGGGTCTTTAGTACCGGTTGTAGAGTACAACCGGTACTAAAGGTCAAATTTGGGCCGCGCAAAAATTCGCGCGGGCAGCCCAACCCTTTAGTACCGGTTGGATCTTACAACCGGTACTAATGGGCCTTTTATTTGTTTTCTATTTTTTGTTTTTTCGATTTGGTTTCTATTTTGTTTTTTCTATTTGGTTTCTGTTTTGTTTTTCTCTAGTTTCTTTTTATTTTTATATCTATGTAATTTAATTGTATTAAAATTTATAATAATAACAACAACGACATCAATACGTAGGGGGACACGTGTCCTCCCCAGCGCTGGGGTAGGACACGTGTCTGACACGAGTCGTGACCGCGAAGCCCGCCTTTAGTCCCGGTTGGTAACACCAACCGGAAGTAAAGAAACAAACGGATCGTGTGTTTTTTCAAGCGCTTGTGGGCCGTTGGATCAGGGGGTGTGTTTCTTTTGAGGGCAAAACCAGTGTTGGATCAGCCACATGACCCTGTATAACCCCCCCTCTCGAGCATGTTCGACACTCATTTGATATACAAAGCATTCGGATTCCCTGCATACGTCCAACAGTGCATTTGATATGCGGGCACTCACGAGCCACTGTTGGGTTGTATGCAGGGGAAACCGTGTGTTTTGTTCTATCTACAAAATACTCCAGTTCATCGACCAAATACAAATCATTCGGATTCCCGTCATACAGCCCAACGGTGCATTTGATATGCAGGGCACTCACGAGCCACCGTTGGGCTGTATGACGGGGAAGCCGTGTGTTTTGATCCAACATAGTTACATAAAATGTTTAATACATTATTACACATCAGCAGCAACATCAATATCTAGTGTTCACTTTTTCTTCTTCTGTGTCCCTTTCTTCTGATTGCGCCGTAGCCATGGAATTCTTCATCATTTAACACGATGCTTGGGTCAGTTTTCACTTTGAAGGGCGGAATTTCATGAAACTTATTGTAATCTTCTGACATGTCTGTCTTGTCCTCCACTCCCACGATGTTTCTTTTTCCTGAAAGAACTATGTGGCGCTTTGGCTCATCGTATGATGTACCGGCTTGCTTATCTTTTCTTTTTTTCGGTCTGGAAGACATGTCCTTCACATAGAAAACCTGAGCCACATCATTGGCTAGGACGAATGGCTCGGTGCGGTACGCAAGATTCTTGAGATCCACTGTAGTCATTCCGTACCGCCGGTCTATCTCTACCCCGCTTGACAGGTTGACCCATTTGCACTGAAACAAAGGGATCTTAAAAGAAGGTCCATAGTCAAGTTCCCATATCTGCTGTATGCAACCATAATATGTGTCCTTTGTCCATCGTCGTTTGTTGCATCAAAGCGGACACCACTGTTTTGGTTAGTGCTCTTTTTGTCTTGGGTTTCCGTGTAAAATGTATTCCCATTTATCTCGTACCCTTGGAAAGTCAATATAGTCGAAGATGGTGACTTGGCCAACAAGTATAGCTCTTGTCCAACAGTGTGTTATTAATGAGATGTGTACGCAACCAACTGCCGAAAGTATCCACGTGTTTCCTTTAATCCAGAAGTTAGTCTCTCCGGGTATTGGGAGCGTAAAATATCCATGTGTTTCACGATATACGGAGCCACCAATCTGGAATTTTGTAGAACTGTGTAGTGTGCTTGAGTGAAAGAATGCCCGTCCATACATCTTGTTGCTTTCTTTCCTAGCGTGCCTTTTCCACGCAGTCTCCCCTCATGGCGCGATTGAGGAACACCGATCGGCTTAAGATCAGGAATAAAGTCAACACAAAACTCAATGACCTCCTCTGTTCCATAGCCCTTGGACATGCTTCCTTCTGGCCTAGCACGGTTATGAACGTATTTCTTTAAGACTCCCATGAACCTCTCAAAGGGGAACATGTTGTGTAGAAATACAGGACCGAGAATGGAAATCTCTTCGACGAGGTGAACTATGAGGTGCGTCATAATATTGAAGAAGGACGGTGGAAACACCAACTCGAAGCTGACAAGACATTGGACCACACCCGTCTGTAAACTTGGTAGAGTTGCTGGATCGATTACCTTCTGAGAAATTGCATTCAGGAATGCACATAGCTTCACAATGGGTACTCGAACGTTTTCCGGTAGAAGCCCCCTCAATGCAACCGGAAGTAATTGTGTCATAATCACGTGGCAGTCATGAGACTTCAGGTTTTGGAACTTTTTCTCTGCCATGTTTATTATTCCCTTTATATTCGACGAGTAGCCAGACGGGACCTTGATACTGCTCAGGACTTGAAAAAAGATCTCCTTCTCTTCTTTGGTAAGAGCGTAGCTGGCAGTACCTTGGTACTTCTCTGGAT
Organism: Poa pratensis; assembly: GCA_947311845.1. Taxonomy (NCBI): domain Eukaryota; kingdom Viridiplantae; phylum Streptophyta; class Magnoliopsida; order Poales; family Poaceae; genus Poa; species Poa pratensis. Next base: position 43,388,121 of record CAMZMU010000027.1, on the reverse strand, counting down.
TCAGGTTGTCTCGTTCGTGCGTACTTTGCTGGTCCTGCCGTGCATCCGATGTATCTTTCGTCTTCCCATACACGCCTAAGAAGTTTAGCAGGTTCACGCAAAGATTTTTCGTCACGTGCATCACGTCGATTGCAGAGCGAACCTCTAGGATTTTCCAATAGGGTAAATCCCAAAATATAGATTTCTTTTTCCACAAGGGTACGCGCTTGTTAGCGTCTTTCGGAACATTTAGACTGCCAGGACCCTTTCCAAATATTACTTCCAAATCCTTGACCATGCCATATATAACATCACCATCAGGGCGTGTAGGCTTCGTTCGGTTATCTGCCTCACCTTTGAAATGCTTGCCTGGCTTTCTTACGGGATGCCTGTTTGGAAGAAATCGACGATGACCAAGGTACACATTCTTGTTACCTAAATATATACTGTCAGTCTTATCTAAACAGTGCGTGCATGCATTGTATCCCTTGTTTGACTGTCCTGAAATGTTACTAAGAGCAGGCCAATCATTGATGGTTACAAACAGCAACGCTCGTAGGCCAAATTCCTCCTGTTTGTACTCATCCCACACACGTACGCCTTCGTCAGACCACAACTGTAAAAGTTCGTCAACTAATGGCCTCAGATACACATCAATGTCGTTGCCGGGTTTTCGGGCCTTGGATAAGCACTGGCATCATAATATACTTTTGCTTCATGCACAACCAAGGAGGAAGGTTATAGATACATAGAGTCACGGGCCAGGTGCTATGACTGCTGCTCTGCTCCCCAAACGGATTCAAGCCATCTGTACTTAGACCAAACCTTAAGTTCCTTGCGTCAGCTGCAAATTCCCCAAACGCACTGTCGATGTTTCTCCACTGAGACCCATCAGCGGGGTGTCTCAGCATCTCGTCTTCCTTACGGTCTTCTTTGTGCCATCGCAACAACTTGGCATGCTCTTTGTTTCGGAACAAACGTTTCAACCGTGGTATTATAGGAGCATACCACATCACCTTCGCGGGAACCCTCTTCCTGGGGCTCGGCTCGCCCTCAACATCACCTGGGTCATCTCGCCCGATCTTATACCGCAATGCACCGCATATCGGGCATGCATTCAAATTCTCGTACTTCTCACCGCGGTAGAGGATGCAGTCATTGATGCATGCATGTATCTTCTCCACCTCTAATCCTAGAGGGCAGACAATCTTCTTTGCTTCGTATGTATTGTGCGGCAATTCATTATTCCTTGGAAGACTCTTCTTAAATATTTGTAGCAACTCCTGAAATGCCTTGTCAGATATTCCATTCTTTGCCTTCCACTGCAGCAATTCCAGGGTGGTACCCAGCTTTTTCTGGCCATCTTCACAATTTGGGTACAACAATTTTTTGTGATCCTCTAACATGCGCTCCAACTTCGACCACTCGTTTTCACTTCCGCACTTCATCTGTTCATCAAGAATGACCCGACGAAGATCATCATCATCGGACTGATCAACAATGACCTCGAGCTCAACTTCGTCTTCCCCCATTGTAGTATCACCGTGTTCAGAGAACACAGGATAGTTGTCATCATCCTCTTCTTCAGGGTCTTCCATTATAACCCCTCTTTCTCCATGCTTGGTCCAACAAAAATAATTGGGCATGAAGCCTTGTCGCAACAAGTGGGAGTGTATGGTTCTTACGCTCGGGTAATTCCTCGTATTCCGACATTCATCACATGGACAAATCATAAAACCATTCTTCAGCTTGTTTAACTTAACCACATCGAGAAAACGATGCATGCCATCAATGAACTCGGGACAGCGTCGATCACCGTACATCCATTCTCGGCTCATCTGCATTACATAAATACATCAAAAACCATTACACCAGCTAAATAATGAATAGAGATACGTGACCAAATTAATTAATACAAGTTCATCACATTAAAATCAAAGTAGAGTAGTGCCCAAATGTAATACATAGTTCTCACGAAACATACATCAATCGAAACTAACATACAACTATCTAAAGAATTTAAATCCAACAACAAATGCGATCAGAATCGCAACCAAGGTAACTATTGAACCAACAGCATAATGATACCAAGCCTCTTGACTAATGACATATTTTCTAATCTTTTTAAGCTTGGCGCGCATTGCATCCATCTTCCTCTCGTAGCAGCGACGACGTCGGCAAGCTCGACCCCGTGAGCATCAACGATGTCGGCAATCTTCAAGTCCAATTCCATCTTCTCTTCTAGGCATTGGAGACGAAGATCTTCACTTATCTTCAATTTTGCTCTCAAATCGTCGTTTTCTTTTTTAAAATACTCGACAATAGGGTCGGCCGGAATTTCCGGTTCAACTACCTCCTAAATAAAAATATATCTACGTCAAGTTGGTCGGCATGATTGTTATAAACACGAAACAAAATAAATAGTTAAAAAGATATACCACATCCGAATCATAGACCGGACGAGGGCCGACGGGGACGGATATCAAAACCATGACACTATACATATATAAAAAACATAAGAAAATTATACAAGAAATAATTATGCATTTAAATCATATAACTAACAATTTTTAAAATAAAAGATAAAAAAGAGGCTCACCGAGGTGGTGTCGGTGACGGAGCGGCGCGGGCGATCGACGGCGGTGAGGAAGGGGACACTATATAAAACCACAAATTATACTTTAATTTGAGCTCAAAATGCATATAAAACAAATGAAATCCCTAACTTAGGCATTTCATCAAACACCTTGCAAGCACCACCAAAATCAAACTTGCTAAACTTGCACGAAAATGAGCTAAACTTGAAATGCCGGAAGAGAAGATGAAGAAGTTGCTAACCCTTGTATAGGGTGCCACCAATCTTGACAAATGTTGGAGAAAAATGGGTGAACTAGAGCTTGAGAGAGCTTGAGAGAGGAAAAATGGAGTTGGCTCGAGTTGCTTCAAATGGAGCTGGCTCGGGGTGGAAGAAGCACATATAGGCAGGCCCTACCCCTTTAGTACCGGTTGCTTCCTCGCCGCGGGGCACCTGCTGGCGCACAAGCACAACCTGTGCTAATGCCCCCTTTAGTACCGGTTTTTGTGCAACCGGTACTAAAGGGGGCGCACCAAAGCCTCTTTTTCTACTAGTGATGATACCACTAGTCAAAATTCAAATTTACAAGTGTGAACAAATTCCCAAAAAAATTGTATATGTGTTTACAAGCTGTATGTTTACATTTCCTAGAGTTCTCACAACCAAACTCGAATGCAAAGTTAATAACGAATTGCTACGTGAATAGTGTCATATTTTTTTTTTTTGTCTTTTGTGATTTTGTTAATGTTGGATACGCATGAAAAAAAAAAAACTACTCTGTGCACATTGAATGAAAAAGGCATGAAACAAATAGTATGTTGTGCATCAGAAATACTTTAGCTCTCGATACCCGGTGCTTTCGATACACGGACTCAACTGCCTCTACTGAACTAATATATTCTTGATCGAATAAATAAAATTTTGTTAAACATTTCAATAAACACTGAAAAACTGCTTATGGATATATACATATTTTTAAAATTGATGAAATGGCATATGAGGTCGGAATTCCTGCTACTGAACCCCTGCTACAAGGTCTGACCAGATATCCACCGTAGTACTCGTAGTGTACATGACACCTATCTATATCCAGCAAATGACGTGTGGGCATCAAACTGCTCGACAGTTCACGGCCAACTTCCCAAGCGTTTCCCCCAACAGAAAAAACGCATCTCCACACGACGGGGGAGGGTTCACATCAGACGTTGGCCACGCCACCGCCGTCCGCCGCAACCCGCACGATATCCTCCCACGTCACCGTACCCACTGACCGAGCAGCCCCACCTAGTTAGTTCCGGGCCTACACGTCAGGCGCTCCTGAGGCGGCGCGCGGCGGCCAGCTGGATTCCCATCGGACGGCGAGCGGCCCAGCAAGCTGACGCCTATGAATTCTCGCCGCACGATGCGCCTCCGCCGTCCCGCGCCGTCCGATCCCGCGGCGCCGCGGGCATCCGGCCGTACAATATGAATTTGATTTCGAAAGCAAAGAGTGGGAGGAGAGAAGAGAAAGCAAAGGGAAGAGAGAGAAAGGGCGGAACCACGGAAGGGAGCACAGGCGCAGGCAGCAGGAGGGAAAAATCCTCTAATCCCCTCCCGAAATCCGCCATTCGCCGCCCCCCGCCGCCGCCGGAGCGCGCGGCGGCCCGGGATCCCCGCCCCCGCCGCGCCCCCTGCTGATCCGGACCCCGCGCCCGCGATCCCGCCGGCGGATTGGGCGGCCGTTTCGAGCAGCGGTTTGATCTGTCGGCTCCCGAGCGGATAGATGGCGGGGAAGGAGCAGGGCGGCGGCGGGGGCCCGCCGCGGCTGCCGCTCCCGCGGTATCGTCCACGCAGCCGCCGATTAAGAAGCTGGTGAGGCAGCTCGACTTCAACTCCGCGGCGCTCGCGGGGAACCCCGCCATGGCGGCGGCTTCCAGGACGCTGCAGCCCAGGCCGGTGCCGCTCTTTCACCCCCAGCTCAGGCCCGCGGTGTCCATGGGGGTGCCGCACCCGCACCCGCAGCTGCAGCCGCGGGGGCTGCCGGTGATGCGGCCGCATCATCAGCTCGTGCATGTGCCCCTGCCGCGGCCGGTAGTGGCGATGACGATGCCCGTGCCCGTGCCGCAGCTCCGCCCGGCCCAGCCGCAGCCGGTGCCGCGGCCGCCGGCCCCCGTTCCCGTTCCCTTGTGAGTGCCCCCCTTTTCTCTAAGATTTATGTCTAGCGTCTGTTTTTTGAAAATCTTGTTTCTCGGTTTCGAACTCTTGGGGTTCTCTTGTGTTGGGAGCAGGGAGCGGCATGCCAGGCTCGAACAAATGAGTTTGTTCTCTTTTGAATCACACTGCTGGGTGTCATGTTTTCTTAACCCAAGTTTGAAAACTTTGTTCCCAAATTTTACTTTGCATTTGTGTTTCCTTGTAACAGAGATACTTGTTTGTACTAGATGGATGCTTTTCCGACTGACATTTAGTTAATTTTATCATAAATCCTACTGGCTTAATGACAATCTTTGTTGAATCCCTTGCGATTTTCCACCATGCTGTTCTTATGCTTTGAGTCTCTGTGTTTCTAGGAAGCCAGAGTCACCAAAACCACGCGTGCGGCTCTATGATGGCAAAGATGCCACCCCTACAAAGAAGAAGTGGTGCAACTGTAAAAACTCCAGATGTTTGAAGTTGTAAGTCAGATTTGAGTTTTCTTTGCTTGAGAAAGGGGCAATATTACAATGTTGTAATGAAGACATTACTTTTTTTTTCTTACGATTGTGAGTAATTCTTAACATACTTCTCTAGAACTCACCAAATACTCTCTTTTATGGGTGGAGTTCGATCCAGTGAAATTTATCTGATTATGCTGACTTTTTTTTCAAAAAAGGAATGTTATCTGATTCTTTAGATATACAAGGGATTACACACATTGATATTTGTATTGACGGTTCAGTGTTTTTTAATGCGTAAAAATGTTACAATAACGAATATATGGATTGCGGATCTTTTTTTTGAAAAAGAACTGGATGACAGTTATTGCTAAGCAGACTAAGCTTTACAAATAGCATTGGCGATGAGACCCAATATTTGGTCTGCACATAAGATTTGTAGCAGTAGATTTGTATGTTATAGCTAGTGAAATAATTACTTTACTTTAAAGGATCCGAAATAACAACTTTGTGACTAATCAAGATAATTATGAAGCACTGAATATTCTTAGAGTTGGCTCACTTATACTTCAGTGGTGGCTTTATCATTTTAAATTTCGCTGTGGCTCCAAAAGGAACTCGAGCTTCGTAAAAATGACGATTATTGTTTGAAGGAGTGAAGTATTTGGGTAATGTGTTGAAGATGAAAACCATACTTATATTTTATTCTTTCATTCTATTTGACGCATGTATATGTAGATATAGATAATGGCATGTACATTCATATCTTTTGTAAAACCCTAAAAATTTCTGCTTTTATCTACATCTTCTCTGTATAGTTGTTGTTTGGACCTGCACATAGAAAATCAGAAAATCCTCCTTTTCTTAAAACCGGAAATGGATATGCATTGATGAATCACTACTTGTTTCTACTTTTTATGTCTGTCATTTCAGTTTTAAGCCTTTGCATACTGATATTTGATCCTGTCAAGCTGACATTTATGGTTTTCTATGCTTAGGTATTGTGAATGTTTTGCATCTGGTACTTATTGTGATGGATGCAACTGCCTTAATTGTTTTAATAATGTTGAGAACGAGCCTGCTCGGCGTGAAGCTATAGATGCTACACTGGAGCGCAATCCAGATGCATTCAAACCTAAGATTGGGAGTAGCCCACACACCAATCGGAATAATATGGTATGTTTTGAGGTCCATGTCCCTTATTTAAATAGTTTTGTACTTGATGAAAATTGATGCCCGTTGCTTCTAGTGTATTAATGTCGCATCTTTTTAGAATTTTTCTTGCTCTTGGTTGGGATGCATATTTATCTTTTAAAAGAGTCAAACTGAATATGATTATCCTAATGGATGGCAAATATCTGTCATGGGAAGTCACGGAAATTTACACAAGTTCTCTGGAAAATAAAATTATTGCTATTTATAAATAAGAAATTACAGCTTAGAGGTGTTCAACCTTCTCCTACAACTTGATTTACTTTGTTCAGTTCTAAGAATGCTGCATCGTTTCTTATTTGTAAGCCTTCCATAGTTGCAGTAAAAAACATCACTTGTAAAAAATGTGGATCCATGAACTCCCTGTTCTCTTCGGATATCGCAAAAGATACAAAAGCTGACAACTGTGAGTTTGAATTCTCAAAAGCATTGAACCATTTTCGTCGGGATTGATTAATATGGAACTGATGTCGGATGAGCACAAACTTTGTGTCTTAAGGAGCAATTGGTGTCTAGTAATACTGTAATACATATGTTAGGCGTCAAACATTTCTAATTAAGTAAGTGCCGATCCAGTATCCTCAACTAAAATGTTGTCACTTACAGTTCTTTCACCAACAGGAAAGAACCTCCAGTTTCCTTCTAGACTTCACAATTTTTTCTTATGGTTTATTTGAAACAACAATTATGTTTTCCAGAGAAGTTAAAGCTAAGTTTATTTTTGTAGAAAGCTTAAATGTTATTTCATAAACATTAAGAGGCTTGTACTTCATTCTTACATATCTGAGTGGACATCTTCGTTATTGTATTTCTCTTCTATGCATCTGATTTGTGCTTCAGTGACATGTATAATTAATACTAGCCCCTTAAATATCCAGGAGGTAGCTGGTGATCTTCCTTTAGTAGGGAAGCATAATAAAGGGTGCCACTGCAAGAAGTCAGGATGCCTCAAGAAATACTGCGAGTGCTTCCAAGCTAATATACTATGCTCTGAAAATTGCAAGTGTATGGATTGCAAGAATTTTGATGGGAGTGACGAAAGAAAAACTATTTATGTGGATCCCAAAAGTGTCGTTCACATGCATCAAGCAGCAAATGCAGCGGTGAATGGTGCTGTTGGAGCAACTGGATTGTCGTCTCCTTCCACGTCAAGAAAGAGAAAGCACATAGATCCTCCCATTGACCTTTCAAGCAAGGAACATGTAGCTCACATGAATGGCGAACTATCACAGGTAATGGCCAATTCTTCTATTTAAGCATTTCTCTGCAGCTTTTGTAACTTCTCAAACTGTGAATAGTTGTGTTTTTAAATGTTGACTTAAGAGGTAAGGTGAAGCGATCCATTCCATCACTAGGAATTTTCATTTTATGCTGTGGGTATGAAGCGAGTTGATGATACTTTGCGCCTGTGCACTTGCGACCTACTTAACTTGCATTGTCGTGATTGTAAAAAGAAACTTACATTCTCGCTATATGATCCAGAAATTTTTATTTTGCACTCATTGAATGAACCAGAGTGATATGCAAGTTACATTACCTTTTCTATTGACATCCCATGCTTTGCAACCAAAGTAAATCAACCTCACGCTTTTGTGTCTGTGTTGACTACTTCACCAATTTTATGCACCAAGATATCTGAAAGGGGTATCTACAGAAGTATAATAATGTTACTAGCTGAACACCCGTGACCCGTGCTTTCCATGGATAAAAAAATCATATTACCTCAGCATTTCCAGACATTGTCTTTGTGCTCAACCTGCTCCATGCCATTGGCTGCCCCACCGGTTCAGCTTAGCTTCGCCAAGGCAATAATAGTGTCTTGGCGGTCGTGCACGGACAACAGGTCCACAGCCAAGCCCTATCAAGCCTCTTTGTGAGATGCACCATTTCTGCTTGAGAATTTTGGGAGGAGAGCAAGTAACCTTCTCTTTGTTTGAGCTAGTTTTTTCGATAATAATTTTTAGGGATGTGAAGGGGGAAGCGGGAGAGTTTTGAATGCACCACCACCACTATCTCAGGCTTTAATAACTGTAAACATAAAGATTTACAGAAGTGCAGATTAGATAACATCATTATTTTTTTGACTTCTGACTTAAAAAAATTCTGGAGCGGTCCAAATTCATCTAAAACAGATTTCCGAATAAAACCTGACTAACCAAAGAGACAGACAACGGCTATGTTATAGCAAGAGTTATTATGGGATTCTAAGAAGGTTGCTATATATTTTTATGTTGATCAGGTTCTTTACCAGAAGAACGCATTGGCGTCTGACGGTTCACTTGCAGTAAGCCAATCTGTGCATCCTCATATGATGGGGCCCTTTAAAGTCACCTACAGGTAACTGTCAACTTTACGGTTTTCTACTCGCGGAAAAGATATTAGACTTTCCTTGAGCAGGCCAACCTATCTGTTCTCTATTGATGGATTTATGTCATCCCTGTAGGCCTCTTTTAGCGGATATTATTCAACCAGGAGATGTAAAAGAGTTATGTAAACTTTTGGTGACAGTATCGGGACAGGCTGCTAAGGCATATAATGGTATTGCTCTTGGGATCATGCCGATTTCCCCCTTTTCCAGTTTTGTTAGTTTGTTTCAGGAAATATTCCTGGTGATCATTCACTGTGTGTGACTTGCATCTGTGATAGATATCCCAATCAACCTGCATAGATCAGAGCGTCTTCATTTTAAAAATTTACCGGTTATGTGACTGCATTCAACTCCACCCCTTTCTTGGGTCTTGGATTTAGATTCTTGGAACATCATGTGTATATGCAGCTGTGTCATGTGCTTGATTCGGTGCATCCAATCTATAGTTTATTTCTAACACTGACAGTGGTCAGAATCGCTGTCATTTTCCTGTACATAGGGTTCATTTGTGAGTGATGGTCGCCATAATGACACTTAGCATTTCTCAAATTGAACATAAGTCTTTGCAGCAGTTTTAAATTGTCTTCAGTTTGCTACTTTTTTATCTAATAATTTAAGAAAGCCACATTCATGCGTAGCATAAATTTGATGGTAATGCTGCCTCATTTGAAAACTTTAAAACTAGGTCGGATCCAGGATGAGAAGATGGCAGAGAAGGAAGATAGGACTGGAGTTTCCCTAGCATCGACAAACCATAATAGAGAAGACCAAAATAAAGATCAAAGTCATAGAAAAACATCAACTGATGATCGTTCAAGTGGTGGAACTCATATGGGTAAAGTATCTGTAGACGATTCCAGACCTGATTGCACCGATGACCAGAAATCCAGTAGACCAATGTCTCCTGGAACACTAGCATTGATGTGTGATGAAGAAGATACTATGTTTGCTACGTCCGAAAATGTTGTTGCTCAGCCAACAATAGCTGTCAATCAGAACCGGTCCGAACTGTATGCGGAGCAGGAAAGGTGTGTGTTGACAGAATTCCGTGATTGCCTGCGTAAGCTTGTGCAATACGGTAGAATGAAAGGTATATCATATATCCTATCTGACATGCCAATTCATAATAACTGAACATTTATTTGTTTGATTTGCAAAACGGTAGGTTTGATACTGATTGTTTTCAACCTGCAGAGGAGAAGTACTCCATGACAGTAAGGTCTGAAGTAGCTGCCCATCCTGGGCAGGTAAATGGTGGTCCCCGAGTACCATATTCAAAAGTAGATGTACAACCTAGTGTAAAAACATTTGCTCAAAGTTCCAGCAAACATCTTGTTACTGGGAGCCCTGCGAGTGGGCATTTAGACAAAAAACAGAGGCCTGAGAACACATAGGTGGACCTCAGGTTTTGTATTTGGGGTACAAAAATCATGTTTGCACCCTCTAACAGGTTGATCGGTGATATGTACCAGCCTTGATGATTAATCTAGGTCAAAGAAATTCCAATTCATTCTCATTGGTCAGAATAAGTGTAATGATGGATAGTTAGTTTAGTCATAAAAATGCCTTTCACCGTATCTTGTTATATACATTTTAGTTTCTCTTTTCTTTAGTATTTATTTTCTTGGTGAAGTTTCTCCAGCTGCTATACTAAAAAACTTAGATGAGATTACGCCTTGTAACATTTTATGTTTCTTTTTTCCCACTATAGTAGCAGGTGTGAAAAATCTTTTTGGCATCGTGCCACACGTGCCAGTGAAGTGAAGGAAGGAGAATTTTCCAAGGCGAGGCAAACACTGAAACACGGCTGTCGCTCTTGCGGCCCTCGTCCGAACTGACCTGGAACTCCTAGAGATGACAAAGCGATCTTGAATGAGTTGGCTAGTGTGAGCAGCCGGAGCTGATGCTTTATTTTATAGCATCCTTTTCTTGTTTTAAAACTCTTGCACGCTTGTGCTTTCCTGTAACCCTTACGGGGTTCGATCTAGATTTTTTTGGCAAGGAGATAGTGAGAAAAAGAAATACCTGCTGGCAAAATGGGATGTAGTGTGCCGCCCTAAGGACCATGGTGGTCTTGGGATTCATGATCTTCAGGTCAAGAATCGAGCTCTTTTTGGTAAGTGGCTATTTAAGCTACTGACGGAAGAGGGGTGTGGCAAACCCTTCTTAGTAAGAAGTACATAGGCTCAAGTGCGTTATGGCGGGTTTTTTGGAAATCAGGTGATTCCCACTTTTAGGCGGGTTTAATGGCGACGAAGAAATTCTTCTTCCCATATGGCCCCTTCTCTATTAAGGATGGGTCTGAGATAAGGTTCTGGGAGGATACATGGTTGGGTACTACCCCACTCCGAAAACAATATCCAACGTTATACGGTATAGTATACACTTGCTCAGGTATTGGTTGATAATGAACCCACTGTGACGTTCCGTAGAGACCTTGTTGGACCCAGGCTGGCATCTTGGCATGAGTTGCTCCAGCGACTCGCTACTGTCAATTTGACTCAAGGGACCGATGAGTTTCGGTGGAATTTACGCAAATGCGGTAAATTCTCTGTGCACTCCATGTATACAGCACTTGTTCAGCCGGATGTGACAGTAGATAATAATAAGAAAATCTGGAAGATGAAGATTCCACTTAAAACAAAGTTTTTGCGTGGTATCTTCGTCGAGGGGTAGTTCTTACAAAAGACAACCTTGCAAAATGCAATTGGCATGGGAGTAAAAAGTGTGTCTTCTATCATAAAGACGAGACAATCAAACACTTGTTTTTCGAGTGCAAGTTTGCTAGTTCTATATGGTCCATCATTCAGATAGGTTATACTATCTATCTCTAACAGATTCCGGACAAGGCCCTGGCCCGGAAAATAATTGTTTTTCTGGGTCTGGTGGGATAAACAGCCCGAGAGAAGGGCAGGCCTGGATTTGTGTGTTTGGGTGGAGGGGGCGAGGAGTGGGATAAGAGTTCTCCATCTTTTCCATTTTCGTGATTGTTTTCCGTTCTCCCTCCATTCATGGCGCGAGAAAGCGGAAGCTGAAGTTTTAGCCAAGCCCTTCCCTTCTGTCCGTGTCGCTGCCGCGTCGTGCTGCCCCTGGTTTTCCTGCGCCGCTGAAAAGATTTGTCGCCTCCCGTCGTTTCCTTTTCACCGTGTTTTGGCCTCAGGGGTGGCATATCCCTTCCACATGTCCGTGGCCGTCGCCGTTTCCATGGTTCCATCGCGGAGCTTGGCCGGAGTGGCTGTTGGGGTCAGGGGAGGATGCTACGGGTGTGTCTGAGCGGCGGAGTCATGCTCGCATTCATGTGACTGTCGGTGGCGCCGGTTTGGGGTCGGTTGTTGATGGGAAGCTCCTGCGGCATGGATCCGATTTGGGGCCGTCGGTGGAGAAGAAGGAATGATTTGGTCGATTCCGGCTGTTTTAGGCTTACGCACAGGTCGATTTTTTTGTCTAATTTGGGCAATATTTAATTTTGTTAGATGGATTGGATTTCATGATGACTCGGATGACATCCAACATTGAGGAGATGCTCTTCGACGATGATGTAGAGCATGTGGTCTTGTTGCGTCTCATCGGAGAGTTAGAGAACAAACACAACGAGGAAAAGACAAGGATTGAATGTCGGGCGTCTCTACATTCCGCAGAACCGAGCTCTCGGCAATTTTCGTTGCTAATGAAGGATTACTTTACCGAGGTACCAACCTATCCTGCTCACCTCTTATGTAGTCCTTACCGAATGCGTTGATCTCTATTTGTTTGCATTGTTAAAACTTTGCGAGCAAAACTGTTGTTACTTCCCTCAACGAATAAATGCCGCCGTTTAACTTGATTTTAGTTCATATCAAAAGATATTGGCGGCAATGAAAGTGATAGCATATGGAAAACGTTATTTGGTACCAGGCCAGCTCAAGGGCAGTGCCGAGCCGGCGCGGTACCGGAAAACGTCTTCCGGTCGAATCCAGGATCTGCTAGAAATGCTCTAAAGTGCACGAAACCGGGACCTCCTGCCTTCATCCTTCAAACTGAATGTGCCGTTGAGAAATGAACACTGGACAGTGAAACACACAAGTTCTGCCACACCAGGAGAAAGTACTTGCTATCGCTCTAACATGTACAGGAAATACGTCTTACATCTAGAATGGGCAACGATACTGCAAATTTCTCACATGATCACACAGCTAAATATTTCTGTCAGGTCTAAACAGAACTTGTGAGTATGACGTAGGCAGACAACATGTACCCCATTAACACGGCAAAGTTACTGTCCCAATATTCGAGACACTGAGCTTTTGACTTTGTTCACAAACTTTTCCCTGCAAAAAACTCATATAGTGTTAAGTAAATTCACAAAATACAACACTATCTTGATCTGCAATAATGATGCACATATTCACAGGTCCAACTCAAAGTCAAACTTCGCAATTATTGACCGCACATGGATTAAATATCAAGATTTAAAATGCCAAATTCAAACTTTACAAAGTGTGACTTTGACCAAAAAAGAACCGAGTGCCGATGCCAGTACAGTACATGTGCCATGTTTGTTAACCGAGGAAATGTGTCACAAACTAAAATGAAAATGGTATGCTAATTGTGGCAATGTATCATAAAATTTCCACAGAGTATATGACTGAAATACGATCCACGCTATCTTTTAGACGAACAGATATATGTTTCCAAAGGAACTAAATTCTCTTAGTTTTGGAGCCAGTTGAAACCAAATCTTTTAGGGGATATCACAACGAATAATTGAGGCTTACCTATCTGGTTTGAAGAGGAGGTTCCCGTAGATGAACCACTGAAAATGGAGGATTCGGTTAATAGAAGGATAAAAGCTTTAGTTAAAAAGGACAATTGTTATAGTTGAGGTTCTTGAGTAAAACTTACCCATGCAACTGATATTCCGATCACTTCGAAGAAAATAGGGAGAACAGGGAGCTTATCTATGGCCTGAAGTTGAGATAATATGATAATCAGACTGATTTTCTTTGTTCATGCAAAAAAGAACTACCTTCTGCCAGTGATGACATTACATATTAGGCCGTCTGGCTTTTACCTCAACAACCATCATGGAAGCCCAGAATGCGGCAATTGCTGCAAAGCCTATACCGGCTAGAGCAAAGATGTCTTCAGTAGTGTTGAACTGTTTCAGTTTCCAGTTGAGTTAGTTCCCTTCATTTGTAAAAATATGCTTTGGTGGAAGTACAGTTCATATTAACAATTTGATTAGCGAATCTTGCCTTAACATAAAGCCATCAAAAACTGAAAATGCTTTCCCCCAATTTAGTACTCCCTCCGATCCATATTAGTGGGCATAGCTTTGTCTAAATTCAACCTTGAGCAGAGGCGCGAGCTTGGACACGTCTCCTCTCCCGCAACAGAGGCGATTTTTCTGGAACCACCCCGCTTCCCCACCTCTCCGCCGGCGTCTCGCTGGTTCCCCTCTCCTCCGCCGGCCGCTCCGGCGGCGGGAGGTGGGGGGAACCCCGATTCCCAGTGTGTAAATAGCGTAGGAGTTTGCAGGGTCCAAGACGGTGGCGCTTTGGCGACGGAGGCGCGGCCGGAGTTGGTTTTGCTGGAGATGCTCGTCCTCGTCGGCGGTGGAGCTCGGTGGAGGTCCACGGTGGAGCGTCTCCTCTCTCGTGCTCGAAGTCCTCGGGGCTTCCGTGTGCGAGTTACCCCTCCCGGTGTCCGGTGCGGCGGAGCCGGTTCGAGTTCATCGGAGATCTGGTGTCAGATCTGGGCCGGGTGGTTGCTGGCGACGGCGGATGGAGGATCTTCGGATTTCGAGGTTCGACGACAACCCGCGCGCCTGGGGTCTTCTCCGTATCCAAGCGTTGGAGAAGCGGCGGCGGCCACGCCATCGGCACGTCCTCATCGACGGCGACGACCTAGGGTTGCAGTAGGACTTGTGTGTAATTTTACTGAGGAGGTCCTTTCTGTAATTGTTCGGATCTGATGTATTCAGGTTTCCCCGCAAAAAAAAAGCTTTGTCTAAATTCATATGTATCTAGTTAAGTATTTAGACTAGATACATGTGTATCTAGACAAAATTGTGCCCACTAATATGGATCGGAGGGAGTACTAGTAACTTTGGTCCTGAAGTATGAAGCCATTTTTCCCCTATGTAATTAATCTTTTAATTGAGCTGGTTGGTGCATGCAACTCAACATGGGTATACCCAAAGATTCTGTAAAACTATATTCGTCCACTTCATGTCGTAGAACAATGGAGTCTACAAGAAGCAAGAGTGCTATATCAGCGATATCTCCACATTGGGCTAAACTCGGCCCCACATGAAACTCACATGTGACTTCGGCTCGTGGTCTAGCGTTTGTAAGTTTGGGAGCTTGTTTTAATCCTGGTTTATTGCCCATTTGTCCTTTAATTAAAAGACTTGATTAATTAGACTAGTCAAAGGTTTTGCGTCGGCTGTATGCATCTTGATGCAGAGGCCGGGTTTTTTTTTACCCCTTTTCGAGGGGCGAGGGGCACAGGCCGCATCGATCCACGGTTCTCACATAGGGATCTCTGATCATAGCATATACTAACACGGTAACACCAAGCATTTGCTGCTGCTGATGCACTGGAAATGGGGAACAAATAACGTTTCTCAGAATTTTACAACACAAAATTATGGACTTCTTTCTCTACACTGTTAACAGGCTGGGATTCAAAATCGAATTTTCTTAGGCAAATCGCTACTGGCAGTACATTCAACCTCCCAAAATACTGGCTTTCCAGATGCAAAACACAATCTCGATAGTTTTTTTCTTCAAATTGTAATCTCATAGTTAGAGACAAATGAGAGGAGACTCACCGAACTCTTGACATACTTCACGATGCTCCCGGAGGAGGCATCTGAACTGTCCTGCACCGCCCTGGCAACAACACTTCGACTTCTCGTCCTGCCTGAACACGTTGCAGCAGTCCACACGATGAGCTACGACGGCGTTCGTCAGACAAAACAAAAGGACTTCGCAACCGGAGCACACGGTGACTGCTTGGAGGAGCCGAGGAGGTAAAGAATTTACCTGAAACAACGGGGCTTCGCAGCCTCGGTAGACTGTTGGGGACGATGCTCTTGCTGCTGCGGCCGCCGCACGGCGCGAGGGCGATGGAGAGGGCGCATGCCATCATCGCTGAGATCACTCGCCTGGGGATTGGTTCACAGTACTACGATGGCGATGGAGATGACGCGCGGAGGAACCGGGGAAACCACTGTTCTGTTTGGCCTTCGTCTGCAATAGCGGATGTGAGCTGAAGCTCCCTAGTCCACTAACACTCCATCAGATGGCAGGTTTGCAGATTGCCCCCTCTTGTTCTGTACTCTTTCGATGGCCAGAATTGCTGCTGTACTGGTTTGGGAAGTTATACTATGGAGTACTATGGAAAACACAAGTTGTACTGCTCTATATTTTTTTTCTTTGGAAGAAGTTGTACTACTCGTAGTTTTTTAGATGAAAAGTAGTACTGTACTACTCATAGTCTCATACATAAATACTTCTATACTTTTTTGACACGCAAAAACAGTAGGGAAAAATCTCAACTGCCTTAACTTTCTATTTTCTCTCCAAAATATGTACAAGGTTACAAATAAAGTTCTCACAAATGTATTCAGCCAATGTATCATGCCTTCTTTAAGAGAAGGTTTGGCTTTATGCATAACAGTATTAAAAGAAGAGACAAAATCCTGATAACAAATAGAGATATTAACATCTATATCATTAAAAATGGATCTATTATGATGGTTCCGTATGCTCCAGCATCCCACAATGAGTGATTCCTTGAAGAAAATCATCTTGTACCTCTTCTTTGCATCAACAAACATATTGAACAGGTCCAGATCAGCATTCCATTTGAAATTCAGTATCCACCAGAAATTACGACTGAAATCACATTCAAAAAACAGGTGTCGGTAATCCTCATTGTTGCCCTCGGAACAAAGGACACAATCATATGATTCAATCACAAATATCTTTAAGGTCTCTTTTATTTATTTTGTCTTGTAGAAGCGACCAGAAGAAGATTTTGTGTTTAGACAGAACAGACGATTGCCAAATCCATCTGACAGGTGCCAGGGCAAAATCATGAGGGGTGAAGGCAGCATAAACTCTCTTACAAGAATAATTCTTGGTGTTATTAGCCATCTGCCATTTATCTGGTTCAGAAAGACCGTGTGTGCAGTAAGGTAGCCAGTTTGATCACATTGTTGAGCTGCTACCATAGAAACAAGAATATGGAACATATCAAAAATATCCTCATCACAACTATATATCCACATAAATCCACCTTTCTCCTGCTACTTATATAAAGTTTCATGTTGGTGGAAATCCGATGAAAACGAAATAAAATGTCCCTAGCTTGCTGTGTACGTGGATCTGATACATGATACATCTACAAAGAGTTTTTTTATAGAATACATTTGCAAAGATTTTTTTTTGCGAGAATACTTCTGCAAGGAGTTGATTTGGCTTGTTATCCAAGATAAGAGCCATAAAGAATCGCTACCTTCTTTGTACATCCATTCTTATCATGATATCTTGGTGGGATGATACTATTGAATGTATTTATTTCCTTCAAAGGACCTAATATACTACACATTGTTATATTCAAACATTATCTCACGTTTCGGGCTTTTTGACAGGTCGGCACGAGCTTGTGTACTGCAAAAAAATTGTGTCTCATGCTTGATAATAGAAGCTTATGGGCAACGCGTCTGAGACTACCTATGGGCTTACCCAGGCTAATCTTGTCAAACGCCATATCCGAGCTCGTCTATTTATATTGTTTTGTTTATTTGCCTTTGCTATTGTAAAGTTTTCTATCACCTATGTAAAGTTGCCTCTGATGAGGATATCACCCATGTTGTGGTATTACCACATGGGGGTACAACCAACATGGATCAATCCGGCTAGTTCCGGGTGGCCACAAAGGTGGCAAAGGCTTTGCCTGCCGGACGGCCCAGGTAGACGACTAAGGAAGGCGGATGCTGACAAGGAGGAGGCCTAAGACCGAAGCCCATGGAGCCACCAGGTCCAAGACGAAAGGCGATATACTTGCCGGTTAGGTTTAGAACTTTGTGTACTTGTCGAATACGTAATCTCCTGTAACCCGGCCTAGGTCCGGCTGCCTATATAAGCCGGACCAGGGACGCATCTAGGGCACATCGAAGATCATCCAATCTACCGATTGTAACCTGTAACACGGCTATTGCCATAGAGTGAGTTATAGCAGCACGTAGGGCTCCGCCACCGCCATGGAGACTGAAGTTGGGTAAACCGCCGTGTACATTCCAACCTCGACGACGCTCCCCTTCTCCCCCTCTGCTCACACTCGGCTAGAGGACCCGTCTCCTATCAAGAATACCGATACACCGACAGTTGGCGCCCACCGTGGGGCTAATGATATCGAATGAGACCTGAACAAATAACATCAGCTAGATATCTGATGAGGAGAATGTCTTTTCTTAAAAAAGAAGAGAAAGAAGTAAGAAAATGGTCTTCCAAATTCAGCACAACAAGGCTCAGGGTACGGACGGTTTTCACGCTAAGTTTTACAAAAAAACACGAGGCTATAATTCTTCATGTGAGACAATTGGTCTTGTTTTGTCCTTCTTTCTTCTGTGCTTTTTTTTTCGAGAATGTCTTTCTTTTGTACTAGTGTGCTGAAATCATCGAATGGTGCATGTGCACTCGCTAAGCGGGCCCTTATTTTTTTTTTTGTTATATACTCCCTCCGTTCGGAAAAAGATGTCATAAAAATGGTCTATCTATAGTTCATTTTTGTGACGTCCTTTTCCAAACGGAGGGAGTATTTTATATAAGTAGTTTGAATTTGACTCAAACAAACGCACAATTAATTCGAGATGCAGGAACGCAGGAGGATCGGTATAAAACCAAAAGGCTGTCAGAGACACTCCACCTGTCTACCGGATGCTGATCAACTGATTAGAGAAATTAAACGACCGAACAAACAAACACGAGATTCCTCGCTAACCGAGGAGGAAGACGCATCCGTGGAGTCGAAGCCAAACTTTCCTGGGAAGCGCTGCACCAGAGGGGTACGCTTTGCCCGTGACGAGCGCAGCGCAAGCTAGCGCGCCGTCCAACTGCCTCTGACCCCGAATAGGGATCACGAGACGGCCTGCCGCGCCTTGTCTCGTTGCTACGATTTCCTGTCCCCGGACGACGCTCTTTCGCGCGCGCGTCTGTATGTACATCCCATTTTCAGCAGGGCTCACCAATCATCAGCCACCGAGCGCCGGCCGGCTCACTGTCGCTCCCGGCCGTTTCCTCCGTTTCTTGGAGCTGGGAGCACGGAGGACGACGGAGATGGATGCTGTCGCCGGCGAGGCGACGAGTCAGCATTCCTCCGACGCGCCGACGAGCCCCGCGGTCGTGGCGCCGTTCGGCAGGCCGTCGTCGCGTCTCGGCGCGATGGAGAGCTTCGACGGCGCTCTCAGAGTTGAGCGGTTCTTTCCGGTCCTACTTCCCAATAGCGTCTCCCGTACGTGCCTCTAACCTTTACGTCTTGGACCGCAGGAGCTCAAGGATCTGCGGTCGCAGCTGCACCAGGCGGCGGACTGCTGCGAGAAGGCGTTCCTCGGCACGGAGAAGAAGAAGCTGTAAGTGCAGACATTCGATCGGTTATACGTCTCACTCGAACACAGTTTCTTTCTTTTCCTCTCGTGGAACTGGTGGCCGCGTGTAAGTTTAATTTCTTGCGCATGGTGAAGGATTCTGGATAGCACGAAGAGCTACATCTGTGATGCGGTTGTAACGGTGATTGATCACCTCGGAACTGTTTCATCCAAGCTGGAGCACCAGCTGGAGGACAAGACCGAGATCACGCAAACAGAGCAAAAGATCAATTTCCTCAAACAGGTTGGCATTCTCTCTACTTTCTTCTAGCTGTAGTCTGTAGATTATGTCTGGAGAGCCAATGCAATTACCAGAACTCGAGAAATAGTTTGATTAAACAGCGAGCAGAATGGAAAATAGCGAGCAGAATGGAAAACTGAGAGTGCAGACACAATGCTCTTTTGCTCAGTTCCAAGTTTATTAAGTCGATATATGAATATCCATCTTGTGTGCTCTCATCCGAATTAGATATGAGCGTGACCGGTGGGTGAACATGAACTGTATCCACACGAAGCCTTGATAAACTCACTGAATCATCTGTTATCTCTTGATGGTACCAGAGGCTTTTGACATGTGAGCAGTATGCAATTACCCTCAACCTGTTGGATGTACGTTTCGACACTGGCGCCGTTCAATACCATCGCCGTTATCTCTCACAATGTATATATTTTTCAAACTTGTTTTGATTTTTCAAGATGAACATGCAGAATGCTTCATCTCTGCTATGATTTTTACTAACTAGCATTACATTTTCGCTCCAGCTATGGAAAGAAACAATGAGGAAAGTATTGCTGACTCAAGGTTTATTCACTACTGTTACTTCAGATTCTTTCACTTTCTTTATATCTATGTGCTGTAATTTGCATCAATGTATGACATTATCACATTACAACAGAGGTCACCCAGTGCCTGGAGCTACTCGCACTCTAAAGCCATATGATGTTGAATCAACCATCGGTAATTTTCTCGTGGGATGAAAAATATTATGAGTAGTTGTGTATTTGCAACGAAAAGTTGTTCTGCTTCCTTGCTATTTTGAAGAAAGGAAATGGTTTATTTGCGCACTGCTAAATACCCAAATGTACAAGGATACCTGACAACTGAAGAATCAGTTCAAGAGCCCATTTATTTTGCTGATCAAAATTGCCTTATCTATTTACAAACTTTTAGGCTTTTAGCATGTCTTCAGTTTGCTTTCCTGAATTTACGAATAACAACAGCTACTTGTTTCCACTTGTTTTAAGCTTACTGTTATCATATCATCATTGTTGATTTACCGTATATCTATTCACATGGTGTTCTTATTAGGGAGGGAAGTTACCGTGGCAGTTGCAGTTGGAAACTCAGCATCCATAACGAAGTCGTTTTCCTTTAGAGCAGAGGTATCCTTGATTACACCAAATCATATATTTGCTGACTTCGATAGTCATATGTGCGGTAGACACTGTTTACACCAACAAATCAGCAGGACAATGCTCATAAGTATGTGAGGTATTCGGTCATGCACGAAGCAGTACGAGTACAGACATGCTTGCTTACTTTCTTCTCGCCTTGATGCATAAGAAAACTTCCTCTGATTTTTTTGCAGGGTGTTCACATTGCTCCAGACGACCACAGGAAGAAGAAAGCCAGCCGTGGCAGCAACATCTTGTCATTTCTCAGAAGAAGTAAGCGATATGCATGAGGGTGAAAAGCGCCACTGGTACAGTTAGAAATGCAATGGGCATTGATTTGGCTACCAAAGGTTTTACCAACCATGCGTGTCAATTGTTCTGAACAGATTGTACATGTATGTTTGAGTTCAGCATTGGTGAACGCACGTGCAGTAAATAAGAATCCAGGGTCCAGCTGAGCATTTTGCAGCGTCATTTCCGGTCGAAATAGCAGGCTTCCTGCCTTCCTCTTGCAGTATGGCAAGCTGTAGTTTGTATAAATGCCGGTCTGGGTGCGCCAGATCCGCCACTCGAGCCCACCGTAAACTTTGAAAGGGATGTCGCTGCCAGAACCACCTCTTCCCGGTGCCACCACCCCCGGCTTTTGTATGACGAGCGTTGAGAACAGTGAAAATTTATGATTTTCCCTTTACCAGATATCTTGGTAGATCAACCATTTATGTTGCAAAAATGAATAGATTTGGATCAAAGGGACGTCGCCGCCATGTCGATAGAGGGGGGGAGGGGGACCACCTCTACCAAGTGCCGCCACCCCGGCTTATGTATACTGACGAGCGTTGAAAAGAACCACTGTGCACCAGATCTCACATACGGTTATGATTCTCCCTTTACCAGATATCTTGGTGGATCAACCATTTATGTTGCTAGAAAATGAATAGATTTGGATCAACTCTACTAATGGGGAATATTTCGAGCTGCCTACAAAGTCACCGTCCACAACAGTGGAAATGGCTATCGACTTTGTATATGTGAAGATGAATTTTGTGTGTTTTTCTGAACATGAATTTTGTGTTGAGTTGGGCCTTGGGTGCAACCTAAGCTAACCCGTCTTGGATTTGGTTCAATAAAAGAAAAAGTAATCAATTTTCTCTCCCATTCTGCCTTTGCTTCGCCCACCCAGAGTGCCCTCGGCCCTCCCCTACCAGGCTTCCACTGTTCCATACTTCCAGTGTTCCCCCAAAACGAACCCGACCGGCGGCGCCTCCACCGCCACCTCCACCTCCACCTCCTCCTCCACCACGAATTCCCACAGGTTTCTGCAGAAATCCATCCATTATGTGCCCTCTCCTTCCCGCCGGGGCTAATCCGCGTGGAAATTTTGGAGGGAAAACGGCGCGAACTTTCCGCCTCTTACTTTACCTTGTGAGCTCCAGCTTCCGTTTGACCCCGCCGCGGCTCTTCTTCTAATCCGTGTCGCCGATTGGAAAGGTGTGTATCGGTCGCGGATGCGTCAATTTGATCTGTTGATGCGTGGATTTCCTTTTTTCTTTATGCTGCTCACAGGGCGTGTGCTTTGATCAGGTGGAGAAGCGACGGATTTGGGAGGCGCGGTCTGAGCGGGGTTTGTTTCGTCAACGATTAAGCAAATCATGGGCAGGCTCCCCAAGAGATAGAGAAGCCAGCCAAGTCCGGCTAGAAGGATTTCGCCGGAGCCTGCTCCTCTCTGTCAAAGTCACACGGATCTTCAGATACAAGAACAAGGAGTTCATGCAATTACGCAAAGGATGTGTTTCTGGAGCCTGTTGTGCAAGAGGTCGTCCACAAACTTGTTCAGTCAAGAACAAGGAGTCTCGGACGCCTGTGTTGCTATGTGTGAGGTGCTTCTGGGATGTGAAAGAGAAGGAGATGAACATTGCTTGAGCTCGTGGATTCTTCTGCTAATTCCCAGTGCCTACTGTACAAGGGGTTTACCACAAACTTGTTCAGTCAAGGGAGAACAAGTCGCCCGAGTCAATGGAACTGGAGCTGGAGATTGTCTTTGAACTGTTGTCAAGATTTCTTGAGCCTCCCGAGACAGATGGAAACATGTCACTGAGTTTCATTCTCAAGCTGGCTCATCTCTTGGACACAGGACAGAGTATATAGCAAGTTCATAGTGCACCGGACAAGAAGAAGACCAAGTTTGTTGCTTGAGCTCGAGCTAGAGCTAGCAGTTCAAGAACCATGGCCACTCTGTAAATCCACATGTTTCCAAACAAACTGGACAAATTCATTGGCTTGATCAGAACTCAACACATTCATGAATCTGCAGCGCAGAAGTGAAGGCCACACAAGGCAGCAACACATGTCCAGGCAATGCGTCGTTTCCCAGCGACCAGCGTGATGGAATTTGTTGGACAGATTGGTGGCCCACACGTCAGTGAAGTTTGTTTGATGACGAGGGCGGGCTGGATGGTGGCCCCACCAGTCAGCGCTTCGGAGCGACACCTTAAAAGGTCGCGACCCTCTCCTTGGCGCCCAAACGAAACCGTCGTAACAAACTCTGCTCCTCTTCCTTCCTCGCAACGCCAAGAAACCAAGAAGCCGAGCGAGCGAGCGAGCGAGCGAGCGAGGACAATGGAGGAGCCACCCGCCTCCGCCTCATCCTCCTCCTCCTCTCTCGCCGAAGCTTCGGACCTGCTTCAGCCCCAGGCGCCTTCGACGGCGTCGACTTCCTGCGCCTGCGGCTGCGGAGCGGCCGCCGCGCGAGGTACCTGCACGCGGCCGAGGACGGGCGCTCCGTCCGCCTCGACCCTCGCCGCGACTCGCACAGCGCGGTGTGGGCCGTGACGCCGTGCTTCTTCCCCAGGGGCGTCGACGGGAACAGGGACTGCGTCCTCCTCCGCGGCGCCTACGGCCGCTACCTCGGGGCCACCGAGCGCGGCTCCCTCTGCTACCCCTTCTCCACCCGCTGCCGCGCCGCCAAGCAGCGCGACTTCGACACGCCCGAGGTCCCGGCGGCCATCATGTGGCGGGACGTCGCGACCGGCAGCGAGGGCGCCTTCCTGCTGCAGGACGGCGCCGCGCGCTACCTCCGCGCCAACTCGAGGTGCCTCCTGCCGTGCTGCTCCGGAGTCCACGTCTCCGGCCGCGGCGACCTCTGCACGGCGACAGTGTGGGCGGTGGAGCGCGTCCCCACGACAGGCAGGCCGGAACTCCCGATACCGCCTGATGTGAGTTCCTCCTCGTCCCCTGCCTTCTTCCTCGATTTCGACATCAGCAATATGCGATTCTCGAGCACGACTTCTTTCTGGCGCAATTCTTTGAGCCTGCAATTTCTGCTCTTACATTTCATCTCGAATTGGAACACGTGATTCTGAGCTTGCTTATCTGAAGAAATAAAGTCGCTCACAGTTTCAATCTTGCTATAAAATCTGCTAAATTCATTCAGATTGCTAGTTGACAAGAGTGCGCTGCTCGAATTTGTGATAATTTGCAGTCGCTCTTCGCCCGCCTCTGCCCGCCACTGTCCCGCCTCTGCGTGTTGGGGCGAGACATCCGGTGGGTGCGCGGGCACGACTTCAATGGCGCCATCAGCGAAGACGACTGGACCCCGTCACGCTACACTGGGAGGCTCACGATCCACCTGAAGAGTCAGCTGGTGAGCCTGCTTCCCTCGCAGCCGCAGGTCGACCGCCCGGACTACACTCTCTGTGTCCGCGCAGGTCGCTGGGGGCAGCTGAGCCCTTTGGTCGTCAACCTGCCTCGCAGCCGGGAGCCGCTGAGCATCGTGCTTATCGAGCGCAACTCACCAGGTCAGTGACTCAGTGTGCTAAGTTGACAATGTTTCTGTACTTCTGAATTGTATGTGGTCTGTCTGTGGCTGCTAATACCTTTTTGCAGTTCTGAAAGTAGAAATTGTTGATAATGCTGTCTTTTGCCCCTTTTCTGTTTATTCGTGTCTTACAGTCTTACTAATCCGAGTGGAATTGTTAAAAACACACAAAATTGTAAAAAAAAAGGTAATGTCAAATGCACTAGTATGTTTCTTGAAGAATGTCATGGAGAATCAGAAACTGAATGTGATATTTTTCTGGAATTATCTGAAGAACTGTAGATACTATCGGCGTAGTAGTATCTTTTGTTAGCTTGTTGGCTTAGTTTAAGATTAGCACTGCGATATTTCAGACTGTATGCCTACATTTTTGGGGGAATTGGGATTTAACATTCTGAAGAATGTTGTGGACCTGAGACTAGATATATACATTAAGAAAGGACGATGCTCTGAAACTAGTTCAAAACATATAGTATGTACATATTCAATGCAACTTGTTCAAGATAACCTTCTGCCGTTGATTAAGGAGTGAGCTTAAGCTTTCTATATTGTCTGCATTCTTCTCCGCTGCATGTTATTTTACGGAATTTACTACCTGCTATTTATGAATTTTTACTACCCTGCTTGGTCAGTGAACTTTTCAAAATGCACCAAAGTACAAAAAAGAGTAAAATGCACTGCTATTTTTCTTTGAGGAATTTGACAGATAAGCAGAAGTAAATGAATGCGATATTTCTCTGAACTTACCTGTAGAAACTGTAGATATTGTATGCCTAGTACTAGCTAGCTTGCTTGGGTACTTCTGAATTTGCTGTGGGCTGTGTCTGCTAGGCCTTTTGCAGTTTTGAATTTTTATATTTTAATAATACTCCCTTTTGCCTTTTCTGCTTATTTGTGTCGGTTTTACTCTGAGTGAAATTGTTTAAAATGCATAAAAATAGAAAAAATAATGTAAAAATGCACTACTGTGTTTCCTTGGACAATTTAGAGGCGTAAAGAATATAGAATAGCAGACGTAAATAATTGCGATACTTCTCTTGGCTTATCTTTAAAACTGTAGTCAATATATGCCTAGTTGTATAATGTGTTAGCTTCATTTTGTTGGCTTAGTTTAATGTTGTTTAATGTTGGTACTGTAATATTTCAAACTGTAAGCCTATGTTTGTTTGAGAGTTAGCGGCTTACCTTGAGAATATTGTGGACCACCTGAAACTAGTGAGATACACTAAAAAAAGTTCTAGATGATCTGAAATTAGTTCAAAACATGTACTATGTACATATGCAATGAATCTTGTTCGAGATAACCTTATGTTTATTGAAGAAATGTACCATTTTGTTGGGGATCAGGGAGTGGGCTTCAGTTTTCTATACTGCTTTGCATTCTTTTCTAGTACCTGCTTTTGTATGGTTTTTACTACCATGTTATGGCTGCAGTACTACTTGGTATTGTAGTTTGCCGTGCCTAACTGGATCTTCCTTTGCATCTATGGCTGCAGCGGATAATCAGTTCATATACCCAGATGTGAACGCAGTTGCAGGGGCAGCAGCAGTCGACGCACCGGTACTCTGACGACCGTGCAACAGATCCGCCTCTTCGAAACCATCGCAGTTCGTCCCAGATTTTGTAGCTGGTGGGGATTTAGAAGGGATGATGATCCCTTTCTATTTTGTGAACCCCTCGTTGGTTGAGAGAACTCCCCCCGATCCCGATAGATAGCAGTTTTAGTGTTTGTGCCAGTAGCTAGGATGGAAGTTTTGGTTCACACTGAAATCCAGTTTTTCACGCCGTAGAACTGCAGATATCAAGTTCCACTGTTTTCTTAGGGTAGAATGGTTACATGTTGTTCTGACCAAATACTAGTGTTACACTCTTCGAATGATTGATACCACTGCATTCAGTGAGCTTTCACTTTTTACTATACTATGTTGCTATGTTGTTGCTTCCATGTGTGCCGGGATAATTTCCATGGTATTCAATTGATATCATTACAGTGTGGATTATAAAGACTTATCGCTTCCTTGTGGATGCCGTTATGTTTCTTGTTGCTTGTTTTTTAGATTTGTTTCTTGATGCTGAAACTCAGAAATTTAGAGGTTATGTATTCTGATGCTGAAACTCAGAAATTTGGAGATCTCACATGCGCATTTACTTGCTCACCAGTGCACTACTCTTCTTTATTGTTTGGGTTTCCTCTTGTATCAGTTAATTAATCTAGTGTCAGATCTCAGATAAATATTTAACTTATGTATTCCTTAACTGATATGAAGTGCTAGCTACAAATAGGAATGGCAGCAAAATTTTGCAGCATATAAGTGTAGTGCATGCTACTAGAAAATATTGAAAATTTGCATCTATGTTGCTGCAGAACCAGAGTCATTATATGTTGCGGCGGTTTTTATTTTGATTTTGTAGAGAACACTATATAAGTGAAAAAATGAAACTGGATGGAGCATAAGGTTGGATTCATGGGCTAGCATACTAACGGCTTCGCATGAAGTGTTTTCTTTTGTTCGTTCTGTGCTCCTTGCTGTAGTTATTAGCAGTGTTATAGTGTAGTTGTTTGATTGTTCCTGTTGAGGTTTTGCTGGTAGTCTCTAGATGAAAAAAACATCGGTGGTAGAAAAGGTTCTATATTAGCTGTATGAATGGTAGTCATATGATCATCTATATTCTCGCCTCCTTGAGGGTCTCTTTGATTCAAAAGATTTGCATAGGAAATTTCTAGGGATTGAATCCCTAGGAAATTTCTCTAAGAAATCTTTTGTACTAGGTTTTATGGGAATTCTAAATTCCACTCAAAACTCTTTTTTAGAATCCTTTACTTTTTTGTGTTGAAAACAAACAAACTTTTGTTCATATCATATCATGTAGAATTGGAGTGGGCATGACATTGCCATCGTACGTTTTCCTATTGCTGCATTTTAGAATCCTACGAACCAAAGAATCCCTTATCGTGTGGACAAAGATGATTTAAAAAAAATAAGAATTTCTTTTCGAAGAGCACCGGAATATGGATGGAGAGATGCAAAAGGGAAGGGAAGATATTTCATCGGATACAACATCACGATAAATGTAGATGCGGCATGTGAAACATCAAGGCACTTGACACCTATATGACGTTGACTATATGTTCAAGAAAAACACATGGTATAGACGAAAAGCAAATTCGGCCATCATGCACAATCAAACACACGAGGGGACTTATATTTCGGTGATGTGCCTAAGAACCGTTTAACATGTGTTTTACTTGGCATGATATTGATGAGATAGGTTACCGTAAGAAACACTTCATCCTAAAATGTATGTGACATCCTCTCATGACTTAATAAGACTGACATAATATTCATATCAACAAGTTGCAACTTATCTCGATAGAATCAGACTTTCTGCTAGTGGACTCCGTTTTATAAATTGTTACATTAGTTTGCACGTAGAGGCAAAAGTGGAAAAGAGAAGAAACAAAAGAAAAAGAAAAAAAAAGAAAAAAAAGAAGAAAAAGAAGAAAAAAAGAAAAAGAAAAAAAGTGCTTATTTTACTTTTTCTCTCGCGAGGGCGACTTCGGCGACTTGCCGGCGATCGGTGCTGATGTCGTTCTTCTTCCTCTCGATCTCCCCTCCAATCTGCAGATCTGAGCCCCAGCTCTCTCGCCTCCCCTCTTGGTGACTCCTCTCTGGGTCCCCCTCTCTGTATCTTCTTCGCCCACTCGAAACCCCGGTTCGTTGACCACCGCAGCTGCTACTCGCGAATTCATCCCACCCACTAGTCACGATTCATACTGTTTCCCCCCCCTCTAATGGCCTCCAATCACTCAATCTGTGTCCTATTTAAATGAATCCCTAGTTCCTGAACCACTTCCTCTGCTCTTTCGCCATGGTCCTCGTGTGGAGAAGAATCGGCGTTGCTCATGGTGTTACTGGTGGACATGCTGCATCCGGGCTGATTCCAGCTAGAGGGGACGCTCGCACGGTTGCTCCGCCCTCGGCAACCATGAAATTTGTTGGATGGAATTGCCGAGGTAAAGGTAGGAGCCTTAGCAACTCCAACAAGATGGAATACCTTGCAAAAATGATGCGATCGACAGCTGCGCAGGTAACCTTTGTTTCTGAAACTCGATCCTCTAAATGTACAACTACTGATCTAAATGCTCGTTTCAATACCCATGCTAGCTTTGTTGTACCCTCGGTTGGTCTTTCCGGGGGCTTTGGCTGATGTGGTCGGATGAAATTAATCTTCAAATCAAGTTTTCTAGTAGATATTATATTCTTGCTCTAGCTGTGCATATCCCTAGTAATGTAGAGTTCCTCCTTGCTTGTGTCTATGGTATTCCCATCATAATAGCACTAATGCGATTTGGGATGAAATTGCTGATTTTGTTTCAGATAACTTAGGCAAGCCTATGGTCTGTCTGTTTAGGTGATCTAAATAATAGTATGCATGAAAAAGAATCTTATGGAGCTCATGTGAATTACAGTCGTATGCATGCTTTTAATAATTATGTAAAGCAGTGTGGTTTGTTTGATCTTGGTTTCTCGGGACCCGCTTACACCTGGTCTAATGCTGAATGGTGTACTTTGTTCCCCATGACAAATGTTTGCAACATGCCCATTATTCATAGTTTCAATAATCATGCACCTATCTTACTTTCAACCGAGTCTAAATTTAAAAGGCCTCGCCTCTCTTTTAAGTTTGAGAATTGGTGGCCTTTTGAGGAAGATTATCAGTCTGTTGCTAAGAATGATTGGGCTTCTACAACTACGAAACCTTTCCATGTGCGCACTAGCCATCTTGCAGGTACTCTTAAAGTTTGGTGCAAAAAGAAAAGACCACTACAGCAGCAGCTTGATGAACTTCAAAATCGAATAAATGATATTCAAATGCAGCCTCTGGACCAACAAGACCATGCTCTTGAAGCCAACCTGGTAGCCCAATATGAAGGAAGCATGACAAAGTTAAATGAATTCTATAAGCAAAGAGCAAAAAAGCATTGGATCACAGAAGGGGACAAGAACACATCCTTTTTCCATCAGGCAGTCACAAAGAGGAGGAGAAGAAACATGATTATTTCTATTGTGGATACGCAAGGGCATGATTTTTTTGATCCTCAAGAAATAGCTAATGAATTTATATCTTACTTCCGTAACATTTTTCAATCTAGTTACCCTCCACATAGTGTGCCTCTGATGCGTGTAAAGTCACACGTCCGTTGGGAACCCAAGAGGAAGGTATGATGAGTGCAGCAGCAAGTTTTCCCTCAGTATGAAACCAAGGTTATCGAACCAGTAGGAGATCGAAGTTGCTTCGAAGGTGGCAACGGCGCCAGAAAAAGTATTTTGGAGCGTAGTTGACGGGAATGCAAGACTTCCAGAAGCACCTCCTATCTCCCCGGCAACGGCGCCAGAAAAAGTGTTCTGGAGCGTAGTTGACGGGAATGCAAGACTTCCAGAAGCACCTCCTATCTCCCCGGCAACGGCGCCAGAAAAAGTGTGGTGATGAAGGGGAGGTCTGACTCGTCGACTTGGAACCTGCACACAACAATCAAACTACTTTTCCCCAACGAAACAGTGAGGGTGTCAATCTCACCGGCTTGCTGAAAACAAAGGATTAGACGTATAGTGTGGAAAATGATGTTTGCTTGCAGAGAATGTAAAAGAACAATGATTGCAGTAGGTTGTATTTCAGATGTAAAAGAATGGACCGGGGTCCACAGTTCACTAGTGGTGTCTCTCCATAATAAAATACTAACATGCTGGGTAAACAAATTACAGTTGGGCAATTGACAAATAGAGAGGGCATAACAATGCACATACATGTCATGATGATCACTATGAGATTTACTTGGGCATTACGACAAAGTACACAGACCGCCATCCAACATGCATCTGTATCTAAATAGTCCACCTTCAGGTTAGCATCCGCACCCCTTCAAGTATTAAGTTGCAAGCAACACACAATTGCATTAAGTATGATGCATAATGTAAGCAACACTAATATCCTTAGATAAAGCATTGATGTTTTACCCTAGTAGCAACAGCACATCCACAACCTTAGAACTTTCTGTCACTGTCCCAGATTAAATGGAGGCATGAACCCACTATCTAGCATAAATACTCCCTCTTGGAGTTACAACCATAAACTTGGCCAGAGCCTACACTAATAACGGAGAGCATGCAAGATCATAAACAACACATATATGATAGATCAATAATCAACTTGACATAGTATTCAATATCCATCGGATCCCAACAAACACAACATGTAGCATTACAATAAGATGATCTTGATCATGATAGGCAGCTCACAAGATCTAAACATGATGGCACAAAAGGAGAAGACTACCATCTAGCTACTGCTATGGACCCGTAGTCCAGGGATGAACTACTCACGCATCACTCCGGAAGCAGGCATGGCGATGTAGAGCCCTCCGGTGATGATTCCCCTCTCCGGCAGGGTGCCGGAGGAGAACTTTTGAACCCCCCGAGTTAGGGTTGACGGCGGCGGCAGAGGATGTTTTCTGGAATAATGGCTCGGTGTTTTAGGGGTTTCTCGTTGGGAGGAATAAATAGGCGAAGGGGCGACGTCGGTGGAGGCGCGGGGCCCGCTCCCATAGGGTGGTGCGGCAGGGGCCCCACCCGTGCCGCCATGTGGGGAGGGCGCCCTGCTGCCCCCCTTCGTCTCTCCTTCGGACTTCTGGAACGTGTCGGGAAAAGTAAGCATCTGGGATTTTGTTTCGTCCAATTCCGAGAATATTTCCAGAACAGCTTTTCTGAAACCAAAAACAGCAGAAAACAGGAACTGGTACTGTGGCATCTTGTTAATAGGTTAGTTCCAGAAAATGCATAAAAATGCTATGAAGTGTGAATAAAACATGTAGCTATTGGTATAAAACTAGCATGGAACATAAGAAATTATAGATACGTTGGAGACGTATCAGCCTCCTATATTCTCTGTTGCTAACCGTGATATGCAGGATTTCACAAACTCTATTCCTGACAAGGAGGAGATCTGGAACATCATTAAAGATATGAAGAAAGATGCCTCTCCAGGTCCAGATGGATTCAATGTGAGTTTTTATAGGAATGCATGGAGTTGGATAGCTGAAGATGTAACACAATTGGTAAGGACCTTCTATGAAACAGGTATTATGCCTCCAAAGCTTAATGAAACACATATAGCTCTTATTCCCAAAAAGCTTGTTTCTCACCTGCCCTCTGACTTCAGGCCGATTAGTTTATGCAATGTTATTTATAAAATTATCTCCAAGTCTTTGGCCAACAGATTGAAGCCTCTTTTAGCTGATTAT
The DNA here is from genome assembly GCA_947311845.1 of Poa pratensis. Classification (NCBI taxonomy): domain Eukaryota; kingdom Viridiplantae; phylum Streptophyta; class Magnoliopsida; order Poales; family Poaceae; genus Poa; species Poa pratensis. The sequence continues at coordinate 43,356,208 of CAMZMU010000027.1, read as the reverse complement.
ATCCATCCTTCCCAACAGGCTTTCATAGAGGGTAGAAGGATTAGTAATAACATCATAGTTGCCCAAGAAGTTGCTCACTCTTTTAGTTAAAATCTTTCAAAGACAAGTCCTTCATGCTAAAAATTGATCTAGCTAAAGCTTTTGATAGACTTGAGTGGTGCTTTATTGCTAACGCTCTAGCTCGCAAAGGTTTAGATGCTCATTTTATTAGACTGATCCATGCTTGCATAGCTACTACAACGTTTTCAGTCATTATCAATGGCAACCCTTTGGTAAATTTAAGAACTCAAGAGGCATAAGACAGGGTTGCCCGCTCTCTCCCTCTTTATTCATCTTGGCTGTGAATGAACTTTCTTTGGCTCTCCAAGATGCTCTACATACTAACAGGCTCTCGGGTATCTCTTTGGTCCACAATGCCTCCTATTCACTCCTTGATGTTTGCAGGTGACCTATTGGTGTGTGGTGTAGCAACAAAGCAGGAAGCTGAAGCTATCCTTCAAATCTTAAATCATTTCTGCTCTCTTTCAGGCCAACTCCCAAATTGGGCAAAGTCAGGAATCATGTTTAGTGCTAATGTTGATTTGCAGCTCAGGCAAGAAATAAAAGGTTTGTTCCCTGTACCAGACATTGATGCCTCTTTTATCCATCTAGGACATCCTCTAATCTTGCCTGCTAAGGATCGATCTGCTGCTTACTCCTTTGTTCACGACAAGTTTAAATCAAAGCTTACTACTTACAAGGCAAACAGAATGTCTCATCCTGCTCGGCTTACTCTTATTAAATCAGTCTTCTCTTCTATCCCTGTTTATTACATGTCAAATATTTTGTTCTCCAAAAAATTTCTTGCTAGTATCACTGCTATCATTCGGAGATTCTGGTGGACAGGAATAAAAGATGATAACAATTCAAGATACCTTTGTTTAAAAGCTTGGGCAGATATTTGCACTCACAAGAAAGATGGCGGTCTAGGTATTAGAAATCTCCAGGCCTTGAATCTGAGCTTGATTCTCTCTGCAGCCTGGAGAATTGCTAAGGACCCGGCTAGTAATCTTGCTCTTATTTTAAAATCGAAATACCATGCGGACACAACTATTTGGAGAGCGAAAGCTAGTTGTCCAAAATCTGCTTTTTGGGCTGCCATTTTGAAGGTTAAACCTCTTCTGGAATCTGCTTGTTTTGCTCAAATTGTTGATGGTTCTTCCTCCATTTGGTCTACACCTTGGTTCACTGGTTGGCAACACATCTACGATAACTTGATTATTCAACAACCACCTTATGTGTACCCAGCCACCATTAAAGATCTTTGGAACCATAATCATAAGTCTTGGAATCAACATCTTATAAATTCTTTGTTTCCACCTAATATGGCCTCAAAATTTTTGCAAACCCCTATTATTAATGCTACTGGCCAAGTTTCTTTGGTATGGAAATTGACTCCTGCAGGTACATTCTCAACAAAGAGTGCCTACAAACACTGTTTCTCAAAATTGCAGCTGCCCAGAAATCAACAACCCAGACCGGTTTCTCAGCAACTCATATCTTTGCTCAATCAGGTTTGGTCAGAAAAAGGTATGGTACCTAGAGTTCAAACTTTTGCATGGAGGCTTTTGAGAAAGGCTTTAGCAACAGGAAAAAGAGCAGGGCGTTTTTCTACTCATATAGATTCTAACAGCTCTAGATGTGGACAAGAAGAAGATGAAATGCATCTGTTTTTTCTCTGTCCTTTTGCAAAAGCAGCTTGGTACTCTAGCCCCTGGTTTAGCAAAACTGATCTCCTCTTCAATGATCATCAATTGTTGCCAGATATGATATATTTCCTTTTATCTTCTAGTCATCCTTGCATATCAGTCAAAACGTTATATACTTTTCTCTGCTGCCTTTGGAAAAGCAGGAGTGATTTTCTTTTCAAGAAGATAAAAGTTCTCCCAACAAGAATTTTTTCTGTGGCTTCTGCTTTGTTACAGGATAGTTCACATTATAGGCAGCAACTATGTCCACAGAAGCCGACGGAACAAGCCCAAGAGCGTCATCAGCACCAACCTCAACCTTCTTCAGATCTACAGAATGCTAACAATTTCACAGGGAACACAATTTTCTGTGATGCAGCGTGGGAAAAAACTACAGGTACAGAAATGAGTCAAGCTGGATTGGGCATAGTCATCACTATGCACGGCAATCAACACCTCAAGCAACTTCATGTCTCTGCCCTCTCACCTCCAGCCTCGTCGCCTCTTCAAGCTGAAACTCTCGGCCTTCTTCTTGCTACAAAGCTGGCATATCTCTTCCAGATTCAAGAACCCCATTTCTTCACGGACTGTTTGGTGTTGGCTTCGGCGGCCAGGGAGTCATCTGTATTTGCAGCTTCAGGGCATTGGGAAAATAGGCACCTTCTTGCAGAAATACATGCCTCTCCCTCCTTTCATACAAGCAGGATAACACACATCAGAAGATGCAACAATGTCAAAGCTGATCATCTAGCTCGTCTAGCCCTTAGAATTCAAAACAGATCTTTATTGATCCGTTGTTTAGGTTCATAAACAAGTTCATGTCCAGTCAAAGACTTCTGTCTGTATCTAGCGTGATCCCCTTCACGCTTCTGTCTGTAAAATGTGCTTGAATTGAATAAAGTCTGTTATGTTCAAAACAAAACAAAAAGCTCTGAGGGAAACGTGGAAAAGAAGGAAACGCCGTAGTTTCTACTTAATCGTTCCTGGGCCAGGTAAACCGAATGGATGGGCCTAAGCTAACTTCCTGAAGACCCGGCAATGAAGGCCCATGTCGCCCATTCTCCTCTTCGATAATTAATAAGGCTTCCCTTCTCCTCGGAACTCACAGTAGTGCACGCGGCCGCATCCCCACCCCAACCCTAGCCGCCAGGAGTTGAGGAACGAGCTAGGCAGTGCGAGGCGAGATGCGGCGATCGGTGATGGCCCTGCGCTCCACGGCGAGCCGCTGTCTCGGCCACCACTCACCGGTAAGTTGGTTACCACCATGAGTCTCCTCCTTCCTTCTGTGCTCCGGCCATGTCGCCCGTCGTCCAGTTCCCTCTCTCCTCGTCGGCCAGCGCCCAGGAAGTACCTAGGCCTGTAGGGCTCTAGCAGTTCATGACGCGTCCTACCCTCTGTAGGTTCTCCTCCATCTAACCGGAAACCCAATAGAATTTCGGGTTCCTGAAACTGCCAGATTAATTATTTTGTTCTTTTCGATAAAACGAAATAATTAGAATAACTGAGAAACCCTCAACCGAAATATCAAAATCTCCACCCCTGCTACCTGACGATGTCCGGATTTCCATTTGGATTATAATACATCAACGAACACTGTTTAACTTTTTTTCTCTCTTCGATGTATAGGGGTGATATTGGGTACCTGGCCTTTATTGATGTATATATAACTTGTACGCTTTGTTCTAGCTGAGGATTTGGCTTAGCGTTTGTCGTGTTAGTATGTTGCTTTAGTTTTCTGCATGGACGTGCTGCTAGCAGAGTTTTCCATAGTTTTTGTCGATAAGGGGATTTGTGCTTCATGTGATCTTTAGCTAGCAGCTGCATCAGTACAATATAGCATGTCCATAAGGAGATTGCAGCACATCGTCCATAATTATGTGGCTTGACATAGTTGTCATACCATTAATAGAAAAACTAAGTTTGAACTCCTTCCTTCATCTTACCATAAGTGTTCGACTTGTCTCCATGTCAGCTTAGTTTTATGCCACACTCAAACGTAGTGGGTGTGTATCCTATCTCTTAGAAGGCCCCAACCTATGTATCTCCTGATGATCACATCAAGATTTCCATAAATATCATCGGAGCATGAATTATGAAACCAATAAGTCGATACTATATATGATATACTGCCTTAGCAATGCAATTCTGAACCCACCTTTCTTTCTCGCATATTCTTATTTTCTCGTGTCAATTAAAGTAATTCCTTTTTTGTCTCTCATCTTCTGTTTTAATTTTAAGCAGATCATGACTTTTATTTTACTTCTTACTCTTCATTTCTGCCAAAATAAAGCTTAAAATCTTTAAAGTTTAGCTTTATATTCTAAAGCAACGTATATCTTATTCCATTATACCGTCTGACTGTCACTTAAACTTCTTTGTGTTTCAGTTGACAAACGTTATTCAGTCAACATTCAGTGCAAATATTTCTTCAAGATGGGGAGGCCTTGCAAGAACTTTCAGGTAATCACCTCATCTTGGTTTGCACAATCTAAACGAGATGTTTGCAGCATGCATTTAACTTCTGCATGTTCTTTTTTTTGGTTGCAGCGCAAAACCAAGTGGAAGTGAGGTTATTGGAATTGATTTGGGGACAACGAATTCCTGTGTTTCTGTTATGGAGGGAAAGGTGATTGGACTTGGATATTTTTCTGCTTGATTTTTTTTTCAGCTTCTTTATACGTTTTGTTGACTGAAATGAGTAAATGACTACAGAATGCAAAAGTAATAGAGAATTCAGAAGGCACTAGGACGACACCATCAGTTGTTGCCTTTAGTCAGAAGGGAGAGCGGCTTGTTGGAACTCCAGCCAAGCGTCAAGCAGTGACAAACCCACAGAACACCTTCTTTGGTACAAAGCGTATGATAGGGCGGCGCTTTGAGGACCCGCAGACGCAGAAAGAGATGAAAATGGTATCATATAAAATTGTGAAGGCTCCAAATGGTGACGCTTGGGTTGAAACAACAGATGGCAAGCAGTACTCACCTAGCCAGATTGGTGCATTTGTATTGACCAAGATGAAGGAGACTGCTGAATCTTACCTTGGCAAATCTATTTCCAAGGCTGTGATTACAGTTCCAGCTTACTTCAATGATGCCCAGCGTCAGGCAACCAAGGATGCTGGTCGAATTGCTGGACTTGATGTACAAAGGATCATCAACGAACCAACTGCTGCTGCTCTGTCTTATGGAACAAACAACAAGGAGGGTTTGATAGCTGTATTTGACCTTGGAGGTGGTACGTTTGATGTCTCCATTCTGGAAATCTCCAATGGAGTTTTTGAGGTTGGTATTTATGAACTTCATACTCTTCTGTAGCTAGAAATGCCAGATAATACATTTCATGTGTTTTGCTGACGTGTTGAGTATGTTTTGTCAGGTAAAAGCAACAAATGGTGATACTTTTCTGGGTGGAGAAGACTTTGATAATACTCTATTGGAGTACTTAGTCAGTGAATTCAAAAGGACTGATGCTATTGATCTGTCAAAGACAGACTAGCTCTCCAAAGGTTGCGCGAAGCAGCTGAGAAGGCAAAAATTGAGCTCTCATCAACTGCGCAAACTGAAATTAACCTTCCATTTATCACAGCTGATTCTAGTGGAGCAAAACATTTGAATATAACATTGACAAGATCAAAGTTTGAAAGTCTGGTTGGTGATCTGATTTCAAGGACAAGAGACCCATGCAAGAATTGTTTGAAGGATGCTGGTATAACTGCTAAGGAAGTTGATGAGGTTCTTCTTGTCGGTGGCATGACAAGGGTTCCCAAAGTGCAGGAAGTGGTTTCAGAAATCTTTGGCAAGGCCCCTAGCAAAGGAGTCAACCCAGATGAAGCTGTGGCCATGGGTGCGGCTCTTCAGGGTGGCATTCTCCGTGGAGATGTCAAAGAGCTTCTTCTCCTTGATGTAACCCCACTTTCACTTGGTATTGAGACTCTTGGTGGTATCTTCACCAGACTGATAACCAGGAACACTACAATTCCCACAAAGAAAAGCCAGGTTAGTTATGTGCCTTCAATGTATATGGCCCAGCTCATTTTGGCCCAACAGTTTTATCACTGGGATTGCATAGCTTTGTTGATATCTTATATGTTGTTATGGTATCTTTCTGTGAAGATTGTGGTATTGCACATTGCATGGCTGCATGCTACACCTTATATAGTGATTTATTCCACTACATCAGAACCTCATATCCTGACGAAGTTGCTTTGCCTGTTCATGTCTGATTCTCCTTTGAGCTCGTTTTATGGTTTGTGCCTACCTAATCGTTGCTTTATTTTTTTGCAGGTGTTCTCAACTGCTGCTGATAACCAGACTCAAGTGGGTATTCGTGTCCTACAAGGTGCGTGAGATGGCGACAGACAACAAGCTTCTTGGCGAGTTTGATCTTGTCGGCATCCCACCAGCACCAAGAGGACTGCCACAGATTGAGGTCACGTTTGACATTGATGCCAATGGCATCGTGACAGTCTCTGCGAAGGATAAGGCTACTGCAAAGGAGCAGCAGATCACCATTCGATCCTCCGGTGGGCTTTCTGACTCGGAGATCGAGAAGATGGTGCGGGAGGCTGAGTTGCATGCACAGAAGGACCAGGAACGTAAATCCCTCATTGACATCAGAAACACCGCGGACACTACCATTTACAGCATCGAGAAGAGCTTGGGAGAGTACAGGGACAAGATCCCCGCGGAGGTTGCCACCGAGATTGAGGCAGCAGTGTCTGATCTCCGTGCGGAGATGGCCTCTGAAGACATTGAGAAGATAAAGAACAAGATGGAAGCGGCTAACAAGGCTGTCTCGAAGATTGGGCAGCACATGTCTGGTGGCGCGTCTGGAGGTGGCGCTGCTGGCGGTTCGCAGGAACGAGGTGACCAGGGAGGATCTAAGGGTGAAGGTGACCAGGCTCCAGAGGCTGAGTACGAGGAGGTGAAGAAGCAATAAATTTTTTGACGGTACACTAGGATCTTTTTAGCTGTAATAAAATTCTGTTCAGCTGAGGCATATGGAACATGCTAAAAGTTCTCAGCGCACCCGGTACTGCCGTATTGTATGACTTGGTTGAGCTAGGTTCTTGGCTTTGAGGTGCATCAATTCAAACATATCTTGTGTTTTCTTGTAGTCAGTTGTTCTGCTTCGAGTGATGCGTTGGTAGCTTCTATTGGTTTCAAACGTGATACGATCAGCACTAGGTGCTGATTAGGATGATTTTGTGTGTTGCCTTGAATGGAGTTTGTTCTGAATTTCATGCACCATGTTTTCAATCCTCCATGATTACGGTGCTCAGGAAATTGATGTTGGATATACATTTCATTTCCGGTTAAAAGTAGCGAGTAAGAGTGCCATTGACGTACGACAGCAATTCCCCGGTAGCAATCAGAGTGTGCCATGAACATGCTCAGTGACAAATTAAGCGTGTGTTGGACTTGGATCGCAGGGGCCGTGGTATTCTTCCCGGTGGGTAGGGGCATGTCCAAAAACGCGACCCCCAGCGACCAGTATGTATGCTTGCCGCCACAAGCTTTGCCAAATTAACGACGAGTTCCGGCATCAACATCAACTCAACGCACGCATTCATTCAAGAAGCACCGTCCGCTGCATGCACATACGACCCTGCGCGCATAACTACCATTCAATCCCAACTAACCGCCTCTTCAGTCGTCTGTCTCCACCTGATTACCCAGCTGTATATACGGAGCACAGCCTCGTGATCTCTCGCGTAATTTCTTTGTTGCCTTCCTCCTTATGCCGGCCGATCATTGCCGTTCTCATCCCCAAAAAAAGCTAACTAAGACCAGTTGTATCTCCGGCCGGCAAGCTCCAGGGCCGAGATCGATTTGATCGATAGCATGGGGAGCAGCCGGCCGCGCACCAGGGACTTCCTCGCAGCTCCGACGCTCTCCCTCTCGCTTGTCCGTCACACCGATCTGTCCCCTCTCTCACGGTCGCAGATAAAAAGGAGCTTAAGCATGACCGTAATTCCAGCCTCTTTAGTAACTGAACAAGTTCGTTTTTCCCGATGCATGATGTACGTGCAGGCAGGTGCGTTCGGCGGGAGTAATGCGCCGGCGGCGATGAGCGGAGACGAAGAAGGCCACGAGTGGGCGGCGACATAAGAAGCGAGCGACTAGGAGATGATGTGGAGATCAGCAGCGACAACACGGGGCCCGGCAACCAGTCTGGCGACGGGGAAGAAGAAGAAGGCCATGGCGATGAGGGTAAGAGGAAGAAGAGGAGCAGAAAGAGCTACCATAGGCACACCGCTGAACAAGTTAGGGTCATGGAAGCGTAAGTTTTTCCTAAAGGTAGCGCGTATGCCCTCTACTCTCAGAGTACCACTTTGAGAATTCTTGTCAGTGCATGCATTGCAGACTTGCAGTGATCATGCAGCGAATCATATGTTCCTATAGCGCCCGACATGGAAAAGAGCTGAAAGAGGTGCCTAACAATGGCTCATGGCCAAATAGGGCCTAGCTCAGAGAATTTTTGACACAAGAGACCACCTGGGTGAGTGAAATGTCAAAAAGGAGCACCTCCGAATCAAAATGACAGAAGTACCATGGCGGCCTCGGCCTCTGCCACGTGTCGCTTGGCCAGGAAGCCGCCATGGTACTTCTGCCATTTTGATTCGGAGGTGGTCCTTTTTGACATTTCATTAGATCAAGTGGTCTCATGCGTCAAAAATTCTAGCCCAGAAAGTATGAATTTCGGCGTGTTCTATAAAGGAAAAACAAAAAAAATGTTGTTTTCCCTTAACAAACTTCAAGTTGTGGAGAAACTTGTAACTTGGATAACTTGCCACACGAGGAACAAAGTATTGTGGAAGTATTTCAACAAGACTACAGTTTCTCAAAATACTAGAATTTTAAGTGCTTCGATGCGTTTGGCTATGGCTCAATATTGTAGTATTAATACTTCAATATCTCTCAAAACACACTCATTTTGAAGTATTGGAAAACCAACTCTAGACCTGTTTTTTCAAAACTGAATTATTACTATGCCAGGCAGGTAAATACTGTGGTATTAGAATACTTCAGTTTTATAAAAACTTTGCTGCCAAACTAGACCTGAGTGGCTGGTGCGGCTTGAATTGTTTCTTCAAATTTCACTTTCCTTTTTTAAATGATGTTTCAGTCAATTTGTAAAGTTTACTTCTTTTTTTGGTTTGGTCTTTTGTTCTTGTAAAATTTTGCATATGTGTACATGTATACCTTTTTTTGTGTGCCATTGCTCTTTAGTAGTGGGGTATGAAAATTCAAAAGTGACTGCAACTTCAAAAAAATTCAATCATATGAACAAAATAGAAGATCACTATGTTTTGGCGTCTGACAGGGTATTCAAAGAGTCGCCACATCCAGATGAAAATCAGCGGCAGCAACTCAGCAAGCAGCTAGGACTCTCTCCACGCCAAGTCAAGTTCTGGTTTCAGAACCGACGAACTCAGATCAAGGTTGGTCACCAGTTCTCCACACATGCGGATCACTGATTCACTAATCATTGGTACTAGAGTCAACTGCACTAATTTGATTTCAGGCATGAAATCGACAACCGAAAAATACTCACGGCTTAATCTGTTCAGGCGATTCAGGAACGGCACGAGAATTCGTTACTCAAGTCCGAGCTGGAGAATCTCCAGAGGGAGAACCGCGCCATGCGAGAGCTCACCACCAGGAGACCACCCAGCTGTCCAAACTGTGGCGTCGCAGCAGGCTCGAGCCACGAAGTTGACGCTGACACGGCCAACCAAGAACATCAGCTACAGCTCGAGAATTCCAGGCTCAGAGGCGAGGTTAGCGCATCATGCCGTACATCATCGGCCTCGATCTGCTGCAATTACGAGAACGCTGATACTAGATCGTTTCAGATAGAGAAGCTGCGAGGGAAGCTAGGAAAATCCACGGCCGACGGAGCCGTCTCCCCGGCCTCGCCGCCGTTCTCCGCGGGCACCATCCGGACGAACGACAACCGGAGGCCATTTGAAGTTTACGGCAGCGGCATCACGGGCCGTGTCAAGCAGAGCATCTTGGAGCTGGCCGGGCGTGCACTGGAAGAGCTGAAGACGATGTCTGCCTCCGGTGAGCCTCTCTGGGTGCGGAGCGTCGAGTCCGGGCGGGACATTCTGAACTACGACGAGTACGTGCGCTTGTTCCGGCGTGACGATGGTGATGCCGGCGATCAGCTGGCCGCGTGGTCGGTCGAGGCGTCGCGGGAAAGCGGGGTTGTGTACCTCGACACGATGCAGCTCGTGCATGCTTTCATGGATGTGGTACGCGTCACCCATCTTCCCGATATGTTTCATGTTCAGTATATACCCTCATCCCAATCTGAAATTTTTGGTGCAGAACCAGTGGAAGGAGCTATTCCCTCCCATGATTGCAAAGGCATCGACGGTCACTGTGCTTCGAGCAGGCGAGGACGACGGCCACGACGGCGTCGTGCAACTTGTAGCCCAACTCCATGACATTAGTTTCCTCTCACTCTCTGATGGATCAGACATGTGTCTAAACTCTGCTTCGGTTGCCTTGTTCAGATGTTTGCCGAGGTCCAGAAGCTGACACCAGTGGTGCCCACGAGGGAATTCTGCTTCGCGCGCTACTGCAAGAAGCTGGCCACGGAGAAATGGGCCATTGTCGACGTGTCCTTCGACAAGGCTGCAGGCGACGTCGGCGCGTCGCCGCCTGTCAGGTGCTGGAAAAATCCTTCGGGGTGTATCATCGAGGAGCAGACAAACGGCCATTCCAGGGTACGAATGCAGCACGAACACACATATTTCCGACATAAATAGTAAAGGTTGTCTCAGCCAGATTGCAGCGTTCAAAGCAATGATTCGATGCAAATTAAGCAGGTGACTTGGGTGGAGCACACCAAATGCCGTGAGTCCGCGCCGCCGTCGATGTACAGAACGGTCACCGCGAGCGGCCTGGCTTTCGGGGCGAGACGGTGGGTGGCGACGCTCCAGCTCCAGTGCGAGAGGATGGTCTTCTCGGTGGCGACCAACGTTCCGACGAGGGACTCCAACGGTAATCGATCATCATACAGCTCGAGCTTAGTGCACGCTGGGCGCACGATCGCTGGTCCTCTTGATTAGTTACGGATCGCTTGTGTTGTGCACACAGGGGTCTCGACGCTGGCAGGAAGGAGGAGCGTACTCAAGCTGGCGCACCGGATGACATCGAGCCTCTGCCGCATCATGGGCGGCACGCGTGACCTGGCGTGGAGCAGGGCTCCGAGAGCCGGCTCCGGCGACCTCCGGCTGACGTCTCGGAGGAACGCCGGCGACCCAGGGGAGCCGCAGGGTCTGATCGCCTGCGCGGTGCTGTCCACGTGGCTGCCGGTCAGTCGCGCGGCTCTCCTGGAGTTCCTGAGGGACGAGTCGCGGCGACCGGAGGTAAGCTGCATTGCGTCATGAACGTTTCTGATGCAAGCTCTAGAAACATTTCTGTTGCAATCACCCATCGAAAATTTGTTGCAGTGGGATGTCACACTACGTGGACGTTCTGTTCAAACTCGCGTGACGGTGGCGAAGGGGAAGGACCGCGGCAACTGCGTCACCGCCTACGTAAGTTCTCTGCACGCAACTCTCCATCCTTCAGAACGTTCCGGCGAGTCAGTCACCGCTGCTTCCGTGGATGCCAGGCTCCGACATCGGCAGAAGAACAGGGCAGCGGCGGCGGCAAGTGGACCGTCCAGGACGTCTGCACCAACTTGTGCGAGTCGATCGTCGCGTATGCCCCGGTCGACGTCGCCTCCTTGCAGCCGGTCATCGGCGGGCACGACTCGAGCGGCGTGGCCGTCCTGCCGTGCGGCTTCGCCGTCATGCCGGACGGGCTGGAGTTCAGGCCGGCGGTGATCACCTCCAGGAAGGAGGAAGGAGCGGCGGCGGGGTCGCTGGTCACCGTGGCGTTCCAGGTCGTGGCCAGCTCGTCACCGGTGGCCGAGCTCTCGCCGGACGCGGCGGAGACCGTGACGAGCCTGGTGTCCTTCACGCTGCGCGACATCAGGAAAGCCTTGGGGTGCGAAGACCGCTGACAGTTCGTGATGGACACACGAGATTTGGTAAAGCGTAACCAAGTTACAGGAGTACGTCTTACTGATGGACAGTACGAGATTTTGTACAGCTATATGGGCGTGCCGGTTGATGTAATTTTAACTTTCAGAATCGAGGTACAGGAAAGTTCAGTCGTACTGTACTTAAGAAAGGATGTTGCTTGTTGTCTGAAACTACTCGGAAAGCAGTTCAGATGTCGTATGAGAGGATTTGCTATACTCGAGGTCGTGCGGCGACTGATGTCATCCGACTGATCTTATCCATAGGGAACCGCAAAAATATGTACTGTAAAAGATATTATACAGCTGAATGGATGGGTTGGTTGATACAATTATAACTTGAGGAATCCTACTGCCAGGCCGCGTGTTAATCCCTAAGTTTTATATATCGTGTTAAAAATGAATGATTACCACCTTTTCAGGAGATAAATCACATTTTTTTAGATAAAAGGAGATAAATCACATGTTATTCTCTAAGAGTTTGAATATATGTGATGAAAATAATAACTATCATTTTTCAAAAAGGAAACATCTGATGGATGAAAAATATTACGGCTCAAAAATTCATATTGTCTAAAGAAAACCTGGAGCGTGTGGTAAATTGTATTCGAACAAGTTTATTTAAATCTTACTAGACTTTCTCAATTAAGATCTTCTTACATTAAAATATTATGCCAGCCGAAAAGCGCCTGATTTAACCAGTCTTGTGAGTGAATTGCCGCTACTTGTGAAAGTTAGAAAAATTAAGTTGTAATTTTATATGTTTATTTTAGTGGGACAACTATGGATTATCTCATTTTAGTAAATTCTATAAAATACTGATAATAGATTTTTCGTAGCATAAACTCCAGATAGTTTCTTCGTAAGTGTCAATTGTTTTGAACTGAACACAATAAATGCAAATACTATATATTTTGAAAGTTAGTCATCTTCATACTAAACCATTTATATGTGATTGTTTCCTTTGCCAAATTTTTAGGGAGACTAATTTTTCTTTTTGTTGGGGTCGTATTCAATTAGTTAAATGTTATGTTAGATATACCCATCTAAGCCACTGTGAGTTACCCTACCAATAGAAATCTGTCTTTAAAACAAAATAAGAGCTTATTATAGTATGAAAATATGTTTCTGTTTGAAAAAGGGTGTATCTCGCCTATCTCCACAGAAAACTTGTAAATAGCCACTTTGCAAAGTTTAATAATATCGCACAATTAAATTAAAATTATCCAATATCTATTATTTATTGTATGTTAGTACTTCGGATGTTGAACTACTCGATCTCAATTATTTTCTCTTGGGGCCAACTCAATTTAAGTTTTTTAATATTAAATGTACTTGCAAAAGATCAATTCACATATAGAACACACCTACGCGCACAGACCAGTGACAGTTGTGCCACCTTGATGGATTATCATGACCATTGGATTTGGGTAAAAGGAAAAAAGTAGTATAGGAAAGATGAAGCGTCTCGAAAAGATCCTATACTTGAAGATGGCCATCCCTTTGGGGATGATGGCATGCTTAGATGCGCCTAAGAGCATCTCCACCGGGGGCCTCTAAATGTGTGTCCGGCAACCTCAATTGGGCCTCTTTTGGGGGTGCCGGACATGTGTCCGGACAACATTTGGAGGCCGCCCACAGCGGCACTCCCCAAAGGCCCACCCCTCAAACAGTCCAAGGTGCCGGCCATGATCCAAGCACCTTGCAAGCGACATGAAATTTAAGCGATTCAAATTTAAACTAAACGATTGAAATTTAAACCCTAATCTAAACCCTAATCTAAACTCCGCCGCCCTGGCCTGCCTCGTCGTCGTAGCAGGGCGCCTGTCCTGCCAGGGAGGCCTTCTGGCTCTCCTGGGCTAGGCGCGAGCGGACACGCCTCTCCTGCCGGAGCGCGCTCGCCGCCCCGCGCATGCCATCCTTGGCAGCCCTCTCGCTCTCGGCATCCCTCGCAGCTGCTGCCTGCCTCGCCTCGCGCATCCGGTTCAGCTACTTGTGAGCCGCCTGCTGGGCGGACTCCATCGAGGCTGGATTCTCCCGCTCCGCGGCCACGGAGTTGAGGTCCGCGTACGCCGCGCGCTCGGCGGCCATGAAGGCGCGGCAACGAACGTCTCGCTCCGCGGTCGCGATGGAGGCCTTCAGGATGGCGGCCTCGACGGCGTTGCCAACCGTCTCGTAGCCGAGCCTGAGCTGGTTGGCCGCCTGCTCGGCGCGCCAGGTGTCGAAGGAGTTCACGGCGACCACCTGGTCGGGCCACAGCGGCGGCGGCGGCGGCAGTTCCTGCTCCGGCGCCGGCTCCTGCTCCTGCGCCGGCTCCTGCCCAGGGTAAGGATCCCGGGCCGGCTCCTGCTCCTCCTGCTCGTCCACGTCGATGTCGTCGACGTTCGCCCAATCGAAGGGCGCCTCGTCGACGACAGGCTGGAGCGCCTACGCTCCGGCTCCTGCTCCTGCCCCAGAGGTTGAGCGCGGCGCGCTGCCTGGGTGAGTGTGGACCAGGTGGTTTGGAGGCGGCGAGGCATGGTGCTTGGCGAGGCGGCGACACTACGTCGAGCTTTGGTGTGGTGAGGATGTACGGCGGAGGAGTGTTATAAAGGCGGGGAGGGGGCGGGAAACGGAGGGGCGGGAAGCGGTGGCGCTGGGCGGGAAGCGGCGGGTGGGTGAGCACGCGTCGCGTCGAAGTTATGTAGCGGCGACGCGATTCGGCCACGCCGACGCTTGGAAAGCCTGGGCGCCGGCGTAATTGCGAGGCGTGCCGTAGACGCCTCGCCGTCCCGTCGCTTCGTCGCCTGCAGAAACGCGCCGCCATTAACGCGGGCGGAACGACCTCCTGCACGACGCAATTTACAGCACCCCTCGCGCCCTATGTCTATGACGGGTAGGGCGCACCTGTCGGAGGCCATGTCCGGTCAATGTCCGGCACCCCCAATAGGGCCTCTTGGAGACCCTATTGGGGGGTGCCAGACACAAAATCGCTCGGGGCGAGGCTTTGGGGGGTGCCGCTAGTGGCGGTTTTTGGTGTCCGGCCCCCCAAAGGGCCTTTGGGGGGGTCGTTTGGAGGCCCCCGGTGGAGATGCTCTAAGAGAGACTCGCCCATATTGGTGTATGGGGAGTATTTTGCAAGCCTTCACCAAGCAGAACGCAATCAAGAACATGTTCCAACATGAGACGGTCAAGATTTTATCATCTAACTCAAGTTGAATGTGCAAGACAAATGTATGATCTTGATACAATGTAATCTACAAGAAAGTCGGATGACGATGTTTGGTTTAGGGTGGAGCCGAGTCAAATTGGGAGGACGCTCACGAGCGCAACATATTCACATGGTAAGTAGGTGAAGTTGCTCTAGTTATAAAGATTTCCATCGTTAGTACCTTCTTGAAGAATGTTCACATTTTAATAACTAGAGATTATATTTTGTTCGAGTCTTCATGTGTGGAATTGAGATTTATAGTCAACCTTATAACTGTTTTGAATGCAGAAGAACAAGAGCTTGCTGGACATACAGACGGAAGTATGAGAGCTCGTCACCCGATATACGGAGAGAGGATGTCAGCCAGGCAAGAAGATATGCAGGCCAAGCTACTGGTATAATATTGGGACTAATTGGTTAAGCAGAGGTGATTTCGTGTAAGTCTCATATGCACAATGTTGCTTGATTTGGATGGCTACATTGTCAAAGCCTCAAAGGTCTCTGTTCCCACTAGCTTTTATTTGTCTCATTTCATTATTTTCGGTAATAGAATCCTTCTAGAGTTGAGGCATTTAAAAACTAGATGATACCCCGCGCGTTGCAGCGGAAATGTTTGTAGCAATAGCTCGGTAAGAAACCTTAATAATAATTACACAATGATTTGTTCTACAAATGGTGCAAGAGAAAATTGGATGTTGGTAGAGTTTGCTGTATACGGATGTCAAAGGTGCTAATTTCCTTTTGATCTGCTCAGTTGAACATATTAAGATCAACATCATTTAATTGGTCTTCTCCTCCGTAATGCTCTCCTGCCGTTGAAGTTCATATGACAGCTCAAATGAAAAGGTTCGTGAGTGTAAAGATCATGTAAACATGAACTGAATGGGGCTCTATTGATGCATATAATACCAAGTCAGATATTCGCGTCAACAATATTTCATTTGACAAAGTAACTGTAGCAAAAAATATAGATAGAGAACTCGTTCTATATGTAAAATCTGAAATAAACAAACCAATATATGTCCAGTAATTTATTCTTGATCTCAAGATACCCCCACAATGAAATTAGCAGGTAACGAAATACCTGTATAGTCAAATAAACTGAATGTAAATAAGGACAACTACATGCACTGATAAGATATCGATCCATAAGTTTTGTAGAAAAGTAGTAAGCAAGAAGTAAAATGGACAATTTTACAATTATCTGTTGTAATAGAAAAGTACCCTTAGAATAAGGAAGAGATCTTTGATATTCATCACGGCTTTCTGCTAGTGCCTGGAATATAGCATACAATTAACCATATAATGGACACTTTATTTTCTTCTAGAGAACACTACAAAAGTAAAACCATTGGTAGTGGACACTTCATTATCATGTAATAGACACTTTAGTATCCAAATGTGCAATTTTTTCCTTATAAAGATGATCAGAAGTAGTCAATACATCAGTTCATACTGCTGAAATTATTTAATCAAGATTTTGAAATAGATTGTACAGAATGAAAAAC
The DNA here is from genome assembly GCA_947311845.1 of Poa pratensis. NCBI lineage: Eukaryota > Viridiplantae > Streptophyta > Magnoliopsida > Poales > Poaceae > Poa > Poa pratensis. The sequence continues at coordinate 43,339,741 of CAMZMU010000027.1, read as the reverse complement.
TTTGGAATATTTAATATTTGATACAACATATAATACAAATTGGTGAAAGTTAGAAGATGAATATTCATCATTATTAGCATTTGTGCATTACTCCCAATTCAGGACCGGGCACCAAACTTTTAGAAACTGACCAAACCTGAGAATGTACAAAAGCCCAGTACCTCACCTGCACATCTGTGTGCACAATGAAGTATTTACAAATAGCAGATAATTGGTGTCTGATCCCAGTGGCCATGGCCGGGGCACATTGCTGCAAGCGCAGATGTAGTAGACACAGTTGGCCTTGCCTGGTTTCTCGGCAGCCACGCTGTCGTCACCCTGCCGCCTGACCAAGAGGCAAGCATCCCCATATAGAAGGGATATGCGACATTTCAACCTTACTACTGTAAATACCTCTCACACACATAATTTGAAGGTCATAAGCTATTCAGCAATTGTCTAGCGAGGCATATAAGAAATGAGTATAAATGCTTGTACGAAAATAGTAGCAAAGTTTTAAAATTGTCACACAACAAAAGATCTTTAACCAAAGTAAAAAAAAGCTTAAATACCTTTGTTTTCATTGCAGATGACAAACATTATCCATAGATGTTGTGGAAGAGAAGTAAAAATAACACACCAAATTTGGAGGCTTGACATTTTGTCGAACACATAATGTACATGGCGTAAGGCAACAATAGTGGATCTGAAAATGCAAAACAGAAGGTTAAGAACTCATGCATGCATTATCAATCTGTCAAACTGCGTATGTCGATAATCACCAAAGCAGAACCAAGTTTTCTGAATGAGTTCTACAGCAACCTATGAGAAATCGTGTAGTGGACACATAGGATTGTCATTTGAACATATGCAGAAGTGAGGAGATCGACCTGGAGTATGGTTAGTGGACAGAGGATCAGAGATAAAGAAACATAACCTGCTGAATGTCACAATTGTTGCTAAACATGCAGTTAATCATTGGCGGCGTCGATCCGGGAGAGGAATTTGTCGATGATATTGCTAGCACGGTTGAGGAGGCAGAGAAGCCGGTTGGTTTGGCTTCATTTGGTGCTTGCAGGAGCAAGCGGAGACAGAGCTCGAGGCAGTAGGCAAAGGGCACATTGCAGCCTGGGAAGAAATCGTGAGGAGGCTCAGGCTCGTCTCTTCTAGTAGGCTCTATCCATGGTGTCTATTCAGTTCCAGAATGCGAAGAGGATGCTACATGCCTTTCAGCGGTGGAATCAATCCTGCATCAATTTGATGTGCAGCAGTTTCTTGCGGGAGTGGACATTGATTGAGAAGAGGAGTGTTTGGTCGGTCGATCTGGATTCAGTTTGTTCGAGAAGAACGACTGTTCCGTGGAAAAGATCAAAGAATTGGGCTGTTTGGAATGGGCCAGAATATTGAATGGGCTGGCTGTTTACATATCGCACAGATCACGGGATAAAAAGGAATTAACATGGGAACATGGGGAAAATTTGGTAGAGAAAGAAACGAAAATTAAAAGAAAATTGAGGGATTGCTGATGTGGCAGTTTGCTGAGGTGGATAGGCTGCATGTTGAGAAAAATAGTTAGTGGGGACATGGGGAAAATTTGGTAGAGAAAGAAACGAAAATTAAAAGAAAATTGAGGGATTGCTGATGTGGCAGTTTGCTGAGGTGGATAGGCTACATGTTGAGAAAAATAGTTAGTGGGGCTGAACTATTTAGTTATATAGGATGTGGGCATTGTTGCTTGAGATTAGATTTTTCTATACGTGTTTTTCATAGATGACTGGCTGCTCCGTTCAAAGCATTTTCAAGATGAGATTCTCTTATGTGTTTTACATATATTTGTACATATTGGTGTCGGATTTTTGTAATGACAGTGGAATGCATATCTACACGTGTATAATCTAAATGCAACTATTCGGACATGGATGTAGACTATTAGATATTATCACTAACCAGGATTTCTATATGTTAGGTAATATCCTAGCTTTCAAATGTTTGGTGGTGCCACTTTTACTTATACATTACCAACCATTTTTGCTGCTTATAGGCTACCATGTTGTCATGATGGGATTTGGTTAACCATTTATCTTTTGGTATCAAACCTAAATAACCATTTTGTGTAAATGGATAAATAGGTTAACCATTAGGTTAAAAGAGTTAAAAAAGGTTAACCGACGGTTAGTAAGGTTCGAACCATTATACAATGATCATAAATACTCACAAAGCTAGTCATATAAACCCAAAGACTAGATGCTTAGATCGATACAAAATAAAACCAGGAAAAAGAAGACGGGACCAAGGTACCTGTCAGGAAAGAACAAAACCAGAAAAATGGAGAATCTTTGCCTCGATCGGCTGAGAGTTGAACTCAGGATTTCTAACAAACGAATGAAGAAGCAAGCCACTGGAATGCGAAGGAGTTTGTGACCGAGCACAGAAGCGAAATAACATGAACAGTAATAGTGACGCTAACTGAACTTCAACCAACAAGTTCAGACTTTAGGTGTATGCGACAGCGATGAAGACAGGCAGCAAGCCGTGGGTTGCTGGCAGGCGGGCGCGAGCCTGGGGGTGCAGCTCGGCGTGCTGGTGCGGGGTGCAGGTGGTGAGAGGCGTGGGAACAGTGGAAGTTGTGACAGAGGAAAAAGGCCCAGAGGCAAAAGCTTCAGCCTGCAACAATGGCGTTCATGGTGGGCGGCTCGGACATAATCGAAGCGCGAGCAAAAGCATGTAGTCGAGCATGGCGATGGCGCGAATCGGAAGGGCAGCTCACTAAAAGGTCCTGGACGTCGTCGAAGAGAAGAAGGAGGACCAAAGGCGGTGAATTGCGCCGTTATTCTCCGGTAGTCGTAGGTCTTCGTTTTGGGCTCGATTCCGCTCGGGGAGGAAGGGGAGGGGGCTGAGCGGCGAGACGTCCGGGTGGCGCTCGGGGAGGCAAGCGGAGGTGACCGGGCAGCAAGGCGGCGGATAGGCGAGGTGGCCGGGCGGCGAGGCGCACGGAGAGGCGAGGTGGCCGGGCGGCGAGGGGGCGGAGAGGCGAGGCGGACGGACGGCGTACGGCGAGGCGGCCGGGCGGCCGAGCGGCTGTAGGTGTCGAGGAGAGGAGGACTCAGGTGAACCCTTGGTTCGTTCGGGACGAACCTAAAGAACCTAATGGTTCCTGGGTTATCCATTTGGCCCATTGGGTTGTTTTTTAGGTTAGGTTAACCTAACCATTGGCTAAACGGTAACCAGTTCCCATCCATGCCATGTTGGATCCTCGGTCAATCTTGTATTGTTCATCTTATCGCCACCAATCTTTATTGTATAGGCTAAGACAGTTAACAAAAAAATACTAATGTGCATACAACCAATAATAGTAGAAGGTGGGGTGGGGGTATTGGCGTATTTCCAACATATGTTGACTAAAATTCATTACTGCTGCAGCCGTTATAAATATGCTCAAAACCTGTTTGAGTACTCCCGCATTTATTACTCACTCTGTCCCAAATTACCATGTGTTTTGGGTTTGATTAAGGTCAAATATTTTAAAGTTTCACCAAACATATAGAGAAAAATAGCAACATATATAGTACAAAATGGATATGATATGATTATAAATTTTATTACGATTCCAATAATAATTATTTTATATTAAAATATTGATATTTTTTGTTATATACTTAGTCAAAGTTTATAAACTTTGACTTTGACTAAACCCAGAGCGCATGATAATTTGGTAAAGATGGAGTACTTGGTGTGCCATCGTTCGAAGAAATTATGACCATGACCTGAGTAAAAGAGATATAAATTCACTAGCGGAGTTAGTGTAGGTGCCGCCTCCCCCTAGCCATGGCGTAGTAAATTTGCCTTTAATTTCAGCCATGTAGACTATTTATGAAAATCAGCCACGAGTGTAACCAAAAGAGCATGCCCAAGAGGAAGGTGGAAAATAAAAATAAACATGTAAGATCAAAAGCATGGAAGCTCCACATCCTTTGAAAGCCATAAAAGACGACGTCATGTGCGGTGATCCTAGTACACCACTGCATAATGTAGTGTATAAGTCGTGACATAACACACACGGAATGACTAATCCATAAATATTACATCTCTCGGAGTAGTACAACAGAAACATTGTGGGTCCACTTTATTACACACTGCTAAAGATTACAAGCTAGAAATGCATAAAAATATCAACGTCCTCCTCCGACATGGGAGGAATATCTAGTACTGGTATGTTGACAGGTGTCAACCTACTGGCGATAGAAAACAACCTCCCCCGTTGGCCGTGCTCGGCATGGTTCCTACCCATAGTAGTATAAGTCTCAACCTCCTCCTCCGCGTCGTTGGCTCCGTATGCGATCATGTAGTCGACACCTTCTACGCTAACCTATTTGAGTAGCTTTCTTCCCCAAAGTGTTTTCACCTCTTGAATGCATCCCTGATGCCCACAAGTATAGGGGATCGCTGAAATCTTCGTTGGGAAGTATTACCCAAATTTATAGTTCGACTCGATGGGAACACAAGAATACCACGCATGTATATCAATAAATTTGCAGCAGTGATAGTGATGGCAGTAGGATGATTCAAGTAAGCAAAATAAAACAGTAGTAGTAAACAGGGGTTTCCCAGTTTTCACCGAAAAGTGAGGTAACTCAGAGATTTAAAACGTAGGCATGAGGTGATAGCGGGGTGTTGCATGAATAAGATTGATCATATAATAAGATATAAATAACAATGAGACTTATCTCTAACTCCGATATATTTAGGTATGTATTCCGTAAATAGTTGTGCGTACTAACCAAGAGAATTTGCACAACATCTATTGTCCTACCTGCCCATTTCACCGAGGCCAACTTGGAACTACAGGTAATTAAGGTCTACCCTTTCGAATAGCCCGGAACAACGCATTAACACTTCATGAACACATAGAATCCTCAAACTAAAACATCTCCCCCTTGTTTTCCCTATATGTCACTTTTAGGGCTCGCAGGTTCAACATAATAGCAGGTGATACACTTTGCAGATAAATACCAAACTCAATTATATGATGAGGCAAAATAAATTCAGTACTGAAATCATGCCACTCGAGCCCTAGTAGCAAGCATTAAACATAGCATAAGTGCATCAACACAATACAAAAATATCCTCAAGATAAACCCCTAAGATCTCGAACAACGGGTATCATTACAAGATCAATCTCATCCAATCCCCATCCACCTCATATGCCTACAGCGGACTACTCACAGATGGTGATGGTGAGGGAGCTCATGGTCGATGGAGATGAAGGCGGTGAAGATGGCGGTGAAGACGGCCTCCGGATCCCTCCACCGAGGGAGAAATCCTGGATCAATCTGTCTCTGAAAATGAAGATCGTGGTGGCGGCGGCGCTCTGTTTTGCGAAAGCTCCTCTCCTTTTAGATCAGCCACTTTTTCATATATATGAGGGGGTACGTTAAAGCCGAAGGAGAGGCGGTGGCCGAGGCCCAAGATGGGTGGGCCCACACGGCCAAGGAATCTGGCCACGTGGGGCCCACTCTTTTGGCCCTCGAACGCTTCCTCGTGTCCATCTTTTGCACGATGTCCTTCTTTTCCATAAAAATTGACGTGGTATTTTTCTCCGATTTAATTTCCTGCAAAAAGAACCAGAAAAGATACTTTGCTAAAAAACAGCGTCAGATTCAGCAGTTTTATTCAAATATGGGAAGATTCCGGAGCAAATTATGAAGCAAAGTGATTGGAAAAGTAGATGCATTTTAGGTGCATCAATCCCCTCCCCCCATCATAGTTGATTTTTTGGAGGTTCTTTCTTTCTATTCCTTCATGATTGTTGACACTTGACAATGGCGGAGCTCGAAACAAATACTTGGGCGGGCCAAATTAAAGCAGAGAAACAAAATCACATCTTACCTAGTCTATTGCTGCCGTTACACGGTTTTTTTAACCTAACCAATTCCTAGCTAAGAATTTTGGGAAAAAATAACATGTGTGCTCGTGTGTTGTGTTACTTAATTTTTGAATTTTCAACCTGCATATATTAGGTCATCAAGCCACCTCATTAAAAACCTCTCAGTCCCGTTAGGTACCCTGGGAGGAAAAGAGTGCGTCAGAAACTTGCCGCCTTAAACATCAACAATAGTTACATCGTTTATGAAACTACTCATGACAAAGCTAGGGGGCTCATCGTCCCAAATACATTGGGATTTATCAGTAAAACACATTCTAGCTACCTCATGTGCCACCTCGTTTGCTTCTCTCGGAGTATGTCTGAATTGGACATCTCCAATATTAGTTGCCAGGTCAACAATGTCTGCGTAAATAGCCGCCGTCTCATTCCACTAAATGTCTGATCTAGTGCAAGCATCAATTGTTTCAATTGAGTCTGACTCAGCTATGATTGAGTTGCACCCCATCCTGCAAGTAGCACAAGTCCTTCTTTCATTGCTGCAGCTTCGGCCATAGCAGCCGAAGCAACATTTGGGAAGAACTTGCAACAAGCAGAAATAAATTGTCCCTGGTAGTCACGAAGTATTGCTCGGTCGATCCTGACATTGTGTCCAGGTGAAATGAAGCATCCACATTGAGATTAACCTCACGTGGTCCTGGTCTTGTCCACTTCGTTCCGCTCCCATTTACCGTTGTTTTTGTTGATTTTGCAGAGTTAGCAACCATAGATAGAATTGAGACTTTACATCGAGATGTAGGGGGCACATATTCCTGGTGTGTGCATCTTCTCCGTAACTACCAAAGATACCATCAAGTAGAAGATATAGTTTCCTTCATGCCAATATTTTCAAGACCTGGGATGAGACACTCTTGTCGTCGAAGCAAAATCTCAAGAATAACCAATCCAGCTCTATCAGCTTCTGCCACTTCTGCGATGATAGCCGTCAACCCGAGAGATTGCCACATCTCCACAGCTGCTGGCAGAAAAATAGCAAATGCCGAATATCCTCAGGCCCTTGTGGCATATCGGAAACTCACCAGACGTCCCAATGTGGCGGTTAGCGAGAATACATTTAAGTGGAATAATCCCGTGAAGCGCACGCCAAATAAAGATCTTCACCTTACCGGTAGTTTTAATTTCTAGAGCGTTTTCCAACAAGGATTGGTGACAGAAACCCCAGGGAGCTAGCTGCCCAGCCGAGCCACCAAATTGGTTTTTCCATTGTAAATGGTAACCTGAACGAACTGTGTATCTCCCATGTTTTGTTGCACTCCAAGCAATAAAATCTTCAAACCCATGATGGTTAATAGGAATTTGGAGAATGCGGTTGACATCAACAGTCAAAAAAAATCTCACAAAGGCGGTCTTCTCTCCATGCTCTAGTAATCGGATTCAGCAGTTCACTCACCTTTGTATATACAGAATCACCTCGCTGTGAAATCACCTTTCTACTCAGACTAGTATGAATCCATGGGTCTTGCCAGATGTCGATATGTGCCTCAGTACCTACTCTCCAAATATATCCGTGTTTAAGAGTGACATCCCAGCCAAGATACTCTGCCAAGTAAAGGAGGAGCCCGCCTTGGGGCCGACTTTCAGAATGTCACCATGAGGATAGTATTTGGTCCTAAGGACGCGAGCACACAAAGATTCTGGTGCATTAATCATCCTCCATCCTTGCTTTGCCATCATTGCAAGATTAAAAGAGTGAAAATCTCTAAAACCCATGCCAACGTCATTCTTAGGATAACAGAGTTTCCACCAAGCATGCATACCAATGCATTTTGTTGCTATTATCATTGTCCCCCCACCAAAATTTAGCGATAGCGTCCATCATACCTTTGCAAACCCCCTTAGGTATCAGAAAGACAGACATAGCATAAACCGGAAGAATTTCTTTTCCACCAATAGACAAATGTTTTTCCTTCCACCCATTGATACGCTGGATAATTCTTTCAATAAAGTGTTCAAAAGAGTCACTTCTGTCCGCCCCTACAAGCGCCGTAGCCCTAGATATTTATCCGAGAGGGCTTTAGTATCAATATGTAAGACCTCGCAGATTTCTGCTCGAATAAGTACATTAGTATTTGGAGAGAAGAAAATACTAGACTTAGCCAAACTCACCAACTGTCCCGAGTTTGCGCAATAAGTGTCCAGAACTTGTTGTAGGGAAGTTGCATTAGTCATGTCAGCTTTCATGAGAATTAGGGAATCATCAGCAAAAAGGAGATGTGAGACTGACGGTGCATTTCTGCACACCCTTATCCCATCAATACCACCAACTTCTTCTTCATACAACAACAAACTGGAGAGACCTTCTACACATAACAGGAAAAGATATGGAGAAAGAGGGTCCCCTGACGGGGCCCTCTAGTCGGCGTAAACATATCTGTCTCTTCTGAATTGAATCTTACTTGATATCATACTGAGGTAACACAAGCCATCATGATAGAAATCCACCTCTCCGCAAATCCCAATTTGCGCATCATATTCTCAAGAAAGATCCACTCCACCCGGTCATAAGCCTTGTGCATATCCAGTTTCACCGCACAAGAACCATTCGACCACTTATTTTATTTTTGATAGCATGGATACTTTCATACGTCACCAGGACATTATCTGTAATAAGACGTCCTAGAACAAAAGCACTTTGCATAGGAGAAATTACATCAGGCAAAATACACTTTAACCGAGAAGCTAGCGTTTTTAGATGATTTTATATATCACATTGCAGAGACTTATAGGTCTGAACTGAGTAACCAGCTCCGGATTGTCAATTTTTGGATTAGAACTATCGTAGTATCATTCCAGCCCTCTGGGATAACTCCAGAGTTCAAGACATCAATACTTCCTGAGTAATCTCATCACCACAGATGTTTCAAAACTTTTTATTTTTAGAAAAATGCATGAAGTCCATTTGGCCTGGTGCTTTATAATCACCAATGCTAAAAGCAGCCTTTCTAACCTCATCAGCAGTAAAAGGAGCGAGCAGCTTTTCATTTATAATATATGTTACCTTTGGAATAACTTTGTCCATCATCACAGGATCCAACCCACCAACCTTTGACGTGAAGAGGTTTGAGAAGTAATCATCAATTATTCTGTACCTTCCACCTAGGAACCTGCATCATTGCGTAATTGTTTAATAAAAAAATCTTACATCTCGCTAATGCGAAGTTATGGAAGAATGTTGTATTTATGTCTCCGTGTTGCAACCAGTTAGCTCGAGATCTCTGGAGCCAATAAATCTCTTCCTGTTCCAAAAGAATTTCAATGATCGCCGCTTTCTCTTTTGCAATCGTTGCATTCTCCTCAGACATGGGTGATACGTGCATTTTATATCATCATTTATACAACTTATATTATCATATTAGAGTGTTATTGACATTGTTATATTATTGTTTTACATGTTTTAGATGATTTATGGCACTTTCATACAAAGTCCCTATTTTTGGTATTTAATTTCTGGGAGGCAGAAAACCTCCTTTTTCTTGTTTTTAATGTTTCAGGAGCTACAGGGACCCAAATAAAAAAGGAAAATTGCACATGGTTTTTCATCGGGAGAAACAGAGGGAAGAAGATCGAAGGAAGAGCCACGAGGCCCAAAAGAGGGGGCCCATGCGGCCAGATTCTTTGGCCGCGTGGGGCCCACCAAATGGCCTCGGGCACTTCCTCGCTCGGGGCTTTTTAACACACCTTCGTCTCGCCCGAAAAGTTACGCCCTAATTTTCCCAAGTCCATCCGAGGCCGCGGCGGCGAAACTCCTGATTCCCTCCGAGGGGAATCAGATCTTGCTGCTCCGGAGAAGGGGGAAATCATCGTCATCATCATCACCTCTCCTCCTTGGCGTGGGAGGAGGCCTCTACATCATCACCATCACCAAGACCAGCACCATCTCCATCATCATCTCCGTGATCCACTCCGTTCCCCTCGTAGTTTGAGAGTTGCTATACCCTAGATACTTGTCTTGTGCTACTATTCATGTTTGTGATTGAGTACTTGTCATTATTTGGAGGTGAAGTTATATTTTCAGATTGTGTTGTACCACTTATGCCACTGAATATTATCATGTTTGCACGTTGTGAGTAGTTCCCGTATGTTCCTGAGGGCATAGGATGAATTGGCAATGATTTATATATGACATGTGTTGGTATTTTGTCTAGTTTTATCTTTTGTGTGATTCTATGATGGTGTTGTGCGAACGTCGACTGCACAACACTTCACCTATATGGGCTCATAGGAGAACACCGTAGTGTAATGAATTGAGGGAGACTTGGGAGGACATGTAAACCTGAGACCGAGTCATGAAGTTATTATGAGGGTATTAGTATCGGGGACCTTAGAGTGTAATGCTATGGTGGGACTTTATGTCTTAATAATTCTTGTGCAGTCTTGGCCACATGATCCATCATAAGGGGTTTAGTTTATTTATTTAGCTATACCTAATAATGGCTCCGTCCAAAGAAGATTAAAACTTGACAAGATATTCAACGTGTTGTTTAATAAATCTCTATGCCTAGCAATATCCATGCCGCCCTCGGGAACGTTTTCCACATATAAGTTACACATCACTTGAGCTTGTCCTCTTGCCACATAGAGGATTGGGCTTTCTCTCTTTGAGAGCTTTTACTTGCTACATTTTCAGCATTTTATTCTTGCAACTATACAACCAAAAACCAAAAACACTTGCATCTTTATTTTATTTATCATTCTTGCTAACCAATACCTTCAGCTCCTCGTGGGTTCGACAACCTTTTCTAATCGAAAGGTACTACAATTGATCTCCTGCACTTGGGAGTCATCAAGATACTTTTCTGGCGCCGTTGCCGGGGAGCGTAGCGCTATTGGTAAGAAGTTTGGTAAGGAAACTTGAAAGCTGAATTTTATTTATGTTTTATCTCATTGTTACTATGGCATTTATGAATCGTGCCTCGCTGCATCTTGCTTATATGAAAGTGCTTATGCCACTACTCCTAAAGTGGTTGAAACTACTGTGTCTGAGGTACCTAAAGTGGGATTTAAAATTCCCATTGGTCATGTTAAAAGAGTTATGAAAAATCCATTTACAGGAGGATGGAACTAAGTCTGCACGTGAACACGTGGAGACAATTGAAGAATGTGGTTTATTTAGACTTCCTGGTATTTCTGAGGATCAGGTAAAAAGGAAGCTATTATATTTGTCTTTATCTGGTAATGCTCGTATTGGTTCAGGTCTTTGATGAAGAAGTCACTATTGAATGGAGTATTTGAGGAAGGTTTTCTTTCTTAAATATTTTACTCCTAAAGAAGCTTATGAGAACCGCTGCTATATATTTAATTTCTGGCCACATCTGGGAGAGAGTATTACTCAAGCTTGGGGGAGGTTAAAGGAACTCCTTCGCAAGAATCCTTGTCATGATCTTACAAGGAAAATTATATTGATAAACTTTTATGTGAGGCTACCAAGAACACAAGGAATTTCTGGATAATTCATCTGGTGGAAGTTTTACAAATAATACTGAAGAAGAAGCATGGAATTTATTGGAGACTATTTCTGAAAATACTGTCATTGGGATCTTGATAAAGGTAATGAGCCCTATTTGGATATGATATTCATGTGTAGAGAATTCTCTAGTGATAATTTTGGTCTTGATCCTTATGTTATAATTGAGATAGCTAAATTTTGCTGATCATATTGTGTTCCTAAAAGTGGTTTGAAGTTTATGTTGAACCTGTTAAACAATCTATTGTTGTTCCTAAAGTTATTAAACAGTAGAACCAGTGTCATCTGTGACAATTGAGGAGTATGTTGAACCACCTCCATATCCAAACCAAGTTAAGGAGAATTTACTTATTGCTGTTACTAACAAGAGTAAAAAAGATGTTCTCAGCCTTATGAACAGGTGGAAGTCAACAGTCAAATTTCTATTATCAAACAATTAAATGAAGAAGACCCTGTTGATGTTTATTTATGTGAAGATGCTACTAAAGTCATCAAAGGTAATTCGGCCAAGTTGGTAAGCCTGTTATATCATGCTCTATTGGGACTTCAAGTTATCATGGCTTGTGTGATATTGGAGCAAGTATTAGTGTCATTCCATATTCTCTTTATCTTGAAATCAAGCCTGATATTGATCCTATCATTATGGAAGAGACAGGTATGACAATTCAACTTGCTAATAAAGATTATATTAGTCCATTTGGAATTGTTAGAGATGTTGAAGTATTGGTTGGCAAAATAAAATATCCTGCTGATTTTATTGTGCTTGGTTGTCCTCAAGATTCATTTTGTCCTATCATTTTTGGTAGACCTTTCTTACACTGTTGGTGCTGAAATTAATTTGCCTAAAGAGAAAGTGTTTATTAAATGTGCTGGAGAAAAACTTGAATTCAACTTTTCCAAATTTGCTGATAAACATTTGAGAAAGAGCCAATTTCTGAAGATATAATTGAAACTCTTGCTCATATAGCTGTAGCTTCAACAGACGTGTAGAACGTTATATGCTTAATCAAGATGAACCATTTAATGATGAAGAAAAGATGTTTAGAACAAATATTATGGCAACAACCACCACAATTACAATTGCATATCCCACCTGATAATTTAGGAGTGCTACCACCACCTAAAGGGGATCCTAGTTTTGAATTAAAACCTTTGCCTAAAATCTGAAATATGCATATTTGGATGAGAAGAGCATATATCCTGTCATTATTAGTGCTAACCTTTCAGCTGAAGAAGAAGAGAAATTACTTGATGTGCTAAAGCTCACCGACCAGCCATTGGATACTCTCTTGATGATCTTAAAGGTATAAGCCCAGCTCTATGTATGCATAAAATTAATTTGGAGGAGGATGCAAAACCTGTTGTTGATTATCAACGCCGTCTCCATCCAAAAATGAAAGAAGTGGTAAGAAAGAGGTAATAAGACTTATTGAAGCTGGTATCATTTATCCCATAGCTGATAGTAAGTGGGTTAGTCCTGTTCATTGTGTTCCTAAAAAGGGTGGAATGACTGTTGTTCCAAATGATGAGGATGAACTTGTGGCTCAACGTACTGTTGTTGGTTATAGGATGTGTATTGATTTCAGAAGTTAATAAAGCAACTCGTAAAGATCATTACCCATTGCCATTTATTGATCAAATGTTAGAAAGGTTATCTAAACACTCTCACTTTTGCTATTTAGATGGTTATTCAGGTTTCTCACAAATTCCTGTCCATAAGGATGATCAAGAAAAGACCACTTTTACTTGCCCATATGGTACATTTGCTTATAGGAGAATGCCATTCGGTTTGTGCAATGCTCCTGCTACTTTTCAAAGATGCATGAATGCTATATTTGCTGATTATATTGAAAAGATAATGGAAGTTTTATGGATGATTTTTCTGTGTATGGTACTTCCTTCGATAATTGCTTGTTCAACCTTAACAAAGTTTTGCAGCGTTGTGAAGACCAACACTTAGTTCTTAATTGGGAGAAGTGTCACTTCATGGTTACTGAAGGTATTGTCCTTGGGCATGATTTCTGGAAGAGGAATAGAAGTTGACCCAGCAAGATAGAAGCTATTGAAAAGCTGCCATACCCAAGGGACATCAAAGGTATAAGAAGTTTTCTTGGGCATGCAGGTTTTTACCGTAGGTTTATTAAAGATTTCTCCAAAATATCAAAACCTCTAACCAATCTTTTGCAAAAGGATGTTCCTTTCTCTTTTAATGATGATTGCATTGAGTCCTTTAATATTTTGAAGAATGCTTTAATAAGTGCTCCTATTATTCAACCTCCTGATTGGAAATTGCCTTTTGAAATTATGTGTGATGCTAGTGATTATGCAGTTGGGGCTGTTTTGGGCCAACGTGTTGATAAGAAACTGAATGTTATTTATTATGCTAGTAGAACACTTGATGCTGCTCAAAGAATTATGCTACAACTGAAAAGGAATTTTTAGCAGTGTTATTTGCTTGTGACAAGTTTAGACCTTATATTACTGATTCAAAGTCACAATACATACTGATCATTCTGCTATTAAATATTTAATGAATACGAAAGATGCTAAGCCTAGACTAATAAGATGGGTACTTTATTGCAAGAATTTGATTTACACATTGTTGATAGGAAAGGGGAAGATAATCAAGTAGCTGATCATCTTTCTAGAATGGAAAATATACCTGATGATCCTATTCCTATTAATGATAGTTTTGTTAATGAACAACTTGCAATTTAATATTTCTAGTGCTAAAGTTGCATCTCCATGGTTTGCCAATTATGCAAATTTTATTGTTGGTAAAGTTTTACCTCCACACTTCACTTTCAACAAAGAAAGAAATTCTTTTATGATCTTAGACATTATTTTTGGGATGATCCTTTCCTTTATAAGAAAAGTGTGGATGGTATTATTAGACGTTGTGTACCTGAGCATGAACAACAGGCTATTATAAGAGATTGTCATGACAGTCCCTATGGAGGGCATCATGCAGGAGATCGTACAGGTGCAAAGGTATTACAATCTGGTTTTTATTGGCCTACTTTATTTAAGGATTGTGCTGAATATGTTAAATCTTGTGATAAATGTCAAAGAGTAGGAAATATTGGTAGGAGAAATGAAATGCCTATGAATTATTCTTTACCACTTGAGCCATTTGATGTGTGGGTTTTTGACTTTATGGGACCTTTCCCAGTCAAAGACAAAGCATACTCATATTTTGGTTGCAGTGGATTATGTTACAAAGTGGGTGGAAGCAATTCCAACCAAAAGTGCAGATCATGCCACAGCAATGAAGATGCTCAAGGACATCATTTTCCCCAGGTTTGGTGTTCCTAGGTTTTTAATTACTGATGGTGGCTCTCATTTCTTGCATGGTATTCTTAGGAAAACATTGGCAAAATATGATGTTAACCATAGAATTGCATCTCCTTATCACTCTCAAACAAGTGGACAAGTTGAATTAAGTAATAGGGAAATTAAACTCATTTTGGAAAAGACAGTGAATAAGTCTAGATCTGATTGGCCACTTAAAATTAATGATGCATTATGGGCTTATAGAACTGCTTTTAAAAATCCTATGGCAATGTCTCCTTATAAAATGGTTTATGGAACTTTGAATATAAGACTGCAGGAGAGAAGAGAATTCTTGATTTAAACTTACTAGATGAATGGAGGAACGAAGCTTATGAAAATGCTAAAATGTTTAAAGAGAAAGTTAAGATTTGGCATGACAAGAAAATTAAGAGAAAAGAATTCAAAGTAGGTGATCAAGTTTTATTATAAGTTTCAAGTTTTCTGCAGGGAAGTTAGCTTCAAAGTGGCAGAGGCCATTAGTGATACAGGAGGTGTACCGTTCAGGAGCTATCCGTGTCTTCACGGTGACAAAAGGTAAACCTCATGTAGTCAATGGACAACGCCTTAAACATTATATTGCAGGAAAGAGCTTTATCGGAATGGTGGAAGAGTTGAACTTACAAACACCGGAGGAGGTAATTGAGAGAGGTCGTGCAGTTTCAGAAACCCTAAATCAATAATAGGTAACTTTTGTGTTGGAAAGTTTCTTAGAATTGCGCAAATTTTTACGGAAGTCATTTTTTATGGAAATTAACGTGTGGGACAAGAAAACTGGAAGGAACGGAGACCTGAGGAAGGAAAGAGGGGGTCCCACGCGCCAGATTCTTTGGCCGCGTGGGCGCACTTCTTTTGCCCCTCGGAGTCCCTTTTCGTCTCGTTTTTGGCTCCGACGCTTCGTCGTGACCTAAAAATCGTCAATATATACTCCCTTCTGCCGATCTAATCTCGCACCGAGCGTTCTCGAGCGATTCTTGCTTTTGCTGTTTCTGCCTGTCAGGTTTTTAGCTATGTCTTCGGGAGACTCCTTCCAATGCTCCTCCATGGACGATGATGATGAACTCGAGGGCAACAGCCCCACATCCATATGGAGAGGAATAGGAAGAGGAAGGATTACTCGGATGATGAAGACTACAAGCCCGACGAGGAGGAGATGGAGAAGGAAGAAGCGGAAGAGAAAGAACACAAGCGCTTCGTCGACGCCGCACCTCTGGCGACAGCACCACCTTCTCCTATTGCTGTTGCTGGTGTGAGGGTGAACGTGTTTCTTGGAAACAAGAGGAGGACGACGCGCATGAGCACAGGAGGGAAGGCTCCTAGGCACGCACTTGCTAGAAAAAACGTGGTTTCTACTCTTATTGACAGGGAATTTCAGCGTGCCACCAAGAGAACTATCCTGGTGAATGGGATCGTAATATCCGTAATGTAAAAGTACCAAAGCCCGAAGTGGAAGCCTTGCAAGAAGACGGCGGAGAAGAATCTCATGGAAAAACTGGGAAAAGCTGCAAGCAAAATTGAAGAAGCTTACAATCTTATGATGAGCATCGTTGGAGAACTTGAAGATAATTATTATGACAAGAAGGAAGAGAAGTAAAGAGCCTCTAGCAAAACGTCAAGCTTGGGGAAGTTCAACCTAGCCTTTATCTTTACTAGTTTATCATATCTATCTAGTCATGGTGTGTTTTGCTTTTATCGTTTAGTTATCAATATCTCTTAAGCGTGTGTGAGCTCATGGAGCATTATCATGTATCCATATCTTGTGGTTTATCAATGAATATTAAAGTATGGTGTCATCCATGATTCTCTTGTTTGGAGATTTATGGTAACACTCATGCAAATGAGCGTGGCATATTTAGAGGTTTCAGTCACATCTTGTCTTGAATTTAATTAACTTGAGTGTGTTGGACAATTGTAGAATTATCCCATTATAAAATAAGTAAAGAGAATGAGTCAATATGACTTGAAAAGTAATAGTTTAAGGTTGAGATATAGTCTTGTAGGATAAAAAGTTAGGAAGGGTTAATGAAAAGGATATGAAACACTCTTGTTAGAATCTAGTATCTTTTGAGCAAATTAATGATCATGGATATTTCAATACTTATGCTCTTGAAAAGTGTATGGAAAGGGAGGCACCTGAAAATTCAGTTAGCCATGGAAAGTGTAAGATAAAGGTTGTATAGAGCATGGGAACTTGATTGAAATATCCATGACTAAAGTTTGCACTAGTTACTAGTGAAGCAAGATTGTAAACAATCTTATATCTATCTTTTCATTTGTCTTCTTTGAACTTGTTATCCAATGAGAGTTTATCTTGTCTTTAAATTTCAGCAAAATATCAAATGTTATAATGCTTGCCATAAAGAGCAAAAGCATGTGAAAAATAGTATGATTCAATTGTCCAACATACAATGGTTATTTGCTTTCAAAAGTAAGGGGTGATTGCTAGAGCTTCTACTTATGTTGCCCTTATGTGTATGAGTTTTAGTTCATTAATCTTACATTGCAACTGAATATGATGATGATACAATGCTCATATTTATTTATCAACCATAAGTCCATTGATGCATGTAATGATCTATGTCCTTAATTACTCGAGGACGAGTAGAGGTTTAAGCTTGGGGGAGTTGATACGTGCATTTTATATCATCATTTATACAACTTATATTATCACATTAGAGTGTTATTGGCATTGTTATATTATTGTTTTTACATGTTTTAGATGATTTATGGGACTTTCATACAAAGTCCCTATTTTTGGTATTTAATTTCTGGGAGGCAGAAAACCTCCTTTTTCTTGTTTTTAATGTTTCAGGAGCCACAGGGACCCAAATAAAAAAAATTTTGCACAGCTGGTTTTTCATCGGAGAATAACAGAGGGAAGAAGATCGAAGGAAGAAGAGCCACAAGGTCCAAAATAGGGGGGCCCACGCGGCCAGATTCTTTGGCCGCGTGGGGCCCACCAACTTCGGCCTCGGGCACTTCCTCGCTCGGGGATTTTTAACACACCCTTCGTCTCGCCCGAAAAGTTACGCCCTAATTTTCCCTAGTCCATCCGAGGCCGCGGCGGCGTGAAACTCCTGATTCCCTCCGAGGGGGATCAGATCCTACTGCTCCGGAGCTCCGGAGAAGGGGAAATCATCGTCATCGTCATCACCTCTCCTCCTTGGCGTGGGAGGAAGCCTCTACATCAGCACCATCATCAAGACCAGCACCATCTCCATCATCATCTCCGTGACCCACTCCGTTCCCCTCTTAGTTTGAGAGTTGCTATACCCTAGATATTTGTCTTGTGCTACTATTCATGTTTGTGATTGAGTACTTATCATTATTTGGAGGTGAAGTTATATTTTCAGATTGTGTTGTACCATTTATGCCACTGAATATTATCATGTTTGCACGTTGTGAGTAGTTCCCGTATGTTCCTGAGGGCATATGATGATTTGGCAATGATTTACATATGACATGTGTTGGTATTTTGTCTAGTGTTTATCTTTTTATGCAATTCTATGATGGTGTTGTGCGAACGTCGACTGCACAACACTTCACCTATATGGGCTCATAGGAGAACACCATAGTGTAATGAATTGAGGGAGACTTGGGAGGACATGTAAACCTGAGACCGAGTCATGAAGTTGCATTGAAGGTATTAGTATCGGGGACCTTAGAATGTAATGCTATGGTGGGACTTATGTCTTAATAATTCTTGTGCATTCATTTACTTGGCCACATGATCCATCATAAGGGTTTAGTTTATTTATTTAGCTATACCTAATAACGGCTCCGTCCAAAGAAGATTAAAACTTGACAAGATATTCAACGTGTTGTTTAATAAATCTCTATGCCTAGCAATATCCATGCCGCCCTCGGGAACGTTTTCCACATATAAGTTACACATCACTTGAGCTTGTCCTCTTGCCACATAGAGGATTGGGCTTTCTCTCTTTGAGAGCTTTTACTTTCTACCATTTATTTTCAGCATTTTATTCTTTTGCAACTATACAACCAAAAATCCCAAAAACACTTGCATCTTTCATTGTTATATTTATCATTCTTGCTAACCAATACCTTCAGCTCCTCGTGGTTCGACAACCTTTTCTAATCGAAAGGTACTACAATTGATCTCCTGCACTTGGGAGTCATCAATGGGCCCGTTCATTGCTTCTTCAAGTTCTTTTTCTGCTTGCCACAACTTTCTCTTAGGTTTCTTTAGAACCAAAGCATCCCATGCATGCAGAGCACCATGCATGTGACCCAGCTTACTCAGCACTCCTCCATGCGGTGCATCAACATATGCCTCTTCCCATGCTTGTAGCACCACGTCGATGAAGCCCTTCTCACAAAGCCACTTAGACTCAAATCGCCTAGGTCGAGCAGCGTGGTCTGCTTGTGGCGTTTGATATTCTGTATCGATCAAGATCGGCATGTGGTCTGAACGTACCCAATCCAGATGTTGAACTACAGCTCCAGGATGCATATTATTCCAAGCGCCATTAGCTAGAGCACGATCCAATTGTTCTCTTATCCTTCCTCTCCTCCAAGTAAATGGGTTGCCCACAAACCCGACATCATCAAGCTCACAATCAGAAATAGCTTCTCTAAACGCGCATATTTTGAGGTCTAGGGTTACCCCCCTCTTTCTCATGAGAAAACAAAATTTCGTTGAAGTCGCCTACCACAATCCATGGAAGATCATAATTTCCTTTCAGTTCTCTCATTTTGTCCCAAGTTTTATACGTGTCCTCCCATCGTGGCTCACCGTACAAACCAGTAAGCCTCCAAATCTTTTCAGGTCCTTCCACTACTCTGACATCAATATACTTTGGGTGGGAAAATAGATGTTGAATGACAATTTCCCTCTTCCAAAACATAATTACACCACCAGATCTACCATTACTTGGGTTCACAATTTTGAAGTCCATTTTCAATCTTCGCTTCAGACAATCAGCAGGATACTCATCAAGATGAGTCTCCAATAAAAACCAAAACGTCTGGGTTATATCGCCTTTGAGCATTCAAAAGCGAGAGAACCGCTGGGGAATTTCCCAGCCCCTGACAGTTCAAACTCAAGAGTTTCACTGCGCCCGGGCAGACTCCTCCTGGGAGCCCGCCGATCCTAGTGAAGAGGAGAAAGCTCCACCTTCTGTTTCTTGCCTGTTTCTAACAGCCTCCAGACCATCAGCCATCTCAATTGTATCAACCGCACCAACGGAATTGTCCTTAAGCTTCTTTCTACAGATTTTCCTGAGGTGTTACAAAAGGATCAGAATGAGCGCAAATCTCTAGATCAGCCTGATCCGAGGTATTTGGAGTAGATGCCTCCTTTTGAACTGGAACCAAAGGAAAACAACCATTCTCACTTGGGCTAGGTTCCATCTGTAGCCTTTTCTTTGCAGACGAGGCAACTTCATACATGACAGCGTCCCGCTTATCAATATCATTATGTTCCAAAAGATCTGTACCAACCTGTGTTGTACCTCTTCCATCGCCAACTCTGCTGCATAAGATTATCATTTAGGGTTCGGTACCAACCTGTGTTGTACCTCTTCCACCGTCACCTCTACCAAACCCATCACGACCTCTACCTCTGGTTGAATTAAACTGAGAGTAACCTCGACCGCGTGGCCCGTCATCCTGTCCCATACCACGGCCAACTCCTCTACCCTTCTCGGAGCTAAGATAAAGGATCCCCACTCCAGTTTGTCTTCATCAAACTCTCCTGAACCACACTCTTGATGCCAATGTCCCATCTTTCCGCAAGCGTAGCAGAAGGTGGGGAGCTTTTCATACTTCACTTGATAAAACTCAGTTTTTCCAGACCTAGTAAACCTCGTGAAGCGAGTTAGCTTTTGAGAAACATCCAGCTTCTTCTCCACGTTCCAGGAGGGCACTAGGCTCCTCCATCGCTCCCGATTGGGAACTATTCCCCGAGCTATCCATTGGAAAACCTACGAGAGCCAACCTCGCAAAGCCCTAGCGAATACACACCTGCCAAGGACCTGCGCCGAAGGAGCAAACCCACACCAGTGTGGAGAGATCGACTGTAAAACAGGGGATACTCACGGCGATCACCGCCGGAGGACTGCAAAACCCTAGGTACGCCGCCTTAGGGAAAAAAACCACTCCTTGAAAAATGGAGCGGTGGGTTGCTCGATTTATTATGCACCTAACGATGCCGGGCAGCTTTTTTCCGAGATAATCGATGTTGGGCAGCTGGACCTCGAACTGGGTTTGCGTAGCTGCTTCTGCTTGTTATCATTTCACTAGGCTTTAGTTGTTGGGCTGTCAATGCACTGGTATAGCCGTTTTTGGAAAATTCTTGGGCGGGCGGGGCCCGGTTTGGCCCTAAAGTAGCTCCGTCAGTGATTGTTGACTCCACTTGAAGGGTAAAGAGAGAGGAAATCTGGATCTATTATTGCACCGATCAATCTCTCCATTTAGTAAGGAGAAGCTAATCTTAGATCTTCTCTGTGATTCATTTGTTAGGTGTTTTGCTCGTTCTTCCTCTCAAGTTTTCATAGCATTATTTATTTTTAGTGTGCTTTGAGGGTGAAGGTTTTGAATTGTCCACGAACATTCGTGGAAGCCGAAAGTTCACTTGGGTGCATTGTGTGTGTGGAACCATTGTCTTTATTTCTTGGATAATTACTGACCCGATCATATCCATAGCGGAGCGCAAAAATATGTAAAGACCCATCCCAATAGTCTAGATAGCTTGACATATGTCTCACTCACCTATGAGGAGCAACCTCCCCCGTTGCCATCCCAAGGCTGTATTTATCCATTTCATACTCCGATAGGCGACTTCAAAAATTTGTTGCAACTTAAAAATTGAGTTCTTTTTAATGAACTTTTTCTTAGTTGGGAGCTTGTCAAAAGTTTTTTTTAAAGAGTTGAGAGCTTGTTGTTGCCGCGACGTCACGCTTTCCCTGGCGGATTAAATGGCCTGAACAAACACTCGGACGCCAAGACACATCCCGACGGCACCGATCACCGCGCTAGCTAGCTAGCGAGGCGAGGACTTAACTTTGGCGTGTACGCGTTCGCGTATTTTTTGCCAAATCTGGCCGTTATTCTGAACTAACAACGGATCTGGCCCCTTCTGAGAACTAATTGCAAATCTGGCCCCTCGGGTCGGCGCCAACGCAGATGGCGCCGACGTAGTGCAGGTCGGCGCCAGAGCCGGCTCTCGCCGAAGTTTGCTGCTGGGCCCGGATGAAATCCGACGTGGCACGTCGGCGCCAGGGAAATGGCGCCGAACCTGTGAGCGTTAACTGAATTTGATCGACCTGTTCGGCGCCGTCGTGGATGGCGCCGACCTTGCAGTTATAACCCTAGTCCCTTCTCTTTCCCATTCCAGCACCTACTCCTCCCCTCCTCCCCCACAGCCGCCACAAGCTCTCTCTCTCTCCTGTTTTCTGCCCCAAATCTCAAATCCACTCAAAACTCGTGGATTTCTTCAAATTAGACCATGGCAACTCTTTTTGGAGGTATTCTCTCTCAAATTACCTTCTTTTCATCCAATTCCATCCATTTTATTATGAAATTTGATGTCATTTTGATTCGGATTTCTAGAACCAAAATTTGTGGTGTAATTTTTTTGTTGAAGTAGTTAATGTGTGTGTGAATTACTTGTACATGATGGATAGCTTTGTAGGAAACATGTAAGTTCTTTTAGAATATTATGAGGTGGATATATTTATAGGAGACACTAGAATGCAAAATTATTTGTACATGGTGGATAGCTTTGTAGGAGGCATGTGAATGGTTGTAGGAGGCAAAATTAGAAGTAGTTTAAGTATTGAGAGTGTTGAATATGCATGTGAATGGTTGTGTACAAAATATTCTAATTCCATTTGGTATGTGGAGCTTTGTATAGTTTCTTATGTTAGAATTTTTGTTTGCTAGATTCCCTTGACATTTACAAAGAGCTTGCACGTAAGATGAAGATAGTAGAAAGAACCAAAGGCAAGTATCCCAATGTATCATGCAAAGGTGGGCAACGGAAAATTAGTATAGAGATACAACCTTTGTACGGTGACGTCGTCAGCACCCTCCGGAAGCTCCTGGAAATGGGTTTGCAACCAAGTGGTCTTCAACCCTCTAGTCTTGCTACCCTTTTGCCCTTCAACTTTGTCAGGTGGTCTTACTCCAAGAAGCTGCTCAACCATGTCCCTGAATTTATGTGCCTCTATCTTCCAGTGACGGGGTTCCCATCGAGAGGCAAACCGGTGATCATGGCCCAGTCCTCTAGAGTGACAGTCATCTCTCCACACGGAAGGTGGAAAGTGTGAGTCTCCACGTGCCACCTGTCAACTAGTGCCGTGAGGGCGCAGCTATTGTAGATTGGAAGCTCACGCCTCGCCATGGTCACAAAGGGAAGCAACTTTGCCCTCTCGATGTACTCTGTGTACCTATCTGAATACTTCATTGCATCATGCTGCAACTTATGGCCACGTATGCGAAGATGCTTCATTTCCTGCAAAACATTTTATATAGCACACAAGTTAGTAATCATTTGGCAACAAAACAAATTGACTTCATCATTATGTACATACCTCCACGCCTATGGAAATCTTCCAACCTCGGTGATCCTTATCGTACCCAACATCAAGAAGATGGTGCCGACCCTCCATTCTGAAATGTAAAGACAAGCCAAAGTGAGTAATATTGCAATGAAAAGTATCAACACAATAAATGCAAAAAATATGCAATGAAAAGTAATATTACAATAAATTAAATGTGTAACATATAGTAAAGAAAATATAACCTTGCTACTACGTTTTATTGCTTCAGCTAACTTCCCAATTGCATCGGGATGGCGTCTAGCACCTCTGTAATGTCTAGTTCCTCGTGGACGCTTATTTCCACGTACACTTGACGAAGGGTTACTAGCGGCTGCCGCGGCTGCAGCTTCAGCCGCGGCTTCCTCGACAGCTATTTTCTTTTTTCGGTCCTCGCAGCTCAACCTTTTCGTGTTCTTGTGACCTTCCTCGCCGCATATGGAGCAACGGTTCTTGACGGTGTCCTCCACGAAATAATCATTTGCATGCGGTCTCTTCGAGTGTGTGCTCCCCTGTGCGCGGTCCATGTCCATCCTGAACCTCTTGGTCTGCCGTCGCCCTTTCGTCTTGACCATGAGTTTTAAATCCGGTAAATACACCGGGCCGGTGTATTCAGGCCATTGTGCCATGTCTAGATAAGGCTCGAATCTACCAGCCCATGTGCCTCGAACCGCCTCCAGTTTGTAGAACCGGGACAAACACGACAAGCTAGTTGGGTCTAGTGCCCTAGCACGTGACGCTGTTATTATATGTGAGCACAGTAGATGGATCTGTAACGGCATCTGGCAAGTGCAAGACGCAGAGGCTAGGACAACAACATATTTGTGGCCACCGAATTGCTCACCGCCAACGTTGGTACCTCCTTGTTCACAAACCTCGTACTTCCACACCTCCTTGTCGAAACATGTCTACGTTTGGGTCTCTGACTTCTTTTCCTGATAATCAAGTTCTTCTTCCACGGTCTTTGGCCACTTCTTACCATCATTCACAAGGACTTCTATCTCGTCCCTCCTCGTAACCCAGTACTCGTTGCACTTGTCAAAGGTAAACGCTGCTATGGCGCTAACCGGTAACGCACGGATACCCTTTAAAACTTTATTGAATATCTCGGCCATGTTACTTGTCATGTGACCGTGCCGAACCCCATCCTCATCGAATGCTTGGGACCACACCATTTTTTGTGGCAAATGCTCCGTAAGGAAAGCCTTACCCTTCGCATTCGTCAAGCCATACAACTCTACGTACATCCGGTCAAACACATCCTCCTCAAACACCATGGAAAGCCTACGAAGGTACTCAGCCATTTCCCGGTTACGGCAAGCACGGTAGAAATTAGCCGCGAAATGCCTCATGCACCACCGGTGCTTCACAAGGGGATGCCCAGGTATTTCATCCTTCACGGCATTCAGTATGCCCTGATGGCGATCAGATATCAAACAAACAACCCTATCCCTGCCAACTACCTTAGTCCTCAACAAGTGCATGAACCAACTCTAGTTGTTCGTGTCCTCCCCCGTGACCAGAGCAAAGGCAAGGGGGACCAAACGGTTGTCCGCGTCGCAAGAGATAGCAACAAGAAGGAGCCCTTAAACTTCCCTGTCAAAAAGGTGCCGTCCACGGAAAGAAATGGACGACAATGCTTGAATGCTTCGACACAAGGGCGGAAGCACCAAAACGCTCGTCCAAACACTGGGTATTTGACGTCTTCAACCGTGCGAGTATAAGTTGGATGCGGTTGCACACAAATTGTCATTCCAGGGTTGCGATGGCCCATAGCCGCCAACATCTTTGGTAGCCTTCCATAGGCTTCCTCCCAATCCCCGTAGGCCATTTTCATAGCCATCTGCTTAGCTCTCCACGCCTTGCCATACGTGACACGATAATCAAAGATGAGATGTATAAACTTCATCAAAGAGGCCGCTGAGAGGGTAGGCGTAGCTTTGATGGCTTCGGCGCACCAGTGAGCAATAAAAGTAGATGTCAGTTGCCGGTGTGTGCGCCGGACAACCTTCTCGCCAGGGGCCTTGTTGGCAAGGACCTTGTCGCCGCATGTGTGTGGGCCATCGTAGCTACTTATCTTCCACCGACCTTGAGGAGTCTTCCTTGCTCTCACCTTCCACCCACACTTTTTGTCATCGCACATCACAACATATCGCTCTTTCTGGTTAGACTTGAACACAATGTACTGCCGATGATGCCTAACGGCGTACTCCTGCAGCCAGATCTGCATCTCCAATAGACCCTTGAATTTTAGACCCGCATATATCAAAGGCCTTGCCCTAGGCCGTTGGATTTCTCCATCCCCATCCTGGATGATGGGTTTAGGAGGCTCTGGGCCATATTCCCGCAGGTTCGAGTCGGAAACGGCTAGGTGAGCCTCCCTAACATCCTTGAACTCATGAATACTAGGATGCCTGCCCCATACCTTGACGAACGCATCTGTCTCGTCCACGGACCACTGGGGCTCCTCACGATCCTCATCAGAGTCAGCCGCATAAGCCTGATCATAACCCTCGTCTTCGGGATTGTGATCTTCGAAAGTATACGGGTCTCCATCAAGTTCAGAGGATGCCACCTGAGGTACAAACGGTGGTGCTGGAATGTCCAATGGAGAGACACCAACAAACTCGTCATTCACCGCCTCCAAGTGTGCAACATTGATTTTCTCCTCAGGTATCTCTTCTCTACTAGGCATACTAGAGGACACAACACGAGTTGCAGGTGGTGCTGCACCCTTTAGTTTCTGCTCCCTAAGCAACTCCACTTTAACTCGATGGTCAACAGTCTCCTTCTCCCTCAAGGGAGGATGGCTTGGACCCGAATCGTGCTCACTACGGTCATCATTGTTTTCTTTAACAACCGTTGGATGCTTGTTCAAATCAGGGAGAACTACGGTACGACTGTTGATGTCAACCTTCACGGCAACAACAACAATTGACTTGATTTGAGAGTTCTCAACAAGCTCTTTGTACAACTCCCACCCTTCGTTGTCTCGGATCGGTATCATTTGAGTATAAGACCTACAGCCACCGGCATCGTATCTTCCTTCCAAACCAACAGCAGTGCCTAACCAACCTGTCGGGGGGCTGCCCCCGGGTAGGGCAAAGATGATGAGTTATGAGCAGTTAAGGTCTAACCGGATCAAGAGCCGGCTAAGTTATCCGGGTCGGATCTCAAGGCGATTCGGTCAGTCCTACTTCAAGCCAGTGAAAGAAAAGACCAAAGGGGATCCGGTGAGGTTTAACCGGATCCAGGAAAGAAGAGCCGGCTAAGTTATCCGGGTCGGTCAGGAAGGACCCGGGTAGGGCAACTCGGATGATGCACAGGGGCCAAGTAATGTCAGTAAAAGTCACGGGCACTGTAAGGTTACTGACCGGGGCTCAGAAGACAGCAAGGTGCTGCCACAGGTTTTCCGGGTCACAAGCCCCTAGGCGCTGACTCGGCCTATTCGGGAAAGGGGCAGTGGCTAGGCTACTGTGGTCTACACTGCCTTAAGCTCAAAGAGGAAAGATAAGCCTGTGGTGAACAGAGGGTGAGCTGGGCTGAGTGACAGTGGCCAGTGTTTGTCCTGTTCTCCTTGTCCATGCCATTGTCCTCTGCGGCCAGGGGCAAAAGGGTAATTCGGTTACTGTATATAGGCAACACCACCTCCTTCTGTGGGGAGGATCGACCATTGTGAGCATCATTTCCCCCCCAAGCTTCATCTTCTACCTAGAGCCCGTTCCTTTGTTCATCATACAGCTCAAGGAGCGCTCTGTACTTGTAAACACTTGAGATATAAGAGAGTAGGCTAGAGCTGCAGTAGGGGTGTTACCTCCACAAGAGGGCCCCGAAGCAGGGTACATCGTGGTGTTCTTCGCTGTTCTTGGTTTGCTTTGTTCTTGTTGATTCCTGCGAGGTTCTTGTTTGGTCTTCATGCGTGCTTCGTAGGCGCGCAAACCCTCCCCGGTTCCCCCAACGCCCAAGCGAGCCCACACTTAAGCCATACCCATGGCATCTGCCGTGACACCACCACGACAGTTGGCGCCCACCGTGGGGCAAGCATTGGCGTTGGCTGGGGTTTCCATCCGGACGGGCTCCGTCACTGGTGCCGGCGAGCGGGTCCTCTCCGGGCTCGTGTGCAAGCTCGGCGAGTTCAACTTCATCAGCGACAACGCGGGGTGCTTCTCCAACAAGCCCTTCCCCGCGGATGGCTTCCTCATGACGCTGGGCAGCTTCGTCACCTACGTCGCCACCGAGCCAGTTCGCGAGTACCCGGCGCAGGTGCTCGTGGCTGCGGATCCTCCTCTTTCCGCGCAGCTCGCGGAGGGCGTAGCGCTCGCCCTGGGAGCAGCGTGGAGGTCATGGTGGCTGCCGCAAACGCTGCTGCAGGCAAAGGAGGTGCCAGCACGAGCGTGCCAGAGGAGCTGGCCACGCCAGTCGATCCGGATGACATGCCGACTCGGACAGCTAAGTTCCCTAAGGAGAAACCCGATCCGGTTGGTCCCCTTGGCACGTCAAGCAGGGGTGCTTCCTTAGAGGGTATCTTGGAAAAGCTAGCTCGGCCAGTGGCTCCTGGAGCAAATGTTGATCTTACTGTAGCTCAGCTAGAGGCAGAGCGCCTGAGGTTGCAAAAAGAGGCTCGGTTAGTGATAGAGTCTAGGCAAGAGTTTGATAGAGACCTGAGAGAATACAATGCTGCCAATGGTATCACAGATGGCTTTACTCCTGTAGTGCACCGCTCGCGCAAGAAAGCCGAGCTACGTAACAGAGGCAAGGACCTCAACGACGAGTTGGCTAGAGCTGCAGGTTCGAGCTCAAGTAAAGCCACTAGTCATAGGTCCGGAACAGGCAAGCCGGTTTATAGCTCCCCGGCTAAGAATCTTAGGGCTGCAGCAGCAGCGCGAGCTGAATTAAGTAACCTGACCGGGGATGCTTGGCGCAAGCAGGCGGAGAGAGTGAATGAGCTAGTGGATGTGTGCAACAGGCAGAATGAGGCCTACAGGAAAGCTAATCCGGATGCTGGTGGTTCCCGGGTAGTTGTCTCGGTTAGGGCTGCTAGCCAGAAGTCTAAGGGGCAAGCGTCCTCTCCGCATGTTGGGATTGACCGAGCCCAAAGTGTGAACTCGGGTAAGAGCAAGCAGCTGCAAACTTATGATGCGGTATACGCAAGCAAGCAACTTGCAGCCCAAGGAAAAGGCGGACAAGGCAGAAACAGTGGTGGTCAAGGCAATCCGGGTACTGGAAGGGAGAATTCGGCTGGCCGAGGTCAACCGCCTCGCCACCCCGGACAGCAAATGATGGCACAGGTGCAGCAGCAGAGTGGTGGCCAGGTGGGCTACCGTTATGACGATGGCAATTCGGCTATGGCGCGAGCCGGATACCAGACGTATGACAATGCACTGGCGTCGAGACTGGGGCCTCGGATGTTGGATCCGGATGATCAGCGTCTCAAATTGGACAGAATCTACCAGTCCGAGAAGCTGGAAGAGCAGGGCCCACCGGGTCCACCATGCTTTGGACCTCGGATAATGAATGAGCCAAGTGTGCCTTTGTTTCAGCTCGGCCGCAACACGAAGCCGTATAATGGGAGCACCAAGCCACAGGATTGGCTGACGGACTATGTATCATCAGTGCACATTGCGGGGGGCAATCGCCGATGGGCGGTCCGGTATCTCCCGCATATGTTAGAAGGTCCAGCCCGGATCTGGTTGAATAACTTGCCGCCGGGTAGTATCAATTGTTGGATGGATTTGGAACAGGCGTTTAACAGCAACTTCTCCAGCACCTACAAGAGGCCAAACCGACCTCAGCTCCTGGCTGCGTGCAAGCAGGAAGAGAGGGAGACAGACCGAGAGTATTTGACTCGGTGGAGCAACATGCGCAATTCTTGCGAAGGTGTAGTGGAGGAGCAGGCCATTTCATGGTTTGCACAGGGATGCAGGCATGGTACACCACTTTGGCAGAAACTCCAAAGAGATATGCCGAAAACCCTGGCAGATATGATCCGGATAGCAGACACGTATGCGCTGGGTGATCCAACACAGCCCGCATTGGATGCAGTGGGAGCAAACAGGAGGCAACCAGTTAATAACCGAGTTGGACCATTAAGGCCTAGTGACCGACATGAATTCGGTTACAAGAGAAGAGATCCGGATTACAGATACGGTTCTGATCAAGTTGCTGCGGTAAACATGGATCAACCCGGTGGAGGAGATGCGCAGAGGCAGAAAACTGATGGTCCAGCTTGGAGGCCGAATCAAGGTGCTTGGCCGAAGAAAGTGTGGGAGGGACCAAGTCCACCTCTGACTTTTGAGTCCAGATTAGATGGGCCTTGCTGTTATCACACCACCGATCCGCGCAAACCGGCTAATCATTCGACCCGGAACTGTAGTTGGCATCACCGCATTCAGGCGGAAGGTCAAAGAGGACCACCTCAAAGAGGTGCTCCTAGACCGAATTTCAGGCCAAACATGCCGCTAACCGGAGCCAATGCGACCCCGGTCAACGCTGGAACTCCAAGGCCAGCAGCAACGAAGCCGGTTAACCTGGTGAACATGGGAGGCAGTGACAATGGTGATGGCCCAAGTAGGCAAGGTGGATACCCTGGGAATGATTACAAGGAAGCACATCAGAGTTATGTGGTTTTCGTGACCGAGCCAACTGACAAGAAAAGTCAGTTGAGACGAGCAAAGGAGGTGAATGCCGTGATGCCAGCAGTTCCAAAGTACTTGAACTGGTCTGAGCAGGAGATCACTTGGAGCAGGGCGGATAACCCAAGGATCATGCCAAGCCCAGGGAACTATGCACTGGTGGTGGATCCAACTTTGGTTGGACCCAAGCTGAACGTGAAATTTAGCCGAGTCTTGGTCGACAATGGCAGTGCCATAAACATCATGTATCGGGACACAATGATCAAGTTGGGTATTTCGCCGAATCAGTTGCAACAGAGCAGCTGTACTTTCCATGGCATAGTACCCGGGGTATCTTGTTCCCCCATGGGTAAGATCTGGGTAGATGTGTTGTTCGGTACCAGGGACAATCACAGGCTTGAGAGTCTCGAGTTCGAGGTGGTGGATTTGGAAAGCCCATACCATGCTCTGCTTGGCAGGCCAGCATTAGCCAAGTTCATGATATCTACTCATGTGGCCTACCTCAAGATGAAAATGCCTGGCCCGAATGGTGTTATCACCGTTGCGGGAGACTACAAGAAGGCCATACAGTGTGCTACAGTTGGTTCCAACTTAGCCGAATCACTGGTGATACAAGCTGAAAAGAGCAAGATGCACGAGGTGGTGGCAATGGCGAAGTCGGCTCAGTTAGGCGTGCTGGCCATGACCAACCCGGATGGCGGCGCAACCTTTGAAGTGCCCAAGGAGACAAAGAAGATCCCCATTGACCCGGAGAACCCAGAGCGCATGGCCATCATTGGAGCCGGTTTGGGCGAGAAATAGGAAAGCGCGCTCTGCCATTTCCTCCGTGAGAATCGGGATATCTTTGCATGGTCGGCTAAGGACCTGCCTGGTGTTCCGAGGGAATTGGCAGAGCACTCTTTGTTTGTCAGGCCAGAAGTAAAACCGGTTAAGCAACCGACTAGGCGTCTCTCAGAAGATAGAAGAAAAGTGGTGCTCGATGAGCTGGCTAAGCTACTGGCAGCCGGATTCATTATGGAGGTGCTGCATCCAGACTGGATATCCAATCCGGTTCTGGTAGAGAAGAAGAAGGACGAACCAGCTGTGGTCAAGGTGTGGCGCATGTGTATAGACTTCACCAATCTGAACAAGGCGTGTCCGAAGGATCCATTTCCTTTACCTCGGATTGATCAAGTGATCGATTCCACTGCTGGGTGTGAGTTGTTGTCTTTTATTGATGCGTACTCTGGTTTTCACCAGATACCACTGAACCCTAAAGATCAAATAAAGACTGCTTTTATTACCCCGTATGGGGCGTATTGCTATCGTGTCATGTGTTTCGGTTTGAGAAATGCCGGTGCTACTTATCAGAGATGTATGCAGAAATGCCTACACTCCCAGATGGGCAAAAATGTGCAGGTCTATGTCGATGATATTGTTATCAAAACTAAAGAGAAACATACTCTCCTCGGGGATCTCGAGGAGACATTTGTGAACTTGAGAAAATATCGGTTGAAATTGAATCCGGATAAATGCACCTTTGGTGTCCCGGCTGGAAAGTTGCTTGGCTTCCTTGTATCAAGCCGAGGCATTGAAGTTAACCCGGCTAAGATCCGAGCCATAGAAAACATGAAATTGCCTAAGTGTCTAAAAGATGTGCAAAAATTCACCGGGTGCTTAGCCTCATTAAGCCGGTTTGTGAGTCGGTTAGGAGAGAAAGCTTTGCCCTTATATCAATTGATGAGAAAGAGCACCGGGTTCACATGGACCCCACAGGCAGATTCGGCTTTCAATGAGTTGAAAAAGATGTTGTCCACTGCTCCAGTTTTGGCATCACCTTTGCCGAGTGAACCGATGTTGCTTTACATTGCGGCCACTAACCGGGTCGTAAGTGTGGTTATTGTGGTAGAAAGAGAGGAAGAGGGCAAATCCGTGCAGAGGCCGGTGTACTATTTGAGTGAGGTGATCTCAACTTCGAAGCAAAATTATCCTCACTACCAGAAGATGACATATGGTGTGTACCTGGCGGTCAAGAAATTGAAACATTACTTCCAAGAGCACCCGATTACAGTGGTGTGTGAAGCTCCAATTGCGGAGATCATTGGGTGCAAAGATGCAACTGGCCGAGTTGCCAAATGGGCGATAGAAGTGTCTCCTTACACACCGCATTATGAGAGAAGAGACGCTATCAAGTCTCAGGCTTTGCCGGATTTCCTTTGTGACTGGGCTGAGATGCAATATGAGCCACCTAAACCGGATTACAATTACTGGAGGTTGCACTTTGACGGTTCCAAATGCAAAATCGGGCTAGGTGCTGGAGTGGTGCTCACATCACCAAAACAGGATCAATTGCGATATGTATTGCAGATTCATTTCTCAGCGTCAAACAATGTAGCCGAGTATGAGGCACTGATCCATGGGCTTAATGTGGCTCGGGACATCGGCGTTCGCCGAATTGAATGTTTCGGTGATTCGGATTTGGTCGTACAGCAATCTTCTGGAAATTGGGATGCTCTTGATGCCAATATGGCACTGTATCGGTTTCATGTTCAGAAAATTTCGGGATTTTTTGAAGGCTGTGAATACAAGCATATACCTCGGCTGGAAAACCAAGCTGCAGATGTTCTGTCAAAACTCGGGTCGTCTAGGGAGGCAATCCCACCCGGAATATCCTTGAATCATCTAAGGGTCCCTTCAATCAAACCGTCGCCTGATTCCGAGTCGATTTTTATTCCCAAGCAAGAATCCGAAGCTATTCCTATGAATGTTGACGTTGAGTATATCGAGGAAGACCCGGGGACTGCATGCCCGGACTCGGGGACTGCTCACGCAGATTCGGAAAATGCTAACCGAGTCTTGGGAAAGAGGAGTAGAGATGATGATGCTAACCGGATTGTGGGGAATGGACAGAAGCTGATAGAAGAGATAATGGCGGCCAAACCTGTGGAAGAAAATGAGCACTTGTTCCCTTTGCATCCAGTACCAGAGTGGGCTGAAGAGATCATGAAGTTCATCGAGGAAGGAAGCTTGCCAAGCGATGAGACCAAGGCTAGGCGTGTCCAGAGGAGATCCAAGGCTTATACCATCATCAACAAGGAGTTATACAAAAGAAGTGTAACCGAGGTGTTGCAGCGCTGCGTGGAGCCAGCAGAGGGCAAGGAGATGCTCCTAGAGATACACCAAGGTGAATGTGGACATCATTGCAGTACAAGAGCCCTGGTGGCTAAAGTGTTCCGGCATGGATTTTATTGGCCCACTGCTCATGCAGATGCGGAGGACATAGTCCGCAGGTGTGAAGGATGCCAGAGATTTGCTAAGCAAACACACTTACCCGCATCGGCACTGAAGACAATTCCTATTACTTGGCCATTTGCGGTGTGGTGTTTGGATATGGTGGGAGATTTCAAGCCGGCTAGGGGCAACATGACACATATGCTGGTGATGGTGGATAAGTTCACCAAGTGGATAGAGGTGAAACCAATACGGAAAGTGGATGGCCGTTCGGCTGTAATCTTCTTGAAAGAAATCATTTTGAGATACGGATACCCTCATAGCATCATCTCGGATAACGGCACAAACTTTGCTGTCGGAGAGTTTGCCCGATTCTGCATGAATAAGGGGATCCGGTTAGACATAGCCTCAGTGGCACATCCAGAGTCCAATGGGCAAGTGGAAAGATCAAATGCTCTAGTGTTAGCCGGCATCAAGGCTCGTCTCATTGAACCATTGTTGAAAACTCCAGGGTGCTGGATAGATGAAATCCCATCAGTTCTATGGGGTCTAAGGACTACACCGAATCGGTCGACAGGCTATACGCCATTCTTTCTGGTGTATGGGGCAGAAGCTGTCCTACCCACTGACATAGAATATGATGCACCAAGGGTGGCAATGTACACTGAAACCGAGGCAAAGGAGGCCCGGGAAGATGCAGTGGATCTGCTAGAGGAAGCAAGAGAGTTGGCCCTGTCTCGGACAGCAATATACCAGCAAAATCTCAGGCGTTATCATAGCCGGAAAATCAGTCCTCGAGTGTTTCATGAGGGTGATCTAGTGCTGAGGCTGGTGCAGCGCAGCAAAGGCCGACACAAATTGTCACCTCCATGGGAGGGACCATTCATTGTGAGCAGGGCTATGCACAATGACTCGTACTATCTTATAGATGTACAGGAACCAAGGGAGGATGGCTTGGACAGACCCGGACAGGAAACCAAGCGACCTTGGAATGTAGCTCTGCTTCGACCCTTCTACTCTTAAAGGGCGCAATGTATGTATTTCAATTTATCATGAATGAAATCGCAGTAATCCGAGTCTGGACTCGGGGACTGCTTCGTCCTTATGCGTGTGTTGTTTATTACGGCTTTGTTTGTTGCCGTTCATGTGCCGAATCGCTTTGAACCTTGTTCTGAGTTTCAGTAATGTATGTTGTGTTGTTGATCTCGTGACTCGACTGACAAACACCAAAATGGTAGTCAAGAGCAGAGATGAGGAATATGGGAAACATGAAAATGGACACGGGGACTCGGTCCAAAACCGATTCGGCACATGTCGTTTACTAACCCCTGTTATTTATTTTTTCGTTTATGTTGAATGATTCTAAACCACAACTCGCATGTTTCAAGTACTGTATGCTATGATTCCTATCTTGTGACTCGACTGTCAAAACACCCAAAGAGGTAGACAAGAGCAAAGATTTGGCAAAAGTAGTAAACAAGAAAACAGACTCGGGGACTCGGTTTAAGATGATCCAACATAAACCTTGTCCGGATCACGTTAAGCATGATAAGCATAGTCTCGAAAGAACTTAAAATAGTCTATTACATCTGCTCCCGGCATACCGGGGATTTAATGTTTTTGTTAAGTACTTCAGGGGGCAGCGGACTCGGTCGCGGCAGACTCGGTCATAGGAGTTTCAGTTGCGGGAACTTCTGTGGGAGGAGCTTCGGTTAGCGGAGCTTCGGGCGCGCGAACCTCGGTTACGGGTATTTCGGTGGAAGTGGACGCGGTTACGAGAGGTTCTGTTGCTGGAGCAGATTCGGAAGATGGTGGCGCTCCGGAAGTAATCTTGACTGGAGAGCTTGAAGGATGGGCGGATTCGGAAATTTCCGGATCGCGTGAAGCCTGTTTAGTAATCACAGTCAAGTTAGTGGCTGAAATCACAAAAGACTCGGTTGGAGTTTGTTCGGTGAGCTTGGCCGAGTCGGAGGCTGGTACCTTGCTGGATTTTTCTTCATCAGACTCGCCCTCTGAGTCGGCATATTCTTCAGCGGAGGCGTCGTCTGATTCCTCTTCTTCAGTGTCTTCTCCATCCGAGTAGACTGGAGCCTCCAGATCAAGATGCTTGGTGCGTGCAAATTCGGCCATGAAGTTGGCGGCTTCTTCACGGATCTTGATCCGGATAGGGTCTGTAGCCCATGAAGAACCCTCGCGAAAGGAGCGCACTTTGGCAAGGTCAATCAGCTCGTACCAGGACATGATGAATAACAAAGCTGCGTCAGCACCAGCGCGGGCAGACGAAGACCTCCACTGTTTTAACCGGGTCATTGCTTGATCCAGGTCTCTGATCAGCTCCTCCACGGGCACAACTTGCCGCGCTTCAGGAAACAAGATTCGGTGAGCCTTGAGACTTGCATTAAGCAGACCAATGTGGGAATCCTTCAGAGGAGCAATCCGAGCCTTAAGTGCTGTAATATGATCTTCGATGTCCCATGTCTCGGATAGGGGAGCCTCGGTTAATTTAGCTCTCTCAGCTCGGGCGTTTCGCACAGCCTTGGCGGCTTGAAGCCGAATGCTGGTAAACTCTCCTACAAACAAATAAGCTAATACTGAGTTCAGCAAGAAGGAACACAATCATATGTATCGGTTAAGAGCAGAAAGAAAAAAGGGGATTCGGTGAACTTACGATCCATGTCATCGTTAAGGCTAGCAAGTTGAGCCAGCCATTTCGCACTGGCCGCTTGGTGAGCAGCCAGTTCTTCTTTAGCAGCTTTCAGTTCAGCTTCAGACTCGGCCACTGTGGTTTGAATCTGCTTATCCATTTCGGCTCGCCTCTGTAGCCCGGCGTGCAAAGTGTCTCGCTCCTTCTGAATTGTATCTTTCTCCTTTTGGAGCGTGTCTCTCTCCCTCCGCAGTGCATCCCGCTCTCCTTTAACTTTGTTCTTCACTTTTTCAACCCGGTCAAGCTCCCGCTGGACTCGGGCTACCTCTGATTTTTCCTCGGATAAAGCACGCTTTTGCTCTTCCTCTTTGCTATTCATCTTGAGGACCAAGGCATCAAATGATTTTTGGAGCTTGTGGTACTGGTTGGCAAGCTGCTTAAAGAGGTCGCTGCGAGTGCCCGTGCTTTCCTGAAAGAAAGTAGATAGCGTCAAAAGAGACTCGGGGACTGATACCCGAGACAAGGTGGAGCCAAAACAAATCTCGGAGATTGGCCGAGACTGACCGAATCGGTTAAAAAGAAACCCGGGGACTGGGGGTCTCACAGTTTTTTCAGTTAAGAAAAAGATCATGATCAAATTTTTTAAAAGATTCAAGCCGAATGACTTTCTTACTCCAAAGAGTATCAGTCGTTCGACCCGAATCTCGGGGACTGGGTGTATACTATTTGATCATGACGAACTAAAAGCAAGATTCGGCAAACTTACCTCGAAGACTTGGTGCGATGCAGTAAACGCAACCTTCACTGAATGAAGAGATTGCATCATTCGGCTAGGACCAGCAGGGTGCGGCGTTGCAGCGGAAAAGCCTGGTGCAAGGTCCACGGCGTTCCAGGCCTCAATAAAGTCATTGGCAGTGCTGAGCTTAGGCTTGGCTTGGCCGGATTGAATGGCAGAGGAGGTAGCGGTGGTTTGCTTGACAGCAATCACTTGCTTATCCGGAGTGGAGGAAGTTGTGCCAAAGACAACTTGAGTCGGCTTGGGTGGAGGTGATGCACCCGGGGTCTGTCTCTGATGTTGCGGTTTCTGTGGTTTCTCGGAAGTTTGTTGCTGTTGTTGCTGCTGTTGCTGCTCTTCAGGGGTTACTTGTGGTTGTTGCTGCCTCGGTTTCTTCTTCTTCTGCTGCTGCTCTTGGCTCAGTGCAGATTGAGTTGCAGGAGCAGGACGGGAATCCGGCTTAGGTGTGGACTTAACCGATGTCTTAGCCTTTTCCTTCTCCAGCTCCTTCAAAGGACGTGGCCAGCTTGAATCTCGGATTGGAGCCGAGGTTTCCTCACTCTCCAAGTCGATAACCGGCTCTGAGATGGGAGTCGGCTGGGGAATATTGGTAGTTGGGACACGCGTGGGTGAGGTGGCAGTTCGGTCAGGAGACTGGGTTTCCATGGCCGTATCCAATGGAGGAATGGGAGAAGAGATGGATGAATGAGTCTGCGCGGTGATGAGGACATCACTGCATAAAGCAAAGCAAACAGTTAACTCGGATAGATATGACTCGGTTAATAGAGGAAGAAAGCAAATAAAGTTCGGTCAATGTTACCCCTTGGTGGTGGGCATCGGTTTGACACGGCTCGGCTTGTCGCCGGATTTCTTTCTTCGCTTGGTCTCTGGGGCATTTGTCTCGGGCGCCTCAGCGCGTTTCCGAGATGTCTCTTGGGTATCATCTTTGG
This sequence comes from Poa pratensis, assembly GCA_947311845.1. NCBI lineage: Eukaryota > Viridiplantae > Streptophyta > Magnoliopsida > Poales > Poaceae > Poa > Poa pratensis. The sequence goes on along the minus strand of CAMZMU010000027.1, from coordinate 43,302,255 downwards.
CTGGAACATAAGGTGGTGGTAACCATGAAATCGGAATAGCATTGATGGGTTCTAAGATGCAGCAATCTTCATCTTCCTCGTCGGAAAGGTTGTGAGTGTTTGATTGCTTACCCTTGCGGACTGGCTTGGCACGGGGAATGGGCAAATAGTCATCCGTATCCGGATCTTCTTCGCCCTCGCGCGGCGGGCTGAGATCCGGTGTCCATGCCTTGGTGGAGAGATCTCCGTCTTCAGTAAGTTGGCGATCAAACAGCTACAAAGAAGGTAATGCGAATCCGGATCAGGCCGCGGTTATGCGGATGAAGTAGGTTGGGTTCGGAGAGTGGTGAGCTAACCTGTGGAGGAAGTTTTTCCCGGTAGAATGGCTTTACACCCCACCGCCATTTGTCCGACATCTCATTGACAGCAATGGCGTTTACCCGTCTGAAGACGGAAGCTTTGTTAAGCTCGTGCTTGCTGATCCGGGTAGGATCTAGTGCGCCACGCATGTGGCATATCTTGTGGTCACGCCTTTGAAGAGGGCTGACCCGGCGAGAGATGAAGGTCCGGAGGAGGTCGTCAGAGATCATGCCATTCTTCAAAAAATCCTCCAGAGCGGTGTGCACTGTCTGGAGTTCAGCAATCGTTTCAGCCGGATTGTAACCGAAGTTCAGCTCGGCTCTGGGCGGCTCCATCCTGAATTCGGGCAGATTAAGAGCGTCATGGCCCTCAGCGCTCTTTATGTAAAACCAGGTCCTTTGCCATTTCTTCACCGTGTCTAGGCCGGTGACTCGGGGAAAGGCGGATCCCTGCCGTGGCGTGATGCTAACCGAACCGCAAGCGGTCAGCTCTTTCGGCTTGGTACCGGGATGGTGTGCTTGCGAAGGTGGAAGTACTTTGCCCATATATCCACACTCGGCCAAAGACCGAGATAGCCTTCGCAGAAGGAAGAGAAAGCTGATAAAGAGACGAAGGCGTTCGCCGGGAGGTGGTGAAGCTGTAATCCGAAGAAGTCCAGAAAGGCCCGGAAGAAGTCACTGGCAGGTAACCCGAGCCCGCGCTCGAAGTGTGCTATGAATACCACGCGTTCACCGGGTTCGGGCGCCGGTGCGAGTTCTTTTCCGGGTCGGCGGCAGATGGCTTGGGGCGTTATGCGTCGGGTGGCTCGTAGCCATTCCAAGTCATTTTTGGTAACATCAGATCCTTCCCATCGGCCAGGGGGAAGTTTGGCCATAACCGAATCGGTCCTGCAGCAAAGAGTCGGATAACCGGGTCAGGAAATTCGGAATCCATGGGACCAAAGAAGAATCGGATAACATTAAAGCCGAATCGATCTATGGTGACTCGGCTAATCCTATCCCGGGTAGGGTAACCGGGTCCGGTGGAGAAGGTGAAGCGGTTGGAAGTCGCAAACATCTTTCCGCAAGTTTCTAGGGTTGGGAAGATCTACAGCGGTGGTAAAAAAGAAAGAAAATCACGGGTAAAAACATGGTTGAACTGCTCCAACGGGGACAGGTGTATCTAGGCCAGTCTATTGCGGAACTTGGACAGAAAATTTGCGGAGTGTGCTACGGCAGGAACACGGGCTTAGATACGCATCAATCTACCAAGAACAGGTGTGTGTATTCCGAGAGTATGAACTCGTCACGGTGGCTATGGCGAGAGGAGGAAGAACTTACAGTGCGAGTCGCTCGAAGGAGGAGTTCGACGGAGAAACGTCGGAGATGGGCGCGAGGCGCGGCTCCGATGGTCTTGCTCTGGTACGCTGTGCGTCCCTGGCGCGGCAACCTTGAATGGCGAGGTTGCGGCGGCGTCGATGGAGCGGGTTAGGGAGTTGAGAGGAAGAAGAAGGGGAAAAACCACCGCGCCCTCTTTATAGCCTCCAGCGGTAACTGCCCCCCACTACCGCGCGGTTACCGGAGCACGGTTAGATCCCTTGCGTCGCGGAACTCTGTGGCAGCTGCTGTGGCCGTGTATTTCAAGCACTCGTGGCCACGCCGCAGAATTGGAAGCGGTGGAGCGGATCCTATGTGCCGGTCAACGGAGAAAACGAGGAGACGTGGTCTTCTGGTCAAACACACTCGAGTACCCGGTGGATCCGGATAACGAGCTGACAACCCGGGTTATACGGCTTTGCACAGGCTTTTCCTGCCAAATGTCCCGGAAAATTCGGTGACAGCTAGAGGTGATCCGGTTAGTGATGTTGGTTTAGAATCTGGAACGGCCCTTCAGCCGATGCCGTAGGACCGCACCAGCTTCGGGGACTACTGTCGGGGGGCTGCCCCCGGGTAGGGCAAAGATGATGTGTTATGAGCAGTTAAGGTCTAACCGGATCAAGAGCCGGCTAAGTTATCCGGGTCGGATCTCAAGGCGATTCGGTCAGTCCTACTTCAAGCCAGTGAAAGAAAAGACCAAAGGGGATCCGGTGAGGTTTAACCGGATCCAGGAAAGAAGAGCCGGCTAAGTTATCCGGGTCGGTCAGGAAGGACCCGGGTAGGGCAACTCGGATGATGCACAGGGGCCAAGTAATGTCAGTAAAAGTCACGGGCACTGTAAGGTTACTGACCGGGGCTCAGAAGACAGCAAGGTGCTGCCACAGGTTTTCCGGGTCACAAGCCCCTAGGCGCTGACTCGGCCTATTCGGGAAAGGGGCAGTGGCTAGGCTACTGTGGTCTACACTGCCTTAAGCTCAAAGAGGAAAGATAAGCCTGTGGTGAACAGAGGGTGAGCTGGGCTGAGTGACAGTGGCCAGTGTTTGTCCTGTTCTCCTTGTCCATGCCATTGTCCTCTGCGGCCAGGGGCAAAAGGGTAATTCGGTTACTGTATATAGGCAACACCACCTCCTTCTGTGGGGAGGATCGACCATTGTGAGCATCATTTCCCCCCCAAGCTTCATCTTCTACCTAGAGCCCGTTCCTTTGTTCATCATACAGCTCAAGGAGCGCTCTGTACTTGTAAACACTTGAGATATAAGAGAGTAGGCTAGAGCTGCAGTAGGGGTGTTACCTCCACAAGAGGGCCCCGAAGCAGGGTACATCGTGGTGTTCTTCGCTGTTCTTGGTTTGCTTTGTTCTTGTTGATTCCTGCGAGGTTCTTGTTTGGTCTTCATGCGTGCTTCGTAGGCGCGCAAACCCTCCCCGGTTCCCCCAACGCCCAAGCGAGCCCACACTTAAGCCATACCCATGGCATCTGCCGTGACACCACCACGACACAACCCAATGCCGTTTCGATCTTCACAACAAGCTCACGCAAAGTTGGACTATGCGGGAAGAACAATACTTTACTCATCATCTCCTCAAACTCAACACCGCAACTAGAGGACACAACACGGCCTCCGTGATGCCTCTTTTACCCTCTCGTTCCTATCTCTTTCTACAGTAGAGAAGAGGCGACCCGAGGGCGACCAATCTTCCCGCCGGGGATTCCGCCGTCCTCTTCTTCTCCGGTGGCCTGGTGCCGTCGGGAAGGGGAGGGAGGTTGAATCTCCGGCCGGATCTGTGTACAGATAGTTAGGTTTTAGCTATTCTGTCGTTGTGTGCGAAGTGGTGTTCGGTCTGTGCCGCCGCCACCGCCGCCTGTGTCTGCTTCGATTCTTCGGCTTGTCGTTGCTCTGCTACGACGGCGCGGAGATGCGGAGCCAAGTTGTCTAGGCAGGGTCGCCGGCACGGCGACGGCCCTGTTATGGACTTTTGTTTCTTCCTCTTGGTCGCGTCTTGCCGGCGTCCCCTCCAGCGCCGATGGGAGAGAGGGAGAAGGTCTACCGGAGCCTCAGTCGCCGGTCTGTTTTGGCTGGCGAGGATCTGGAGGATGTTGGCGTCCGTGCTGGTTTGTTGGTTCGTGGATGGCGGATCTGGGTCTGCTTCTCGCCGGCGGCGACGGGAGAGGCCGGATCTGGTGGTCGTTGTTCTGCTCGGGGCACGTCCCCGCCCCGCACGCCACAGTGATAGGTGGGTACCTGTGTACTCCTTCTCGGGGTCTTCAAAGCCTTTCGGCGATGGAGCTGCTTCGGCCTTGGGTTTGCTGGTGGTTGCTCCTCTTCCTCGCGGCGTCTCGGCGTCGGAGAAGATGGGTGCTTCCGTGCTGGTGGAGCAGAGAGCTCGGAGGACTTCGGTGTAATTTCGATTTCTTTCGGGGTTCTTTCTGTAATTTGTACGGCGTGTCGGATCCTTCTGGATCGATCTGTTGTTTCCGTATGTACGTATTCTGTACTCCGTATGCTACTGGCTTAATATATACGTATGTACTATCAAAAAAAAACACGGCCTCCGTGATGAACATGAACAATCTTTGTGTACACCATCTATAATAGGAACCAAGATACAACTCTACCATTAGATATAATGATGATTTATCTAAATAAAGAGCTCTCAATAACAAATTATTTCCATACCAACAAATATAGCTACTATGAACAAATTGACACCATTAATTAACAAATCTATTCTACATTCCATTGACACTTAATTAACACATCTATTCTCCAAACTAATACATCTATTCTACACACAATTGACACCATTAACAACCGAAAACACAAATCTAATTTTGGGAACCCAAATTTCTAGGACGGTCATCCATTTTATCTCGAATCTAGACCATATTGGCCCCGAAATAATTCACAAACTCTAGCTTATGGATTGCAATACACACTAATTTCAAATTCGGTCAAAATTGAGTGTCGTAGGAGAGAGGGGGCGGGTGGGGACGCATTATACCTTCACGGAGGAGGCGAGGCCGTCGACGGCCTCTTGGCCAGCGCCGACGACGGAGAAGGAGGCGGGGCCACAGTGGTTCGGTGCGGCAGGCGGAGGTGAGGCAGGGGGGCGCGGGCGACGGAGAAGGAGGCGAGGTGGTGGGGCGCGACGATCGGAGGTGGGCGCGGCGGCGGAGACAGCGGTGGCCGGCGGCGGGGAGAGCAGCGGCCGGCGGCGTCGGGGCGGGGACGGGTGGGGGCGTCGCCGCGGGAGTGCGGCGGACGGTTGTGTTTTTGCGCGCGTGAGTGTGTGTGTGCCAAGGGAGGTCCAGATCCGGTCGGGTTATGACCTAAAGGGTCGGCGCCATCCACGACGGCGCCGAACACCAGCATCAAATTCAGTTAACGCTCACAGGTTCGGCGCCATTTTCCCTGGCGCCGACGTGCCACGTCGGATTTCATCCGGACCCAGCAGCAAACTTCGGCGAGAGCCGGCTCTGGCGCCGACCTGCACTACGTCGGCGCCGACCCGAGGGGCCAGATTTGCAATTAGTTCTCAGAAGAGGCAGATCCGTTGTTAGTTCAGAATAACGGCCAGATTTGGCAAAAAATAGCGCGTTCGCGTGGCACGACTCCAGGCGAAACAGCCGTCCACGTCACTGGCCGCGGCGGCGCCACCCCGCCCGTCCGCGCCCGCCGTTTTATACGCCAACCCGGCGGCCGCACGCGGTTGCGCGCACACGCTGCTCCCCCTCGACTCCCCACGCACACCGCACCGGAAACGCTCGCTCTCTCACACGGGCCCGAGCCGAGAATGGACCCTAGCGCGGACCGAAGGTTAAGTACGCTGGTGCGCCACCTGCTGCCTTCTTCCGCACGAAGATCAGCAGCAACCGCCACCTCCGCCGACGCCCTCCAAGCTTTCCCCACCATGGCCTCCTCCTCCGTCTTCGCCGGCGTCGCGCAGGGCCCGGAGGACCCAATCCTCGGGGTAAGCCACCGATCTCCGACTCTACCTACTCCCTCCCTTCCCTTCCCCCGTCGGCTGGCTGTCGGCGCGATCGCGCGTTTTTTTTCTTCTGGTTTCGTCGACCTGATTAGGTGCTGTCTCTGCAGGTCACCGTCGCGTTCAACAAGGATCCCAGCCCCGTCAAGGTCAATCTCGGCGTCGGCGCCTACCGGACAGAGGTGAGCCCTGCTTTGCTGCTTTGGGGATTTTTTAGTTGCTCTTTTTCTTCTGGATCAGAGCTGGATTCATTTGACTCCCGTTCGCGTTTTCGTCGGAGCAGGAAGGGAAGCCCCTGGTGCTGAACGTGGTCAAGCGCGCCGAGGCGATGCTGATCCATAACGAGTAAGTCTGATTTCGAAATCCCTCTGATCCTTTTTTTTTGTTGGTAAGTGGCTGAAATTTCAGTTTGCTGCATCCCGGGGTAGAATTCGGGTTCAGCTAGTTAGGAGTACATCTGATATCTACTACGTAGATAACATACTCGTCTTAGTGTGCAAGTGTTGTTGCTTGCTGGTAGTATCCTTTTGTTAGTAGATCGCGTGCTGTATTCTCTGATATAATTATTGCTCCTGGTCTTTCATTTACCATTACCGTTCCATCCGCTTGTTTATAATATAGTTTCAGGCCATTTTGGTGGTTTCCCTATGTTGAACGGTCGTTTAGGACTAGCTGATGTTAGTTGTACTTGCAGTTGCAGTTCCGGGTACGGCACTGCTATTCGAGTCTCCTTGTCAACCTGTTACACATGTAGAGCCAAATTTTCTCAGTAGATGATTCAGGCTTCGCAGAAGTGGCAACAATGTCTCTTTCTAGTTAGGGACAGACTTTATCGTTTTATTAAGCGCTCTAACATGTTCCGTTCTGTGTATTGTATTAACTGCTGATGTATGGGGAGTTGCTTGTATGGTACGGCTGTGAGAAAAACGTGTATTGTGTAACTACTAACTGCTGAAACTTATGATAGCATGTTTTGACCTCTGATTGTTTATTTTGCTTAGATCACGTGTTAAGGAATACTTGCCGATCACTGGGTTGGCAGATTTCAACAAGTTGAGTGCCAAGCTCATCTTTGGTGCTGACAGGTGTGTTTGTTCAACTGCTACCTTAAACTGGTGATATTTCTGTGTGAAACATTCATACCAAATAGTCAATTTATCTGACAAAAGTACCTCCTCTTTTCTTGGAATAGTCCTGCTATTCAGGAGAATAGGGTGGTTACAGTGCAAGCCTTATCAGGGACTGGTTCTCTACGAGTTGGAGGTGAATTTCTTGCAAGACACTATCATGAAGTAAGGGGTTTTTCTTGTCTCCATTTCTGGCTGCTAGACTTCCTTCCTAAGTGTGTTTTCAAATTTCTAAATCATGATCATTTTCGTCAGCGCACTATCTACATCCCGCAGCCAACCTGGGGGAATCACCCAAAAATCTTCACCTTAGCTGGCCTGACTGTTAGGAGTTACCGGTACTATGATCCTGCAACCCGTGGCTGGATTTCAAAGGTATTTACTTCAGTTCTCCTCTATCAGTACTTCATGGTATAAGGCTCCTGTGTGTGTACTTTCACTGTAACTGTAGGTGTCTGTCTTGATCAAGGATATGTTCTTGTGTCACAGGACTCTTGGAAGACCTCAGTTCAGCTCCCTCAGGCGCAATTGTACTGCTTCATGCATGTGCCCACAACCCTACCGGTGTAGACCCAACCTTGGATCAGTGGGAACAGATCAGACAGCTGATGCGATCAAAAGCATTGCTACCATTCTTTGACAGTGCTTATCAGGTAAGTAATCTGCATGCCTGATACTGATGCTTCTTAGGGAATAAATGGAACCAGGGGGCTGACCCCTTTTCTCTTAAAACTTAGGGAATATGGTGAATAGTTCTATAGCCACGGAATTTGTTAATTTTTTCTTCATATGACGTACTTTCTTTGTAAGTACCTTACAAATTCAGTATGGTGCCTCAAATGATTTTCTTGTGCAGGGATTTGCAAGTGGAAGCCTTGACAAAGATGCTCAGTCAGTGCGCATGTTTGTTGCTGATGGTGGTGAATTGCTCATGGCTCAAAGCTATGCTAAGAACATGGGATTGTATGGAGAGCGTGTTGGTGCTTTAAGCATTGTAAGTTATCTTATACTAATTCTTATTAATTTCGCCTTTATGGCCTTAGCTTAGTTCTTGGACTTGAGGTCAAGTTTGTAGGCATCTTCTAACTTGTTGACGGTAATAATGAAATTTCTGAATTGCCTGCTTAGTTGTATGGTTTGATACTAAAATGCATACAATTACAGTCCCATATACAGTTGTTTGCCGTACAATTATAAAATAAAGTTGTATTTCTTATCAACTGTAACAATTCTTATGTATGTATAATTAATTTTTTGATTAATGTGTGGATCTCTATCCTCTCATTGTGTGCATGGAATCCACTTTTAGCCTTCTTCTATAATGAGATAATGTACGTACTTGATGAGTTTGTTTGTTAGATAGGGGGCTGTAGTTTATCTCATATTTTTCACTTTCTTAAGTGGCATCAGTTCAGTTAGCTCTGAAGTATATTCTGATATTTCTTTCTTAATTCTTTTATGAGGAATAAGCCTTAAGTATCTTTGGGACAAAGGAAATTGGCAGTCAGTAGTGGCCATTGGTGGTTACAGTTTGAGTCTGTAGCTACCATCGTTTATTCCTTTCTAGGAAAATATTACTTCCTCCGTCCCCTTTGATAAGATGTTTTTGCAAGACAGTTAAGCTTGCCAAAACGTCTTATGAAAGGGGACAGAGGAAGTAGTGCAGATGTATAGTGATGTCAAATATAGTCCGGGATGGATAAAATTCCCACTTGGTAGTAAAAAACTTCTTAGTTTTGTCACCCCCGAAGATCTTTTTTCAAGTTAACAAATGCCACTTATGTTTTAATTAATGAAGTAATGTATCGATTCTAGGACAGTTCGATGGGTTTGTGGAGTATTTGTTGTCTTGTAAAAAACTTAATGGTGGGTGAGCCTCAAAATTTCCCATTGAGCTGCGGGAGGAACTAAAAAAATGCAACTTAATGTTTCAGGTTTGTGGGAGTGCTGATGTTGCTGTTAAGGTTGAAAGTCAGCTCAAGCTTGTAATTAGGCCTATGTATTCAAGCCCTCCTCTTCATGGCGCCTCTATCGTGGCTACTATACTTAAGGACAGGTAATACTCTTGCTGTATAGTTTAGCAAAAAAAAAAAAAAATCTTGCCGTACCCGTATGGCTGTGTTGCAATGAACTTCTATTGGCAGATCCACAAATCTAGGGAATAACAGGTAGTGCTTATTGCTTAGCTCTTGTTATTGATTGTGTTTTCTCAATTTGCTAGCGGTATGTTCGATGAATGGACTATGGAGCTGAAGGGCATGGCTGATAGGATTATTAGCATGAGGCAGCAGCTTTTTGATGCGCTGAAAGTCAGAGGTACTAGTTTCTGTCAAGTCCACTGGTTTTTGCTATCAGAATAGTTAATCTTCAGTACCATGAAGCTTGACTATGGCCTTCCAGTCTAATAATTTCTCCAAGATCTTCTGTCACAAGCTGGTTTTATTTGTAGTTGTCAACAACCGAACAATTGCTCTGACTAATTGTTCTATTGGTAATAAATAGAATAAACTGCTAAGTTGTTGTGAACAGAAACTTCTTGGGCTCTCAGCAAAACCTCATAAATAGCTTCCTGCTTTGTATACGGTTTATTACCAGTTCTTATGGTTAAGATCCTGAAATCTGAATTCATTTAGTATTGTATTGCACTAAACTATTTTGGTTCATTGACCTAGTTATGAGTATTCAATCTTTTGGTCCATTTTTTTCATTTCTCTGTACCAAAGTGTTGAGCATTTGTGACATCATGCAGGCACTCCTGGAGATTGGAGCCACATCATTAAGCAGATTGGGATGTTTACTTTCACTGGGCTCAACAGTGATCAAGTAGCCTTCATGAGGCAGGAATTCCACATTTACATGACATCTGATGGGTAAATGCCCTTGTCCTCTTGTCAAGAATTTACATATCTCGTCATCAAATGCTTTGGTAGTGTAACTTGGATGTCTTATTGTTTATTAACATTTTATTAAGTTTAAGCGGGGTTCTTCTTGCTGGTTTTCTCAAGCGTCCCCTGTGGTTAGTTTATATTGACAAGTGGTATATTTCTCTTGCAGGAGGATCAGTATGGCTGGTTTGAGCTCCAGGACCGTGTCCCATCTTGCAGATGCCATAGATGCCGCAGTTGCAAAAGTGAAGTGAATGATAACATCGCAACCCCCTTCCACAATAAAACTTAAATTACATACGGCAGTGTCTTACGGGTTCAACCAGTGTTGTGTTACTCCTGGCTGAACTCAAGAATTTACCTTGTAGACTCACTAGACTCGTTTTCTGAGGCGGTTTTGTACACAACGGATGAAAAGATGATTGGGATCTCGAATCCCATAATAAGCTGCGCTTGTGATGCGTTGTACCCTTGAACACTGAGGTACTTATCCTGCAGCATTGTATAACTCATAGTTTGGGAAAGCTAATGTTTGTCTGTGTTTTCGTTTGCCGCTCGTGGTGCTCCTGCAGAATTCTCTTGTTCTCGTCAGATAGGATGTCTGTTTATTGTTCGTTACTTGTTTCCGAGCTCAGATATGACTGAAATGTCTTGCTTAGTACAGTTTAACACATAATACATAGCTCTAAACTTCTGAGACGTCTCTAAGATCAGTTATATATGTCAATCCTTTAGAATCATACAAAAAAGAGGTTTGTCGGAAGTGTGCAAAGTAAAAACAGCGGGCTACTTGAGCGGCCGCCCAGTTTTATCACAGAATATACTATGTACACTAGGTAAAAAGTACATGCAAAATTCTAATGGCGACCAGGCCCTCCGAGGACGTCCCACGTGTTCTTGAGGTTTGTCATGATGTTGGGCAGCTTCATCAGCCTCCCGTCGTCCTGCTCGACTGCCGCGGACGGAGACTTGTCGTCGACCTTGCCCTCTGCCTCGCCGTTCCAGCCCATGAAGTCGAGCAGAGTCATGCTGTCGTCGGGAACAGTGGGTGGCGGTTCCGACCCGGGTGGCAGTCCTTCTTTGCCTTCTCCCTGGCGACGTTGTCGAGACGATCACGTCCTCTATCCGGGACATGACGTTGAAGGCCAGGCTCTCCAGGACCCTGGAGTAGCTCTCCAGGATAGCAAATCCTACGTCCTAGTGGTATCCAGGGGAATGTGCATCGATCATGAGCTACTGATAATTTTTGGGTTCCATTTTGTGAGAAAAAACACGTACCCTGTTCTCCTGTATCTTGGCAATGTCGAGGCTGGACTGAGGGATGCCGGGGAACCTGTGCTTAATGATGAGCAGCAGCGTCTGCGCCCGGTCCTCGAACTGCTCCCTCTTCTCTTGGCTGACGGCAGAGCCCCAGGCGGACTTGCCGTCCTTGTTGTGCACCTTCCTGTTCCAGATGATCACCGACGCCTCGATGCGGTCCTTGAGGTCACAGATCTTGTGCTCCGACGTCAGGTCCACCGACGACAGGAACTCGTCCGGGTCGAACTCCACGTCGGTGATGCTCCGGTACAAAGCGTCCCCAAGGCTCACTCTCCCGTTCTGCATTCTCGATCGGTTCAATGCATCAGGAACTGACAACAAAACGGATTTGCATCGATCGTCTGAAACTACACAGACAGTACCTTGGGCAGCGTTTCTAGGTAGGATTCCGGGATGACCATCTCCATGAGGCAGTTGGCGTTGATGGCCATGGCCGCCTTGAGCACCTGGTTCACGAGCTCCTTCTGGTGCTGGATCCAGGCCCTGAATGCCGGGGCCAGCCCGTTGGGAGGGACCTTCACCATCGGTATCCACCATTTCTCGTCCGATCCAGCCTCCTCCTTCTCGCTCTCGGAGCAGGAGTCGCGCTTCACGTACCAGAACTCATTGCGATCCTTGAAGCCGTCCAGGTAATCCTGGTCACCAAAGAGTACGTACAGTCAGTTATGGGGCAATTTGATTGCTTTAAAGGTGATGTTACTGGCTAGTTTTCTTACGAGAAGCATCGCGTCGATCTTGCGTAGAGCTGGTACGTTGGACTGCAGATCCCTTCGCTGCTGCGTGCCCATTACCTGCAACCAGCAGAGGCAGAGTAACTAAGGAGATTGCTGAAACCGAGCAGCAAAAAAAGAAGATGATGCAAATGCGACCGAACCTCCATTTCGACGCCGTTATCCAAGACTTGTTTCTTGGCGACGAACTCGACGATGTGGTCCGCCACGGAAAGCAGCCAGCCGACCTCTTTCTTCCACCTTCCCTTCCTGTCGGGGGCCATGGGCTCAAGCTTCCTTTGCTCTCCGAACACAGCAGCTGCCAACATATTGTAGAGTAGTACTATTAAACGCGGGGCATTTGTTGATCTACAAGATCCTTAATCTGGCAAGAAACTAGGCAGCTAGCTTGTCACCTGCAAGATTAGTGATGGCGTTTGACAGTGCGAGCGCGGACGGCACGCCTTTCCCGGACCCCGACATGTCCTCCCCGAGCAGCAGCTTGGCGAACTTCTCCTTCATTACGTCCATGTCTGCATGCAAACGGAACGCCTATTCAACCAGACCGCAATGCGATCGATCGGCTGCCACACAACCAAGCATGTACTCGTCGATCTGCTTAATTACCTGAAGGTCCTGTGGCGTGTTCCGGGGCGGCCGGCGGCTCCTCCTTCACCGAGCTCCCCGACCGCCGCACGGAGCTCCGCCGCTCCAGAGACGACGCGCCATTGGCCGCCATCGCGTACGTGATCCACCTGCCGTAGCTTCACAATGGCATATATCCCTCACTTTCTCTCAAGGATTCGACAGCGAGACGGACAAAACCACATCTTATGATCATACCGGCGTACCTGTAAAGCGTGCAGCTTTTTTCGAATGCAAAGGCGAAGGGGGAAAGGATGAGCCGGGATTATGCGCGCCCAGAGCAAAAAAGCTGGATCTAAATGATCAGTTCCGAATGAGAGATGATTCCCGTGAGCGTTGGCAATCCACCACGGGCTGGGTCGCCTGCTGCGTTGCTGCCATGGTGGTAAGAAGGCGAAGGGAAGAAGAGGCCATGGTGGGGAGAGGTCCGGGAGTATAATTAGGGAGCGCCGCATGCTTTATTATTAGAAAGTGCATGCCCTGCCATTCATGGCCTCTCCTCCTCCCCTGCAGCTTCCCGTATTCAACGGGAGCTAGCACAAGACTACAAGAGAAGACCTCTCGCTCGATCCCGTCCTGCCCGAGAACGATCCGTCGTCTGCTCGCTCCACGGAGATTCTGTACTACGGGAAACGTCAATGTGCATGTGGCAAACTGGAGTGGAAATGAATGTGCCATGCTTTAGCTTAGAGTAACTTGTCGTACAGGATGAAAAACTTCGGATGCAAAGCAATTCCGTTCCCAAATGTTCAGAGCATAGCATCAGCAGTTTCTGAATGTATTTGCATGTTTCAGCAGATTGGGCGTGCACTAAAAGTACATGAAACTTGTTGTCATCTAGAGGTTTTTCCAAAACTCCAAACCGTTCCTTTCTGTGTCACCGGAGGAGAGAGACACTTGGGTACCACAGCAAAGTGACAGTCCTTGCTGATGTGGTTATTCCAATTGATGTCACGGTTTAATTATGATTGTACATCTCCATTGAATTACCTCTGTGTTAGGTACAGTAGTACTAAATTAATTAACCTCTTTGTTATTCTCGAAAAAAATTAACCTCCTCGTTAATATCATCGCCCTGCCAAAAGGAAAAAAAAAGGGGTCTCTATGAACTTAATGGAATCATATCCCGCAGCCTTAAAGGTTACACTGGTCAATGTGAAATTAATATATCTTTCATGCATAAACATTGAAAAATTGATTTAACTTCAATCGAAGTCATGAGTTTAGTAGGCGCTATGACAAGTAACAAACAAAACCCGACCTTAGCTCAGTTGGTAGAGCGGAGGACTGTAGTATTCGCAGATAAATCCTTAGGTCACTGGTTCGAATCCGGTAGGTCGGATTTTTTTTTTTTGCCATTTTATTATTTTTTGGGCAGAAAAGGATCGTTCACCACGTTTGCCCATACTATTCTTCAAACAAGACGCGTTGTTTTTTATCAAATTGGTTCTACATCATGCTGGACCACTCTTTCATACACCAATTCTCAATCAATTGAGTCAGCCGTATCCATCTGAATGAAGATTTTCTTTTTGCAGGGCCATCTGAATCAAGATTGCACGTACATCAATTGCACTATCCAACGTATTCACAAATTGCAAATGCAGGCTTCCACCATCTTCACCGGCAAGATGGAGATGATGTTATGCGCAGGAGCTGATCAGCACGTCCGTGGTTGTTCATCCGCAGCGCCTTTGAAGACGAGGAACCTGAGCGACTCCAGCCTAAAGTATATGAAGCTCCCTTTGCTGTGCGTGAAGTAGCAGCCGAAGCTGCAGCCGACCACGCAGTGCCATCCTGGCCCATGGATGGTGTCAAACTCCTGCAGCCATCCAAATCAAATCAAATCAAAGCAAACCATTGAGCAACTATCTTGATTCTCGTAAACTAGTAAGCAAGTTCACCTTCTTGATGTGAGCGGCGATGCTCCTGCAATCGAGGACGTCGAAGCGGTCGAGGGCCCTGGACGCCGCCGACGTCGCCTGCAGCTGCATCTTCGCCGGCATGTCGGTGTCCTCCACCATCGCCTTCCCTTCCAGCATTTTCGGCCTCCTCTTTCCTCTGCCGCTCTGCCGGGAGCTTTCTATGGCTGGTTCCAAACTAAACGGAGCAGAGACGAGATGATGCGAGCAGAGCGGGGCATCCCCTTTGCTCTTTTGTAGGCGGAGGCCGGATAGGCCCAAGTTTTCAAGCTCATGCGTCCACGTCAACGTGACGTGCTAACGAGATTCAAACGAAAATAATAATGGGACGTGCTAAGAGCATCTCCAACAGCGGCTGGAAAAACGCCGCGCGTGCGATATACCGGTCGTTTGCCGCGCGCGGGGCCGTTTTGCGTGCTCCAGCGGACGCGCGATAAAATCGCCGCGCGGGATATTCGTCCAGCGCGGTACCGTCGGCGTCAAACCTCCAGCGTGCCGTCCAGCGCGCGGGGAAAAGAAGAACGCGCGCGAATCCCCCAACTACCGCTGAAATCTCCCGCCGCTCGCGCTCTCTCTCCCCTCCCGCGCCGCCGCCCGCACCTCTTCCCCCATTTTTCTCCGGCGACCCAGCGCTGCCGCCGGCGCTCCCGCCGCTCCTCAGTGCGCCGCCGCTTCTATGGACGCGCGGACTTCGCCGCGGCGTTGATTTGGGCGCCGCCGTCACCGACGCCGCCGAGGCTTCCACCGTCCGTCGCCTTCACCCCTCCGCCACCAACTCGCCGTCACCCCTCCGCCGCCAACTCGCCGCCACCCATTCGCCGCCCGAGCGCGCAGAAGCTCCACAGAACAGCCAACTCGCCGCCACCCCTTCGCCGCCCGAGCGCGCAGAAGCTCCACCGAACAGCCAACTCGCCGCCACCCCTCCGCCGCCAACTCGCCGCCACCCCTTCGCCGCCCGAGCGCGCAGAAGCTCCACCGAACAGCGCACGGCGGCCGGCTGCACCTCCGCGCTCGCAAGGTGTTTGAGAAAACACTTGCAAGGTATGAATTCGGTGTAAATTTGCTAAACGAATTTTGTGCATTGCTAGTTTGTAGTTTTATAGTAGATTGAATTAAATTTTATAGTTGATGGGTGTTCCCGTGCAACCGCGGAGGAGGGTTGAGAGGGTGGCACGCTTTGTTGCATCCTACCATGCCATTCGACGCAATGAAACGCATACGGAACTTCAAAAAGATCTAATCGAGGAGTGGTGGGCATGGAATGGGCAACAATGAGTTGGTGAACTATGCATTCTATTGTGTGATGAACTATTTATTTGTGTTGTAATAATTGAACTATTTATTGTTGATTTATTGTACGTGTGTTTGATCTTCTTGGTTCTATGTTGGAGCACAAATCTTGTTTGTGCTTGCCGCGCGCGCTGCGGTTTTTGGGCCTCTGCTGGAGCGCTGCGTTTCGGCGCGCTAAACTATAGCGCTGCTGGAAAAGCAAAACCGGCGCGCCGCGCGCAAAAACTCCTTTTTGGCGCTGGAAACGGAATATGGCGCGCGGCGCCGAAGCGCCTCTGTTGGAGATGCTCTAACGACCAGCTCGAGCGAGCGGCGGAGAGGTCCTGGATAGAGCACTTGAGGCACAGGTGCGTTTTCAAAACGATAAAGGAGTTGTCCAGTGTAAAAATGCAACCTGTCCACCCTCGGTTGAAATGTTTCAAGGCCATGGTCCATCCCCATGCAACAATTCACTCAAATGTGAAAATGTTTAGAGGAGATGGATAGGAGAGAGAATGAGCTACATGCAGATGATTTTCGTGCTCTCGTTGTGACTGCGTCACAATCTACCGTTTGATTGGACACCATCTCGTGCTCCCTATAGTGTATCCAACGGTTGGATGATGATGCACCACTACCTCCATGGCATCCCACTATTTTGCAAAGATAAATTTATGACAAATATAGCGTATATATAGTGTTTTTTGTAAACCTTTGATACAACTCCGAGACGGATATTTTTATAAGGATACAATACTTGATCATGTTTATCTGACTGAAAGTTCCAGTCTCTCCTCTAGTGGCATGTGGTCAACGATGTGTAGTTGGCCAAGCGATGACGGTACAAACGTTTCAAACTTCGGTGGAAACATTTTTGCCAATCTTGACACACATTTACGTCGGTGGTGACTCGAATCTCGTCCTTCGGAATGAAAATCACCCCTAGACTACTAGTTATCATCAACACACTGCGACTTTTCCTTATTGATGGTATTAACTAAAATTTGTGTATTTTCCCTTTATTTTATCTTTTACTGGTAGCCTGGTATAGACTAAGAGACATTGTCTGCATATGGTATCGGCTTTGTTTACTTTGTGTTTTTTCGATATTGAGGCAGGGGCTTCGTTCCCTCATAGAAAAGAAAATGTGCACTCAGGCCCGACAGTGGGCGATGATCTTCTTCTGGACGGGCAAAAACACGATCTATCTAACTGGGTGGGTTTCTCATACGGAACACCCTGTCCCGAACAAATTAACGAATGAAACAATGGCCATTCTAGCTAATACATCTGCTATTTCCTCTGCTCAACAGAGTTCTTCCAAGTTCCAACACACACACACGCACGCACGATCGCATCAGCAAAGGAACTACGCCCGAATGCCTGCCTAGGTTGCCCGTTTAGGACGGAGGGAAGAAGCGATTGAGGTTGAAGGGCAGGCTGTAGAACTCCTCGTTCCTGCTGTCCCCCTTGAACGACCGGAACGGCACCCACGCCGGCATCCCCCGGTCTCTGGCCGCGTCCTTCACCTCCAGCGTGTTGTCCAGGAACACAGCCACCATCAGCCCCACCGTCGGCGGCGACGAGAAGATGGTGTTGATGTAGTCGTTGAACTGCATAAACATTTGTTTGTTTCAGTGTCAGTCCATCACACAAACACAAGAGTACGAAGGTAAATAAAGAGAGAACAAACACAAGAGTACGAAGGTAAATAAAGAGAGAGGCAGCAGAGCAGACCCATCCAGCTTTTGTGTGTGCAGGACCGCGCTGAGCAGCCATGCTGTACCGGAAGAAGTACTCCGGCACAGATAAGCCAAGGAAGATGGAGACGCCGACGATAAAGAGGTTGCGCATGGAGTTCATGTTTGTGAACTGCAAGAAGGAGAGCCCCACTGCAGCTGCAATCACAGAAAGCAAACAGCGTCTTAGAAAGCAACAGACATTTAAACTGCACATAGTACTCAGTAGCAGATGGGGTGCGGGGTAACCAACCAACTAGCCCGAACAGGACGCAGTACACTGCAGCAAAGATTGTGAACGGGATCGAAGCAAACAGTGCTCCGAATTTTCCTGCACGAAATACAAGATGATTGGTTCAGGGACACGTGTTAATTGGTCTGAAGACTGTTCAGTTCAGATAACTCACCCAGCATGGAGAAGAAGATCATGAAACCAGCAGAAATTTGTATGACGCGCCGGCTCCCAATCCTTGTTGATCCTAATAACCCCACATTTTCCCTGCATTGTTTCAAATGGTAAGTATCACACGGCTTTCGTTTCAAAAAAAAAGTATCACACGGCTGGAAGAAACATTTTTTATATTATGAATTTCTTATGTGCAACATACACTGAGACAGTGGAGCCGGTCCCTGTTCCAAATAGTCCACTAAGGAGGATGCCAATTCCCTGTTTCATAAAGTAGTTGTCATTCAATCTCTTCTCAAAGTAATTATTTTTCAGTTATGGATAGCATTCAGAATAGAAAAGAACAAAACAGACGTCCTCGAAGATAATATTTACCTGCCACCCAATGCCTCTGCTCAGGATATGGGCTGGGGGTGGAGTTGCACTTGCAAGCCGAGCTGCGGCGTTGTAAGAAGCTGTGGACTGTTCAACGGTCACATTGTTAAGATCAAGGCTGACATGAATAGAAATGGCTGCTGGCAACGAGTAATTAGGGGTATCACCTCTATTAGCGAGACCAAAACAGCAGACACCATACCAAACGATTGTCCGGCACTGAAGGTCGGTGCCCCCCATTGCAATGGATATGGGATCTTGATCCTGTAAATCAGTACAATACTCAACTGAATAACACACTTTAAAACGGTTCATTCGACTGAAGAACTAACTTGAGTCGGATAAGAAACTTAGGGTGTGAAATCAGGAAAATCAATGTTTGTACACAATGAAAAGCTCATAATACCAAGTTGTAAGCATCTTCACATTTCAGCCCTTTCCATGTACACAAGACAAGATCATCAATTACAAGATGTGGAAATTGGAAGAGGGCTAACCATGGGGCGGAAGATATCAGATTAGCACGATCAGTGCGGCAGTTGATCTGAGTGGCCATACTGCTATGCTTATACGCGCCACCAGAAGTGAGGATTTGAGCATAGGCCCAAACCACCGCAATACAGATGAACATGGAGAATCTTTCCAGCACGGGAATATCTCTTATATGTACATTCTTCAGATACTGATAAGAACAAAAAGAGACTAATAAGCAATGCTAAAACTTGTTAGGATGAACTTTGTTAACAGCGATGAGTTGGGTAGTAGACGTTGCTTGTCAAACCTGGGAAAGCACGACAAAGAGGATTAACATTGGCAGGCCAACCTCAACACACCTTCCAACCTGATGTAGTGTATCAATGAACTGAATGTAAGTATCATCTCTCCTAAAGAAAATGCATACAGATTTTGCCTGTGTGGGCAAAATTGAGAAACGCCAAATGAAGAAATCTGAAAGATACAGAGCAATCCATACCACAGGGAATCCTCTTTCGAAAAGGCCAAAACCTAGCAGCGCAACAACCGGCGCCATCCCCACTGGACTGAAGAATCTGAAAGTTACACCCATGACCAATCCATCAGTAGAGCATAGGCAATGTCAAATCTGAACTGAATGCATATGCGGCACCCGACATGTTACTTCTACTATGTGATGACAGTTTGAAGTACCTGGAGAAAATCCCCCAGAGCTGGCTGTAACCCAGAATGATCTGAATACTGGAGGACACTATCAGCGCCCCTGTATGGCCCTCATGCTCTGGAGGAACCTCTGCGCAAAGAGGAACGAGTATATGATTTTCATGAGACCACCAAATCAGGGGGAACACAGTTGAATAGGAGCGGATACAATGTAATTGTAAATGGATGCTTACCTCGTGGTTGTCAGTTATCGCCATGAGCGACGAGCTCTGTACGATGGCCATTATCGGGATAACGAAGGCGTAGGAGCCGCCGATCACCGTGGGCAGGCGCGTCCCGAAGAGCGACTGCAGCAGCGTGTTTATGCCGGTGACGAAGAGCAGCGTCTGCACCACCCTTACCCTGTCACCCTGCACCCCCATCAGAGAACATCGTCAGACATTGGCACTGAAAACTTAGCCAAGGAACACTCACATCGTCAGGTGATGTGAATCAAGAAAATGCCAGGGAGGGGACACTCACGTCGTTTCCACCCATCATGGGCACAAGCACCGTGGGGATCATCACCGCCGTGCCCAGCGCCAGGATGTAGTGCTGGAAGCCCAGTATAATCGCCTCCCCTGAGCAGCAAGAAGAAGACGCTGTCAGAGCGGAACCCAGAGCTCGAAACGAAAGGCTGCAGGCTGGAGGACACTCACCCCAGGGAGGGTTGGAGTCGATGCAGTACTCGAACCCCTGGAGCTGCTCCATGGCCGGATGGCTGATCTCCTCCGGCTTCACCTCCGACATTTCTTCCCCTCCCCTTCTCGATCGGCAGGAAGAACAAGAAAATTCCGGGAAAGAGCTCCGGCTCCCTGTTTCGCACGATTCCCTCGCTTATGGAGGCAGCCGGGCTGCTGTTTCCTGTGACGGCGCGCGCCTCCTCTTGGAGGCGAGAGGAAGAAGACGACAACCGCCGGATGGATGGGGCTTTGCTTCCACCACTCAACTCACTCACTCACTCACACTCGAGTGTCCCAATGCCGTTTGCGGAGGAACCAGGACGAAATCTGTTGGGGGTGGAAAAAACGCAAGGACGGCGGCGAGCGGCGCCAAGAGCGATCCGGCGGACGGCCGCTGGTACTAGCTAGTACCGTGTGCCTTTGTGTTGAGGTGTCGTGGTGCTTCTTTCGCTCCCCTCGCACCTTCCCTTTTCCTTTTATCCTGCTCGCTTGCTGGGTTAAATGCTTTCTGGTCTCTCTCAGTCACAGAGAGAGTTGTTGTGTTGCTCTTCTTCTTCCTCCGGAGAACTGGCCGTTGGACTTTTCGTTCTGACCGAACTGCCCTCCAATGCCCCCGGTATTCGCCACCCTACTGGCCTGACCTTTTTTTTTTTATTTGAGATTTCCTGGTCTTAGTACAACTTGTAGTATCTGAACTCACGCACTACACACTCCACACACACACAACACCACACACACGCCACCCGTGCGCAAGCTAGACCTAACCAGACTATACTAAAACTTGAGCCTCCGCGAGCCTAGATCTTCCGAGAAACCCTGCAGTGGTGGGCACACCACAATACCAGTATAGAACCGCGGAGGAAATTGGCTCCGAACACTGTTCACGTGAACAGTGTTTTTCGCGCTGGCCACTGTTCTAACAGTGCGCGCAGGTGAGGCACCCGAAACTCGCTCTGACCTATAGGTCGTAGGAGGACCAGGGGCGGGCCTAGCTGAAGTCACTGAATACCCTTTATTTTTTTTCAAAACTGTGTACATATAGCCTATACTGTGTACAAGTATGAAAATGACAAAAAACGATGATCTATTCAATCATTCACGACCCATCTCTCATTCTCCAGTCCAATTAGCTAAAATTTGAAATCCCAGCGAAATAAGGTTTTGGACAGTCAAAAAACATTCGCCTTCAAAATTTCGAATACCCGCCCTTCAAATCCTAGGCCCGCCACTGCGTAGGACGTCTACGCACTGTACTGTAGGTCTTTCTTTTTCTTTATCTTTGAGCTGTGTCGTCGTGTTGTCGCGATCTCTCGTCATATTTCTACCTGATGACCAAACAGCAAAGGTCGAGGGTAGTAAATACTTTATCATGAACTGAAACCCCGACGTAACATGCGAAGCGGAAAGTAGTACTACGAGGTACTCCATATTAGAGAATGACTTTTATTTATCCACATGTTAATATATCTATATATATACGCATGTAATATGTCTAGATACAAAGGATATCTAATTTAAAACAGAGGGACTAGTAGATCTTTTCGTCGTCGCAGTACTATTGCTCGTACGTGGTACTCCTCCTCCCATCATTGAGCCCTGATCCCTTGAAAGTATCTTCAATAGATGATATAAAATAGTGTATCTCAAAATTAATATAGGGCGAAAATGAGTTACAGATCAGCAAAACTTGTTTCTGCTCCGACAGATGATCCAGGAATATTTTTGAGCTCGAGAAGACTATGGATACTAGGGCATTTCTCCGAACATATACATATGAGTCAACAAATACACAAATAGTGTCAAGTTATATTTCAAATAATTGTAATCCAAGTCAAACACACATAATATATAATTGTTAGATAGTTCTACAATTCTTAAAATAAAATACAAAAATAAATTCATCAAACATAATTCAAAGTTCATCACATAGGACATACAACATAGAGATTAAGCTATTAATTTTGTTAGACATTCCAACTACACAACTTCTCAATTAGATCTTTTTGGAGATCGTGACCTTCCGAAAGCGGGAGATTCGGTCCTCATGTCGTCACGGCTACACCGGTTGGCCCCTATAGTCATAAATGAGTAGTCTAAATCTTGAGCACGCTCGCCAGCGTTAGGGTCGAATCGGGCGGCGGAGAGGCCGAGAGAGGTCAAAGATGGCGAGGCGGCTGTCGATGCCGAGGTTGGAGCCAGCCAGGGCTTTGCCAATGGATTCACAACTCGATGGGGTCAGTGTTGAGCGGAAGCGAGGGTGGGAGGCCGACAATGACACCAGAGAGGTCGACGAAGGCGGGCAGAGAGGTCGACGAAGGCCGACAATGACACCAGAGAGGTCGACGAAGGCGGGCAGATGGTCGGACGATGGTCGTGGGTGGCGGTCGATCCCGTATGCGAGGCTGCTGCGGCGGAGGAAATCAGTGGTGGAACATGACTAGGAGCCAGGGAGAGTGGGGAACCGGCGGCGGTGAAGTTCGATAAGAGGATCGACGACAACGGTAGACGGGAGAGGGCTGGGGTTCTGATCATGCACGAGCAGCCATGCTACGGTGGCAGCCCTATTGGTGTGCATTACCAAAGCCAAAAAAAATTGGGACACGTCCGAAAAATTTGCAAAACATTTTTACTATGTAGTAAGGTACTTCCTCCGTTCCCAAATATAATATATTTTGGACTTTGTCCACATTTAAATGTACACTAATATATCTAGACACACTTTAAACGTATGTTCACTCATTTCAGTATGCATTTAAACAATATGTGTATTTCGTAACGGGGGGAGTATATATTAGTTTTTTACATGTGCCTTGTTTTACATCTCCACTGGAGATACTCTGCCCGCAGACAGGAATCGTGGTCGTACGCGAAGGGCACACCGCATTGCACGCACGCACGGAGCCCTCCGCCGGTCCGCCCGTTGGAACATCTCCTGACTGATTCGGGCCGCTACCCTGGCCCGAAGACGGGACGCTCACTCCAATAAGATACCCACAACACCCACCTGACGGCCTGGCCGGAGTACAGGGGATGCTTGTAATTATCCCACTTCTAAAATGGGTGGGCACGTCAGTAGGAGTAGAATACTGGGCCCGAGAAGCGACACTGTCCGAGGGGAAGGAAAGTTACCGTTGGGACGACCATGGTCGTATCATATCGTGGCATGGCGTGGATCAGAGGAGGCACACCGGCGGTCTGGGCGACCGAGAGAGACTCCGGGGCCCGTGCGAGGCCGCCGGGCCATATATGGGAAAGCGATCTGAGATAACAAGAAGCCTTTTTTTTTTTTGACATAAAAACCCAGATCTATTAGGAAATTGCACGGTTACAGACATCCCTGAACAAACAGAAAATTACAACAAAGCCCACAGGGAGGAAGGGTCTGATTGCATTAACCGAAACTCTTACAGAAAAGTCCAGAAAAAAAGAAAATTACATTGAAGTCCTTCTGAACTTTGGCATCTTCTCCGTCGAGCAAGCCGTTGCGCCGGCGGAACCCGCCGCATCTCCTCCGAAAGCTTGGACTGGGAGACTCCCCATGCGACCAGGAAGTCGACGCCCCTCGGGGCGCGAGCACCTCCACCCTGCACGACAGAAGCCGACGCCATCTCGGCCACCTGCAACCTCACCTTCGAAACCTTCAAAAGCCGACGCCGCCATCTCTCGGTCGCCGGCACGGGGACACCGCGCACCGCAGCTCCGACGAGCCGCAGCCGCGCAAGGGGCAGCAGGTCCGCTGCGACGCTCCACCGGAGCGGCCGAAGCAGAGAAGGGGAGAGCTGCCCACCAAAAGCTGACCGACGCCGCCACCGCCTCCTCAGCGCCGCCGGCAGCCATACCGCTACGCCCTACACTATGTACACGACGTGATCCGTCGATTCCCCATCCTCCCGCCGCCGGAGCGGCTGCCGGAGGGTGGGGAATCAACCGGATCGACGCCGATGAGGTGGGAGGAGCGGAAGTTTGCACAAATCGCCTTAAAAAAAAGCCCACAGGGAGGACGGCCGCCGCCGCCGTCGACACGCGCTGAAGGCACGCCGCCGTCTTCATCGCTCCATAGAGCCTTGAATAGACCAGCAGCCGAAAGTCCTTCGGCCTAGCGGCCACCATGGACCGACGCGCCGCCGGAGAAGCCACCGTCTTCAAGCCCGTCGCCGGCAAACTCCTGGAAGAACTGAGCTCCACCCCTATACACCACCCACGGACAGCCCGCCGACACCGGAGGCAGCGCCGGCCGGGCGCAGCAGCAGCCGAACAACGCCGTCGAAGACATCGCCGGAAAGGAGGGGAGGCTGCCGCGCAGCAAAACGACGACCGCGGCGACCCCGCCACGACGCCCACGATCCGCCCGAGCTCCACCCTACGCCGCTCCAGGCTTGTGACTCGTGTCGGCGCTACCGGCCGTGCCGTCGCCGTTCCTGCTGGTAGAGTACTCAAAGCTACTGTAGCAGTAGTTAACGCTCCTGCCTGCCTTGGCCTACCACGATGGTCTCCAATCTTTTTTTTACCGGCAAGCAGAGCACCCTAGCTATTACTCTGCTGCTCTGATAAAGGTCCATCATATCAACACTTCAGCAGATAACCTATTTACTTGCCAACGGGAAGTCTCATTCACAGCACTGTGCTGCTGCTGCAGATCCAGGGCGGTGTGGTGTACATGCCGCACTGTGGGAAATTGAAGGGCAAGCGTCAAGTTTGGTGGCGGTAAAGAAGTAATTGCACGGACGACGGTTGCCTTGCCGGTTGGCGGTGGTTCAATCCATCCACCGTTGATCGTTCCAGCCATCGAGTTCCAGAGGACTGGCTACATTGTACGCATCCATAGTCTCCTGAAGTATACATGATTGTTCACATGGAAAAATCAATCAGTAAATCCACTACGACAAGACCAGACAGCTGAGAAGTCACATGAAAATGATGAGTAAAGTGACAAACGCCAAAACAGGCAGTGAACTACTCCACTAAGAACCGCAGCTACCGGCGTGAGCATAAACATAGCATTACTCCCTAAAACAAAGGGAGGTGCTCTTGTTCTTTGTATAAATGCACTCGTGTTACAACATATGATTTGTACATTACAGATGCACTATGTAAGCAGAAACATCCTCATAGTACGTTCAGCACTCAAACAGAAACAAAACTTAAGGACTATGATCTTCGGTCTGACTTGTAATCACTTGTCCTCCTTTCTTCAGCTTCTCTTCTCTTCTGTTGCCTGAAAGAAAAAGCAATATCAATGTTACAATGGACATGACACAAAAAAAAAGGAGAATATAAACGGACAGTAGTAAGGGTTGCTGGAATTTATCTTGACAGGAGTTTGTTCTGATAAAGTCAATATGCGGACGTAAGTACACAACATTATTATAGTTGTTGACGTTTACATTTTTACAGCATATAGGCTCAACATCTCACCATTGCATCAATAGTGTTCACTGAATAATTTAGGCATGCACAACAATTTGACCATCAAGTTCATTGACTGTAGTACAGTTAATATCATAACAACAAGGACATTTATAGGAAAAAATCATGAGAAAAAATACGAGCGTAAAAAAGGCACATGGAACAACTATGAACATTTTCATTGGTTAATCTAGTTGACATGAATATTTTGGATCAGCTGCAGACTAGCAAGAAAGAAGGTCACGGTAGTAACAAACAATATGTGGATTATGACAGAAACAATTGCGCCCAAAGAAGAAAACTTAGTAACTTACGCAAAAGCAGCATATCCATTTCCAGAAGTCAAAAGTGCAGCAGATACACCGGTTGCTGACAAATTGTCATGTCCACTAGGAGCTGCAGGGTTCGTATCACCATCAACCTAGCCAATTTGACAGAAAAAGAAGCAGGGTCATAAACATGTTGCCACAAAGAAGGTTAAATGCATCAAGCGAGGGAATTACAAACCTTATCCCATTTTGATTTCTTGTTAGACCTACCCTCTTTCTGTACACTTTCTGCCGCTGCGGGGCCAGAAGCACCAGCTAGAGCTGCTGCTGATATGGCGGCTGAAAAACATACAATGAGAATCAGGAGATCGCCTGAAAATAATGATATTTCTTTCACAATAGAGCACAACACTCATTGATGTCCACCATACCTGAAATCTTCGCTATTGATGGATTAATTGGAGGTTGTACTCCTGAACTAATAAAATCAACCTTTGGACTTCTTTTCTTCTCCTGTTCCTTCCTCTCAAGTTCACGCTTCATATCAGCTTCTGTAGATGAATAGGTGGTACATACAAGATCATGATTGGAATATCTTTGTATAAGTCAGGAGCAGATTTATATAAGACAGTCACCGTCAAAAAGAGCGCACCCAAAGGTTCTAAGATAGTTTAACAATAGCCAGGGTTGACACTTGACAGTGGCGAGTGGAGCTCTTACCAGCGGTAGAAACATAGCAGAAAAGGTATGCTACTTCAAAAGGTCGAGGAAACATCGGGAAGAAGGATTCTTACTGCTTAAGAAACAAAAGGTACAATAATGCCAACTGGACTATATAGCATTGCAGAGGCCTAGACTCAACACAAAAATCTCTCATAATGGAGGAATACACTTCGAACTCGTGGAAATGAATGCTTTGACTCTTCCTAAATTGGAGTTACCCCTAACCAGCCTCACTGCCAAGTGATCACCAGCACGACATGTTCCTTGTTGGTGCTGAGCATCTAGCAAAATGTCACCGCCGAGAAAGTTCAACTAAATCAGGATATCCCGTCTTGAACACCTGTCGTTAACGCCACATTGTTGTGTCTATTGGAGGTTATCTGCATGGCAAAGCACACCCCTGGTCGTCACTGGTGGTGATGTTGTGTGTTAAATCCCAAAGAACATGAACTCGCCACCTTGGGCAGCCCACTTTTCATAACTGATGTTGGTGGCAGTCTCCCATAGCATCTTTCATACAGCCCTGGGATGGAGATTGTACCGTATATGCAGTGGCACGATCGCAGAGTGCACGCCACGGCATCAGACAGGGCACGCCAGTTCAGACAGCTCCCAAGAGAACCCTTGCTCGTTGCTGGTGTCACATGGAAGGTGATGTTATCAGAGGTGCAGGCAGGTTTAGCGAAGGTGCCTGTGGATGTTGACACAGTGACAGCGCTGTTGGAGAGGAAGGTCATGGTGGGTGCATGGGGAGTAGTTAGATGTGGTGCAGTATAAGGAGCAAAAGCAGGAATGAGAAGGTGATATTCATCAAAAACTGGGGCATGCGAACAGATGGCCACCACCGCAAATACCATTGGAAGGAAGCGAGTTGGTGCGATAAGTTGCAGAGTTTTTTAGATCAGTGAAGACTGCATGTTGAGTTGAGAGTTTGACTTGTGAGTGTGTATTTAGGTGGGTAATCAATCTAATGTCTTGATTCTTCTTCGTTTTAATCTATAGCTGATTATTATTCGGTACGATATGGTTTGTTCTTGTTTCAATGTTTCTAGCAGTAAACTTGTGATGATCAACGCAAGAACATAGGTTCTTCATGTTCTAGGTGAGTAGTTATAGAACAGTGTTTTGTCACCAAGTCTAGGTACCTGCGGTTGCTGCCCAAATGGTTGATTTGTATTAGTTATGCCACGATACATGGGGTTCTCTACAACTGACTCAAGTATAAAAAGGAAAACTCTACAGATGATTTCATGATTGTCCACAGAACATCTTCGATTTTGTATAGCTAATCAGGCCTCGTATTTTATTCAAAGTTTGAGGCAACACCTGGACTTGACTCATGTAGAATTTGATGCGCCTTACAAGCATGTGCACAACCTATAACATAAAAGCTTAGTTTGCAATCATATTGAAGATGGCATCGTAACTTTTATTTATTCCATTTGCAGTACTGTGCTAGCTAGCCACTTGTATCTTGTTACTTGTATTCTACACGTACATACCGTAGTTGTTATTTATTTGGCTTATCCATGCTCCAAACAGAAATAACTTCTCAGCACTTACTATACTGCTCATGTGCTATATGCGAGCGTAGACAGTTTGTAGGAGAAGATTGTTTAGGGCAGAAAAATCATGTCAAGAGCCGAGTCAGCGACCGCCTTCTCTACACTTTATGGAACATTTGGAAAGAAAGGTACATGGGCATTTTCAACGATGTGCATGTCACCCATGTTGAGGTGGCAGGCCACGGGTTCGAGGACATCACGTGGTGTGCCCTCACTTTTGGAACAGCCCCCATGCCAGCGGGAATCGGCTAGATCCTCTCCTTTTTTCCATTTCAGTTTGGGTTCTGGCACATCCCCTTCAAAACGTGCCACATGTATATATGTTTTTCTTCTCTTATGAAAAGGCAGTGCTCCTGCCAGTTTCTCCAAGAAAAAAACATATGCAGTTGGTATCGTATAGTCTGCCTTATATTTTAAGTGAGTGACGTGCCACCTATGGAAATGCTCCATTCACGAGTAAATTCAGGAAATGTCATTATTTAGATGCAAGTATTTAGCATGAACATGGAAGCTACACTCAGATGTTCAATTATCTACCAAACAGTAAGACATGACCAAAGAGGATAGCATAGTGGATCAGAAATGACTATAACATACCTATCTCATCATAGTAGTCACTTTTATCGTACCCATAGGGATTGAAAACATCTTTACTGAAGCAGGTCCCTATCTGATCAATTTCTTGGTACCGCACAGCATGCTGCAAAAAGTCAGGATTTCTGTAGTCCTTTCTATTGCGGACTTCAGCATTAAAGCTCTTTCCAGCCCTTTGGTATGCAAGGAACTTGTTAATCTTTTGCTGCAGGGAAACAGTGAAACATGGGTAACTACAGATGTATTTCATGTCAAAACAAGAACAAGTGTGAAGAATGTAGACATGCAATCCTAATAGTATGCATCTCAGATGGAAAGCATATAGTACAAGGAGTTCACACGACATGAAAAGAGAACTACATGAGTGTACAGCAAAGAATCAGAGGGCTACTATAAATGAAACTTTCATAAACAGTAATTACAAATGGGTCACATGAACAATTCTACAGATCTACGTATGCATCGAGGAGAAGAAAAGACAAGTATAAAAAAAGTAAGGTCTAACTGCTTAACTGGCAGAGCCAACTCTCACTAACATCATATTGCAGGAAGAGGTGTGAAAACATCTGAAATTGTTGTCAGAGTGCCCTAGCTATGAGTTATAACAGATCAACGGAATGTTTTTTCCATTTCAGATTCTAGATAATGATTTTTTTGGAAGTTTCTTGATGATGGAGTTTGTCAAACACCAAACATAGTGACATTGCCAGAAATGAGCTGCATGTTCTAAATGAGAAATATGATGATTTTCTTATGCTGAGAATAGTGCGGAAATAAGTATTAACCTGTAATGCTGCAGAGCATTTTGTAGGCACGGATGGAGGAAGGAAACGGCTCAATGGATCATCATTCTGAACATTAATAGAAATATCAGAAGCTTCCTCCGCCCTAGTATCTTCGGTTTCTGTTCCAATTGCGTCCATTGCAACATCTGGCCCTACTTGACTCTGCTCAGGTGCATCAGAATGCTGAGATGTTTCTGATAGTATATTTGGGGTCAGAACATGAACAGTACCTGAGAGAACTCTTTCTTCAAGATTCCCTACAAGACAGGATAGAAATGCAAAGCAGAGTGGATATTAGATAGAAGTGTGGATGCTTTAATGAATTGATTTCTGTGAAAAAAGCTAAAAGGAAGCATTGAAAAACTTAAGACAATTCTACACATGACAGAAATATGTACGTCAAGCAACACAGTAGAGCTTCCAACAAATTATCAAGAATTCCTATAATAACTCTGTAGAGACAACATGCAAACATTCTTTTACTGCACCGGCATAGAAGCATAGATGTTGTAACAGTGCGATTTATCACAAAGGCGAACAGAAAGTCAAGCAACACCAGAATTGAAATCCAACATAATATCAAGGTTCTAATAATAAATCGATAAAAGAGAATCCATATATATTTTTACTACGTATGTAATATTGGCACTAGCTGATGATTACAAAAAAATGTTATCGATGGTGTAGTATATCAACTAAAACGAAGTCCCTTTCACATTCTTGTGACGTCTCTGGAGCACACTCTGCACTATGGGCTCAAAGTGTTCCAAGTTAGGTTAGCAAGAAGACGTACTCGAGACAAGATTAGAAACACATCTGTTGCCGAGGTTATTAGTAGCCAAAAGATCAAGGCCTAAACACATGGAAATAAGCATCCCGGTAACATTTTATAAATTCATGGTTCAAGCTATGTCTTTGCCTCTTCTTTAAGCATACTTGTCAACAAATAATTTGTATGGAAAAGTAATGATGTCAAGAGTTTCCTCATCAAACATTTTGCAGACGGAAAAAAATCTTACAGCTCATGGAGTAATCTATGTCACCTGAGTTATCTCTGTACATCTAATATGCAGTTTAAGTACTAAAGCTTTAGTGACGAAATGACATGGTTTCAAAAAATCTGAAAAGTAGATGATACATAAGTTAATAGTAGTTCCTATTGAGTACATAAATGTTAAAAAGTGTGTTCCAAATTTGAGTGTCATGTAAGTATCCATCCCAGAAAGACTTACACATTCCCAGCAGATGAAAGGCTCAGTACGAGCAAATGAACCTTTAGTCAGCACATTAACTAAAATAGCTCAAATATAGCATAATCCAATGTCATAGTTTTTTTTCCTTTAACTGGCAGTCACCACTAAAGGAAGGGATTGCAGTCTTCCTACGTTATGACTAGCACTTTTGTGTAACATAACATCAACCACATAGAGATCAGGTCTACCAAACTGTAGCACACCAAGGATTAAGCATTGCCTCAATAAACATCTGAATGAAGAGCGCAATCAGGCAACAAACAGGAAGTGCAAAGGACAACATGTATGAATATATGATGATAAGTATAGGTAACCAGAAACATGATCATACTCCATCCAGGTTTCTAACTAAATCTAGCACAGCTTCAGGTTTTCTGGCATGCCTTTGACCTATTTCAACATGGCTATAATTCATGTTCTTCAAATAGCATTCATTTGATACTTGATGGCATAACCATAAGCACTGACATCCATGGCACAGCACAGGAACATCGAACAAGCGAAACTTCAAACTACGCAGACGCAATGATTTGTACTGGAACTTATCAAACGCATTCCAAACATAGCACATGGTAAACACAATTCTAGAGTGTGCTTACCCTCAGCATCCTGAGCATCCGAGCCCAAACCGCCGAGGTTACTCATGATCTCCCCATCCTGCAGCCAAAACAGAGGCAACAACGTCAATTCAGAAAAATGACATGGTACAGCAGCGTTACCAATGACAATACTCCCCCAGGTCTACCTCCTGGTCGGGCGACATCGCCATCTCGTCGTGCGCGTAGTCCACGATGGCAAGCGCCCCGCGCCGTGGGGGGCGCGGCAGACCGGGCGGCGGGGCGGCCAGCCTGGGGCGAGGTGGGGAGGGGGACGAACCCGCGAAAGGCGGGGGCGGAAGCCCCGGCGAGAGCTGGGGGCTCGCTAGGGTTTTGCGGCCGGCCTGCTCCTCGGGGAGGGGAGGGGACGAAGGCTCCGGCGAA
This sequence comes from Poa pratensis, assembly GCA_947311845.1. Lineage (NCBI taxonomy): Eukaryota > Viridiplantae > Streptophyta > Magnoliopsida > Poales > Poaceae > Poa > Poa pratensis. The sequence goes on along the minus strand of CAMZMU010000027.1, from coordinate 43,270,745 downwards.
GGGTTGGGGTTCGAGTTAGGGTTGGGGCTATCACCTCCGGCTCGAGGTGACGTGGAGGGGGAGGTCGCCACGGCGGGCCGCGGCGGCGGGGAAGGAGGTCCGGGCTCGTCGGAGTCGTCGTCGTCGTCGTCGTCGTCGTCATCGTTGTACATGGAGAACAGCGCGGCTATGCCCTCGGTGTCTGACGCCATGGGGAGGACGAGGGGGTGGAAGGGAGGGTTGAATTTGGGGGGGATGTGGAGGCTAGGGCGCCGGGAGGAAGAAGGCGGAAGGAATTTGCTGCTGATACTCGTTCGAGTTCGCGAAACGAATTTCGGAACCTGTGAGTTCGACTAGTAGACGAGGATGGTGGCACAAGGCCACAAGCCCACGCGACGCTCTGGTTTGGGTTTAGTTAAAATCAAACTTTATAAATTTTGACAAAATATATATTTGAACTAAATAAAAATTTAACACTTATGATACCAAATCCATATAATATAAAATATATTTATCATAATTCTATGAATATATTTTTTTCATTGTAGAAGATGTTGATATTCTTTTTCTATAGGCTTGATCATTATCTATTTTTGAAGTTTGATTTTGACTAAACTTATTATTGTTAAAAAATTAAGTTTCAACACGCATGTGTGAGTCATATGTCGAGTTTGAATACAAAATCAAGCTAGCAGGTTTTAACAATTCATAGAGCTGATACTATGAACAACCTAGCATTCCGCTATGTACTGTTCCCTCCCTGGTAAAATTCCAGCCTATTAATATACATTGTTTCCAGTATAGCCGTACCGACTTTTTTAAGTATATTTACTTAAGTACAATTCCACATCATTAATTCTCTATTATTTTTGTGATGCTTCCACACTGAATTTTAATTTCGGACAATGTAGTAAATATATAAAATGTTGCAAGACACAACTTTCTATATCTCTCACTTGACTGAAAACATTTTATTTCAGCTAAGTGAATTCCCATGTTATTACATGGTTAGGCGTTAATTCCTTCCTTCAATGCACTCATGTTGTATATAAACCTTTGTGACTTTTGGAGTCAAAGTAACAGGTTATGATGCACCTTTCCACGACCTTAAGCTCACAAAGAAAGTTCCTTAGCCATAGACCTTCTTTCAATGCTTGATGCATCAAAGTCTTCATATTTCATAAATAAAAAGTATTAAATCATGTTTCCTTAGTACACCATAAAGACATACAAAAGTAAATATTAACACATAACATAAAATAGATTACCTTTCACCAATATCACAAACAACGTCAATATATCCACGCAGTTGAAGGATGAGATTGCGCGACTGACGAGGGGTGTCCTCGGCAATACCTATGGTTGAGTACCTAGAGTTAGGATTATGTGGTAGAGAACGCGTAGTGTTAGTAGAATCGACGGCTGACAAGCGGGATTTACCCAGGTTCAGGGCCCTCGAGTGAGGTAAAAACCCTACGTCCTGCTTGTCTGTATTGATTGTGGGAATATGGCGATTACAGGGGTCCTGACAAGATGTCGATCTCGCTAGGGTTTCTGATGGTCTGGTATTGCCTGTCTTGATCGGTCGCCCTTCCAGCCCTTATATTGGGGGCTGGGTCTCGGGTACGTGACCGACCAGGTTTACAGATAAGGAAACTTAACCGACTATGCCTAACTCGGTAAGCAATCCTTCGTCTTGGGCCTTCCTTTCGTGGGCTTCGCTGGGCTGTCTGACAATTGGGATTTAGTCATCACGTGCATCAGGTACCCTCATGATAGGGTACCCGTTTGGTATAACATCGTCAGCGACAAGTCCATTATGTGATTCCAAATATTTCAATAAGATTCATATTCCGTTTGCTAATAATTCCATGCTAATCAAAATAGCAAAATTACAACGGCGCGGCTAAGATCAGCGCACGAATAATGTCCCACAGTAACCGAGGATGACAATTCTTCTTCCTTTTTCCTCACGAGTTTAAATATAATTCCTCGCAGAGTATCATTCATTTAATCAAAAGGTACATGACAGGTTTACACTTATTCATAGAAAATATATATCAAAATATTATCTATGTAATTCCACTTCGAAAATGCATGAAGCATTAGACATAACTTACACATGAAAGTTAGATCTGAACCAAGCTTTCACTTGCATCAATGTGATATTTTAAAATCAATAAGAGCATAGTTAACACATATAATGATAACACAAAACAATTCACACTAACCTTTATATATGAATATCTTCCATCGGTAATAAAACCGTATTACCTGATATTGATGTGAAGCTTGTTTCATAAAACATGAATTGATCAATTCAATTAGCAAACAATGTCATTATTCGTCACCTTTTCTAAATTCGAGAGTTTCCGATAGATATCCCATGTGTTATGTATAATGACACCCAAGAGGTTGTTGCGTAATTTTAGGTGCCAGACATCTCCATCATCGGTGTTTTGTTTTCACCGGTTTATTTTTCCTTTTTTTTTCCTCGAGTGTCCCAATATTTTGGTCAAATTTTTAACTTATGTAACCATTTAAAGTATGCGCACTCTAGTTCTTTGAGAGGCGCACTCTAGTTGTTTCATGAACTTTGTGTACATCCACCATCGAAGTGAGAATGGTTGCAAATAGAACGTGACCCAGCTGGCTACGAAAGGACGGTTCCACTAGATTTTGTAGTCGGCATAGCTTTGGCTTTGCAATCAATCAACCTGGGGTTGCTAAAAGAGGACACAGTTCATCTCTAGAGTTTGCTAAGCCATCAAAAATCTGCTGGACTTTTCCTAGAGAGAAAAACTTCTTGGAGGTTCTGCGAACACAGGACAGCCTAAATCTGTCTACCCCGCTGGTCATTTTCTTAGCTTTACGGACGGGTCAACTTCGTAGGAGGAAAAAACCTGAAGAAAATCCCCGATGCGTGCTTGTCCCGTCGCAGAGGGCAAGGCGCGACGGCGACGCGCGCGCCCTAGATAGATCGTCATATTCCATTCCGCTTTGCGTATCTATCGGGACCTCAGAAGATTGGTCGACTCGTGCCCCGTAATCCCGTATGGCATCATGCCGCATGCGTACGTTGGATTTGTAGCATGACCAAAAAGTTTGGTCCGAACTACTAGGGTAGAAAACTCCACGTAGCCTCGACGTGTCAAAAAGTTTGTCAAAAAGTTTGGATTTGCGTCGTGGTGGAAGAGGTGGCGTCGGAGTGGTGTTTGTCGGCAGCGGTCTTCCCCTCCGTCGATGCGGCTCCGGGTGAGCTTCGTCGCGGATCCGGTGCCTCTCCCTCGTCTGCGGCTCCCTGGAGTGCTCGGGAGGGTCCCCCTTCGCCGGAGTCCAAGTGCTGGTGGCTCTGGTGGTTGACATCGGAAGGTGAGGTTGCAGTTAGCCATGGTGGCGTCGTCGTCCGTCGAGCTTGGTGGAGGTGCTTCTGCACCGAGGAGTGTCGACTCTCTGTCCGCGATGGGGGGCCTCCCAGTCCAAGCTTTCGGAGGTGGTGCGGCGGATTTCGCCGGCGCAGCGTCGGGCTTGACGAAGACGAAGCCGCGGCTTACGAGGATTTCCTTGTAATTTTTATGTTTCCTGGGTTTTTCTGTAAGTTTCGTGGCTAGATGTAACTGCAACTTTCCATCGCAAAAAAAAAAAAAGTTTGGATTTGCGGGCGGGGGAAGCTCCACGTGTCCGCCCGGGGCCAGCGCGACCCGCTGCGCTTCCTCCACGTAGCCTCGGCGCCGTCTCTTCTTGTTCTTGCTTCAAACCTGCCATCTTGGAAAGAGATATTTAGTTCCTTGGTTTGAGGAATAGTGAGCGGACGGGAACATTTTGCATTGATGGGATGGGGCCTGGAGACGAAGTGGGCTGACAGTATGGGTACACACTACTGGTCGTATTATCGCGTTGTCCAGCATTTTTAAGTTCTTTTTTTTAAAGTTCAACCATATACTCCTATAAGATAATCTAAACTACACATAAAACGTCAATGTGACATCATATTTAATTTACCGCGGAATACTATTTGAAAACGTTACTTTTTACGGGGCAACAAGTTTCCATGTTAAGTTGATGGACAATCAGATTTAAAGCTTTTTCAGTACCACCTATATTTAAATACTCCCTCCGTGTTAAAATATAAGGCGCGCTATTTTTAAGGTGGTTTTTGACGCTCAACTTTGACCACAAATATATAACGAAATATAGTGAATGGGAATGTATATGTGGTATCGTTGGATTTGTCTTGAAGAATTCTTTAATTTCATATATCGTTATAATAATTTTGAGTACATATTATAAGTACAAATTATGGTCAAAGTTACACGGCGTTGACCAGCGAAATTAAAGGGCGCCTTATATTTTGAGACGGAGGGAGTATATGGTAGCACTCTCCAGTATTAGAGTATCTAGTGCTACAAAGTGTAACTACAAGATCCTTTGAAAAACAAGAGCATACAACCTGGCTTGCTCTCCCTTTCTCCCAATGATTAGTCGACAATCACATGCAAAACTTTGCTTGAACGTTTCAAGTTCGACAACTTACAACATTTTATGCTTATAATTGCAGCAGAATTTAACAATTGTTAGAGTCATCGTTAAAAGTTAAGCCTTCAATGTTTACAAATACTAATCATTCACCAAATCTCATGGCTGAAATTTTTACAAGTCATCAGTGGTCCATGCGATCTGTGAACGTCTCTAGTCAATTTAAAGTGCAAGTCACTTTAGAGGTCGATGTACATGGATCATGATTTTTCGAATTTTGAAATCAAAATTTCAACATCTCGAAAATTCTAGAAAAAATGCTACTCCCTCTGTTTGGAAAAAGGATGTCACAAAAATGAGTTCATCCCAATGGAGTGAGTAGTTGTCAGATAATGATGTAGTAGTACCAAATTTAAGCAAAATCAACGATTTAGGACACAAAATCTGCGGACGCGGACTCCAGCAGCGGCTGAAACAAACCATCCCAACAAATACGAGCAAACTGCCGCCGAGCAAAATTACAAAAAGACGAGCTGGGAAAATATCTGTCCTCCCTCCCGAGAGAAGAGTCCCAGCCCAACGATAGAACCCCGCCGTAGGTGGAGAGGAAAGGAATTGTTTTCGCAGAGCCGTTAAGCTGCCTGCCTCTGCCTCTGCCTCTGCCATCTCCTCCTCCGACTCCGGCTGCTCCACCTAATCCCCTCCCCCTCCACCACCCGTCCATGGCGGCCGTCAAGCCGCCGCCGCCCGACCGGTCCCCGCAGGCCGCGCGGCTGCTGCCGTCCCCGTCCTCCTCCTCCGCCGCCAAGCGCGGCGCGGCCGGCTCTCGCGGCCTGCTCATGGGCCGCTACGAGCTGGGCCGCGTCCTGGGCAAGGGCACCTTCGCCAAGGTGTACCACGCGCGGCACCTGCAGACCGGCGAGAGCGTCGCCATCAAGGTGCTCGACCGGGAGAAGGCCGTCAAGAGCGGCCTCGTCTCGCACATCAAGCGCGAGATCGCCGTGCTCCGCCGGGTGCGCCACCCCAACATCGTCCACCTCTTCGAGGTCATGGCCACCAAGACCAAGATCTACTTCGTCATGGAGCTCGTCCGCGGCGGCGAGCTCTTCGCCCGCGTCTCCAAGGGCCGCCTCAAGGAGGACACCGCGCGCCGATACTTCCAGCACCTCGTCTCCGCCGTCGGCTTCTGCCACGCTCGCGGGGTCTTCCACCGGGACCTCAAGCCCGAGAACCTCCTCGTCGACGAGGCGGGAAACCTCAAGGTCTCCGACTTCGGCCTCTCCGCCGTCGCCGAGCCGTTCCAGCCCGACAGCCTCCTGCACACCTTCTGTGGCACGCCGGCCTATGTCGCCCCTGAGGTGCTCGCCCGCAAAGGATACCAAGGGGCCAAGGCGGACGTATGGTCCTGCGGTGTCATCCTCTTTGTCCTCATGGCCGGCTACCTCCCTTTCCATGACCAGAACCTCATGGCCATGTACCGTAAGATTTACATAGGGGAGTTCCGGTGCCCAAGGTGGTTCTCCAAGGATCTCACCAGCTTGATCGTGCGTTTGCTTGACACTAACCCCACCACCAGGATCACCTTGCCAGAGGTCATGGAGACCCGGTGGTTCAAGAAAGGTTTCAGGCCAGTCAAGTTCTATATTGAGGATGACCAGCTCTACAACATGATAGATGCTGAGAATGACATGCTGGACTTGGGGCTCGCCGATCCTCCCCCTCCTCAACCATTGCCACCTCCCCCTCCCCAAGAGGTTGATGGTGACGATTCCGGGTCGGAGTCAGACTCATCGGTTGTATCCTGCCCTGCCACATCCTCATTTGAGGAGCGCCAGAGGCTCCGTGGGCCACTCCCACGCCCCGCAAGCCTCAATGCATTTGATATCATATCGTTCTCAAGGGGTTTCAACTTGTCGGGGCTGTTTGAGGAAAAAGGGGATGAGGTGAGGTTCATCTCGAGTGAACCTATGTCGGATATTATAACCAAATTGGAGGATATTGCAAACGTGAAGAGCTTCGCGGTGCGGAAGAAAGATTGGCGGGTGAGCCTAGAGGGTACAAGAGAAGGAGTCAAGGGGCCACTAACAATTGGCGCGGAGATATTTGAGCTCACACCCTCCCTTGTAGTAGTAGAGGTAAAAAAGAAGGCGGGTGATAAGGAAGAGTATGATGATTTCTGTAACAAGGAATTGAAGCCAGGAATGCAGCATCTTGTGCACCAGATGGTTCCAACTACAAATACACCCATCATTTCCGAGTAGGTCCAAAGGTACTACTTTTTCATGCCTTTTTTCTTTTATGTTGGTGGTAAATATGGAATACTGGATGATGTTTTTATAAACATGAACTGTTGAGTAGAAGATGGTATTATTTGATGCTTTGGGTGCAATAATTACATTTAAACAATGTCCAATAATTACGTAGTTTATGTACCGTAATCTCAAGGGGTTCCAGCAAACTATTTTTACTCGTACTAATTTTGTCATATATGTTTATTGCTAATTTTATCCATGTAGCAAACAATTGTAACTTTGATTGCAGTATTCGGAAGATTTTACAATGTAAACAAAATATGCAGTTTGATCTACTCACATGTCCTTTAAAAAACTGTCAAAATTGAAATCTCTGCTACTGAAAACAAAATCCGAGATTTTTGCGAATTTAGTGTTGCAAATGTTTTAGCACTTGATGAAAGAGAAATTGAAATTGATTAGCCATAGTTGTAATTAACCTAGTTTGTGGTTGTTAAATTGATTATCAGTTGTCGTATTTGTTTCTTAGTCACAAGGTTTTTCTGAGAGAAACGTCTCGAGAGAGAGGCAGCAGCTCTGTATTTCTTTCGGAATAGTATAATGCCCGGGTTAATTAAGCGAAAACTGGCGGAACATATGCTGATTAGAACAAATTTTGATATGACCCACCAGTATCATAGAACAATGCGTTTTTGTTTTATTTCTGCAATGCCTTTACTACCAATTTGAACGGATGGATGTTTTTTTTATCTCATGTAGTAAGTGGAGAATCCGAAGGATGCTTGATTAGTACTGTATATGGTATAAACACATTTATTTATCCTAGCTATGCTTTGCGTGATTTTGTGGACAGTACTCTCAGGTGGAAGGGTTGGAACATCACTTCATTAGTTCGGTGCTAATAGCATAGGTTTGTTTGGTATGTCCGGCATAATAACTTGCTGATTTTACAGAGAAGGTGTCGCACACTTTATCTACTTAATTTGGTGTAAAGATAAAACTAATAATAACAATATTATATCCCAGCTATTTGAAATAACTACCAAATACGATATACAATTATGTGCTATTCAGTATTCACGCTATTAGACATAGTTTTTATTCTACCCTGTTTCTTTTCCCTAATTTAATTAATTTGTTAATTGATGCAAGTTTAGTTGTGTAACTGAGTTTTGGTCTGTTTATACTCGGACCATGATTCTTGGAGGCCTGGTTTTATGTTCATTTTCTTTCTTTCTTTTCTTTTCTTTTCTTTTCTTTTCTTTTCTTTTCTTTTCTTTTCTTTTCTTTTCTTTTCTTTTCTTTTCTTTTCTTTTCTTTTCGGAAACATTATTCTCAGTCATGTGCAAATTCATGGAGCACATTTCTAGCTACTTGGTAGACAAAGCTTACATATCTAGCCACAGCCTGACACTCTAAAAGTTATTGCCTCACAGAATCCAGCTTGGTGAATTGAAATCTATTTATAGTTCTACTACTTTACTCAGTTGTGCCTTTTATAGACTTGAAGCTAACAACAGCCTGTTCCTCTTTAGGCGCTACTCCCTTCCTATTGGTCCTATTCTCCGATTCTTAATTGAGTTAGGTTGTAATGAGCCAAAGATACTTGGCTAAGGTTCACACAGGATCAATTATTAATCCTCTTCAGGCGAGCTACTCCCTTCCTGCCTTCCAATTGGTCCTATTCTCTGATTTTTAATCGGATTAGGTTGTAATGAGCCAAAAATACTTGGCTATTATTCTTGTTGACCGTCAGTTGTGAAGTGTGAACTTCATTCTGTAGCTTTCAAGGGACGTGTTTGGTTTGGGCCCAAGTCTTAGCCAGAATTTTTGTTTTGCTTGCCATTGTTTGGCAAATGTTGGCAAGAAAAATGAACTAGAGTGGGCAAGGTGGTATGGGCATGCAAAATTTTGGCAACCATCTAAATTATTGCCCTTAGCATCCAAACGTGTTTGGTTGTTCACCTGAAGGGCTGAAAGTGTGCTTATGGCACATAGCCCCATAGAGTACTGTATGGCTTGAAATTTAGAAATTTGCAGGTGAACATGTTGCATGTAGCTACATGAATCCACCCATGGGCTATGCACCAATTGTGGGCTCATGGACGGTGAATGTGCTCGAGGAGGTGCTTAGCAAAATCAGCGAGCTTTAACTTGCCATGTAGGATAGCGGAGGTTCTTTATGATGTATCGTCTAAGCACCTAGGAAGAGAAGTTTGTGTTGGAGTAGACGAACCTTACGTTAGTGTTTGATGATGTGGCTGTAACCTCTCTTAAGCACATTGCATTGTACATGCCCTAAGCTGTAGTGGATAACTGATGTGCTGGGAGACTCTACCGCCAGACCCATTTGACAATTCCTTTGCTCCATGCAGGCTTTCGAGGTTACAGGCGCCACTGCCCCTGGAGCTAACAGGGGTGAGCAGGAGCGAGTCACGAAACGGCGTGAGCTAGAAGCAGAGTTGGGTGCAATGCAACTGACAGGAGGATCTCTTGGGACGGAAAACCTGTCCTGTTCGGGCACTGATGATGAGCACGGTTACTGTGTTAAGAGTTCGTTTCTGGAGAGCATAATGTTGTTCGAGACGGAGTTAGATTGTGGCTGTATATACTCCGGTTGGTGTCGTCTTAGCTGTTAAACGTACGTACCGTATCTGTGTGCTCAACTTAATTAGCTGGATGTGCACTCCTGCTGTTGGTTTTCAGCAGAATCAAATAATTTTGGGTACTCGTTTATTCAGGATCAAACTGATTGGTGAATCAACTGGGTGCAACATGCAACAATTGAGCCAGGCACATGCTCCTGGCTCGCTTAGATTCCGAATCTGTCATCCACATAATTGTACGGAGAGGTCCAGATTCGTGCAACGCCGCTGTTCTCCAATCCTGCATCTGGTCCTGACGATTCCTTGAATCTGTCTGTCCAGCACGAGGCGTCGTCGAAGATGGGCAGGTGAGTGAGCATTCCAGAGATGATGATGGATGGCCTACCTCGGAGCCGGCACGCGTGGTGCGGCCCAGGCCGGCGTTCGGCCGCGAAAGCGCCGTGAACGGCAGCGCGCGGCTCGGGGTTGGCGGCCTGGGCCATGGTTGCGCATCGGTGGACATAAAGATGGCATTATGAAATGCTTGTGTCCCCGTCGTATCTGCGACCTGTGTTCTTTTCCCTGGATCCGATGACGAACAAGGATAGTGACTGATGGAGACGAGGATAGTGACTGATGGAGACGAGAACATTGTTGGACGATCGGTATCGATCGTAAGTTCGTAACACTAGTGTTTGCTGCACCTCATCTTAACTGGGACCGGCACCCCTCTACAAAGGAGATTGGCACCCTCCGATGGTGTGAACTTTCTCCTTTCATAGCTGGGTAGAGATAATTTTGAGTAAAGAGCAAGGTTTGTCCAGTTCGTAGCTGAGTACATATCCCGAGTCTTCACTCGGCCAGGGAGGGACTGATCAACCACAAAAGATGTAAAAAATGAAGGGAAGAAAAACCAGTCCAGACAAGAGGATTTATTTTTTGGATAAAAGTCTCGGGTGTTCCGTGTTTGCACCACGAGAAACAAATAAACAAATCATTATAAAATAAAAATATAAAAAAAAATCTGCAACAAATGTTAGCATCAACCACCAATGATAGTAACTCGAGAGTAAGAAAAAAGGTGCTCCAACAATGACACCTTAAGAAAAGAATGGCGCACGAAACTGACGTTGCTGGATCCGACAACAGTGGCAAGACCATGAGTTTTGCCGGAGCAAAAGTCTGAGAAAATTCCAGGGAATGCCTTCAATAAGTAACGTCGCCATTGCCATGTACCTTCTTCGCCCTGGAAATCGAGCCCGAGCACTCAAAGAGCACCCCAAAACATTGTAAAAAAAAATCTGGGATGTAGTCAATGATGTATCTCACAAACGTGCAAAAAAAAATCAAATAGGAAATACTTTATGGGTCTACATACTTAGATCCACACTTTTTGTCATTTTTGTGTATACCAGAATATGAAGTATTGCTATTTTGCCCATTCGTGGGATAGACCATCGGCTACACCAAGATTTTCTTCCAGAATTTCTAAAAACATAAATACTTTCATTTTTTTAATTAAAGAGAGCACTTGAAATCGGAAGCCAAAAATCTCCACTCCTTCTTTTGAGAAAAAATAAATAAAATCTCCATTCCTAGGGTTCCGGTTTTAAGCACTCACTCGCCACTCATGTTGGGCTACAGACGCCACAACACAAACTCACGGACCATGGGCTGAAATGCACTTTCTACACTCGCGAGTCAAAACAGCAGCATTTGGTCCGGGTTAGGTGCTTTTGGATCGGGTTACACACCGCGAGTGGAATTGGATGGCGTTTCCTGCACGCGAGAGAGGGGGCGAGAGCGAGCGCCATGGCGGTGGGTTCCATGCCTGCGAGGTCCTTCCTCGCGTTCCCTGCGCCTTCCCCTCGCTGCCGCGGGAGGCCGGCGAGGCGTGCCGGGTCTCCACGGAGCAGAAGCGCGGGATCGTCGCCCCACCGTTGCGCGAACCGTCCTCGGGTGGCGGAGCGGGGGTCGAAAGCAGAGGCGCTGATGGCGGGCCGCGGTCCGACGCTGGTGCGTGCCGCCTTGAGGTGGGCGGCTCCGCCCCGAGCCCGTGCAAGGGCGATGGTGAGCGTGGTTCAGTGGCGCGCGGCGGCGACCGCGACTCAGGGGGAGCGGAGCGGCTAGGCACAGGGGCGGGGCCCGCGTTTGGGCCTCGCCGTGACAGTACTACGAGCTCTGGGCGCCTGGGCGGAGGCGATTTTGGGGTCGAGCTCATCAAGGATCGGGAGGTGTTGGCGGCGGAGGTTGCTTGGGCGCGATCCCTCAAGTTCATGAGCGATGCGGAGCTGAAGCAGGAAGTGGAGGCTGGCCGTGATCTGCTGAGGAAGAGGACGGAGGACCTCTACGGCAAGTCGGCGGTGAGGCCCATATGGCGGTGGCGAGCTTCTTACTCCACGGTGCTGCACTCTGTTCATAAAAGAGTGTACTCAGGTATGGTTGCCCTGTTTCATGATGGCAGACTTGTTCTCTCGGATGATTGTGATGTGATAGTGGATGCTTGGTTGATGTTGGATGGGGATTCGGTGTCCACTGGATACATTGTAGAGTTTCCTTGCTATCGGGCAGTGATTGGTGCTAGTTTTGAGAAGGAGGAGAAAGGGGATGATATCAATTTGCAGAAGAAATGGATTAACATGAAGAAGGAAGAGGACCAGAAATCGGTGGCGATTTCCAAGCACAATGACAAGCTAAATGCTGAAAATGGAGGCAGGAAGAAGAAGGGTGATTGTTATCAGTTTTTGGACATGGCGCTGGCTGTGTCTGAAAATGAGGAAGCAGCTTTTGATGACGAGGTGGATATCTATTATATACTAAAAGCAAAATGAGTTAGTTTTTAGAGTCACCACGTTAAGCCACATCATTAGCATTAATTTTGATAGTTAGATTTAAAATCAGTGGTTAAGATTTAATGAAAGACTGTTTGTTACATAAAGATGACAGTTCCGTTTGACACGATAAACCACGGAAAAGAAAATTAATTGTCACGATATATAATGGATCTACACCAAAACCTTTTAGGGATCTGGCATCTGGGGCCATGGAGTCCACGTGGATCACGCACTTCCTCAAATGAGATCCAAAGCAGCTGAGCGTAATTAACGAGCCCATGTGGATTACGTCGCTTTGCAAGAAACTCCTACCATCTGCATGTGTATAATTAACTTCCAGGTAATTAAGAAGATTTGTTCCAAAAAAAATAAGAAGATATGAACCATTTTTTTTGTTGTTTTTGCTGATGAAATTGGAACATAGCTCTAAAACTGGGGACATGGATAGATCCAGTGGCGGAGGACGGAAAAAAATTAAGGTGGGGCGAACTCGTTAACGTGGTCATCAGTGGCGGAGCTAGAACATGCTTCAAGTGATGTCAAAAGCTCAAATTTGATTGTAGCGAGGTCATTAGCTAGTACTTTTGGAGTCATTTATTATGTACCCATAGCAATTTCTTCCCTCCTCACAATTTTTTTGTGATGTCGCTTGACATCATAGTCAGTGTGCAGCTCCGCCACTGGTGGTCATGGACGTCATCGCCACCGCGCTAGCTATTGTTTCTTGCCGTGCGCATGCGTGGTTGTCGCTGAGACCTGAGAGAGATTTGTTTTCTATTTTTGAGAATCGCTGCGAGGGATTCGTGCGTGTACTGAGGAGAGTCGCTTGACTTATTTATGTTATTCCAGGCCACGTGCGTCGCAAGTAGTTGCCTAAGCCCAATACTATGACTATGTGGCCCATATAAACCAAGTAACTAACGACCGGCGTCTTTCTAGCGATTTTCCCAACGAACCCAGCCAGAGGCGATTGTAGAAGCCAGCGTATGCGTACGTATAGATTTGTTCTTGCACGGGATTAAGGTAGGGCGGGCGCCCTACCTTGCCCGTAGGGGTCCTCCGCCACTGGATAGATCGATGCACTTCAAGCTGCACATGACGGTATGCAATACAACTCTAACTTCAGACGGACCATTTTGTACTAAAAATGAACACACATATAGAGAGATGCAGAGATTCGTGAAATATTAGACTCAGTTTGCATGCACTTATTATTTTTCTATCATCAACTCGGATGCACTTCTTATAATTCTCGACTTCATTGCTAAATTAAAAATATTGTATAGAAATCGAACTTCTATAACATTGACTTTTAAAATTATTTAAAAGTATCCACGCTGCTAAAATGAAATTTGCATATACCTTTATTTTCCTAAAAAACATTTAAATACTAGCTTTCATTATTATATATATTTTGATATTGATACTAAAAGCAATGGACAAAAATGTGTATTGGGAACCGCCTAAAACAACATGTATTTAGAGCCAAACTTAAAACACAATTGTTAGAAACAACTCATGTGAGTAACAATAATGAGTATTTCCTCCGTAATATTATCCGAGCACTTCTCTCACTACATAACTAAGTAACGTCTCAGTTGACGATTTTGCGGACATATTCCCAAAATGAGAAACGAATATTAATGGATATATGGAAAGGGACACTATAGTTCAGCCATAAATGCGGAAAAGTAAAAAATTAAAATTCAATAGACTCTCAACCGTTGGCAGTTTTAATAAATACATAACATTACTTTAATAAGTATTACACTAATTGTGTTTCCTTTGAATTATAAAAATATTATTTGTGATATGACTTAAAAAAACCGGTGAGTGACCAAAATAGTAAAACTATGTACCATCCACATATCCTTTTTAAATTAGTATGTTACATGAAGATCTCCTAAAATATAGTCATTTTTACATGAGAAAAGAACATGTATTACTAAGAGAGTACAATGAAAAATGAGAAATTTTGGAAGAGAGTAATATATATATATATATATATATATATATATATATATATATATATATATATATATGAAAATAGCACTATCTCCGGTTAAAAGTAAACGAACATATAGAATATACGACATTGATATTTGTAGAAATGTCAGAACACCTACTGTTCGTCAATTCAAAAACTACACGTAGGTTTGATTTTCTCTACCATAATATATCTTCCCATAGTCATGGGATGCTCTTATTTAGATTTCGATTTTCCCGGTATCTATAAAAGCACAAATTTAAACATAACTATATCAATACATTAAAGATGATGCCCTCGCGTTTGCGAGGGCCATCCTGCTAGTTGAGTTAATAAGGGCTCAGGATGAACAGGGTGTGGAGTTGAAACAAGCTGAGACGAATCAAAAAGGTAAAACATGAAATACAGAGGAGTTTGTGGGCATTGCCACATCCTTGAAGAACAGTGGTGTTATCACAATTTCGGCTTTTGTGTCGAGTTCAGTTCGACAACAGGTGATTGCATCAAATGGATGCATTCAGCTAAACAGTAAGAGGAAAGCAGAGGATGATCTTCGAAATAGAGGGGTGGGCGACTTGAAGAAAGCTTCCACATCCTTTTTGCAACGAATCTGCAGGGAATCGTTCGGAATTAAGGATGCGGTGGAGGCTAGCTTTTCTGGCACTAAGGTGGAGGAAACAGGAAAGACAGGGACAGAAACTGAAAAAAATAAATCAATAAAGCTAGGAGTTGTTGGGCCTCCTGCTCCAGATATTGGGCCGCCTGAAGGAAGGGATGGGCTGAAATGGGATGGAGTACCCAAGATAGTGGAGGAGTGGGCCGGTATGTCTGATAATAGAGGAGCGTGGATTTGGGTCCCGAAGGTCACTGGCATTGCCAAGAACACTCTAGGGTTCCTAGCTTCGAGCGAGGAGGTGCGGCGATTCGGCGGGGGAGCTCGGCGGGTGACAAGATCGGCGACGCGCTTGATCGACAGCAGATCTTTCGCGCAAGTCGTGGCCGGGATGTACCGGCAGGGTGCGGGTGATGGGAGGTTCCCACCACTGCAGATTCAAGACGGCCAGCGCCCAGGGGCTGGCTTTCAGGGACAGAGGTCAGGGGAGGAGGAAGACAAGCAATTCAAGAGAAAGTATGATGGGCAGGGAAGCGATGGCAGAAGGGATGCGCACCCCGCGGCGTACCCGGATCGAAGATTTGGTGGTTTTGCTGGGGGCGTTGGTCCCCGGCGGACCAATCTTCATGGGCCAAGATACCCTACAGAGCAAGAAATTGAGAAAGAGAAGGAGTACAGAGAGAAGCTGCTGAAAGACAAGCTGGAAGAGAAGGCAAAAATGAAGGCAAGCGAAGGTGCCAAGGAGGGCAAGACAGGAGAAGGCTCTGTGCAGACGATGGGTAAGAAGAAGAGCGCCATGTACTGTCACAAGTGTACTCAGTCAGGCCATGTTCAGAAGGACTGTACTGCCCCACCGACGTGTTACACCTGCAAGAAGACTGGGCATGTTGCTATGGAGTGCTTGGAACAGGTCCCGAAGCTCAGGATATGTGGAAGTGGTGCTGGAGACAAAATGTTCTTTAGCATCAGGCTGGCGGTGCCGGATCATGTGACAAAGCCAAGCACGGTGACTGGGATTTTGAGGGTTCTGTCTGGGGAGAGCACGTCTGAGGATGTGCTAGGGGAGCTGGCGCTGCTGTTTGATAGGGAGTGGATGTGGAGACTCAAGCCTCTGGGCGGTGGTGAATTCCTGGTGGAATTTCCAGATCAAGCTAGTAGACGTGAACTTACAAAATTTGTCAATGGGTTCAATTTCATCACAGATGACAGGATCAGGGTAAAAGTCACAGAGTCAGTGCAAGAATTTGAAGCGTTTGGGGTCCTGGAGGAAGTATGGGCGAGGGTGTACGGTATTCCGGACTGGGCAAGGTTTGAACATGCAGTATGGGAGCTGGCCTTTATGGCAGGGGAGCCAAGGAAGGTGGACATCGACACATTGCCACTTAGCACAGCGGAGCCAGTGAGGGTGAAGATCGCATGCAAGACAGTAAGTAAGTAGATGGATTCTATAATGTTTACATCAACGGGAGGGGTTTCAGGCTGGAATGGAAGTGATTACTAACTCTATCTCTACATCGACCCCATCTTCCCCCAAGCTGGACGATGAGGGTGATGATAAGGAGAGTAAGAAAGGGGACAGAACAAAAAAGAGGAGGGAGGGAGCAGGAAGGAGCGGCCAGAACACAAGAAAGAAGACAAGGGAGGTGGCGATGGTTCCAGTGCTAGTCACCACCCGGAGGGCAGCAATCATGGAAGGGATGAGAAACAGCGGAAAAGGGAGGAGGGCAAGCACAGCGAGGAGGAGGAGCTAGGGCAATGGAGTTAAGAGGATGTTCCTTATAGTCAGGAGTCAGGACAGATGGTGAAGAGGCTGACCTATTATGCAGAGAAGGTGGATATCCCTGAGGTATGCGATTCGGAGGAGGAGTCTGACTCAAGCAGAGGTTGCAAGCAGCAGTCTGTCACCCTGGATGAGGACGCGGAACCACTGGACGTGTCGCCGGTGCATTTGCTCCGCCAATTAAGGGGAACAAACCGTGGGATGGGAAAACTGAATGGACGTTGGTATCTCATCACAAACAGAAAAGGGAAGCTATGCCGGCAGAAGGGATGGACCCAGCACTCAAGACAAGACACATCAGCCGGCTGCTGGGCTGGACGATGGTCTATCTGTCCAGCTCAGGGCGGAGATGAGGGCATCCAAGAAGAATACGATCTCTGGTATGCTTTCTGGTTTCCATGTTTTTCATGATATGCCTAATGATGTTTTAGATGAGATCGCTAGGGATAGTAATGTCATTTTAGGAGAAAACGCAGATGAGATAAATAGACAAATTAACGTGTTTAAGGTAAAGGAACTTGCTGAGGCGGTTTTGGCCGCGGCAAGAGCAAAGTGGCTTTGGAAAAGGAGGTATCGGGGGAACAGAAACAGGAGAGGGGGAGGTAGATGGGGAAACAGGTGGGGATATGGGGAAAGGAAAAGAAGTAGGGAAGAAAGGGAAAAGGGGAAGAAGGTTGTGGACCGGGTTGCCGGTGACACACCTGTCTCACCTCTCAAGGAGATGGAGGAGGAGTTAGCAAGAAGTTTGGAAGAAGGTGAGCTGTCACCTTCTTTCGAGCTCACTCATGGGAGGAGGAGGAAAGGTGAAAGTTCTTCAAGGAAGAAGAATAGGAAAAAGGGGAGCAGTGGGGGGAGGAAGAGATCGAAAAGATGAGTGTGCTCTTCTATAATTCGAGAGGGCTGGGGGTTGTAGGGAGGAAACAACAGATCAACGATTTTGTACAGAGTAGACGAGTTAAGATTATCTGCTTGCAGGAAACAATCTGCGAAAAAGTGTCACGTAGGGCTATGAGAATGATAGGTGGGGGAGGTGTGTTCGACTGGAATATCAAGCCAGCTAATGGTCATTCGGGTGGATTGCTTATTGCAGTCAATATGGATAGTTTTGAGGTTGTCCAGCAGCAGCAAGGAGAGTTTTTTGTCAGCTCGGTAGTAAAAGATAAAGTTGCTAATCTCTGCTGGGAGATTATTAATGTTTATGGTCCGGTGAGGTATGATTTGAAGGATGTTTTCCTGGCAGAGATAATAGATAAAGTGTTGCGCGCTAAAGTACCAGTGATTATGGGTGGTGACTTCAATATGATTCGGTTCGACTATGAAAAATCGAAAGGGGTTTTACATCGAGGGGTCATGAACAAATTTAACATGATGATAAACCTGCTAGCTTTGAGGGAACTTAAAAGAAATGGTAGTCTTTACACTTGGTCTAATAATCGGGTGGATCCTACTCTGGAAGTGCTAGATAGAGTGCTCATGTCGGCTACATGGGAAGCGGCGTTTCCTCTAGCTACAACGTTCTCCTTGACCAGGGCAGGATCTGATCATGCTCCTTGTTTGTGGACTTGGGAGAGCATACGGTACTGAAATCTAGACTGTTTAGAATGGAGCCTGCGTGGTTTGCAGATGCAGACTTCAAAAAGTTGACGATGGAGAAATGGCCGGCACGTAGGTGCTCGTACATTCTTGATCACTGGAATAAACAACAGAGTGAGTTGAGAAAATGATGAAAGGATGGGGTGCGAACCAGAAAGGGAGCTACAGACGCGAGAAGCTTCGTATTTCGAGTGAGATTCAACAACTGGATGAGCTGGGAGAGCTGGGCTCTCTATGCGAGGAAGATTGGAGGCACAGATATAAGCTAGAGGAGGAGCTATACAAGCTTTTACTGAGGAAGAGACCTACTGGCAGCGTAGGGGAGGAGAGCAATGGCTGTTGAAGGGGGATAACAATACTGCCTTTTTCCACTCGGTGGCGAATGGAAGAAGACGTAAAACAAAAATTCTCTCACTCGAAGCTGAAGGAATAATGATTGAGGAACCTGATAAACTCAAACTTCATATCATGGATTTTTATAAAGATCTCTTTGGGAAAATGCCACTGTCTCAAGTAAGATTGAGTCAGGAGATCTGGAGTGACTCGGGGCGTGTCTCCACAGCGGACTGCAATGAATTAGTAAAAGTTTTCTCGCTGGAGGAAATAGAAGCTGCGGTGGCTGAGATGAAGGTAAACACGGCTCCGGGTCCTGATGGGTTCCCGGTTCAATATTACAAGGAATTTTGGTCAAGACTGAAGATGATGATAAAAGAAATGATGGATGAACTGCATGCGGGAAAGCTGGACCTGGGAAGATTGAATTATGGGGTCATTACGCTTATCCCGAAGGTGAAAGATGCCACTGGTATAAAACAGTATAGACCAATTTGCTTGCTTAATGTGGTCTTCAAAATTATAACTAGAGTTCTGATGGTTAGGCTTACTCGGGTTGCCGAGAAAGTCGTACACGGGACTCAAACTGCGTTTATCCCGGGTAGGCACATTCTGGAGGGTGTGGTGGTACTTAGTGAGGTGATACACGAACTCAAAAGGACAAATGCGCAAGTGTGATCTGATAAGTTGGATTCGAAAAAGCCTACGACAAGGTGCAGTGGCCCTTCTTGTTTGAGGTTCTGAGGAGAAAAGGGTTTTGTGATCAGTGGATAAGTTGGATTAGGCTAGCAGTCGAGACGGGAAAAGTGTGTGTTAATGTAAATGGGGAAAACATTGATTACTTCCGGACTTATCGAGGGTTAAGGCAGGGGGATCCGCTATCTCCAATCCTTTTTGATGTGGTGGGAGACGCGTTGGGAGCGATGATCACGGCTGCGAAGGAGAAAGGCCACATCAAAGGTCTAGTACCACACCTTATTGATGGTGGGCTTACGCACCTACAGTATGCGGATGATACGGTGCTTTTTGTGGGCACATACGAGAGGTCGATTGCGACTATGAAGTTCCTCTTGTACTGCTATGAGGCGATGTCAGGGCTGAAAGTGAATTATGAGAAAAGTGAGATTTTCGTGTTTGGCGTGGACGAGGACGAAAAGAGAAGGGTGGCTAATCTTTTTAATTGTGATATTGGTACTTTTCCGATGAAGTATCTGGGGGTGCCGGTATCTAATAGAAAACTTCTGATTTCTGATTTGGAGTTTTTGGTGATCAAAATAAGGAAAAAATTAGGCATGTGGCAACCTGTGTCGTCGGGGGTAGGAAAGTGATAATTGACTCATGCCTTAGTAACATTGTGACGTATATTATGGGCTTCTATATGCTGCCAGAAGGGATCCATTATGATGCGGATATGGCGAGGGCCGGTTTCTTCTGGGAGGATAAGGGGAACAAGCATAAGTATCATATGGTCCGTTGGGAACATATGTGCAAACCTAAAGAGTTTGGGGGGCTGGGTTTTGCTGAAAGCAGGGCGAGAAATGTCGCACTCTTGGCTAAATGGATCATTAAGCTGGAAAGAGGTGATCAAGATTTGAGCTGTCAGATCCTGAGAAAGAAATACCTTGGGGAGGGTAGTTTTTTCAAGTCAGAGGCAGCCGGGGGGGGGGGGGGGGGGGGGGGAGGGGGGGGGGGGGGGGGTCGCAGTTTTGGAAAGGCCTCCATAGCATTAAAAAATGGGTATCTCGGGGCATTGCTTACAAAGTTGGGGACGGCAAAAAAACGAGGTTTTGGAGGGATGTTTGGCTAAAACAGGTGCCTCTGTGTTTGTGTTTCCCAAGATTGTTCGAGATCTGCGATGATAAAGAAGCAACAGTAAGTAGTGTTGTTGGTCAAGATGGGATCCACCTTGGGTTCCGGAGATCGTTTGGGGACAGGGAATCCCTGGAATGGAGAGAAATTCTGTGTGAGTTGGGAGGTATCAACCTTAATTCGGAAAGGGATGTGGGTTATTGGAACCTGACCGATAAGAAGATATATACTGCCAAATCAATGTATAATATGATTCTTGATCCGGGTGTTAGGGACACGCGTATTATGGAGATGTGGAAATCGCCCATGCCTTTAAAGGTTAAATTTTTTGTGTGGATGTGTATCAGGGGGAGGATCCAGGTTACATTTGATTTGAAAGCAAAAGGGTGGCCGGGTAGTGCTGGATGCAGTCTGTGTGGGGAGTCAGAGACGGCTGAGCATCTGATCTTTAATTGTCCTGTATCGCATTTCACTTGGTGGTGCTTTAGAGAGGCGTTGGGCTGGGAGCAGCCCCCGTGCAGTTTTTGTGATTTCTTTGAGGTTGCTCTCAGGAAGGGGGGAAACAAAATGAACCTAATTTCTTGGATGTTTTTTGGGGCGTTGGCGTGGGCAATCTGGAACATTAGGAATGATTTGGTCTTTAATCGTAAAGTTAGTGCCTCTCCGTTGACTAACTTGCATCGTGCTATTTCTTTGATCTCTTAGTGGAAGGCGCTCTTGCCGGAAAAGCTTAGGAGCGGGCGCGAGGCGATGCTAGCGAAGATGAAGCTGGTGGCAAATAATCTGCAATTGCTCATGTCGCCTCGAAGGGGTGTTGGATAATCAAAACAGCCTGTGTTTTCATGCTATTGTGTGTGAGCGTTGATGGTCGTTTTGTAATGATTCATCTTGATGTTGCGCTACTGGTGGTCTCTGGCTGTTTTGTGTTTGTTTTTTTACTTTCGGTTTGTTTCAGCAGGGGTGGTTTGTCCCCCTTAACTGTGGTTTGTTCTTTCGCTTTATAAAAGCGGGGCTCTTTGAGCCTCTTCTCTCAATGGACCAATGCCGTCCAAAGCATATTTCACATTGGCCGGAGTGAATTCAGTGATCGAACAAAAGAGAAACTAAACTATAATCCCGAAAGAAAATGAGAAACTAAGAACTAAAATTAGCTAAAGGTGTTCCTTATTTCGTTCCTCACCAACACCACTGGCCAATAATCACCTAGCAGCTTGTAACCTTACGATGACCCTCCATCATCTTCACTGTTACGCACAGGGATTCTCCGTCCGGCCGCTTGCCCGGCCGGACACTCGCCCATGATCACTTGGAACAACCACGGTTAACTGCTTCCCATCGCCATCGCCATGGAGAAGAACCAAGATCCCCAAGTGATCATGGGCCGGTACAGGCTCGGCCGCCTTCTCGGCCGCGGAAGTTTCGCCAAGGTTTACAAGGCCCATAACATTTCTACCGGCGAGACCGTGGCAATCAAGGTGTTCGACAAGGAGGCCGTGCGCCGGTCGGGCACGGTGGAACAGGTGAAGCGCGAGGTGGACGTGATGCGGCGGGTGCGTCACCCCAACGTGGTCCGCCTGCACGAGGTGATGGCCACGCGCTCAAGGATCTACTTCGTCATGGAGTACGCGAGCGGCGGCGAGCTCTTCGCGCGCCTCGCCCGGAGCACGCGCTTCACGAAGCCTGTGGCGCGCCGCTACTTCCAGCAACTGATCACGGCCGTGGAGTTCTGTCACAGCCGGGGCGTGTACCATCGCGACCTCAAGCCCCAGAACCTGCTCCTCGACGCGCGCGGCAACCTCAAGGTCTCCGACTTCGGGCTCAGCGCCTTGTCCGACGGCCTTCGCGGCGACGGCCTCTTGCACACCACGTGCGGCACGCCGGCGTACGTCGCTCCCGAGGTTTGAGAATACACATGCATATACGTTCCTTGCACCGTGTTTTGTTTGCGTTGTTGACGATGACCATTGCGTGGATAGGTGATCCAGAAGCGTGGCTACGACGGCGCAAAGGCCGACATCTGGTCGTGCGGCGTGATCCTCTTCCATCTCCTGGCCGGCCACCTCCCTTTCAAAGACACCAGCCTCGTGCTCCTGTACCAGAAGATCGCGCGCAGCGACTACAAGTGCCCCGCGTGGTTCTCCGTGGACGCGCGCAAGATCCTCGCCCGCCTGCTCGACCCGAACCCCAAGACCCGGATCACCGTCGCCAAGCTCATGTCGAGGACCTGGTTCCGGAAGGACCCATGCCCCCTCGACGACAAGCCCCTCGCCACGACCGAAACCGCCGTGTTCCTCGACAAGGAAGCCAGACCCCATCACGACGACGGCGAACAGGAGGGCGCCCGGAAACGGAAACGGCCCAAGGCGGCCACGTCGTCGCCAACCATCCGCGTGAAGCCCACGAATATGAACGCCTTCGATATCATTTCGCAGTCCAACGTGCTGGACCTGGACAAGATGTTCGACGTCACGGAGCACAGATCGGAGGCCCGGTTTTCCACCAAGGAGACCACGACGGCGATCGTCTCCAAGCTGGGGAAGATCGCCGAGGCGGGGAGGTTCAGCTTTAAGCTCAACAAGGACAAGAGTAGAGTCGAGCTGGAGGGGAGCCAGGACGGCCGGAACGGGGCGCTGGCGTTGGAGGCGGAGATCTTTGAGGTGGCGCCGTCTGTGCACGTGGTGGAGATGAGGAAGACGGGCGGCGACTCGCTGGAGTTCAGGGATTTCTACAGGCAGGAGCTGAAGCCGTCGCTGGGCGACATCGTGTGGGCGTGGCAGGGAGGGGACTCGCCGCCGCGGACGCTCGCGCCGGCGGTGCCTAGGCCAAACACGCAGCACCCTGAATTTCCGATTCACTGACGCCTTTTGCATTTCATACGTAATGATCGATGCGTGACCTCTCGTAATTGATCTGGCCTCTCTGCTTTGATCCGGTGATCGCCATGCTCTCTCCGTCAGTCGGCGGGCATGATCAATATAGAACCTTGGATTGCTTTTGCTGTTTTGTTTATGGGAGGGACGCCGGAAAAACGCTGAGTAGTCGGTCCTCTTAGCCCGAGTTGGATTGATGACGTCATATCAGGTTAGAAGTTAGAACAATTTTTTTTTTATAGATAAAGGACTTTTATTACTCAAAAGGTTTAATCATTACACCCGGCCTCTGCATACCAAAGATGCACACAGCCACCAGTTCACAATTTTCAGAGGTTAGAAGTTAGAACAAATAAAACAGGTGAATGTAGAACGAAACGCCGGACTCGCGAATCTGGTCAGAGCTTGGCCTCTCCCGAGCTCAGCATTTTCAGAGGAGGGATGGGACGCGGAGCACCCGCGCGCATGGAATCGGGAGCGATAGAATGAGAGGAGAGAGGAGGGAGACGAGGGAGACCAGGGAAGGTTCTTACAAATGAGTGTCAATGTAGTGAAAACTGGGAGTGATAATTCGAACTTTCGAAGAGCTGCCGGAGAAGAGGCTTCTCTACCGGAGAACTCTCACCATTATCGGCCTCTTCTGTGTACGTCTTCAGCTGGACGCCGCCTATCAGTCAGCACGAAGCAGCGAAGCGCAGCGCGACTGTGTCTACTGTCGTAGCAGTGCCCAGCAGCTGACAAGTGCGCGCCCGAGTAAAATACCGAGCGCATGCATATGCAACAGCACACGCGTCTTGCATGCACGCACCCACCGCGGGAACCACGGCGCCCTCGCCACGCCCATGCACCGGCCCACGCCGTACACGACCAAAAGACCAGACGACTCCGGTGACGCCGGCGATGACGGGTCACGCATGCGACCTGGCGTGCCCCAGCCCCCAGATTGGCATCGCGCAGCGGAAGGGCGAGAAACCAGAGCGGCCTCCCGTCCGCCCCGCGTCACCATTCACCGCGGGTTGCAATCTCCGGCCGGAAGGCCAGCAAGCTGGTCGCCTGCTTGCTGAGCGCGGCGCCGCCCTGACACCACTGCTACATCAGTGTTCATTTCGGCATGTCCTCTCCGCTTCAGGATTGCCATGAACATGGAAGGATACGTCTATATAAAAAAAAACTCACGGCAAGCTAGACAGATGCATGGTACAGGTTTTTTTGAAGCCATGGTACAGGTTAATAATGGCAGGAACCAAGCGCGGTGCAAACTAGAAAATCTAGAATAGACAGATGATTTTGCAGAACATGTATGTACATTTGAACAGCAAGCAAGCAAGTTAGGCGAGGAACATGAGAGCCTGTCACGGGTTTGGGCCGTCGGACAGGCTGGTGCTGGCACTGGCCGCCCCCGCGCGCGTCTGCGGCAGACGCGCGTTCTGGGCGGCGCGATCCTTCCGTTGGCTCCAGTCACGCACGGAGAGGTGCAGGCGTGCAGCTGCTTGGCCGCCACCAGCGTCTCCACCGCCTGCCGCGGCGTCAGGATCTCCGTCGCCAGCTCCCTTGCCGTCGACAGCCGCAGCTCGTCCGCCTCCTCCAGCAGCCCCGCAAGCCCGGCCGCGTAGCTCTCCATCGCGGCGTCCACCTCCGCGTCAACTCCACCGGCGTTCGCGCTGCTCCCGTTCCCGCCTGCTCCAGCTAACGCCGCCGCGCGCTCCCGGACGATGGGGAGCAGCGGCCGGTCGGCGATGTCCTCCTGCAGCGTCGCGAGCCGCTCCGTCAGGACGCCCTCGTCGCGCAGCGTGCGGCGGTGGAGGTCGTTGATCCGGTGTAGCTGCGCGGCCGTGATACCCAGGAGCCCTATCCCCATCCCCGCCCCCCCGTCGCTGCGGTCGCCGTCTCTGAGGAACTCCTCGACGTGCGTCTCGAGGCCCTCGCCGGAGAGGGAGTAGAGGAGCCTGATGGCCAGCGACGGCCGGCACCCGCCAACCCAGAGCACGGCGTTCTCGAATGGTGTGCACCAGGGCGGGGAGAAGAAGGCCGCGCCCGCGCCGTCCTCCCGCGCCATGGCGCGCCGGCTTGCCGCGTACTCCTCGTACCCGCGCATGCACCGCTGCACAGCCGTCCTCAGCTCCGTGTCCGTGGCACGGCGGGTGGTGGCATTGGCAGCAGCCTCCACAAGCTCGCCGAGGCCCGCCTCCTGGCCGGCGATCCACTGCTGGTGGCGCGCCGTGTACCGTGCCATGTCCATCACGTCGATCTGGTCTTGGGCGTACGTGATGGAGATAGCTGCGAGCGACGACGACGAGTGAGTAGGCAAGGGTTCGCCTATGCCAGTGTGACCGTTTGTACACGTCCTTCTGCTCGCACCATTTTTTGTCTGCTCCCATGCCCTGAATCCTGATCCCTCCATATCTTGGGTATATGTAAGCAACCTTGTTGAGGGGAGTTAAAGCTTCTGATGTGGCCAGCAAGGAGATCCTTATCGGATGGTGGCCAAAAGGTTAGTAAACGGAGGCGACGACATGCGAGAAGCGGAGCAGCTCACCGGCGCGGCCGCCGGCCGGGGAGAGTTTCAACTTTCAATCAGGTGCTGACTTTCTAGGGTACAACTATAAAAAGCGTTCCCTTTAGAAAGGACACTTTCAGGTTGTTGACAGCTCACCACGTGGTGGTTTTTCAGAGGAAGAGAAAGGGCGCGTTTGGTAGCCTGCACGACTTTCTCACCTGCGACGGGGCAGGCTGGGGAGGGCAGTGCTGAGCTAAAACAGCCTCTGGGCCATCTTGGACTAGTTGTTTGGTTGCATGCAGCAAATAACGCCGCATGGGCTTAGCCACTCTGACTGCGTGTTTGGTTACGTCGACTGCATGCTCAAATGCAAGTAGGCATGTGTTTGGTTGTATGCAATGTTGTTGCTACGGTAACTTCTTCCAGCCTATGGTGAGGTTACCAGACTATGAAATACACTCAAATGAACATGATCGACATAGCATAGAAGTACGATAGTTTTAACCAAGTACCATAACCGACATACATAAGTAGCCTAACACAAACTTAGTCTAATCTACCTAGTAGGACGAAATTCAACAGTCTTCGTCTTTCTTGAAGTTCAGTGAGTGCTCAGGGCACTGTCTCACCACCTCACAGCCAGAGTTGTCAAAGATGATCACCTTGTACGCCATTGCACCGAGCTTCTTGAACATGACCAGATAACCAAGATCTAAGCCATGTGCTATGGCAAATGCTGGCCATCCTTTGACGAGGCAAGCTCTTCCATTGACATCAGCAACGGTGATAGTCCAGATGCACCCAGTGTTCGTCTTCAATGTGATATCACCAGGCACCTCACCCAAGTAGGGCCTGAAGGCGGCAGGAACTAGGAGGAGGTCAAGTCCGGGTGCTAGCACCACTTTGCGGAAATGGTTTGGGGAGGCTGTGTCCTTGATCCATCCATAAGCTGCCTTCCTTCTCTTGAAGACGGTGTCAATGTCATCCGTGGTCATTGTCATCTTCTCAGCCTGGCACAAAGATATTGGCTTGGGTTATAACACTGACGAAGATCATCACAATGAACATGTTGCGTAAGATAGATAGAAGGAGTCCAAGTACTCCCAAGTTTGATCATTGTGATGGAGATTGTAATGGCTGGCCTCGGTTTGAAGAGACGGTTGAGACAACATGGTTCACCAGACCGGCCAACAAAACCAAGTAGAAGCCACAACGATCTGTGACTGGTTCTCAATTTTGTTGGACGTCTGGTGGTAATGGTTGTGTCCCAGCCATTACATCATTGGCCTCAAACTCACACGAAAATCGTAGTTGCAACTCAAAATCGAATGCACAAAAAGTGTTGCTTGGTTTCAGCACATGTAGAACCATGTTTGCGCTTACTGACTAGCTAGTAAAAGAAATGAGCATCCACATATCTTTGTGGTTGCTTTAACTTTTGCTAGCAGTCAGTAGGTGACAGCTCTAACACATTTCATCATGGACCAAAGCTAGTATGTCAAAACCGAATGATGAAAAAAGTGTTGCTTGGTCTCAGAAGATGTAGAACCATGTTTGCGCCTTTTGAATAGCCAGCAAAAGAAACGAACAACCACATCAAATGGTGACTGTTTGTAGCTTTTGCTGGCATTCAGCAGGCGCCAGCTCTAACACATTTCATCATGGACTGGATCAAGATGCCTCAGTTAGCTACTACATTGAGCTGTAGAATCAAAAAATAACCGCATGACAACCAACAAAACCAAGCAAAACACACAAGTGAAATTGTGCAGCCTGCTCAATTTTGGTGGCTGCCTTGTGGTTGCAATGCATTCTCTGACTCCTTAATGCAAAACCATGCATCATTGGCGCAAAAATCTACATTCAAGCCTCATATGTGAAAGGTATGAGTGGGCAAAAAGTGTGCCTATAAGAACGAAGTATAAATAATAGCACTCTCATTGCCATTACCCTTGGTTCTATAGGCAATCTTCTTGCAACTAGGATGCCTTCGGTTTAATCATCGGCTACCATGGAAATTGTTCACGAAGACTATGAAAAGTTGCTACAAATATAGGCCTCAGACTTGCATTATGACATGGTAGGTTTGAAAGAGGTGATACTACTGAACCAAGAACACATGATAATCAATTAATCGTACGTTGCACAAGGTTCAGTACCACAACCTCTATCATGAAGGGCGCGTTTGGTAGCTGCAGATTCATCATAGGCCATAGAAAAATAGATCGGACTTTCTAACACACTGTAAAACCATGGATCAAGTATGAAGAACACCCCAAAATGAAGAACACACCAAATAAAATGCAACCTGCTTTCAGTGCAACCACATATCTGTAATGAACCCTAAAACCATGTAGATCTACGGTGCATGTCATAATACCGGAGTAAATCAGGCCGGATCTACAGATCTATGATGCATAAGATAGATAGAAGGAGTCCAAATCATCATACCGCCATTGACGAAGAACTCGACGAACTCGAGAGGACTCGGGGCTGGCGATGTGACAACGAAGCTCCGCTCTGGCCACGGACGAGTCGACGATCGTCTGGCTTCTTCTCCCGCCGAAAATGGCCGCCGATGTGCCGCCGGTGAATCAACCGCCGACGAAGAGAGAGAGAGGTGAGAGGAGAGCGAGTGCAGTTGGGAGTGGGAGAGTGGGCGATGAGGAGAATAAATGGCGCGTGTCCCTGAAGTGACGCGGCGTCTCCCCGTGTGCGACCTGCTGCGACCGCTTGCGCTCCACTCGGCATGGCCCCAAGAAAACGGCCGATTCGGCCGTTCCCGTAGGGCCTGGCCCGAGGGTACTTTGAGGACCGTGCTATGCAGGCCCAACAGAAAAAACGGAAAACCAAACGCCAGGACCTCGCATCCGGTGGGCCGGGCCATCCTATCTGCAGGCTACAAAACAGGCCCAAAACGAATTTTCTTACTGCCTGACGGCAGCCTCCACACGCGCGTATGTCCAGCTGCCCACGTACGCGAAGCGCAGCCTAGCTGCCCGCCCGCCGAGCAAAGCCGGCCTCGCGTGTACACAGCGCGCGAAGCCTCCGTACATCAGTGGGGATCTCCGCATGTACGTGCTCCATCGGTGCAAGCAACGCATGTACGTGGATCCATCGGTAGTTGTACGTGCCTGGTTATTAGGAAGTACAAAGTATTGTACAAAATGACTCCGTACAAACTACACAGAACGACAAAGTACACAAATAAAATAGGAAGTACAAGTACACAAAAATAACAGTACAGAAGTGCACAAAAAGTACAAGAACACAAAAAGCGGAGTACGAAAATACACAAGATGTACAACTACACTAAACAGGAAGTACGAAAATCCAGAGAAGTGGGAGTACAAAGTACACATAACGTGATGTACGAATCACAGAACAGAATGTACGAACTATATAAAACCGGGAGTACAAAAAAAAAGTTCATCAAAACCTATTAACATGGGATCTAGTTTTGAAGATTTTGACGTGAGGAGTTCAAAAGTGAAAACGGTTCGTAATTTGGATAAACGGTTCTCGAGATATTTCGTTTTGAAAATTCGGTTTACAAAAAAAAGGAAAAGTTGCCCTCCCACCTCTCGTGTCTCTTCTCTCATCTTTCCCACTTTTAATATGGTAGCGACACATGGCGGACATGCAAATAACCGTGGGGGGGCGAGTAAGGAGAAGGTGACACTTGTCACGGTGAGAGCGAATATGAAGTTCCCGTTGCAAAGGAAACCATTTTTCTAGTGATTTCTGACTTTCAAGGGTTCGTTCCTCACACCTGGCTTGCATCACCCCTGCGTGGCTTCTGGCCCATTTGCTTGTTTTTTCCGACACTCAAGTCAAGGTTTTCTTTTTTTTGCTTACTTTTTTTCTTTTATCGATTTTTGGTGTGCATAGAAACTTGGTGTGCGGCTATATGTGCTTGAGATGCTAAACATTTGCAAAATGAAAGCACAAAACTACCAGTTTTTGCGACGCAGTTCTAGTTTGGTACCACACTTTGTTTCCAATCGCAAAGACCTACCAGGAATTTTCGAAGAAAAAAACCCCCAAATCCGGGTCCGATCATGAATTGACACTGAAACTGTGCCCTACTTGTCAGCCAATAAATGATCAAAAAAACTGACAGTGGGACAATACTCAACAATTCAACCTGTTATCCAAGCAACATACTGGCGGGTAAAGAATAGTTGTGTCTGAGCAGGCGAAACATGAATTGATAAAGCCTACAAGTATGCTTCAGTTTGTTCCAATGCCCATCATTTTGTCGTCAATCAATTCATGAAGTTTGCTAGTTTCATCCCTCTGAAGCACACCCTTTCACGACACAAACCTTTGTGGTCGCTCGTTTTTTATCGCGAAAAGGTTCACAAGTACCTTTTGCCGAGAGCTTTCAAACTCCTGGGTACGAGGTTGCAATTCTCTGCGGCAAATACTCCCCAGACGGCAGACGGGGATGGAGGAGGTCAACCAATGCCTAGAAAAGCACGTGCATTGTACAATCGCTGATTATCCATGGCGCCCCGAGCCCCGACCCCTATCATTCATCGCTTCGATGCTCGCCTTTCAAAGCATTGTGGTTTGAAGCAAATCATGGGATGATGGGATCAATGTCAGACACGTTGCCTATGCATCACCGGTCTCTGACTTTCTGAATGACCATTAGGAACAGTTGCAAGCTCTGAAGCAACATCTGTTGTCTGCTCAACAGCGAACGAAGAAATATGCAAGCACTGCAACCTTACAGCCAATCTTCAGTGGCCAATCGCCCATACCACAAACTTGCATTCAAGTCCTTTGGACCATTTCGAGTTCTTTGGAAAATTGGTTCGGCAACATACAAGTTGGACCTTCTTGGGAGCAGTAAAATTCATCCCGCATTCCACACATCTCAGTTAAAACCATTTACACCTCATTACTCACCTATTTTAAACGTGTCGCCCATGATTTTGATGAACTGGACACATGCCAACGTGTTCCGAAAGAAGTCCTTGATTGCCCAAAGATGGTGTAACAATGGACAAGGTACAACAGAGACCTAGATTGTGTGTGGCTTTTGCCCAAGATTGCCCTACCAAAAATTTGGCAGCAATTTTTTGGTTGAGCCTTTCCTTACCCACAAGTTGGCCAAAAAATTTGCCACTATCCAAACAAGAGCAAACCTTGTGGTCATGACCAAAAAATTGGGATGACACACTTTGGTCACAATCCAAACATAGGTGTGAGTGGTTGGCATGTTTGAATATATTGTATCTGAACATTAAGAAATCTCACTTATAGTTCTCGTGGTGCCTATCCAAATCCTATATGTGTTCTTAGCCGATCTCAGGTCTCGATTCATCTTGGTAAGAGCATCTCCACCGGGAACCTCCAAACGACCCCCAAAGGCCCATTGGGAGGCCGGACACCAAAAACACCCACCAGCGGCACTCCCCAAATCCCCGCCCCGAGCGATTTTGTGTCCGGCACCCCCAATCGGGCCTCCAAGTTTGGAGGCCCTCCTGGGGGTGCCGGACATCGCCTCGGCCATGGCCCTGACAACGCGTGTTAAATTGGCATTAAATTGGCTGTGCAGGAGGGCCGTTTCGCCGCGTTTAATGTCGAGGCGACGAGACGACGCCACACCTGTCATCACGCGTCGCAATAACACCACGCCCGTTCCCCTGGCGGGCGCAGAGCGAAGCGACGCGTCGCAATAACGCCGCGCCGCTTCCCATGGCGCAGACGGAAGTGACACATCCTTCTTCTTCATCTTCTTGGAGGCCGACGCTTCCGCGTGATCGCCGTCTTGGCGAGGACGCTTGGGGAGGACATTCGGCTTCTCGACGTCGCCGTCGTAGCCGTCCTCGTCCTTGGCATCGACGGCCGCGTCCTTCTCGGCGGCGGCCGCGACCTCGCTCTTCTCCCGCCGGCTAGCGGGGCTGCCTCGTTCACCTTGTTGGGAGCGACGGCATTGGGGCCGCTGTCGTCGTTGTCCTCCTCCTCCTCGTCCTCCTCCTCTGCGGGGGTCTCCCCGTCCGACGAAGAACGCGGCGAAGGGGTGTCGTCAAGCCCGTAGAAGAGATCGAATTGCTCGACTTCTGACGGCGATGGCTCGGGGGAAGAAACAGAATCCGAGCCATTGCCGCTCGAGGAAGACGACACCGGTGCTTCGCCTTCGCCGCCGGACTCCTCGCTGGTGGCGCCCTCCTTCTGCACATCTCTGGCTTACCCCACTCGGCCATGTCATACCAAACGAAGAGAATGAGATCGACGTGCGGGCCCGCGAGGATGGTTAGATATTGCTGCCAAGCGCCGGCGGTTGCACGTCCACACGAACTGGCGACGGTTGCTGTAATGCGGAGCGACGCGGCGAACCGGCGGCGGTTCGTGCGCCCGCAAGGTGTTCGACAGTTGGCTCAAATTTTGGGCCGTTTGATGGGTGGGTCTTTGGGTAGTGCCGCTGCGGGCGGCCTCCAAATGTTGCCCAGACACATGTCCGGCACCCCCCAAAGGAGGCCCAATTGGGGGGTGCCGGACACCGATTTAGAGGCCCCGGTGGAGATGCTCTAAGGGGATAATACGGAGCATTTGCAGTGCTAGAGTGGTAGACTGTGATCCTTCAGTTCAGAAAAACATCAAATTCCCTTTGGTTAGCCTTAACCTGACCTAGAATGATACTACCTCTGTTCCACTTCCAACTAATAGCTCCAGCTGGCACATGTGAGGCATTGTGGAACAGAGGGAGTATGTCTGATCATTTGAAGATGAAATCGACAAGTAAAGTCTAGTTTATCAAGAGGTTCCTGGTGGCATATTCACTATCTTAAGATAATGCCATTGCAGATTACTCTATATGTTGGAACAAGGTAGCTTATGTGTTTGGAATTTTCTTACCTGACAGCAATTGTGCATGTGTTTTCATGATAAGGAAACAATGGCCTCCAACCATAAGCTCAAACTACTTCTCAGCAGCTAGAATCAACGACTAGAATCAATAGATTTCCAATCATTCTTTTCCCTCTACCTCAAGAATCAAGATCTACAACTCACGCATAATTCACAGTGCAAGCAGACACCTGAAATATGATGCACTGCAAATCAGAAACTTTCACATCCAGCTTGAGAAGTTAAAAACGAGCATCAAGGTTATCAGCGCATCGAACAAGATTACTTGTAGATTTTGAGAAGGGGCATCAAAGGTTATCGATGCATCAAACCAAATCACACACATTTCCAAGCTTTCTCACCAAGACGAATCACTAACAAAACACGATGAGCTAAGTCAGACGCCACCTCCATTTCTGCGCTTTCAGAAGCATCAAGTGCCCAGCTTTCAGCTAAGTCAGGCCACCTCCATTTCAGCCAAGTCAGCCACCTCCATTTCTACGTTTTCAGAAGCATCCAAGTGCCCAGCTTGATCAGAAGCGCCATCGTTACCTGAATTTGCCTGCATCTCGTATAATTGCAACAAGACATTCAGCAATGTGATAGACAAAGTTTTCTGAAGAAGTGGTAGGCTAGGCATAGTACTTGTCTGAAGAAGTCTCGACAGGGCAATAGACATTTACCGGAAAAGGCGTGGTGCGGCCGGCGCCCCAGCCAAGCAGGTGGCCAACGGCATCGGCGAACGCGCGGTGAGCAAGCCTCCTCTTCGTCCGGGCGACAGTGCCGGCGTGCTGCACCAGCGCCGCGCAGCCGAGGAACCTCTTGCCCGCCCTGACGCCGATCCCCTCGCAGACCAGGCACAGGAACCGGCCCGTCTCCCGCTCCGCCTCGTAGAATCCCCTCAAGCCCGCATCTTTCCCCAGCAGGTCCTCGAAGAACCGGGTCACATCATCGCCTTCCTCTTCATCCCCATCCTCCTCGCCGCCGCCGTCGTCGTCGATGTCGACGTGGTGCCCGAAGAACGCGCGGGACGCCCTCACCGCGGCGGCCTGGGGACACGTCGTCGCGGCCGGCTGTGTCGCGGGTTCCGCTGGAGTGCCCCAGCCGCAGTCGGCGGAGGGAGACCCCAGCTCCATGCGGCGGAGGGGTCGGCCTCCGGAGGCGGGTCGCAGGGCCACGGCTTGTCTTCGGGTGGTACGCCGGAGGGGGAGATGGCGGCGGGGCGAGGCGGGGCGCCGAGGGGTTCCCACTGCTCGAGCGCGAGTTCGAGGAGGTTCTGCCGCTTGCGCTCCCGTTTTCGCTCCTTGTGCTTGCGGCGCTCCTCGCGCTTGAAGGCCGTGGACTTGGCTGCCCGGAGGAAGGGCTGGTGACTAGGGTTTGGAGCCGGGGACGGGGAAGAGACGCCGCCCTCAGGATCGGGCTCCATCGCCCCTGATGGCGGCGCGAGAGCTGCGTCAGTTCAGCTGTGGGGAGTGGGGACTGGATTTTCCTATGAATGGACCCGAAAGGGTTTCCCTGGGGGATTTGATTTTTTTCCCCCACACTACCCGGTGCATATCCGATTTGCCCTCGATTACTTCCATTTCCATTGCCACACACGTTTTTTTGCTGACTAGCGAAGAAAAGTGTGATAAAAAGGGATGGTCAAAGTAATAAAGAGCAAATCAGATATGTACCAGGTAAAAATGGGACTACAAAGAAAGTGTGATAAGAGGAATAGTCTTTACTATTAAATGGGAGTTTGACGTAGGTCGGTGAAGCCTCCCGTTTTCCACCTCCTCGACCGCCCCTCGCTACTATTAAATGGCAGCAATGGCTCGTTAACGAAGGAGCTCCGGGAAGGAGCTCGCTAATGGCTCGTCGACAGCGCCACCACCCAGGAATTAAAGGTCGCCCGAGGCGGTTGTGTTCTTGGACGACAAGGTCGCCTTCTTGGCGGTGCTCCCACAGCTGCAGGTGAAGAGGAGGTGGTGTTCGCCATCCTCTGTCGCCGTGCACCTCGGGGCTCAGGGTGAACCTTGAGGTCGACCCTGTCGACGAGCTCCGACGTATCTTCCATGGCGCAGATCTGCAGGTACTTACCATGCGCCGTTCTTTGCTGCTGCCGTATCTTCTTAATGTTTTTCAGTGGGTTGATTGCCACCGACAAAAAAGGATCTGGGGAAGGAGTTGAAATGGCAGCAACCTCCTCTGATCGATGCTAGAGGTGTGGTGCAGCAGAAGATTCGTTGCAACCAAAGTGAAGCGAAGGAGGATGGTCATGCTCCTTACGAATTGCCTAGAGTAGAAGCACATGCACTATATACAATACAAGTAGCGCAACTCGTTACCCCTCCTCACTAATCTGGCTAGGTACTTCCATCTCCCTGTTTTTTTATCCAAATGTACTGCTTAAGGATTCCTGAATAATACACAGTTCTGCTGTGAGTGTGACAGTTGATTATTTGGTGGAAGAGTAGACAGTATTTAGAAAGGAATAAATTTCTTTTCGTTGCCAGAGAGGCAAATTATGCAGTTTTTTTCTCTGCTTGTGGATGTAAATGTCTGATCTAAAATCAAGGTCAGAGTTTTGCTCCAAAAAAATCAAGTTGAGCCTATCCAGGTTGAGACAGATGTACTATTTTGCATTTACTTTTCCTCTACTAAAATTAAGCAGATCCAATTTATTGACATTTGAAACTCTTTAGGGCCTAGACTCACAATTTTTTGCTCCACACTCCTCAGAGTTTAATGTAGATTGAACCAAGAGTCATGTAGGTGTGGAAAGAGCCTGCTGTATAAGAAAACACTTGAAGTAAGAACCTTCAAATGATGGTTGTTATAGCTATATTTGGCTGGATAGTCATCTTCTTGGATAACCTTCGTACACCAATAGTTCAATCCTCATAGATTTATTTTTCAGTACATAAATCATATTATTTGCTACTTACTTCCAAATGCTTCTAATTGTTAAAATAAAATGGACAATGCCCTTGCTTTATATCTCAATGAAAAATAGGTTTGTCAGTTATGCCCATGACAGACTCCAGCTTTTCTTCCTCACCTAATGACAGTTGTCGTGTCTCCTTTTGGCATGAAAAAAATTTGCGCATCTTAACTTTATGATTGTTTGCACCTTTCACTGAATAAATTTGATCAACCAAAACTTGTGTTTGCTTGAATTAGTATATAACCAAAGAAGATCAGGTTTTAATTTCCTTAAGGTGATAGGTATCATACTTCCCTAGAGATTATTATATTTTATGTTGCTGCCGATTGTTAGGTTATGGAGCATGCATATTAACTGTACTAATAGTCACTTGAGTCTGTGTCTTTTGTTTCAGAGTACATCTGCCCAAGAACGATGCTCAGAAATTCTGTGTTGCCTAAATGCCATTATAATTCTGCTAGATAAAAATACCATGTAACACGGTGCAAACATATCGTTCTATCCATAAAAATTTGATCCTCTCCTCACTACTGCATCTGTCATAAAAAGCTGCAGTAAAATGACAGTGACAGAGAGATTGGAGTGTGCAATACAACTTAAATATCGAACAATATTACTATAATTGCTGAGAGCTAGGTCTTGTCACATCTTTATCTATTTATATAGCTTTGATGCACCAATAACTGAATTCTGAGTGGTCATATTTACTTCACGGTCGACTATCTTCCTTTCCATTTAAGATCTAAGTTTAAAAGTGGATTGGGGAATGGAATCTGTATGAATTTTATTTGATTGATTTCCTATTATAGGGTATCAGAAAATAAAATGGGAGTTGGACTAATGTGTCTCTTTGCTGCTTACCGCTGGATCCTCTTTCACAAATTCATTGGATACAACAAAACATAGTTGATGGTCAACAAGGCCCTAATGTGATAGTTAATTTCCTGGTCTGTTTACTTAGGTCTATGTGAGATAATATACCAAATGCTTTTCTTATTTTTTTACTGTTGGTTATCTACTCTGATTCGGTCTTTGTTACTTTTATGGGCAGAACAATAAATGGGCAAGGCACGTGGCGATGGCAGTGTGATTCCTACCGAAGATCATACAGTTACAATATTTGTGGCAAGGAGAAAAGAGAAGCCACTCAATGTGAGAAAGGAAACCTATATGGAATGCAAGTGAGCAAAATGCTTAGAGGTAATCATCAACTGCCGAAGGCAAAGATAATGTTCTCATAGCTTCGCGGGGAAGAAGAAGATGAATCAAATACTGAAGCACATAAAAACCGTCTCGTTTGCTTGGTATTCCAGTCACTTTCTAGAAATAAATTACACCCGTTTCATGTTTTCCATTGACCTATGGTGTTTGGCACTCTTTATGTTTCCAGGAAGAGGATTGGAGGTGTGAGCATGGGAATACAAGGCGACCTACATAATTTTAATGTGATGTTTCAGGAATTTATTCAAGCTGAGTTGCTTGTGAACTCAAAGAATATAAGACAATTAGCATGCAAAGTTGTATGTGTCATTACTCATTAGGATTAGCAAATGATTAATATGGATTTTGGTTTCCTTACTTTAATTAGTGTAATTTTTACCATTAATTTCGGGCATTTAGAAAATATGGTACCTATTGGTTCTTCAAATCGGAAATAGTACTATATGTCATGCCTTTGTGGTCTTGACATGTCAAGTGTGTAAAAGCACGATACCTGTTCAGTTGTGTACCTTCCACGTTTAAGTCTTATAAGCATATTCAGTTGAGTTATCCATTTCTTTGTCTTTTTATATTGTAGAATGTAGTTTACTTTTGGTCCTGATCGTGTATTGTTAGGTGGTTATGTATTTTGTACCGAATGTTGTTCTCATAATAAAATAGGCTAACCTCTACTTGTGTCAACCGTAACGTAGCAACGTACATGCATTCAAATTAATACGCATAATTCATTTACTTTTGTCATCCGTAGCAACGCACGGGCATACACCTAGTCAAAGTAATGAAGGACAAATCGGATATGTACCAGGTAAAGTGAGGCATCTAAACATTTTTTACAAATGGCAACTGAGAAATAGATAAAATGACTTTCGACGAAATGTCTGGATTGGTGATTGCTCACTCTAATCCTCTTTGTGGGAGTTATTTTTTATTTTTATCAACAAAATCAAACTATTTTGTAGGTTTAGGATGGCTCAAATAAATTTCCCAAAGGAAATTCACACTCAGATCCTTTTACACGGAACACCCAAAAACGTGTAGAAGAAACACGATCAAGTCCTTCAGCACTACCACCGGAAGGTCTCAATCTCCAGCCATCCATACCACCGCCAGTGACGAAACCACTTGAGGTGGTAGGGACATAAAGTGTCGGCTCGATACCATTGCATGCCTCTAGATCTAGAAAAAAGTCACCATGGGTGCCTGGAGAGGATGTCGCATCAGCCAAGGATCAAAGTGGCAAACCATGTCCAAGTGTGATGATCTTTAAATTGTAGCTTCATACTTCCTTGTTACCGTCTCGATCCAAAAACAGTAGCATCGGCCAACTCCCAATAAGCGCCACGCCAATGCAGAGGAAGGGGATGACCACCACCAGTAGCTTAACCCGATCACCATCACTAACAAGGACCTTATTGACCGAGGTGCCAAAGAAGCTTTAATCTCCGTCCTCGGCTTCGCCCATGGGAGCTCTTGTAAGCATCGGTTGGTCTATCCAACGCCGGGTCCGGCCCTAAAGGCCCAGCACCAACCTCACAGGTCACAACTACTACTCCAAAATTCTCGGCCTTGCCGCCTGCTCCCTTTCTTCCCTGACCTCCACGGCTGGTGGCAGAAACAACACATCGTAGGGACCAGAGGGAGCCATCCGCCTTTATTCAAGGGCCTTTCAGAGCTCATCGTCAGCATCACTAGACGGGGCGAGCCGAAGACATCTTGTCAGTTGTCAAGGGGGCAACTAAACAAACCCTAAAGGGTCGGTAGAAACTTACCTTACCTGTAAACCTGATCAGATGCAAACTCCCGAGACCCAGCCTCCTATATAAAGGCTGGGATGGCCGCCGATCTAGGACACACAATAGTAGAACCACCAAAACCCTAGCAATATCGACATCTCGTCGGGATTTTATTGTAACTCCATTGTTTACAACCATCAATAATTAGACAAGCATGACGTAGGGTGTTACCCTCCGGGGGCCTGAACCTAGGTAAACCTTGCTTGTCAGCCGTAGTTACTACCAACGCTACCAAATATCTCTCCCGATCTCAAACCTAGGTGGCTAACCATGGGATTTTCCGTGGTACCCCCACGTCAGACGGCGTTGCTGCGGCAGTGCAGCTAGTCATGGTGGACGACCAAGCGAGGTGTTGGCAAGCAACGCGAGGAAGCTGCAAGAGGTTCTTGCGGACCAGGCGGTGCAGGAGAAGTACATAGATGATCTTGTCGAGCACCTGAGACGCACTTAAAAGCACCTGATATTTGTTTGTTCTCTTAATTTATTTGCTTTTATATTAAGTGACTTAATTTGTTGTTCAATTCTGTTTTCTGCGTGTAAACTCTCGACCATCATCTTGTTTGGCGGCTTCGGTTTATATGTTTGTTGTAAGGCTTTTCGCCATTGTTTGTTTAATAAACTAAATAAAGCGGGCTAAGTTGGATATGATTTCTTACTCTACAAATATTAATGCTCATTTCCCTTTGCAAATCCTAGTGCCTTACCAAGTGGTGGGAGTGACCATAAGTCCATGATCACCATCATTTATATGCATAAATCACAGACCTAAAACCTCAAAAACCTCACTACTTCCATATTCAGAACTGCAAATATCTGCATTTTACAGTGCTTTCACTCTTTTTACAGTTCAGTGCGCAAAGGCACATAATCTTCAGAAGATCCAATGAAGAAGTGAGGCAAAGAAGCAGCATTCAACTCATATCAATGCAGCAAACAAGATGGCCATGATCAACAAGCTCAAATCAAGCCAGAAACTGAAGAACATCTATGTGCCAGAAAGTGAACAGTAACTGACAGAGATCAATTATGTCAGTAAACTCAAGTTCTTCATCACCACTCGAAGCAAAGCACAAGTGAAGCAATACAAGGCCACAAGAGAAGAAGCAATTCAAATATGTTTGAATCATAGAAAGGGAAAGAAGATCAACTTGGAGATCAAGGAAACCATAAAAGGCATAAAGCCAAAAAGGTGAAAAAGAGAAACAAGCCATGTGCACTTTGAGATGTGGCCAAGGAGAAAGCTTCCCTCTCCATCAACTCGTACCACACCTCCACCACAAATGGAAAAAAGGTGTATAAAGCCACCACCACCACCACAGACCCTCTCTCTCGCAACACACTCGCCCATTCACCATCCACTCCACTCCACCTTTCCCTCAGCCTCCACTACACCTTTCCACCACCAACTCGAGACCAAGAACACCAAGAACTCCAAGAACCAGAGCAAGAACAAGAAGGACATGACGAACAAGGAGATAAGGAGAAGAAGTACAAGGCCTTGGTGACCAGAAGCTCATGATATGCAACTCTTCTTCCACCTCTCTGCTTCCTCTGCTTCGACTAGGGTTTCTGTGAGATAAAGCTAAAGACTTCTCTCCACTTTCTTGTGTAATCCTGTGGAAAGTGATGCGTGTAAAGTCACACGTCCGTTGGGAACCCCGAGAGGAAGGTATGATGAGTGCAGCAGCAAGTTTTCCCTCAGTATGAAACCAAGGTTATCGAACTAGTAGGAGATCGTAGTTGCTTCGAATGTGTCAACGGCGTCAGAAAAAGTGTTCTGAGCGTAGTGGACGGGAATGTAAGACTTCCAGAACGGCGCCAGAAAAAGTGTGGTGATGAAGGGGAGGTCTGACTCGTCGACTTGGAACCTGCACACAACAATCAAACTACTTTGCCCCAACGAAACAGTGAGGGTGTCAATCTCACCGCTTGCTGAAAACGAAGGATTAGACGTATAGTGTGGAAAATGATGTTTGCTTGCAGAGAATGTAAAAGAACAATGATTGCAGTAGGTTGTATTTCAGATGTAAAAGAATGGACCGGGGTCCACAGTTCACTAGTGGTGTCTCTCCATAATAAAATACTAACATGCTGGGTAAAAAAATTACAGTTGGGCAATTGACAAATAGAGAGGGCATAACAATGCACGTACATATCACGATGATCACTATGAGATTTACTTGGGCATTATGACAAAGTACACAGACCGCCATCCAGCATGCATCTGTGTCTAAATAGTCCACCTTCAGGTTAGCATCCGCACCCCTTCCAGTATTAAGTTGCAAGCAACAGACATTTGCATTAAGTATGGTGCATAATGTAAACAACACTAATATCCTTAGACAAAGCATTGTTGTTTTACCCCTAGTAGCAACAGCACATCCACAACCTTAGACCTTTCTGTCACTGTCCCAGATTAAATGGAGGCATGAACCCACTATCTAGCATAAATACTTCCTCTTGGAGTTACAAGCATAAACTTGGCCAAAGCCTACACTAATAACGGAGAGCATGCAAGATCATAAACAACACATATATGATATATCAATAATCAACTTGACATAGTATTCAATATCCATCGGATCCCAACAAACACAACATGTAGCATTACAATAAGATGATCTTGATCATGATAGGCAGCTCACAAGATCTAAACATGATGGCACAAAAGGAGAAGACAACCATCTAGCTACTGTATGGACCCGTAGTCCAGGGATGAACTACTCACGCATCACTCCGGAGGCAGGCATGGCGATGTAGAGCCCTCCGGTGATGATTCCCCTCTCCCGTAGGGTGCCGGAGGAGAACTTCTGAACCCCCCGAGTTAGGGTTGACGGCGGCGGCAGAGGATGTTTTCTGGAATAATGGCTC
The DNA here is from genome assembly GCA_947311845.1 of Poa pratensis. Lineage (NCBI taxonomy): Eukaryota > Viridiplantae > Streptophyta > Magnoliopsida > Poales > Poaceae > Poa > Poa pratensis. Next base: position 43,229,462 of record CAMZMU010000027.1, on the reverse strand, counting down.
AGTGTTTTAGGGTTTTCGCGTCTGGGGGAACTTATAGGCGAAGGGGCGACGTCGGTGGAGGTGTGGGGCCCGCTCCCCATAGGGTGGCGCGGCAGGGGGCCCACCCGCGGGAGGGCACCCTGCTGCCCCCCTTCATCTCTCCTTCGGACTTCTGGAACGTGTCGGGAAAAATAGGCATCTGGGATTTTGTTTCATCCAATTCCGAGAATATTTCTAGAACAGCTTTTCTGAAACCAAAAACAGCAGAAAACAGGAACTAGCACTATGGCATCTTGTTAATAGGTTAGTTCCAGAAAATGCATAAAAATGCTATGAAGTGTGAATAAAACATGTAGCTATTGGTATAAAACTAGCATGGAACATAAGAAATTATAGATACGTTGGAGACGTATCAGAAAGCTAGTAGATCATCCATCTGCAAGTAGGGCTTGTGATATTTGGCTACTGCAGTGAATTGAGTGACACAGTTCTCTGATTTATCTGAAGATTTACTTGATCTGTTTGCTGTTTGCTTTGATCTGTGTGTGTAAGGTAGTCCCTGCACACTGAGTGTTGTAATTCTGTCCCTAGCCTCCCTTGCTTGTTAACTCACTAGTGATCTGGCTTGACAACCCAGAAAGCAGTGATCTTTGTGTTATGCATTTTTCTCCTGCCTAAAACTGCTAAAAACCCTTGCTTGCATGACTAGTCTCTGCAAGCTGTTCGAGTAATTCTTGTTCCCTGTCTACACCATGCTTGGATCCTTGCAGTGGACTTGATTGACAACCAAGAACCTGCAAGTTAAATTCTGAAATCTAGTTCTTAAACCCTTTCAGTAAAAACCTTTACTTTTCTGTTGGAAACACAAAAACCTGAAGATTTGGTTTAGCTTCTGCCAACCCTTAGAACCATCATAACCTTGTTGATCCCTGTGGAGACGATAACACAAACCCCCCTATAATCTACAGCTTGATCAAAATTGGCGCCGTTGCCGGGGATTGACTTATGATTGTTTCTTTGAAAGAGCAGTAGACTAGACTGTGTGAGTTCAGTGAAATTGTTAGCAAATTTGCATGATCTAGATGCTTGTGATGCTTTTAGTGCAGTAATCTGAGAACTAGAATTGTTATTAGGGGTTTTAATTCACTAACCCTTGATAAAAGTTCTTGTTGTGATTGTGTGTAGAGGAAAAATGATCTCCTTTATGCAGTGTTTGGACCTATTGATGCAGTCGTCTGAAGACTCTCCTCTAGCTCCATTTGATCCAGAACCTGAAAGAACTTTTCTTGCAAGAAGAAGAGCAGCTTCAGTGTCTTCAGTTGAGGAAACAGAGGAAAGACGGCAGTAATCAACATGGGAGACAAGAAACTGAGAGATTTGTGGATCCCCAAGGATCAGATATCAAATGCAGATGTTATTATGCCTGCCATTCAGGCAAATAACTGGGAGATCAAGCCTGCCTTGATCAACATGGTGCAGCATAATCCATTCAAAGGCAGTGCTTTGGAAAGTCCACATGAGCATATCAGGAATTTTCTGGAGTATTGCAATACACTCAAGCACAATGGTGTGCCCCTGAAGCAATAAGGATGCAGTTGTTCCCTTTTCTCTGTCAGGAACAGCAAAGATATGGTATCATGCTTTACCAGTTCATTGCAGAGACACCTGGGAACATTTGGTGCAGGCCTTCTTTGAGAGATATTTTCCACCCACCAAAGCAGCTGAGTGCAGAGACAAAATCACCAGATTTGTGCAGTACAATGGTGAGAGTTTGTATGATACATGGCAGAGATACCAAGGACTCATCAGAATGTGTCCTAATCATGGCCAGGAACATGGCTAATTCTGCAGACATTCTACAAGGGTCTGACAGAACAGACCAGAGCTTTTGTTGATTCAGCTGCTGGTGGAGGAATTATGAACAAGACACTAGATGAAGCTACTGAATTGATTGAGAGTATGGCTTCTCATAATTTCTCTTGGACCAATGAAAGGACAGTTCATCCAAATGGTCAAGGTGCTCTGGAAGCAAAGCTTGATAGCTGACAACTCAGATATCTCAGCTCATGCAAGAGAAGAACAGTAAGGCAATAGTGCCTGTGAACCAAGTTTCTGCCACTTGTCTCATTTGTGGTAATGAAGGGCATTCACCTCAAGAGTGTACTCTGTTTGTACCCACAGACAACCAACTGGCAGAAGTGAATTATACTCAGAATCAAGGCCCTTTTTCTCAGAGCTACAACCCTGCTTGGAGAAACCATCCCAACTATCATACAAGAATGCAGCTCAGCAGAGTTATCCTCAAGCAAATCAACAGAATTACCATCAAGCAGCTCAGCCACAGTATGCTCAAACATCACAGCAAAATTTCAGACCTCAAGGCAATATGCAGTACCAACAGCAACAACAGAATCAAGCTAATCAGCAAAATGCTTCTACAAGCAACAGCAAGTCTGAAATAAATGAAATGATGAGGCTGCAGAAAGAAATGTTCAGTGGTATGCAGGAAACAATGAAGATGCAGTCTGAACTTTTCTATAAAACAATGCAGCAACTAACAGCTGGAATCTCTAATACTCAAGGCAATCAGCCTGAGAACAAGTTGCCAGCACAAGCAGAAAAGAATCCAAAACAGTGTGGTGCCATATCCACACTGTAGTTGTAGATGCTGTAACAACTAGGAGTGGAATAAACACTGAACCAGTGCTCAAAACACCCCAGCTGTCACTTATGTAGCACCACAAGAAGAGTTCATACTCAGCAAACAGTTAGGCAAGAAACTGTCCCAGAAGAGAAGGTGGCAGAGCCAGAAATTGCAGAGCAGCCTGCTACTGAAACTGAAAAAACAGCTAACACTGTAACAAAACCTGCATCAGAAAAGCCTGTTTTACAGAAAATACCATTTCCTGAAAGATTGGAGAAATCTAAGGATGAAAAGCAGTATGCTAAGTTCCTGGAAACATGAAGGAAGTTCAGATAACAATACCCATTCTGGATGCAGTGTTACACATTCCCTTGTATGCAAAATTTTCAAAGACCTGATAACAAAGAAGAGAAGCTTGGATGACCCAGAAATTGTTGCTCTGACAGAGGATTGCAGTGCTGTCATACTGAATTATATGCCAAAGAAGCTGGGTGATCCAGGGAGTTTTAGCATCCCATGTGTTGTGGGAAAGAGAACATTCACACATTGTGTGATTTGGGTTCATCAGTTAGTGTTTTACCTTTGGCTGTCAGTCAAATATTGCAGTTAGGAATTCTGAAGCCTACATCAATGACTCTGCAGTTAGCTGACAGAACACTGAGGAAACCAGCTGGAATTCTTGAAGATGTGCCAGTACAAGTTGGAAATTTTGCTTATCCAGTCGATTTTGTGGTACTAGAATGGAAGACAATTCTGAATCCATGATACTAGGCAGACCTTTCTTGGCAACAGCTGGAGCAATAATAGATGTAAAAGGTGGAACTCTGAAACTGCAGTTTGGTTCTGAACAAGCTGAGTTCAGCATGAAGCATGCCTCTCATCTGCCAAACATACTGGAGCAATGCCAGTCCATTGATGTAATAGACCAAAGTGTGTTGGATACACTACAAGAAATGCAGACAGAAGAACCTGAAGCACAAGTGTTTGTGACAGCAGATAGTCCTAATCACCAGGAGCTGTGTGGAATATCTCTATGTGAAAAAGATGCAGATGCTGAAGGAATTGAAGTTAGCAAACCAGTTCACAATTCTATAGTTGAGCTGAAAGAATTACCATCTCACTGAAATACATATTCCTTGAGAAAGAAAAGATACACCCAGTGATAATCAGTTCTGCTCTGGACAATGAACAAGAAGAAAGCTTGTTGTCAGTATTGAGGCTGTACAAGAATGTTATTGGGTACTCTATTGATGATATCAGAGGAATTGATGAGAAAGTTGTTCTCACAGAATACACTTAGAAGATGGCAGTAAACCAACTAGAGAAGGGCAGAGAAGACTGAATCCAGCAATGCAAGAAGTAGTGAAAAAGAAGTACTGAAACTGCTAAAGGCAGGAATGATTTACCCCATTTCTGACAGTGAGTGGGTGAGCCCTATACACATTGTGCCTAAGAAAGGAGGTTATACAGTGGTAGAAAATGAGGAAGGGAGATTAATGACCACAAGACCAGTTACTGGATGGAGAATGGTCAATGACTTCAGAAAACTGAATAAGGCAACTAGGAAAGATCATTTTCCTTTGCCATTTATGGATCAGATGCTAGAAAGGCTTGCTGGTCAGAAATTCTATTGCTATCTAGATGGATATTCTGGGTTCTGCAAATACCCATTCATCCATCTGACCAGGACAAGACAACATTCACTTGTCCATATGGAACATTTGCTTACAAGAGATTACCATTTGGTTTGTGCAATGCACCTGGCACATTTCAAGGTGTATGATGTCTATATTTTCTGATCAAATTGAGAAGATCATGGAAGTATTCATGGATGATTTTACAGTATATGGAAAAGATTTCATCTCTTGCCTGAAAAATCTGACAGCAGTATTACACAGATGCTCTGAACAAAATTTGATCTTAAATTGGGAGAAGTGTCACTTCTTGGTAACTGAAGGCATAGTGCTTGGTCACTTGGTGTCTGCCAGAGGAATAGAAGTGGACAAGCAAAAGTAGATGTAATTGCTAAGCTACCTCCTCCTGAAAATGTAAAAGGAATACAGAGTTTCTTGGGACATGCTGGTTTCTACAGAAGGTTCATCAAAGATTTTTCTCACATTGCAAAACCACTTACACACTTGCTGAATCATAATGTAGAGTTTGTGTTCGATGAAGCATGTATGCAAGCTTTCAACAAGCTAAAAGAAGCTCTGGTTACAGCTCCAATTGTGCAACCACCTGACTGGACAGTGCCATTTGAACTGATGTGTGATGCAAGTGATTTTGCAGTAGGAGCAGTACTTGGTCAGAGAAAAGAGAAAGCAGTTCATGTGATTTACTATGCCAGCAGAACACTAGATGATGCTCAGATCAACTACACAACCACTGAGAAGGAATTGCTAGCAGTAGTGTTTGCATTTGATAAATTCAGACCCTATCTTGTTGGGCACAAGTGTGTTGTTTACACAGATCATGCAGCAATAAAATACTTGGTGAGCAAAAAGGATGCTAAGCCTAGGCTGATCAGATGGATTCTCTTGCTGCAAGAGTTTAATATTGAAATCAAGGATAAAAAGGGATCTGAAAATTCAGTAGCAGATCACCTGTCAAGAATCAATTGCCCAGTGGCAGAGAGATACAAGATAGAATGCCTGGTGAGCAGCTAATGGCAGTAATGCTAGTTCTCCTTGGTATGCAGATATTGTGAATTATCTGGTCTGTGAAATTATGCCAGCAGATATGTCTTACCAGCAGAAAAAGAAGTTCATGCATGATGCAAAAAGCTATTACTGGGATGAGCCATTCCTGTACAAGCATTGTGCAGATGGAATTGTGAGAAGATGTGTGCCAGCTGAAGAAATCAGTGATGTTATGTACCAATGCCATGCAGGCATGTATGGAGGCCATGCTGGAGTTATGAAGACCCAAGCAAAAATCTGCAAGCAGGATTCTATTGGCCTAACTGTTCAAAGATGTGCATGATTATATCAAGCAATGTGATCCCTGCCAGAGAACTGGAAAAATATCAAGAAGAAATGAAATGCCACAGAAGGGAATTCTGGAGGTGAACTATTTGATGTATGGGGAGTGGATTTTGTTGGTCCTTTACCATCATCAAATGGATACAAGCATATACTAGTTGCAGTGGATTATGTGTCCAAATGGGTTGAAGCAATACCCACTGTCAGTGCTGATTCAAAAGCTGTCTGCAAATTCTTCAAAACTGTCATTTTCCCAAGATTTGGAGTACCAAGAGTAGTGATCAGTGATGGTGGAGCTCATTTCAACAATGAACAGTTAGAGAAGCTCTGAACAAGTATGGTGTGAGAAACCACAGAGTAACTACACCTTACCATCCTCAAGCCAATGGACAAGTTGAGCTGTCAAACAGAGAAGTGAAACAAATTCTGGAGAAAGTTGTTTCTAAGTCCAGGGGGATTGGTCAACAAAATTGCCAGATAGCCTGTGGGCATACAGGACAGGATATAAGACACCTATTGGTATGTCACCATTCAGGCTTGTCTATGGAAAAGCATGTCATTTACCTGTTGAGCTAGAACACAGAGCACAGTGGGCAATGAGGAAGCTGAACATGGATTTAGGCAAAGCTGGAACTGCAAGAAAGCTTCAGATGTGTGAGTTAGAGGAACTGAGAAATGATGCTTATGAAAGCTCAAGATCTATAAGGACAAGACCAAGAAATGGCATGACAAGCACATTCTCAGAAAGGAATTCAGTGTTGGACAGACAGTGTTGGTTTATGACTCCAAACTGCATTTGTTCTCTGGAAAATTCAAGTCAAGATGGTTTGGCCCTTGTGTCATCAAGAGAGACCTAGGACATGGTGCTTTTGAAGTACAGAGTGCAACAGATGGTACTTTCAAGGTGAATGGACAGAGACTGAAGCATTACAGAGCAGGAGAGCAGTTGAACACTGAAGAAAGTGAAGAAACAGATGATGATGAAGCTGAGGATGATCCCAATGCATCCTCTGCAGCTGAGAACCAGTGAAGGAGCTACAGTCAGGCTCATGACTATAAACAAGCGCTCATCAGGAGGCAGCCTGGTACCCTTGTACATTATTTACATGTTATTTCCATTTACTTGTTATGTTTTTGTTTGTTTTTCTTTTTGTCTTTGTTTTTCAGATTTTGAATAAAAAGAAGTGGAGAAGTCTTGGCTATGATATATGAAGCAAGAGGCAGCAGCAATCACCAGGTGGAAACATTCCAATCTTTTATACCTTATTCACAGCATGAATAATATTGTTATGCCATGTTTCAGATTATGATCAATTTGGCAATTTTATGGCTGTTACAGAAATTTTTATGGTTTTGCTCTGTTCTGATTAAATAGCATTACATGCTGTTGTGAATCATGTATTGTATCTGCTTATTATTCTTGCAAAGGCTATGTTCAGACCATTTTCAAAGCAAATTATTTATTTCTCTGTTCAAATACTTGTGGAATACTTGATAATGCCATTTGCTATGAAACTGAATTATATGATCCATTTTAGAGCCATTTACTAACTCCATCTCTGCACATTTGCATTTTTGGCATTAGCAATCAATATCTCTGGATAGTGATTTGTGAAGCACTAACACTAACACTAACTGAAAATGTGTTAACAGGAAATAATTTTTGCATTAGCAACCACAATCTCGGGATTGTATGTGACGCACTAACCAGAAAAAGTTAACTGAATCTTCAAGCAACAATTTTTTGCATTAGCAGCTATGATCCTGGGATGGTAGCTTGTGACGCACTAACTAATAAACAAGTATCTTCCTAACACTAACTAACTAACTCATGCATTCCTGCAGCATTAGCCTATTATGTTCCCTGGAACTGTAGTAGGTGAAGCACTGACTAAGCATGCATCCTTGCATTATGGCTATTTTCTGGATCATTTACTTTCCATTTCTGTGCAAATTGTCTTATCATACTAATCCCAAGCATTTGAACTTAGAAATGGTTAAATTCTGCTATTTGAAACTTGTCTCCAAACTAGCACTTGCTCAAATAGTAAACAAACTGCATTGAATCCAATTAGAATGAACTGCTAAGTTTTCAGAACCTTGCACTATTCATATTCTGCTTGTTCTCATTTGTATCCAATTTTCTTTACTTGAGGACAAGCAAAGGTTTAAGTCTGGGGGTTTGATCACCATCATTTATATGCATAATTCACAGACCTAAAACCTCAAAAACCTCACTACTTCTATATCAGAACTGCAAATATCTGCATTTTACAGTGCTTTCACTCATTTTGCAGTTCAGTGCGCAAAGGCACATAATCTTCAGAAGATCCAATGTAGAAGTGAGGCAAGAAGCAGCATTCAACTCATATCAATGCAGCAAACAAGATGGCCATGATCAACAAGTCAAATCAAGCCAGAAACTGAAGAACATCTATGTGCCAGAAAGTGAACAGTAACTGACAGAGATCAATTCTGTCAGTTAACTCAAGTTCTTCATCACCATCGAAGCAAAGCACAAGTGAAGCAATACAAGGCCACAAGAGAAGAGAAGAAGCAATTCAAATATGTTTGAATCATAGAAAGGGAAAGAAGATCAACTTGGAGATCAAGGAAACCAAAAGGCATAAAGGCAAAAAGGTGAAAAAGGAGAAACAAGCCATGTGCACTGTGAGCTGTGGCCAAGGAGGAAGCTTCCCTCTCCATCAACTCGTACCACACCTCCACCACAAATGGAAAAAGGTGTATAAAGCCACCACCACCACCACAGACCCTCTCTCTCGCAACACACTCCCATTCACCATCCACTCCACTCCACCTTTCCCTCAGCCTCCACTACACCTTTCCACCACCAACTCGAGACCAAGAACACCAAGAACTCCAAGAACCAGAGCAAGAACAAGAAGGACATGATGAACAAGGAGATCAGGAGAAGAAGTACAAGGCCTTGGTGACCAGAAGCTCATGATCTGCAACTCTTCTTCCACCTCTCTGCTTCCTCTGCTTCGACTAGGGTTTCTGTGAGCTAAAGCTAAAGACTTCTCTCCATTTCTTGTGTAATCCTGTGTGAAACTAGTAGATCATCCATCTGCAAGTAGGGCTTGTGATATTTGGCTACTGCAGTGAATTGAGTGACACAGTTCTCTGCTTTATCTGAAGATTTACTTGATATGTTTGCTGTTTGCTTTGATCTGTGTGTGTAAGGCTAGTCCCTGCACACTGAGTGTTGTAATTCTGTCCCTAGCCTCCCTTGCTTGTTAACTCACTGTGATCTGGCTTGACAACCCAGAAAGCAGTGATCTTTGTGTTATGCATTTTTCTCCTGCCTAAAACTGCTAAAAACCCTTGCTTGCATGACTAGTCTCTGCAAGCTGTTCGAGTAATTCTTGTTCCCTGTCTACACCATGCTTGGATCCTTGCAGTGGACTTGATTGACAACCAAGAACCTGCAAGTTAAATTCTGAAATCTAGTTCTTAAACCCTTTCAGTAAAAACCTTTACTTTTCTGTTGGAAACACAAAAACCTGAAGATTTGGTTTAGCTTCTGCCAACCCTTAGAACCATCATAACCTTATTGATCTCTGTGGAGACGATAACACAAACCCCCCTATAAATCTACAGCTTGATCAGTCCATACTCCAGTTCACTAGGAATCTTGTTCTAATCAAATATAGTACCAAAGAACACTGTTTTCTTATTTGAAAAATGGTGAATTTCTAAAGATCTTATTGTCAAAGCTTGGTCTTAATTTAGAGAAAAGGAGTAGGAATGCTATTAATATGTAGAAAAGTAAGATATTTTAGGACGCTTGCAAAAGATTAGAGTGCAAACTTGGAGGCTGCAATTAATTAGGAGCCTAGCTAGCTCCAAGAAAACCTCCATGGAAAAATATTATTCTTGATATCAAGTCCGAAAGCCAATCTCTCTGCCAGGGAGATAGAGATTTATTATACTTCATTTATCCTTAGAGAGATCCTAAAAGATTTTGGATTATGGAGGAAACTGAAGCTAAGCAAACAGATGGGAGTAGAGATATAGTACAAGGGGTAGGAACACTGCATCTTTTCCTGCAATAGCTAATCAAGAGGAGGGAAAAGAAAATGATTCATGTCATCTTCTAGGCAGAAAGGAATTTGCTTCATCGGATACATCTTTGATTTTGAAACATATGCTCGCACCCACTCAACTTATGTTGTAAGTGATGAAACAGTTTCTAAATACTATACTAAATCATTTATGTATCTCATCTATGTTGTCAACAATAATTTGTAATCTTAATAGACTAACAGTTACACACAAGGTTACTGCATGATTAACCCATACATATACATACTAAGATACTAGCCAATGTCAAACGAGTTGCAATGTCACAGAAACTCTCTAAACTGTGAGTATACTATACTCTTTTCTACGGTAGCGACAGCCAATGCGCCACGATGACAGACATGTGTTACAAATGCAATGATGCCCAAACACATGTCATACAAATTAGATATCACTTCTACAGATTCATCTTTTTTTTTAACAAGTCTGCAGATTCTACAGGTTACAGCAACTAAAAAACAAAGATCACAAATAGCCTGCATGCATCTACCACTACTGGAATAGGCTTCCTTGCAGTTCTTTTTTTGCAGGGAAGGCTTCCTTGCAGTTCCGAACTGACCACAATTGCTAGCTTGCGAGCGTTGAAATCATAATCAACAACATCCTTCAAACTTGAACAATAGTTCAAGCTAAATTTAATCAGCGAGACATTCAATTGCACGTGATGCTTAGCAGGATTCATAATCCAAACCATGTTTTAGAAGAAAAAACGTATTACTTGTGTTTTTCTGAAGTGGGTTCGCATGGGTGATATGGTCCCCTATTTCATCGAGCTCTCCGAGCAGCTCCGCAGGTTCCTGCTGTTTCAGCGCGCCCCGGTAGACCGCAATGCCCGTAGTCCCCCTGCTTGGAAAATCTCCAGCTGAATCGATGCATCAGCTAGGTTCATCTAGTATGAAAAGAGAAAGATATCATCTGTTTGTGCTCTACAGGCGCCTGAATAAGAGCAACAGCAATATTTTGATGTTTAATCAGCACAAGAAAGCCTCTTACTCTGAACCAACAAAACAGCACCAGCAGTGTCCTAGTTGAGCATCGGATATTTAGTGCAGTAGTTCACTCATCAATAAAAACAGTTCAGTGGTACTATTTTCCCCTGAAAGAGCAGAGAGACACAAGAATGTACCAAGTCGAGATCAAACAAGAAAGACTGGTTTGGATAAGCACTTTGGTAAACAGAATGTACAGAGGGAACACCAAACATGAGGCCTTATGCGAATTAGCACTTAGGTAAACAGATGTTTAGCTTGCCATGAGATTCCAATGTCTTGAGAATTGAGATCATACACCAATCATCTAAGTTGTTTTGTTCATCACAGGACATCAGCTTCTAGAATCTAGAGCACCTCTGAAGCTCACAGGTTCCAAGCATTGTGCATATGAACTGTGCTGAATATCTACAAACGTTTCGTCGGTAAAGAAGATGTGCTATATATGTTCCAATGTTCCATCTCACAGCCAATCACCAACAAAAACATGACATACATAATCACCAGACATTAAATACACAGAATAAAAATGTTCTCAAATTGTAAAGAAGAAAAGAAAAGACATGACAAAACCTGTTATCCATAACAACCATATGTTGTTCCAGCAAATGTCACTGGAAAATGATATATGCACCGAGAGATGCTATTCACACTGCACAGAAAAATGTCTTGCCAACAGAAGACTGACATTTTGTTTTTTGAATTTTATTATATGTTACATCTGAATATCAACTCAAAGCTTTAATGTTGTAAACAGTATAACATAGTTTATGGACAGTAAAGGTGAACTAAACTGAAACAATCCTCTACAGATATAGGATTTACAACAGACCTAAGCCACTACCAACATACACTGGGCAACATAAAACATATAGCATGCAAACATGGCATGCACATCCAAATTTCCATCATGCTGAAATTATGGTAGGTGGTTACCAGCCATCACTGCAGCAGCAACCATTGGGTGCTGGTAGGCATATGACATGATGTCCACCAAGGAATCATATCATATCATGAATATATATTGGTCCAGATGAAGGCATCATATCTCAGTATCCAAATAATTAGGCCTCTCGACCACCTAAACAAGCAGACAAATAAAAACATTCAGTACTGGATTTTAGAAGTAAATAGAAATATAAGCAGAATAGGGGGTTGTTATGTCCTACATCCGCAAATCTTATTTGACGTGGCCTGGGAGGCTTAAGATTATTCTCCTTTGGTTGTGCCGAAGCCCAGGGAGCTTGTTTCTTCGGCTGTACTTGGATTCCCAGAAAAGATGGAGCAGATGGTTTATTCTTAACAGATGGCAAATTGCGAGAAAGCCATGAGTCTGAAGGTGATTTTGGGACAGGCAACGGCAGTAGACCTTGCAGAGGACTACTTTTCTTCTTGACAACAATATTCTCTTCCAAACATGGTGGAACATTCTGACTAGTATCATGCGTGGGATTTTTTCTATCATCCAATTTCACCGATCCTGCATTTTGAGAAGGCAATAATACAGTGGGCTCGGACACTTCGATCATCCTTTCTGTTGATGCATCACTTTCTTGTACTTCCGCTATATTGTTACTTCTAACAATAGGTCGTCCTCCAAATTGAACATCATATCCTGAATTCAAAGATGTCTTTTGATCCAGTAGCAGAGTCAAGTGGTTAGTTTCTGAATCAATACCTGCACGGTGATCCATTGAGTCTTCATGCGATGTTTTATCGACCCCCGAGCTCATGGAGCTTGATCCCTTCAAACTACTACTGTGATCTGATCCGACCAATGAGCTATGATCATGATCTATTCCAACTGAGCTAGAGCCATTGCTTCTACTCATTTTCTCGTCTCTATCTCTTATTCCAAATGAACCACTTGCTTTAGGTGACGATGACAAGGCAACATCGCGACGATTGGGAGACACACCATCGCCTATGGAGTGGTGAAATGGTGAAAACCCATCCCCGGTCTGAGAGTCACTCCAGAATGTCATATGGTTCGACTCACTTGCCATCTTGCTCATCCTATCCTCTCCTTGGTGAATATACTTCTGTTCCAACTTGTGCTTATACACTTCCTCCAGTATCGCTGCAATATAACCAAGAGTGAGCTGATTAGAAGGGTCATTCTTCAAACTACATAAAACCAAGATAACACTGAATTAACGAAGAATGTTGCGTGAGCGTCTGCTTACCCCATTAGAATCAGAACCAAGATTCTTGTTTTGTGAGCTCCGGGCAAGAGGCCTGGGTGCATTGCCTTTGGATGGCAACCCCCTGCCTTTCCCTCCACCACGCACCTTGCCATTCTTCATTTTAGGCATTGGATTCATTAGCAACAAGGAGGTTTTAACACACAAACCAGGGAGCAAACCACACCCCTTGGATGCAAAACCCCGGGTACTCTGTACATCGCAGTCTTCATCATCATCCTCTTCCTCCTCATCTCCACGCTCCTCACGTCGTCTCGGATAGTTACAGGACAAATAATTGGGAGGCAGATGCTGGTAGGGGAGCTGGACAGGCGTCCTCCTGGCGCGATCATCGTCACCGCCCACCCTCCAGTTGGCCGCAGCCGCATGGGCGTGCTCGCGAGCAGAGTTGCTGCCGGTGGTGGCGCCAGCCTTGCGGAAGGTGTACTGCGGGGAGCCCACGGCGACGGCCTGCGCGGCCGGCAGGAAGCGGTCCATCATGAAGCCGTTGGCTCCTCCTGGCTCGTCGGCTGCCGCGGCCGCGCCCGCGGGGCGGTCGTCCGGTACGCCGCTGAGGCCGCTGACGCTGCAGTTCACGGTGAAGGACTCCGTGCGCGAGAGCGTGTCCAGCGCGTCGGAGAATCGCTCCTCGTCGTCGCCGAGGCCGACGTCCTCCGCGTCCTGGTCCCGTAGCACGTCGGCGACGGAGAGCGCCTCCCGTGCGGGTGCCTTGGGTTCCTTGTTCGCCGGCTCGATGTTACGCCCCGTGGCGGCTCCGTTGTGAGGAAGGGCGGCGGGGATGGGTTGGAGCGGCGCTCGATCGCGGTCCCCCAGGGCGTCGTGGTAAGGGGTGGCGCCGCTGCCGCCGGCCCCTTCCTCCTCCGACGGTCGCGGCTGAGAGGGCGAGGAAGAAGCGGGCGAGGGGCGGCGGGTGCGGACGCTCTTGGGTCGGCCGGGGCTCTGCTCCCAGACGAAGGGCACGGCGCCGGGGTGGCTGACGGGGCCGGAGTTGAGGTCGGCCTTGTGGTACGGCAGGCGCAGCGGCGCGCCCAGGTCGATCCGCGTGCCCCGCTCCACCATCACGCGATCCCCGCGCATCTCCCCGGCCACAAGGCGTAAATGCCCGGAAAACCGCTCAATGAAAGGTCTTTGCTTGCTTCAGCCGCCGCAAGGGAACCGGCGAGGTGGGGAGGCTGGAAGAGTGGGGTGGGAGGGATCGCTGTGCTGCTGTTTAGGTGCGGGTTTACCGGCACTCCGGCAGCTACTGCTCCTACCACCGGCACGCGCGAGGCCCGCCGCCAGCCACGCTCTCCACTCCACCAGCGCGAGTGCGGAGTGACTCGACACGGGGTGCGGTTGCGCATGCGGCGAGGGATGGTGACACGGGTGCTCGCGTCAAATGGTGAAGTGTGGACTGGGGAGGAAAAGTCTGCGCGATCTGCCTAAAAAGGCGATGACAGCATCCTATGGCTACTCGGCAAATGCAAAGGGCTGCCTCGATCCATGGCTCGCTGCCATGTTTGTTTATGCAAATTCTACCGCGCTTCTGTTCATACGTGAGCACATCTGCATTCGCGCGCACGCGTGTGTGTGTGCCAAATTGATCTGTTTACTCGGCTGTAGAATGTCGGAAAGGCTATTTGGCTCCCGAGTTAAAATGCTCCCACTATTTACCGAAAATCATAATTACGAGTTTTGATGAATCCGTGTTTCGTCAATAATGTATCTCATAAATGTGTAAAATAATAACTCAAACCACTCAAATGTTTTATATTATGTACTAAACAAAAATAAATAAAAAACCTGATAAATTTTAGAGATTTGAAAATATGCATACTCATAACTACACTTTTGTCATTTTTATTTAGCTTAGAATATAAAATATTTGTAATTAATTTTTCGCATGTTTGTGGGATAGTACACCATTGCCTACATCCTTATTTTTAAAGTTTCCAAAAATAGCGGGAACCGGATCTCGAAACAAAAAATCTCCATTCGAACAATGTCGCCTACTGCTCATTTTTTCACTCATGATGAGTGGAGACTGCATGCTCCGGAGACTCAGTCAATTCAGTATTTTCAAAAAAGATCATGTATGCTTTCAATGATATATCCTACAATCATGCAAAATAACTTTACGTTTGAGCTATAAAAAAGAGAAACGTGCAGATCTAGTTAGAGTAACCAATATACAGTTTGAAATCTACAACTTGTGTCAGTTTTGTGTAGTTCATAATAAAAAAAACGATTCGTTGGCAGTATGAAAAATTCAGATTTTTTGAATTTCTATTTATTTTTTAATTTTAAAAAATCGTGGTATCGATGAAGCTCGAGAACCACAATGATTTTCTGACTCTGAATTTTCTGTTCTATTCTATACGTTCATCATCCAGTAAAACGATGCCCTATTGGAGTCCGATCAGATTCATAAAATATGAGACGATGGCGCATCAGAGTCCGCGGACGTGTACAATATTCTACTGCATAGTAGTATTGTTGTGGTGGTGGCGTCACATGGGGCAGTTGGGCTGGGCATGAGACAAGCATACTCCCTCCGTTCCAAATTAATTGACTTCTTATCCACCATATATGGATGTATCTATATATGTAACCGTACTTGCCTTGCCTTGCCTCCACTACCCACTGCAGTAGAGTATACGGAGTACAGTTTTGTGTATACGGAGTACTTGGTTTGGCATCAGGGTACTGCTATGAACGCATACGGTCGGGATACGGATTGACATAATTAACACATTAACAGGCAGCTCGCAGCATTTGGAGACGCCGTTCCTGTTGAATCGGAACCACTTTACAGGTGTGACATGATGCTATCGCCCGCATTGAAGTTTTTTCTGTTATCAGATGGGTCGTCGGTGAGTAGCTACAGTGTCTTCGTCGTGCTGTTAATCAGCGCCTGCATGCAGATCGCGTCAAGGCAAGTCGCTCTCGCCGACAGCCTGACCGGAGCGAGAACGAAAGGGAAAGGGTGGCCGCAAGGGCGAGGACACACTGACAGTAGACTACTGTGACTAAAAGAAGAACTAGACCATATGATTAGGAAGCTCTGTTTGTTCGCTTGGACTTTATTTTGTTCATTTGACAGCCATGAGTGGTCGCCATGCTTGCATAGTTGCATAGTGCCATTTATTTAGTTGCATAGTACCATTTATTTTCGTCGTCAAAACTCCAGCCTAGGTGGTGACTGTTGTGTATTCAATAGGTGTTGACCGGTGACCATGCATGCAGAGAGGTGTGCAGAGCAAGCAAAACTCACATGGGCATCTTCTAAACTTGGAGCTACCAGCAGTTATTAGCAACGGTACTGTACATGTGATTGCTGACGCAAATGGAATACACCTTCCCCTGTCCATACTTCGTAAACGGACGACTGAAACTGAAATCATTTTTTACGCCCGCCGTACTTCTCCCGCTTCTTCTTCCCTATTTTTTCTCCTCATATGCAACCGCCAATCTCTCAGTCGAGATTGCGTCGGCGATGCCCTAACTTTCTATGCGCGGCATACTTCTCCCGCTTCTCCTTCCCTATGTTTTCTCCTCATATGCAACCCCCAATCTCTGAGTCGAGATTGCGTCGGCGACCGTTAGGGCATCGCCAACGCATGCCCCATTTCAGACACAAACGGATACTTTTTTTGTCGTTTGGCCCACAAACGGACAGTGTCCGGCCCATGACGGCCAATTCTGGCCACTCATCTCAACGAAGCGACCCATTTGGTCCGGCATGTCCGTCTTTCTCTCCATTTTTTTATACATTTTTATAGCATCTAATATTACATACGACGATTACATAGTTCATAGCAAAGATTCTACCCTAAATAAATATTTTAACTAATTCTAAGTTAACAGTAGGTCCTTCCGACGTTGGAGATGCCTGTAAATTTTTGCCGCGTGTTTGCGCCGGCAGACTCGCTCCCATGGTGTGGGAACGAACTTGCTGGCTCTTCCCGCTAGGGGACCGTCTGCGGGGGCGGACTGGATGGCTCCTCCATCGCCCCACACCGAGCTGGCTCCTCCTCTGCGAGGTCGTCGGCGGTGGGATCCGGCAGCCGGAGGCCAATAGCGGGGCATGCCTCTCCACACCGGGCTCGTGGTCATGCCCCTCCTCGCGCGCTGTCGTGCAAGCTTGACCTGGTCCAGCAGGTGCTGCGGCGGGCGCGCCGGATCCATCTAGGCGGGCGCGCCGGATCCATCTAGCCGGCCGGGGAAAGATGGAGATCTAGGTGATGCGGCCGTATCTTCGGTTGGTGGTGGTGGCGGAGGCGCTAGGGCTTGTTGATTAGGATTGCCCTGTCGGCGGCCATATATAGACCTCCACCACCGCATTTAAGCTGGTAGTTGGTCGTTCGGTGAGGATGATTGGCGGGCTAGGGGAGCCCTGGGGAGGACAAAGGAAGCGCCGCCCGGATCGCGTGTGTTCGCGCGGACGCGAAGCCGGCTCAAATTTGGGCTAGAAATGGGTCTGCACGGACAAAAAAGAACCTCCGGCCAAAACCGTGCCAGCCATTTTACCAAATCGAACAAAAACAAAAACAGACGCAAATGGACCGAATGTGTTGGCGCGTTGGAGATGCCGTTAGTGAGCCCCGATAGAGAAGAAGACATTGAGACTGAACTTATCAGTGGGGGTGGGGGTGCCGTCTGGAACTGGGAAAGTGACGGTTTACCGGGTGTCTAGAGCGGTGGAGGCTTTCATTTACAGTAGAAAAAAACGGGTTGTGTGTGGAGGCCATGGCAGGTGGTTCAGCCGACTATGGCTGTGACGAGGGTAGATACGATCTTCTTCCTCCGGGTATTCATATTGTTTCGCAGTCGGAACACGCTCGAGTGCTCACGTGTAGACTCGTCCATAGAAAAGATGTACTTTTGGTCTGATGTTTCAATTCAGTGGTACCATGCATGGACACTGGTACAACCGTACAAGTGTACATCATATGAGTAAACTCTTGCAGTATAATGCCCGGGATATTCAAAAGAGATCTGACGGAAATGCTACACCTACGGGGACTTACGGATGGTTTACGCGCTGACGAGGATGGAATCCATCGTGGCCAGTGAACGGAAGAAAAACAAATGGATCCCGCTAATCAATCACGCTAATCATGGAACCAAAACAGGAACTGTGCGTAGGTTTTACCCTTCGTTGAGAACTTGAGATCGACCAGGCCGAGCTGCCTCCATCGCGCCGTCGTGAACGGCCAGGCCGCGTGCCGGTTGCCCACGATCTTCCTTAAACTGCAGCTAGACCTCGCCGTCGTGACGACCGAGCTGGCTCCATCCCGCCGACGATCTTGCTCAACCTGCACCTACACGTCGCCGTCGTGCCGGCCGGGTTGCCTCCATCGTGTCGCACCGTCGTGAACGGCCAGGCGCGTGCCGGTAGCCCACAATCTTTGTCAACCTGCAGCTAAGCCACGCCGTCGCGCCGCCGCCGAGATTCTCGCCATGGACGGACATACGCACAACCACTCGGATTCACGGCCGAGGTGCTCAAGTTCATGCAGGTTTGCCCTCGTTCTGATCGACCCAAAGTCCTCTTGAAATTTGTTGCAGCCTAAGATTAAGTACTACTCCTAGCTTAGGGTACATAAAAAATTAGTGCA
Organism: Poa pratensis; assembly: GCA_947311845.1. Classification (NCBI taxonomy): domain Eukaryota; kingdom Viridiplantae; phylum Streptophyta; class Magnoliopsida; order Poales; family Poaceae; genus Poa; species Poa pratensis. Next base: position 43,210,961 of record CAMZMU010000027.1, on the reverse strand, counting down.
AACAAGATGTCAAGTAATGATTTTTTGAAAGGACGCAGGAGAGCTGCGATTTTCATTGATAGAAGAACAAGTTACAAGGAACTTAACAGTAAGAAAGTACAGGGGTGGCGATTGCCAGAACGATCGGAACTACTCAAGTAATGATCAAAACATGAAATCAGAAGATGTCAATCACTGTAAATTAGTTCCATGCTTAATTCTTGTTCCTATCTAGCATATGATACTGCTTATGGGGAGAAGGAATGTTACAGCGTTGTACACATTAATCATATGATTCAGAACTTGTATTTAACTTGGGCATTAGTATTGACGATATGAATCCAACGATGACAGCTTCAGTTCCAAATGGAGCAATTCAGATATTTTTATTTTTCAACTCTATATTTCTAATAAGTACTTCAACATCCAAGTCACCTTATGATTTTTTCGGTGCAGGAACCATTTGACTTCGACATGAGCAACATAAATCCAACGGCTATGTTACCATCTGGAAGTTCAGCCACAGTAGTTATGCCTCCAAATTTAGGAATATATACAAGCATGTTGTTTCAATTTCAGCAAAGCTCTGCTACTCTGTCCAGTTCTACACAATTAAACTTTGATGGATTTGGAAGGCCCAATGATACGATGTTAGACATAAGCTGTGTAATTTAAAGAGAGGAGACTATCCATCTATTTGTTTTCATTTTTCTCGGCATCTGGAGTTGCAATGTGTACTGCTTTCTTTATTGGTACTGTTGGGAGTTGAACATTTTAAGAGATGTGCTATCAGTGATGTCGTGTTACTAAATCACAGAATTCAGCAAGTGACACTCGTAATAACTAGCGATTTCCTTCAGAACTTGTTTCATCTGTTTGTATAGTTTCAGTGCACAAGCATTTTCAGTTTCACTGAAAGTTTGATGCCCTTCTTATTGGCCATGCATATTTCTGTTTCCCTGAATATTCAGTTCACATTCCTATCATTCACAGCTTTACACTCCTTATAATATTGCAGAACTGAGCAAGCTTTATATTGAACAAGTACATACACATCAGAAGGAGCATACATCATCTCACGTTAGGTAGCATGACAAAGCTACAGCATACATCATCTCATAATGTTTGGTAGCTACGAACAACAACATTTGCCAATTTTCCTACAGCTTCATTCCTCCACTGAACATTATCTCACAGGCTTATTGATATTCTCCATCAGACAGGAATTACTAGCAAGGCTAGCATCCACAAGATGTACTAATTTCCACTTTGTAGCTTGTGCAGATTGAAATTCCAGTTCAAGCTTGGGCTTCTCAACACTTGAGTTTATGTATCCTGCGGCAGGGACCAATTTCGGTCCAACCCAAAGTTACAACGAGCAGTACTAGTATCTTGGAAACGGAAGTACAATAAGCTGAAGGCAAACAAGCAGCTCCATGGCTAAGGTCGCCGCGCCGCCGATGACGAGGTGATGCCGTCTCCCTGGTACCGAAGAGGGGGAAGCTCGACTTGCAGCTGCCGAAGAGGACGAGTTCGCCGCGTGGCTTCCGAACAATGGGGAAGTCACCGCGATGCTTCTGAACAGGGGAGCTCGCCGCGCCGCGGCTGACGACCAAGATGCGCTCCCGCTTCCGACGAGGAGGAGCCGATGAGGTCGCAGTGCATCCGCCTGAAGAGAGAGGCTTAGGTTGCACCGCCGCCGCCGCCGGAGAGGTGTAGAGAAAGGGATCGAGGAACCAGCCGTTCTGTCGCCTGGGAGACATGGGGATTTAGCAGCATTTGTTTTTGTCGTGGGATCGAGCTAATAATCCACGTTGGATACATGTCAGATGTTTCGTCAGCGCGTAACTCTTCCGTAGCCCATTTAGTCCGTAGGTGTAGCATTACTGGAGATCTGAGGTAGCGTGTGGACGAATTCAACTTAATTCGATTGAAGGCGTTCACTCGGTCGGTCGACCGGCCGGACATTGCATGGATCGCGCGCATGAAAACGAGAGGTGGTTTTAAGCGCTCGTCTGTCGGTCGGCCAGCCTCATGTGATGTGCGGACACACACCAACCAGTACGTACGTATAGGTAGGTATATACTCCATGTGTGTTCCTGTGAGCCCCCACTCTTGTCTTGGACGCTCCCTCCTCGCAGGTTCAGCTTCCATCATTCATTGTACGGTCGGACTAATTGTACCGGTGTGCTCTGCGGTGGCTACCTCGTTCCACCTCCACGTACGTACCTTGTCTGGAGAAAAACTGCTGTAGTACTAGGCTTCAATTCGTGCTGTTCTTGCGAAGAGGGTTTACTGCCCATCTCGATGAGAGGAGAGTATCAGGGCATCTCCAGCCGTGTTGCCCCCAGCCCAGGTTTTTTGCGCTTTTGTGTTAGCGCCGGCGCTATTTTGAGTCTTGGGGGATGACTTTCCAGTCGTCTCCCCACCCAGCATGTAGAAATTTTCTTTTTTTAGTTCAGTGTTGCCTGTCATTCCAACGAACATGTTGTGGCGTACCGAGTTCACTCCACCGGCGCCGTCCTTCTCGACGAGGACTCCACCGGCGCCGTGCTTCTCGACGAGGACGCCGGCCCGCGCCTCCACTGCCCGGCCGCCCCATCCCCGGCCCTGGCTGCGTGCGCGGAGGTCCGCCGTGGCCGCGTGCGCCCCGGCCGCGTGTGTGGTGGTCCGCCCCGGCCTCGGCCCCGGCCGCGTGGGCAGCGAGCTCGCGCGCGGAGGTCCGCCCTGTCCGCGTGCGCCCCGGCAGCGTGCGCCCCGGCCGCATGCGTGGTGTTCCGCCCCAGCCTCGGCCCCGGTCGCGTGGGCAGCGAGCTCTGCCATGGCCGTGAGCCATGAGCTCCGCCATGGCCGTGAGCCAGACGGCGACACCGGCGGCCGCGCGAGAAAGAACGCGGCGAGTGGAGGAGAAGCGGAAAAAAAGCGCCGTTCACATAGGGCGGAGCTGGGCGGAGGGGAGGCGCGTGAGAGAGGACGACGGCGATGGGCGAGGACGGCGGTGAGGTGCGAGCATGGGAGAAAGAGGAGAGAGAGGTCACGCGGGTGGTGGGAGAGAAAAAAAAGGAGAGAAAATGTGTGGTAGTGGCTGACTGCGGGCCCTTTTGCTTAGCGCCGTCCCCCAGGCCGAACCCAGCCTGTTGGGTTTGTGCTGGGTGCGCCGGCGCTAAAACGGCGCAAAACGGCGCTATTTCAAGTCTGGGGACTGGCTGGTAGATTTCGGCGCTATTTGGCCAAAAAGTGGCCTGTGGCTCCTGGGGCGGCTGGAGATGCTCTCATGCATCGGCTACACGTACTAGCTGGTGTCATTTTCACTTCGGATCGAAGCAAAGATGAGGACCGCGCGCCCATGCATATGTACTAGTGCGCCAGGCTGTGAGTCTGCGAGCGTGCTCGAATTAAGTGATCGGACTTGTCTTTCACACAAAATAAGCTCGAGAAGAAAAAAAGATTAAGCTGGATTGATATGTTATGTATAAGAACTACCCGAATTTCCATGGTGGCCTAAGAGCATCTTAACCGGGCCTCCGCCGGTGGCCCAACAATATGTCGGCACTTTCGAAATTGTACCCGCACATTTCCGGCCTAGTAAGGGACACTGCCTAGATCGTCCCTAAAGTATTTTTAACAGAAATTGAACATTGAAATTTATACAAAAAATCTAGATTTTATTAAAATTTAGAGATATTAAAACAAATTTAAATTAAACCAAGAGTCAAAACTATAACCTAATCTAAGTCTATGTGGGGCTCGTTGAGTCTAGCCTTGACGTCATTCAGAGACGACCCGAAACGGCCCTTGGTCGAGAGAAACACCCGAGCGACATGTAGGAGCACTCCAAAAACACGAGAGCTCCTATGTCATTGTAGCTTCACGCCAACGCCTTGGTTGTTGACGGGCTCGGACCTGCCCAATTTGTTTTCTAAAATGTGTTCTTGTCTTTCTTTGTTTTTTCATGTTTATTTAGGTAAATCCCTAAACTGAATATATTTTAGTATACAAATATATTTGTAAAGATAGGGGGAATTATTTAAAACTTTTATAAAATGTTTATGCAAAGTAAACATATTTGTGTAGTTCAAATAAATTATTCACGAGTTTGAAATTTCACACAATTTAAACATATTCAGAAATAAAAAAAAAAAAACAATTACAGGTTCAAAAAATATTCAGAGTTAAAAATATCTATTCATTGTTTAAAATATTCATACCATTGAATATTAGTATCATATGTTTCAAATAAGTTATTCACTCATTAGCCAACAAAAACTAATTGCTATGTTAAAATACATACACAAAACACAAAAAGAAAATTTTAATTTAAATCGAAAATCGAAAAATAAAATAAGAAAAAAGCAGGACAAAAGGGAGTGGAAAGGAAGCTCACCTAGTTCGGCCCAATCCTTTCGGCGCATGGGCCTTTGCCGGGTGGCCCAACAATATGTCGGCACCTCCGAAAATGTATCCGCTATCAGATGCCACGAGCATTTCCGGCCCAATTAGAGACGCCGCCTAGTTTCGTCCCTAAAGTTAAGTTAAATAAAAATCTATTTTTTTTGTTAAAATTATACATACTACAACAAAATTTAAACTAAAACATAATCTAAGCATACAGAATATTGAAAGATCAAAACATTTCTCACATATTTACACAATTCAAAATATTTATCACAGGTTCGAAACTCATGTGGTTAAATGAATTGTTCACGTGTTCACGAAAATATTCACAAAGTTAAAACTAATTGTCCGTGGGTTAAAATGTTCATATAATTGAACATAAGTATGATATGTTCAGATAAATTATTCACTCATTACCCAACAAAAGAAAGTCATCTTAAAAATACATACACAAAGACACAACAAAGGAAAATAAAAGGTAAATCGAAAATTGAAAAAAATAAAGGAAAACAAATAAGCGGAAAGGAAGCTCACCTAGCTCGGCCCAACCCGCGCATGGGCGTCATCTCGTTAGAGAAGCCGCAGGCGTTGTATAGGAAACCCCCTAAAACCATCCGGAGAGGGTAGCACTAGGGAAAGGCTTCACTTCGTGAAGGTCAATTCGGTGCTGCCAGGACCAGCACACAACGCAACACGTGTCGTTCGCGGGATGGAAGCAAATCATGGCACGGCATGCGTACGCCCGAAGCTCCCGCATGGAGTACCCTGTGATCGGGCTGCTTAATTACCAGGGAAAACGATACCCCACGGCGGTTGGCCCGCATGTACAGAATCACATAGTTGTACATCACGAATTTAAAGGTAGTACAAAGGTACATCACAAATTTAAAGTAGAACAAAGGATGGTATAGAAATTACACAGAACAAGAATTACAAACTATTCAAAATAATGTGTACAAATTACAAAAATAGAGAAGGAAGTGTACAAACTACACAACAGAAAGTACAAAGTAGATAGAACACAAAGTACAAAGTTCAGATACACAAGCAATAGTACAACTACACAGAAAACAAAGTACAAAAGTACACATAACATGAAGATAAGTACACAGAAGTGGAGTACAAGATAGACAAAACAGGATGTACAAACTATGCAAAACCAGGAGTACAAAATTAAAGTTCGTTGAAACATATTAATATGGATCTAGTTTTGAAAGTGAAAACGGTTCGTAATTTGGATAAGCGGTTCTCGAGATATTTCATTTTGAAAATGCGGTTAGAAAAATAAAAGCGAAAATCTGTCCTCCCACCTCCCGTATCCCTTTCCTTCTCATTCTCCCACTTTCAATCTGGTAGCGACACTTCGCAGATATGCAAACAACCGTGGGGGACCGAGCAAGTAGAAGATGACGCTTGTCACAATGAGAGGAAGTCTGAGGTTACCTTTGCAAAAGGAAGACTTTTTCTAGTGATTTCCATCTAGAGATGGCGACTTGTTAAAATATCTGGGCTTTGATTATGACTAGTACAGCTAGAACGAGATTCAAATGGGCTGCTCAACCTGTGCCCCTTTTTTTCCACAATCAACCCTGAACTGCTTGGCTGGGTTGGGCCGGAAGCCTCAACGGAACTGAAAAGGCAACCATCTTTGATTCTAAAAATGTTGCCACAAAAAAGCCTTTGATTCTAATCTTCCACACAAAATTAAAACGTGCTAAAATATTTTAGCAAAAATTGGACATATATTGTATCTAATGAAAAATTAATCATCTCTACAGCAACCATTGGCATCCATCATTTAAAGGAATGGCATGACTCCACATTGTTCCTCTTGCCAAGTGTCGTAAGGGCACGTAGGTAGGGCTGGAAATAAAACTCGAAACTCACGAGCTTAACTAACGAGTACTCAACAACTCGGCTCAACTCGACTCGAACTCAGACACTTATGAGTTGAGCCAAGCTGACATTTCTAGCTCATTAAAAAAACGAACTTAATGAGTCGAGCTACGAGTACTCGTTAAACTCGCATAGCTCGTAATATGGCTAAGATCATAAATTTTTGAGCTAGTCCACTGCATGTTTTCGTTCAACAACAGTTAGGTTATATCGTGTTGTTGATTTTTAAGTTATGAACAACGAGTTGTTAAGAAATATATTTGAATATTTATGTTAAAATTATAATATCTACTACTCAGACTGCACATGCTTATGTTGTTAACGTTTATTATCGAGCTTAATGAGTTTATCGAGTTAGCTCGAGATTTTAGTGAGTCGAGCCAAGTTAGGGTCTAGAGCTCGTTTAGTTAACGAGTTGAGTTGAGTTGGGTCGTTAACTAACGAGTATTTACGATTTGAGTCGAGTTGGCTCGATATCCACCCTTATACATAGGATGGGAGACGCTTAGGTGGGCGCAGGCTTCAATTCCTGGCCGTTATGGATGGATCCTGGTTGGTCCCAGGATTTTCCCTCGCGCCTTCCTGGCGTGGACACTAAGACTTGCGTCGAGCGCTAAGCTGGCTTTTTTCCCCTCATGAGGCACATGCACCGGGCCACTACATGCACTTGTTCCAGCCTTCTAGGCGCTAGGGAAAAGGAAAAAATCTGAGACTCGTATGATCGTGTAAGCTGTTGGATTATTAGGCATAATTTTCATGATTAATTCCAGAATACAAAGCATGACAACCACAGCTACTAACATGTTAAACACAACATACTAGATGTACTAATTAACATGAACAGCAGCAAGACATACGCCAACACATCCATAGTAAAACAGTTCGGTTTATGTCGCACGTACCGAACAGTTGTAGATGAAGCAGTCGTTGAAGCAGCGACGGCAGCAGCTTGAGCGGCTTCGGTATCAGCAACAGCTCGAAGAAGACGACGTTGGAGACGAGCGCCCGCGGATCCGGCGATCGTCCAGGAGGCGAGCCGTGATGAAGAACTTGAAAGCAGTCGCGCGGAGCGCTTCCCAAAAACCTTATTCGCCCTCTCCCGTACAGGATCACAAGGACGAGCGGTTCCGGAGACCTGCTGTCCCGTTCGCCGGTGCACGCCGGCGCACGGGATGGAGTAGACTACGGTGGCGGCGCAAGGCACGAGATTGGCAAAACCTAGATTGGTTCGGTGTGTGACGGCGCACGCAGTGCACGGCAATATATAGTGCGGTTCGGAAAACCCTAACGGGTACAACGTGGGCCGGCCACGTCGCACACGTTTGAGTCGGTTACAGCAGCCCACGATCCGGTAGCGATCCGAATTGGCTAAGCTGTACACGTACGCTAACACGACTCGTTTTTCCTGAACTGCAAAAATATAAGCATCGGCTCGGCTCATTCCCGCAACCCGCGGCGTGTCGTGACGGACGGCGGCGGAGGAGGAGGAGGAGTGCGCACGAGAGAGCCTTCTATTCTCAGCCAGCACACCAAGTGATAGAACACTCCACTATATAAAGTGGTGCAGCTCTCTCTAAGCTAGCAGTATGGGACTAAACTTTAGTCACGTACATGCACCTCCAAAATTCTGCCATGCACATGGGCCAATTTGAGATTTCAGAATTGCTTATATGGGCTGCCCACTAATGGGCCCAATATTCTAACAATCCCCCACCAGATCTCAAATTCCCATTTAGAGATTTTGCCAAACCTCGTTTCTTGTTTATATACCAGTGTTTCAGCAGAGACTGTTAAGTTGAACTTCCGCCTAGAGCTTCAAGCTACATCTACCAGCAACTTGAACAATGGACGAACCTTGAATTGCAAGTTTGGTGCCAATAGACTTCACTCAAAGTCATAACCAGTACGTGGCTGCCAGTAGCCTACCCCGCGGGTGGAGCATATGCGTCATACTCCCTGGTCTCTTCATGAGCTTACTAGAGATCACCCAAATCTCATAGACTGCGACGTTTAACAGTCGGACTCATATAGGTGTGTTCTTTCAAGGTCGCTCTGTAGGATAGCACCTTTGCTACGAATAGCCAACAGAAACACATTAAGGCATATTGCCAACCTGCCTTACAGAATGTGAGAGTTATGCATCTTCCCACGGAGAGGGTTATAAAATAACTCTCCTCTGTTAAACCACTAGCTTGTTCTTCCCAGGTCCTAATTCACGGGATCTCCGATCACATAGGTTGGGTTACCACTATGGTGTAACGCTCACGGGTCTCAACCCCATCTCCTCGATGCACTATCTATCACATTACGTGATAGTCCCTTCGTAAAGGGATCTGCCAGGTTTTTGTCTGTTTGAATATAACTAACAGTTATTACTCCGGAGTTTCTCATTTTCCTGACAGACTTCAAGCGTCTTTTGACGTGTCTTGATGACTTCGCATTATCCTTAGCACTGTTCACTTTCATGATAACCGTTTGGTTGTCACAGTTCATAAGGATGGCCGGTAATGGTTTCTCAACCACCGGCAAGTCCATCAAGAGCTCACGCAGCCATTCTGCCTCAACAGAAGCTGTATCTAAAGCAGTAAGTTCTGCTTCCATGGTTGACCTCGTCAAAATGGTCTGTTTGCAAGACCTCCATGACACTGCGCCACCTCCAAGAATAAATGCATATCCACTTGTGGCGTAGAGCTCATCAACATCTGAGATCCAGTTCGCATCACAGTATCCCTCAAGCACCGCAGGGTGCCCTGAATAGTGAATCCCATAACTCATTGTACCGTTCAGATAGCGCATGACCCTTTCAAGTGCATGCCAATGATCAATACCCGGGTTAGACATGAACCTGCTCAACTTGCTCACAGCAAAAGAGATATCAGGTCTCGTCGCGCTCGCAAGGTACATGAGTGAACCGATCACTTGAGAATATCTTAATTGATCTCTCGTTTCCTTTTGTTCTTTCTGAGTGTCACACTGGGATCATAGGGTGTTGGAGAAGGCTTGCTGTCTATATAACCAAAGCGGCTCAAGACCTTCTCAACATAGTGTGATTGCGTTAACGTAATCCCACTCTCATCCCTAATCAGCTTAATGTTCAGGATCACATCAGCTTGTCCCAGATCTTTCATATCAAAGCTCTTTGACAGAAAAGACTTGACCTCATTTATCACTATCATGCTTGTACCGAAAATCAGTATGTCATCAACATACAAGCATAATATAACACTATCGCCCCCACCATGGCGATAATATACACACCTATCAGCCTCATTAATGGCAAAGCCTGCAGAAGTTAAAGTTCTGTCAAACTTCTCATGCCATTGCTTAGGTGCTTGCTTCAGCCCATACAAAGATTTTAACAATTTGCACACCTTTCTCTCTTCACCTTTTACTACAAACCCATCAGGCTGATCCATATAGATTTCCTCTTCCAACTCTCCGTTAAGGAAAGCTGTCTTTACGTCCATTTGATGAACGAAAGATAGGAGGCAGCCAGGGAAAGTAGTACACGAATGGTGGTGAGTCGAGCAACAGGTGAATAGGTGTCAAAGTAATCTTCGCCTTCGCGCTGGGTGTAGCCCTTGGCCACAAGCCGTGCCTTGTACTTCTCAATAGTACCATCAGGCCTTAGCTTCTTCTTGAACACCCACTTACAACCCACAGGTTTGCACCGTAGGGTCGTTCAGATAATTCCCAAGTTCCATTAGAAAGAATCGAGTCCATCTCATTATGGACAGCTTCTTTCCAGTCATCAGCATCAGGAGATGCAAATGCCTCTGCAATGGACGTGGGAGTATTGTCCACAAGGTACACAATGAAATCATCACCAAAGGATTTTTCAGTCCTCTGTCTCTTGCTCCTCTTGGGAGCTGATTCATTGTCATCCTTCTCAAGGACTTCCTCAACAAGTGGTTGTTCAGAATGATCAACAGATGTACTAGGTTCAGCAAATATCTCAGAAGAAATTCTAGCAATGCTATGCATATCCTTCATAGGAAAATGTTCTCAAAAATGTTGCATCACGAGATTCCAAAATAGTATCAACATGCATATCAGGTATCTCAGATTTAACCACTAAAAATCTATAGCAAATGCTCCGCTGAGCATACCTAGAAAGACACAATCCACTGTCTTCGGTCCAAGTTTACGTTTCTTAGGAATTGGAACATTGACTTTCGCCAAACATCCCCAAGTACGAAAATAAGAAAGTGATGGTTTTCTCCCAGACCACTCCTCGTAAGGGTCTTCTTTTATCCTTGTTGGAACTCTATTCAGGACATGACACGAAGTCAAAAAGCCTCCCCCCACCATGCCTTAGATAAACCAGCAGTGTCCAACATGGCGTTCACCAAGTCGGTCAGCGTGCGGTTTTTCCTCTCGGCAACCCCGTTTGATTGGGGAGAATAGGGAGGCGTCCTCTCATGAATAATACCATGTTCCTCACAGAATTCATCAAATATTGGAGAAATACTCGCCACCACGATCTGACCTAAGACGTTTGATCTTTCTCTCTAATTGATTTTCTACTTCAGCTTTATAGATTTTAAAGTAGTCTAAAGCTTCATCTTTAGTGTGCAACAAATATACATAACAGAACCTAGTAGCATCATCGATTAAAGTCATGAAATATTCTTATCACCTTTTGTCAACACGCCATTCATCTCACATAGATCCGAATGTACGAGTTCTAGAGGTGCCAAGTTTCTCTCCTCGGCTGCCTTGTGAGGCTTTCGAGGTTGCTTAGATTGCACACAGCTATGGCACTTAGAACCTTTGGCAATGGTGAAAGTAGGAATTAAACTCAACTGGAAAGTCTACTCATTAAACCAAAATTAACATGACATAAACGAGAGTGCCAACATTAGCATCCGAATCCACACTGCCACAAATATGGTTTACTGACTTATTACAAAAATCCGATAATGAAAAGCGGAACAAGCCTCCGCACTCATACCCTTTACCAATAAATTGTCCAAACTTTGACACAACTACTTTATTGGACTCCAAGACTAATTTAAACCCATCTCTGCATAGAAGGGAGCCGCTAACAAGATTCTTGTTCATAGTAGGGACATGCTGCACGTTCCTCAGCTGCACGATCTTCCCCGAAGTAAACTTCAGATCTACCGTGCCAACACCACGAACAGAAGCATGTGATCCATTCCCCATTAAGACGCTTGAATCTGCGACCTGATAAGAAGTGAACATAGAGATGTCAGCACACATGAACATTAGCACCCGTATCAATCCACCAACATGGAGATTGAAATACTGAAAGCACAATGGTAAATTACCGTACCCATCAGCATTGCTAGCGGTCACGACGTTGACATGCTTCTTCCCTTTCTTGTCTGCACGATCTGGGCAGTCCACAGAGAAGTGTCCGGCTCTCCACAAGTGTAGCACTTTAGCTCAGATTTGTTCAGCATCTTCTTCTTCTTCTTGAAAGAAGTAGTCTTGGTAGGCATGTTGAAGGAAGCCTTGCTCTTGCCATGGTGAAAGTTCTTCTGCACCATGTTGGCGCTAGACTGACCTTCACCTTCTCAGCAGTGTCCTTAGCCCGAGCCTTCTCCTCAACATCAAGAGACGCTATCAGGTTTTCAACCGATATCTCCTGTCTCTTGTGTTTGAGAGTTGTGGCGAAGTTCCTCCATGAAGAGGGCAACTTTGCAATAATGCATCCAGCCACAAACTTGTCAGGTAAGGCACACTTAGCGTGCTCAAGCTCCTTAGCAATGCACTGTATCTCATGAGCCTGTTCGACTACAGAACGGTTGTTAGCCATCCTGAAGTCATGGAAGCTCTCCATGATGTACAGTTCACTGCCAGCATCTGCTACACCGAACTTAGCGTTCAGTGCCTCCCAGAGCTCTTTGGCATCTGTAATGTGCATGTACACATCAAACAGCTTGTTGCTAAGAGCACTCAGAACGAGTCCCACAAAGGCAGTATTGGTTTCCTTGAACTTGTTCTGATCCTCGTCAGATATAGTTCCTTCAGGTAAACCCTCACTAGCCTCGAACACTTTCAGAGATCGCAACCACAGTGTGGTCTTGTACTGCCATCTCTTAAAGTCCACACCGGTAAACTTGTCCGGCCTCAGCGCATCAGATAGATGTCCCATGTTTAACTCAGGAAATTGCCTATAACACATATAAGGTTTTTGGATTGTTGGATTATTAGGCATAATTTCCATGATTAATTCCAGAATAAAAGCATGACAACACAGCTACTAACATGTTAAACACAAACATACTAGATGTACTAATTAACATGAACAGCAGCAAGACATACGCCAACACATCCATAGTAAAACAGTTCGGTTTATGTCGCACGTACCGAACAGTTGTAGATGAAGCAGTCGTTGAAGCAGCGACGGCAGCAGCTTGAGCGGCTTCGGTGCGGCAACAGCTCGAAGAAGACGACGTTGGAGACGAGTCGCCCGCGGATCCGGCGATCGTCCAGGAAGGCGAGCCGTGATGAAGAACTTGAAAGCAGTCGCGCGGAGCGCTTCCCAAAAACCTTATTCGCCCTCTCCCGTACAGGATCACAAGGACGAGCGGTTCCGGAGACCTGCTGTCCCGTTCGCCGGTGCACGCCGGCGCACGGGATGGAGTAGACTACGGTGGCGGCGCAAGGCACGAGATTGGCAAAACCTAGATTGGTTCGGTGTGTGACGGCGCACGCAGTGCACGGCAATATATAGTGCGGTTCGGAAAACCCTAACGGGTACAACGTGGGCCGGCCACGTCGCACACGTTTGAGTCGGTTACAGCAGCCCACGATCCGGTAGCGATCCGAATTGGCTAAGCTGTACACGTACGCTAACACGACTCGTTTTTCCTGAACTGCAAAAATATAAGCATCGGCTCGGCTCATTCCCGCAACCCGCGGCGTGTCGTGTGACGGACGGCGGCGGAGGAGGAGGAGTGCGCACGAGAGAGCCTTCTATTCTCAGCCAGCACACCAAGTGATAGAACACTCCACTATATAAAGTGGTGCAGCTCTCTCTAAGCTAGCAGTATGGGACTAAACTTTAGTCACGTACATGCACCTCCTAAAATTCTGCCATGCACATGGCCAATTTGAGATTTCCAGAATTGCTTATATGGGCTGCCCACTAATGGGCCCAATATTCTAACATAAGCGACTGATCAAGAGTCCCGCGTTGCGGAAAGGATGCTTAACAACTAATCGGATTTCTTTGTCTTCATTTTTTCCGTCTAAGCGCCCTTGTAAGCGTTTCCCAATGTGCATGCCCTATGTGCTCTCTAAGTCGTATTTCTATCAGATTATTCTGAACTACGAGACCACAAAGAGAGTCCACCTGGAATCTTCCTAGGCTGAGAGTGAGAACAATTGAACGATCCTTCTTCTAAGGATTTCATAATTGGACCACTAGTAGAAAATGGGCCTATGGTCCCGGTTGGTTGGGCCTTCAGTCCCGGTTGCCCAACCGGGACTGGCCAATCGGGACTAATGCTGGTCCCGGTTGGGCCACGAACCGGGACCAATGGTTGTCCACGTGGCCTGGTCTGGCTGCTCGTGGGGGGAGACTCATTGGTCCCGGTTCTTAATACGAACCGGGACCAATGAGTGCTTTTTTTTGGTATTTAGGGTTTAGGATTCGATCTCGCCGGTGCCCCCTCTCGCCGGTGCCCCCTCTCCTCTCGCCGGTGCCTCTCCCTCTCGCCGGTGCCCCCTCTCCCTCTCGCCGGTGCCCCCTCTCGCCGGTGCCCCCTCTCCTTCTCGCCGGTGCCCCCTCTCGCCGGTGCCCCTCTCCTTCTCGCCGGTGCCTCCTCTCCCTCTCGCCGGTGCCCCCTCTCCCTCTCGCCGGTGCCTCCGTCGTCTCCCCCTTCTTCGCATCGCCGACGTGCTCTCCATCGTTTCCGTACGCATATTATACGCTCTACTATATACACAGTACATGTTGATGCATATATAATTAATATTCGATCTCTTGCGAGAATACAACTATTTAATTACATGGAGATAGATCAAGCCATCAAGGCTTATGTAGTTCATCGTCCGAAGCATAATGTTCTCCCGTTTCATCGATGACCTCCCTAAGCAGAAATCCCGCCAATTCCTCTTGAATTGCTCCTACGCGCAGTTGTGGGTCGATCTTCTCCCGCATTTTGCTGAAAGCAGTTGTTCTCCGCTCAGTGGTCAACTCGCGAATGAACTCGCAAACGTAGAATCCACATAAATTACTCCCCGGTGGCTGCTGCGGACTTTTCACCGTTTTATAAGTTAGCTCATCTTTGAATGGACCTTCTACCTTCTGTTTGAAAATTGTCCAACACCTGCTTTGGCAAAGAAAATGAACAAAGGAGTTATTAATTACTTGACATCAGGGAACGAACGAAAGAGGGCGATATAATGCGATAATGATTGAAATTACTTGTTGAGCATTTCTTTCATGTCGGACCACAACGCTTGGTCCCAACTTAATGAGTCGTGGACTTCAACTGTGGACTTGTCAGGTTGAATGCTTAGCAGAATCCAGTGGAACCTGCGGACGTTTACATAAAGCAGACATGCATAGCTCATCAATTACACTTAACATCGAGAAAGCCAAATAAAAATATGTACAAGACAGAAACACTCACCTGAAGTTGTAAGGAAATAATATTTCCGTACAGAAATGTTGCATGGTTAAAAAGGTGGTCAGGTCATGCTCCACGTCTTTGGGGTGATTGACTAACGTATGTGAATTCACGATATATGGGTCAACGAACCCAACCTCAAAAACTTTAGATCTTTTGCATTCCAGCATCTTCATTCTGCATAATAGCGTACAAAAGGATATATATAGGCAGGATAATATAATACAGGCAATGAACGAGCTGAGCTAGAGACTTAATTACGAAAATAAATCACTTACAGACAATAGCAAGAGAGGATAGATTTGTCGAGGGAGCGCTTTTGGAATAACTGGAACAGTTCAGTCAGTTGAACCTGTATAGTGTAACGTTTGAAGAAATGCTCCACTCTAACGTCCAGCGGAAACCACTCTTTCGCGTCCTTCTTTGATGTGTGCACCAAGTACCAGGTATGCAGATTTCGCATATGTGTTGATAGACCCGTCATCTCCTCATTACTGACCATAGGCTCCCCTTGGACATATTTCCGTGCCATCTCTAACATTGGCGCATGTTCATAGCCTAAAAGTTGACCAAGGCTCATACCCAAGGCGGTAGCCTGTTCCTTGGCCTGAGATACAGTGACACCAAGTTCTTTAGCAGCAGCTATGGCTCTGGGGTCCAATAATTCCAGGTCTTTATCCATAGCGACTCTGAAGTCCTTGTCGACATCGGAACACACTATGAGCGGGGGGACCGATTGATTTTTCTGCTGTCCGAGCTGGGCAATTTGTTTCCCGCTTTTTGCACTTCTTCCCTTGTTCTGCTCAGACTGGGCACGTGCTAGCTTAGTAAGTTCACGACCATAGTCAGATGGCAGATTCATCGATATCTGGGATGGCTGCTCAAGGAAGGACTTTCTCCACTTTTTGGATTTTTCATCGTATACCGGCTTCTGCTCGGGCTTTTTTGGTGCAAAAAAAGCCTTATTGTAGGCAACCACCTCCGCGGCGTTTTCCGCTACAGTCCTGTCATAAGGTCTAATGGGAAGATTCTTATGAGGTACTGTTGGGAGGGGCGACCTTTTACGTTTCGGTGATCGCTTACCCCTCATAGTACGAGCGGTGGGCGGAAACGGCTGACGCGGCGGCGGAGACGGCTGCGCTGGAGACTGGTGAGGCGGTGAAGAGGACTGTTGCGCTGGAGAATGCTGAGGCGGTGAAGAGGACTGTTGCGCTGGAGACTGGTGAGGAGTCGATGGCCTTGGCTGCCAGTTCGGAAGCACGATGAATTCCTTTGGCCATAGAATGGTCGCTTTCTTGGCTTCTCCAAGTTCAAGCACCTCCCCATCTTCACCTGCAGGGTGTTGCAGCTTCAGCTCCTCATAATCTTTCATCACTTCATCCACCGCGACAACAGCGTAGCCATTTGGAACCGGAGAGAAATGGTAAGTTGGATTAGGTCCAATTGGTACGACATAGCCGACCGCCACCTTCACGGTTAAGTTAAAAACTTTCACATGCATCTCACAAGGTGTGCTCTCCGTGATATCATCCACTGGGTAGCGACGAAGTGGAGCCACTGCATCATCATTACCATCCTGGAGCTCCGTGGAAGCCACGCTGCTTTTCCGATTCGATGGGCCACCGGTACCATCGCATGCAGCTTCTACCATGTGCCGTTGAGATTGGCCGCTAGTACCTTGCTGGCTAAGCACGGCAATTTGTTCCTTCTGCCGCTTTAATTCTTCTTCTATATTAAGCAGCCGGTCTGCAGCAGCGCGTGCTTCCATTGCCTCCCTTTCCTTTCTCCTCTGATGGCTTCTATCAGGAAATTTCTTCCTGTGCTCGGGAATCGCAATTGTCTTGGGCTTGGAGCCAGGTACGCCTCGTAACCGTCCGTCGTGTTCCTTATTCCCAAGGGCGCGTGTGAGCTCGTCATCCTCTCTATCGGGAATGAACCGTCCCTCTTCAACATCCTTTACTGCTTTTCTAATTTCTTGGATGGGTAGTAGGGGATTATCTTTGTGTCTTCTGTTATATATGCACTTCCCTTCTGCGTCCAACGTGCCCCCATGCCCGTAAAACCAATTTCTTGCCCGTTCGATCCACTTGAGTGGCTCTGGAGTGATCCCATTAGCCAGCAGGTCCGCCTCAAGTTTCTCCCACTTAGGCATGCTACCAGCGTAGCCACCAGGCCCCATAGTATGGTGGTACATCTTTAGAGCAGCATTTGCCGCATTTTTTGCAGACTTTTCCAGAGCTTCCTCTGATTTCTTGTACGCCACAAATTCTTCCCAGTAGTCCTTTATCTTCTCATACCCTTTATCGAAGTCTGGAGTCTTATTTTTCTTGACAAACAGTTTGTTCAATCTTTTCTTCCAGTTCTTGAATAGCTCGGCCATCTTCTTAAGTGCCCAGTCCTTGACTTTTTGCTCCATGATTTTCCGGGCAATCTTTTCTGCCTCATCTGGATCCTCCTCATCTGAATCCACCTCTGGCGCCGGCAGGGTGAAATTAACCATGAGCTTTCTCCAAAGTCTTTCTTTGCCCTCATCGCTGACATATAGCTGTCCTTTCTCGTTTGGCCGATGCCATTCTCGAACGGTGATCGGGATGAAGTCCCTAACAAGAACTCCGCATTGCTTTACCATTTTATTTTTAACACCAGGGGGAGCAGTCGGTGTGCCGTCTTCAGCGACTCTTTCGATCGTGTACCTTTCTTGGTCGCCCAACTTTTTGGCTGGGCCTCGTTTTGTCCTTACAGAAGATTTGCTCGATCCGGAGGGCTAAAAGAAGAAAGAGCGTTAATATATGTATATACACATCAGAGACTTAATTAATACAATCTTCGGCTTCATTAATATATGTATATGCACCTCGCCGGAGTTTAATGTTCCACCGGAGCCTTCGGCTTCTCCCTCGTCGGCTTCTCCCTCGCTGACTTCTCCCTCACCCCGGCCGTCGGGTTCTACCTCACCGGAGCCGTCTCTTCGGTTGAGAGACTCATCTCCCTCACCGGAGTTGTTCAAAAACTCCGTGGTGACATCGACAATATCTTCCGGCCCGCGGATTATATCCTGGAGGATATTTTCCTGATCTTCGTCTCGTTCCATAGTTTCTGCAAATTAAGAACAATGCACAAAACTTGTTTTAGTCCAGAAGCTTAATAACCAAGTTTTAGCTACTGACTAAGTTCCGAAGTATCTAGAAGGCAACACAATTGGATTTGACTCAAAATGATCTACCAAATTCTCTACACATTTGTTTTAGTCCAGAAACTTAATAACCAAGTTTTAGCTACTGACTAAGTTCTTTTACTCTAAAATTAAATCCTTTTAGGGTTACACAGTGTTGATTATTTGTGAACTAACCCAATTGGATTCAACTAAATTAGATTAACCAAATGACAATTAAAATTGTTATAGTACAGAAGTGGCTACAATCTTTATTTGAATACCTAATTAATGCTGTTGCTTAATTAATTCTACAAAAATTAGGGGTGCTAGGCTACTGCAATACAAAGTTAACACAATTGGATTCATAATTTTTGGATTACTAGACTATCAGAAACAAACACCTTTACATAATTAACGTTCTCTACTATTCTAAATACCCAACAATAAATATTAATCTAAACAGGGTGAAACTAATTTAGTTGCACACACATTTTCATAAGCAATCCAGAGAATTTTGGTTTGAATTATTTGGACTTATAAATCTCGAGTTATTGATTTTCAAACATGCCTACAGGTTTCAAAATTTCTGCTAATTAATAAATTCGGAAGAGGAGGGAAAAAAATAAATGGGCTGAGAAGTTCCCAGCCCACTGGGCCTGGCCCAGTTTTATTTTTTTTCCACGAACGAAAATGGTTAAAACGCTGACGGGTGGGACCCACCCGTCAGCGGCTAACTCGAGATAACAGGGTGCTCCGGCGGCTGTTTCCGGCGGCGCCGCCGAGCCAGAGACGGTGACCAGCGGCAATGGCTCACCTAGGGGCCTGGAGGTGCGGTGGACGGCGGAGGCGAGTGCACGGGCACGCGTGGAGGCCGGCGACGTGCGGCACGGGCACGCGTGGAGGCCGGCGACGTGCGGCACGGGCGGCCGGCGTGGGGGCACGCGGCGCGGGCGTCGAGGGCTCCGCGAACGTCGACGGTGGCGGCGTGGGTCGGCGGCGTGGGTCGGCGGCGGGGCAGCCTGACGGCGTAAATTCGCTCCGGCGTCGCTGCAGGGTCCTCCGGCGTAGCTGCGGTCCTTAGGCGTTTCTGCGAAATGAATCGGGGAAGAAGGGGAAGGAGTTAAAGTAGTAGGGGGTCTTTGGTCCCGGTTTCTGGCAAGAACCGGGACCAATGCCTCTTTGGTCCCGGTTCTTTCCAGCAACCGGGACCAAAGAGTGGGCAGTTAATGCCAGATCGCGGCGCGCGTCTATGGACTCATTGGTCCCGGTTCTTGCTAGAAACCGGGACCAAAGAGTCCTTTTTCAAAATTATTTCGAACTTTTCAGTTCTGAAATTTTGTTCCCGCCTTTTTTTTTCTTATTTAGGTGTTTGGATATGAATTTCAAATGGTTTTGAATCTGAAAAGACTTTCAACATGAAAAGTTTTTAAATTTGAATAAATAATCCAAAACCATTTTCTGTTTTCTGAAATAATTATTCTAACTATACAAACTATTAACCATTTTGCCATTTTCAATTAAAAATATATTAACTTTATTGCATATTTTGAATTGACAAAATTTCAACGTGAAAAGTGTTTGAATTTGTATAAATAATCCAAAATCAATTTTACATTATTATTGTCATTATTACACATGATACAACGTCTCACAAGCGCTTGAAAGAAACACACCCCTGATCCAACATCACCAACATTATTCTCCACGTCGGGCTCGTGGGCATACGGCGGGATAGACTCCTGCGGTTGCGCCCAAGCGCGCTCTGCCGAGCACGCTCGACCTCGTCCAGAAGGCGCTGCGGCGGGCGTGGCGGATCCATCTCGTGGAGACGATGCGTTCGTGGCTAGGAATGGTGGATTAGAGTTTACCCCGTCGGCGACAATATATAAAGACCTCCAGGGCAGCGCTGGGGGAGGACACGTGCCCAGGGAAGCGCTGGGGGAGGACACGTGTCGTGACCGCAAAGCCCGTCTTTAGTCCCGGTTGGTGTTACCAACCGGGACTAAAGAAGCACACGGATCGTGTGTTTCTTTCAAGTGCTTGTGAGCCGTTGGATCAGGGGTGTGTTTCTTTTGAGGGATTGTGAGCTGTTGGATCAGCAGTATCACGACCACTTCGTGAGCCACATGACCCGGTTGGTGTTACCAACCGGGACTAAAGAAGCACACGGATCGTGTGTTTCTTTCAAGCGCTTGTGAGACGTTGGATCAGGGGTGTGTTTCTTTTGAGGGATTGTGAGATGTTGGATCAGCAGTATCACGACCACTTCGTGAGCCACATGACCCGGTTGGTGTTACCAACCGGGACTAAAGAAGCACAC
The DNA here is from genome assembly GCA_947311845.1 of Poa pratensis. Lineage (NCBI taxonomy): Eukaryota > Viridiplantae > Streptophyta > Magnoliopsida > Poales > Poaceae > Poa > Poa pratensis. Next base: position 43,190,607 of record CAMZMU010000027.1, on the reverse strand, counting down.
GTACCCTATATATAGCCGCCCTCCTCAGACAGGTTACTCACTCACACAAAACATTCCAGCGTCACTCGGAGAGGCATCTTTGGGCAACCAGCGGCAAGACGTCTCTGATGACCTGCGACCGTTCCAAACGGTTGCAGATCATCAGAGATGTGTTGCCGGACGGTTGTAGATCATCAGAGACGTCTTGCCGCTGCTTGGATCGAAGTGGCGCTCAAACACAAAACATTCCAGCGTCACTCGGAGAGGCATCTTTGGGCAACCAGTGGCAAGACGTCTCTGATGACCTGCGACCGTTCCAAACGGTTGCAGATCATCAGAGATGTGTTGCCGGACGGTTGTAGATCATCAGAGACGTCTTGCCGCTGCTTGGATCGAAGTGGCGCTCAAACACAAAACATTCCAGCGTCACTCGGAGAGGCATCTTTGGGCAACCAGTGGCAAGACGTCTCTGATGACCTGCGACCGTTCCAAACGGTTGCAGATCATCAGAGACGTCTTGCCGGACGGTTGTAGATCATCAGAGACGTCTTACCGCTGCTTGGATCGAAGTGGCGCTCAAACTCACGAGCCACCGTCGGGCTGTATGCAGGGGGAACTGTGTTTGGACGGTCGAAGCTGAGGTTTGAGAGGTTCCCACGGGAGGTGTGGGAGCCGACAACCACCTACCACGCGTGTTTCACCGGTCGTCATGCAATTAATTAACAGAAAACAAAAAAGAAAACTCACTCGTGTATTATGGTTTTCACCACATAAAGGTTTAATACATTACTACACATCACATAAAGGTTTAATACATTACATTGATTTACATCGCTTCAGCCGTAACCATGGAGCATCTTCATTATTTAACGGGATGCTTGGGTCAGTTCTCACTGTGAAGGGCGGAATTTCATCAAACTTATCATAATCTGCTGACATGTCTGTCTTGCCCTCGACTCCCACGATGTTTCTTTTCCCTGAAAGAACTACGTGACGCTTTGGCTCATTGTCTGATGTATTCGTTTGCTTGTTTTTTCTTTTTTTCGGTCTGGAGGACATGTCCTTCACATAGAAAACCTGAGCCACATCATTGGCTAGGACGAATGGTTCGTTCTTGTAACAACCAAGATTCTTGAGATTCACTGTTGTCATCCCGTACAGCTGGTCTACCTTTATCCCTTCTCCATTCATGTTGACCCAACTGCACCGAAACAAAGGGACCTTAAAAGTAGGTCCATAGTCAAGTTCCCATATCTCCTCTATGCGACCATAGTATGTGTCCTTTTGCCCATCGTCGTTTGTTGCATCAAAGCGGACACCACTGTTCTGGTTGGTGCTCTTTTTATCTTGGGCGATCGTGTAAAATGTATTCCCATTTATCTCGTACCCTTGGAAATTCAATACAGTCGAAGATGGTGACGCGGCCAACAAGTAGAGCTGATCTCCGACAGTGGTGTCATTCATGAGCTGTAATCGCAACCAACTGCCGAAGGTCTCCATGTGTTTTTCTTTAATCCAGGAGTCATCCTTCCCCGGGTTCTTGGAGCGTACATAATTCTTGTGTTCCTCGATATACGGAGCCACGAAGGTGGAACTTTGTAGAACTGTGTAGTGTGCTTGAGTTAAAGAATGCCCGTCCCTACATATCAGTGCTTTCTTTCCTAGCGTGCCTTTTCCACTCAGTCTCCCCTCATGTCGCGATTCAGGAACACCAATCGGCTTAAGGTCAGGAATAAAGTCAACACAGAACTCAATGACCTCTTCTGTTCCATAGCCCCTTGAGATGCTTCCTTCTGGCCTAGCACGGTTATGAACATATTTCTTCAAGACTCCCATGAACCTCTCGAAGGGGAACATATTGTGTAGAAATACAGGACCGAGAATGGCAATCTCGTCGCGTAGGTGAACCAGGAGATGCGTCATAATATTGAAGAATGATGGGGGGAACACCAACTCGAAGCTGACAAGACATTGGACCACAGCCTTCTGTAAACTTGGTAGAGTTACTGGATCGATGACCTTCTGAGATATTGCATTGAGGAATGCACATAGCTTCACAATGGGTACTCGAACATTTTCCGGTAGAAGCCCCCTCAATGCAACCGGAAGCAACTGCGTCATAATCACGTGGCAATCATGAGACTTCAGGTTCTGGAATTTTTTCTTTGCCATATTTATTATTCCCTTTATATTTGACGAGAAGCCAGCCGGGACCTTGATACTGCTCAGGCATTCAAAAAAGATTTCCTTCTCTGCTTTGGTAAGAGCGTAGCTGCTTAAGTATTGACGCCCTTTATCCGTCTGCTTGTTGTATGGGTCTTTCATACGTTGCTGGTCTGCCCGTGCTTCCGGTGTATCTTTTGTCTTCCCATACACGCCCAGGAAGCCTAGCAGGTTCACGCAAAGATTCTTCGTCACGTGCATCACGTCGATTGAAGACCGGACCTCTAGGACTTTCCAATAGGGTAGCTCCCAGAATATAGAGCACTTTTTCCACAAGGGTACGCGCTTGTTAGCGTCATTCGGAACAGATAGACTGCCAGGACCCTTTCCAAAGATTACTTCTAAATCCTTGACCTTGTCATATATAACATCACCATCAGGGAGGTTAGGCTTCTTGCGGCCATCTGCCTCACCGTTGAAATGCTTGCCGGGCTTTCTTACGGCATGACCGTTCGGAAGAAATCGACGATGCCCCAGGTACACATTCTTGTTTCCCAAATGTATACTTTCAGTCTTATCTAAACAGTGCGTGCATGCATTGTATCCCTTGTTTGACTGTCCTGAAATGTTACTAAGAGCAGGCCAATCATTGATGGTTACGAACAGCAACGCTCGTAGGTCAAATTCCTGTTGTTTGTGCTCATCCCACACACGTACACCTGGTTCGGACCACAACTGCAAAAGTTCATCAACTAATGGCCGTAGGTACACATCAATGTCGTTGCCGGGTTGCTTCGGGCCTTGGATGAGCACTGGCATCATAATGAACTTCCGCTTCATGCACAACCAAGGAGGAAGGTTGTAGATACATAGAGTCACGGGCCAAGTGCTATGACTGGAGCTCTGTTCCCCAAAAGGATTAAAGCCATCTGTACTTAGACCAAATCTTAAGTTCCTTGCGTCATCTGAAAATGTCGGGAACTCTCTGTCGATTTTTCTCCACTGGGACCCATCGGCGGGGTGTCTCAACTTCCCGTCTTTCTTACGCTCTTCTTTGTGCCATCGCAACAACCTGGCATGCTCTTTGTTTCTGAACAGACGTTTCAACCGTGGTATTATAGGAGCATACCACATCACCTTAGCAGGAACCCTCTTCCGGGGGGGCTCGTCATCGCCCTCAACATCACCAGGGTCATCTTGTCTTATCTTGTACCGCAGTGCATTGCATACCGGGCATTTATCCATGTTCTCGTACTCACCGCGGTACAGGATGCAGTCATTAATGCATGCATGTATCTTCTGCACATCTAATCCTAGAGGGCAGATAGCCTTCTTTGCTTCGTATGTAGTCTCGGGCAATTCGTTATCCTTTGGAAGCTTCGGCTTCATTATTTTCAGTAACTTCTCAAATCCCTTGTCAGAACAACCAGTCTCTGCCTTCCATTTCAGCAGTTCCAGTGTGGTACCGAGCTTTGTGCTGCCATCTTCGCAGTTTGGGTACAGCAACTTTTTGTGATCCTCAAGCATGGCCTCCAACTTTAGCTTCTCCTTTTCTGTATCGCATTCTCGCTTTGCATCAGAAATGACCCACCAAGACCATCAGCGGGCTCATCTGATGCCCGATGTTCACCTCTTTCTTCTTCAACGTCTTCCATAACAGTATCACCGCATTCCTCAGGGAACATAGGATAGTTGTCATCATCCTCCTCTTCTTCATTGTCTTCCATCGTAACCCCTCTTTCTCCGTGCTTGGTCCAACAATTATAGCTGGGCATGAAACCTTTCCGAATCACGTGGTCTTGAATGGTTCTCGGGTCAGGGTACTCCCTGACGTTCCGACACTTCTCACATGGACAAGGCATAAAATTATTCACTTTGTTTGCCTCAGCCACATCGAGAAATTTATGCAGGCCTGCAATAAACTCGGAACTGCGTCGTTCGCCGTACATCCATCGCATCCGTGCATCCATCTGCATCATATATATAATTAAGTTTATCAAATACCATTACAATAACATCTTGAATAGTGAAATGACCACGGTGCGGGTCGGGCATAGTTGCTAACCACGGTGCGGGTCGGGAATAGAGAAATTTATGCAGGCCTGCAATATTTCTGTATCAATTACAGATGAAAAGGATATAGTTGCTAACCTCGGTGCGGGTCGGGCATTTCATCGAACACATCTTGTGCGTGGCAAAGAGAAAAAAAACTAGCACCTCCACTTCCCACCAATCCAGGAAAAAAAACAGAGGAGAGAGGGGGGGGGGGGGGGCAACAATATATAGGCAGGGGAGGGGTATTGGTCCCGGTTCTTGGCACGAACCGGGACCAAAGCTCCGCGGCATGCCACGTGGTCCGGCTCTGGAGCTTTGGTCCCGGTTCTTGGCATGAACCGGGACCAATGCCCCCAACCGAACCGGGACCAATGCCCCACGGGGCCATGTGAGCTCGAACCGGGACCAGTGCCAGGCACTGGTCCCGGATTTTGCCTGAACCGGGGCTAATGGAAAACAGTACTCCGGACGAAAAGTCCTTTTTCTACTAGTGGACGTTGAACCCATTTCATATGATGGGACTTGCTAGAGATATCGATAAACAATCCCTCTTAATAAACGAGGGAAAGCTTTTGTTTGTTTCAAATGTTTTTTGCTCTTGCCACGATAAACAATCCTTGATGTCAAGTGACGCATTGGTGTGTGTGTTTATAGCACTTCGTTTGAGGCACTAACTTGTACTTGGTCCACATTTGTTCGCTAGCCGCAAGGTATGAATGAGAGAACCCAAAAGTATATACAAAAAATATTAGATGGCTGGGAGAGAACACTTTTTTTTAACGAAGAACAACATAAAATTGACACTTTAGATGCAACATCTAATTACATTACTCATGTAGCGACGTAGTCATAGAACTTCGTGCACGAGTATCTAAGCAAGCACACTATAGCATACAATGCTATTTTATTGCCTTTTACATTTCGGATAATGTCACGCTCGTTCCAAATTAGATGACTTCTATTTACCCACATGTGGATATATCTAGACATGTTAAAAGTATAGATAAATCTATATTTAAACAAGTGGAATTCATCTAATTTAAACGTAGGGAGTATGATTTACCCTGGTCATCTCATGGCCGAGCCACATGCCACCACCTGGCGAAACTCAGAATTCTACACATGTAGATATATCTAGACATATTAGAAGTATAGATAAATCTATATTTAAACAAGTGGAAATTCATCTAATTTAAACGTAGGGAGTATGATTTACCCTGGTCATCTCATGGCCGAGCCACATACCACCACCTGGCGAAACTCAAAATTCTTTCCTCGCGAACAGTGAGAGGTGACAAAGCCTACACTACCGGTCTATGTATCACCATCGTTGGTGACTAAGTAAAGTTAATATCCAGGTATAGGCAGACATCAAGGACAACCCAGCAACGAAGGGTACCAATGATCTAACGTGTAGATAGATAGACCATGTACAATGCCGAGTGCCTTTAGGCGGAGACTGATGGCTCAATTTCTAGACTAAAAAGAAGTGTAAATAGAGAAAGATGGCTGTGAGAGGTGAGGAAAAGGGAGAAGCCGCGCTGAAGAGATGATCTTCAGGAGCTCGTGCTATCGTGCATGACGTGAGAGCAAATATACACCCAATCGAAACTTTATAAAGGCATGGACATATTCCTCCGATTGGGGTAATTATTCGAGCCAGAAACTGTTCATCCCAGTGGGGGCACGCATATGCACTCACTTAGCTAGCCCTAATATGTGCACTGCTATATATTACCACGGCATTAACTTTTACAAACGTATAATTGCACACACAAGACATGATATCTATTGGTTGATAAAGGCTAGCTTGGATGGAACATATTATCATGGCATGGCGATATGACACCACTCGTACACCAACACCTAAACAAATCCATGATCTGTACTTAACCGAGCGCGCCTGCCCCCACACCACATCTATCTCCTGCTGATCGAATGACTCGTCTTTTTTAGACAAGAGGGTGCAGATCCCGGCCTCTGTATCCAAAAGATGCACACATCCACCCGCAATTATTTAAAATCCAAGAGTATAAGGTCACAATTCATGGGTCACTTAAGGTGGCTACAAAGATCAGCCACTCGAACAAATGAATATTAAACATCTTGACGTCTAGGTGAAGCCATCCTCCCCGGCTGAAGATAGCCCGCACAATCGTCAGCATACGGGTATAGCCGGCATCCATGAACCCACGCTGGTCCGCAGGGAGTAGGAATGACCATGAGTGGATCCAATAGCACGCCTTGTGAATAACCTGCAAATAATGAGTTGAATTTGATTTGTTAAAAACAATGTCATTTCTACAGTTTCAAGTATCCCACAATATGGCCGCAACACCAATACGAATACGAGCTTTAGTAATTTTATCTATTCCATTTAACCAACTACCAAACAGATTCGCAATGCTCGTAGGTGGGTAAACATTAAAAGTGAAGTGCAATAATCGCCAAATATCGCGAACAAACGGACACTTAATGAAGAGGTGTTCAACGAACTCATCCGCATCGCATAACACAATTCTTATATCCAGTCTACCTTCTTTTAATCAAATTGTTTTTTGTCAAAATTTCTTTTCTATTTAGAAACCATAGGAAGATTTTTATTTTTAGCGAGATTTTAACTTCCATAGATACTTACGCAGGTATCTAGTATATCCATTTAATAAGTCATCATAATATGACTTAACCGTAAATGTTCCGTTAGAAGTAAGCATCCATTTAAATTTATCTTCCTCATCTACAAGTTTAACTCGCATAAGCCTCTCAACTAGGTTGAGCCAATGTGTTCTATTATTTTCTACCAATATCCGGCGAAATGGGAGATTACTAGATATTGTGCTAAGAATATTAGCTATTGTGCTGTGTTTGTTGGCTCGTCCTGCTGTGCATTGCTGAACCAAACGATGGCTAGGCCCCATGGGCCAATGCCCACATCAGAACCTGAAAGCCGAAACTCCCGCTGCTAACTGAAACCCGGTACGTCTAACCGGGTAGCCACACGCCGACGCCCCCACCATGATCCTCGTGGAGTATATCAGAGAGAGAGTTTTTTTCGATATCAGAGATAGAGAGAGTGAAATTACCTGCAGATCGACTTTATTTTCGCAGAAAGGCGACCGCCCTATCTAAATATGGATATCATAAAGATAAGAAAAGGTGGACGAAAGAGAAAGTGAGAGAAAGAAGTAGGCTATTTCAACAAGCAGCAAGCAAGCAAGGAGGTGTGCGAAAGTAAAACTCTCACTCCGATCCTAGAAAGGAGGCGCATATAAGTAGATGCTTGCTAGGTGTAGCTCCTTGCAGTAGGCTAGATCAGCATTCTCCAATATATTTATCCATGTATGCATGATATTATCGGCATGCATGCATGCATGCATTCAGCAATCACATCGCTGAATCTGAGTGAGTGAGTGACAGAGTGAGTGAGCTAGTGACAGAGTGAGTGAGTGGAGTGGACCTTGAGTTGATGTAAAGGCGGCATCGCATCGCATCGCCTCGCATGCCGATGATGCCTGGATCGTAGCAATTTGACTGCGACGCGGGAGCACAAACTCGCAGTATGTAAAGTTTGTCCATTGTTAAGGCATTGACTTTTGTCGGGCCAATCTGCGCATGATCGATGGCACTCACTAGCAGCTGGTACGTTGCATCTTCTTCGTGTAGTTGAAGATGGAGTGCGAAGCCCCTCGATCATGTGGCGGGGTATATGGATTCCATAATTGGCGTGAACGAGCTAGCTTGGAAGGGGTCGTGCGCGTTTGATCGGCGTGGAGCTGCCGCGCGCACCCACACTTGCGATCGCGTGGGCGCCCGCGGCGTCGCTCGTTCACGGCGATCGCCTTCCAGTCTTTTGGCGAAAGCGACGGCGCAACTGGGTTGCCACTTGCCATCGAGCCCCGGGGAAATCGATAGAAAGAAGAGGCACCCATCATATGACTTGGATTTCAAGTGGAAGTGGATAATTTTGCCGCTTTTGTATGTGATCACTACTCTTCGATCCGCCGGAGAATCTTCGAGAGGTGAAAATATTTCAAGCTTTTGTGCGTCGTCGTCAGGGGAAAAGAATTCGAAGATTAAGAGGTTTTGAGTGAGTCTTTTCCACCTAAGAGCCAGCTTATAACAAGCTCGATCATGAGTTAACAGGGACGGCTCGCCAGTCGCCAAAGCTTCTCAGCCAGTTTCCTTGGAGTTTCAGTTGACAGATATTATCATGGGCAAGTGAAACGAATCGATGGGCTCCGGTGTCCTGTTGCACGCACATGCACTGGCAAGCTAGCTTAGTTAGCATAGCTCCAGATGATGGATGGAAGACAGCTTATCGTATTGTAGCCAGGCTCAGCTGATCGGTCGATTGAACGCAACTAATCTAATCTGTCAGCATGGAAGTTGGACCTGTGACCACAGACACCTAACTGGCCGATTGAGCCAACTCGAATACCATGTCCCCTGTGAAAGCCAAGGATGCACTGTAACCCCCGACTCCAACATAGTATCCGTTACTTAATATCTTGATGGCTAATTTACATGCGGAGTACGACATAAGGTGCTCTCTTCCGGTCTTCCTGTTTCGCTGAAACCATAGTACATCCAGGTGACTGTCATGCTAATCCTTTTCACGTTAGGTATAAACGACGAAAGAACTCAGATAGTTTATATTGTCATGATGATAAAGCATCCTCTTGCAAGCCAGACAACATTATATCATGGGTACTCCAATGATGTACTGATGACCAGTCTGCTAAGACGACATAGACAACACACTGGATGGATGACACGCACGTATTCATGGATTGATGGGCGAGAGTTTCCTAATAATAGAGCTATGTTTGCTAATACTTAGAAGGATTGGTATGAAACAAAGTAGACCACTTGCAAAAGTAAACAAGACAGAGGAGCAACAGTCCATAGTGAGGACAAATAACTTCAGCTTTCATCAATCAACATTCCAATCAATCAGTTGCTGCTAACTATAACATAGCCCTGTTCTTTTTCCTTGTTTTTCACTATGTTTCCTTCTTTTTCAAAAAAATTAAAGTACAATAAAGTGCAAACAGAAGAGTCAAAAGTTTGTGCTTTAAAATCAGATTTAACTTTGAATACCAAACATTTTACATAACCAAGCTTGTTTGTCTTGTGTAAGTATGTGTGCTTGAAGTTTGCAGGAAATATAAGAATTCAGAGCATCGATCTTCATTTGTAAGCTAGATGATACCATGATTTTATCAACCCCTTGCTTGAGGATGAGCAAGGTTTAAGATACCCGTTGAATATCAAATCGTTCTTTTCATGCTCCATCTAATGTGATTGCATAACATTTAGTTTTTATTCAAATTGATTGTTTTGCCTTGACTTTGGTTTGTGTAGGTGAAGCACGATGAAAGGAGACAAGCTAGAATCAATCTGAAGAAGTTGCAAGCACTAGATACAAGCCACATGGAATGCTCGATAAATGTTATTTTCCACAAGCCCAAATTCAAACCCAATGCCACAAGATAGTGGCGCCTCGTTCACATGAATCCAACGAGTCCAAGAACGACTAAATAAGATTTTGTATAAGAAAATGGTGTCCAAAAGACTGAGGTGCACAAACAGGTACGGTCGTCCCCCTTATCCCGTCGATGGAAATTGATGTTATTTCAGTATCTTGAAACTCTGAGCTTTATTGCTACGAAAAAATGGAAGACAACATATTCCGACGGATGTAGTGGCATAAGGGAGAGAGAGAGAGATAGAGAGAGAGAGTGAGAGAGAGAGAGAGCTTTTGTCTCCATTTAAAAAAAGTCACAAAATACGATACATCTAGACCGTTAACTCTTCGTTGAACGGCTTGGTATCCGTCAGTACCACAATCGCCTACCCGCATCTCCCTTTCCCTCCACTCTATACCTTCACTCTAACACGAAAAAAGAATGAGAAGGAAAATAGATCTTCTATTGGAAACGCAAGCATTAACGAATTTAAAAAGCCAACTCACAGTTTGCAAATTTTCCTAGTGCATTGTATCATCGCCGCATGCTTTACCGTTTGTCAAATGAGATATGGTCTAGATATACCTTTCCAGTTGATCGTATATATACCAGTAGTCTCAAATGTGGAAAGCTTGTGGCACAGTGTTACGGGATCGTATTGGAGTTGGAGAGTTGCGGTTCGCCACGGCATATCTAGAAGCTAAAAGGGCAGAGATCATGCGAGCGAAAGAAAAGCAAAAGATGATACCAGTTCGGACCATGTCATATCTCAACTTTGCCTGGATCGATTTTTTTCCCGCGAGAACTTCGTCCCTATCCTACCCAACAGAGGCGTTTTCTCGATTCCACGGCCATTAATGAACCGATGATCTGCTAATACCCATGCTTAACCACTCGCGTATGGTTGAAAGTTCGATTGCCTTTTTGGCCGATATCGATGAGGTGCAGTTCACAGTATACGAACTTGGAGATCACGAGTTGTTCCTATCGTAGCTAGCCGCGCGCAATTCAACCTGTACGTCTGTTTTTATTAAAACAACCTGTGCGTAAGTTCGGCGGAGTCGTCCTAGCTAGGCTATATGTGTAATCACCATCACGATGATCTTGACGGTGATTCTGGAGGAGCGGACAATTTATAGACTGCAGGGTGCATGCGTTTGGTGCTACAGTAGTAGTGGAGATAGCTCACTGAGTACGCGCTTGCAGACCGGTTTGGAAAAGCATTTGATCGTATTGTCAACCTAACCTAACGCGGTCCTCTAGCATGCATATGCATGCATAATGGTACCGAGGAGGAGGACGGTGCGGTCGGCGTCATCGACTTTGGATCATCCGCGTTGCAGAGGTTCAGTGCCCCACAGCAACTGTCGATCCACCAGAGAATAAGATGCATGGATGCATGCATCACATTTCAACCCACACGCTGAACTCAACTGATGGTGCTTGCTAGTGTTCGCTAATGTGGTTTCTGACATGGGGCGCACGATAGCTGCAGAGATTGCTCTTCTCCCTTTCTTACCTTGGCTTCCTCACTTTCGACTGCTCGTTTCGACCCAAATTATCTGCATTATCGATGCCGACTGTGTCAAAAAAGTGTCATCCTATCCTCGAAGGGAAATATTCCCTTGGGATTATTAAAGCTCGCCTACATACTTTTTTTTAAGATAAGGGGGTGCATATCCCGGCCTCTGCATTTAAAAGATGCACACAACAACCCGTAATTATTTAACATCCAAGAGTACAAGTTCACAATTTATGGGTCGCTTAAGGTGACCACAAAGATCAGCCACTCGAACAAATGAATATTAAACATCTAGATGTCTAGGTTGAAGCCATCCTCCCGGCTGAAAATAGTCCGCACAATCGTCAGCATACGGGTACATCCGACATCCATAAGCCCACGCTGGTCCGCGGGGAGTAGGAATGACCATGAGTGGATCCAATAGCACGCCTTATGTATAACTTGCAAATAATGAGTGGAGTTTGATTTGTTAAAAACAATGTCATTTCTACAGTTCCAAGTAGCCCACAAGATGGCCGCAACACCAATATGAATACGAGCTTTAGTAATTTTATCTATGCCATTTAACCAACTACCAAACAGATTCGCAATGCTCGTAGGTGGGTAAACATTATAAGTGAAGTGCAATAATCTCCAAATATCACGAATAAATGGACACTTAATGAAGAGGTGTTCAACGGACTCATCCGCATCGCAAAAAACACACTTTTTGCATCCAATCCACCTTCTTTTAATCAAGTTGTCTTTCGTCAAAATTTCTTTTCTATTTAGAAACCATAGGAAGATTTTTATTTTTAGCGGGATTTTTAACTTCCATAGATATTTACGCAGGTATCTAGTATGTCCATTTAGTAAGTCCTCATAATATGACTGAACCGTAAAGGTTCCATTGGAAGTAAGCATCCATTTAAATTTATCTTCCTCATCTACAAGGTTAACTCGCATAAGCCTCTCAACTAGGTTAAGCCAATGTGTTCTATTATTTCCTACCAATACCCGGCGAAATGAGAGATTAATAGGTACTGTCCCAAGAATATTAGCTACTGTGCTGTGTTTGTTGGAAGCAATGGCATATAAGGATGGATATTCAGTTTGAAGAGCAACAGGTCCTAACCAGCTATCTTCCCAAAACTGAATCTGCTCCCCATTACCTACTGAAAAGCTGTCCCGCTTAAAGAAATCATCTTTTACCTTCATAATGCCTTTCCAAAAAGGTGAATCCATAGGTTTAACTTGTACTTGAGATAACGTTTTATCTCCTAAGTACTTGTTAACTAATAATTCTTTCCATACACGCTCTTCATTCAAAATTTTATGCAACCATTTACTAAGGAGACATTTACTTTGCACTTCTAAAACCGAAATTCCCAATCCACCTTGATCCTTTGGTCTACAAACCAAGTTCCATTTAGTTAGTCTATACTTCCGTTTGAGTTGATTGCTTTGCCAAAAAAAAAACCGAGAACGATAAAACTCTAATCGTTTTCTAACCCCCTTTGGGATTTTGAAAAACGATAGTAAGAACATTGGTAGGCTTGTTAAAACTGAATTTATAAGCACAAGACGGTCACCCAAGCCGCCAATTTCTTCTCAAACCGATCCTCCACTGTTTTCCATTCCTTGTTCAACAATTTTCTATAATGTATTGGTATACCCAAATACCTAAACGGTAATGAACCGATCTCACAACCGAAAATACGACGATACTCCTCCTGATCATCTTTAGCTTTCCCAAAACAATACAATTCACTCTTGTGAAAATTTATTTTCAGCCGCGAGAGTTGTTCGAAAAGTGCTAATATTAATTTCATATTCACGGCCTTCGCAATGTCGTGTTCGAGAAATAATATAGTGTCATCCGCATATTGAAGGATTGAGAAACCCCCTTCGACAAGGTGAGGAACTAAACCCCCCACTTGGCATATCAACAACTAGGTTAAATAACAGTGGAGACAACGGATCTCCTTGTCTTAACCCTTTGAGTGTCTGGAAATAATGACCAATATCGTCGTTAACTCGGATCCCTACGCTGCCACCTTGTACAAACCGAGCTACCCACTCACACCATTGCGGCGTAAACCCCTTCATGCGTAACGTTTGCTGTAAAAAGGACCATTTCACTTTGTCATACACTTTCTCAAAGTCAATTTTGAAGAGGCCCCATCCATCTTCTTTTTATGTAATTCATGTATCGTCTCATGTAAGACAACCACCCCTTCAATAATATTTCTACCAGGTATAAACGCAGTTTGGGTGGGGCGTACAACTCTACTCGCAATAGAGGTGACACGATTTGTTCCCACTTTTGTGAAAATCTTGGAGCTCACATTCAAGAGGCAAATAGGACGGTATTGTTCAATTTTACTTGCATCTTCTTTTTTTGGTAGCAACGTGATAATACCAAAGTTTAGCTTAAACAACGGCAAGTTTCCCGCACGCAGTTGCGGAAACATAGCCATTAAATCAGCTTTTAAAATTTCCCAGAATTTTTGATAGAATTCAGCGGGGAATTCATCCGGTCCTGGAGCTTTATTATGTTCCATTTGTTAGATTGCCTCAAACACTTCCTTCGCAGAGAAGTCTTGAGTCAAAATCTGGTTTTCTTCGTCAGATATTTGCGGCAAATCATTGATCACACTCTCGTCCAAAGAAAAGTTATCTGTAGCCGGCGCGCCAAATAATTTCTTATAGTACTCTGAAATATATGTTTTAAGATTTTCCTGCCCAACTATCGTGCCTTCCTCTTGTTCTAATTGTAATATTCTCTTTTTTCGATGTTTACCGTTCGCAATAATGTGGAAATATCTTGTATTACTCCCCCCTTCCTGAATGTGTCTAACTTTAGCTCGCTGTGCCCACTTCGATTCCTCATCACGACGCATGACGAGGTTATACTCTGCGGGTACCTGGTGCACGTGATGATCAAAGAAGCCCAAGGATTAATCGAAGCCCACGAAGGAAGGTCCAAGACAAAGAGTGCTTTCCAAGTTAATCAAGTTATAGTCGGTTAAAACTTTCCATACATGTAACCTTGGTCGGTTATGTTTCCCGAGACCCAGCCTCCTATATAAAGGCTGGGAGGGTGATCGATCGGGGGCAAGCAAAACCATAGCCACCAGAACCCCGGTGAGATCAACAGCTCGCCGGACCTTTGTAACCTTCATATCTACATAATCAATACAGACAAGCAGGACGTAGGGGTTTTACCTCACTCGAGGGCCCTGAACCTGGGTAAATCCCGCTTGTCAGCCGTCGATTCCACCAATACTACGCGTTCTCTACCACATAATCAACCCTAGGTATAGCAACCATGGGACTTGTCGAGGACACCCCTCGTCAATTGGCACCGTCTGTGGGAAAAGGTAGTATTGGGCTCACGGTTTCGCCGGTTTCATCATCAAGCGGCCACCCGCCGATCGCATCTGCACAAGGTAACTCACCTAATACATCATCAAAAAGCAAATCACCGACCACCGCTGCAAATGGCAACTCGCCGGCAAGATCGACCAGCATCAATTCAAAAAGCGATCACTCGCCAAAATCTCTGTGGCGCCCCGACCCGACTGTTATACAATGATACTGTGTCTCCGGTTATCCGATACCACCAGACACACTATCAAAGCATAATAGAGAGATCAAGACTTGTGGAACAACTGGCACCTCACAGACTCTACGACACAAATCATATAGTTCAACTCTTATAATAGAGAAAGATAGCAAATGACAACTAGAGGTCACAGACCCAACATTACAACATGAGGAAGCGAAGTGTGTTGTTCTAAACAACAGGAACCAAATTATGGCCTAAAAGGCCTGCAAATAAACATCACAGCGCCAGCTGTTCCGGGATGTCCCAAGCTGCCACCTGCGAACCCCAGACTACTCGTCAATGTCCACAAGGAACCCACCTTCGAGGTCAGTGAAGTCCTCTAATGAAAATAAGCAAACGACGTTGAGTTCGACGAACTCGCAAGATTAAGAGCTAATATATGCTCGATGATGGGCTTTCAAGGTTTTATGGCTGTTTTGCATAAAGCTGATTTTATTTATGAAAACATAACTCCATGGCATCGACTAATCAGAATATTTTCAAAAGAGGTAGGGAGTAACTCTTTTCTTTCATCACCTTACTCATCATCAACCACTGTACCTGTTCATTAAAGGCACCTCCCCGAATCACCCTCGAGGAAGCTCACCTTGCAATCTTGAGTGGTACCTCTAGTACCCAGTTTTTAATCATTCCATTAAAGTTATTCTATGATCCTATCGTCCTTTCCCAAGTTGTCCGTAACCGTGGACACAACTTTTCGAAAAGATTTAACCCTGCAGGGGTGCACTGTGTTTACCTTCGGTACCGCCCGGCTCATTGCCTACGCTTAGCTCTCTTCCGGGGAAAACCGGCTGAGTGGGAACGGTTACAACCTTTACCTTGTTAAGGACTAACCCAGGATCATCAGTGAGGACGAAGCAGCGGATCATCGACACCGTGCCCCGTGGCCACTCATTTTCCTAACACAACCATCCTCATCCCAGTCTTGGCCACCATCTTCACGCACACGCAAATGGAAGCTCAAACTAGAGGACCCTGGCTAGTCCCGCTCAATTTAGTTGGTCGACGGGGGTTCCATATAGCCCACCGAAAGGAAGCGCGCTCATTCTTGGTTCAAGAGGTAAAGAACTCGCACCTAGGCGGCGAGAATGAGACAAAACACCACCATACCAAGGTGGCCTCTCATCCCCACCTTTAAGCATTTTATTACCTGTCACCACAAATTCTCCACCATCATCTGAACACTTCAACAACCTGTTTCCAACATGAAGTATCCATCGGACGGCTAAGCATTTAACTAGGCATGACTAAGCATCAACATAGCATAGTTAAGTATTTTAGGCCACAATACAATCCTATGGATAATAGGAGGGGAAACAGGTAATTGGCATCGGAATCTTAATGCAACTATAGGATACTCTAATCCAAACAAATTGACATTTGGAACCGCATGCAATATTATAGTGGAGAAAATATTTGCGGAAAATAGGATAAGATAGGCTCAGAGGGGGGATTACGCTTGCCTTGTTGAGTGGAGTAGTCAAACTGCTCGTCGGAGTAACGATGCTCAACTCCGAACTCGGGATCTACCGGAGAGCAAACAACACCGGAAAGCAGAAACAACAATCAACACGTGGCAATTGTGCAATGCATACAAAGATGATGATATGACATATTAATGCAACTAGGAGATCCTAGGCATGATCATCAAGTTAAATGGGGTCCCGAAGTATAATTAGGAGTTATTCGGTTAACCACCCATATTTATCTTAATGTCCAACATGTTGTTCTAGTTATGCCCAGTATCACAAAATGATTGTACATGCATGAGAATGATGTTTTCTGTTAGTATTTAACTTGCTGATCATTTTGATATGTTGTTTGCAATTTCCGAAGCAAATATGAATATTTGTTGAGAAATTCAAATTGCTATTTGAATCAGTCATTGTAGGAAAGTGCAACTTATTAAAATTACCAAAGTTCATTATTGTGTAGAACTGCTTGAAACAATTTTGTAAATGTTTCTCTGAACATTTTGAGGTATTACACATAAATTTTGGAATTATTTGAATTAATTATGAATTTCCCAAAAAGGAATTCCATTTCTGCAATTTCTAGTATTCCATTTTAGACAGAGCAGAGAAATAATTCAATTCTGCCCAAATAACATATGGATGTGTAAAGTTTGTTGATATAACATTTTGACATCTTATTTGCTCGATGTGGAATTACAGAACAAAGTTATGAATCTTCAGAGTCCACAATATTTTTCCTGCCTTTTATTGTTTTTCCAGATGCACTGTTAAAAATCGGATTATCCTAATTTATCTCACTCGGAATATCCGATGTCCACGGAGGGACTGGAAATGGCTAAGGACTCAAATTCTATTCGTACTGGGGTACTTCGGAAAATCCGAAATTTCCCGTTTCGGATTATCCGAGCTGGAGTATGGCTGCGCACGGATGCTCGCGGGGCGACGGCGACTCAGATGCGAGGGAAGGAATGGAGGGCAAGGGGAGGTCGCAAGCTCACCATGAAGGCGTCTGCGTGCTCGGGGAGGCCGGAGATGCCACGGCAGTGACGAATTCCGGCGACGACGATCTCGGCCGACGGGAAGAAGAACTCGGATTGTTCGATTCCGGGACGGCTTCAGCTACGGGCTCCAGTGTGGACGACGAGGGCGGGGTTGCGGCTCCATCCCCGGTCTCAGCGCATCCTGGCGGCGGCCATGGCGACGACTCGGTGCTGCTCCCGCTTCGGCCATGGTTGGAGGTCGGAAGGGGAAGAAGGGGTGGCGGCGATTCCAGTCCTCCCGGCTTGATTCCTTCGTCGTGGAGGTGGAGCACGGCACGGTGAAGCTTGTGGCTGTCTCAAATCAGTTCGGGGTGGCTCCAATCGACGGCGACGACGACGTCAACGACGAGCTTGGTCCGGCCGTGGTGGGGAGAAGGAAGGAGAGCGTGAGGGAAGCAGGGGAGCAGGTGGTGAGGGAGGGGGAGCAGAGGAGCTCGTGGGGGCCTCCTTATCTTCTCGCGCAGCAGGAGGGCGTGTGGGGGCACGGCGAGCTCGGCGTCAAACTGGCGCGGTCGTGCGGGCTCTGTGGCTACATGGAGGAAGAAGGACAACACTCTTGCGGATAACCCCCTGGAACTTCTATTTCAATCACAGATTGGTCCCTGGCTATTTCTTTTACAAAGTCCAGCAGCTGTATTTGATTTTCATAGGGTACTTAAACAATTTATAAAAATCTGGGAAAATTCCTGTAGCCTCCCACTAACAAGTAGAAGCACCACAAAATTTGGCGAGTTGAAATAAAAAGTTTTGGACAACATTTGTTCATAGAGTTAAAAATAGGGCATTTGTTAATTTCCTGAAATGTTGCTCCTTTAGAAATTTTTGAGCAATTGCAAAATATTGTTTTTAGCTCTTGGAACTTCCTTGACAAGTATACGATGTCAAAGTGTTTTGTATTTCGCAAGATTGAGTGCCTTCCTTAATTTGAAATTGGTTAAAACAAGTTTGGCATTTGATTTTTGGAATGTTGCCAAATCCACCACAATTCCCTAGCAACAACACAATTCCCTAGCAACAATTCCCTAGTGTCAACATGATGCATGGATGCCATGATGCAATGCAGCACAAAAGAAAAAAAATTAACCGGGTTTTTAGGTTTTCAAAATTTCGGGCTGTTACAACTCTACCCTCCTTACAGGAATCTCGTCCCGAGATTCTAGAGTAGGAAAGAGGGAAAGGTTATGACGGTCTTCAACAGTCTTCTCGGTGCAGATTGATTCAGCGCAACCTGAAGATCTTCATCAGCCTCACTTCGAGTTCATCATCCACGTACACCATAGGAAAGAAGGAAACCTTACCGGGAGGAAGGGTCTTTGTAGAGATACAACGACCGAGTACCTCCTAGTAGAACTTAGGATTAGACTTCAAGCATCCCTTGAATCGACAGTCAGGAGACACAAGCGGGTGAAGAGAGATTGATAGGAGTTTCCAGTTGGTAGACAACTGTTTCTCAAAGATTTAGAATATGAACTTTGCACAAGGCCTAAAATTTCTGAGGGAGAGTGTCGAAACCAGATTCCAACAGATGAAGAGATAACTTGTACTAAACAGCTTGAGTAGAACTTTCCTCACAGAGGAGCATTTCGGATCACAGGAGAAGGTTCTTGAAGATGGACCGGGAGAACTTTAGAAACTCCGCAAACGTTAGTATTGGGAACACTTCTTGATTTTCCAGACATCGGGACAACTTCTTGAGGATCACCAACTATCGCTTCTGATTGAGGTTCAGACCTGGTCAGGTGTGTAGATAGTTCAGACTCCACATGTATGAATAGGAAGTCTTTACACGGAATACCAACAGATTACAGGGGCTAGGAACCCCAAGAGTTGGACTACAAGGGCAAACTCCAAAGGAGGAACGAGATTGCGGAACCGCGGATTAGCAACTTGTCAGGAGACAGCTGCCCTAATTGAATATCTTGTAGCGAGACATGATTGAGTTTTTGATGGGAAACACCATAGAGGACCAAGAAGTTCTCAGACTTCCTCTCTTTCTGGAACAATTCAATCAGTGGCTTGGATGCATAGATGAAATTCTCAAGGAATGGAGGTAACAACATTCCATTCCGAGAATGTTCTACACATGCTTGATCGAGTTGAGATGATTTCGGGGAACCAGACAATTCACTCAGATCCACGGCGACATCTTTCAGCAATTGCACGTGAACCAGGGAAAATCACTTCTAACTTCCAGAACACGTACCTTGTGATGACACAAAGTTAGTTCCAAAAAATTTCCAATGCTAACACCCAATATCCAATATGAATCTCCTCAAACATGGAGAAGATAAGGAGGTCGCTGATGGCTCAACAACAAACTTATCCAGATACTCCAAGACGGTAGACTCATATTTCACCAGAACGGGGCGTAAGTATTGGTCAGACTAACACATTCAGGTAGGTAGGTCTGAGTTTGATTTGACGATAGCCCAATTCAAATCAAAAGATTTGGAGGTTAGAATATCCAGAGAGGAGGTACCACCTCACTTCAACATGGACTGACTAGACATCCCATTGGAACTGAACTATATCAGATAGAGCTTTTATCTTCTAACTCTCCAAGTTGTTTAAGCTCAACCGAATAATTCTGGACATCCAGCACGATTTTCTTGGAGAAGGGAGTTGTTCCGAGAACCAGCTTACTCATAAGCTCGACATCGCGGTCAGGTGACAACCTGGCTATACTTCTGGAAAGACCTACAGGGTATCACGATCCAGATATAGGATATCACGACATACCATTCCAAGAATCTTCTTCATTTGCATTATTGGCTAGAATATCTCGATCCACCTCTAGGATATCATGACATACCGGTAGATCTTGAGTTCAAGAGAGGATCATGCCTTTCAAGGCACAACGAGGTGGTCTTGGGAGCTTCGGCACGAACCTAGCTCTTTGACCGAGAAAGAGCAACAGAGAAAACGAACTTGGGAACACAGTCCAACTCAACTTATTGATCGGCCAACCAATCTATACCTAATAATAAAGGCACTAAGGCTTCCGCCGTTTGGTTTGGTAGGTCATTAGATTTGCTCCTGAAGTTGTCAATAATTACCCACCTATGCCACTTGTAAGTACAAAAACGTTTCGGTATGTCCTGCTGTAATCCCTGTCCTATGCTAAGTCCTCCGTACGTCGCCTTGAGTCCAAACCGTTTACGAGCACATGTACGAAACAAGTCCGGTTTTATGTACCAGGTCTGGTCTCCCTGGGTCTCGCTTGAAAAAACAGTCTCTATCATATACGAAGGCTGACGTGCACGTATAGTAGCTCATATAAACGCTCACCTATGCACCGCTCGATCAAAGTATCCCAACACGATCAGCACAATTACTGCCGGTGAGTCACGAATCGATCGATTTTTGGAGATTTTCGCCAGACCGCGGGGATCCGATCGAGATGAAATTCATGCCGGCCTATACACATATTAACCAACCTAGCAAGGACAACGTCTGCTATCAGCAAGTTCCTCAGCTCATCACGCTTAGTATCTACCTCCATGCTGCTCGCATGTCATCGCCGCCGAGTAGTCGGAGTATAAGCTGCAGGAATATCTAATCCAAGCTCATCATGCTCGCTCGCTGTCGCCGGAAAGTAGAGGCGCCGCACCCGCTACGAGCGCGCTCGCTCGCTGCGTCCAGAAAGTCAACGTCGCATCCCTGACAATCATGATATATGGGCGGCGGCGCAATCGATCGATCTCTCTTTTAGCCCTCTGCCATGCCACTGAATCGCTTATGTCCGATGGAATCGCCCGTGGCTCGCTGGGTCTCCCGTCTCGCCGGAGTTACTGTTGTTGCCAAGGTTTCTGTCGCTTCCTAGGTCCAGGTTCGATCGATGGATTCCTTTGGGTACGTTTCCTACGTCGCGTGAGATTCGCTTTGTTTCATATTCGTATGAAGGTTTTCCCTTATCAGCTTAGCTCGGCTTGTTTGATCAGGTTTTCAGCCCGAGACAGCTCTCCGTGCGGCGACAAGCGGAGAAACAGGTGGCGGTAGAGGCAGATGCGACGATGGCTGGCTCCCACTGGACCCGAGAACACAGCGAGAAGCGGAGAAATAGACAACGGCGGTGGAGAGGACGATGGTCGATGGCTTGCCTCTATTACGTCCTCAACGGCGAGGCCTGGCCCCGCAACCCCAGACCCAGGTGTCTCTGAACACTGCGAACCCCTTCGCCGACACCCAGCTCACAATATTGCAGGTCTTCTTATGTTTTTCTATCGAAGGAGAAAAAATAGAATAAGAGAATACAAAAGTTGACCATTGCTATAGTTTGCACCATATTGTAAATGTGCTTAAGTTCGAAATTTATTTGTTCAGATTATATTTCTTTTCTTTGGGCAAAAGGAATCCCAGAACATACGATGAGCCAGCGAGTATTGTGATAGTTTTTCCCTATGCTCGTGCATTATGTTTAGACGTGGGATAAGAAAAAACTTTAGTAAGCTTTGTGTGCCTCCACGAAGCATTATTTTTTTCCCCATTGCAACGCACGGGCACGTTTCCTAGTCATGCTAAGGAGGGCAATGGATATCCCTGGATTTCCGCACAGTAAGGACTGCTAAGAATATACGATAGACACATCATTGCTCACGACTTAACCTTGTCGAGTAACAAGTCACTCGGAAAACAGAGAGTAACGAGGAGTAAGAGCATCACTTCATCAAGAGGATCATGACACTTAGCTCGATACCCTGATATCAAAGAGTGTGACACTCTAAGGTGGATCAGAACCAAAAGCTAGACAAGCCCCTTATTCCGCAGATTACAATACTTTGACCAGGTCCGAGAAGTGGACAAGGTACGGGAGTTATTTCTCCAAACAAGACGAAGGGGAAGATCTTGACGGACCACAAGAGTAACTTGCATCGGAACATACCAACGCATGATAAAACTTTACTGTCAACAGACAGCAAAGGTCGGAAAGTAGATCAGAGTAAGAAACATGCTCAGGAGAAATCCTAAGATGTTGACGATGCACCGGTTATTACTCAATTGTGATAACCATGCCCAAAAGGAGAGATGCAACAGAGTCACAAACATAGTTGGGAGACTCGCTAAGAGAATTTTGGTCATAACCCAGATGATTCCTAGACAGAATCTACACAAGGCTACGGAAGGGTTGGAGTTACATAGCCAGCTGAGGTGTGGGAAATTAAGGTCCAACCATTTACCACACACCACATAGAGGACTTGGGTTAAAGGTCAGCTTCATGTGCCGAGAATCATAAATAGCATATCGATCACATGGGTAAGAACCCACACAATTCAACATGCCAGAATCACAGCACAATCCGGGACCTTCGGTTCAAGACCTTGGGTTGAAATCCAACGAAGGAGCAAATGATTAGACTTGGTAGAAACATCTGAGTTGATTTGGGATTGCAACGCAGCGGGAGCAACGTGACACATAACACTAAAGGTCGAACCCCACCCACGTTTCTATTCATTTTGAAGTAACAGATGAGAAGTAAAACCTTTAAGTCAAATCGAGGTAAGATTGCTCCGAGATTAGAGGGTAACCAGATAAGGAGTAAAAAGAATCCTAAGATGGTTTTCACAACTCATTTTTAGGTTAAAATATTTTCACAAACACTAGACTCAACGTCGACTAGTAGAAGGGTTTCCTACAGGCAGTACTGCTCTGATACCAACTTGTGGCGCCCCGACCCGACTGTTATATAGTGATACTGTGTCTCCGGTTATCCGATACCACCAGACACACTATCAAAGCATAATAGAGAGATCAAGACTTGTGGAACAACTGGCACCTCACAGACTCTACGACACAAATCATATAGTTCAACTCTTATAATAGAGAAAGATAGCAAATGACAACCAGAGGTCACAGACCCAACATTACAACATGCGGAAGCGAAGTGTGTTGTTCTAAACAACAAGAACCAAATTATGGCCTAAGAGGCCTGCAAATAAACATCACAGCGCCAGCTGTTCCGGGATGTCCCAAGCTGCCACCTGCGAACCCCAGACAACTCGTCGACATCCACAAGGAACCCACCTTCGAGGTCAGTGAAGTCCTCTCCTGAAAATAAGCAAACGACGTTGAGTTCGACGAACTCGCAAGATTAAGAGCTAATATATGCTCGACGATGGGCTTTCAAGGTTTTATGGCTGTTTTGCATAAAGCTGATTTTATTTATGAAAACATAACTCCATGGCATCGACTAATCAGAATATTTTCAAAAGAGGTAGGGAGTAACTCTTTTCTTTCATCACCTTACTCATCATCAACCACTGTACCTGTTCATCAAAGGCACCTCCCCGAATCACCCTCGAGAAGCTCACCTTGCAATCTTGAGTGGTACCTCTAGTACCCAGTTTTTAATCATTCCATTAAAGTTATTCTATGATCCTATCGTCCTTTCCCAAGTTGTCCGTAACCGTGGATACGGCTTTTCGAAAAGATTTAACCCTGCAGGGGTGCACTGTGTTTACCTTCGGTACCGCCCGGCTCATTGCCTACGCTTAGCTCTCTTCCGGGGAAAGCCGGCTGAGTGGGAACGGTTACAACCTTTACCTTGTTAAGGACTAACCCAGGATCATCAGTGAGGACGAAGCAGCGGATCATCGACACCGTGCCCCGTGGCCACTCATTTTCCTAACACAACCATCCTCATCCCAGTCTTGGCCACCATCTTCACGCACACGCAAATGGAAGCTCAAACTAGAGGACCCTGGCTAGTCCCGCTCAAGTTAGTTGGTCGACGGGGGTTCCATATAGCCCACCGAAAGGAAGCGCGCTCATTCTTGGTTCAAGAGGTAAAGAACTCGCACCTAGGCGGCAAAAGTGAGACAAAACACCACCATACCAAGGTGGCCTCTCATCCCCACCTTTAAGCATTTTATTACCTGTCACCACAAATTCTCCACCATCATCTGAACACTTCAACAACCTGTTTCCAACATGAAGTATCCATTGGACGGCTAAGCATTTAACTAGGCATGACTAAGCATCAACATAGCATAGTTAAGTATTTTAGGCCACAATACAATCCTATGGATAATAGGAGGGGAAACAGGTAATTGGCATCGGAATCTTAATGCAACTATAGGATACTCTAATCCAAACAAATTGACATTTGGAACCGCATGCAATATTATAGTGGAGAAAATATTTGCGGAAAATAGGATAAGATATGCTCAGAGGGGGGATTACGCTTGCCTTGTTGAGTGGAGTAGTCAAACTGCTCGTCGGAGTAACGATGCTCAACTCCGAACTCGGGATCTACCGGAGAGCAAACAACACCGGAAAGCAGAAACAACAATCAACACGTGGCAATTGTGCAATGCATACAAAGATGATGATATGACATATTAATGCAACTAGGAGATCCTAGGCATGTTCGTCAAGTTAAATGGGGTCCCAAAGTATAATTAGGAGTTATTCGGTTAACCACCCATATTTATCTTAATGTCCAACATGTTGTTCTAGTTATGCCCAGTATCACAAAATGATTGTACATGCATGAGAATGATGTTTTCTGTTAGTATTTAACTTGCTGATCATTTTGATATGTTGTTTGCAATTTCCGAAGCAAATATGAATATTTGGTGAGAAATTCAAATTGCTTTTTGAATCAGTCATTGTAGGAAAGTGCAACTTATTAAAATTACCAAAGTTCATTATTGTGTAGAACTGCTTGAAACAATTTTGTAAATGTTTCTCTGAACATTTTGAGGTATTACACATAAATTTTGGAATTATTTGAATTAATTATGAATTTCCCAAAAAGGAATTCCATTTCTGCAATTTCTAGTATTCCATTTTAGACAGAGCAGAGAAATAATTCAATTCTGCCCAAATAACATATGGATGTGTAAAGTTTGTTGAGATAACATTTTGACATCTTATTTGCTCGATGTGGAATTACAGAACAAAGTTATGAATCTTCAGAGTCCACAATATTTTTCCTGCCTTTTATTGTTTTTCCAGATGCACTGTTAAAAATCGGATTATCCTAATTTATCTCACTCGGAATATCCGATGTCCACGGAGGGACTGGAAATGGCTAAGGACTCAAATTCTATTCGTACTGGGGTACTTCGGAAAATCCGAAATTTCCCATTTCGGATTATCCGAGCTGGAGTATGGCTGCGCACGGATGCTCGCGGGGCGACGGCGACTCAGAGGCGAGGGAAGGAATGGAGGGCAAGGGGAGGTCGCAAGCTCACCATGAAGGCGTCTGCGTGCTCGGGGAGGCCGGAGATGCCACGGCAGCGACGAATTCCGACGACGGCGATCTCGGCCGACGGGAAGAAGAACTCGGATTGTTCGATTCCGGGACGACTTCAGCTCCGGGCTCCAGTGTGGACGACGAGGGCGGGGTTGCGGCTCCATCCCCGGTCTCAGCGCGTCCTGGCGGCGGCCATGGCCACGACTCGGTGCTGCTCCCTCTTCGGCCGTGGTTGGAGGTCAGAAGGGGAAGAAGGGGTGGCGGCGATTCCAGTCCTCCCGGCTTGATTCCTTCGTCGTGGAGGTGGAGCACGGCACGGTGAAGCTTGTGGCTGTCTCAAATTAGTTCGGGGTGGCTCCAATCGACGGCGACGACGACGTCAACGGCGAGCTTGGTCCGGCCGTGGTGGGGAGAAGGAAGGAGAGCGTGAGGGAAGCAGGGGAGCAGGTGGTGAGGGAGGGGGAGTAGAGGAGCTCGTGGGGGCCTCCTTATCTTCTCGCGCAGCAGGAGGGCGTGTGGGGGCACGGCGAGCTCGGCGTCAAACTGGCGCGGTCGTGCGGGCTCTGTGGCTACAGGGAGGAAGAAGGACAACACTCTTGTGGATAACCCCCTGGAACTTCTATTTCAATCACAGATTGGTCCCTGGCTATTTCTTTTACAAAGTCCAGCAGCTGTATTTGATTTTCATAGGGTACTTAAACAATTTATAAAAATCTGGGAAAATTCCTGTAGCCTCCCACTAACAAGTAGAAGCACCACAAAATTTGGCGAGTTGAAATAAAAAGTTTTGGACAACATTTGCTCATAGAGTTAAAAATAGGGCATTTGTTAATTTCTAGAAATGTTGCTCCTTTAGAAATTTTTGAGCAATTGCAAAATATTGTTTTTAGCTCTTGGAACTTCCTTGACAAATATACGATGTCAAAGTGTTTTGTATTTTGCAAGGTTGAGTGCCTTCCTTAATTTGAAATTGGTTAAAACAAGTTTGGCATTTGATTTTTGGAATGTTGCCAAATCCACCACAATTCCCTAGCAACAACACAATTCCCTAGCAACAATTCCCTAGTGTCAACATGATGCATGGATGCCATGATGCAATGCAGCACAAAAGAAGAAAAAAATTAACCGGGTTTTTAGGTTTTCAAAATTTCGGGCTGTTACAATCTCCAAGGAGGCTCACGCCGCACTCGATGGAGGCTCAACAAGCCTTTGCTGGACTCGAATCAGGTTTGGATATTACAGTTGGAGAATTTAACTTCTTTGTCGATAAAGATGGTGTGCAAGACCTATTAGATCCACTCGACACGGAGACACTCGACAACGCTTCGACTGCAACACCATCCATCTTGGCGGCAGCATCATCACAGATCGTCCCGATCCAATCGCCAAGTGACTCTGCAACATCCATGAACTCGCAAGAGTTCCGTGACGAGGTGGCAAAAAGATTTGGAAGAAGCGAGATCGAATCTGCGTACCGCCCAAACAACTCAATCGAGTCACTCGACAACGTCGTCGACTGCAACGACGTCGCGGGAACAAGGAGAACATAGATGACAACATATACCTCGCCGATCTCAACGGCCCAGAAATCCGTGCCAGCCACGAGATATTCACCTGCGACGCAGACAGCCTGGACAAAGCACTCGAAGATATACTCGATTGCGGCAGAAACCCAAGCAAGCAAAGCAACTCCAACATGAGCCTGGATGACGACGCCGAATCCATAATGCGCATTAGCAGCACATGATAGAAGATCGGGTGGTACCGTATCAGGTATACACCGCGAGTACAGCAGAAACATCAGCAGCTGCAACATGCCGTCGACCTACAGAATACCCTTGCACAGTCACCATGCCTGACGGAACAACCACGCTGACCATCACCGCAGAGATGGCGGAAAAAGTGAGCAAAGTAATCGAAAGCTGCACAATGCTACCAGCAAACGCAACTCCGGAAGAGGTATTGACCTTACAATACTTCCAGTGGCAAGAATCGATACGGTTGAAGAACTACCGAGCAGTACTCGAAGAACGCAAAAAGCAAGCCAGCATATCGAGTGCTCGGCGAAGAGCATTGTCTATGAGTTCAACAGGCAGAAACGACCCCGCGAATAGGTCACGATTCATAAACCTCGGAGACGCAGATCGTGCAGCGGTCACTCGAAACCTAAACCCAGCCTTTATGGCAGTCGACGCGGAAGGAGTCCCCATACCTACTGAGCCAGCCGGGGCGCTGATGACGCTAGGCACCTATCTCAGAACAATCGAACCTCCTGCAGGAGACCCAAAGAGGGATCAGCACCTCCAACTGTACAAACAACTGGCAATAGCAGCAAAAGCCATACAGCATCCACAAGCAACTCCAAGGAGAGATACAGATCGGGACCGTCGCAGTCGAAGTCCTCGGGGAAGGAGCAGTCGAAAAAGCTCACGTCATCATCGATCCAGCAGGAGCCACTCGAGGAGGTCATACAGCAGCAGCTCAGACTCGGAAGCAGAAATCGGGCCATGTGGAGCGCTATGCTTCACTCGACGGATCCGGGAGGCTCGTATGCCCAAGAAGTTTTCGCTAGCTACCACGCCAAAGTTCAACTGCAAACAGAGCCATCAGGCTGGTTAGAAGATTACAGGCTGGCTGTTGGATGTCAGCGCGGTACCACAACCACAGCTATGCAATACATACAACTCATGATGGAAGGAACAGCTCGCGATTGGCTCAAATCGCTACCCGAATCATACTACGATTCGTGGGAGCACTTCAAAGGTGATTTCATCAAATACTTCGAGCCTCTATGTGAGCGCCCCAAAACTTTCGAGGAGCTCCGGACCTGCAAGCAAAAGTCAGATGAATCTCTGAGATCGTACATACGGCGGTGGACCACCATCCGTAACTCAGTAGGCAACGTATCAGAAGATAGGGCAATCGACGCCTTCAAAAACGGACTCTGGAGAGAAGACTTCAAAGAAACACTTGGTCGAGAAGATCCAAAGACAATGGCGGCACTCATGGTACTCGCAACAAAGTGGGCAGATGGAGAAGACTCCGTACGAGGCACTCGACCCGTACCCTCACATGAAAATCACGAGGGTGGCAGTCGAGACCGCAGAGATAGCTACAGAGATGATCGAAGGCGCAAACGCAAGCATCGTTATCACGACGATGACCATCCAAACTTCATCGCAGCAGGCTTTGTCCAGCCAAGGGACAGCCGCGACCAAACTGACAGACGACCCGACGATCATCGTGATAATCGAGATCATCGTACGGACGACCGCCGAGGTAATCGAGACCATCGCACAGACGATCGACGTGACAGTCGAGACCACAGACGCGACGACCGCGATAGCTACAGAAGGCCAGAGTGGCGCAGGCGAGCAGACAAAGATCCTGAGCGCTCAATCGAAGAAAGGATGGATGATTATTGCAGATTCCATCTTTATAAAGGGGACGATGGTAAGCTTCGCTCTAACCACTCGCTGAGAAATTGCAGGGAATTCGATCAACTTGCGATTGAACATATACTGCGACTGCAAAAGATGGACGTGCACCTCCTCAACTAGTGCAGACTCCATCGACTGCATCACAAGCACAGCCTGTTCAGGCATATCCAGCGCCGCAACAAGTACAACAAGCACAGGTATATTCCATACCACCGCAAACACAGCCTACTCAGGTGTATCCTGCACCAACACCAGCGCAACCGACGCCAGTGTACATGGTGCCAGCACAACCCGTTACGGGAACACAAATGGCAGCAGCCGTGCACCAGATGCAGCAAGGAGATGAACAAAAATATCCCGTAACTCGCGGGCAGATGAACATGATCCAGCGAGGACGTCCCTCCAATAGAGAGCAAAAGTTACACACTCGACACGTCAATATGGCGGTCATGGCACCCCCAGCTATCACAGATTTTTTGAAAGGATCAGAAACTCCGATTGTCTTCAATCGAGAGGACCATCCACCCGCAGTATATCGACCAGGGCATGCAGCCTTGGTACTCGACGCCCAAATCGGAGGCTACGCCATGACCAAGGTCTTCATGGACGGAGGTAGCGGCCTCAACATAATCTTTGCAGATACGCTACGCAGAATGAACAAATCAGTCGAAAATCTGCCAAAGTCCACAAGTACCTTCCACGGTATCGTCCCAGGCAAAGCAGTGCTCCCAGAAGGCACCATACAACTCGATGTTACGTTTGGAGATCCTACTCACTTCAGAACCGAGTCGATTGAGTTCGAAGTGGTCGATTGGAAGTCACAATACCATGCAATACTTGGGCGCCCCACTTTCGCTCGATTCATGGCCGTCCCACACTACGCCTACCTCAAGCTCAAAATGCCAGGACCAAAAGGAGTCATCACGATCAACGGGAACTTTCAAAGGTCAGATTCATGTGACCGTGACTTCAGCAAAATCTCAGAGATGTATGGGATGGAGCAATCATTCGCCAAACTCGAGGTTTCTAACGACCGCACACTTCTGCCGGAACACAAGAGGTTAGCATCCGACAGACAATTCAATGCAACCAACGACACAAGAAAGCATCAAGTGCACCCGACTGATCCCTCAAAAACAGTCAACATATCATCGAGTCTTACCAGCGAACAGGAAAATGCGCTCGTGAATTTCTCCGTAAAAACTGGGAAATATTCGCATGGTGCCCAGCTGATATGCCAGGTGTCCCCAGAGAGTTCGCCGAGCATTCTCTACAACTCAAGCCAGGATCTAGACCAGTCAAGCAAACTATGCGCCGTGTCTCCGATCCCAAAAGAGGTGCAATCGAGGCAGAAGTTGATAGGTTACTTGCTGCAAAGTTCATTCGAGAAATCAAAAAGGCAGACTGGGTTGCTAACCCTGTACTGGTCGAAAAGAAGCACTCGACACCCTGCGGATGTGTGTAGATTTTACAGCCCTAAACAAATGCTGTCCAAAAGATCACTTTCCATTACCACGAATCGATCAGATCATCGACTCAACAGCAGGATGCGCTCGGTTATCATTTTTGGATGCATATTCAGGATACCATCAAATTCGGATGAAGAAGAAGACGAAGACAAAACGGCATTCATAACCCCACTCGGGGTCTACTGCTACACAACCATGCCTTTCGGGCTCAAAAACGCAGGCGCAACCTACCAGCGCATGATGCAAAACTGTCTACAAGAACAGATAGGACGCAATGTTCAGGTCTACGTCGACGACATCGTCATCAAGACTGAAAAGGAGGACACATTAATCAGTGATCTACAGGAGACATTCAAGAATCTCAATAGATACAACATCAAGCTTAACCCAAAGAAATGCACCTTCGGTGTCCCAGCTGGACAACTCTTGGGTTATTTGATATCTGCACGTGGAATCGAAGCAGACCCAGAAAAGATACAAGCTATACTCACAATGAAGAGACCTACCAAACTCCATGAGGTACAGCAGCTAGCTGGTCGAGTAGCAGCACTCAGTCGATTCATCAGCAAACTAGGCGAAAAAGCACTTCCATTTTACAAATTGATGAAGAAAGCAGACAAGTTCGAGTGGACGGATGAAGCTGAAGCAGCTTTCCTCGAACTCAAAAAGATGCTCACAAGTCCGCCAATCCTCGTAGCACCTAAGGAAAATGAGCCACTCTACCTATACATCTCAGCCACCAATCGAGTGGTCAGCACCGTGCTGGTGGTTGACCGCATGGAAGAAGGACATAGTCAAAGCATACAGAGGCCAGTATATTACGTAAGTGAAGTTCTTTCCCCGTCCAAACAGCGGTACCCGCAATATCAGAAATTGGCGTACGCCGTATTTATGACATCAAGAAAGCTGGCGCACTACTTCACAGAACACCCGATAACGGTGGTCAATAAATCAGCGATTGGAGACGTCCTCACAAACCCCAACGCAACGGGGCGAGTAGCAAAATGGCTCATCGAGCTGGGACCACTAGGAATCAAGTACGAACACCCGAAAGCCATCAAATCACAAGTCCTACCCGATTTTCACACCGAGTGGGTAGAAGCTCAATTGCCAGGGGTACCTGACGTATCAAATTCCTGGACCATGTATTTCGATGGATCCAAAAAGAATGAAGGAGCAGGAGCGGGCGTCATACTCATATCACCAAAAGGCGACAAACTGCGCTATATCTTGCAAATGGGTTTCGAGTTCCCATCAAATAACGAGGCCGAATACGAAGGTCTAATCCATGGCATGCGCATGGCAAAAGCCATGGGATGCACTCGACTAATGATTTATGGCGACTCTAACTTAGTTGTGCAGCAAACAATGAAGGCCTGTGATGCAATCGCAGACAACATGATCGCTTATCGGGATTTGTACAACATAATGGAGGGCAGCTTCGATGGCTGCGAACTACGACACGTAGGGAGAGAAAGCAATGAAGAGGCTGACAAATTAGCCAACATTGCTTCCACAAAAGCACCAGTCCCCGGGTGTTTTCTTTGAACGAATAGAGCGTAGGTCAATCGACAAACGCCATCGACCACGACAGCAGCTACAGACAAGAGCAAAGCGCCAAGCACAGAGGATCCTCCGATTGAGGTACTTCTCATTGAGCCAATATGGACTCAACCTTTTCTCGCATACATACTTCGCAATGAACTACCAGAAGATACAAACGAGGCCAGACGCGTCACTCGACGAGCAAAAGCATACACCAT
The DNA here is from genome assembly GCA_947311845.1 of Poa pratensis. Taxonomy (NCBI): domain Eukaryota; kingdom Viridiplantae; phylum Streptophyta; class Magnoliopsida; order Poales; family Poaceae; genus Poa; species Poa pratensis. The sequence goes on along the minus strand of CAMZMU010000027.1, from coordinate 43,158,425 downwards.
CATAAACGGTGAGTTGTACAAACGCAGCACCTCAGGTATGTTCCAAAGATGCATTGCACTCGAAGATGGCAAGGATCTCCTTCGGGACATTCATGCCGGTACTGCGGGCACCACGCGGGCAGTCGATCACTCGTAGCCAAAGCCTTCCGAGCAGGGTTTTACTGGCCTACAGCGCTAAGGGACGCAGAGGACATAGTCAAAAGATGTATTGGTTGCCAGAAGTTCGCTTCCAAGCCACATGCACCCGCATCGGCGCTAAAAACCATACCATTAGCATGGCCTTTTGCCCAATGGGGACTTGACATGGTGGGACCACTGAAGAAATCATCAAAAGGAGGTCATACTCACTTACTAGTGGCAGTCGACAAGTTCACCAAATGGATCGAAGCTATCCCCATCACAAGCTCAACAGCTTCTACGGCAGTTCGTTTCATACAATCGATCATGTATCGATTTGGAGTAATGGATAGCATCATAACTGATAATGGTACAAACTTCACGGCGGAAGAGTTCAAATCCTTTTGCAAGGAACAAAACATCAAACTAAACTACGCCTCTGTGGCACATCCACAATCCAATGGCAGTCGAAAAGGCCAATGGACTCGTATGCAGCGGCATCAAAAAGAGACTCTTAGTACCACTCAAAAGGGCCGCGGGTGCATGGGTGATGAACTCCATCAGTACTATGGAGCTTAAGGACCACCCCAAACGCCTCCACACAGTACACACCGTTCTTCATGGTCTATGGTGCGGAAGCAGTGTTACCATCCGACGTCAAGTTTAATGCACCACGGGTGGAAGCATATGAAGAAAACGACGCGAACAAGGCACTCGAAGACGCAGCCGATTTGCTGGAAGAAGCACGCAATACGGCTTTGGCACGAACACGTTTATCAACAAGACCTCCGCAACTACCATAGTCGTCGATTACGCACACGGTCCTTCATGGTGGGAGACTTGGTGCTGCGGGAGAAACAGAAGAAAGTCCATAAACTTGCATCACCATGGGAAGGACCTTACATCGTCACAGAAGTCATCGAAGGAGGAGCCTATCGATTGAAGAACGCAAAGACGGGCGAAGTAGCATCAAACCCATGGAACGTGGCGCACCTGCGTCGGTTCTATGCATAGATCTCTTAACCTCATATGTAATAGCGCATAATGTCAAAGAACCAGCAAGTTTCAGACGCACTCTTTTCCCTTACCAGGGTACCTAAGGGGACTGGAAGGTTTTTAATGAGGCGGCTTGCTGGTCGAACACATATTTCGAATAAAGATACATGTTCATCCATATTTCTCATATATGCCTTAACCCCACTCGACATACTCGGGGGCTGGGTCAAACAGAAAACCCAAACCCCACTCGACATACTCGGGGGCTGGGTCAAACAGAAAACCCAAACCCCACTCGACATACTCGGGGGTTGAGTTAAACAGGAAACACAAACGCACTCGATAAACTCGGGACCACACAGACATGCCTTGTCAAAGCAGCGAGCGCATGCCTAAGATGTCACGAATGATGTCAGGTACGAAGATAGCGTACACATTCGATTGGAGGATTCAAGATTACAATCGACAAAGTATTCGACTGGCAAAAGTACTCCCATGGGAGCGTATCAAAAAATTTCTCGTGATTAATCAGGAAAAAACAAAGTTATTGAGATTATCCTTTACTCCAAGTGAAATAAAGCATAATCTCGGGGGCTACTCCCATGGGAGCGCTGTTGCGCTCCCATAGATTTCAAAAAAGCAGAAAATTTCGATTGGCCGAAGTAGTGCAGAAGGATGATTTGAGACTGTCCTCTATTGCAAGACAAATAAATCACAATCTCGGGGGCTACTCCCATGGGAGCGCTGTCGCGCTCCCATAGATTCTCAAAAGAAGGTAAGAAATTCACTCGACTACAGACTCGATTACATGCAAAGTACTTCGAAATCTTAGAATCATACTTCATAAATTCCCGGACTACGCCAATCGCGGATGTTTCGGATGTTGCATACGCAAATGCAAAGGTAAGACCCGCTGAGCAATCGAGCTGGGCCGAGGGACGCTCCAACAGTGTTTTCCCTTGAATTTTTCTGTGTCAACAGACATGATGAAAATCCTGACGGACGCGTTAGGTATCAAAAGTTAAACTACAGAACGAATCAGTAAGACCTACAACGGCTTGAGTCGAGTCTGTCCAGTATGTTCCAGCTTCGAGCCCGGGGACTCGAACCTGATTGAAGGCTAGTATGGTTTCGCCCAAATGAGTGGTTAACTGAGCTCGATTTTCGAGTGAATCAGGCCTACTATGTCAATATCCCTAGGCAAAAGTTTCAAAAGTGTTCCAGCTTCGAGTCCGGGGACTCGAACCTGATTGAAGGCTAGTATGGTTTCGCCCAAATGTGCGGTTAACTGAGCTCGATATTCGAGTGAATCAGGCCTACTATGTAAATATCCCTAGGCAAAATCTTTCGACTGCGTTCCAGGCTCGAGTCCGGGGACTCGAGTCTGACTGAAGGCTAGTATGGTTTCGCCCAAATGTGCGGTTAACTGAGCTCAGTTTTCGAGTGAATCATGCCTACTATGTCAATATCCCTAGGCAAAATCTTTCGACTGTGTTCCAGGCTCGGGTCCGGGGACTCGAGTCTGACTGAAGACTAGTAAGGTTTTGCTCAAGTAAGAAGTTAACTGAGCTCAATATTCGAGTGAATCGGGCCTACTATGTCAATATCCCTCGGTTAGCATACACATACAATCGAAACAAATTAGAGCTTGATAACTACATCGGGGCAGAATAACAAGTTCAGAAGGCTATGACGTGCACGATGAAAGGAGCACATGCTCGATTCTTCGAGTCAAGCAAGTACTCAGGGGCTAATGACGAGGTTATACTCTGCGGGTACCCCAGCATAAGGGTACCTGGTGCACGTGATGATCAAAGAAGCCCAAGGATTAATCGAAGCCCACGAAGGAAGGTCCAAGACGAAGAGTGCTTTCCAAGTTAATCAAGTTATAGTCGGTTAAAACTTTCCATACATGTAACCTTGGTCGGTTATGTTTCCCGAGACCCAGCCTCCTATATAAAGGCTGGGAGGGTGATCGATCGGGGGCAAGCAAAACCATACCCACTAGAACCCCGGTGAGATCAACAGCTCGCCGGACCTTTGTAACCTTCATATCCACATAATCAATAAAGACAAGCAGGACGTAGGGGTTTTATCTCACTCGAGGGCCCTGAACCTGGGTAAATCCCGCTTGTCAGCCGTCGATTCCACCAATATTACGCGTTCTCTACCACATAATCAACCCTAGGTATAGCAACCATGGGACTTGCCGAGTACACCCCTCGTCAACGCAATTGGGCTAGCTTATCATCCGCCTCTCTCTTGGCTGCCCGCTCGGCTACCGTTAGGGGTTGTTTCTGCTTTAACATCTAATTCATTACTTAGTAAGATCAATTTATCTCGTAGCATTTTGTACTCCCCACTCAAATTCCTCGCCCATCCATGAAGAAAATGTCGTAGATGGCGGATTTTATTTTGCCACCGCTCAACTGGTGAGTTGCCCGTTTGGATTGCATTCCATTCACGTGCAATTGTGTCATAAAATCCTTCTTGTCGGAACCACGGTAGTTCAAAAGAAAATCTGGAACAATTACCCTTAAACGCATGTTCCCCAATATGTAATAGCAACCGTGTATGATCCAACCCCGCACGGGTAAGAGCTTGCACCGTGACCAGTGGATACTTTTGTTCCCAATCCACACTTGCTAGAAAACGATCCAACTTCTCAAGTGTTGGCGTATCTCGTCGACTAGTCCAAGTATATTGTCTTCCAGACAATTCTAAATCCTTTAGGCTCAAACTCTCTATTATCGCATTAAAGATAGTAGGCCATCTAGCATTAAAATTGTCATTATTTTTCTCCTCCTGTCTCCTAATAATATTGAAACCCCCCCCCCCGACCAACAACGGTAACGTCTCTCCTTCGCAAATCCTTACTAATTCAGCAAGAAGTTCTGGTTTTTTTGTTGTCCTGAGCTGCCCATATACCACTACTAACGCCCAACTAAACCCATCTAACTTTGTTTTCAGGTGCAATTTGACGCAAAAATCACCTGTAATCACATTTTGTACTGTAATAGAAGCACTATTAAACCCTAGTAACATGCCACCCGACCTCCCGTGTGGAGGTATACAGTACCACACAAAATCTGAACCCGCAGCCAAAAACTTTAGGAAAGGTGTAGCGAAAGAAGACCTCCTTGTCTCAATTATAGCCACAAAGTCTAGATTATTTTCTTTAACAAATTCATGAACAGCCAAGTATTTTGCAGTGTCTCCAAACCCATCTGAATTCCAAATCATGCCCCTCATTTTAATTTTGTTCAAAATTTAGAATAAATGGCTAATCTCACACCCCTTCTAATCGCACGTTTAGAAAGTGACTTTTTCTTTCTATACATCTCATTGACGCTAAAGTCTCATTAAGATCCGCATGATCATCCGAGACATCAGCCTCCTCATCCACTAAATGTCAGGAGGTGCGTTCTGGAAGATATGTTTCGAATTTTGGAGACTTTTATCTTTCCAAAAATCAGGAGGTGACCAAAAGATCCGCATGACGCTAAAGTTTCGAATTTTGGAAAGATAAAAGTCTCGCGGCCTGGAAGATGTTTGCCCCTCGCCTTGTGAGATGACATGTTTTTAGAAAGGCCAGTTCAATTGCTGCGACCGGAGAGTCGACAACACAATGTCATGAATCATCTGTGACAATATATAAAAGCAAGTGACATTTTTGGAGAGTTTACCTTTACCCACCACCAAAGTTCTCGCACACAACGCTGTCGCCTACTACCGGGAAATACAACCCCTCTAGTATGTTGGACCCCCGACACTATGTGCACCGTCCATTGCTTTGAGATTTGCGCTACCGACTTTGCAAATTTCCCCTCCCACCTCTTTTCTGTCTATTTCATCAGAACACGCCTATGTGTGTTTAGGTATTTTTTACGGTTTCGTTTCTGTTCCCCCAAAAATCGGTATTTATACATTTTGGCATTAATCCTACTAATTTAATCATGCAAAACATCACATATACTATTTTTCTTTCCAAATTTTCATGGATTCTTTAGAGAACTTTTCCCACGGCATTTTTTCTCCAAAAACATCACTTTTTTTTTGAAATATCCAGGATCTCTAATCTATGTTGGATTCAACATGACAAATTCATTTGAAAATATTTCTTCAAAGATTTTTTTCCACAGGCATTTTATACATACAAAGTTTCATTCAGCACATTCAGGTCTTCATAGATGATTGATATTGATTAGAATCTGGAACAACAAAAACATAGTTCCACAAAGGTACTAGCCAAAGTAGCATTGTTTCATTCATGTACCAATATCCAATCAAATCTTGACCTAACCTACAGGAAATAGAGGATTTACACGTGTTTTTATGGCTAACTATGAAATGAATATCGAATGCTCCATAGTAGGAGATCCATAAAAGTTCTAGTTATAGAACAAATTTAAAAAAAAATTGATTATATTTGTTGAACAAACTGGAATGATCCATACAAGATTCATTACGGGAAAAAGAGATGCATAAACTTTTGGTTTTTTTTAACAGGAGAGTGGAAACTTGGATAAGAACTCGAATTTGGATTATCCAAGCTAGAAATACAAAAACGATCTAGAGAACCAGATCAAAAACACGAAAAACCATCGTGGAGTGAATTAAACTCCTCAGTTTCAGAGGAACGTGAGTAAATCCCCCACAAAGAAACGTGACTGAATCCCCACTATCAAAAATGAAAAAAAAACATCTCTCAAAATGTCTAGAAATATCTGGCCACAGAAATTCCACGAGAAAAAGAAAAGAGGCACAGGGCCGAGGAACCCCATTTAGGCCAAGATCCAGGCTTCCGTGCGCGTAGCCGGACGGAGCTTGGCGGCGCCCCAACCTTCCCTTCCCCAACGAGATAAGAAGTTGAGCTCTATCACACTCTGAGGAAAACAGCAAGCAGGAGAGGTGTGCGAAAGTAAGACTCGATCTCATGCTGATCCTAGAAAGGAGGCGCATATAAGTCAACAACGAAAAAAATAGCGTGCTGGCCGAGCCGCACCAGCTGCATATAAGATTGCCGAACATTGTTGGGCAGCCTCAATAAAACCACTGATTTGCTGCTGTAATTTAAAAGAAACAAGAAAAAGGAAGAAAAGAAGGGAAAGGGGTTTTCTGCAAATTTCACTTTCTTCTCTGTAGCGACCGGGAGGCCGAGCCGCACCAGCTCGCTCGACGCCGACGACGCTCAGCCGCGCGATGCCGCCTCCTCCCTGCTGTCGACCATCCCCGCGTCGAAGCTGGATACAAGAAGGTGCCCGAGGAACCGAAACCCTAGCCCCTGCCCACCAGCTCTCTCTCTCTCTCTCCCTCGTTTTCCCCCCACCATGGCCGACGCCCTAGGTACGGCCGCCGCTCGCCGCCGTTGATTGAGAGCTCCCCGAGCAGATCGAAGTGGGGCATTGTCTTTGCCTCGACATCCTCTCCCTCTCCGCCCACGGAATCGGACCAGGAAGCCGTGAATCGACGCCGCCATCTCCGTCTTTCCCGCGGCCGTCCGAGCACCGCCGAGCTTCGCGCCGCCGCTGTGGTCCACGTCCGGCCAAGACGTCGCTTCGCACGCAACGAGGGTGAGCTCGCGCTCCCGTTGGACATCTCCTTCCTCCCCCCCCCGTGCTCTGTAGTAGCCGCGCCGTTGTTAACCGCAGGTGACCGCGCCGCCGCTCGTCGCCGGAGCACTTGCCGGCGACCATTTGGTCATTCCCGCCGCCACTAGGGCCTACACGACTTCCCGCGGTGGATGCGTCCCCTCTCCGGCTCACGCGCGCTCCTGGACGCCGGCGCCATCCTCGCCATCGTCGGTGATCACCGCCGCGCTCGCGCCACGGTCAACCCAAGCCGTGGGCCTCTGCGTGCTTGCGTGGCTGCCAGCGTGGCCACGGGCCCACTGGTCAGCGGCTGTGGCTAGGCAGCCCCTCGGTGGAAAATGTTTCGGTTAGATTCTCTGGGAAATAAAAGAAAAGGCAGGAAATGTTTAAAAGCTTGGAAAATTAATAACTTTTTGAATACTAGTCCAAAAATTGCAAATAATATATCAAATTGTTCAGAAAAATAAATGGAGTCTATTGGTGTAACTCACACATCCCACTAAATTAATTTAGTTGCTGTTTTATTAAATTAACTAAAATGGCAGAAAAGAAATACTCTTTGTAAATTCAATAACTTGATGAATAATGATCCAAAAATTAAGTTTAAGCTACCAAAATGTTCAGCCACTAATATACTTCATGTTTCACCTTATTTCCCATCTTGGATAATTAGTTTTAGTGTTGTTTAAAGGAATTTGCTAAAATGGCAGATTTAAATGGGATATTGAAAATGCAATAACTTTTTATTGGTTAATCCGAAAAATGTGTTTGATATATCAAAATGCTCACAAAATTATGAACTAACCAGTAACATCCATTGCATGCATGTTTGAGCAATATTTCAGTACTGTACATTCTAAAAAATGTCTAATTCCATTAAGTTTAAATATGGGGATTATTCCAAATAATGCAATAAATATAGTTGGGACCCCATTTAACTTGTTGGTCATGTTTAATACTTGTATGGTGCATTTAAAATATCATATCATCATGTGCTTGTGCATTACGCATGTTTTATATGGTGTGGTGTTTGATTGTGCTTTCCGGTGTTTTTATACATCGATAGATCAAACAGTCGGGGTTCCACCGCAATACCCTGACGGACCGTATTACCAGCCCCCTGAACAAGGCAAGCGTAATCCCCCCTCTGAGCATGTCTCCTCCTATATTTCCGCAATTATTTTCCCCACTATAATATTGCATTCGGTTCCAAATGTCTTTTGCTTGGATTAGAGTATCCTACTAGTTGCATTAGAAATCTATTGCCATTACCTGTATCCTTCCTAATATCCATAGGATTGAAGTGTTGGCCTGAGATAAGTATAATTGCTATGTATATGCTTAGCCATGCTTAGTTTAAATGCTTAGATGTCCGGTGGATGTTTCATTGTTGGAACAGTTGATGGAATGGCCGGATGTGATGGAAAATGGTGGTGACGGATAATAAATTGCTGAAAGGCGGGGATGAGAGGCCACATGGAATGTGGTGGGTTGTCTCGTTCTCGCCGCCTAAGTGCGAGTTCTCCCCTTCGAGCCAAGACCGGGCGTACTTCCATCGGTGGGCTATATGGAACCCCTATCGACCAACTAACTTGGGCGGGACTAGCCGAGGGTCCTCTAGTTCGAGCTTCCATTTGCGCGTGCGTGAAGATGGTGGCCAGGACTGGGATGAGGATGGTGGTGTTTAGGAAAATGAGTGGCCACGGGGCAGGGTGTTGGAGGCACTGAACCTGTCCTACCGCCACTGATGATCTTGGGTTAGTCTCAAGCAAGGTAAAGGTTGTAACCGCTCCCACTCAGCCGGCTTTCCCCGGAAGAGAGCTAATTGCATCGGCAATGAGCCGGACGGTACTGGTGGGTAAAGTTGTATATCCCTCGGGGTATATGACTTTGTAAAGTAGTACACCCTTGCAGGGTAAATCTTTTCGAAAAGCCGTGTCCACGGTTAAGGACGACTTGGTGACGGATTCAGAGACCATAGAAAACTTGAACGGAATGAATAAAACCTGAGTACTAAAGGTACTACCAAGAATGCAAGGTTGACTTCCTCGAGGGTGATTTGGGGAGGTGCCTTTGTAGATAGATACAGTGGTTGATGTTGGTTGTTGTTGAAGTTGATCAGAAGAAAAGAGTTTACTTCTTACCCCTTTGAAAATATTCTGATTAGTCGATGCCATGGAGTTATGTCTTTTCTAAAGAAAGCTAGCTTTATGCAAAATAGCCATAAAACCTTTGTAAGCCAATCATCGAGCTAGTAGCTCTAGTAATCTTGTGAGTTCGTCGAACTCAACATCGTTTGCTTTGTTTCAGAGGAGGACTTCATCGACCTTGAAGGTGGGTTCTTTGTGGACGTCGACGAGTAGTCTGGGGTTCCAAGGTGGCATCTTGGGACATCTCCGGGACAGCTGGCGCTGAAATGTTTATATGTAGGCCTCTTAGGCCATAATTTGGATCTTGTTGTTTAGAACAACTTAATTCGCTTCCGCATGTTGTACTGTTGGGTCTGTGACCTCTGGTTGTAATTTGCTATCTTTCTCTATTATAAGAGTTGAACTATAATGCTTTGAGTCGTAGAGTCTGTGATGTGCTAGTTGTTTCACAAGTCTTGATCTATCTATTATGCATTGATAGTTGTGCCTGCGTTAGGGCATCAATCGGGGTGTTGCGTTGCCGATGATCCATTCCGAGCAACGCCTGCCAAAGGTTTTGGCCGGGGAGTGGTAAACCCATAACCTCCGGTTGTATCGCCTAACCGGTGACACACAGCATCACTGTATACTTCTGTGGTCGGGGCGCCACAATAGACCTCCTCAACTGAAGCCCATTATGGAGTCTATTCCAGCCCAACTCGGATCCAATCCGAATTATGCCTCCACAACCTTAAGTGTGTGACCCTATAGGTTCACGCACGTTTGGACATGACTCGAGTACACCTACTCGATCAATAGTTGGTAGCGGCTTCTAGCAAAACGTGCCAACTCCAAACGCGCATAAATATCTCATCGGACGAACCATTACAATGTTTACGCCATTCCCTTTGCCTCACGATATTTGGTCAAGCTCCCAGCTGACCACTCTCTCTCGATCCTGTGATTCGGAATCCCGTACTAGGTTAACCATTAACCTTATGTAGCATGGCCATGCATTTCTGGATCCTATCACTCGAGGGGCCCAGAGAAAAATCTCTCTCAAGAAGAGATGGGCAAATTCCATCTTGACTGACCAAGCCCCGCAGCATGTTTCACGACAAACCCGAAAGCTACCTTTATAGCTACCCTTTCACGGCGTAGTGTTTGATAGCCCCAAAGTAGGTTGATTCACATCTCGGGTACATGCGACAATCTCAGGTCTAGGGACAAAGCATACACATCGTGTAGAGAGAGAACTATGAACGTTTGCTTCATTGTCTCAAGGTGGGTCAGCCCAACTCTATGTTCATAACATAAGTCCACATTATTAGTTTGACATCTCCATGTCTATGACTTGTGAAACATAGTCATCAAATAATACATGTGCTAGTCTAATATTCAAGTGTGTCCTCATGAACTCCGACTAGGGACATATTTAGAATAACCATACAAGTAATGAGTTTCACAAACAAGTCACATACTTGCCAATCAATACAATAGTTATTATTCAAGGCACATTATTATAAATCATGGATACATCGAAATATCATCATCTCTATGATTGCCTCTTGGGCATATTTCCTACAGTCTCCCACTTGCACTAGAGTCAATCTAGAAGATATCTAATACCCATAGCTCTTGTGTGCTTATCATGATTCTTTTATGAGAGAGGCTTTGTCAACGGATCAGCCACATTCAGATCCGTATGTATTTTGCACAAGTTTATTTCACCTCGTTCGATGAACTGTCGAATGAGATGAAACCGCCGCATGAAGTGTTTGGTCTTCTGGTGATTCCTTGGCTCTTTTCGCTATCGCAATGGTTCCACTATTGTCACAGTAGAGATCCAATGGATTGGACGCACTAGGGACAACACCAAGATCTGTAAGGAAATTCTTCATCCAAACACTTTCCATGCCGGCTTCTGCCGCAGCATAATACTCGGCCTCCATTGTAGAATGAGCAGCCGTATCCTGCTTGGAACTCTTCCAGCTAACCGCCCCACCGTTCAATGTGAACACATAGCCCGATTGCGACTTGGAATCATCCACATCGGTTTGGAAACTAGCATCGGTGTAACCATTTACAAGGAGCTCCTCCTCACCTCCGTAAACTAGGAACATGTCCTTAGTCCTTTTCAAGTACTTAAGGATATTCTTTACCGCTGTCCAGTGACTTTCACCGTAATAGCCTGGTATCTGCTCGTTACACTTAGAGCATAAGAAACATCTGGGCGAGTACAAATCATTGCATACATAATAGAACCAATTGCCGAAGCGTATGAGATCTTTTTCATGCGCTCTCGCTCAGCGGTAGTCGAAGGACACTGCGTCTTGCTGAGATGTATGCCATGAGACATAGGCAAGAACCCTTTCTTTGCATCTTCCATGCCGAATCTATTTATCACTTTGTCAATGTATGTACTCTGGCTTAATCCTATTAGCCTCCTTGATCTATCTCTATAGATCTTAATTCCCAGAATGTATGCCGCTTCCCCTAAGTCCTTCATCGAAAAACTATTCTTCAATGAGGTCTTAATGGATTCAAGCATAGGAATGTCATTTCCAATCAAGAGTATGTCATCCACATACAAGACCAGAAATACGAGCGAGCTCCCACTAACTTTCTTGTAAACACAAGAATCTGATTCGATTTTGGTGAAGCCAAATCCTTGGACCACTTCATCAAAACGAATGTTCCAACTCCGAGATGCTTGCTTCAGTCCATAGATGGACTTCTGAAGTTTGCAAACCTTTCTAGCATTTTTAGGATCGACAAAACCCTCGGGCTGCATCATATACACGTCCTCGGCAAGGTTTCCATTTAGGAAAGCCGTCTTGACATCCATTTGCCATATCTCATAATCGAAATATGCAGCAATAGCTAAAATTATCCGAATAGATTTAAGCATCACTACGGGCGAGAAAGTCTCCTCGTAGTCAATTCCATGAACTTGTCGAAAACCTTTTGCGACAAGCCGTGCTTTATAGATGTGAACATTTCCATCCATATCAATCTTCTTCTTATAGATCCATTTGCACTCGATGGTTTTATGGCCATCAGGCAGGTCAACCAAGTTCCAAACTTGATTGTCATCCATGGACTCTATTTCGGATCTCATGGCACTTTGCCATTTCTCAGAGTCTGGGTCCTTCATTGCTTCCGCATATGTCGAAGGCTCATCATTGTCCAACAATAATATTTCACGCGTCTCATTGTCCAACAATAATATTTCTCGCGTTTTTTAGCCTTTCCGACCTTCGTAGTGCTGGTGTATCTCTTGCCACGGGTTCCTCAACTCGTTCTGCCATGACGGCATTGCTCGTTGAGTCCTCCCCAACTGTCTCAGCTTGAACTTCATCAAGCTGCACCGTTCTTCCACTTACCTCTTTCTTGAGAAACTCTTTCTCGAGGAAAACACCGCTCCGAGCGACAAACACTTTGCCCTCTTCTCGGTTGTAGAAGTAATATCCTAAGGTTTCTTTCGGATATCCTACGAATATGCACTTATCCGACTTGGGTGTGAGCTTGTCCGACTGAGTCGCTTGACAAACGCATCACATCCCCAAATCTTTAGAAAAGACAACTTGGGACTCTTCCCATTCCACATCTCATATGGTGTCTTCACTACGGATTTAGATGGCACCCTGTTTAGTGTGTGAGCTGCTGTTTCTAGAGCGTAACCCCAAAACGATAATGGTAGATCTGACTGGCTCATCATTGATCGAACCATGTCCAACAAAGTCGATTACGTCGTTCGGACACCCCATTTCTTTGAGGCGTCCCGGGCGGCGTAAGTTGTGAAACTATTCCACAACTCTTCAGATGATTGCTAAATTCGTGGCTCAAATACTCTCCTCCACGATCTGATCGTAGAGCTTTAATTTTCTTGCCACGTTGATTTTCAACTTCATTCTGAAATTCCTTGAACACTTCAAAAGTTTCAGATTTATGCTTCATTAGGTAGACATATCCATATCTACTAAAATCATCAGTGAAAGTTATGAAGTAGTGAAAACCACCTCGTGCGGTCGTGCTCATTGGTCCACATACATCAGTATGCACGAGTTCCAACAAGTCTGTCGCCCTCTCTGGAGAACCATTGAAAGGCGACTTGGTCATCTTTCCAAGCAAACATGCTTCGCATGTCTCGTATGATTCAAAATCAAACGAATTTAGAATACCATCAGTATGGAGTTTCTTCATGCGTTTTTCACTTATATGACCCAAACGACAATGCCAAATATAGGTGGGATTCAAATCATTAGGCCGAAGCCTTTTAGCACTTATGTTATAGACATGCGCATCATCATGAGCATCATCAGAATTCAAAATAAACAACCCATTCACAATGGATGCAAAAGCCACAAACATATCATTCTTAGAGATTAAACAACCATTGTTTTTACTCGCAAATGAATAACCATCTCTCATCAAACATGAAGGAGAAATAATGTTTCGACTCAAAGCTGGAACGTAATAACAATTATTCAATTCCATCACAAATCCTGAAGGGAGGTGCAGTTGCATGACGCCAACGGACAACGCTGCAACCTTTGCATTATTTCCGACGCGAAGATCAACTTCTCCTTGTCTCACGCTTCTACTCCTTACCAGCCCCTGCATCGACTTGCAAATGTGAGCAACCGATCCGGTATCAAATACCCAAGAGTTAATAATGGAGTCAGCGAGAAAAATCTCTATAACATTAACCACAAGCGTACCTGAGCTAGAAGTCTTACTTCCACTCTTCTTCATAGAAAGGTACTTGCTGCAGTTTCTTTTCCAGTGTCCAGTCTCATGGCAGTGGAAACATTCTGTGTCAGGTTTAGGTCCATCCTTAGGCTTAGGTTTTGGCTTGGAGATCGTATCTTTAGCCTTTGCCTTTCCCTTGGCCTTACCATACTTCTTAAAGCTGGGCTTGTTCTGCACAGCCAACACTTGGCCATGCCCTGCACACTTCTTAATGTCACATTCTGCCGTCTTGAGCATCCCACAGAGTTCATTAAGGTCCTTCTCCACCCCATGCATATGGTAGTTCGAAATGAAGTGCCCATAGCTGGCTGGAAGTGACGCTAAAATGAAATCAGTGGCCAACTCTCGGCCCAATGGAAAACCCAGTTTGTCCAAAGTCTGCGCGTAACCAAGCATCTTGATCACGTGCGGGCCTACTGCTGCTCCTTCAGCTAGCTTGCATTCACCAAAAGCCTTAGCGACATTGAACCTTTCAGTCCTGGCCTGGGTCTGGAACATGTCCTTAAGCGCAACGATCATATCGTACGCTTCCTGACCATCAAACTGCTTTTGAAGGTCGGGTTCCATGCAAGCAAGCATAAGGCAGCTGACCTCAAGAGACTCATCACATGCTCTCTTGTAGGCAGTCCTAATTGCAGCAGTGTCGGTGTCAAGAGGTTCATCTGGTAATGGGGTATCCAGAACACTTTCCTTCTTATCAGCCCTGAGAACAATTCTCAGATTCCGGATCCAATCCGAATAGTTTGTTCCAGTTAACTTTTCTTTCTCAAGGATGGAACGCAAAGCAAAAGGGGTGGGTGGGTTACGTGCCATTGATCTACAACAGAAAAACATGCAAAATACTAAGACAAAAATCCATGATAGAGTAAAACATTAAACTATTTAACGAGTCTACTCCCACTAAAACCAACATCCCTCTGTTGGTACTTAGTGATTCAAGATCCGCAACGAACAAGTCTCCTAGTGAGCCGGACGCTTCACCGCTAGAAAACAAGGTAGTTCGGTAAGCAACACTTTGCTAATCATATCACATATGACTCTTGTTGTTGGGTGACATCTCTATGTCAAAACGCCAACCTTTATGCCCCAAGGCGCTTAACCGTTAAGATTACCTTGTTAAGTTAACCAACTCTTATGCGTGTAAGTATCCGATACAAACTCATCTAGTCAACGAAAACCGATGGCACCCTACTGTCATAGGCCCACCATCGATCGTAGAAGACATGGGATGGTGCAAGGTTTAGTTGGCGGGGCATGAGAACTTAACATTTGTGAGGGATCGTTCTACTTCCACGAATCTAACATGCATAGGAGTAAAACAACAGGAATAGCAATCACATAGTTGTGACACAGTATGGCCCGTTTCTCATGGTGATCTCCATCTCCATAGAACCTGTACACCATGATGATCTCCATCTCCATGGTACATGTGCGCCATCCCTCCGAGTGATGAGTCCTCCAAGAACTACTACAAGCTATTACACCTAACAGCTAGTAATGTAAATTACATGGTAGATTTGGTCATCACAAGTCGGCACGCAGGCCGCAAATTACAATAAGTGACAACACACTTGGCTCCTGCCGTGTTGAACATACTCACGACACGCAGGTCATGAAAATATTACACACATGCATCACATACACATGGGCCATACCGGTCACAAAACACAAATCTGCAAAAACGAGTTAGACGTTCTAACGCCGAAACTTGCAACCCCAAAAACTTTCTTTAGGAATCGAATTTGCCAAATCTAAATTTGACCCTTTATAAATGATCAAAATTTCGATACGAAGCTTTTTCGTTCACAAACTTTTTCGATCCGAGGTCATATGCAAAAGTTATGGCCGAATTGCCAAGACTGTTCAAATTTGCAGATTACCCTTTACCGGTGTTAGATCTGATCTATCACCCCGCGCATCACATGCACATAAATATGATCTATATTCTGATTCGACCAATCTTATTGATCTTCGCATG